>CM076575.1:1239938736-1241230478 GCA_034641835.2 Pinus albicaulis
TATTATCCTTTGATATAAGACTTTGTAATATAATTCATATGTTACAAAGGTTTTATTTTCATTTCCGTGCATATAAAGTAACCTGGCCCCACTTTTTTTTAGACCGCAGCTTTTAGCTCCATCCTGACCGTTCGCTCTCACTCCTTATATCCGATGAATAATGATCAGTTTCGTGATCCCAAACCAATCGATCACCAAACTCCCAAATGAGCGCGAAGTGGGTGGTTTCTCTCTTACCGCCTCCTATGACGTGTCGTGCTCAGATACGATCATGTTCGTTTGGGAAACCCAAAGTGAAAACCAACGATGGTTTTCCGCGTTCATAAAATAAAAAACCACTCCCGCCTGAGATTTGACTCTTATTTATGATAGTTTTTTAAAGATTTATAATAAATATCAAAACCTTTGTTATATGCTTTATTGATGTTATATGTGTATTCTGCCACACCCAACTGTTATACACATTCCTGCTGTTATCAAAGCTCCCCACTACGTTTGAAGCCCTTAATTCCCATTTTAAAACTGATTTCAATCACTATCCAACTATTTGAAGATTATTTAAAGCAATTCTCTGCATCATCAATTCAGAACAATCCACAGGAATTACTAAAGTTGCAGAAACCCTTCTCACAGCATCAAGATACCTGCAAATCAGGTATTTTCCAAAAATTTCACCTGTAATTTCACAATTTGAACCACCAATCGAACCATTTAAGCTTTAAATATTGAAATTGCCCATCCGTTTTGTTCTAAACCTTGGAAAAAGAGGGCAAACCCTCGCAAATTTTTCCAGAAACTTCCATTTGCAGAAAAATTATTTTTTAAGTCAAATTCTCAGTCAAAGACCCTTGAAAGACAACTTCCATGGCTAAGAAAGGTTTTTAAACCCACAGAAAACCTTAAAACCCCCTTTTTACAGTCCTAATCATTCGGAAAACCTGCGTTTTTTGTCTCAAATTATTGCCCTTGTCCTAAAAATTCTAATTGAGCACTGAATTTCCCACTGCTATCATCCTTGCCCACAAAATTTCTCAATTACACTCTATTGAAGAAAAACCAACTATAGCAAACTGTATAATCTTATTGTAGTTAATTTAAAATGACAAAAAAGCAAATCACACCCAAGTCTGGAGGATCCAAGTTTGTTAAGCATGGAGGATCCAAACTTCCCAAGACTGAAGCAACAAAAGTCCCAAAGTCTACTCCTGATATCACTGTTGAGACCACTGTGACTGTTAATCCTCTTCAACCTCCAGTGTCCAATGAAGAAGTTATCCCTTTGGTTGATGTAGATTACAAAATTGTAGACCCTTTAGTAGAATTCAATTTGTTAGAATTTCACAACTGGTGTCATGAAAAGTTCCTTGACAAAGAAGGAATGCCTCTTTAGGATACAAATCTTCCCAAGTATGTAATCCCCTTAACACACCCTAGTCAAGAATTGATAAGACTATGCCAGAAGTATTATGTCCCAGATCAAAGATCAATGGTGAATAATAACAGGGAAATCCTTTTTTCTATCACTGCAGAGTCAATCAACGAAATGTTGCAATTACAGTTTGACCCTAGGGTAGTCCCATTATCCATTTAAGCATTGACTCAATTATATTTAGGGTTAGATTTCCCTAAAAGTTTCATGATTTTTCAAAACTTCATGCCTATTCATGTAGACATCCCCAAGCTAAATCCTCCCTATTCCACTTCCAAGTTTCCAGAGGGTTCTAGGCATGTTATTTTAATGTTATCCTTCATCTTAGGATACTTCACTGATGAGTTTACTGATGAGTCCATCCTTGGATTTTTTTCTACCTTGTCTCATGGTCAGCCTCCTGCTATGGTCTTTTATTTTGCCAGGTTTATTGCTAATTCTATACACCATCAATTGAAAAAATTACCCATTGAAGGGGTATTTAGGTATTCTTCCTATTTATTTCATTTTTTCTTATTATCACAAGAAGATCACTTCCCAATAACATTGCAGAAAATGAATGTAGAGGGCCAGCCTCAATTAGTTGTTTTTTGGACATCATTGTTAAGAAAAGAAGGAAGTGAATACAGTTATACATATTTCATAGATTTGTTTATCAGGCCAGCTATGAGTTTGCTACAAAAATCAGAATAGCCTAGAGTAAGTGAAGAGATGAAAAGAGTATTACAACTGTCAGAAGAATGCAATATGGGAGATTGGTACTTGTATGAGAAGCACAATGAATTAAGAATCTTTCAATCCAATCTGCTTCCATATAAGTTACCTAAGTTTTTGACTATCAGAGTCTTTGCTCTAGAATATTTGAGACAGGTGTTAAATGTTGATGCTATCCATTTCATGGCCTCTAAAAAGAAGACCCAGTTCAAACTAAAAAATCAGATTGGTCCATTCATAGTAAATAACAAGGATGCTAAGAAAGAGATAGAAAAGAGATTATCAGAGCTGAAATTTCAAGTGAGTTTCCCTTGGAATTATGAACCCCAAGGTCTTTTGAACAGTATAAGGGTTAAAAATAAGATGTCTCCTTTTATACATGAGCCAGAGCCCAATATTGAAAAGTTTTCCAATCAGACAGAATGGGAAGAAAATACATTGGTAGATTTAACTATAAATACACAGCCAGGATGAAAAAACGATACCACACTTATTGTGGTAACTCCTAAACAGCCAGAGACTTCAAACAAAAGGAGCAGAGATGAGGGAGCCTATACAGCAGAAACTACTTTAGATACAAAGTTCAAACTCATCTACAATAAAAGGCTAAGATTTGGTTCCATAGGAAAAGAAAAACTTATTGAAGTTGAAGATGAACCAGAGGTCAGTAATGATGAAGCCACTACAATAATCAAGGAGACTTTGATAGAGATTGAAAGAGAACGAGCAACATTTAAAGGAAAGGAGACCCAAATGATTGAGCAATAGGTGAATATGGAAACTTCTTCTTCTTAAACAACAGAAGAAAAATATTTGGACATCAAGGACAGATATAAGCAGATTAAACAAAGAAATGAGGAAATTAAAAGTGAGATTTATTCTAAATTTCTTAAGCAGAAGCCGGGAAATCAGGATAGACTGCTTACAACATTTGATTATTCTTCAAATAAAATGATTATGTCCTATTTACAACCTACTACTTCAACTCCAAAAACAGTGGCTGACTACAAAAAGATGAAATTTGAAGTAGATACTAAAAAGGTACATGAGTTGGATTAGATAGAATTCCACCAACACAATTCTGAGATGCTATATTCCACTGTGGTGACAAAGGCCATGAGTGTAACCAATTTGAAAAATACTATTATCAACTTGCAAGATCAGATGAAACTTGATAAAGGCTCCTTATATGAAAAAGATCTAAGGATCAAGGCCTTAGAAGATTTGATTCTACAAATAGGAGTTGACCCATCAAATATACAAGTTGCTGAAGTATTAATCAAACACAAAAATGATGATATTGTTGCTTTGAGGAAACAGTTAAAACTTCCTGAAAGTGACTACCCACAGAGAAAAGAAATACTTCATGAACATAAAGAGAAAGAAGATATGATGCAATTGATCATAAAGCTTATTGCCCAAATTAAGGATATGGAAAGTCAATTGGATATACCGCTGAAAGAAAAAGAAACTGTGAAGGAAACTGACGCTTCTACCATTCCCACAGTTATACCTATTATTACAGTTGTTATTCCTTCTACATTGGAAGAAAAGTTAGCACCTAAAGAGCCACTGGCAACTACAGTGTCTGTACAATCAACAACTACCTCCCAAACAGAATCCTCAACATCATAGGTGTAGCAAACAAATGATGCAGGGAAAATTGTCAAGGAAATGGAAGAAATGACATTGAAAACCAATGAAATTAATATTTTGAAGAAAAATATTCAGATTATGGAGGTATCCAATAAAGCAACATTGATTAATGCCAACAATTATGAACAAAAATCTAAATACTTGAAGAGCAAGCCAAAAGCCTTCAGAAGTATTTGAGCTTCACTACGCAGATTTATTACATAAGAAATCACCTATGGACCAACATTATTGAGGCTATACATCTTCAATGGCCATCAATTCAGCTAATATATGAACAAAGAGATCTCCTTCTAGCAGCTCAAAGTGAAATATAGAGGACAATAGAAGAATTAGTAGATAAACCAACACAGGCACTAAAGCTAATTACTTTCTTAAATAGTAAGAACAAGACTAAGCTAGAAGAATTTAAGATACAAGATAGGACAGAGACTATAATACAAATCAAAAAAGAATTGACAAAGAAAATTTTGATGAAAAACTTGAAAGAAAAATGTGATGCTATGAATTTTTCCATTACAAAGTTTTTAGCAAAGTATACTATGCTAAGACAAGCAGGCATTCCAGACATCCATGTATTCAATGAAAAATTGATGGACCAAAAGGAATATGATAAAAATATAAGGGACCATGCCAAATAACAGGTGAATAAGCAACTACCACAGGGATCTCCAACAGGGAAAGTTGTTCTCCAATACATTGAAGATTTATTCTTCCTTCAGAATGAAATCAAACATTTATTTGTTATTAAACCAATTTTTTCTAAGTACACTGAAGTAGATGAGAACTACAGAAAACTCAAGAGTGTAAAGATACCAAGTGTTGAATAGTGGTAGCAGTTTACAGACTTATTGTAGCAGGCAAGAAGAAAATAGTGAAGGAGAGTGCAGATGAAGCGGTCAGTTTGAAAAGGAAATAAATAAAACAATACTTGATTGTGATTTTTTATTGTTGAAAAGTTTCTTCTTACAATAGTTAGAGGTCAAAATATCAGGTTAAAGAGTATCAGGGTGAAAGGCCAGAGTTAAAGTGTATCAGAGAGAAAAAACAGTCAGTTGATTCTGACTGCAGTAATTTCCCTTTTTACAGCAGTAACATGGTAAATAAACAACGTGAAAGAGTATAAGAGATAAAGTACAAGGTTAAAGAGTATAAGTGGAAAAATTATTAGTGAAGACATCTTCCAAAAAGATATTTTGCAATATACCAACAAGCATGGACAACAATTCAAACAAACAGTTTTTGTTAGATAAGATAGTTCTATTTTTTCTAGATAAGAGGACAACTTGCTAAGGTTGTTAAGAAGCTGTTCCTTTTAATGTGTAAAGATGTTTTTATTTTCTTAGAGTTATTCCTAGATCTCTCTAGGATATTTGTAATAAACATTTGTATAAATACTTTAGTTTATGAAGTGTTTAGTGTGGAATAAAATTGCTAAGAAAATTATAGACATTTTGTTGGTACATTGGAGGCTCACATTTTTTGATTTCAAAGCAACAGTTTATAAAATATAAAATTGGACTTCATAATTCAGGATTCATGCGATAATTTGAAGAGTAAAGTGCATTTATATTTTCATTGTTTCCATTCTCAGTTACATACAATTTCATATATGTTGTTCAATCTTAATGATTAATTAGGAGAATTATTTCAGGACTAGTTTCAGAACTCCCTGTCTTAACTACTTAATTATTTAAATGTTTTCTGCTGATTTCCGGATTTAGGAATTCTTGATTTCTCCTAGTCACGTTTGACCCCTGCCTCCTTCCTCTTTTTCGAGATCAAAGGATTCTTCATTTCCCTTTATCCTGAAGCAAGCCATCTCATCAAAACAATCTATCCAAATCTCTGAGGGTTATCTACCTTGCCCTGAATACATTAGCATCCTATTGGCCTTGCCTTCTAGTTCTACTTGCTATACTTTGACTCCATAGCCCAATGGACTAGTAGATCCCTCTTTAATTTGTCTTCAAGTAATCTTATTTTCCACCAAAAATTTCAAAACCAAAATTAAATTTTCTATCATAACTAGCCTAAAACATTAAACAAAAACAAAGTTAAATCATAAAGAGAGAGCCCTCTCTGAAATTTAGGAAGGCTAGATCCTAAATTTCCAAAGTAGGTTTGTGGTTACCCCTATTTTTCTTAAACTAAAAAAATTCAAAATCCCACAATCTTTAGAAATTACTAGGGTAATAACATAGGTCATGGGTTACAATCATAAATCACGATTACCATCCGTAAAAGGATATAATGACGAAAACGCTAGACAGCCTAGACCGCAGCCAGCACTAACTTCTCAACATGTGTGTAACATGTTTCGGGGTCGAGAAGGTTTCAATACAAGTACTAAATAACATGCTCATTACCTTCATCATCATCTTGAACCAAAACCATGGCGATCGTATTGAAGGCGGTAGCTAGATACAGGGTGAAATCACGATGATAATCCGGAGGACATAATAGAGGAGCATTGAAAAGCAACGTCTTAAGCGTATCAAAATATTGTTGAGCAATCTCATCCCAACAAAAAGGGACGTCTTGTATTAAAATTCGTGTGAACCCCTTGGCTACTTCGACATAGTTCAGGATAAAACGTCGTAAGAAATTTTCTTTCCCTTGGAGATTCTGGAGCTGGTGTAATGAGGATGGAGAGGGGAGATTAACAATAGCCTCAACTTTAAGCGGATTGAGGCAAATTTTGTCTTTGGATACGATAAACCCTAAAAGTCTACCGGAATCAACACAAAAGACGTGTTTATGCAGATTGAGCCAAATTTTGTAGCATCTACAAAGAAGAAAGATCTGGTGGAGATTGTCCAGATGGTATTTTCGCACAATTGAATGAGCCGAATGGTCATCCAGGTATGGTTGAAAAATATGACGAATATCGTGAAAGGCGTAAGACATCACGCACTAGAACGTAGCCCCAACATTCTTTAAGCTGAAAGGGAGTTTCTTATATGTGAATGTTCCCCAAGGACAGATAAAAGCGAGCTTGTGTTGATTGGTCAGGAGTATGTTGATCAGATTATAGCCAGAGAATCCTTCCATAAGTGAAAAAATCTCACTCCCCGCACAATCGTCAATTATTTGATCGATGAAAGGGGTGGGATAGTTATCCTTAGGGCAGGTCCAATTAATTTCACAATAATCAACACAGACTTGAATTTTTCCCTACTTCTTATCAGTAGGAACAATGTTAGAAACCCACTCTGTCAGAGGGATCGGATAAATGAATCCCACTTTAAGAATTTTTTCAACTTCAACTTTTATGGTGGCAGCTTTCTGAGGATTCATTGGACAAAGGCGCTGGCGAATAAGATTTGCACCGGGGTAGGTGGGAATCTCATGTACCAAAATACTAGGATCAATTCTAGGCATCTCTTCGTAAGACTAGGTGAAAACATCACGGAATTCACGAAAGAGGCTAGTATACACTTGGACTTCCTCAGAAGAGAAAGTGACTCCCACATGGATGTTATTGACAATTCCCGATTTCATGGAAATGTAGATAGGTATCATCTAAGTGATGTTACCCAAGTTACCTTTAGCAAATAATTCGTGAGTCAAGATAGGCGTTTGAAGTGGTGGGGAGGGAACTTGAGACGTAAAATGCTCAAGACAGTTAGACATTGCCCTAAGGCTAGGCATAAACGAGGAACGGTGATGCCCATCACTCCACAGTAGATCTTCGAGAGACATGGTTTCCATAATAGCCTCGTCATATGGAAACACTTCTTTCAAAGTATCAGGCGAATCCGCATCACCGAGCCAGGGGGATTCATAATTAACGTTGAGAGCCATGCTCAAAGGATCACCTTCAGAAGCGAGAGAATCAGATGCAGCTGCAAGCTCGCAATAATTGATTTCAATTGGACAAAGCGACATGGAATCCCCAAATGAATCAACCTGTTTAGGTAAAGGGATGATCCACAGGTCATTCGACCGAGAGATCATATTCACTTGAATGTTATTTGGTGGCGGAAGGGGAAAGATACACATGAGGGTGGGGTCTTTGAAAAGACCTGGCCCTATGCTGTCAAGGGTAGAATGAATTTGATCCATGTATGGAACATTTTTCTCAGAAGACAAGGTAAAGAATGACAACTGATCGACAGTAATGATTTTTCCCTTCTGTGGAAACTTCAAAAGATGAAAGAGGGTGGACGGAATGCACAACATAGCCTGATTCCAACTGCGACTGAGTAGAAGATTGTAATTTATTAGTGTTAACTACTTCTACTTCGACATTGACCGTCTTTCCTTTTAACGTGATCAGCAAGCTAGCGAGAACACCCAAGGGTTTCGATTCTCTTCCATCAAATGCCTCAAGGGCATTGGGTGATGAAGTGAGGGATGGAGAGCCAATAGCCTTCCATCAAGCAGATGAAATGACACAAGTGGATGCACCTTTTTCCACAATGGCCCTATGGATGTTGAGACTGTTAATGTCGACTTGTATGACAAGTGCAATCCGGTGCGGAAGTCCGGGGATGAAATTCTCTAAATCAAAAGAGAGAAGGCTAGAATCAACAGGATCAATTTCGATGATCACAGATAATAACGCTTTCTGTTGAGACGAACAACTCTGAAGCACTTCCAACGCGGACATCGCAGATGGCTCCTATGCTAAATCCTCAACAATACTATAATGTTGAGCAACACGGGCGTTAGGATTATAAGAAGACTTCCGGAGAACACCTTTAGAAGGTGGTCGTACAACGAGTTCAGCACTGGGCCTTTCAATCTCAAGAGGATCAAAAGCAGGTGGGGGAGGAGGACCATCAGCGATCTCTTTCCCAGCTGCCTGTCATAATCCAGCGTAATCTTTCGACCGAGTAGAGATGGAAACGGGTGTAGAACTGTTCACCATAAACACTTGATAGAAAAACGGTGTAGATGGAAAAGGTTGATTGACCATCTGTGTTTGTTGAGACGGAAAATTTTCCTTGAGGAAAACCGAAGTTCCCTTAGTTCCTTTGAAAAATTTACTAACTTTGGCATATTTAGGACAATCCTTAGTGTAATTTTCCTCATCACAAATCAGATAGGGATACGTTGGCTTGCACTGTGAACCATCATCAGCACGAGGTTTAGATGACTCTGATTTTGGGGCTTCAGCTTTGGCCTTGCCTTTGCCCTTATTTTCCTTTTAGATGTCTTGTCCGCAGGACTGGCCTGAACGGCATTGACCTCTGAGGTTTTTCCAGAATCTTGGGTGGGCTGAGAAGCAGAATCATTGGGAGAATTTGATTTTTTCTTCCCAGTGTTGGAAGACTTGCGTGAAGTCTGAGACATGGAACCAATAACACTGTCAACGAATGGGGTGGCCAGCGCTTTAGAAGTCCCAAGTCGTGGGGCATCAATCAAGACATCATACAAAATGCTCGATTGAGAGTACACTAAATCAAGTTACTGGGTGTGAGAAATGGCTTGTTCCTTGGTTACACATGCCCCCATGGTGATGTCTTTCGCAATCTGATTGAAAAAAGAGGTATTGAACCAATGAGTAAGAAGCTGATCAGGAATTTCAAACTTGATCAGGCGATGACGATGTCTCCATTCATGAATGTGGTCGGAGATATTGGTAGCCCGGTCTTGTTTCAAGGATGTTAGGATATGCGTCCCAGCTTCATAACGAACCGACAATTGGAAATGAGTAAGGAATTCCATAGTAAGAGTGTTGAAATCTTGAAAGATACCACGAGGCATTTTGATATACCACTTAGCGGCAGCCCTGATGAGAGTCCGCTGGAAAAGACAAAGTCGAACAGAGTCATCCACCCAAGAATTGGAAGAACACCATAAATGGTATGTCATGACGTGTGCTTGGGGGTCTTCTCCAGATTTTCCCTCAAACTTGGGACAATCACCAGGAACCTTTGTTGGAACCGGAGGCCAATAAGTATTATAAAGAATTGGATCATTTTTCAATTTGGACACATCAGGTAATTCCAACGTGGCGAGAAAGGGTAATTGAGGGTTGAAAGGCATAGTAGGTCCTCAATAAGGACCCATACCCATATTCCATCCTGGTTGAGTATCACTCTGCCATCATTGGTTTTGTCCCGAAGGATTCGGACCATAAGGGGTATAAGTCGGATAATTCGGCTAAGATGGCAGGTGAGGACCAGGATATTGAGGTTGAAGACCAGGATACTAATTCTGAGTATACGAGAGTCCCGATTGAGCAGCATAAGGATTTTCCTGTGGAATATAAGTATGGCCTGGTGGTTGAGGGTAATAAGCAGAACCTTGAGGGGTGTTGTATACTGGTCGATATTGACCTTGAGGGTAATAAATACCTTGGGGTTGAACGAGCTGCTGATAAGTAGGGCCCTGCTAAGGTGGATAAGTCGGGCGTAGAGGTTAATTCGAATGAGGCATAGAGTAGAGCAGTAATGGAGCAGGGTGAACTGTCTATGCAGGTTGTCCCGGCTAAGCAGGTTGACCTGACTAATGAGGGCCACGAGGTTGCCCCTGCGGAGCCATTTGGCCTGAAGGCTATGGTGGGCCAGGTTGTGTTTGATGACCAGGTTGACCTGGAGCAGGACCATAAGATGGCCCTGGTTGTGCAACATTTGGACCAATTGGAAGATATGGCTATTATGGTTGCACAAAAGGTTGTGTTTAAGATGGATAGATTTTCCCCCCAGGACCATAAGAAGGTCCAGGTTGATATATCGGTTTCCCAGCAGGTCCTTGGGGTTGGCTCAGTTGGATCACAGGCTAAGTTTGTAAAGGTTGACCTTGAGGATTGTAAGGCTGCCCTTATGGGCCGTAAAATAATCCCTGCTGGGCCGAAGGTTGTCCCTGTAAGGGTTTCCCTTGTGGGTCATATGCATACTCTTGCTGCACCGAAGGTTGTCCCTGAAAGGGTTGTCCTTGTGGGTCGAAAGCATACCCTTGCTGAACTGAAGGTTGTCCCTGAAAGGGTTTTCCTTGTTGGTTAGAAGGCTTCACAAGCAAGGTAGGTCTAAAACTGGAAAGGAACTAATAAGCTTCAGGAGCAGGCAAATAGATAGGGTTGTCGTGCTCATCATATTGAAATGGAAGCGAGTAAATCGGGTAACCGACCGGGTCATAACAAGAAAAATAAGGACGACTAGGATCCTGAGGGGATTGATAAGTCTGGGAGCTTTGCTACTAAATAGCCAACCGATACTCCTCAAAAGAAAGGCTGTCATGGATTTCCATGGCAATCAAAGTCTCTAATGAAGCCGAAACTCCTGATGACTGAGTAGTGACAACCGGTGATGATGCATCCACACAGACAGTAGGCCTAGTTGGGACAGATGTAACAAAAGGTTTCAATGAGACAGGTGTCATTGGCGACATCCCTAATGATGGAAGGATCGGCCCCCTCAATGGAGTTGATGCTGCTATAGAGGCAATACCAGCCATAATCTAACCGAAAAATCTATATCTGGCTGTAAGTGACATCGATGGTGAAGATTGAGTAGGCTCTTGATGGATTTCTTCTGGAAAGAGTTGGTATTCTTCATCAGAAATAGGAATACCCTCACTTCCAATAGGACCTGATGAGTCCATGTCTGAATCCACCATGAGATCTTGCAAAATACTACGGGGGCTAGGAGGTATGATAGCGGCCAAAAATGGCGATCCCGGTGTAAGAGGGGAAAATGTTCCCCAACCCCAAACCCAAAGAAAGCGTTTGAAAGAGGCCAATTGAACTCAACTGGTTCTCCAAAGGGGTACTTTGACGGGATAATAAACTGCTGAAGCTCGACAGACCTAAAGGTTTGAGAAGTTTCAGATGAATCGTCCGAGAAAGGACTACCAGTAGACGAAATCGATGGTTCCACCACTGTGATTGTAGCACACCATAAAAGGGAAAAATATCGAAAAAGAAGACTCTTGGATAAAAACCAAGGCAAACAAAGACAGGCCAAGTAATCAAACTTTAATTGGCATGTAATCGTAGGTGGTTTATTTTACCACATTGAAACAAAAAATTTGTTGTTTCATGTTTTAAGAGTCAAGAAATTGTCAAAGATGACTCTAGTCTCTTTCAGTTTTAAATGAGCACAAAAGGACAAGTGCTCGATGATCTTTTCAAATTTATGGAGTCAGTAAATATTGAAATTGATTTCTCAGGTAGTCTAGATAAAAGGGTGTACCAGGTTTCCGTGAATTTCCATATACACCTTAGTGATAAAATGAAATAATAATTGACCAAGGAATTGACGTACATGCAGGTAGTCTCCCTGAATGTTGTGTTCAGTGTATCATGGTTATAAGGCAACGGACTCGGCTTCCTACGGATAAAAGGATTGCAACCTAGAGGGGTCTCCCTTTATATAATCAACGGTATGGGGAGCACAAGTCCGGAATAGCACTGTCTGAAGCCAGATGGCGAACAACAACTGCTAGGTTTAAAGACACCGAAACACGTCTCTAACTTAGACCACTAAATGTTTCGTTAGGTTTCAATGTTGCCTTAGGTTAATTGAGTAAATTTTAAGTTGATCTTGTATTTACGTTTCAATTCCAAGGTCCTACCGAATGTTGGATCTAAAAAAATCCCTAAATGCAAGCTACATGCCATAAAATACCATTTCATTCGATGAAAATCTATCTACGATAAATTTTAGGAGTTTTCAAGCGATAGAAAATAATGAGAACACACAGAAGCACCCACTATACTATCTGATGCAAGCTAATGATAATGATAAATCTTTCCTAGAATGTCCAATGCTAGATATGCAAAAGAATTTCAATTCCACAATGCACACAAGAATGCAAGCACAATATTTTTTGATTTTTCAATGTAATAGGGCAAACAGTGCACTAAATGACATGAAAAACAAACCAACACACTAGTTCAAGGAAGTTAATGCAAGAGTTGAAGCGAAAAAATTTCAATCAACCCAAAAGCAAACAAAACAAAACTCAAACCGATGTTGCAATCTCTCAAATCGAAGAAATATTTTGAAATAGACCCATACAAGAAGTGTGATCTATGCTTGGAGTGAAAAAAAGAAAAACTGACTGAAAGAGGCAAGAATTATTCAACCGATGCAATCACTCAAATGGATCAAGGGAGCTGAATTTAATCAAACAAGGAATGAAGTTGATTGCGAAATAAAAGGGCTCCAACTCCTACAGGAGGCTCAGCATACCAAAGCACTTGCAAAACCCTAAGGCTATGATGCAAATAGGAAATGGACAAACAGCTTAAGGAATGAAGCCAATCACACTCAAAAACCATCCCAGAGCACTCAATGCATACCCAAAATAACCCAGAAGCACAAGCACTAACCAAAAACTCCAAAACCAGGCAAACCCTAACACCTACAGGAATTGGCATGACTATTTGGCTGTAAGCAGGCACTAAAATAGCAACAAGCACCAGCTGGCGCAATTGTCTGACCAGAAAACGCACCAAGCCAGTTACCTCATGTAAAAGGAAAATTTTGAAACAACAGAGGTCAAATCTGATCTTCTGGGGAAAACAAGGCTCTTGGACTTAGCAGAATAATTATAAAAGGCCAATTAAGCAAGAAAAGACCAACAGAAGACCTAATGGGTGAAAGACAAACTCTCACTGCTTCTCGGTGGAGTCGCCAATTTGTTGGTGAGGTAAATCCCCTCTATGGACAAAGGCAATCCCACTAGCCCTAGAGTGGGTCTAGCCACAAACAAGACAGGCTATAATATTGATTCCTAGTTAACGAATGGACAAAGATTCAATAGATGACTTACCAGAAATCCTATGCTGTTGTTGTCGTCGAAAAGAGTGGCTCGCTTCTCGCTCTTGTTTTTGACAGATCACGATATGCTCGCTTTCAGGATCGAACACCTACACACAAGAAAACAATGACAATATACAACATAATAATTCACATTCATAACTATCAGTCAGTCAAAGAGGATTAAATCAATTGTATTACATAAATCACATAACACAAACAATGGAACCAACACCATAGTCGAGTATATTAATAAATGGAAGGAAGAGTACAACCAAGCTTCGGTGTTACGATCTCCTCCAGTAGGGTTCAAGCGGAGCACGTCTTACAAAGACTCGTCATGAACTCGGACGAGACTCTCTCTACAGAATTATTCTTGGTTATACCTTCTCAATGGCAATTACTCAGCTATAGTCTTCTTCTCCAAGTTAAACTCCTTGGCTATCTGTTCAGCTAGCTTTAATAAAGGGAGAAGGCCTGTTTATATAGAGGAAGAGGAAGAGGTTAGGATCCCTATAATTATGGAAGGGAGATCTATCTTCAAGGAGTGTCCCATGGGGGTAGGAAACCACTACCTAAAGAGGGAGATTCGTGGCTCATCAACTTAACCACTTCTTGTGACTCATCCCTGAGGTGGTTAGAAGGAAAATTCTGCCTCTATTTGTTAAAAAACATTCCCAAAATAGCTGGCGTGGGAAATACACTAAGACAGAGCACCAGGTGGCGTGGGCTCTAGTGCAAATCTTTCACATTGGCGCGAGGGATGAACTGGCTACTCACGCCAAGGCCAAAAAATATGTTTTTGTGTGCTTTTTAAGGAAATTTTCAATAGGAAAAATGATGTCCTTATGCAGAAGGATGAAAAAAAGGTGTTTGTAGAGTATGAAAATGTTCACAGGTCACGGGAATGATCCTCCCATATGCGAGATGAGGGATTGCATGGGACGGTGAGAAAATGTTGTGTAACAACCCTGTAGAGAAATTTTTTATGATTGAAGCACTATACATAAGGTATTACAGATGGGATATTTATTTCCCATGATATTTAAATACACAAATAAATATGTCTAGAGCTGCGATAGTTTTTAAAGGATGGGTCATGTTGATGAAATTCCCCTTGAGCCACAAATTGTAATGGAGCCATTTGAAAGATGGGAAATGGATTTTGTAGGTGCCTTAAATCCACCTTTAAATCAGAAGACATGCATTCTAACCTACACATACTATGTAACCAAATGGGTGGAAGTGGTAGCACTTCCAAAGGCCACATAAGAAGTGGTTATCAATTTTCTATTCGAACTATTCGTTCCATATGGGTTAACTCGGGAGCCTGCAACTGATGGGGATCACAGTTCACTGCTCATAAATTTGTTTCTATGTTGAAGAAATGCTATATAAAACACAGAGTTACCTCTCCTTACCACCCACAAGCGAATGGACATGTGGAAAGCACAAAAGAAGTCCTAGAGACAATTTTAACTAAGACCGAATCAGCAAACCGCCGAGACTGGGCCTTCAATATTCCTAAGGCCTTACGGGTCTATCAGAAAAGTTGGCGTAACACTAATGGATATTCACCTTATCAACTCATTTTTTGTAAGGAACCTATCTTTTCGATCGAATTTGATGTTAACACTCTCAGAACAACTAAGGAAGTCAGATTGGATCTTATGGAAGCACAAAAACAATTCCTACAACAACTCAACGAGATGGATGAAATGCGCCTTATTGCTTTACAACACACAACTATAGTCCAATAACATAGAGCTAAATGGAACGATCAGATGATCAAAAGGAAGACCTTTAATAAAGGATATTGGGCATTTTTATATGAATCTAGATTCAAATAATTTCCAGGTAAACTCCAAACAATATGGTTGGGTTCTTACAAAATTAATAAATTCTATGACAATGGAATGATGTGCCTTACTATGATCGATAATTTTGGAATTTATTTCTTTTTCAATGGGCATAGACTTCGTCTATATCACCAACCACTTACACGATAATATTTTCTCCATTAAATTAATAAGGATGTGAACTTGCTTGTTATAGTTGATCAGGGAAAATTCCCTGCAGTCGCAACCAGGTAATTTTTTTCCGAAACTCCTTTCATTTTGCACATAATGTAAATAATTGGTAATGCACATTTTTTTTAATATCTTGGGAAAACATCGAAAAATAATTCTATGAAAACATGGATGCTTCTTCAGTTACAGTTGTTGTTTCCTTAATCATTGTTTTTGTTTCCTTAGTCACATTTGTTGTTTCCTTAATCACAGTTGTTGTTTCCTTAGTTACAATTGTTGTTTCTTTAATCACAGTTGTTGTTTTCTCAGTTACAGTTGTTGTTTATTTAATCATAGTTGTTGTTTCCTTAATCACAATTGATGTTTCCTTAGTTTCAGTTGTTTTGTCCTTAATCATAGTTGATGTTTCCTTAGTTTCAGTTGTTGTGTCCTTAATCACAGTTACTATTTCCTCAGTAATATTTTTTTTTTCCTTAGTAACAATTTTTGTTTCGTTAGTAACAGTTCCTATTTCCTTATTCACAACTATTTTTTCCATAGATGCGACTATTATTTCCCTCATTTGGTAATATTCCTATTTCTTTAGGGTGAGGAACATTTTAAGCCCTCTTTTAATATGATGAATGGACAAACAATTTTCCTAATCATTATCATACGAGGACATTTTATAAGACATCAGGATTCTGAATCTCCCTAATTTTTAATTCCTATGATTATGTAATAAATCTATAGAAGTACTCATGATGCATTCTTTCTATCACCACTTAAGGATATTTTCTTTACTCTAATATTAAATGATTCTATAATATTTTTGAAAATACAACTTTTGGAGAAAAAATTAGTGAACTAAGAAAAAAGTAATTATAATACTTTTTACACCATCCCTAACTCTTAAGGAGTTGATATGCCACCCCATTCACTAAGTTATCTTTTATGATTAACAAAAATAATAAGAAGCATAATGAAATTCAAACAAAGGATAGGAGGTCTCATCACAAACCAACCTAGCATGATCATATGATATAGTGGAGTGAAATTACAACTTCTGGTCACCAAGCCAGGGTAATGGCCTTTGGTCTTCAGGTCAAAGGACAAGAGGTCTCATCGTGAGCCGAATTGTTTACCACATTAGCTCTAGTGAATGGAATTGTTATTATCTAGTTACCACACTAGAACAATGGCCTTCTTTATATGTTTCATAAAAAAAAAACCAAAAAAGGGGAAGTTATGAATATTTCCTAATGAATGGGGCATTAACATCTCACTAGGTTAAAAGGAAACCTTGTCGAGGCTATGGACGTTGACCGACGGGCAAGGACGTGCCTATGGTATTAAAGTACATTTAAATATTACAATTTAATTTGGCTATTTTGTCTCCCCAAAATTATTAAAGGAAGGTCGTTGTATTTATTATGGAAATTTATAAAACTCACCTAGAAATTGGTGATGTTGGTTGATCATGAGTAACTAAATTATAATTCTGCATATCAGGAATATAATATTTTTGGAAATTTAGTATTCTAATTAATTTATTTTCTTTATTCTCTATAATGATACTCAGGCGAATATTGTTTCAACCCATATTTTATTCCTAAAAATATCTACATGCCTTTTACTTCGCTCTTATACTCCACACATTCTATTAATTGGCCTCATCATTACATATCATAATTAATAAATGGATTAATGTTTAACTCACGTGCAAAAATTATCTTTCGTCCACCATTTTTATTTCTGATGGTTTTCCCACTACATCTAATTGATACCACCTTACTGCTTAATCATGCCAAATCTGTCAACCTATTAAAATAATGGTTGATGGATATGGAATACCGTCAAATCTATTCTGGGGGGGGGCAAAGAGGCATTGGTATATGATTTTTTACCCGAATTTCGAAAAATATCATTGCATGTTACGGTTATTGAGTCCTTATATTCTATGCAATGTTACTATATTTTGAATTTTGTTGTTTCCAGGTACAAAATTTCTTGTTGTTGATAAATGGGTGGCCATTCAATATGTTATGAACCCATTAAATTGCAAGCCACAGAAAAAGCACGCAACATTCTAGAACACGCAGGATTGTTAAAATATTTTGGGTGATTACAGGGCTTTGATAACGAAATAACATTGGAATTCACAAATAATTTGGATAATGGTGTAGCAATGGTAAAATACATATAGGGACAGGTGAGTGAAGATACAATAGTATAAGTTGTTAATGCCAATATGTCAGTGATCAAACATACTCTTTTAGTAAATTTTTTAATGTCATAGGTCAAAACTTTTAGTCTTTCAAACAATCTTTTAAAATAATTTTGGTCACTACAGGAGTCTAGGTCAAATTTGTTGCTCCCTCATCTCATCCATGGCCATTATCACTTTAAAAGTCATCGCATTCATTATCATTTAAAATTTTAGGGTCATTTCACTTCATCTCATCTAGGTATATTATCTAGGTGCCATCATCCGCCTTTGAAAATAGTCTATTTTGTCATCAAAACAAGGAAATCATCCTTCATTTCACTCATAAAACTTTAAAATGGAGCTATCATACTTAGGAAATAAAGTAAGACAAGTTGCCTTATTTTAAAATGTGTTTAAATGTCAAAAAAATTCAAAAGGAAGAATTGTCTTATTATTTCACTATAGGACAAAAAAGATCATTTCAAGGTTATAAAAGAAAAAAGCAAGCATATCCAAACTCATTATTTACTTTGTTGTGTGGTAGAGCTCCTCTCTTACCTCATTTTCACTCCTTAAGTGGTCAAATGTTCAAAACCAAGGCGAAGAAACACTCCAAGAAAACTTTTCTACACTTCGAGCTGCCTTTGTTATGCTTTTGTAGCCTCCTGCTATGCTTTCAGAGTCAGTTGTTATGTTTATAAGGGTGTTGTTATGATTTTGTAGCCTCCTGCTACATTTCTATTGAACAATTGTTACATTTCTGGGTAGTTATTACACTTTCAAATCTTGTTGTTACACCTCTTTAGCCTCCTATTACGCTTTCAAAACAGTTGCTACGCTTTTGTTGATTGGTGTTACACTTCTGGAAAGGAGGGAAGAACTTAGGTTTTTGGCTCCCAAGTCATTCAAACAAGCTCAAGGCTTGTGGGAATTATTCCTTGGACCTCTTATAACAATAATTAATCACTCTTATAGCCTCCCTTGGTCAAGTTATCAATTTTATGATTCATTTTCATGCTCACTCCATATTTCTCTATGTCATCACCTCTTCATGTCATTGAGTGTTTATTGTGAGATAAACCCTAACCCTACTATCTAAAATCTATCTTACACCTCTTGTATACCTCATAATCCCATATCCCACTATCCATATCATCCCTAATGTCCATTTTCATGAAAACCTAAATTCTAGCTAATTTTCATAGTGATAAATTGGAAATTTCCTGTGTTTTCTTGTTTTAACCACCTTCCTCATATCCATTTCACTTGATTTCACTCACAAAATAGAGCTAACATGCAACCCTATCCACTAAATTTTTTGTAGAATTTTACCTATGATCTAGATTTATGCATGGATGCAATAATACATAGAAATAAACATAAACATAGAGATGCAATGGAAATAATCTTTCATTACATTAATATCAAATAACAAAAATATTCTTACAAACATAATGGAAATAAAATAGCTAGGGAACTGGTAGCGTATCTTTGAGAAGAGATGTGGCAACTACAGGCCTCTGAAATGTGTTACAATGAGGCTTGAAGGCCTATTTATTATTGAGAAATAATGGAAAACCCTAAACATCCAAAAACCTAACCCTCAGAGATGAAGCGCCAAAACTATGGGCCCCGTTTGGGTAAATTGGTACATCAATCATCCCCGGTACATAACTTTGGCATACAATCTTCATTTGATGTGCTCAATACCTCGTTAGAAATATATATCAGAGGACTATAAATTTTGAGTGAGCGACATCGGTCTATGTACTCATGTTGCTCCCGATTTTCCCAAAAAAATGTCGTTTAGGGCCTCAAAATGGCTCCGAAAGTTCAGAACCCAAAAAACTACTAAAAATAATAAGTTGTGTTGAAACTGAAAAACTGAAAGAACTAATGGTGCAAGTCCAAATAGAATAGGTGGGTTGCCATGAATATCCACTTGGATCATTCCTCCCTCCTTACGAAGCAATGGTCCCCATTGCGTTAAGTTCCTCCATGAGAGGAAAATTTTGCTGAACTTGGTGTTAGATTTGTCCAAGATGTCGTGGACCTGCTAGCAAACATGTTGGATGCGTTTAATAAATGTGGTTGCCTCAGATAGTACATTTGTGGATTATTTTTGTGTAGTTGCATGAGGTATGGAAACATCATGCGGCGGTGCGTTGGGGGTTAGTGTAGGTTTTAACCTTGAACAGAAATTATCTACACACAAATCTTATAACAAAAAATAAACAATAGCGAGAGCATAAAACACAAAACAGATAAATACAGAGATTTTCCCCTGGATCCCAAATCGGGATGACCAGCGTGATTTTCAGTATATTCCTTTTAGTGTTACAACACATATATACATGCCGAAGCATACATAAACCCTAATCCATTAACCCTAGATTAGATCATAAATGTAGTTCCATTAACCGGATCTACAAAATACCAGGGGCTGAAAACCATCATACCCCAAAACCATGTGCAAAACCATGCACAAAACCATGGGCACAGACCGCCCACTGGAAATTAAGGACCAAAACTTTTCGCGAGGGCGCTGCCTCGGACCCTGACAGGGGGGGCTACCACCCCCGCTCTTACCCCCCCACGCATGATTAGTTGTGGAAATAATATAGCACATACCCAACATTCTCCCACTTGTTGTTTTCTTTCCGTAGGGGGCCACAGGAGAGCTTAGTCATTGGCCCAATTCTTCAACACCCATTGTTTCTCTACACCAAGAGAACTTTTGAGCGCTCACAGATTTCGCCAATGCATCTGTAACATTCTTCAAAGTGTCCACCTTTACCAGCAACACCATTTTAGCCTCAACCATATCTCTAACAAATTGATATTGAACATCAATGTGTCTTGTCTTTGAATGATAAGCAGGGTTCTTAGCCAAGAAAATTACACTTTGGCTATCACATTCTATCCTTATAGCTTGTTGTACCAACCCCATACTTGAACACAATCTCTGCAACCAAACTGCCTCCTTGCTTGCATGAGTAGCTGCCATGTATTCTGCCTCTGTAGTTGAAAGAGCCACTATAGACTGTATTTTACTCATCAAACTAACTGCGCCTCCAAATAGGCTAAACACATACCCACTTGTAGATCTTCTTTGGTCCAGATCTCCAGCCCAGTCTGCATCAAAAAAACCACGAATTTCCAACATTATTTCCAATCCTGGTCTTCCCTGATAGCACAAGCTATAATCACTAGTGCCACGTAAATATTTGAAAACCCGCTTCACTTTTTTCCAATGCTCCTTCCTTGGGTTTGACATAAACCTGCTCAAAACTCCCACTGCATGTGAAATTTCTAGTCTAGTACAGACCATTGCATACATTAGGCTACCCACTGCACTTGCATATAGAACATGAGACATATCCTCCTCTTCTTCTTGTGTCTTGGGACACTGTTCAGCAGACATCTTTACACCTACAGGAATAGGAACATTCACCGATTTACTATCTTGCATATTGAACCTCTGCAATATAGTCTCGACATACTTCCTCTGGTTTAACTAGAGCTTCCTCTTTGCCTGATCTCTCTTAATTTCCATGCCCAAAATATAGTTTGCAGCACCAAGATCCTTCATGTCGAATTTGGAGAACAGTTGGGTCTTCAAATCTTGGATAATTTCTTTGTCATTTCCAATCAAAAACATATCATCCACATACAAGACCAAATAAATAACATGGTCACCAATTAATTTAAAATAAACACAATTATCCTCTTTTCTTTTGGTGAAGCCAAGCCCCCGTATATAGGTATCAAATTTCTGATACCACATCCTTGGTGACTATTTTAACCCATACAGAGACTTCTTCAGCCTGCATACCAGTTCTTTCTTACCCTTCACCATAAACCCTTCAGGTTGCTTCATGTAGATCTCCTCTTCTAGATCCCCGTGAAGAAAAAATATCTTCACATCCATCTATTATATCTCAAAATCAAATGCAGCAGCAACAGATAAAAGTAATCTAATAGAAGTAACTTTGGCAATAGGAGAAAAAATATCACCAAAATCAATTCTCGGCACCTGGGAATAAACTTTTTCTCGCAACCGAGCTTTGTATTTCTCCACCTTGCCTTCTACATTCATCTTCTTCATAAACACCCATTTTCTCCCAATGGGCTTCCTTCTAGCCGGCAACTCCACCAGATCTCATGTCTCATTTTTGTGCAAGGATGCCTTTTCATCAACCATGGCCTCCTTCCAGAGTTTTCCATCCTCTGAATCTACTGCCTCCCTGACAGTTCTGGGATCATCATCAGCTATAGTTAAGGCAAAACCTGAACATAAAGCAGATGGACTATACCTTTCTGGTTGCCTTCTTTCCCGAACTGATCTTCTTATAGCTGGATTTTGTGGCTCTTCATCTTCTAAATATTCTTCTGCTATAGAGTCTGATTCATACTCCTTTAGCTCAAACTCTATGTTCTCAGGTTCCTTTGGTATGAATTCATGTTTAAAAACATATTTCACCTCTCTAAACACCACTTCTCGGCTGTACACAACCTTCATTTTTTCTGGGTTCCAAAGCTTGTAACCTTTTAAACCATCCTTATACCCAATAAAGATGCACCTTTCAGATTTATTGTCCAAATTGGTCCTTTTCTGCTTTGGAACATGTACATATGCATCACATCCTTTTCTTCTTTGGAACATGTACATATGCATCACATCCAAATACCCTTAGATGCGAAAGAGAGGGTTTCTTACCAGTGCATACCTCATGTGGAGTCTTATCCTCCAACACTGATGAAGGTGATCTGTTAACCAGATAACATGTAGTCTCCACTGCCTCTGCCCAGAATTCTTGTCCTAACCCGATACCATTGAGCATGCTTCTTGCCTTTTCCATCAGTGTTCTATTCATTCTTTCTGCAGCTCCATTTTTATGAGGTGTGTATGGAGTAGTCTTCTGCCGTGCTATACCACACTTCTTACAGAACTCTTCAAATTCCTTCTTGCAGAACTCCCCACCATTATCTGTCCTCAACGCCTTTATCTTCTTCTTTGTCTGGTTTTCCACCAGAGCCTTAAATTCTTTAAATCTGTCAAAAGCTTCAGATTTCTTCCTCAATAAATATATCCATGTATTCCTTGATAATTCATCTACGAATGAAACATAGTACATAGACTTTCCCAGTGATGGAACTGACATAGGTCCAAACACATCACTGTTCACAAGTTCTAATATCTTTTTCGCCCTCTTAGCACCAGAAGGAAAACTCACCCAATTCTGCTTCCCATAAACACAATGTTCACAGAAATAAAAATCCAGAGAGAAATTAGACATACCTTCTACCATACCATTTCTATGCAGTATCTGAAGGCCCTTCTCTCCAATATGTCCAAGCCTTTGATGCCATAGCATGGTCTTTTCTCCAGAGACAGCTAGGATTTCTGCTCCACTTTTAGGAACCACAGAACTGTTACACCCATCAATAACAGTGCTACATTTTAGCTTGTACATAGTTCCAGTCCAAATTCCCCACATTAATACCAATGCTCCCCAAAACATCTTGCAGGCATCTTTATCGAACACTATTTTTACACCTGCATCATCCATCTTTCTTACAGAAATCAGATTTCTGGCCAATGCAGGAATATGCAGAATACTGGGAAGTGTTATAATCCTTCCACCTTGCAGCTTCAACTTCATCTTTCCATTTCTGATGATTATCGCCTTCCTATCATCTCCTAGGAAGACATCACCACCATCATATTTCTCATACTCGCAGAACCACTCCCGATGGGGAGTGAAGTGAAAGGATGCACCTGAGTCAATCAACCATGACTCATGATCTACATGTGTATTTGAAGAAGAAGCCAAATACACATCCCCACCTTCATTTGAGGTGGTTTTTGCCTTTGCAGAAGGAGCATCATCAGATCCCTTTCCTTTCTTAGAAGCTTTAGATCTGCACTCCCTTTTGTAGTGCCCTTCCTTTCCGCATTTCCAGCATACCTTTACAAACATTCCAGGAGATTTAGATATCCCTCTAGATTTGGATCTCCCACTCGAAACCTTATTATTGTTTCTGTTTTGGGACCTTCCTCGTATAGATAAGGCATCTCCATTCTAGCCCTCCATATTTCTTTGTCTCATTTCCTCCGACAACAAGGCTGAGACAATGTCATCAAAATTCAAGGTAGTTGTATTGCTACCTATTGCAATAACCAGACTGTCCCACAAGTCTGGTAGAGAACACAACAAAATGATGCACTTATCTTCATCTAAGATTTTAATATCAACAGATGACAACTGACTTACCACAGTATTGAAGGCATTCAGATGCTCTGTCACTGAGTCTCCATCCTTCATCCGCAGGTTATACAGCTTTTTCCGCATGAACAACTTATTCACCGGAGACTTAGATTGGTACAAAGTCCCAAGTTTCTCCCACAAATTCTTCGTCGTAGCTTCCCCAGATACATTCAACAATACTAAATCTGAGACACACAACCGTATTTTTCTCTTAGCCTTCTGATCCAGTTTCTTCTAGTATTCATCTAACATTACCGTTGGTATCGTACCTGAATCTACCGTGATCCACTGATCTTTATCCACGAGCAGATCCTCCATATTGAGCTTCCACAACTCAAAAATCTGACCATTAAATTTCTCGATCTCTATCTTTCCGTTGCTCTCCATCTTCTTTCACTACAAGAATCGATCTTGCAAATCTCCAACTGAACAAGGTCTACCTCAAGCCCGAGCAAAAAACCCTCAGCAGCAAAGGCATCCCCTTGAAGCTGAAACCTGGCTCTGATACAAAATGTAGGATTTAACCCTGAACATAAATTATCTACACACAAATATTATAACAGAAAATAAACAATAGCGAGATAATAAAACATAAAACAGATAAAACAGAGATTTTCCCCTGGATCCCAAATCGGGACGACTAGCTTGATTTTCATTATATTCCTTTTAGTGTTACAATAGATATATATACATGCCGAATCATGCATAAATCCTAATCCATTAACCCTGGATCAGATCATAACTGAAGTTACCTTGACCAGATCTACAAAATACCAGGGGACGAAAACCATCATACCCCAAAACCATGTGCAAAACCATGCACAAAACCATGGGCGTGGACCGCCCACCAGAAATTAAGGACCAAAAATTTTCACCGAGGTGCTACCCTGGACCCCAACAGGGGGGGCTACCGCCCCCCTGTCACCCCCTCATTGCGCCCAGCGCATGATTAGTCATGGAAATAATATAACACATACCCAACAGTTAGATCAATGGATTGCTTGTCCTGACTATGTAGAGGAACCTATGTGGGTGAGGAGAAAATGTCCTCATATTCCTCCACGAATTGGTCCACCTGCTACAGCCGTGCAGGGGAGCCCTATTTCGAGGTTGTGGCCACAATATTCTTCTTTCCCTATGAGTGAGTTGTATGCAAAAAAAAATTCAAGGAGATGGCAGGAGGTGGTACTACCTCTGGTATCATGTACAATTTATTTCCAAAAGTAATAACAATAGAACGAGGCCTAGACTCATACATAACATGTCACCTCCACAAGTATGGTTGGCCCAATAATACATCAACTACATCAAGAGGAGCAACATCACTCAATGCCTCATCCGTGAATGGCTTGATGTTGTATGGAAGGCGTTATTGGTGGCAGACGTGGAGATATCTCCCTAGGTGAAGCCACCTGATGGTATATGATTATGGGTGTGCTATGGTCGGTAGGCTGATCCGCTTCATGACCTCTACTGAAATGAGGTTTTTTTGGCTTCCTCTAATGACAAGAAATCACAGTGTAGAACCCTTCACACACATATGTGAATGGAAGAGGCGCTCCCCCTCCTCTTGTGTTGAACCCTTGGTTAAAATGAGAGGGGGGGGGGGGGTGAATCAGTTTAACACATACATGGACTTTTAAACTTTTCCCTTAAAAATTATTTACACCTTCATTTCATAATCAACTTAGTATGTGAGAAATCTTAATTTGGGAGCAGCAAGTATCATGCAGATTTTTTTATGTAATAGCAGTCTTAATATGTAAGAAACATGTATTAAGTAGATTAGATAAACCACATCAACACATAGACATCATGCACAAAGACACCAGATATAAGTGGAAACCCATAAAGGGAGAAAACCACATCTTATTATTGTTGTGATGTAAAGGCAAGCTCCAAATCCCTCTCACCACTGATTTTCTGTAGGCACAAACCTACAGGAGGCTCCTACCTCAATTCTGCAAGCTACAACTTGCAAGGAAGAACCAACTCCCTTCAATTTTCTACAGGCACCAACCTACAGGAGGCTCCAACCTCAGTTAGCTACAGCTGACATTTTATCAAGCTACAACTTGATGTGGAAACACCAACTCCCATCTATTTTCTGCAGGCTACACCCTACAGGAGGCTCCTACCTCAGTCAGCTACAACTGACATCTATCAAGCTACAACTTGATAGGGAAGCTCCAACTTCCTTATTCTTTCAAAGAAAAACAAACACTTGCTGATTTACCTTGGATATCAGCTCTGTTATGTACCATCTTCACTGCTGTTCATCAGTCTTCATATCTGCCTTATATCATTTCTGCATCTTCTCAGATTCACTATCAGCTCCTCCTTCTTATCTGCCTCGCTGCTCTATTTCTGCATTCTCTAACTTCTTTGCATCTTGTTCTGCTCCTCCTTCTTCTTATCTTTTCTGCCTTAATCTTCTGTACTCTGCATTCTCTAACCTCTCTCTCTCCTACCTCTTGCAGCTTGCTTATTCTCTTCAACTTTCTTTAATTCTGTTGCACACTCTCTTCTTCTCTCATTCTATTTTCGTCAACCCTCTCCTCTTGGATAATACCCTGTTTTATACAAAATAGCTTCATGGTTGTTTGTATTCCACTGGGAATTCGAAATGGACAGTCATGTCTCTTTGCCTTCTGCCTTCTCATCTCTTTTCAGCTCACTCAGAGGAATGTAACTGTAGGTGCTTATTTTAATATTACAATGGGATATTTTTTCTCTTCCGGAGACTTGCCAATGCATCACAAACAATAAAAATCAATTAAAACATTTACATTCAAATTACAATGTGAACTCCAGCTCAACTCATTTAGTCTTTTGGCTCGCTGTGCGTTTGTCTTTTCTTTGACTGTTTATGTCCTTTCGGTGACTATGTTTTGTCTCTTTTTAGCTCTTTTTGCTCTTCTGTCCTCTGCTGTGGTGTAACTGTTGAATACGTGTAACTGTGCCTTTTATATCAATGCATTTTATATAAATGTGTAACAGCTGGCGTTAAGTCTGGGCAAATTCCAGCCCTTTACACACAGAAAGTTTCTTGTTGATGTGGCGAGTTCCACAAGCGGAATATACATACACCACAAAAATCGTTGTATGTTAACAATCGCCCTCCACCTTAAGCCGAGGCTCGTGGGTCCACAGACCACGTGGCATGTTTCAATATAATTGCAACCGTTACATAAAAAAACTCTCAGCATAATAGTAAAATGCATGTTTAACATACAAAATGACCTTTCGGGTCCACCATCCAAACTTTTATTATTCTCCGTTGCGATGAGTCTTATCCAAAGGTTTCCGATTAAGATTAGGTCTTTTGCGATAGTTGCGATGCGATCAATCGCAATCGCAAATTCTATTTGAATGTACCAACAGTCCAATACTTCGAAGCTCCGATTGCGATTGGTCATTGTTCACTATTCTTTGCCGATGCGATTGGAACTCAAAAACTTATTAATCATATTTCATAATCCCATCGGGTCCAGGCTTCAATCACAATCGCAAGTCTTTTAATATATGTTCCGATGGTCTGTTTCTTTCTGATGCGATTGACCATTGTTCGCTGCATTTTACTGATGTGATTCGAACTAGACTTCAAACACCTGTTAAACATGATTTATAGACCCATCGGGTCCGGACTTCCAATCGCAATCGCAAACCTTTTGTTGCATGTTCCGATGCCCTGCTTAAATCCGATGTGATTGGAACTGGACTTCAAACACTGGTTCGGACTTCCAATTGCAATCGAAAACCTTTTGTTGCATGTTCCGATGTGATTGGGAAGGGTCCCACCTTATATTACTTCGTTTATTATTTATAAAGCGCTCCACTTATATATATTTATGCTTTGACCTTTGTTTATATGATGTGATACACATATATGTAATGTGCTGCATATATACTCCAGCGTGGGTAGTGATTCCCGGAATGAGATTTATATATATATTTTGCTGCTTGGGTTATATGATTCCCAGAATAATGTTTATGTATCCTCCGGCTGGGTAATGATTCTCGAAATTTACTGCTCTGCATCTGCCTCTGCCTCTCTGTTCACTATTTCATCTCTTCCTTTGTATTTTCTGTCTCTGCCTCTCCTTTTACTGCCCTGTCTCTGTTCTTCGCTGTGCCTCTGCTCATTATTAGTTTCTTCGACCACTTCATGGTTTCCTTTCCATTTAAGCAATGCTCCAACTCATGCCCAAGCAATTCAATTACCTTCATTTGGTACTGATCCTGTCCATCAACTGAATTCGTACATCACAGCATCCAATTGACTCAGCCTTTGGCCTCTAATTAAACAAAATTAATTTTGGATTGACCTTCCTTTCACACATATTAAGTCTGTACTGTATTAAACTTCAGGCCCTTCCAATATTCACTGTATTAATCTTCAGATCTGCTATTAAATGGCCCTCTTCTAATGTCCTCACTACTCTGCAGCACCACCTCATCTGTCTCCTGCTGCCTTTGTTCCTTCTATGTTTCCTTTCTACCTCTCTTCTTCCTTGCTATCTCTGTTGCTCTCTTTACTGCCTCTGCTACTTGTCTTATGCTCTCTCTGTTTCCTCTGCTTCTTATCTGCTTCTTTGCTGCCTCTGCTACCTTTTTTTTCTTCTATCTCTTCTTCTTGTCTAATGATGCTCCTTTCTTCTTCAAATGGCACTGTCCCTGCTTCTCTTTTGCTACTTCTCTACTTCTATGCTGCTCTCTTTTCCTTGTTGCTATTTCAGGTGTTCCTCCTTTGCCATCTCCTTTGCCATCAATGAAAACATTTCCAACAGTCTCCCCCTTTGGCCCTCTACTTTCCTTTCAAAATCCCCTTTCTGCTTTTCCTCCCCCTTTGACATCAATGGCAAAGGGTTTCTCATTTCCTAGTGTGCATTCTATCTGTTCATTTCTTCTCTCTAAGATGTGTTTAGGCCTTCTTCTTCTGACTTTGTACCATGCTGCTCTAAACTTGTGTACAAGATTTTTTGAGAGAGCACTTTGCGGATTATTGGACTTGAATATATACTGTAAATTGATACAATCCAAATCACAATCTCCTTTCACTAGTATAAGGCTAAAAGTGAGGATAATGACACTTCATAGAACACATTGTACCAGCTTTATCTAATCAGCGATGTATAATTGGATCAAAAGCTAAAATACTGAAAAGGCTTCAAATATACTTTTGTCTTTGTCTGATATAGTGAGCTAATATATTTCTGTTGAGGAAGATTGTAGATGAAATATGTCGTTTCCTGCAATACTCATCTACAATACCACACCTGTTTAATTATGATAATGATGCCAATATGTCTTTTATTGTTGTGGTACACATTTCCTACCTGTTGGTGATGATATGAGCTAGGATGCTGATAATGATATTACACATAATAGCTGCAGGTCCTTGTTACTGATGTGATCAATGAATTAACTAGAATTTTATCTAAGAGAGCTTTCAAAAACAAACCCTTGAGACTAGATACATTCAGTGTATTAGTCAGTCTCACTTATCAATCATTCACTTTCCTTTATGACATAAGGGGGTATGTATGTCAATAATCAATCTCTCTTTAAAGATGAATTACCAGCAAATCCTTTGTGCTGAAGTAGTATTAAAAAAAATTGTGAGCTTCAGCTGGTAGTCACAGCTAGTCCTTTACTCTTCAGATACTTTGAGTGTTCTATCAGAATGAACTTGATGCACTTTTGCTATAATTTCTGCTCCACTGATAACACTTAGTATTCTGTTGATAGTCATGCTGTGTGTACCTAAATACCAATTGATGCTTCTTTTGATAAATCATGCAGAGATTTCACTTCAGCTTCTTTTATGGATTTTGGCTTGACTAGATTTGTCTTTTCTGCTGTTGTTTCTCTCTCTTTCGTTCTTTTAGGCTCTCTTCTTCATTGTAGTTGTATAACTGTGGTACATATAACTGTCTTTTAATATCACTGCCGGGAAATTTCAATACTTTTAATTTCTGCAGTGGCAACCTTTACATGCTGAATCTTTTTCAATACACTTGTAAGGATTCGGGTCAACCTTCGACCTTTTTAATAAAAACTTGGATTTTAATTATGGAACAACCAATGCTGACCTTCAAAGCTCTGGGTCCTTTGTGTATAAAACACTTCATATAAATATATACACATATATATACGCCTTGTATTTTAACCATTTGCACGAGAAACTATGATGTATTCAATTCACGGGCCCACATATATTTGATAGACTTCACAACTTTAATTCATTTAAATGCCAGCGCCTTTTGAACATATAAACCCGCATATGGATGCATTATATAAGATTTGATATTTTATGTATATGTATCAGCACATATATATGTTTCGGACCTTGGGAATTTTAAATATATCTCGAGTTTTAATTCAATTGACCCACTTGTAACATACCTTTGGCTCCGGGCCCACATATACGATTGGCGGAAATTCAATGGAATACATATGCCCATACCTTTGGTTAAACTCCGTGCCACTTCTAAACACGATCATCGTTCAATAAACCTTCCTCCAGATCAACGGCTTGTGTCAATGTCGCACGGGGTCCTCAACCGAAGATTAATGCGCGATGGCACGCAATGAGAGCGGTTTTCCATATTCGCTCAGGGACACATGTCAGATCCTCTATGGAATTGCTGCAATTTCATGAATACCACTTGCCCGTCGAAAGTGGTGCAATAAAAACCAGAAACCTGATTTTACTGTTCACTCTTCGCGGTTCCTCTCCTTCACTCAAGGTTCCATCTGCCTTTATTATTTATGAGTTCCGCTCACTCTTCAATGTATTATTATAATTAGAATCCAGGTTCTGTTACTCCCACTCTAGACTAGAATAATGCGTTTAGTTACAAATAGGGCTCTGACTTAAATCTACATCGGACTTCTTCAGAACGAGGGTTAAACATACAGATGATGACCAGTGTAATCTCAATTGCGCCTCCCTTCCGGGATCATAACGTCGTTGCTTTCACAGTCACTCATTCATAGAGAGTATGGTTCATTAGTCTTCTGAGGGGAACAGGAAATTCGCACAAACTGATCCTACAAGGTTCTTCACCACAGAATTTCCACACAATCACTCGAATTTCCATACCCTGCTTATTGGACTCGAATCAATTACATAGGATCATTCATCAAGAACTCATGTGTTCACACAGGATTTAACTCGTCAAATGCCTTTGCTCTTCTTCTAACAACTTTGCTAACTATTGTGAATTTCAGATGGTCTTCATCCTCCATAGATCTCTGTTAGAGGAACTTCCTTTCCCTTACTGACCTCATAGCTGTTATCATTCCAAGGAGCTCTTCTTAGACTACTTTCATGGGGTCTATATATGAACTGCTCTCCCCCTGGGATGTTGCTTCATACTTGTCACTGTTTGGATATTTGTTTTGTTTTCTAAAGCAGCTCCCCCTGAGACTATGCTGGATTCATTATGTTATTGAGATGATAGGCTCCCCTTTTTTCTTTTCTTTCCATACTCTATTGGGGTTCATCATAATGTTTGTACTCCCCTTTGATTCATAGTTTTGTTTAATTGGATTGGACTTCATCATCTGTCTGGAGTTCTTTAATATATATGGTAGTTTATAGTCCTTTGCTTTGTGACCAAGTTTGAGGCATACATAACATCTTATTTGTCAAAGAACATTTGAGCTGATGTATCATGCTTTGTTCCCCTTCTTGAATAAATTTTACAATCAACAATTTTATGTCCAAAATTATTTCATGCATAACAATAGCCATGGAAATGATTTGTGTACCTGGTGGAAGATTGTCCTTTCCATTTTCTTGCTTGAGGGATTCTTCTCTTTTGCCGCATCCTTTGCTGGTTGGATTGGATTTGTTTTATCTTACAACATGTTGCAGTATGTCCTTGTTTGTGGCAGGTAAAACATGTGATATTTTTCATAGGAGGAAAGAACCTCCTTTGACATCTTCCAAATTTATTCAATTCATCTTTAGGAGCATGTGAGCCTTTAGCAGTTGATTGTTTCACCCTCTCATTCTCTGTTTTTTCATGTTGTTGCTTGATTCTGTTTGTTTCCTTACAAATATTGTTCTTGCAAGCTTCTTCTTCTGTGGGAATTTGTTGAGCTGCTTCACTGTCTTTTACAACTTTCACAAAAATGACATTCTTGTTATCTTCAACCTTGGACTTACTGGTTTCACCTTCATATCCTATCCCAGTCTTTATGAGAGGTGACCTTTGTGCATTTAGAATCTGGTCCAACTGTCCAGAGCCTTTCATTAGAGGTGTATTCATTAATAGTTCTCTTTGGGTTTTTTCTAATTTCTTTCTAAGGCACACTACTTCTTCTTCCAATTTTTCACATTCAAGACTTTTCTCTCTCATTTGTTCTAGCAGAGTGTCTTCTACTTTCTTTGCTTCTTCAAGTTGTGTCTTCAGGCCAATAATTTCTTTCCTATCTTCATATTCTCTCTCATCACATATTTGCACCACTGTCTTAAGGTATTTTTTTTCATTTTTTAATTTTTCTATTTCAGTCAAAGCAGTGTCAAGTTTGGCTTTTTCTTCAGCTGTAATTTCTTCATGGTTCTTATCTTCATTCACACTAGCAGGTACTTCATTTGATTGAATATTTTCCTGTTGACATGAATTTTTCTTCTTCTTGATTATCTTATCCTTCTTGTCAGTGCAGTCCTTAGTGTTTACTCCATGCATGAAGTGCAATATATCCCAGATTTCTTTTGCAGAGGTTAAATCCATTATCAACTCAAGGTCCTCGTTATGAAGATTGTTATATATCACACATTTTGCCTTGGTATTCCTATGTTGTTCTTTCACCGTGGATGATTCTTTGCAGTAACCATCACACACAAGCTTCCATACCTCAGGTTCATAGGCCATTAAACCTGTTTTAACCTTATCTCTCCATTCAAGAAAGTTTGTTGTATTTAACATAGGTGCATTTTGATAGTCCATGACTCAACCAGATCTCCTTCAAGCTATTAAGCTTACACCAAAGGAACTTGGCTCTGATACCAATTGTTGAACCCTTAGTTAAAATGAGAGGGTGGGGGGGTGAATCAGTTTAACACACACATGGAATTTTAAACTTTTCCCTTAAAACTTATTTACACCTTCATTTCATGATCAACTTAGTATGTGAGAAATATTAATTTGTGAGCAGCAAGTATCATGTAGATTTGTTTATGTAACAGCAGTATTAATATGTAAGAAACATGTATTAAGCAAATTAGATAAACCACATCAACACATAGACATCATGCACAGAGACACCAGATATAAGTGGAAACCCATAAAGGCAGAAAACCACATCTTATTATTGTTGTGATGAAAAGGCAAGCTCCAACTCCCTCTCACCACTGATTTTCTATAGGCACCAACCTACAGGAGGCTCCTACCTCAATTCTGCAAGCTACAACTTGCAAGGAAGCACCAACTCCCTTCAATTTTCTACAGGCACCAACCTAGAGGAGGCTCCAACCTCAGTCAGCTAAAAACTGACATTTTATCAAGCTACAACTTGATGTGGAAGCACCAACTCCCATCTGTTTTCTGCAGGCTACAACCTATAAGAGGCTTCTACCTCAGTCAGCTACAACTGACATCTATCAAGCTACAACTTGAAAGGGAAGCTCCAACTTCCTTATTCTTTCAAAGAAAAACAAACACTTGCTGATTTACCTTGGATATTAGCTCTGTTCTGTACCATATTCACTGCTGTGCATCAGTCTTCATATTTTCCTTATATCATTTCTGCATCTTCTCAGATTCACTATCAGCTCCTCCTTCTTCTTTGCTCAGCTCCTCCTTCTTCTATCCCTCACTGCTTTATTTCTTCATTCTCTAAATTCTCTGCATCTCGTTCTTCTCCTCCTTCTTCTTATCTTTTCTGCCTTAATCTTTTGTACTCTTCATTCTCTAACCTCTCTCTCTCCTACCTCTTGCAGCTTGCTTATTCTCTTCAACTTTCTTTAATTCTGCTGCACACTCTCTTCTTCTCTCATTCTATTTTCGTCAACCCTCTCCTCTTGGATAATACCCTGTTTTATACAAAATAGCTTCATGGTTGTTTGTATTCCACTGGGAATTCTAAATGGACAGTCGTGTCTCTTTGCCTTCTGCCTTCTCATCTCTTTTCAGCTCACTCATAGGAATGTAACTGTAGGTGCTTATTTTAATATTACAGTGGGATATTTTTTCTCTTCTGGAGACTTGCCAATGCATCACAAACAGTAAAAATCAATTAAAACATTTACATTCAAATTACAATGCGGACTCCAGCTCAACTCATTTAGTCTTTTGGCTCGCTGCGCGTTTGTCTTTTCTTTGACTGTTTCTATCCTTTCGGTGACTGTGTTTTGTCTCTTTTTAGCTCTTTTTGATCTTCTGTCCTCTGATGTGGTGTAACTGTTGCATACGTGTAACTGTGCCTTTTATATCAATGCATTTTATATAAATATGTAACAGCTGGCGTTAAGTCTGGGAAAATTCCAGCCCTTTACACACAGCAATGTCTTGTTGATGTGGCGAGTTCCGCAAGAGGAATATACATACACCACAGCAATCGTTGTATGTTAAAAATCGCCATCCACCTTAAGCCGAGGCCCGTGGGTCCACATACCACGTGGCATATTTCAATATAATTGAAACCGTTACATAAAACAACTCTCAGCATAATAATAAAATGCCTGTTTAACATATAAAATGCCCTTTCGGGCCCACCATCCAGACTTTTCTTATTCGGCGTTGCGATGAGTCTTATCCAAAGGTTTCCGATTGCAATTAGGTCTTTTTCAATAGTTGCGATGCGATGAATTGTAATCGCAAATTCTATTTGAATGTACCAACAGTCCAATACTCCGAAGCTCCGATTGCAATTGGTCATTGTTCACTGTTCTTTGACGATGCGATTGGAACTAAAAAACTTATTAATCATAGTTCATAAGCCCATCGGGTTTCGGGCTTCAATCGCAATCGCAAGTCTTTTAATATATGTTCTGACGGTCTGTTTCTTTCCGATGCGATTGACCACTGTTCGTTGCATTTTACCGATGCGATTGGAACTGGACTTCAAACACTTGTTAAACATGATTTATAGACCCATTGGGTCTGGACTTCCAATCGCAATCGCAAACCTTTTGTTGCATGTTCCGATGCCCTGCTTAAATCCGATGCGATTGGAACTGGACTTCAAACACTTGTTAAACATGATGTATAGACCCATCGGGTCCGGACTTCCAATCGCAATCGTAAACCTTGTGTTGCATGTTCCAATGCCTTGCTTAAATCCGATGCGATTGGGAAGGGTCCCACCTTATATTACTTCGTTTCTTATTTATAAAGCGCTCCACTTATATATATTTATGCTTTGACCTTTGTTTATATGATGTGCTACACGTATATGTAATGTGCTGCATATATACTCCAGCATGGGTAGTGATTCCTGGAATGAGATTTATATATATATTTTGCTGCTTGGGTTATACGATTCCTAGAATAATGTTTATGTATCCTCCGGCTGGGTAATGATTCTCGGAATTTACTGCTTTGCCTCTGCCTTTGCCTCTCTGTTCACTATTTCATCTCTTCCTCTGTATTTTCTGTCTCCACCTCTCTTTTTACTACCCTGTCTATGTTCTTCACTATGCCTCTGCTCATTATTAGTTTCTTTGACCACTTCATGGTTTCCTTGCCATTTAAGCAATGCTCCAACTCATCCCCAAGCAATTCAATTACCTTCATTTGGTACTGATCCTATCCATCAACCGAATTCAGACATCACAGCATCTAATTGACTCGGCCTTTGGCCTCTAATTAAACACAATTAATTTTGGATTGACCTTCCTTTCACACATATTAAGTTTGTACTGTATTAAAATTCAGGCTCTTCCAATCTTCACTGTATTAATCTTCAGATCTGCTATTAAATGGCCCTCTTCTAATGTCCTCACTACTCTGCAGCACCACCTCATCTGTCTCCTACTGCCTTTGTTCCTTCTATGCTGCCTTTCTGCCTCTCTGCTTCTTTGCTATCTCTGTTGCTCTCTTTACTGCCTCTGCTACTTGTCTTATGCTCTCTCTGTTGCCTCTGCTTCTTGTCTGCTTCTTTGCTACCTCTGCTACCTTTTTTTGCTTCTATCTCTTCTTCTTGTCTAATGCTGCTCCTTGCTTCTTCAAATGGCCCTGTCTCTACTTCTCTTTTGCTACTTCTTTGCTTCTATGCTGCTCTCTTTTCCTTGTTGCTATTTTAGGTGTTCCTCATTTTCCATCTCCTTTGCCATCAATGACAACATTTCTAACATCTTGATCCTCCCTCTCAAGCTTGGTGGTGGCAACAATGGTATTGGGGTCTGCATCAATGATCCACTTCCCTTTTTCATCTCCCTTTTGTGGTTCTGTCTTAGGATTAATGCATGCATCTGATTCGAGTTCCTTGATTTCGACCACCAACAACTGTTTTGGCTCGACACTCATTTGTGTTGTGAGTGGGGTTGCTATTAAATTCACACCACTTCCCCATGTCCTTCTTTGGCCAACATACCATTTCAATGCATGCCCTATAAGGGTGCATTGAAATAGTCATAGTTGAATGGTATAATCTATGATATAGTTCGATGAACACTACAAGTGAAAAGTCATGATATGATTCCTTGGGTATTCCAATTTCTTTCCTTCAAATGTTTGAATGTCTGAAGGGATCTTAGTGGGCATGGCTGGCCAATTAAGGTAATTATTAATAAGGTAATTTATTAACTTGCTTAGCTCAGGTAGATTTAATGATGCTAAGAAAGTTAATTGCGGGTTGACCACCATCGTATGATCATGTCAAACATGTATGTGCAAAGGGGTACTCTATTGCAATGCTTGAGGAATAGTACCCTGGTGGGTGTTCTGAGGAGTAGTATGAGTGTTCCCCAAAGGGGTAGCATTTGGAGGCCCTTGCAGGGTTGTGACTCGTGTGATGATTGGTGACCCTTGGGGGGTCTCGATCAAAGTCGCCCTGATAAAGGAATATCCTATAATAGTAACATAATGATTTCCTCTACGCCTGAATGGAGGGAAGCCTGACACTCCTCTCGGTAATGGGGTGAGGTTTAAGAAACACCTAGATCGACGAGGAGCCATTGGGTCCCCTGTGGTGTCAATTAGTGTAAAATAATATTATATTTATTTTGAGGGAGGAAGGTCACTATCAATGCAATAATATAATCACATACATAAAACAAATACAAAAATGGAAAGGTTATTTCTCCTTTAGATTAATCTATGTGATCAATCAAGCAAAAAAATTGGTTTTTGTTTGTTTGTGTATGATAAAAATCCTATGTAGACCTAATATTCCTTACCACTCTCAAAGTAACTGGGCCTTGCAGAGATTTATTCTGATGGGTACTGGGGCCAACGTCCCGAAAGAACTAGCAACACCTTCCGACAACTAAAGAATCAACCAAGGTAATGGAAATGAGGATCTAGTGTTGCCTGCACCGTCACCTACAAGGAAAGGATGCCCTAATTTTTGGTCACTAAAGTAACTTCATCCCACTTGAAAATTCAAGTATTTAGCTTCTTGGTAGATAGTTACAAATACCGAGTACTAGATGGGTCAGGTAGCCCCAAAGAATACCCCTCTTTATTAGGTTTTTATGATGCTCGAGAAATATTTTCCGTGGGATGATTAAAGGATTGTAAGCTCCCTAAATAGTCAATTTATATGTTTAAAAATGTAACATGACCATGGTAGCTTATTGGACGCCTACCCCCAATGGTCCTATCCTGAACTATAATTTCTTTTTTGGCCCTTTTGGGGAGAATTTAATGGGTTAAATTTATGATTGTTTTTAGAAGTCTTAATTTTCTTTAGGGTGTGCAATTGTAAGAAAATGTAAGCTAAGAATAAAATCCAAAACAATTGGATTTCTTTTAATACAAAGCTTACTGATGCTCAGTGTATGGTTTATGTTAACAAACCAAAGTGTGATAAGATGCAGATATGCAATGATCCTTTACTCTATCCCTCTTATTACACTATGTTTTTTTATTGTTCCTTACAAAAATTGAAATGATTTGCAGATAGTGGGTTGTTTACAATTATTCTATCTAGACTATTTGGAACAAAAGGGAGATGGAAGTTCAAAGTGCTTTGGAAAGCGTTCATATGCAAACCCATGTTCACCAAGAGGTGCAAGGGAATCAAAGTTTACTTGCTTTCTTTATTACAATTTGATCCTAGTCCTAATCATAATGAAAATGAAAAATTAACTTATTTAGTAACAAGATGTATGGATAATGGGCCATTTACTCCTTTACTAATTGAAATATGTGATGTGCATAAAATTCAACAAAATAGTTTGAAAAATATGTGTGGAATTTGGCCATTTACTTTTCTCCCTAATTAAGTTAGGTGTGTTTTTGCAAATGTAAAAAACAAATGAAAATACTAATTTCTCTACTAATTATGGTTTGTACAACAACTAGTAAACCTAATAAATAGAATAATACAATGCAGTGGTGAAGGAAATTCATTAAGCGTGTTTAATCACGTGAAAATTAGAAAAATACAAGGATTTTTTTCTTTTCTGGAATATTTCGCGGATTTTTTCAACACAGGCATGTAGTCGTGTCTGTTAGAGAAAAAATGTGTGGTCGAAGAATAGAGATTTTGTTTTACATTCCAAAGCTCATAACAGGTCTGACAGGTCTTGAAAAAATTCCCATAGAGGTCCTGAGCACCTTGTAGCTGGTTACGCAGGGAGGAGGTCCTACAAAAAAATTGTTAAACCAAGAAAAAGAAACTAGTGGAGCCGCCAATTCTGTTGTAGTGTCTTTGTCACACTAGTGTACCAAATTGTTACGTAGGAAAATCCCTTCTTCGGAAAGAAGCGATCCCTCTAGACCAATGAGTGGGTCTAGTAACAACCGTGTCAAAGAATACAAGCCTTCCTAGTTTAACATTGAAATAATACGAGAGAGGGAGATGGCCTACCTCACTCCTATGTGCTGATTTCCTCAATGTCGATGTTGATCCTTTCGCTTCCAAGCTATCTCCTCGCTAAACCTTCTGCGTCTGAATACCTGCAAGAAATATCATGTGACAACAAATGAGAGAGACATAGCATATATATATTTCAAAGTAAACCACATGACAGATAAAGGGGTATCATGCTAAACCAATTAATATTAACAAGTTCATGGGAAGCAAAGCATACTTTGTATTATTAAAACAAACAAAGGGAAGCTTACAATTGATGCCTTGATGTTGGGGGCCTCCTTTAGAATGGAAATCCAAGTCTAATCCAATATCTTCAATCTATTGATCCATCCTCTTCAAATCGAAAGCATAAGGGTGCATTCACACAGAAGAATGAAAATCAATAATGGCCAACCAAGACTCAATAGCATGGCAGTCTCTTATATCATATATAGAGAAGTTATGGATCCAAAAATGAAGGGGAAAGTCCTTATCTCAAAGGGGAAAATATTTTGAGAGAAGATAAAAGGTTCAAAATGGGATAATTCAACCATATTCGCAACCAACAAGTACCAAACTTCTGTTCTCGAGAGTTCTAGAGGACAATGCTTCTGCCCCATTTTTGGAGAACCTGCCTTAAGAGGACCAACGCGACTTTACTACTTAATTCCCGTTTTGTAAACACTTTTCATAGGTTAGGGACAAGGTGACAAGTGCAAGTCTGTGTAGGGGAAAACTTCCCTAGGCTTGCAATTCAGGTTTTTATACAAAATTTTGCAAAAATGGCTTCAAGGAATTTATCTTTTAGGTCTTCAGGGATATCTTAAGCATGTTATCCATAATGAATAAGTTTACATATATTTTGTTGCTTTGAGACATTTATGACATGGGTGACACAAAATTTGAAACTTAGGCTAAGAACTGAATACTGTGACAAAATGTTGTGCAACATGTTAGTGTCAATATGTTCAGTGATCAAATATTCTCTTTCAGTTTACTTTTTAGTAGTCCTAGGTCAAAATTTGGTCTTTTCAAACAAGTTTTCAAATAAATTTTGGTCACTGCATATGGTCTAGGTCTAAAATGCTAGTACCCTCATACAATTCATGGCCATCATCATCTCAAAGGTCATGTCATTCATTGTCATCTAGGGTCATATATCAGTCATTCCATCTCCATCTAGGTCTATGTCTAAGTGTTCTTGTTTCGCCACTAAAAAGTCCAATTATGTCATCAAATAGGGCAGACAAGACTTCAGTTTCATCATACAAGTCATATAATGGGAGTTAGCATACGTAGGGAAATAAAGTAAGAAATTTTGTCTTATTTCAAAGCTTGTTACATTTTCAAATTGTTTCAAAAAGGAAAAAATTTCCTCAAAGTTTTTGGTTTCACTAAAAGACAAAAAAAGGTCATTTCAAGATGTTATAAAGAGAAAAGAGGGTTTATTCAACTCCTTTTGTTTTTTCATGTTTGGTAGATCTCATCTCTTACCTTCATATTTCTCCATAATTGCAAGGTTTGGAAGAAAATTATAAAAAAAATGCTCTAAAGAGACCTCTGCTATGCATCTGGAAGGTTGTGTTACGCTTTTGGAATGCTTTGCTACACATCTGAACACATGCGCTACACATCTAGGAGTGTGCTACATTTTTGGAATTTGGCTCCTAAATCACTCATCCAAGCCCCAAGATCATTGCAATAAGTTTCTAAAGCTTCTTCAACAGTAATTCAACACCTCACATCCTCCTTAAGTCAATTTATCAGGCGGGCTATCGATTTTCTTTCTTACCTCCTCTCCCACCACATTTTCACTTTTCCTATCATTTAGTGATTTTAGTGGACTAAAACCTAACCCTATCATCTAATACCTTCATAAACCTTCACCATACCATGCTCTATCATTCCCTACCATTCACAGATTCCCTAAATATCATTCCCATCAAATCCCTAATTTCTTACTATTTTATATTGGAAAACTAGGAAATCCCTGTGTTTTCCTAATTTGATCACCTTTCTTTCATCCATTTCACCAAATTTCACCTGTACTTTGAAGCCAACATATAACCCTACCTCCTGAAATTTTTTGGTAATTTTTCTTGGCTTCATTACCCTTCATATCACACTCCAAACTTACCCTATCCCTATCCTCTGTTTTTCCAAATTCACTTTCCATACCCACTACATATAAACACCTAGGGTTTCATCATTTTGATATAAAATAAAATCCACAAACGAGGCTGCCACCTCAAATTTGAGCCATCCACCTTGCAAGAAGTCAATGCCTCACCTTTTTCCAAAAGATGCTTTGAGAGGAATAGATCTTTGAGGCTCTGTGAAAGAATTATGGAAGAAGGTCTTCATATCTAATTGAAAAGCATATTTTCCATGAGTTTCATCATGGGAAAGGCCATCATTGCAGCTGTAGAGTTCAACATATCAGCAGAGGTGATTTCTTCAGCAATAAGTATTCCTAGTCATGGAGAAAAGTGGTTCAAGGGCATGGACTTAGACCTTGAAGATTAAAAATTGTTCCTCAAACTTCATTCCAAATAAAACCCTAAGTACATTTTCCCTTTTAGGGACCTACTTGAAAAATATGCTCCTTTGATGAGGTTAATTATGAGATATTTCACATGTGAAGGGAGATTCTCTAGGTTGTATAGGTACCATGTCAGATTGTTGATGCACATCACCTCTACTAAGCCACTTGACTTGCCAAATTATTTGTATAGAAATCCGCTTAAAATGACTGAAAAGGTTCAGAGAAGAAAAAAATATCGCTATCCAAGTATATTCCACCATGGCCTAGTCAAACTCATTATTTTTCATCATCTCTCAACCATCAATATGACCGGGGAAACCTTCATGGAGAAAGTAGCAACATTTCCCACTCCTAGTTCTCATGTCCTTCATAGCATACCATCACCATTAGTATCAACACAACCAATGGAGGTTGGCTCTTCTAGCAAGCAAGCTTAGATTTCAAATGCTCCTAGGGTTTTTGAGCTCACTCGCAACTATGAGAAGGGAAATAGATGGGTTTTTGTTCCCAAATAAATCAAACGTGTATCTACACTTGATACTATAGCTGAGCAAATAGAAATAGAGGAGAAACCACTTATGCATCAGGATTATATCACCGCTGCAACACCATGATGAAAAGGCACCCTTAGAAGCTGACATGGCAAAGTAGATGAAGGATAATTCAATGGAGGAGATCATAAAGGAGAAGGATGAGGAAATAAAAAACTTGAGGGAGATTTTCTCAATTGCAAATTCTCAAATTACATTCCTACAATAAGAAAATATTCAGTTAAAAGTAAAAATGCTTCTCCAAGACAAACATAATGTACATGTTGATGTAGAAAAAGACAAGGGAAAATATATTTCATATGATGATCAACTAGAGGATGAAGAGGTTGGAACAAAAAGAATAAGACTAAGGACAATAGGCCTAAATAAAGCGCTTCAAAGAGAAAGAGAATCAACAACTCTTAAATTGGGTTGGCAGACTTTTGATGAGCTTATTCTTGATGAAATCAATCAAGATAGAGAGTATTTTCTTGATAGGGTCAATGGGCACCTTGATAAGCTGTTGAAGAAATCTAAAAAGAACAATAACCTCCAGAGACATATGACCAATCATTATTGCGCCAGGAACAAAAATTCAGAAATCAGCCTCAAACAAGTGAAAAAGAATCTTAAAGAGGCTCAAATGAAGCTTATGGAGAAAGACAAATCATACCTCCTTTATGAGGCATATATGGTTGTTTATCCCATCCTCCATAGGTCTTATAGAAAAAAAATTGGACAATTTTGAGCAATTTTTGCATTTTTGGTGATTTTTGCACTAATTTGAAAATTTTGCCTTCACATAAACGTAGCGCCAAGGCGTTATGATTTTTCTCAAGACACCTAAATAAAGATTGGATTATATGGTTGGATTTTTTTTTTAGTACATTCCATATCTGGAACTGTTTTTCATGACAAGCTCTAATTTTTAAGAAAAATCCAAAAAAACACCATTTTTCTATGCTTTTGCTAGTGTTTTTGACCAGGGGCTACGATTCTGGAGTGAGGTTGAGAGAATCAAATTTTGGAGGCCTTCCTGTGAGTGTTTTCTAAAAATTAAAGAGGTTATAAAAGGTACAAACATAGGGCTTGATCTGAAAATGGGTTGTATAACTTGCTATGTTTTTCAAGAACCTCCCACTCAGTTAAACAAATAAAATATCTAGTTTATACTTGACAATTTGCAGAACTTATGCTTGAAAGTGGTGTATTATTTTTAACTATTTAAGCATATTAAGTCCATTTGTTCTTACTGAAATTTAACATATATAACAGCAACATAATGCATCAATAAACAATCCACACATAACAACAAAATTAATCTAGGATTTCACCCGAATATCGTGGGCTACGTCTCCTTGAGCTTTGTCATCTTGACTTGGCTCTTTGAGATTATGGTAAAGTTTCTTTTTCAAGTCCTAAACTTAACTCCAATGGTTACTGAACTGAACCAAAGGGCTTAGAATAACATCTATATCACTGTCATGGCTGTCATCACTCTGAAAACAACTTTAGGTTGCCTTAAACTTGATTCCTTCTGTCGGTGCACTGAGCTACACTGAGCTTCTCTATGGCCCTAACTCTTTCAGAATTCTATTTCTGTCCTTGAAAGAACACCTATTGTCTTCAGCACACATCATACACCAAATATCGACTGATAATTTTCTTAAAGCGAGCACTGCGTCCCTAAACTAGGCCTTCCTCCATGGTTTTCCCTAGGCTGCCCAAAACTTCCCTTCAACTTCTCTAGCTCTAGAAGCATTCAAATGGCTCCGAAAATCCATTCATTGGATTCAGAATTCCAAAATTAGCCAGGATAGACTATTTTTTCACTGAAAATGGCCTCTAGCTGCTCCGGTTGCGCCTCCAACACCTGTCGGCAACCCTTGGCACTAGGGTCATTGAAAACTTCTCTGATGGGTTCTCGACCTCTAAAAGTACTCAAAAGCCTCTAAAATCTCCATCAATGGATTCATAATTCTTATTAAAGCCATAAATGACTATTGTTTCACTGCATAAGGCCTCTAGCTGCCTTGGCTAGGCCCTGAACTGCTACTGGCAAAAGCTGGCACTAATGGCCCCTAGAACTTTACTGAAGCTTCTCAGCTTTCTAAAGTTCTCTATAGTCTCTGAAACCATCTCATTAGATTAAGAAAATATTAAATTTCCAAAATTGACTATTGGATTGTTGAAAAATACCTCTAGCTCCCCTGGTTAAGCCTCAAACTGTTGTTGCCTCTTCGTGGCCCTAATGGCCCTTTGAACTTCACTGATGAAAAACTTGCTTAGAAGCTCTCTGATGGCTATGCAACTTACTCCATTGAGTCTGGAATGTTGGAGATAGTCAAAATTGACTATTGGCACTCCAAAATTAGGCGAATCTAGCTCCATATAGAGCAAAACAACTTTTGCCCAGTGTCCCCTAAAAAAACTCCACTAAATTTGGAAAACTGCAGTTAAAAAACCAAATTTGCTATATCCTCCCTAAAATTGGGGCACGTTCCAAATTAACCGCCAGTTTAGCCGCAACATTAAGTTGGTGTTTAGTATTGTTGGGCACATGCATTCATACAATCTGCGGTCACATTAAATCTGAGCGCTAAACTAACTTCGCAAAACCGTGGTTGCATTAAATTTAAACTGGAGTTTATGTCGTGTAACCGTCGGCATTAATCTTAACCGCGGTAATTTCGCAACGTGACAAGGCTCCATCTAACAGTTGCGGTGACTACGGAGGTTTGGAAGTCGTCAGTTAAACGTTTGCTCCATCGTTTTTGAACTTTGAATTAACCACGAGCACATTTTAGTTCAATCCGTTGAACATTAACGTGAATACATACCACCATTAATACTTTCCAAACCTTAAGGTTTAATCAAACCTTATGCTTACCTTTTTCAAATGTATTAAAACATGGAACGTGGATTTTTTTTGGGTTTTATTTATAATGTTTTGGAATTTAATATTAAGATTTCAAATTAATATATATATATATATATATATATATATATATATATATATATATATATATATTAAATTATATATATATATATATATATATATATATCAACCCAATTTTTATTAATTAAAAAATAATTCTAACACATAAATTTTATGAATTCGCATATAAGACTAAATTAACAAATTTTGCAGTTTATTGGACTTTTCAAATCACGATAAATTTTTCATATGGTGTCAGTTTTTCAAACCGTTCATAGCATCGGAATTAGGATGGCGAGATCTATTCGGTTGCTCAGGTTTGGAAAACTTCGGAATAATTTGAATTTTGAGCTATCACTTAGGTCCATGATCCAATTTTGATTAGGGCTAATTGACCTATCTTTCAGATTTGGATTTGCAGCCCTAAAATTCCCTCAAAATCACCTCCAAAGTGGCACTACGCTTCTACAAAATGGAGCCACGTTTCTGTCAAGAGGCGCTACACTTCTGCATTGGATTCCCTCAAGACACTTGTCAAGATAGAAAAAGTCAAAATTTGAAGGTTTAGTTGTCCTTTGAGCTGTCATTTGAGTGATTGAGTTTTTTTTGCTTCTTATCATGAGGAGACATGTAATTTAATGTGGGAAACACACACTCCTAGTCTTTAGTGAATTTGAGGGAATGGTTTCTAACTTCCCTAGATTCTAGGAAGTGACTCATCTCATGTAATAATGATGCATTTTGGATGGGATTTCGACCCTATGAGGTTTCATTTTTAATATTTTCTATAAGTACACCCACTTTAGTCTTTTTTTGGGTTGGATAGTTGTTATTTGTAGTGGAGCTATTGTACAAACTCTTTTTCAGTGAAATCAAAGAATGTTGCAGCTATAACCTTGGGACTCTATTGGTATGTTTTTGAGCATTGTTTCTTTTCAATTATTTCATCAAGTTGAATGTTATGTTATCTTTCCATCATATGTATGTGTTTTTATGTTAATATTACGAGTCTATGAACATAAATCTTGCTTTCTATGTTCTGTTTTATAATATTTTCATGAATGTGTCTACTCTTCTGATGAATGAATTCATTTAACATGCTCATTCTGACTCTCTCTCTTTTCAAACCCTATACACAATGACAAATTAAGCATGTTCATGAGTTTACCTAACTGGCCTCATCCTTGTCTCTGCCACTTAACCTTTGAAATTAGACCTAAACCCTAGACCTAGTTCCTTGACTGCCATTCCTATCCCGCAAAAACTTCAAACAAACAAAATCCTAATCTACTAAGCATCATAACTAGCCTAATATCATTATAAGTCATCTCATTGGTTGTAAAGTGACATTGAGAGAGACCTCTCTGTTTTTTGCAGGGCTAGCTGCATGATCTAAATATTGGTTTGAGGTTACCTTCTTCAGTTCCATTCTCAACCTTGGGAAACAGGGGGATTGATAACATTTTTGGCACCATTTCCGGGGAGCAAAGGTTAAATATCTCCCTGGAAAGAACGAAAATGATTAGCTCTGATTACTGATGGTTAAAAGTGGTCAGACACAAGAAGGTTGTGCATCTTTCTCCTGGCGGCTCCAGTGTCGAAGTATCTAAAGGTTCAGAGTTTTCATGGAAACTCCATTTTTCAAAAACCAGTAGCTTGAAGAACTTTTTGGTGCCTTCATTGTTTTCAAGATGGATTCAACTTCTAGAAGGTATGCTCCTATGCATTGAGATCATGTTCTAGGATTTCCAAATCATATGTCTCAGGTAGATTGGCAAACATACTTGCCAAAATTCATAGATGGAAAGGTGATGATGCTACACTTCATTCAATAATATTTCATATGCATGTGCATAAATTGAAGATTAATTTTCATGAATATTTTTTAATGAAGATGTTCATGATCACATTAGAAGAAAGAGCACGATTTTGGTATGAAATCTTGCCTCCCGCTTGTATTTATTCTCTCAAGGATTTTCACTCAGTATTTTTTGAGAAGTATAGAGAAACCTATCCTTATTTTATTTTAATTGAGGATTGTTGTGATCACTTTGAGAATTTTATTCAAGAGATAGAAAAATATTATGGCGATGAAGAGTTTATGGATGATGAACTCTTGGATGCTCTGAATGAAAACCCTTTTCACCGCCATTAGAAGATCATGGATTCTACCCTAGCTTACAACGAACTTAAGCAAAATCCTTCAAAGGATGACATTGATCTTCCATCTTTTGAAGTTGATGATAATTTGCAGCAGTTTTTCCAATCTTCAAGCGATCAAGATATATATGAAGATGTTATTTCCAACGACCCTTCATCCATTTCCTCTTTTTAGTTTTTAATTCGGGAAGAAATATGTGCAGATCAGAATTTTGAGTTTCCTTGTATAGAAACTCTAGAGAGTCATGATTTATCTATTGAGATCAAAAACTGTGTACAATAGGTTTGTTGTCTTGAGCTTTATGAACATGTTCAACAACCTTCAAATGATCCAGATATATAATTTTTTCAAAGCCAAGACAATTCTCTTTCTAATATACATGAAAAGCCACTTGTAGATATTTGTATTGATGTTGATATGGTTACCTCAATTGAATATTTGCAAGAACATACAAATATTGTCTTTGATCTAGATGATATGGAAGATAACATTGCTGCATTTTTATTTAAGAAGGATCAACCAATTGAAAAATAAAAATCATCCATTATATCTGGAAACATCTCCCTTCTTTTTTTCTGATCAACAAGAGGTAATGTTTCATGATTTTCAAGACCCCTTGGGCAGTCCTTTGCAAACATAAAAAAAGGTGGAGTTTTTTTTGTTCACCAACCCAGGTTTTGGGCTCAGATTTCACTTTGATTTTCCATTTACTCAATCTTTCTTTATGCTTGGTGGAGCTGAGTACAAGAAATAGTTAGGTAGTCATTTACTTGATTGGTTACATTGGATCTTTGTCTTCACTTGATCAATTGATTTATGGATCAGTTAGAGTAGGTAAGGCGTGATTAAGCTCAAAATTATAAGCATCTTTTTCAGTGTCAGTTTCCGGTAGATTTTGTAGTTGATGATGTATAGTTCAACTTTCAACTTGATTTGAGTCAGTTTGAGGATTGTAGTTGCAGTGAATCCATTTCCCAATGGATATAGCTACTTTTTCTACGGTGTTCTTGACACCTCCTAAAGGAGCTGCCATCCCCAGCTGGAGCCAATGTTAGTGTCAATATGTTCAGTGATCAAATATGTTTTTTCAGTTTACTTTTTAATAGTCCTATGTCAAAATTTCGTCTTTTCAAACAAGTTTTCAAATATTTTGGTAACTGCAAATGGTCTAGGTCTAAAATTCTACTCCCCTCATCCAATTCATGGCCATCACCATCTCAGAGGTCATGTCATTCATTTTCATCTAGGGTCATAGATCAGTCACTCCATCTCCATCTAGGTCTATGTCTAAGTGTCCTTATTTCGCCACTAAAAAGTCCAATTTTTTCATCAAACATGGAAAACAAGACTTTATTATAATCATACAAGTCATTTAAAAGGAATTAGCATAGGTAGGGAAATAAATTAAGACATTTTGTCTGATTTCAAAGCTTGTTACATTGTCAAATTATTTAAAAAAGGAAAAACTTTCCTCAAAGTTTTTGGTTTCACTAAAAGATAAAAAAATGTCACTTCAAGATGTTATAAAGAGAAAAGAGGGCTTATTCAACTCATTTTGTATTTTCATGTTTGGTAGAGCTCCTCTCTTACCTTCATATTTCTCCATAATTGTCAAGGGTTGAAATAAAATCAAGAAAATTTCTCTAAAGAGACCTTTGCTACGCATCCAGAAGGTTGTGTTACGCTTTTGGAATGCTCTGCTACACATTTAGACACCTGCGCTACGGATTTGGGAGTATGCTACAATTTTGGAATTTGGCTCCTAAATCACTCATCCAAGCTCTAGGATCACTACAATATGTTTCTAAATCTTATTCAACATTAAGTCAACACTTCACATCCTCCTTAAGTCAATCTAGCAGGCAGGGTATTGATTTTCTTTCTTACCTCCTCTCCCACTACGTTTTCACTTTTTTCCTATCATTGAGTGATTTCAGTGGAAAAAACCCTAACCATGTCATCTAAAACCCTGGTACATCTTCCCCAGACCATACTCTATCATTTCCTACCATTCACAGCTTCCCTAAACATCATTCCCATCAAAACCCTAATTTCCTACTATTTTTCTATAGGAAAACTAGGAAATCCCCGTCTTTTCCTAATTTGATCACCTTCCTTACATCCATTTCACCAAATTTGACCTATAATTTAAAGCCAACATATAACCATACCTCCTTAATTTTTGGGGAATTTTTCTTGGCTTCATTACCCTTCATCTCACCCTCCAAACTTACCCTATACATGTCCTCTATTTTTCCAAATTCACTTCCATACCCACTACATATAAACACCTAGGGTTTCATCCTTTTGATAAAAATTATGGAAAGTGAAAAGAAAATCCACAAAGGAGGCTACCATTTCAGACTTGAGCCATCCACCTTGCAATAATTCAATGCCTCACCTTTTTCCAAAAGATGATTTGAGAGGTTTGGATGATTGAGGTTATGTGAAAGAATTATGGAAAAAGGTCATCATTTCTAATTAACATGCCTATTTTCCACTAATTTCAGCATGGGAAAGGCCATCTTTGCAAGTGTAGAGTTCAACATATCAGCAAAGGTGATTTCTCTAGCAACGATTATTCCTAGTCACGTAGAAAAGTGGTTCAAGGGCATGGACTTAGACCTTGAAGATTACAAATTGTTCCTCAAACCTCATTCCAAAGAAAACCCTGAGTACCTTTTCCCTTTTAGAAACTTACTTGAAAAATATGCTCCTTTGATGAGGTTAATTATGAGATATTTCACATATGAAGGGAGATTCTCTAGGTTTTATAGGTACCATGTCATATTGTTGATGCATTTCACCTCTACTAAACCACTTGACTTGCCAAATTATTTGTACAGAAGTCTGCTTAAAATGACTGAAAACGTTCAAAGAAGAAAAAAAGATCACTATCCAAGTATATTCCACCATGGCCTAGTCAAAACAATTATTTTGCATCATCTTTCAACCTTCAACATGACTTGGGAAACCTTCATGGAGAAAGTAGCAGTAGTGCCCACTACTAGTTCTCTTGTCCTTCATAGAATACCATCGCCATCAGTATCAACACAACCAATGGAGGTTAGCTCTTCTAGAAAGAAAGCTAAAATTTGAAATGCTCCTATGGTTGTTGAGGTCACTCACAACTATGAGAATTGAAAGAGACATGTTTTTGTTCCCAAATCCATCAGAAGTGTATCTACACTTGATACTATAGCCGAGAAAATAGAAATAGAGTAGCAACCACTCATGCATTAGATTGGATCACCACTGTAGCACCATGATGCACAGGCACCCTTAGAAGCTGATATCATAGAGTAGATGAAGGATAAGTTAATTGAGGAGATCATAAAGGAGAAGGATGATGAAATAACAAACTTGAGGGATATTTTCTCAATTGTAAATTCTCAAATTACATTCCTACAACAAGAAAATCTTTATTTAAAGGTAAAACTGCTAATCCAAGACAAACCTAAAGTACATGTTGATGCAGGAAAATGAAAGGGAAAATATATTGCAGATGATGATCAGCTGGAGGATGAAAAGGTTGGAAAAAAAAGAAGAAGGCCAAGGAAAATAGGCCTAAAGAAAGCGCTTCAAAGAGAAAGAGAATCAACAACTCATAAATTAGGTTGGCAGACTTTTGATGAGCTTATTCTTGATGTAATCAATCAAGATAAAGAGTATTGCCTTGATAGGGTCAATTTTCACCTTGAGAAGTTGTTGAAGAAATCTAAAAAGAATAATAACCTCCAGAGACATATGGACAATCATTATTGTGCCAGGAATGAAATTTCACAAATTAGGCTCAAATAAGTGAAAAATAATCTTAAAGAGGCTCAAATGAAGCTTAAGGAAAAAGAAAAATTAGAGCTCCTTGCTAAGGCATATATGTATATTTATCCCATCCTCCACAGGTCTTATAGAAAAAAATTTGGACAACTTTGAGCAATTTTTGCATTTTTGGTGATTTTTGCACTAATCTGGAAATTCCGCCTTCACATAAATGTTGCGCCTAGGCGTTTCGCTTTTTCTCAAGACACCTAAATGAATATTGGATTATATGGTTGGATGAATTTTTATTAGTTCATTTCATATCTGGAATTGGTTTTCATGACAAGCTCAAATTTTGAATAAAAAAACAAAAAACAACCATTTTTCTATGCTTTTGCCAATGTTTTTGACGAGGCGCTACGCTTCTAGAGTGAGGTTCGGAGAATCAAATTTTGGAGGCCTTCCTGTAGGTGTTTTATAAAAATTCAAGATGTTCTAAAAGTTAGAAACATAGGGCTAGTTGACCTATATTTCAAATTTGGATTTGGAGCCCTAATAGTCCCTCAAAATCACCTCCAAAGTGCGCTACAATTCTACAAAATGGTGCTATGTTTTTGTCAATAGGCGCTACGCTTCTGCATTGGATTCCCTCAGGACACTTGTCAAGCTAGAAAAAGTCAGAATTTCAAGGTTTAGCTGTCCTTTAAGCTGCCATTTGGGTGATTGAGTTTTTTTTTGCTTCTTATCATGAGCAGACATGTAATTTAATGTGGGAGACACACGCCAATTCTTTAGCTGAATTTGAGGGAATGGTTTCTAACTTCCCTATATTCTAGGAAGTGACTCATCTCATATAATTATGATGAATTTTGGATGGTATATCGACCCTATGAGGTTTCATTGTTCATATTTTCTATAAGTAGAACCACTTTAGTCTTTTTTTGGGTTGGATAGTTTTTATTTGCAATGGAGCTATTGTACAAACTCTTTTTTCAGTAAAATTAAAGAATGTTACAACTATAATCTTGAGACTCCAGTGGTATGATTTTGAGCATTGTTTCTTCTCTTTTATTTCATAAATTTGAATGTTATGTTACCTTTCCATCACATGTATTCTTCTGTATGTTAATCTTATGAATCTATGAACATAAATATTTCTTTCTATGTTCTATTTTATAAGATTTTCATGAATGTGTCTACTCTTATGATGAATGAATTCATTTAACATTCTCATTATGAATCTATCTCTCTTTTCAAACCCTATACGCAATGACCAATTAATTATGTTCATTAGTTTAACTACCTAGCCTCATCCTTGTCTTTGCAACTTAATATTTGAAATCAGACCTAAACCCCCGACCTAGTTCCTTGACTGTCATTTCTATACAGCAAAAAATTCAAACAAACAAAACCATACTCTACTGATCATCATAACTACCATAAGATCATTATATATTCATTCATCTCATTGGTTGTAAAGTGACATTGAGAGATCCCTCTCTATTTTTGGTAGGGCTAGTTGTCTGACCGAAAGATTGGTTTGAGGTTACCTCCTTCATTTGCATTCTTAGCATGGGGAAACGGGGGGAGTGATAACATAAAATATGCCCCCTAAAGCGTGAAAGAGGAACTAGAAGTGATAGTTTAATCACTTTATCAGCCATGGCAAGGAATTTAGAAAACCACCATTAGAAGACCTTCCAATCAACCATAATATAATATACATCGGGAGACCTGCCAATCAAACATAATAAAATATATGACATCTATGATATAATCATGCCTAATAACATATCTTTGAAGAGGCATAAAATAACACATGAACCCATGACATGGATGCAACCATCGATCATAAAGAGATCATTGAAATGGATCCACGGTATGGCCGCAACCATCCATATAGAAAGGATCATGTGTACAATCATGAATACTCAATAAGTCCACGTAGCCTGGATAATACTAGATGTCATCTAGATTCTTTGGCTCTATATAGATCTACCCACTATACGAATCTAACCATGTGAATAGATGTGTTGATGTAGAATATGGTAGAAACCACCTGATTACCGATCGATGAGGTAAACCATTAATAGGTGCGAGAGAAAACACCAGTAATGACAATGGTCCTAAAGGTAAAAAAACAAAATTTACAAATGTGAACTAATGAGCTAAATTCAAACACTTTAAAAATCATCCGATCGAAGGCCAATGATGTGAAACTATCATCGAACGCGAAGAACTTGCCATTGAGGCATGCAAACTCCAAGGTACTGAAAAGGATTTTCTAAATCACCTTCATAGATAATGAGCTGAAGTCGACATGGAGTGATTCATCGAATGAGGGGAATAATGATTCCCACATCATCGATACGAAACACAGGATTTCTCAAGATGATAGGAGTAATTAAGGATTGTTGCAAAGAGGGTCAAATAAGTAGAGGATGTTTGAATTTTACAGATAGGACTTCTCTTGAACATATCAACGACAAAACTATGGATTTTGGCAGAATTAGACTCAAAATAGGGTCAAAGATCATGATGACAACAAATGATGATTGAATGAGAGGAAAATGGATTTCCCAAACCCAGGAAGGCAAATGAAGAATGAAGGATATCCCCAACTCGACACGAAATGCAGATGAGTGTCATGTTCAAGAGCGACATGTTGCCTTTATTACAAAACAAAACAAGATTTACTTCCATTTTCCCTAGTTATTGCTAGAGAGTATATATTTATTTTTGATAGCAAGCTTGAAGAGGATACCATATGCTTGGTGTATAAGTTCACCCTTCAGATGAATCCATCCTTGTAAATTTAACGAGCCCTAAGAAGGAGTAACTTGGTCTTGTCACGGTGACAAGTTGTTAATCGTTTAAATTTTACGAGTCTGATGGAAGGGTGAATCAGTATCTGTTTCACATTTAGGGAGTTTGAAAAAAATAATGAAAATAAAACTCCAAAAGGTCCCTTTTTGTAGATAGTCCCTTGAACTCGAAAAGGTAGAAAACAATATCCAAGGGAACAACTTAGTCATGGTCGACCAAGGTATTCCTTTTCCATAATCAGTAAATCTCAACCTGAAAAAGGGGTAAACATATACTGAGACGATGCCAATTAACTTAATTTAATGATATCGAAAGGACAAGTACTCGGAAATATTTTCATGTTTTGAGAGTTTGAAAAGAGCTTAAAGTTTACTCTAGTGGGGTTCCTTTTTCGTTTGTTTTCATGATTCTATAAATTGATAAAACATAACTCATCGTTCACCATTGACCAAATTTGATTCATAATGACCTGATTCTACACATATAATCAAAAATCACATTGAACGAGAAAAATATATAAATATGGGTAAAAATACTCATAAAACGATAAAAAATCATTTTCTAATAAAAAATATTTGGTAAAAGTTTTTAAATAGTTAAAAATTAATTTGGAGTTTTCCAGAGCACTTTTCCTTCCATTTTTATTTGAAATTTAGGTGCACTATTATACCAATCTAGGCCGCCATTTTATATTATGTCTATTGCGGGTAATAACTCTTCCCTTATCTTGCAGTTTCCATTTATTTTTAAGCAATTTTATCATTTTTTTTTCCTAGTTAAGGAGCCCTTCAAAAACTAGGGAATGTGGGCAACTAAAGCGGGTTTGACATGTTGGGTCCATGTTGATCACCGATACCCCTAACATACCAGCATGATTCCAACATGTGAAAATCTCTAGACAATCGCGTTGGTGTTGTGAGAAAATTTATTTTCGTAAATGCTCAATTCTCACTCAAATTTTGCTAAATTTCCTCCATGAAAGATGTTTAATCTTGGTTAATTGATGTTTTTTAGGAGAATCACGGCGATAGAGTGGAAAGAAAGGGGCCATGAGGCTTAGGACCAAGAATAAACTCATGATCCAAATTTCATAAAAGCACTACATAACTGCGGTTTGCTCAAATTCTTTCGGACACTTGAGATGTGATCCCAAGTAGATCTACTGCAGTACTCGGTGAGATGGTGGGATATAGACTGCCAAGTCTTCGTGATTGGTGATCAGGACCTAGACATTTATGTATTTGATATCTATTTCATCACCATTAGGTCCAAGAGGGGACTGTCGGTCCAACTAGCAGTGTCTAGACCAGGTGGCGAGAGTAGAAATTTACTCATTGCCATACATTGTAGTGATGGGTCTGAAAAGACCAAGAGTGGGAAAATTGACATCAAGGCCATCAATGAACCAACTCTTAGGATAGCCCTTTACACCATTGCTCGAGTGGAAGGGGTACACTCCCTTCATGAGGTGAGAAAGTCTTAGTTATACTATGCAGTGGACTGTATGAGTCCAACGATTTTTAACTGGTGTGAGGGATTTCTCATTAACCTGAAGGATCAAATCACCAAGTGAAAAACTATGAAGTTGAAGTAGTTTGGATATGGTTCGATCCTGGTGACTCTCTTCCTAGAGAGGATGCCACTATTATGTTTCCAGAGGATATAGGTGGGACCTTCTTCGCCGAGGGATCCATGACTTCAGAGATGGAGAAAGGTAATGCCATTCCATGGTGATGGGCAACAGATGCCACTCTTCCCAGCTTTCTTTAGATGGATCCACCAACATCTCATCATCATTGATGACTGGCCATACCAAGTGACTGATTTCAGGGGAGATATGGATATTCCTGTTCCACCAAGAGGACAGTGGGATGACCTTGGTAATAATTTAAAAAAAAAAAATTCAATATATCTTTTTTTGTTTACATGTTTACCAAGAATTTAACTCATGATTCTTGTTTGCAGATGTTGGAATAGTGAGGCCTCTAGGGCTATCTCAGGTAGTGTGATGGTTTTTCTTTCATATTGAGGCAACCGTTTATGATGACAGTGCTAACCCTATAGTGGAGGTGGAGTGTAACCTCACAACTCTAATGAGTGGCATATCGGACTATGCCTCGATTGATTATTTCACGTTGCAATATTAGAGACACACTATGGGAGTTTTAGCTCGAATACGTCGAATATTATGTTGAGTGGTCAAAGCTTTCACATATTACCATCAACATCATGCCAGAGGATAGATATGCCTCTTTTAGTTCTTTTACTGCACTTATGTAGGCTCGAGAAGCCATGTGTCTCGAAACACAAGTTTTTGACATTTTTATGTAACACACTTGTTACAAACTACACACACACACACACACACACACATGTTTCTACATGTTTCTACTACTATCAATGTTCTTTATCATTATGATGTTTTGGTTTTGACATATGATGCAAATGTTTGTCTGACACATAATTATCCAATGTATCAGTTAATGTATTCAAATGTCTTGGAATATATTGATAGGTAATGTAATCAAAATTTCATTCCAATAAGCGAACACGTAGATACATCCGCAATATTTGAGGGTTTCTGACTGAATAATGTCCATTTAATTGTATCACAATGATTTACGAAACAATTTTAACAACCAATGCTCTAACACCAAGAGTAATAACTTCCGATAATATTTCGATAAATGCATTATATTCAATAATGTTGTTAGTTGTTTGACCCAAACATATTCCTTGTAAATTCACTAACTCGCACATTAGGAGAAAAGAATGCCCATTTTGCGGAAGACAAGTTTCGTGTACTACGACAATCGCCATCATCAAAATCAACATAACAGTTATATGACATCTGCAAACCAAGTTGAATATAGGGTAAGCAGAGGAAAACATGCATGCAAAAGAAAACAATCATATAAAAATCTAGTTGTACACTAATGAATCAAACACACTAATGTACAAAGTATTTACACCACACCAAGCATAATATTTTTTGAGATAGATCCCATTTCGGGGCTCATCCAATTGATTCCCTTCATAATTGACCAACTCATAGGAACCTTTTTCTAATACTCTTTTAATGATATAGTGCCCATGCCCCATTGTTTCGAGTTTTCCAACCCCCAATTTATCATGAGCTTGATCATATAGCAATACCAAGTCACCTTCAATAACAATACGTGAAATGATCATATAGCAATACCAAGTCACCTTCAATAACAATACGTGAAATCACAAATTTATCACACTACACTTTAAATCGTTTCTTTTGAGCTTCGATAACCAAAGAAGCAATTCATCGAGTCTCATCAAGACGTTCAAGATAAAGAAATCGTTCATCTTCTGGTGAAGTGCCAGGGAGTAACTCGACAGCTAGCTTCAAAGAAGGAATTTCACACTCGATTAGGAGAGTGGCTTCCAGACAATACACCAATTGGAAAGGTGTGAATTTGGTCATTTTCTTAGATGAATTTTGGTATGTCCACAGAGCTGAAAATAACATAAGATTCCAATTTTATTTATGCATCCCAATGGTTCGTTAAAGCATCATGAAAAAAAATTTGTTAACGACTTCAACTTGGCCATTGTCCTGTGGATAGTAAGGATTTGAGATGTCGTGACGAAAATCCAATTGAGCAATAAGATCTATCATCATATAATTTCAAAAATGAGAACCATGGTCAGTGAATATGGCCTTCGGGACACCGAATTGAGATATTAAATGATTAAAAATAAATTGTGTCGCAATTTTACCTTCAACATCGTATGTAGGCATCGCCTCGGCTGATTTTGTGAAATTATCGACAACAACGATAATATAAACATGCCCCCTGGCCAAGAGAGGGTTACAGGTCATGAAATCAATGCCCGATTTTGTAAAGGGTCTTGTGGTAACAATTGGGTGCAAGGGAGTGGGTGGGGCACTTTCTTTGCGAGAATATACCTGTAAGTCATGACATTTGTGAACAACAAGAATGCAATCCTTGAAAATGGATGGCCAGAAATAACTTGCATGAAGAATATTTTGAGCAGTAATGTAACCTAACATATGATCACCATATTCCCCAGAGTGAAAATAATTCAATACTTTCTCAACTTCCTTAAGAGTCAAGCATCAATAAAGAACATAATAGACACAAATAAGATATAAAGTATCCCTAATAATATGATAAGGCCAGAACTGGTGACGAATTTTGCATCAATCAGAGTGAGATAACTTTGGTAAAAAAGTTTGGGTTTGGAGACAGATATTAATAATATCACCATACCATGGATCGGGAGTACTAATGATAAAAAATTATTCATCCGGAATCAACTTAGTAAAAGGAGTGGGTGGAACTAGAAAAGGAAGAGAAAAAATCCACTTAGCAAAAACTAGTGACTTCTTCGACTTAGATTTAGAAAAATATAAATCGAACTCTTGTAGAATAATAATCCATTTGGAGTATTTTTGATGTAGGAAATTTAGAATTTTCCTACTCTTAAAGAAGTTGCAATTATTAATAAAAGATTCCCCTTTTCTTTAATCCCAGAATCATTGCCTTAACTGATTGCAAATAAGTTACCTTTGTTCTTTGGTATGCAACTTTGCATTATTAATAAACTGTGATGTTTTTTTTTATTGGATCACTTTGATATAAACATCATTTAGAAGCAACGTGAACGTTTCTTTTAAGAGAGAAACTGCATCTACATTCATTTGAATTGAGGAATCGATGGTCATAACCATAAAATATGTGTTATATACTATCGATTAACATAACAACAAAAAAACAACTTCAATTCGACCAATCCAGCAAACAATTCGATGGCTATACATATTCATACATCAAAGAATTGAAACTTGTATCGATTATCATAGCAAGAATCGATGGCTTTATATTTATATTGATTTCTCTTCCCAGCGTACAATCAACCACAGTCCTTCACAAATATTGAATACACATTACCTTTGCTGCGTCTAACAATTGTGCCACTATTTAATCTTGGTCAATACGCTGTCTAAATTCCTTTCAACGCCGCTCATCTCATCACCATGGTCTTTATAAGCCAACGTAGCTACAGTTCCCCAACGTGTGAACCAAGTTCACACAGCGCTTTTCTCTTGAAGATGTTCCAGGCTTACGCAGAGCTTTTATTCTCCTCCAGCGCTCCTTCAAGTGACTACAGGCCATACACCAATACTACGATTTGTAACCCCAGAGAGAGAAAAAAAAAAAAAAAACGTTGTCATAATTTCATCTTGGCACTGGCTACTTGCAATTTCAGATACGTACAAAATACACACAGAAATCGATCTTGCACAGAAATAAATGAGTGAGCTAGAATTATAATCGATAGAATATTGCATGGGCGAATAAGCATTAGCTGCCCCTCAGCAATTTCAATAAATAATTCAGATTCTCTCACACACACACTTTCACACCTCCAGCTTCTTTAATTTATACAATTATGAGAAACTATTCTTCTCAGAATAGATTTCTTCTAGAGTTTCTCAACAAACTAATACCTCCCTATTATTTATCATTTATCCCTATTTTGGTTCTATTCCACGCAGGGAAAGAAACCAATTCTATTATTATGCCTAATCTAATTAAATAGAAAACAACTAACAATTCTCTAAAAATAAATAGCAAATTTAAATAAATATATTATTTAAATTATTTCTAAGTCTAATTTATTCTAACTAGCCACAACATGTGACCAAGATGTCACATTGCTGGCTAGGTGCTTGATGCTCCTGCATCAGACTCCCAGGGAAGAAAGTGATCTTGTAGCTCTTTAGGATCGATTCCCAACTTCTACAGCTCTGTTGTAGTCATCCAACTGGCGTCTTCTACTGGTTGTCCTTTCCATTTGATCAAATACTGATAATAAGTTTGATGCCTTATTTTCTTTGAATCTCGTTTATCCAAAATAGCTTCTACCTCTTTCTTCTCTGCTTTGGGCATCTTCTCTTCCCAACTCATGGTTAGGCTTCCTCCTGCTGTCGTGTCTCCTGGTAGTTCTTCTTTTGGCTCTCGGTATAGATACAAGTCGTCAATGTTAAATATAGGGGATATTCCAATTCCTGTTGGCAGATTAACTTCATATGAATTTGAAGAAAATTTCCTTATGATTTTACATGGTCCTATCTTCTTGAGTTTCAACTTGTTATATGTTCTAACAGGAAATATTTCCTTCCTCAAATATACCATGACTAAATCACCTAATTGGAATTCCTTTTCTTGCCTTTTCACATCTGCTTTTTGCTTGTACTTGGTGTTGCTTACCTGTAATCTGTTCTTTACCTCTTCCTATAATCCTTGCATCTGTTCTGTAAATTCTTCAGCCTTTGCGCTCCTTCCTTCTTGTTTTCCTAAGTCTATGAGTTCATATACACCTCTTGGATGCATTCCAAAAACAATTTGGAATGGACTCATACCAGTACTTCGATTCAGAGTATCGTTATAAGAAAACTCAGCCTGAGCAAGGGCTAAATCCCACTGTTTGGGATTTTCGTACACCAGGCTCCTTAGTATGTTTCCCAGACTTCTATTCATGACCTCAGTCTGCCCATCCGTTTGAGGATGATATGCTGAACTGAAACTAAGGTTGGTACCTAGTTTCTTCCACAGAGTTCTCCAAAAATGTCCCACAAACTTGGTATCCCTGTCAGACACAATACTCACAGGCAATCCATGCAATCTCACAATTTCTGAAAAGAATAGATTAGCGATATGTGTTGCATCACTTGTTTTCTTGCATGCAATAAAATGAGCCATTTTAGAAAATCTATCCACAACAACATAAATAGAATCATTCCCTCATTGAGTTTTTGGTAAACCCAAAATAAAATCCATACTAACTGCATCCCATGGTCGGTCGGGTATTGGTAACAGCTGATACAATCCTGTATTCTAGCTTTTTCCCTTAGCATGCTGACAAATCCTGCACTTTTCCACAAACCGTTTAACATCAGTTTGCATCTTTGGCCAATAATAAAAAGTATTTACCAGAGCGAAAGTTTTTTCTTGTCCGAAATGTCCAGATAGACCTCCACTGTGCTTCTCCTTGATTATATTTTCCCTCATAGAACATTTTGGAATACACAACTTATTACTTTTGAATAGTAATCCCCTTGAATTTAATAATCCAACCACTGGCTTCTGTTGTGGATTGCTGGATTTTCCACTACTGCATATACATCTTTAAACTCTGCATCATCTTTATACATGTCAACCATTTCTTCAAATCCCACAACACCAACCTGCAATTCTTGCATGATCAAATTCACCCTACTTAAAGCATCAACAACTTTGTTCAATTTCCCACTTGTATGTTTGATTACAAAAGTGAAGCTTTGTAAATATTCTACCCATTTAGCATGTCTCTAATTCAATTTTGGTTGATTGTTTATAAACTGTAATGTGTGATTATCATAATATAGCACAAACTCTTTTGGCAATAAATAATGTCTCCACTTCTTTAAGGCCTGGATGACAGCATAAAGTTCTTTGTCATATGATGAATATTTCTGTTTAGCTTCATTTAGTTTTTCACTAAATTATGCTATGGGTTTTTGTTCCTGACTTAAAACTGCTCCAATTGCAATTCCACTAACATCAGTTTCAACTTGGAAAACTATCTCAAAATTTGGTAAGGCCAAGATTGGTTTCTCAGTAATCTTCCTCTTTAACAATTTAAAATTTTGATTTGCTGCCTCTGTCCATTTGAATGGCTGTTTAGTATCCCTCATTGTTTCGATGATGGGTGCACAAATTTGACTAAAAATTCGAATAAATTTTCAGTAAAAACTTGCCAACCCATGGAAGCTTCTTACCTCAAATGTGTTTCTACGAGTTGGCCAATTTACAATTGCCTGGATTTTCTCTGGATCCATTTTCAACCCTTCTTTAGAAACTACAAAACCCAAATAAATTAGTTCTTCCTTCATAAAGCTGCACTTCTTCAAATTTATTAACAATTTCTCTTTTTGCAAAGTTCTTAGAACTAATTTGAGGTGTTCTAGATGTTCTTCCTTATTTCGACTGAAGATAAGTATATCATCGAGGTAAACAATCACAAATTTACCTATATACTCTTTCAAAACATTTTTCATCAATCTCATGAAAGTACTAGGTGCATTAGTAAGTCCAAAGGGCATTACTAACTATTCATACAAGCCATTATTTGTCTTGAATGCAGTTTTTCATTCATCCCCCTCTCTTATTCTTATCTAATGATACCCACTCTTCAAGTCTATCTTAGAAAAATAACTTGACCCAGTCAAACAGTCCATTAAATCATCCATTCGAGATAGAGGAAAACGATACCTGATGGTGATTTTATTTATAGCTCTAGAATCTTTGCACATACGCCATTCACCTCCTTTCTTCGGACTGAGTACTGTTGGTACAACACATGGACTAAGGCTCTCTCTGATCAATCCTTTGTCCATCAACTCTTGGACCTGTCTTCCAATTTCGGCATTCTCCTGTGGTGTTAACCTGTAGGCTGCTTTATTCGGCAAACTGGCTCCTGGGATTAGATCAATATGGTGGCTAATACCCCTGATAGGTGGCAACTCATTTGGTAACTCATCCACAACAATATCAGCAAAATCATTCAATAAAATTTGAATTTCTTCAGGTAAATCTTCCAAATTTGTAGAGGTTAAGATTACCTTGGGTTTTCCGATAATCGAAAAATGCATCTCCTTACCCTTCTCAACCTCCTGGAATAAAGTTTTCCCACTTATCAACATGACGTGATTTCTAAATGCTTCTTCATCAGCTTCAACTTTCAATGGTAGTAGTGTATGCTTGTTCCCATCTTTCTCAAGAGTATAAGTGTTTCTTCGACCATCATGTATGGATTTTCGGTCAAATTTCCAGGGCCTTCCAAGAAATATGTGGCATACATCCATCAGCATTATATCACATAAAATAACATCCTTATAAGTACCAATTTGAAAGTCAACTTTACATTGTTCAGTTACAAAAATTTGATGGCCTTTCTGGAGCCACGATACTTTATAAGGAGTGGGGTGTACTGTTCTTTCCAACTTCAATTTGTCTACCATTTCCATAGAGACAAGGTTATCAGTACTACCACTATCAATTACTAATTTGCAACACTTACCCCTTGACTTACATATAGTTCGGAATAGATTTTTCCTTTGAACAAGTTCTTTGGTCTCCTTGGCTTCTTTAAGCAATACTCTCTTCAGTAACAGGGATTCTCCAGCTTCTGGTGGTTCCTCTTTGGCTTTAGGTTGAGGAATCTCCTCCTTGGCTTCTGCAACATTAACATTACGTGGGTTTGCCGATTTTTTATGAGGGCAATCCCATTTCATATGTCCCCATTCACCACATACATAGCACCGTACATCTCTTCCTCGCCCTCTTCCCCTGGGCACGAATCTTCTGCGGCCAGAATCTCCTCTTTATGGTGGTTTACTGCTTGCACTCCCTGTCTCATTTTGCGAGTGTTGAAATTTTGTTTTGAATGTTCCCTTTCCTTTTGCTGGGTTCTTACCTCTGTTCCTCTGGTTTTGTTTGCATACCAGTTTTTCCTCCACCCTCAAGGCTGCTTGATAGGAATCTTCAACCGAATTCAAATTCAATAAGCTGATCTCATCCTGTATTTCATACCTAAAACCATTTATATATCTAGCTACCTTTTCTAGATCATCTTCAACATGGCGAGATCTAATACTCAGCTTATAAAATTCTTCAGTATATTCCTTGATTGTCATCCCTTTCTGTTTTAAGTTCTGCAATTTTCTAAACAAATTTAATTAGTAATCCTTAGGAAAAAACTTACCCTTCAGCTTACTTACCATTCTATCCCATTGCTTGATTTTGGGCTTCCCTTTTCACTCCCTTGATAGTTGCAATTCATCCCACCATAAAGCTGCATGGCCTTTCAATCTCATGGCTGCAAACTTTACTTTCTTCTTGTCATCAACCTCTTCATAGTCGAAGTACTTATCTAATGAACTGATCCAGTCCATTAGCACGTCCACACTAAGACTTATGTCATATAAATGTACTTCTATTCTTGGTCGACTGCTGGCTTTGACTAGCATCTTCAGACCTTAGCTGCTTCATTTTCTTCCTCCACTTCTTCGTCAGTGGTCTCTTCTTCATCGCCACTCTCGACTACACCATCCGCTGCTCTCCATTGAGTAGTTTCCATGGTAGCCATTCTTGTGCGTAAATGTCAGATCTCATCTAGAAAAATTTCATTTGCTGCAGGTCTCCCTCGACCTATCCCAGCTCCTCTTCTGGGAGGCATTTTCTGCAATACTTCAAAACAGCTTAATAGGCTCCGATACCAAAATGATGTAGGAAAATTAGAATTTTCCTACTCTTAAAGAAGTTGCAAGTATTAATAAAAGATTCCCCTTTTCTTTAATCCCAGAATCACTGCCTTAACTAATTGCAAATAAGTTACCTTTGTTCTTTGGTATGCAACTTTGCATTTTTAATAAACTATGATGGTTTTTTTTATTGGATCACTTTGATATAAACTTCATTTAGAAGCAGCGTGAACATTTCTTTTAAGAGAGAAATTGCATCTACATTCATTTGAATTGAGGAATCGATGGTCATAACCATAAAATATGTGTTATATACTATCGATTAACACAACAACAAAAAACCAACTTCAATTCGACCAATCCAGCAAACAATTCGATGGCTATACATATTCATATAGCAAAGAACTGAAACTTGTATCGATTATCACAGCAAGAATCGATGGCTTTATATTTATATTGATTTCTCTTCCCAACGTACAATCAACCACAGTCCTTCACAAATCTTGAATACGCATTACCTTTGCTGCGTCTAACAATTGTGCCACTGTTTAATCTTGGTCAATATGCTGTCTAAATGCCTTTCAACGCCGCTCATCTCATCACCATGGTATTTATAAGCCAACGTAGCTACAATTCCCCAACGTGTGAACCAAGTTCACACAACGCTTTTCTCTTGAAGATGTTCCAGGCTTGCGCAGAGCTTTTATTCTCCTCCAGCGCTCCTTCAAGTGACTACAGACCATACACTAATACTACGATTTGTAACCCCAGAAAAAAACACTGTCATAATTCCATCCTGGCGCTGGCTACCTGCAATGTCAGATACGTACACAATACACACAGAAATCGATCTTGCACAGAAATAAATGAGTGAGCTAAAATTCTAATCGATAGAATATTGCATGGGCGAATAAGCGTTAGCTGCCCCTCAGCAATTTCAATAAATAATTCAGATTCTCTCACACACACACTTTCACACCTCCAGCTTCTCTAATTTATACAATTATGAGAAACTATTCTTCCCAGAATAGATTTCTTCTAGAGTTTCTCAACAAACTAATACCTCCCTATTATTTAGCATTTATCCCTATTTTGGTTCTATTCCACGCAGGGAAAGAAACCAATTCTATTATTTTGCCTAATCTAATTAAATAGAAAACAACTAACAATTCTCTAAAAATAAATAGAAAATTTAAATAAATATATTATTTAAATTATTTCTAAGTCTAATTTATTCTAACTAGCCACAACATGTGACCAAGATGTCACATTGCTGGCTAGGTGCTTGATGCTCCTGCATCAATTTTCCCCCAAGCAACTGATGATTCGAGATGTAATTCTTGGGTTTATAATAAAAAATCACAACATTTTTGTGCATGAGAATATAATGGTGAAAGCATTGGATGACAAGAATAATTGCCAAAGCTAGCGTCACTACATGAGCATAACATGTCTCAACATCAAAGAGATTTCGACTCAAGTTCTAGATAACATGTTCTTTCCCATCCTCATCGTCCTGAACAAGCACCATGGCAATGGTTCTGTCGGCGACGACTAAATATAGGAAGTAATCATGACGAAAATTAGGGGGGTGAAATAAAGTAGCACTAATGAGGCTTGTCTCTAAAGCATCACAAGAGGATTGAGTGAATTCATCCCAAATAAATGGGACCCCTTTTTTCAGAAAATGAGTAAATAATTTAGCAAGCTCGACTTAATTCGGGACAAAACGAAAGAGAAAGTTCACTTTCCCCTGCAAACTATGTAGTTGATGAGCAAAAGAGGGAGGAGGAAAATTGATGATAGGCTCTAATTTCAGTGGATCAATCCAGATGCCTTCCTTAGAAACCATGAATCCCAAAAGATGACAAAATTAAACATGGAAGACATACTTTTGAATATTCAACCGAATGTTATAGTTTCGACAGCGAAGAAATATTTCTCGAATGTGAGCGGGATGCTCCTGATGTTTCGCAGAATGTGCAGGAATATCGTTAATAGAAGGATGGACTATATGCTTAATATCATGAAAGGCATAAGACATAGCCTGTTGGAAGGTAATGCCAACATTTTTTAAGCCAAAAGGGATATTTTTATATGCAAATTTCCCCCATGGACATATAACGAAAGTTTTATGTTGATCGATGGGGAGAATGTTAATCTGGTTATACCTAGAGAAATCGTCCATAAAATAAAATATTTCACTTTGTTGTGTAGGTAAATCCCCTCTGCGGATAGAGGCGATCCCTCTAGTCCTAGGGTGGGTCTAGCAACAAGAGGAAATGCTAATGCATCAATTACTAGTTAATGAATGAAACTGAGTCTGGATAGATTTTCCTACCTTTGATCCAACATAGTTGTCATAGTTGTGGCGGTAGTCTCCTGATCTTCATCCTGACACGTCACAGTCCTTCAGCTAGGATACTCAGGTGCTTGCATAAATATTAGAGAATGAAAACAACATACAAAACAATGTTAGCATTCATAACTATCTAATTGGTCAAGGATAAATAAACGTATTGTGTAAGATCAATCACATCAACATAAGACGGGAACCAAAACATTAGTCATGTATATATTAATAGAAAGAAAGATATTACAACCAAATGAGCCTTGACATCGTAGCCTCCTTCAACGGGTCCAGTCAAAACACATCTCGTGCATTCGTTAGGGAATTTTGACGTGGCGAGGCAATAAGCCTAAGATCTCTCTTGAAAAGGGTCTCTCTCTCTTCTCTATCTCACACCAGCTATATCAGACTGTTTCAGCTATTCTCTAAAATGTTCAACTATCCAAACCATTCAACTAGCTGCATCTATGTGAGAAAGATGTATTTATAGAAGGATAGGAGGAGGTTGGGATCCCTCAAATGATGGAAGGGAGGCCTTATCCTTTGGGAGGTTTGCCCAATAGTAGGGAATAAGAAGCCAAAGGAGGGTGCTCTACGTTATTTAGTCGAACCACCCATGCTTAATCGACTACTAAACATATTGCGTAATATCAATCACATCAACACAAGACATGAACCAAAACATCACTCATGTATATATTAAGAGAAACAAAGAGATTACAACCAAATGAGCCTTGACACTCCTTTAGCGAGTTTAGTCAAAAAGCGTCTCGTGCCATTAGGGGAATTTTGAGGTCTAAAATGGGCCTCCTAAGAAAAATGTACAACAAAAATAAAATTTATAAGAACCAATAGGATTCAAGATGATGATGTCAACCATGGGGGATGATTCACCATTTTTTAAGTAAAAGGGTAAAAAGATTAAAAATAATAAAATAATAAAACTACTTTTTTCAACTTCAGTAATTAACTTCATCTCCCAAAGTTTTCTGGCACCTTCAAGGGAGATTATGGATGAAAAATTTAATTCTTCATACAAGGAGTATCCATGTTGCATACTTTCGATGGACCTTGCTACATGAAAAATGAGAAATACATTAAAAAAAAAACGTGGTTGCAATCACATTTTTCATGTAGCAGGATCCATCGAAAGTATGCAACATGGGTAATCCTTGGATGAGAAAGTAAATTTTGCATCCAATGAGTACTCCCGCTCGAAATTTGAGTAAGAAATTTGAGAGATAAGTTGAAAATATGAGTTGAAAAAGTAGTTTTTTCTTTTTTCCCTCTAAAATTTGATGATGTAATCAAATCTTATTTTATTATTTCCACTATTATTTTATAATTTCCTTAGGAGGCCCATTTTAGACCTCAAAATTCCCCTAATGATTTGTCGGGGAATTTGGACGTGGTGAGGCAATAAGCCTAAGCTCTCTCTTGACAAGGGTCTCTCTCTCTGCTCTATCTCACACTAGCTATATCAGACTGTTTCAGCTATTCTCCAAAATGTTCAGCTATCCAAACCATTCAACTAGCTACATATATGTGAGAAATATGTATTTATAGAAGGAGAGGAGGAGGTTGGGATCCCTCAAATGGTGGAAGGGAGGCCTTATCCTTTGGGAGGTTTGCCCAAAAGTAGGGAATAAGAAGCTAAAGGAGGGTGCTCGATGTTATTTGGTTGAACCACTCATGCTGACTCCACTACGTTATTTAGTTTGAAAAATGTTGGGGCTACATTTCAACAAGAAATTTCATATTATTTCCACGATATCAAGCACATTGTTCATCATTATCTGGATGACCTTCCGGCTCATTCAGTTAAGCGTAAAGACCATCTTGATCATCTTCGTCAGCTTTTTCTTTGCTGTCGACACTATAACATTCGGCTGAATCCACATAAGTGCGTCTTCTGCATTGACTCTAGTAGACTCTTAAGGTTTATTGTTTCCAAAGATGGGATTCGTCTCAATCCACTCAAATTTGAAGCTATCATTAATCTCCCCTCTCCTTCCTCCTTACATCAGCTATAGAGTCTGCAGGGGAAAGCTAACTTCTTACGTCGTTTTATACCTAACTGTGCCTGAGTGGCCAAAATATTTACGTGATTACTGAAGCAAGGCATCTCGTTCATCTGGGATGAGAATTCCCAAAAGCCCTTTGATGCATTGAAGACATTTCTCGTCAATGATCCTCTGTTGCATCCTCCGAATTATCATCGTGATTACTCTCTCTATTTGGCCGCCACATTCAGCATGATTGCCATGGTTTTGGTACAAGACGATGATGATGGTGACGAGCATGTAATATAATATATATCTTGTAACCTTATCGATACTAAAATGCATTATGCACATGTCGAGAAGTTGGCAAGTTGTTCAACATTTTCATCACAATATTCTGTTGCATGCTGTTAGGTCCCTATATTACTAGTATAGTCCCTTATTGTTTTTAGTATAACCCCCTTATTTTTATTATTGTACCCTTGTTACCCCCATATTGTTATTATTATGCCCTTAAATTACTATTGTTAGGTCAGCTAGGATTGCATTGTGGCCCCACTAGGATTACATTATGGCCCCATGGACTCCTATATATAGAAAGGAGGTTTTGTAAATTGTATCATCCAAGAATTTTTCATTTATGTAATGTATTGGAGGTTTCCCCCTCGAAGTGTCTTATTTCTAAGAAGTTGATATCTCTTTTCTTCTATTTTTGGAGCTGTTTACACAACATTTGGTATCAGAGCTTTGGATTCTAGGGTTTCGCTGCTCTAAATAGGTCATCGTGTCATTTTTTCTATAACTTGTTTTCTATGAAGGTTCAGAATCTAAAATTTTTAGGGTGCGAAGCAGAAATCTTGAGGAAACTCGTCAAAAAATTTTAGAGCTTGGTTCGAAATATTTTCGAAGATATGATCTATGGAAGGTAGTGATTTTTCAGGCTCCCGAATTTCATCTCAAAGAGGTGATCGTGGGAAAAGATTCATAACTCTCTCTTTGAGCATCGGATTGGAGTGCCATAAAAAGTGGTCAGAAGTACACAGACTGTAGTTTCTTTTCTATCAATTTCAGAGCCGAAGGAAAAAACTGATGTTGGATACCCTGAAAAACCCATAATATTTTCCAATTCTGTGCATATACAAATGCATCACCATAACTGCCCAAATAAAACTCTAAGTCAGGGCAAATTCAGCCACTCAAAATTGCTGAAGCATCTTTAAATTATCATTTCACGATGATTCAAATCATTCACTATTGATTTCAAACCTTAATTAAATCCTATGGCATATGGAATTATACCAATTCCAATATCTACTCACCTTCAAGGAATTAATTTTAAATGCCACCATACATAAATACCAATCTTGAGAAAATCCAAATGCCCAATTCCAAATCTTCCATATAAAAGCTTCATTACTTCTAACCAATGATTATAGAACCAGTGAAATGAAATAATCCATATATTGATTTTAAATCAACTCAATATCAGCTTCTCTTACCTTATGAGAATTCGACCCCTTTCAATCGAGTTTTTGTGATCAAAACTCAATAACTGAATGCGCCCATGCATACCATTTCATACCTGTTCACGTTTTTTCCAGAATTCTATCGCTCCAAAGTTTGACTCTGTTTTGAATTTAGATATCAGCCATTGTGAGTGTTTGAGCTCATTTCTCAAAGGTTCGACCAACAATAGTTCTAAAACAGCATTATCACCATTCAACACACAACAAAAACACATCGACCAAATGAAGTTCATCTGCTTGCAATGTGACTCGATCAAGCTATGAACTGCGCCTTCAATTATGCTAAAACAACATATGTAAAATAATGTGGGCAAATAAATGTTTGCATATCAGAATCAAACCACAATCCAGTAAGGCTCGACTTCTCCGACTCAACCTTTCACTGCCAGACTTCACCACGCACTTCTACAATCAAATGGCAGTTCCTCTGTGTTTAACGCTCTTCAACCCACGATGGCTTGACTTCACCAATCTTAAACCTCATCCTGCCATTGGTTAAATTTTAAAACTTCTCTCACACAATTCCATTTCCAAACACAACTCAATTCATCATATCGAATTCGAAATTGATTTAACTAAATCGAACAATGCGTTCAAATGCTCTCCACGCACCAAAATTGACTCTCATGTTGTTCAATTGAACTCCTTCACTGCTACAACAATTTAAAATTGTTTCTAATTGAATTCCAATAAAATAAACAGAGTTTTAGGAACACAGTCCTGTGCCCTCTAACCTTCGATTCACAAATTGAGACTTTCGAATTTCCAATTAAATTCTCGGCAATCGTTACATAACATTTCATTCAAATCACCCTTGAACCCAGTATTCATATGATTCAAATCTTAAACACCTTTCAACACTGCAAATCGATTCCTAAAGCTTCTTCGTTTAGTAGATTCCTCTGCTCGATTGCAATCTTTCCTTATATGCGCCTTGAAATTCATTCCGGAATTTCATTTTGATGCTAGGATTGGATTTAAAATACAATTTCTTCATCGGTTTATGTATAGATTAATGCCAGAATGTTTATATTAAATTAATCCTCTTACTGATTGATCCCTACATAAACGACCTTTTGTGACTGATATACCAGATTTGTCAAAATTCTCATCATATCCAAGTCAATATAACAAATAAAAAAGTGTGAATTCAATTACAATTAGGAAAAAAATATTCCTGCAGATATTCAACGCCCGATTCACCGCTTTCTACATTCAACAATTTTTCATTGCGGGTTTTATAACAATATCGACATCGATTTGCAAGCTCTATTCTTACGTAGAACTTGCGCCTCCCAAACAATTCTACTTCCAAGTTATATAAGATATGCATTCTCAATTCAAACCCCAGTTACAGAAATTAAATATACATCTGCTCAATAAATCGATACACACACTTTTGAAGACACTTTTCACATTAGCAATGAAAAATACTTACAAACTTGGTCTTTGGCTAGATATTCAACATTCATGGCCCTTACAATTGCCCAGAGGCTTACAGCCTTGGCTGTTCAAATCGGCTCTCAATCACTCTAATTTCACCTCTTAAACTTCTGATCTATTTTCCTTCGAGACTCATAAATTTATACAAATAATCTAATTTGAGTTCAATCCCTTTAATATCTCAACAAATCCCCAAATCTCTCAACACCCCTAAAGTCTAGATCTTTATCCCTAAAACCTTGCAACTAAATCTATCTTAGGCTTCCTAATTATCTCTTAGATATCTCTCATCTAATTTCTCTAATGTTTTCCAGTTGTTTGGAAACATTTACAAATTCTCACAAATAATTAATTAAAATATAATTAATCACTCAAAAATAATATTAATATTTACATGAAATTAAAAACATGAGACCCCTAGGTTTAATAAAAAATACAAGGTATTTTTCTGAGCTAATGCTCCTGCATCAGACTCCCAAAGTAGAAAATGACCATGATCTCTAGATCATGCATTTAAGTCTTTTTCCGCCTGGATCCCACACCTTGTTCTACAACTTATTATCAATTTTTGCTGTCGTATGCTGCTTCTCTCCAAGTCTCCATATCTTATGTTGTCTTGCTCCACTTGCTGCACCTTCACAATCTGTCTCCGTCTTCATTTTGCTGCTGCTGCTTCTCTTCCTCTTTCCTGCTGATATATTCCTCTGAGATACTTTCATCATGATTCTTCTGATTAGTTCAATTTCTCGGTCCAATAAATCTTCAGGCTGCTGATTTCTTTCTATCTGCTGAGCTAAGACGGCTTGCTCGGTTCTTATTCGTTCAATTTTTACTGTCACTTGCTGACTTCTTGCTTGCTCCGTCTGTACTGCCACCCAATCATCCATGCCCTCTTGTCTTCTACAACGGAAAACTTCTCCTCTGCCTCCTCCTATCAGCAACTTACTGGACTGGTACATTGTGTACTCTTTTCTGTTGTCTTCGTCTCTCTACATCTGCATTTCCCAATTCTTCAATTGAGATTCTTTCTGCACTGAATTCTGATCATTCAACATCATTTCCAGCAACATAACGTCCTCATCCCATGGATTAGATGTTTCCACAGAATTCTCGTCTTTCTCCTTCATTTGACTGCTCAACTGAGTCAAATGTTCTTCAGTACCTGCAATAGCACCTGCATTTAAAAAACACTTTTTAAAACAAAAATCATAAGGCATCAGTGCCTTGTCCTCCTTTGCCAACATTTCAGTATGTTGTCCTGAATTTTCCATCTCAATCAGCTCATCAGTATGTTGATTCTCTTTGCCCAAATAATTCTCTGAAGAACTCTCAAGACTGTCAACCAGTATTTCCTTCACACCATCTGTCTCCAAGATGTCTTTCTGCTCTCGTTCACTGTACTGAACTCTTTCGTCTACTGCAATCTCTCTATCATACTCTGAATTCACCAACAAGTATTCCAACAATGCAATTTATTTGTGGCATTTCTGAAGCATATCACCATCACTTACAGTCCCTGCACTCACACACAAATCTTCAGTTTGAAAATCACAAAGTTCAACAGTCTCAACTGTCGGTTCATATACCAGCTCTTCCAGCTGATCCTCTTATTCATTCACATGAACTTCCTGTGCTGTAACAACAAAAGCATCACTTCTTTCTTCTTCAGAGTATTTATCTCCTGAAAGATTCTTTTCCATACTTGCGACAACTTCACAAGATTGTGCATCCTCTTCAGTAAAACCTATAATCACATCACAATTGTTAGCTACAAAAATACAAGAGTTCACATTATCCAGCTGATCTGGATCTGCCCAGTAACTCAAGAAATCATCAATGATCTCCTCTTCTGTTTCACCAATGGAAACCTCAACTTTCAACTCAACTACTCTAAGTTGTGTACGCCTCAACTGTTCATCCATCATCTGCACGAGCTCCCTCAGCTCTTCTGTTAAGTACATGTTTATCTGTCAATCTCTTTTATGTTGTAGCTTCTGCCACTTCACTGTCTTTCTCATGGTCCAACCATGTCTCTGGTTTCTCACATTTTCCTGTAACAACTCCATCAACAACTCAAGATGAACTGTTATCTCAGCTTTCTCTTTCTCATACTCTTCATCAGTCAACTACTGTCTTATGCCATTTTTTTTGGCATCTTTCTCCCTCTTTCTACTGTGGCTTCTCTCTAAACCTCTGCTCTCTCCTTTATGACTTTCAGTATTCATCTCCTTCGCCATGAGTTTCTCACCCATGGGTTGCACCAAGCCTCTACAATAGAAACTCTCTTGCTGCCACTTACCTCACCAATCCTTTCCTCCGGATCTAGTCTTTTGGTAATCACCAGTCCTCTGCTGGAACCCTTCGAGCATTTCTCCACTGCTCCTTCAGGCTTCACTCATCTGCAACTTTCAAGAACACACTTGTCCTTTTAATTCAACCTCTTTTGAATCTTTAGGTTCCGCCACTCTCTCTTAGAATCCATGTCGGACTCTTTCATCACTACACTCCAGCTGTGATCTGCTTTTTCCACTGAGATTTCTTCACTATGCCTGCAACCAAATTCTGCAAACAGTCTTAAAACCAGAGTTAAATATCAACTACAAACTCATCTTTCAAGATCTCGCTTCCTTCCTCAACTACACTGCATCTTTGTGCTGCAATCTTCATTAGTTTCACAATCCGACATTCATTCATCACATCCAATTAAATCAATTAAAAAAAACTTGAATCCTCACACAGATCCATTCCAGCTCTGATACCAAAATGATGCCAGCTACCCTGCAAAACCCAGAATCTTTCCCAATTCTATGCATATACAAATGCATCACCGTAACTGCCCAAATAAAACTCTAAGTCAGGGAAAATTCAGCCATTCAAAATTGCGGAAGCATCTTTAAATTATCATTTCACGATGATTCAAATCATTCACTATTGATTCCACACCTTAATTAAATGTTATGGCATATGGAATTATACCAATTCCAATATCTACTCACCTTCAAGGCATTAATTTGAAATGCCACCATACATAAATACCAATCTTGAGAAAATCCAAATGCCCAATTCCAAATCTTCCATATAAAAGCTTCATTACTTTTAACCAATGATTATAGAACCAGTGAAATGAAATAATCCATATATTGATTTTAAATCAACTCAATATCAGCTTATCTTACCTTATGAGAATGCGACCCCTTTCAATCGAGTTTTTGTGATCAAAACTCAATAACTGAATGCGCCCATGCATACCATTTCATACCTATTCACGTTTTTTACAGAATTCTATTGCTCCAAAGTTTGACTCTATTTTGACTTTAGATATCAGCCATTGTGAGTTTTTCAACTCATTTCTCAAAGGGTCGACCAACAATAGTTCTAAAATAGCATTATCACCATTGTTAAACACCATTCAACGCACAACACAAACACATCGACCAAATGAAGTTCATCTGCTTGCAATGTGACTCGATCAAGCTATGAACTGCGCCTTCAATTATACTAAAACAACATATGTAAAATAATGTGGTCAAATAAATGCTTGCATATCAGAATCGAACCACAATCCAGTAAGGCTCAACTTCTCCGACTCAACCTTTCACTGCCAGACTTCACCACGAACTTCTGCAATCAAATGGCAGTTCCTCTGTGTTTAACGCTCTTCAACCCACGATGGCTTGAATTCACCAATCTTAAACCTCATCCTGCCATTGGTTAATTTTTAAAACTGCTCTCACACAATTCCATTTCCAAACACAACTCAATTCATCATATCGAATTCGAAATTGATTTAACTAAATCGAACAATGCGTTCAAATGCTAATTAAGCTCTGCGTTCAAATGCTCTCCACACACCAAAATTGACTCTCACGCTGTTCAATTGAACTCCTTCACTACTACAACAATTTAAAATTGATTCTAATTGAATTCCAATAAAATAAACAGAGTTTCAGGAACACAGTCCTGTGCCCTCTTACCTTCGATTCACAAATTGAGACTTTCGAATTGCCAATTAAATTCTCAGCAATCATTACATAACATTTCATTCAAATCACCCTTGAACCCAGTCTTCATACGATTCAAATATTTAACACCTTTCGACACTGCAAATCGATTCCTAAAGCTGCTTCGTTTAGTAGATTCCTCTGCTCGATTGCAATCTTTCCCTATCTGCGCCTTGAAATTCATTCCAGAATTTCATTTTGATGCTAGGATCGGATTTAAAATACAATTTCTTCATCGGTTTATGTATATATTAATGCCAAAATGTTTATATTAAATTACTCCTCTTACTGATTGATCCCTGCATAAATGATCTTTTGTGACTGATATACCAGATTTGTCAAAATTATCATCATATCCAAGTCAATATAACAAATACAAAAGCGTGAATTCAATTACAATTAGGAAACAAATATTCCTGCAGATATTCAACGCCCGATTCACCACTTTCTACATTCAACAATTTTTCATTGCGGGTTTTATAACAATATCGACATCGATTTGCAAACTCTGTTCTTACGTAGAACTTGTGCCTCTCAAAAAATTCTACTTCCAAGTTATATAAGATATGCATTCTCAATTCAAACCTAGTTACAGAAATTAAATATACATCTGCTCAATAAATTGATACACACAATTCTGAAGACACTTTTCACATTAACAATGAAAAATACTTACAAACTTGGTCTTTGGCCAGATATTCAACATTCATGGCCCTTACAATTGCCCAGAGGCTTACAGCCTTGGCTGTTCAAACTGGCTCTCAATCACTCTAATTTCACCTCTCAAACTTTTGATTTATTTTCCAATGACACTCATAAATTTATACAAATAATCTAATTTGAGTTCAATCGCTTTAATATCTCAACAAATCCCCAAATCTCTCAATACCCCTAAAGTCTAGATCTTTATCCCTAAAACCTTGCAACTAAATCTATCTTAGGCTTCCTAATTATCTCTTAGATATCTCTCATCTAATTTCTCTCATGTTTTCCAGTTGTTTGGAAACATTTACAAATTCTCACAAATAATTAATTAAAAATATAATTAATCACTCAAAAACAATATTAATATTTACATGAAATTAATAATTTCTTAAAAACATGAGACCCCTAGTTTAAATAAAAAATACAAGGTATTTTCCCGAGCTAATGCTCCCGCATCAAAAACAGTGACACGTGGAAAGTCATACAAGTTCACTCTACTAAACCAGGCCATAATTAGGTCATTGTGGGATATTGGACACAAATTTGTCTTGGAGAATCCAAATCAGTTCAGACCTATGGAATTCGAAAGAGAATTCAGAGTGCTATGTCGGTGCCAAATTTCAAATATTTAAGAGTTACAATCACAGAGATAATCCAATTTCAATATAGAGCTCCTCAAAAGCAAGAAAAAAGTGTGTATTTTTTTTCCGAATTGCATAAGTCTTGTTTGAAGAATCAATTTGAATTGATTCCAAGGGAATATTGTAGAATATATATCAGTATTGGGTTCTAAAATATGCCTCGTAAAAATAATTCAACACCCATTAAGCCTTTAGAAGGCTCTACTATGACTCATGAAGATGAAGAATTGCAACATGATCTATCAAAACTACAAGAGCAAGTGCACCAAATTTCGCTCTCGCAAAGAGCAACAAAAAATGAAATGGAAGTTTTGAAGAAAGGCGTGGAAGCTAAGATGGATGGCATGGAAGCTGGCATGGAAGCTAAGATGGATGAAATGAAAGACAACATGGAAAACATGAAGAATGATCTAAAAGCAGACACAGAAGGTTTGACAAAGTTGATACAAGAAATGTTTCCTAATGGTGAAAAGATAGTAGAAGACCCTCATGATGAGAACAAAATAAATGCTAGTCATGATTTCATAAACTCTAATTTTGGTGGGAAGAACCACCATATTCCAAAAATGGATATGAGGAAGTTTGATGGAAAGGATCCTGTAACATGGATACTACAGATGGAGCAATATCTTGATCTCCATAACGTGCAAAACACACAAAAGGTACGCATTGCAACTTTACATTTAGAACAAAATACATTTGTATGGTATCGATGGCTTTGCTCCCGTAAAAAAATTGTCACTTGGTCAATTTTTACGGAGGAAATGATAGTACATTATGAGGATACAAAGAGCAACACCTTATTTAGCCAATTGATAAATCTCAAACAAAAGGGTTTAGTGGGGCAGCACATTGAGGACTTCCAAAAATTGAATATAAGGGTAACTGATATTCCAGAGGAACACAGGATTGATCTCTTCATAGGCACTTTAAAGGATAACATCCAACATGAAGTTCATGTTTTGGAACCCGATTCTTTGGCGAAGGCATTTAGGTTGGCAAGAAAAATTGAATGTAAAATTATGGTGACAAGGAAGCCTACCACTCACTTCTATAAAGAAGGAAGTGTTGCTACGCCTAGATTTCCACAACCTACAAGGTTGACACCACAACAATTGGAAGAAAAAATAGCAAAAGGGCTTTGCTAAAGTTGTGATAGTAAATACACTAAAGGTCATAAGTGTGCTTAGAAGAAATTATTTTACATAGATTGTGAAGAGGAAGAAGAAAATGAACAAGAAGAGGATATACACCAAGAACCAACCCTAGAAGAGGAAGAAATGAATCCGACCATATCGTGTAATGCACTGGCAGGAATTAACACTCCTCAAACTCTCAAGATAGAAGGAAATATCAATAAGAAAAAGGTAATAGTGTTGATTGATTCAGGTAGCACCCATAATTTTATTCATTGTAAGGTAGCCAAGGAGTTAAATTGTTTCCTATACCCAGCACCAGAATGTCAAGTGATGGTTGCAAATGGAGGAACTATAAATTTCTCTGGAAAATGCCATAATATCAAGCTAACCATGGGGGAATATGTATTGAATAGTCCAATGCTTTCCATTCATATGGGAGGTGCTGATGTTGTACTAGGAGTACAATGGTTACAATCTTTGGAGACGGTAGCTTTTAATTTTCAAGAACTTTTCTTGAAATTTTTTCAAAAGGAAAGGAAGTCAAATTACGGGGTATTGTGGGGAAGCTGGGAAAGATAATAAACTCTAATGTCATGGAAAAGCTTCTAAAGAAAGAAAAACGAGGCGTAATTGCACAATTATGCTCACTATAAGTTCCAACATCAAAATCATCTATTTCTGCAGATCTCCAACAAGTCTTGGACAATCATTCCAAGGTGTTTGAAACTCCCAAAGGACTCCCACCTATTCGTGATCATGATCATGCTATTAATTTGATTCCAGGAAGTGTTCCTCTAAACATCAGGCCTTATAGATATCCTTATGTCCAAAAGAGCGAAATTGAACATATGATTGCAGAAATGTTAGAGGCGGGTATAATTCAACCTAGTCAAAGTTCTTTCTCTGCTCATGTAGTATTGGTACACAAGAAGGATGGATCATGGCACATGTGTCCGGATTATAGGGAGCTCAATAAGCTCACCGTTAAAGATAAATTTCCCATTCCTGTGATTGATGAATTATTGGATGAATTACATGGAGAAATTTATTTTACCAAGTTGGATCTTCGTTCAGGATATCATCAAATTAGAATGAAGACCGAAGATATTCCAAAAACAACATTTCAAACTCATGAGGGTCATTATGAATTTTTGGTCATGCCTTTTGGCCTTACCAATGCACCTTCTACATTTCAAGGGTTGATGAATTCCATTTTCAAACCCTTCCTTAGAAAATTTGTGCTAGTATTTTTTGATGATATACTAATCTACAGTAGGTCTTGGAAGGATCATGTTGAACATGTTGACAAGGTGCTCAAACTATTGTAGGAGAAACAATTATATGCAAAAACATCCAAATGTTTCTTTGGAGTACAAGAGGTGGAATATTTGGGTCATATTGTATCTCACGATGGTGTTAAGGTAGACCCGAACAAAATTAAAGCCATTAAGGAATGGAAAATCCCCACAACCATAAAGCAGTTGCGAGGATTTCTTGGGTTAACATGGTATTATCACAAGTTTGTTAAGAATTATGGGAGAATAGCAGCACCTCTAACAACAGTATTGAAGAAAGATGCATTTTCATGGACTCCTGAAGCAACTAAGGCCTTTGAACATCTTAAAGAGGCAATGTGCCTAGCACCGGTCTTAGCTACGCCAGACTTCACAAAAACCTTTATTGTGGAATGTGATGCCTCAGGAAATGGAATTGGTGTTGTTTTAATGCAGGAAGGAAGACCCATTGCCTTTGAAAGTCGTCCAATCAAAGGAAAGTATTTACAGAAACCTATTTATGAGAAGGAAATGTTATCAATACTGCATGCACTAAAGAAATGGCGAACTTACCTAATGGGAAGACACTTCAAGGTAAAAACTGATCATGATAGTCTTAAACACTTTTCGGAACAAAGACTATCTTCAGAAGAGCAGCAAAAATGGGTCACAAAGATGTTGGGTTATGACTTTGAAATAATCTACAAAAAAGGAAAGCTAAATGTTGTTGCAGATGCACTCTCAAGAAAGAATGAAGAGGTGGAAGCATTGCTTTGTGCCATTTCTATTATCCAACCAAATTGGATAACTGAAGCAAGAGATGAATGGAAGAAGGACGAAGAAGTGTGGACACTCATTCAAAAGTTGCAGCAAGATCCTAGTACATCCGATACATTTAGTTGGAAAAATGATTCCTTATGGTACAAAGATCGCTTATATCTTTGTAAGAATTCCAAACGAAAACAAAATATTCTTTTGGAATTGCACACTTCTCCTTTAGGAGGACACTCAGGATTTTTAAAAACTTACCACAGGGTGAAGAAAGAATTTTTTTGGGATGGCCTTAAATCTGATATTCAAAATTTTGTGGCGAAATTTTTGGTTTGCCAGCAAAATAAAGTTGAGACAATTAAGACCTTGGGACTTCTACAACCTTTATCCATTCCAAGTCAACGTTGGGAGGATATTTCATTGGATTTTATCACAGGTTTACCTAAGTCCAAAGGAAAGAGTTTCATCATGGTGGTAGTTGATAGACTTACCAAGTATGCACACTTTTGTGCATTATCTCATCCATTTAAAGCAAGTACAATTGCTACTACATTTATGGACACAATTAAAAAGCTACATGGAAGCCCAAGGGTTATTGTGAGTGATAGAGATCCCATTTTTACTGGAAATTTTTGGATGAAGTTATTTTCTTGTTTGGGTACTCAATTAGCTCATAGCTCATCTTATCATCCTCAATCTGATGGTCAAATTGAGATAGTAAATAAATGTTTAGAAGGATATCTTCATTGTTTTGTATCTGATAAACAAACACAATGGGTCAAGTGGTTACCTCTCGCTGAATGGTGGTATAACACTTCCTTCCATACTGCAACAAAAATGACCCCATTTATGGCACTTTATGGATATCATACACCATCCATCACATCATCTTTAAGGAAAAATTCGAAGGTTCAAGCAGTGGAAGATCACATCGAGCATCAACAAGAAGTTCTCCAACTCTTAAAGAATAACCTAAATTTGGCACAAAATCGAATGAAACAACAGGTAGATCAACATCGTAGCGAGAGAAGTTTTGATGTAGGAGATTGGGTATTTTTACAGCTACAACCATACAAATAAATTTCCCTCAAGCAAGCTAAGAAGGATAATAAATTATCACCAAAGTACTATGGTCCTTACAAGGTGTTGCAAAATATTGGTACTATGGCATACAAATTGAAGCTTCCTTCTTCTTCATGAGTGCATCCAGTTTTCCATGTTTCATGCTTAAAGAAGGTTATAGTTGAAAATATTCCAGTTCAAACAATATTTTCAGAATTTGATGAGGAAGGAAAAATCATATTGGAACCTGAAGCAATCACGGAAATAAGAACTCGACAGCTATAGAATCGATCAATTTCAGAGTATCTCATCAAGTGGAAGAACTTACCAACTGAAGATTCTACATGGGAGGATGAGAATTTTATACAGAAGCACCCAGAGCTACTCAAGCATTGAGGACAACACTTTTTTGAAGGAGAGGGGCATGTTAGGTCCCTATTACTAGTATAGTCCCTTATTGTTGTTAGTGTAACCCCCTTATTGTTATTATTGTACCCTTGTAACCCCCATTTTGTTATTATTGTGCCCTTAAATTATTATTGTTAGGTCGGCTAGGATTACATTGTGGCCCACTAGGATTACAATATGGCCCCATGGACTCCTATATATAGAAAGGAGGTTTTGTAAATTGTATCATCCAAGAATTGTTCATTTATGTAATGTATTGGAGGTTTCCCCCTCGAAGTGGCTTATTTCTAAGGCATTGATATCTCTTTTCTTCTATTTTTGGAGTTGGTTACACAACACATATAGTGACTGTGATTTCTGATTGCAACCCTACGACTTACATATTGACTCGTCAATTGCTAGGGGGTAAGTACTTGAAGTGGATTGTCATCCTCCAAGAGTTCTATTTGGAGTTCACTACTGTCAAGTCAAATAAGTCATTAGTGTTCACCCATTTGATCTGCTCTCTCCCTTCCGATTCTGCTCTGTTTGGTTATGAGGAATGCATTTCAGACAACACACTTTTTCTGATTAAGAGGGCCTTGATCCTTGGTACGGTGATATCATCGTATATCTTCAAACTTCCACCTTCCGATCTGATTTGATGAAGGACGCTCGCTGACGCATCCGTCATCAATCGCAACCCTATCGCATAGTCGGAGATGCACTCTACCACATCGAAGTTGATTCCATTCTCTGCTGCTGTTTGACTCTTGAGGAGGCTGAGAAGGCCCTGAATGATTATCATAGTGGCACTTGTGGTGATCACATGTCTGAATATGCTATTGCCCATAAAATTCTCTATGCTGGGTATTTTTTGCCCACCATCTTTAAAGACTGCATTGTTGTTGTCTGTAAGTGCCATGATTGCCAGATCTATCAGCGCAAGATGCATGAGCCACCTTCCCATATTTACCCTATCATTACCATTGGTCCCTTTGAAAAGTGTGGAATTGATTTTATAACGTGTAACCCTCACTCATCTAGGGGACATGCTTATATCATCGTAGCCATTGACTACTTCACCAAATGGCCAAAGCAATACCTACACTTACGGCTAACGGTAGGACAACAACAAAATTTCTATTTAATCATGTCATTTATAGGTTTGGTGTCCCTCAAGCCATTGTTACCAGTCATGGTTCCCGTTTTCGACATTACATGGTGGCGGAGTTGACTTCAAAGTTGGGTCTGCATCACGACAGCTCAACGTCGTACTATCCTCAGGCCAATGGCAAGGTTGAAGCCGTGAACAAAGTTCTTGTCACTATGCTTCAACATCTGATTGGGATGCACAAATAAAACTGGCATCTCATGTTGTTTTCAACTCTTTGGGCATACCAAACCTATGTTAAGGATGCGTCTGGATTCACCCCATTCCAGTTTGTCTATGCTCTGGAACCGATTGCATGTGAAATACCTTTGCTCAAACTAGCTGTTGAATTGATGCCGAATACTTCACCAAAAGAAGAGTGTCTTCTATTTTTAGAAAGGCTGGATGAAACTCACCGCTTTGTTGCTTTGGTCATTGAAGCACAGAAAAAGAAAATCAAAGCTCATTTTGACCAGTCGGTTTCCCCTCGTTCCTTCATAAAAGGAGACCTCGTCCTCCTGTATGACCAAGCTCACGATAAGCTAGGGGTAGGCAAATTTCAACCCATGTGGAATAGGTCCTATATTGTTAAACATGTTTTGTGGAATGGGGCTTATGATCTTATTGATTATGAAGGTCATCCTCTGGATCAACCCAGAAATGGGTTGTACCTTAAAATATATTATGCATGAGTCATTCATGCATGTTTTTTGTACATAGGTGTTTTTTCGTTTTTGTAAATTTTTGTCTTAGAATGCTTTGAAATTTTTTTCCTGCTTATTAGATCATTTCTTATTGTGTAGATTTCTATTACCCCTTTTTTTGGTTTCGCAGATGGTGCTTCCCACAGTACCCGGAACCTGTCTTCCGCAGCGTGGGTGATTTATGATCTCGCTGGTGAGTTGATAGACCTTCAAGGTATCTATCTAGGGTGAACTACAAACAATGTCGCTGAATATAGTGTTGTTATTGAACCATTAATTGAGGCCATTACCCTCGACACTCGTGCATTGATTGTTAACCTAGACTCACAGCTTGTTGTTCTTCAACTTAATGGAAATTATTCTGTTAGAAATCCTCACATCTTATGGTTATATTTACGTGTTCATTTACTGGAAAGAAATTTTGATTACATTAAATATCAACATATTCGTAGACAAATGAATGCATTAACTGATACAATAGCTAACATTGTATTAGATAAACATTTGAGTAATATGTCAAAAATCATCATCACATGACAAAATCCATACAGGTATATATATATATATATATATATATATATATATATCTCAAGTGTTTGCATCTGTGTGGATCATAAGTTCAAAAAATATGTATGTTTCGGTTACATCCTGAGACATCATATATCTCAAAAAATATGTGGAAATAAAACCTAGGTGTCTACTCAGTGTGACACTCATGATAACATGTCACTGCCCATACAAGCTTCCTCAGCAAGTGGTGAACATGGTTTGACACCCCTGCAGTGTGTCTCTAGTATGTATGAGGAACATCATCGAATCATGCATATTTTAGGATCCCACAGGAGATTCCCTCCAACTTGCGTATGATTTCCTCCTCCTCGCCCCCCTCACCATGAGGGGCCACATCAAAGTCTTGAGGAATTTTCCGTGCTATCGAGGACATACCTGCAGCTCTCTCTGGGCCAACATATGTAATTACATGGATTAATGTCAGAACATGCATAAAAAAAAATCATAATACTCATCAAAATAAAAAAAATGAGACTCACCCAGTACTTCATCCCAATCCTCTCCTTCTGGGATCAGGAGATCTGCATCACCAGTGAAATCTGTGCCAGAGTAGGGCCAGTCCTCCACGAAAATTAGCTATCTAGGAGCCACTCAAAGAACTCCAGTCTCCAGGACATCTATTGACCACCCCCTAACCTTGGCATCAAAGCTGTCCAACGATCCATCTGTGGTTCCTGGGCTGGTGGTGTCAGAACTATTACCTCTTGACATTGGAAGATTGGTAATCATTCCAAGATGAATGATACCGATATGGACCCATAGCCGAACTGCTTCAGTTTGGTTTTATTACATTTTCCAGTTGATGCTTCATATTGATTGTTACTACCTCTGCCCAATTATAGAGGGTTAGTGCCATGCAATCTACAGCGAGAAGTAGCTATGTTTTTGTGGCCTCGTGCAGAGCTTGCGATCTAGCAGCTCGTCTAATGGTGTGTAGCACTACCCTTAGTGCCAAATCCGTAATAGTTTGTATATTCATTTTTCCACTTCTTGATCCTTTTCTTGCCCCCGGGCACACCCTGTCAATAACCATACTCATGTTATCCATTGAGGTTGGGTGCCAGTCAGGATTGGTACTGCCCCCCTCTGCGATAGTCCAGTTATGAAATAAACATCTAAGACTTCAATCTCAAGTTCCTGGTCATGAATAATTATTTTTTCTTGATCAACGTTCTAGAGACTGATCAAGTAATACAACAACTCCGATTGAGCTCTGAGACATGGTGCCATAAAAAATTTCTTCAACCCATAATCTTTTAGAGCTTTCATGGATCTCCTATTGCCCATGGCTTCCTCATCTTCTTCACTGTGTTCTCGTTCTTTCCATTCAATCACCATTTTATCTTTTCACACCTGCAAAAACATCCATATGGTTGTCATTAGCCAAATCCAAAGCTTTTGAATGGTTAAATTGGGCTTGCTTATTTACATTTACATGCTAAAAATAACTGCCGCGGTTGGTGCGCTCCCGTTCAATTTTTAGGCCGGTTGGCGTGGGTTTGTGCCCGATACGCGAACCGACTACCACGCTCTAAATTTTACAAAATCCCCCCATAGGTCTAAAAAAATGGGGTTGCAAGTAATGAAAGTAATATCAAAATGTAGGGAAGGATGTGAGTTCTTACTTGGAATAGACGGATTCGAGATTGGTCTTCCAGATTTCCCACTATCAACGCTGCAAAATCGCAGTGAAAAAGGGTAAAAAATTTCTCACAAGAGGTAAAATTGAAAAGTAATTTATTTTTTACCGTATTTGGAATTTTATAACTTTCTAGAACCCTAATTAGGTTTTAAATCATATTTTTTGATTATTTCTCTATGTTATTTCAAGAAATGGGTTTTATGTATGTCTCTTGTGTAGCGACAGGTCTTCAACATGATGGCGATGAAGTAACAAGTTATATTTTATACTTTTTCAGACTCGGTAAAAACACGAAAAAGTCACTGTTGGAGTCATCTTTCAGCTCTTTTTTGACTTCCTAAAATTGAAAATATTTTTGAGACTCTTGTCATTTTGAACTCGTTAAATGGTTGCAAAACGATATCTACCTAATATACGTTTACCCCTTTTTCAGGCTGGGATAGATTATTTACGAAAAATAAATACCATAGCCTATCGCGACTAAGAGGTTATCTCAGACATAGTTTTCTACCTTTTCGGATCTATGAGACTACCTACGAAAAGGGACTGCTGGAGTTTTCTTTTCCCCCTCTTTCCAAACTCTCTAAACATGAAAATATGTCGAGTTCTTCCTTTGTTAGGCTTGTTAAAACCTAAATGACATTGGACACTGTCACCATTACATCACCCAATTCCTCCTTCCTAGGGCTCGTAAAATGTACTAGGATGGATTTGTACAAAGGAAAAAATTACATGACAAGCACATGTTATCCCCTTCAAGCTTTCTTTCCAAAAATAATTGGGGTACTCGCCAGCAATGGTGGAGGAAAATGGAACCAGTTCTCAGTCGTGTCGGTAGTATGTCACTCTTGAACATGACACGCATCTGCATTTGTGTCGAGTTGGGGACATCTTATTTCATCATTTTTTTCCTCCATGGGTTTGGGTAATCTTTTTTGACCTCTCATATTCTCTTTTCCACATCATCATGACCTCATATCCCTTGATGTCAAATACTTCCAAATCCGGAGTCATGTCGCTGATATGTTTAAGAGAAGTTTTCGTTTGCAGTTTTCAACCTGCATCTGATTCTCTTTTTTTATCCTGATTCACTATCATCATGTTCCTCTGTCTCATGTCGATGATGTGGGAAACATTATGGCCCTCCTTCGAATAGGTCACTTCCCGTCGACTTCAACTCATTATCCAGGAAGTTGATCTAGAGACTCCCTTCTGGTACCTTGGAGCTTGCATGCCTCAATGGAAAGTTCTTTGCATTCGACGACAGGTCCACATCATTGGCCTTCGATCGAGTGATTCTGCGGGTGTTCAATGCTAGATCATTGTTCATATGCCATGGATTGTACTAGTTGTACCTTGAGATCCATTTTCATTATTGGTGTTTTCTCTCGTGCCTGTTAACAGATTTCATCATTGGCTGGTAATCAGGTGACTTTCTTGCATGTTCGACTTCAGCTCACATATTCGCATGCTTGAATTTTTACTTGTTTGGGTCGAGATGGAGCGCAAGACCCTAGATTTTGTCTGATAAGATCTAGGCTACCGGATATTGTGGTTTATCATGAATATATGCATGACTCTTTTGATTGGATGGCTGTGACCATACCTGAGTCTATTTTTTGATCCTTACTGCTGGATGGCTGCGTCCATACCTCAGATCTCAATTTATATGTACTCTATTATGGATGGATGTGCCCATACCACATGTTCTTTTATCAAATATATGAGTTGTATTTGTACTTGCAGGTCTTCCAACAACGATGTTTGGTTCGAACGTGTTCTCGTAAAGCATTTCACTCCTCCCTCTCTCTTGGACCTCATGCTTTAGGGGGCATCTGTTACACAACATTTTGTCACCGTCCCTGTAATTCCCATCCTGCACATTGGAGGACCATTTCTGTGACTTATATGTAGTGTCATGCCTTGCAAAAAGTGTCATTGCATCCCTTGCCATGAGAAGAACATTTCCTCTATTGACTATTCTTGGAATAGACCATAAAAAACAAATAATTTTGGGTTGGTGTTGGTAGGAAGTTATGGCCTCGCGTTAATAAGGGAAATTAGCACTGGGTCTCACACCCATTTGTGCTCTGTCTCAGTGGATTTCCCACGCCGAGCTATTTTTGGAAATTTTTTAAATATAGAAGCGAAGTTTCCATTGCCAAACACTTTGTGAGCAAGTCAACATGGGTGGTTCAAATAAATAACGTCAAGCACCCTCCTTTGGCTTCTTTTTCCCTACTTTTGGGAAAAAATCCCAAAGGATAAAGCCTCCCTTCCACCATTTGAGGGATCCCAACCTCCTCCTCTTCTAAAATAAATACATCTTTCTCACATGGATGCAGCTGGCTGAATGGTTTGGATAGCTACATATATGTGAGAAATATGTATTTATAGAAGGAGAGGAGGAGGTTGGGATCCCTCAAATGGTGGAAATGAGGCCTTATCCTTTTGGAGGTTTGCCCAAAAGTAGGGAACAAGAAGCCAAAGGAGGGTGCTCGATGTTATTTAGTCGAACCACCCATGCTGACTTGCTCATGAAGTGATTGGAAATGGAAATTTTGCTTCTATATTTAAATAAATTTCCAAAAACACCTCAGTGCAGGCATTCCACTGAGACAGAGCGACAATGGGTGTGGCTCCCAATGCTAATTTCACTTATCAGCGCGAGGCCATAACTGCCTACCAGCGCCAACCCAAAATCATGTGTTTTTGATGGTCTATTCCAGGAATAGTCAATAGAGGAAATTTTATTCTCATGGAAAGGGATGTAATAACACTTTTTGCAAGGCATGAAACTACATATAAGTCATAGAAATTGTCCTCCAATGTGCGGGATGGGAATTGCAGGGACGATGACAAAATGTTGTGTAACACACTCCAAGAAAATTCATCAATTATGTAATCGATAAAAGGAGTGGGATAGTTATATTTAGGACAAGCCCGATTGATATCATGATAATGAAAAAAAACATGAATATTTATTTGATTTTTGGTAGCAAGAATGATATTAGAGACCCATTTTGTCAATGGTATAAGGTAAATGAATCCAGCTTTAAGATTTTTTTCAGCTTCACCCTTTATGGAAGCTTCCTTTCTCGAGTGCACCAGATGGATATGTTGATGAAAAAGTTTCACGTCTAGATATGTAGGAATTTCATGCACCACGATACTAGGATTGATGCTAGGAATTTCTTCATATGACCAAGTGAAGACATCACAAAATTCTTTGAATAGGGTAGTATAAATCTCGATCTCATCGTGAGACCAAGAAGCCCCAATATGAATATTCTCAACAATCCCTAGTTTGAAAAAGATGTCGATCGGAATGGTAGCCAAAATATTTACCCTGTTTCCTTCACGCAAGAATTCATGAACCAAGATGGGATTCTCAAGTGGACCAGTTGTTTCAAGAAAAACACAGGTTTCTAGATAGGTGAAAATTTCACAAGGGTTTTATAGAAACAAGGAACGATGATGGCCATCATCCCAAGGATTTTCTTTGAGAGACATAACTTCTAATATACTCTCATTAGTTGGGAATGTGTCATTCAAAGGATCATATGAATCCCATGAACCAAACTAAGGAGAGTGTAAATACAAGTCTAGAGACGAAACTAATTTATCATTGGAATTAGATGTTACCGCAGAAGCCAGAAGGATGCTCTGGTACATCTGTTCGATGGGAATAAGCGGCCTAACGTTGTCAAAAATATCAATCTGGTCAGGGTTGTGAATGATCTAGATTATAGGGTTGTCACCAAATGAATTCATGTTAACTGAAGTGGCATTGGGAGGTGGAAGGGAAAATATACCCATCAATGATGAGTCTTTAAAGAAACCCACTTCGATACTCTCATAAGGAACGATGGTGTTCCCAACGTACAATACATTTCTAGTTGAAGAATCAAGAGAGAAAAAGGCAAGTTGGTCAACTGTACTAATCTTTCCCTGATGGGGAAAATGAAGAACAAGGAAAATGGTAGAGACCATGCAAAACATTACATGGTTCAACCTATGACCAAGTAGAATATTATAATTGAGGTTCGCATCTATAACTTATACTTTCATATTCATGGTTTTTCCCTCCAACTGGATGGGTAGAGAGTTAATAATACCATATGGCCGAGAACCTTTGTCATCGAAAGCTTCAAACGTATTAGGGGACAGATTGAGAGGAGGAGAATCGATGGATTTCTAACATGAAATAGAAATGATGTAGGTGGAAGTACCTTCATTAATGACAGTCTGGTGAATAAGTTTACCCATCATGACAACTTGTATAAGAATATCCAGTTCTGACGGGAGAGGAGGAACATGATTTTCAAGATCAGAAGTAATTAAATTAGAATCCGAAGGATCAATTGCTCCAATAGTGGATACTAATGCCTTCCTTTGTGATGGAAAATATTGAAGGACTTCCAAATCCGAAATCGCTGAAAGCGCTTGAGATAAATATTCCATAATATTATAATGCTGAGCGGCTCACACATTCAGATTATACAAGGATTTCCATAGAACACTTTGGGAGGCGATCAGATAATGGAATCATTACTAGGTCACTTGATATGAACATGACCGAAATTGGGTGGAGTGGAAGAAGAAGACATACCAAAGGCAACTTTTTCCACAACACATTTAGTAGGATTCAAATATTCATTTGATCAAGTAGCGAAAGAAATGGGTTCTGTACCACTCATGAAAATGTAAGATCTTCCAGATGAAAAATATTGAGGCTGGTCTACCAATTTCATTTTCTAAGATGGAAAGGGTTCTTTCAAAAAAACTGGAGTACCTAGTGTGCCTTTTAGAAGACAACTATCCTCAGCATGACGAGGACAATCCTTGGTGTAACGATCTTCCTCACATATGAGACAATGATATTTGGGATTATGTTTGGATGCATCATCAATAGATGACTTAGATGATATCTTGTTTAATGGCTTTTCCTTTCCCCTTCTTAAATTTTGAGGATTTATTCATTGTGACAGACTGAACAATGTTGACCTTAGAGGTTTTACCAGGATTTTTGGAATCATTCACAGGAACAGGAGGTGCAGTGATCAAAGTACACTTAGGCTTCGAAGAAGATTTCAGATTACTATTAGCATGTTGATCCAATGACCCAATAACACCATAAAATGGTGGCATATCAGTATATTTTGAAGATGACAGGTCTGTTGAAGGTCGCAGGGCTTTCGGTAAAATATCGTACAATTTCCTAGACTAGGAATAAACAAGATATAAATAATGATCATAGGTGATGGCCTATTCCTCAGTCACGAAGCCACCCATAAAAATGTCTTTGGAAATTTGCGCAATGAATAATTTAGTAAACCATTTAGTCAGAAGTTGATCAGGAATTTCAAACTTGATCAAACGTCAATCGTGTCTCCATTCATGAATGTGATCAGAGATATGGGTAGTAGTCGACTGTTCCAAATACATTAAGGAATGGGTGTCAGTTTCATACCAGATGGGTAACTGGAAATATGTAAGGAAGGCCATAGTCAATGAGTTGAAATCATGGAAAATGTCGTGAAGTAGTTCAATTTATCACTTAGTAGCGATGCCCGTTAATGTGCACTGTAAAAGACGTAATCGAATCGAGTCGTCGACCCAAGAGTTAGAGGAGGACCATAAATGGTATGTCATAACATATGTTTTGGGGCCTTCTCCATATTTCCCTTCAAATTTAGGACAATCCCGAGGAATTTTAGTCGGAACCAGAGGATAATGCAACATATGTTGTATTTGGTCATTCATAATCCTTGAAACATCCATAATTTCCAACTTAGCCAAGAACAGTAACTGAGGATTATAAGGAGTGAAAGGTCTTTGGTAGTTACCCATTTGAGGGTTCCATCCTTGCTGATATAGGTTCTTCCCCCATGGGGTTTATTTTGACCATAAAAACCATATTTCCCCCACTGTTGTTGAAAGGGTATTTTTTGATGATAAGGACCTTATTGAGGCAAAGGTGCTTATAGGGTCCTTGTTGCAGTTTTTGTTGAATGCAATATACCTATTGGGGATGTTGATAAGGCCCCTAATGGAGTTTTTGATATGACCCCTATTGCAACGTTTGTTGAGGATTAGATCCTTGCTCGACATAAGGTGCTTGTTGGGGTTGTTGGTATTGTCTATGTTGGAATTGCTGGTATTGAATACCAGGCCTAACAGGGGAAGTTCCATGTTGCCTAAATTTAGGACCATATTGAATTTGAGGATATATTGTTTTTGAATGTTAAACTATTGAACATAGGGTTGTTGGATATACAGTTGCTAAATATGGGGTTGCTAAACATGAGGTTACTGAACATGAGGTTGTTGATAAATAGGTTGAGCCAAAGAAGGGTTACCACCTGGTAAAGAGGTACCCATGTTAGAACTTGTTATAGATAAAACAAAAGTTCCACCAAAACTAGATATGGGTTTTCCTGCCCCCGATATAGTTCCATAGTTCACATTTCCCCCACTCGAAAGAGGTGGTACATATAAGGGATTTGATTTCCCCCTAGGCACGGACGAAACTATATGTTGTCCACTTAGAGGAGGAAAAAAAATGGCCGTAGATATGGACAAAGGAGAAGATGATCCAAGTTTAACAAAAAATTGACCCACAGACACTGTGAGTTGAGTAGAAGTTTGTGAAACTGTGGATGCATTTGAAACAAATGAGCCAGAAGATGGAGGAACACCAATTGGCCAAATGGGATTATGAAAAAGGGATGTGGCCGTAGAAGCCTCTAAAACAAGGTTTTCAAGAGAAGTATAATCTGGCAGAAGCGAAGACGCAACATGACTAGATGATACATTCATTCCACTTACCAAATCATAAGAAGTAGAAACATAAGAAAAACCTTCTAGAGGAAACATGGATTCAACATTAACTTTTGGGGTGTGAGTTGTAAAAGTTTCCATAGGAATACTTTGAGGAGTGCTCACAAACGAAGCATCATTTGCATTCGATGCCATGTGTGGTGGAAAAAACTGTCGAACAATAGTTCTAGGTGCGATGGGAAAAGCACCAAAAGGAACATTGGGATTTTTGAAAGGAGTATATGGATACTAATGGGATACCAACAACATATCATAGAGCAGTTTGGGAGGAAAGGCCACAAACTATTAAACTGGTTCAGGAATTTTTGGCTCAAGATCCTTAGATGATGAAAGCCAATCGTCGAGTGGTGGTCGAGAAGAGAGAGGTTGGACACTTGGTACAAATCCAGGTTCGAAATATTGAGCTTCAAGGGGCCCAGGTGAAAACTGTGGAATCTCGAGATAGGGTCCTTGAGTTACTTTAGGGGATGAGTGAGGTGAATACATAGTTTAAACCACAATGACCTTTTGACAATATTAAGAAAATGATAGATGAATTATTTATGAGAAATTAAAATTTTCAATTAACAAGTCATGATGAGGCAAAGGAGCTAAATGGGTAGGATTTTTTCATGGAAAAAAAATATTAGGTATCTGTGAACTAAAAAATACCTCATGGTGAACCAAGAAGTATGGGCAGGAAATCTCCCTGAATGTTGTGTTCGGTGTATCACATCTATAAGGTAGTTGTCTCAATTACCTATGGTAGGTTTGCAACCTAGTGGGGTCTACCAAAATATATGGGACAGTATGTGGGAGCTCAGTTCGTAGTAGCGTTTTCTAATGTGTAATCATTCGATGAGAGCATCCCCATATAATTACCATACGTGGAGCATAGTCCTATATACTTTCGTACGTGGGACAGGATATCAACTCCAAGATGAAACACAGGCTATTAGCAACAGCTGCTACGCCTAACGACGTTGAAACATGTCTCTAGCCTAGACCTATAGATATTTGCATTAATTCAAAATTCTCCTTAGGTTAATTGAGGTTAATTTTAATGTTGATCAGAAATTAATTTTTGATTTTGGGCTCAAAACGATGTCACCTGAATTCCTAAGATTCAACTATATGAGAAAATGATTCCTTTTATTTCAATGAAATATAAAATAACAAGGGAAGAGATCACAAAGAGTAATGCATCAATCAAAATGCACCAAACTAGATGCCCCCAACTCGCTTTCACTTTTCACTTTCTGAAATGTATATTATAAAAAGTAAAAATGTTTTCACTTTCACTCGAGCCCAAATTCAACTCATTCAAAAGTAAAATGATTTCTACTTTCATTAAGATGTTATCTATATATATATATATATATAGATATAGATATATAATTATATATTTTTGTCTTTCGTTTTGAATGATGAAATGCATTTGATGCAACTAATGCACTTTTAAGTTTTCACTTATTGAAAGAATGTAATATATTTCCAATAAGAAAATCCAAAAACTAGCCTTTCAATTTAAGTGATCTCATGCATTTAATGAAAAGTAATTCTTGAAACAAAAACTAAACAGATGTGTTTGGTCTCAACCTAGTCTCCTAAATTGAGTTCATTTAATTGTCAACCAGGGTTGGTAAACTGCTGAAGTGAAGTGCACCATATGTGCCTAAGTAACCTCTTCCTACTTCGTTGTGTTTAGTGTTTTCTAATGTTTTTGGTTTTATGGTTTTTTTTGAAAAGGTAAAGAACTAAGTGCTAAATGAAGGGAAACTATTGGTCAAAACAGAGTGAAGCCTAAACTATGATGGTAAACAAATGAAAATGCTGAAACAAAACAGAGTCTAACTATGACTAGCAACCAACAAATACAAAGCTTGATAATGACTCTATTGTAAAATCACAACATGAAATTGAAATGAACCTGAGAAATGAACAAGCTAAGTGGAAATGAAGTTTTCTCCTAAATCACTAATCAAACAGATAACTTACAATGTACAACATATCATCCATGAATAAAGATTTGTTGGAAAATATGTGGAAAAGAAAATTGTAACAAGGTAAAGTTTCTACTCTAAACTAGTTTCTACTTTTGTTCTGCAACTCAATTTAACACCACTAAACCTATCTCAAAAGTTATAGATTTCCTTTCAAAAATAGTCTTTGAGAAAGAGGCTTGTTTGTGAAATGAAAAAGAGGCTGCAAAATACTCCAGACCTTATAATGATACTATCTTTTGTCCAGATAATTGTGTATGAGTATGAATTTTGAACAAAAGAAGTTTTGTAAATAATTAAGCCCGTGAGATTGAATTTATCAACTAAGACAAAGTAAGCTACAATGGACAACAACTAAACTTGAAGTGTTAAAGCAATGAGTTAAAACTAAACTAAGATGCTATTAATCTACAATGAACAGTATTAAACTAAAGAGCCATTATCATACTTGAAAAGAAAGGACAAAGCTGAACCACATGCATTCTACCTCCGGAGTATTAAACCATAGTGCAACTAATCTATTGCATATTACAGCCTTATCTTGCTTAACATAGTGCTGTTTTGGAATAGCTTAAGAAAACAAGTCTGGTTGTAATATCTAATGCAGATTGACATAAAACACATAGTTCGAAATGAAAACACAATTAAACTCCTAAAATATCACAGTTAATTCCCATTCATCATTAAAGGTATTTTGGAAGAATTCTTAGAACAGGACTAACCATAATATGTAATGTAAATGAGCGTAAAAGCATGAAGTTGATAAAACTATTGAAATTGGAAATTGAAAATGAAATCAAGCTAAGGCTACTTATCTAAATCATCTGAACGGACCTTCTCGGGCAGTAGGGGCCCTCTACTGCCAAATTAGCTTGCAAATCCAATTAACGTTGACTCAGCTCTTGCACTAGAACGATGTCTTTTTCATTAAAGGAGAAAAATACTTAAAATAGAGTATTCACGGTTAGCAGCAAAAGCCAAAATCTAACCAAAATCTAACCTCTTTCTCTCGGTTCCCCAAGCATATTAATAGCAAATTTACATAACGGAACTGGAGAAAATAAAGGGATAAGTGTCTTTCTACTTCTAATCAAATTGAAACTCTTATTGACAACCTCGTTCTTCATTGCGGACACCTGTAGAATCCGTGTTTTAATAGGAGACTGCCTCTTAGTTTGGGTGTCCCACGTGCATAACCACTTAGATATTTTTGCTTAGACTTTGTGGAGAGCAACGAATGATGTGGATGAGGTAAGGAATCTGCCCATATGCGTTTTTCCCTCAGACGACACCTGGAACCCACTCAAACTGTAAAACAGCTGCGGAATTCGGGATCAGCTACGGAATGCGTGGTCAGCTACGGAATGCCTGTATTCTGTAGCTATTTTGCAGAAAATTGTTAAAATAGCAAAAATCATGAAAATACAATATGTTAATCAATTTTATGTAACCTTTAAACAATCCTAATCATTCTTAATTGATTTTAGGCTTATGAAGTGATAAAATAATGATGAAATGAAGTGAAGGTTTGTAAAAGAGAAGGCAATTCTAAAGCTCAACATACCCCCACTGCAAGACTATTGCATGTCCTCATGCAATTTCATCAAAACTTATTCCATGTGCTTTGAAACCTCTGTTAGAACATCCAACCTTATCCTTCTGCCTCTTTTGGCCCTAATCTATTTTCTAATCTCTGTTAACTTTTTAGAGATTAGTTCTTCATCTTCCTTTTGTAGTGGAGTGTCAAGTTTATTTTCAATATCCATGTCAGTTTCTCTTCTTCTGCTCCATCAAAAGATTTGAAAAAAGATTTTATAATCTCCTTATGGAAGCCATCAAATTTATCTATAAAATTTAGCCTCCCTTCTTATTGTAGTAGCTCCTTGACTTGTGGATATCCTTCCAAATACTTGACTTCAACTGATTGTGTCCTGACAATTAGCCACATTCCTCCTTTGTGCAGATTATCTTCCTTTCAAAATTACTTTTCTATGCTTGAAGCTAGATTGACTACAGAGTCTAATACTTTATTTTGAAACTGTATCTTTGTGTCTGAAGATGGATTAGTTGAAGAATGATGCTTCACCCTTAGAATTACCTTTCTGCACTTAGAGATGGATTGGCTGCAAAGTGTAATGGAAGTGAATGGATGGAGGTAATTAAGCTATAAGGGAAAATGAAGTGGCTATGGATCTGATGGAGAATTTATGATGACTTTGTGGTGAAATATGGAATGTTGGATAAGGGATATGGCTAATCAATTCGAATGATAGGTTGTTTAGGAAACACATGATTATACACATTGTATCTATTTCATGTTTTGACTTTTTGCTATTAAAATAATTTTCACAATTTACCTCAGAATTTTGACCTTGTTAATTGCTATGCTTGATGCTGTTCCTTTGGTCCTTTTTGAGCATATTGGTCTTCAAAACAGAATCCTTCAATTTCCTGTAATCATCATCTCTTTGTAGGCTGTACAATCATGTTAGAACTGCTGATTAAGATGTGGCTGCAACATGCAATCTGTAAGAAGAAATGAAGTATGAATATGGAAGATGGATGTGAAATGTAATGGAGTGAAAGTGGAATAGGACTTGTGAAATGAAATGAAAATGGCGTGAGATGGAGTGAAAATGGAGTGAGATGGAGTGGAATTGTAGAATGAAATGAATTTTGGAATTTCTATCAAATGGTACATCAAACTTCCCTGAAATTTTCTGAGGTTGTTACCAATATTATTATGCATCTTCCGACGAAAAATCTCTGCCATTGGTTACATGGATCTCCCGGAAAATGAGAAATGGCTGTAGGTGAAAGTGGCCAATTTCTTGAAATATACACACTGAAATTTTCTGAAATTTTCTGTGTTTATTCACCCTTCCTCAGTGCATCTACCATAAAAATTTCAGGACCAACGGATGCACGGTTTGAAAGTTATGATAAAATCAATTTCTACCCTGTTTCACCCTTCATTCTGCCCAATGTTGCTACAAAAAAGTACGCCACAGACTCATTTTAAGGCCAAATTGAGTGATTCCAATGGGAAACTGTGTATTTTTACCTTCTCTACTGCCACATGCTTCCAGAATTTCATTTTGATGAAGAAAAGGTGCTGCTGTGCAAAAATACTCAAATCTGTCCTATTCTGTCCATAACGCTAAAAATTGAAAATCTGCCTGAAAAACCCTTCTGAAATGCCCTTGAAAATTCTTTTTTTCCAAATTCTGTCCACATATTACTCAATTTATCATATTCTGAGAAAACCCAGAAGCTCAGAATTTTTTATTTCTGCTCCAATCTCTTGCAATACTTGCGCCAAAACTGCCTTCTGGAAAAAGTTGCAAAAAGACGAAAACAGGCTGCTTCAGCAATAGCTGCAGAAACTGCCACTTTCTGCAACTGTGGTTGAATTGACAAGAAGATGAGCATGCTGCTACAAGAAACTAATAAAATGTACTGCTGCAAGTTGTTTTTGATTCCATAAAATCATTAGTCTTCATCAAAGCCAACATTCATGGTACAATTCTTACCATGCGAATAAATGTGTCGAAGTCGAGCATGGGAAGAAATCATTGGATTACCGATCAATAATGAAAATCGTTAACCAATGCGAGACAACTCACCGATAATGTAAATGAGTGTCAAGGTACCTCAGTGCATCTTGACAGGGACGAATGAATGTGTCGAAGTCGAGTCGCCCGCAAGATTTGACAATCAAGAGACATTGTTGTATTCCCATTGTTATCAACGAGGAGGCTTGCCATTGATGAATGCAAGCTCCAAGGCACTTCAAATAATCTCTAATCTTGATCCCAGATAAAGTGTCGAGGTCGATGGGACAAGATCTGTTGGAAGGTGGACCTTAAGGAATTCCACATCATCCAACTCGAGCATAGAACCAAGAATGATTTGAAGAACCATGAAGGATTGAAACCATCATGAAATTGCAGAACTTTATTGTGAAATTTGCCCGCCAGTTGCCTGGTTTTCAGACAAAGCTCATGTCCAATTGCGCCAGCAAGCTGGTTTTCACAATAGGACTTATTTTTCTCTTTACTCTTTTTTTCTTTTTTTCCTTTTTCCTTTTTTTTTCTCTTTTTTTTTTTTTTTTATGTCCTACTCTACTTGAAAAAGAAAATCTTGTTCAAGTATATGAGTACTTCCAATGGAACCATGTTTGTAACAAGATGATAGATAAACTCATATGCAGGTTTGAAAGATACTCTTTGACATGTACCTGTATATGAGATGCCAACTGTCTTGATTTAGATGATGTCAAAAGATATTGAATAATTAAGCATTGGAATCCGATGACTGAATTGAACCAAGATTCAATGTAATCTTGTCTTCCTTGTCTTTCCTCTATCATGAAATGCAAGTCTTCGGAGATGTGATCTTCATTCATAGAATCCGGTGATAGGCATGCATGAGACTTTTCAATCTCTAGTTCCAATATCTCCTCTTTATCAATAGACATCCATGATTCTTGGACCTTATCTAAGTCTTCTTCTTCTGGTTGTTGTTCTTCAATGACAGCTGGTGAATCATTTTGCAATACCTCAGAATTGTAAGTTGATTGAGGTGTTTTATTGTTGGGGATATGAAATGGTTGTGGAGGTAGTGGAGTGGGGAATATTTGGGGTGTTTGTGTGGATGGTAATGGAAAAGGTTGAATTGAGGTAAAATGAGGGTGATATTGATGTTGTAGTGGAGGTAAATGGTATTGATAACATTGATCATGGTATTGAGGATAGAGAGGGAAAGATTGAGGATATGGTGGATTTCCTTTATAGGGCCTTTGCCAACTTTGTTGCCAATATTGGTTTTGAGGTTGGGATTGAGATGGCCAAGGTGTCCAAGGTTGGTTTTGAAGTTGGGATTGAGATGGCAAAGGTTTCCAAGGTTGGTTTTGAGGTTGGGAATGAGATGGCCAAGGTTGCCAAGGCAAGGGTGTTCTCCAATTACCTTGAGGTTGCTGTGCATAACCTTGAAACTGTGCATAAGGATATTGCATCATATTGGGTTGATGAGGCTGCCATAGCCCTCTTGGAGCTACATAACAAAGTTTCTCTTGTGCTTGATTTGCTCCATTATCCTTTTGGTAAATTTCCTTCAACCCTGGTAATGATGGGAAATCTTCAGTAGTATGTGATCCTGCACAAATTTTACACATTTTAATGTTATCACATGGACATTCATGCAAAGCATGTTTCTTTCTACATTTAGGGCAAAATATAAATGAAGCAACTTTTTGCTTGTTTTGCACTCTTAGCATGTCAGTTTGTTCATTTAAATTACCAAGAATGTTTATCAAATTGTTAGGTTCAGTTTGACTTACCAATTTTGATGCTGACTTACTTACTTTTGCCACAAATGGATGTTGAGGGGACCTTACACACTTTTCTTTTCCTCTTGATATGTTTTTGCATAGTTCACAAATTTCTTGAAATGACAATCGATAAACATCTCCTTTTCCCACAAGATTAAGAAGATCAATCCATTCATCCTTTATAGCATTTAGTAGGAGAGTTTTTAATGCATCTGATCCTAAATTATGCAATTTAGATCTTTTGATATTATAAGTAAATCTCTCCACTAAATCTTTTAGGCTTTCATCCTCTTTTTGGTTCATCTTAAAGACTTCATTTCTAAGGTCATGGTGCATGCAATAACCTTTATATTTTTCCAAAAATAATCTTTTCATATCATCCCATGTCCTTATAGAATTTGTTCCTAAAGTCATGAACCATCTAAGAGCTCTATCCTTCAATGTTTCCGGAAACAAATTCAATTTTTGCATGTGCAATGAGTAGCCATAAGATCTAAAAATTATTTCAAATTCAAAAAGAAAGGTTTCCGGGTCTTCTGATCTCATACCTTTGAAGTTAGGAAGTATAGATGGATGGATGTTCTTCATTTGAACGTTGATATCAGTTTCTTGAATGGGAAATCCAAAAGGATCTTCCTCATTGTCATCATCTCCATCCATGTCTTCAACCTCCTTTGTCACCTCTTCTTCTACCTGCAAAAATATGAATTCATGATGTGGATGTGTGGCTCTTACTGCACCACATGATATAGTGGGTGTGGTAGGTGATTGAAGTTTTTGTTTTTGTTTTTGTGGATGTAGGAAATCAGGATACCTAGTTACACTTCCCCAGCAATGGCGCCAAAATGTTTGTGCTCAACCTAGTCTCCCAAATTGAGTTCATTAATTGTCAACCAGGGTCAGTAAACTGCTAAAGTGTGGTGCACAATATGTGCCTAGGTATCTATTTCCCACTACGTTGTGTTTAGTGTTTTTTGATGTTTTTGGTTTTATGGTTTTATTTTGAAAAGGAAAAGAACTAAGTGCTAAATGAAGGGAAACTATTGGTCAAAACAGAGTGAAGCCTAAACTATGATGGTAAACAAATGCAAATGCTGAAACAAAACATAGTCTAACTATGACTAGCAACCAACAAATACAAAGCTTGATAATGACTCTATTGTAAACTCACAACATGAAATTGAAATGAACCTGAGAAATGAACAAGCTAAGTGGAAATGAAGTTTTCTCCTAAATCACTAATCAAACAGATAACTTACAATGTACAACATCTCATCCATGAATAAAGATTTGTTGGAAAATATGTGGAAAAGAAAATTGTAACAAGGTAAAGTTTCTACTCTAAACTAGTTTCTACTTTTGTTCTGCAACTCAATTTAACACCACTAAACCTATCTCAAAAGTTATAGATTTCCTTTCAAAAATAGTCTTTGAGAAAGAGGCTTGTTTGTGAAATGAAAAAGAGGCTGCAAAATACTCCAGACCTTATAATGATACTATCTTTTGTCCAGATAATTGTGTATGAGTATGAATTTTGAACAAAAGAAGTTTTGTAAATAATTAAGCCTGTGAGATTGAATTTATCAACTAAGACAAAGTAAGCTACAATGGACAACAACTAAACTTGAAGTGTTAAAGAAATGAGTTAAAACTAAACTAAGATGCTATTAATCTACAATGAACAGTATTAAACTAAAGAGCCATTATCATACTTGAAAAGAAAGGACAAATCTGAACCACATGCATTCTACCTCCGGAGTATTAAACCATAGTGCAACTAATCTATTGCATATTACAGAACAAGTCTGGCTGTACTATCTAATGCAAATTGACATAAAACACACAGCTCAAAATGAAAAACACAATTAAACTCCTAAAATATCACAGTTAATTCCCATTCAGCATTAGAGGTATTTTGAAAGAATTCATTAGAACATGACTAACTGTAATATGTAACGTAAATGAACATGAAAACATGAAATTAATAAAACTATTGAAATTGGAAATTGAAAACTAAATCAAGCTAAGGCTACTTATCTAAATCATCTGAACGGAGCTTCTCGGGCAGTAGGGGCCCTCTACTGCCAGATTAGCTTGCAAATCCAATTAACGTTGACTCAGCTCTTGCACTAGAACGATGTCTTTTTCATTAAAGGAGAAAAATACTTAAAACAGAGTATTCACGGTTAGCAGAAAAAGCCAAAATCTGACCAAGATCTAACCTCTTTCTCTCGGTTCCCCAAGCATATTAATAGAAAATTTACATAACGAAACTGGAGAAAATAAAGGGATAAGTGTCTTTCTACTTCTAATCAAATTGAAACTCTTATTGATAGCCTCGTTCTTCATTGCATACACCTGTAGAATCTGTGTTTTAATAGGAGACTGCCTCTTAGTTTGGGTGTCCCACGTGCATAACCACTTAGATATTTTTGCTCAGACTTTGTGGAGAGAAACGAATGATGTGGATGAGGTAAGGAATCTTCCCATATGCGTTTTTCCTTCAGATGACACCTGGAACCCACTCAAACTGTAAAAAATCTGCGGAATGCGAGATCAGCTACGGAATGCGCGGTTAGCTACGGAATGCTTGTATTCTGTAGCTATTTTGCAGAAAATTGTTAAAATAGCAAAAATCATGAAAATACAATATGTTAATCAATTTTATGTAACCTTTAAACAATCCTAATCATTCTTCATTGATTTTAGGCTTATGAAGTGATAAAATAATGATGAAATGAAGTGAAGGTTTGTAAAAGAGAAGGCAATTCTAAGGCTCAACAAGATGAAAAATCCAATTTATTTTAAAAAGCACAAAGATTAATACTGTTCTATAGCATAGAATCAATATTTCGTGGTTGATACAAGTAGTAAACAAATATTTAATTGACTTGAAAGAATAAGACTCATCAAAACACAAATTGTACGACTTAAATCATAAGAATAATTTGCACCTTTTCAAGAGATTGAAGACACCCAAAGCAGGAAATGATGCAATCAAAGAAAAGAAAAATTTCCAAGGATCAAGACACACTAAGGATTTTCCAGAATAAACTGTGAAAATCTCTTTTTTATAATACCAATGCAGACCTCTAGTTAACACCAGTGGTCTGCAACGCGATTGTCTCAACAAAAACTAGCGTTGGTGACACAACTGTATCTATTAAAAATCACGTTGAGTAAGTAAAAGAGAGATAAACAAGCAATTATTGAGGAAAAAAATTAGACTTGGTACCTTAAAACACTTACAAGCCAGCATGTAGACTAAAAAACAAGCCACACAAGCAGTCATTCAAATGTTGGCCAAAATAAGCATGGAGACAAAAACAAGAAGAGGGTGGAAAAGGTGTAGGCTCCCTAATGGAGTTGCCAATTTTTTATGCATGAAAATCCCTTCTTTGGAAATAAGCGATCCCTCTATCCCAATGAGTGGGTCTAGTAACAATCATGACAAAGAATACAAGCTTTCCTAGTTTAACATCGAAATAATACGAGAGAGGGAGATGGCCTACCTCAATCCTATGCAATCATTTCCTTGATGTAAATGCTAATCATTTTTCTTCCAGGATATCTCATCCCTATACCTTCTGTGTCTGAATACCTGCAAGAAATATCATGTGACAACAAATGAAAGATACATAACATATATATATTTCAAAGTAAACCACATGACAGATCAAGGAGGATCATGCTAAACTAATTAATATTAACAAGTTCATGGGAAGAAAAACATACTTTGTATTATTAAATAACAAAAGGGAAGCTTAAAATCGATGCCTTGATGTTGGAGGCCTCCTTCAGAATAGAAATCCAAGTCCAATCCAATCTCTTCAATATCTTCTCCTTCCTTGTCAAATCGACAGCATAAGGGCACAACTAGGCAGAAGAATGACAACCAACAATGACCAACCATGACTCACTAGCATGGCACTCTCTTATAGCAGATATGGAGAGGTTATGGATCAAAAAATAAAGGGGAAATTCCTTACCTAAAAGGGGAAAATATTTGGAGATAAGATCAAAAGTTCAAAATGGGAGAATTCGACCATATCCCCAACCAATAATTACCATACTTCCATTCTCGAGAGTTCTAGAGGACGAAGCTTCTTCTCCATTTTTGGAGAACTTGTATGAAGAGGAATAACACGACTTTACTATTTAATTCCAGAACTTTCAGGGCTTTTCACAGGTTAGGGACAGGGTGACAAGTGTGAGGTTGTGTAGGGGAGAACCACGTTGGGCTTGCCATTTAGGGTTTTTTACAAATTTTTGTAGAAAGGATTCAAGGCATTTATGTTTTAGGTCTTTAGGGATATACTAAGCATGTTATCCAGAATGAATAATTTTACACAGATTTTGTCGTTTTGCAACATTTGTGACATGGGCGACACAAAATAAAACACTTAGGATAAAAGCTGAAGATTGTGACAAAATGATGTGTAACACAACTAACACTTCTTTAGCAGTAGGATTTTTACTAAAAAGATCACAGAGAATATTATGGTGTTGTTAATGGAAAAACTAAAAACAAAGTAAAGAAAAAATAATAGCAGAAGCAATGCATGTAACAACACAAGCTAAAAAAGAAACAAACAAGAAAATAATCTCAAATGGAGAAAAAAAGCAATAGAATAATGGATAAAAAATCCCTTTATTGGTTGCTGGTAGTAGAAGAATACATTTCTAACTCACTTGCAGTGAGTCCTTTGAGCTATGGAGCTCAAATAAGCTCAGAAAGGGGGTCCCTTTCCTTGGCTTCCTTACAAGATTCTCCTCCCTCTCTCAAAAGGAATGTGAAGACTTTCCAATGATGGTGTTCTCTTCCTCACTAGGATGTTGGATTGCTTAGAGGCAATATGGCCAACATGCCAATTTGTTCACTCCTCTTGCTTCAACAATTGAAAGCTGGTGTTGCTATGGTAGCAATTTTTCCAGCATAACAATGTCTCCTCCTTTTTCTCTTCCCATGGCCTATTTATATAGAAATTTGTTGAACTCCTCTTTCCTCTCTTGGCCCAAGAGTGATGGTGACCCAAGAGTAGGACAAGGTATTACTTTGAGGGCTACATATCTTTAATTTGACCTTAAGTCAACAGTCCTTGACTATCCATGATAGAGAATCAACTCGCCAAGTGTCGGAAGTGGTCCTAGATAGTGACTTTTCACCATCCCCAGGACCGTGCGGCTATCGAAGAAATAGGCGTGCGATCCCTACTAAAAGCCTTTGTTGTCAGAGCATAGTCCAAAATTTTATCACATAACATTAGGAAATTTTAAATTTTTGTCCTTCATGATGCATTTCTGCTGGAAAACCTTCATTTGTACCCTTTTATTGACATTTTTCTATTGTATTTTTTTGCACGATTTTCTTGTTTTAACAAAGAGGGTGGTAGATTTAGTTCCCCAATGATTCTTCTTCTTTAGATTCGAGAATGTTTCAACATATAGAGTTTAGCAAGGATGGGACATGACATGACGACAAGATACATATGACATGATGCAATTGGAATTTTTCTCTAGCTAAGAGGTAGTGTTAATTTTGAAACTCAGCGACAAATTCTAACCATGCGACTAGATTCCTCTTTTCGAGAGGACTAATTTTGACTATTTAAGCACCCAATTCGGACAAGGGAATGAACAAGGGAAAGTGATCTTATGAAAAAAATACCACATATGCACATTTGGACATTTCAACCCTAACAGGAAATTGGTTACCGTTGGAAGCCTATAAATAAAAGTCAACTCAAGCTCATTTGGACATCACAAGTATATTATTCTTCTCTTATTCATTTATTGGTTCAAAAAGGTCTAAGGAAAGGTCGAAGAAATTGGTTTGCTCAGGTTCGAAAATACAAGGTTTGAAGCTCACACATGTTCTAGGGTTTTTGGGTCTCAACCGTAGGCTCATCAAAGGAAATTTTCAGCTATAACTATGGGATAAAATGCTTAAGGGTGTGGTTGGAAGGTCTCAGCTGCATGCACAACTCCTCCTCCATGTAGTTGGGCTCTAAGGAATTTTTTTGACTTATGACTGCAGTTGACCGAAGACAAATTTTTTTTTCTATGATATATATTGATGTTGGGAACATATTTCTAAATGTTATTGGATCATTTTGTTGGATTATTTTTGTATTAGGTTCATTGTACTCTCTTCTAAAATTTCTATGAAAATCTAATAGAAGAAGAATTTATAAAGGGTTTTTGCCCTTGTGGGGCTTTTCCTTGGTCTTCGACCAAACTTGGTGTCTCTTGTTGATGTGTTGATTGTCTCCTTTATCATTGCATTTACTGTTTTATATTCAATTATTTTTGGTGAATGGAAAGATTAATTTTTATTGAAAACATTTCTAATTGAAGACTTGAATTGGGATAAAAGTTATTGAAACAACATAGAGCAGTGTGAAAATTAACAAGCTATAAATTGAGGAATCTCATAGGGTTGTAATGCTATCTTCCATCAACAATTGAATGCATATAGAACTGGGTGAAGGTGCATGAACCGCTAGGGGAAGAAACCCTAAATATATATTGAGTGGGGATGAAACTAGTTAAATTAATGTGTATAGGGAGCACTTAACATGCAATTTTGAAGGAGTATACCTAAAGGGAAAATGTAGTGGGCCTTATTGTGTGTAATGAGGAGATTAAGCTTCTTGAGAATTCCTAAACACATGAAACTTAATACTCGATGTGAAAATACTTGATGAAAAGAAACTGAATGGTTTAATAGTAAAAAAGTGAAGCTAATGATCTCACATACATATATAGTAAACTCTAGTGGAGAAAATGACCCTTAAATGAAATTTCTAGTTCTCCTTGAACAAGGATTAGGAACAATGAGTCCCTAGAAAATTCATTTCTTAAAATGAAGCTAGGAAACAATGAGTTCTCAAAAAAGGTACTCCCTAAAGGAAGCTAGGGAACAATGAGTTCCTATAAAATACAATCATAAAGGAGTATATGTCACCTTTATGGGCATAGTGAATAAGACCAAATACACAGGGCACACCACATGAAGTGATGCGGCTAGTTTAGTGGATCATTCCATTAATTAGTCCATGTGGCTAAGAATTGGAAGATGTCTATGGGAATGAGATAAAAAACGGTGTTACAAGGGTTCCAGCAAAGGGTATAATGTGGGTTGGTGTTGTGTCATGAGATTGGTCTTGTGGGACAAAGGTGGGAAATGGTACCACCCATAGTATCATTATACAAGGACTGGGGAAGGGTTATTTTCAAATACCATGATGATGGAAAAAATATATAATTGTAGAAAGTTTAAGGTTATAAATCACCAATAGAGGATACAAAATAATTCGTTAGAGACACTATGATACATAATATCCATGGGGGCTTTTGGGAATTTAAAATTTTTGACATCCTCTCCTATGGCAGTATGATCGATAACCATGGAATCAGATTCCACAGAATCTTTATCAATTCCAAGAGAGGATTCTATGTGAGATGACATGGTTACAAAGGATATGGAATCATTGGGTGCAAAAATTGAGTGGTTAGGACCCATAAAGTAGTTGATAGGAGAAAAAAGGTAGAGGTTATCACAATAACTAGTGAAAGAAGTGACGGCCTCAACGAATCTTCATCCTATAGAAAAAATGTGGTTGACAGGTGATGGTTTCTTTTAGGTTTGGGGAGGAAATATGTGTGGATTCCCCCAAGGGTTAATAAATCCACTCAACCCCTATGTAAAAGTAGAGAGTATTTTTTTCTAGAGCCATGGACTTATTCAAGACTAGTGGCGATGGACATCGCATATAGATTTAATCTAAGTAACATAAAATGATATTTTTTCTTAAGAATTATGTGAGAGGGGATCAAAATATGAGAGTTGATAAACGATGGTGATTCATCCATCATGTGGTAATATCATGAATCAATGGAATGAATACACCGAAACATTAATGGCATAGATGTAATCCCAACCAAGGAGGATGTTTTAATCCATAGGGTTATATATGACAACGACATGGATCAAAATAGTTTTACCACCTAATGTGATGGGGAGATTGGGTAAGATAATTAAGGAGGTGGCAACGTATTCTATCAAATAATCTTAAAAAATTCATATATGGAATAATAATGGGAGATCATAGTTGTTTAAAAAATGAGGAGGACATACTAAATGAAGAGGGCCCATCATCTATAATACGTTATTATTAGACAAGAAAGTTATTGAAAATGACCTATATTTGAAATGGGATAGAATATGGGATTCATGCTTAGATATGTGGTTCCAAGTAAAAGGTGATTATTTGTGATGTAAATGGGTAAATACTTCGAGTTTCCTTCAAAGGAAAATTTCTAGTGAATATTATGGCACTAAAAGTGCAAGAGATGCCCCAAAGTCCACATGAATGGTTTTAGGCCATGAAGTATATTTGGTGGGAGGTAGGGTTTCTCATTTGATGATGGGTAGCCATAGTAGCATTGGAAAGGACTGTGGATAACTACTAGTTTTGGTGGTTTGGGGGAGGTTTTTATAGTGGTAGTGCCCCCCTGTAGGGGGGCAAGACCATGATTGGAAATTGCTTACTTAATTTATTTAAATTCCACAATTTGGAGGTAGTGATGAGTATAATTACCATACTCACCACATGTAATGTAAGTTATTTTTTGCACAAGTTATTATTTTTCCTTCGTTTTTGTTAATTTTTGCTTGTATTACTAGTGTTCGAGTTGTGGTTACTAGTATTATCATTACCCTCCTACATTTTTTGGGTATGGAGGTTCCCCCTCATCCATATTTTAATTTTTTTTGTTTCATTTCCCCTTATTGCATACTTTCTCAATAGGGGGATTGAATATGTTCAACTTCTCAAATGGTCAATGTTGTTGAGCTACTGAAGGCTGGACAAAGTTGAATTCAACATGCTATTGATCATATGGGAGAGTAGCATTGCTTCATGAGGGACCAAGGAAAATGTAATATAGATCACCTTTTTATGGGTTCCCATATGCGTTTTAGGGTGTGGAAACATAATAATTACAATATTTATGATTGAAGGAAGGTTCATGGATTAGTGGGGGGGCTTACATATCATAAGGTGGGTTTTGGGCGCAAAAATGCATGAGATAGTTCACCATGTTTTCGAAGGATGATGTGGGTGTGGCATACTACTAGATGTGTGTAATACCATAGTAATAATATTATATTAGTGGGGTGGGGTACTTTAATGGTTCCCATAAAGATTATTAGCTTATTAGGAGGAACACCCTCCATATGCATTGAAATGAGTCATGGATCCAGTCAATCCATTAGTAGCATGATATGTCTTATCTTTCACTTGATTAAATGGATAAAAATGGGGAACATTAGGGATTACCTTTTCAAGGTACCCTAATAGAGTTTAAACCAAATCAAAGTGTTATTATTTGATGGTGGTTTATTCCTCAGTTTGAGGCAAAGTGGTAGCCTTGTATTTTGTGATTAGGGGAAAAATATATTTAAGGAATAAATCTAAAAAGAGTTTGTAGTTAATTTTGATTTTACGGAAGTTGTAGTGTCATTTCCATTTATAAAGCATTCCATCATGTTAGTGGAAGTGTTTTTTTCTCAAATTTGTGAGAATATCCAAGCAAATAACATGTCCATTTGGAAATTAGAAAGAAGTGATAAATGAATCTTCTAATGATGTGAAGTTGGTGTAAGAACCTTCTTCCTCTCTAACATACCATTTAAAAAATAGGAAAATAAAGGTTCTTTGAAAGATCCTAAATTGAATGGAGTCATATAAAATAATATTGGATGAGCACCATAGGTGGAGAGTCATAATGTTATTAGCTAGGTATTCACTTTACTTTCCATAATTTTTTTGGATATTTGAGGGGAGATTGGTTCGCATGGGTGGAAAAATAAGATCATGAATGATGGGGATCATTGGTTAGTTCTGTTAAATATAGGATATTCAATGATGTTGTGTATGGTAAAGGTAGGGGTAATAATGGTGTTGTTCTACCAGCGATTAGTTGTGAATGGTGTGTGACAATTCTAGGAAAAGAAGGACTTCCAAGAGTAGTGTGACATACGATGGAGACTAAAAATGATGTTACTAAGAAATTTGAGCTAGGAAACATTTTATTCATTGGCGAACTTAAAGAGGGAGGTCAATCTAGCAAAGTGGCGAGACCAAGAATTATTCCTAACATAGGTTGAGGACTAAGTAGGTGTTGAAAACATCGAGTTTCCCAAGGATTCCCTATGTTTCTAAAATTTCTATGAATGGGTGCATGTTTGAATAGATATTATATAACTAGTGTTTTGTTGAAATAATGGTATAATCAAAGTAACTTCATATGGCTATTATTAAGTTAAATCAATGATGAAATATGTGAGTGTAAGAAAAATTATAAGTTAAATCTAAATAACAAATGTTTTTGGTATAAAGGGATCTATCTACATGCGGGAGTGAGAAGAAACTAAAATCACAAGAAATAATTTCCTATTACACTTTCCATGCAATGATTTAGCTAGGCCTTCCAAGAGTTTTGATGATGGGAAATGATACCAATGGAAGAAACTAATGAAGTAGAAAGGATAAATTATATTAAGGAGTACTAGAGGCATTGTTTGAACATGCTGGGAACATTTTAAAATAGGCACTCAAAATCTAATATAGGTGTAGTTGCATCCAAAAAATACTAATTTTGTAGGTTGCCTATGCTTTGGCCACCAATTTTTCATTACGTGCAGGTAGGGAAGTCTTAACTTATAGTTATTACTTGTATATTAGGAGACCAAACATATGATAGGTGACTCAAGAATAATTTTAGAATCATGGAACTGAGATTTTCTCCTTTGATGGATCTCTCTCTAACTTGGATTTTTTTACACTAGGGATGAAGAATTTCAAGCACCCTGAATGTCAACTTCTATATTTTATATGAAGAATAATCAAGGGGGTTTATTTAGGAGCCTACCCCTAGGATCATAACCTAAAATAATATATCCATTTGTGAGATCATGATGTCAGATTTTAGTTGGTTATTTTAGAGTTTGTTTTAAATTTTTATAATGAGGGTGGTGAACTGGTTCATTCACTTAAGGGTCTGATGGAATATTCTTTGGAAAATATTTGATTTATTGATTCTCTTCAATTATTTATGGGCATAGGGAGAATATCACACTAAAAAAAGGATTAATTTCACAACTTTAGTGTGTGAGTGATTGTGTGTGTAAGTATTTGTTCAAAAATATATAAGTAAGTAGAATTGGATCATGTGGACATCACATGTCTATTAATTTCAACCTAATTAATCTCTAGATATATGTTGGAACCTTGTGAAATAAAAACCATGTTCACATGGGTGCACTAAATTCCAAATAATTAAATTCCTAAGTGTGCCTCTTAAACTACAAGGGAGATGAAGAATCATTCACACATTTATTTTCCACCAAGACCATTTGACATGAAAGATAAATAAAATACTAGGAGAACATGGCTTACTTCTAGGGATGAAAATAATGATAAAATATAACAAAATATTTACGTGCTTTTAAGAAACCATACACATGGAAAAGAAACATACTTATTTCTTTTTAACCCGCTTTAAGATAGCTTGTTTAACTAAGTTTCAAGAATGAATTTGAAATATGGAATTTGTAGGCTATAGTACATAGGAAATTTATACCTATCACCTAACTAATAATAAAAATTTAAAACTTGAAAAAAATAGAATAAAAATAGTGTAATTCTCCCTACCACCCCTTGAAACTCCTCTAAGTTGTGGGATGTGTTATTGTATAATTTAACCCAACCTCCAAGGTTTGTTACAAAGATGGGGTTAGAAAAATACTAATTTTCAAACTTCATTGAAAATCAAAACAAATACAGCCATCATATTTAGCTTGTTACAATATTTATGGAAATATAAATTTAATCTTGATCGAACACCTGGATTCAAAGTTATACTAATTTGAAGTTTTATCAATTAATTTTTACCACGTCAGCAAGGGACCACCATGTGTGACCTAGGTGGCCCTTCCATGTCAACTAGAGAAAACGCTTGTCACCCATATTCGTAATGTGGCACCGCATGGACATTACCAGGCCTCTGTGGCACTTTCTACCTTATCCTAAGATATTGGGTCCCACCAAGCTGACCTATCGTGTTATGCGACCAATTCTAGTTATATCTAGTCCCAAGGGAAATCTAGGGTGCACACCTTATGCATTATTGACACAATCCCTATATCCCAGACATCTGGATCACACACAACTCCATAGAAGATATAGTTTTGGACCCATTCAAGAATTTGTAAATGTGCATAGGTCAAATTCTATTGGATAACCCAAATTTCGGATACAACCTCTACTCATGGGGAAATTTGGCCTTGTGCATATATTCTCCCAACTAGTGCCCACCCCAAATAGACTATAATTCCCAAGAAATTTTACTCGAGAGAAATTAGGCTTATTTATAAAGTGCACAAGCCTTAAAAAACCATATTTTTCATATTAATAGATACATTTGTGAGATAAATCGATATCTAATCCTTTGCACATCCAGATGAAATCCATTCTTGAGAGATAAAAAGGGTGTTCAACCTAGATAAAAATTCAACCAAGAATTCCATCTGAATACTAATGCTACTAAGGATGTCTAGTCCCAGATGCAATCCAAGACTTTTTTCAAATTGCAAGAAGGGAAAATTCAAAGAGTTTTAACATAATTCCTTAAGGAAAATATCTTTCCAAGAATACCAAATTTGTGGGACAAGAACCCAACTTTTGAAACCTAACTTGCAAAGGTATTATGCCATAACCATAGTATAATTTAATGGCACCAATATACCTAACTTAATTTATATTTAAATCGAAGGGTGAAATGTCTCCAAAGGTCAAATTTCTTAGGAAAACCACAAACCTTGATTACTCTATGAAACTCAAGGTATTAGAACAATATATAGGTGCATATAACCATAATATTCTCACATTATTCTTAGAATAAATAATAATAATCTCTAATTGAATATTGGTTTAACATATAAAAGATGGATTCCTTTATTATTAGGTGAGGTGTTCTATAGTTCCAAACAAGTCAGCGAGCTATCAGATTCATAAACATATCAAATCAGTGAAAACACCTATAATAACAAGTTAGTTAAGGGGATTTAGGAAACCATTCATATTTATGTAAATAACTATGCATTTCATGAATATAATAACACTCACATTGATCTAAAATTTCAACATAACCATGAAGCATATAAAGAAAATCATTAACCATGAACATATATAATTCTTAGTAACCTTCCATAGGTAGAGCTAAGCTATAGATTTACTATATCACATCTCATATATTTTCATCATCCATAGATAAAATGAATATAAGTAATTATACTTATCTTTTTAACTTGAAATGGATTGGAACTAGACGAGAGACTTCAATGCTCCATCCAACCAGAAGCTAGCTACGTGCAACCTTTCTTGTAGTTGACCACCTCTGAGCTGGATTCAGAGTTTTAGGCGTTACATGTTTATGGGAATTTCACATTGAGGTTTAATAAAACCAAACAATAATGGGACTCCACTATCTAGGTGGTTTATAAATTGATCTTTAGTAGTAAGAACCATAATGACTCTCTACCTCTTTGAAATCATTCATGGGGATTCAGCCTAGGCTCAACTAAATTACTGCTTAGTTCCAAGAGATTGAACACACTATATAGGTGGTTTAGAAACTATATTTTCAAGGTAATAATTGGAGGATTCTATAACCCATTGCCTAGGTGGTTAATCAACTTACTTGGAAAGCACTAAGTGGTTTATTAGCTTCCTTAGAAATAAATTTATCAAATATTTTAAGCAAGAACAATATTGGCTCAACTCAACTTCTTGGTGGTTTATCAGCCTTCCTACTAGCACCCAAGTGGTTTATCAACCCACTCAACAAAAACTAAGTAGTTTATTGCATTGTCCAACAAATACTTAGTGGTTTATTAACTTACTCATGAAGAACTAAGTTATTCAGATCTCCACTAAGCTTCCCACTAACCAATCAAGCACATACACATGAGCCAAGCCTCAACATTGTCATAGGGAATACTTTTCCCAATAAAATAAAACTTACACTAGGATTTTTCTTCTTTCCCTGCAAATACTCAAGCATTTTATTCTATTGACCTTTTCTCCTAGTTTTTTCCCTTCTATTTGTATCCTTCCCCATGCCATTCTCTTGATTTTTGCATAATTTGTGTATTTTCGTGGTCATCCTGATCAGGCGATCAATTTTTAGCTAAAAAATAAAAGTGCCTAGAAATGTTTCAAGCCAATTCCAAGTCAAAGTGCTCATAGTTCTAAATCCAACAACGTTCATTTCACCTCAATCCGACACAGTCTCTCAATGTATCGCGTGCTAACTGTTTGGAAAAACAACTAAAATTTGAGTAGGGAAGTTGACTGGGCAGTTGACTGAGATTCTGTATGTTGAGTCAGTAGGGTGACTGTGCAAGGTATAACCTAATAATAGGCTGACACTTGGCAGGTTCCAGTTCATTGGTTTTTGTGTGCATTTGATAGGTTGGTGGTTGTTGACTTTGTTTTTGTGTGGACCAATCATTGGTTGCCATTGGCCCAGTCATGGGATGCCACATGGTACCCAAGTGGTGATCAAAATTCATGTTATGGGTCCAAGTGAGGCTCGAGAGGCTAGAACACAGGACCTCCTATCCACTAATGCAATACCTTACCACTATACCACCAATGGTTATTATTAACTATGGTGCCAAATTTTTATTTAAAGGTTTTCATATGGCGCATTTAGGGGTTAGTGCATAAATTAATGAACCTACAAAATGTGCTGGCAGGAAGCAAAATTGTCACTCAGTTAACGAATTTTGGGGCAAAATTGTAGGAACCTTAGACAGTTGGTCGAATTTGTAGGATAATTAATAGTCAAATTCATAGAAGAGCTTTGGAGCTCATATCTTTTGGATTTTTTGACGAAGTTGAGCTCAGAAAGAGTCCACTTAGTGGTTTTTGGATGTTTTGAATCCAATGGTGGCCTCTAATTTTTTATTTAAGCACATCTAAGGAGAATTGTTTTAGGTTTGATACAAAAGTTTTATGGATAAATTAGGGTTTGGAAGCAGTTCTGGAAGGTGTTTGGGCATGGGGAAGACCTTGTAGGGGTATTCTCACCTTCAAAAGTTTATTGTAGCAATTGTAACTTGTAGGGTTCACCTCAGGTTCATTTTTTTCAATATGTTATGTTGAGAGAAGTTTTGTTTATGTACTTCAATGTGGAATTTAAGTGTTCACATGCTCATTTTAGATCATTTCAGTTGGATTATGTCATTTTTATAGGAGATTCTTTGTGTTTTTTTTGTTTGTGAGATTTATTTGTAGGAGACCATTACCTTGTAGGGGTAATAACCACATATTTACCATCAACAAACTTTATGTAGTTAATTTTGATACTGAATATATGAGTGGTCTAGTCATGTTGACAAGCCCAAATATGTAGAACAAGAGGGGTGAACTTCGTCAAAAAATATTTTGTTAGCTCTCCATTATGATTCTATGAGTTATGTGCTTTTATGTTGCTTATGTAAACTTGACATGTGAATATTAATTCATGGCGTGAAGAGAAAATGGAAAAAATGTTTGTTTAAATACCCATTTTCACCTTGCAAAGTGTCAGAACGATACTTATTTATTTATGAGATTATGAGGAAGAGGAAATAGAAGACCTCCTCCATTTACAGATGAAGCGGTATCAAAGCTCTATTTGACCAAGTTGCAAGAATGGGTAGCAAAAAGAGTTTCCAAGAGTTATAGGAGAAAAATTTGGCTCTTTGTATGGAAAAAATTGAGTTGAGAAAGATGTTAGAGATGGTTCAAGAGGAGAAGATGCACATGCGATTTGTATTGTAGCAAGTGCTTGATGAACAAGCTTTTGAAATTTATACTCATGTGACAACAAAAGTCACCTCAAAAATGAAACCAGCATGCAGTCATGGTTCAAACAATCGTCATGGACCATATGTGGAAGATGATGCATATGCATTTTGCAAGAATATACAATATTCAAACCTTATGCCAATTGGTAAGGGTGGATGGATAAATTCATCTACAAGTTGGACATCATCATCATCATCAAAAGCTAAAAATATGAATGACAGGTTTAATGAGGTAATTAGCATTTCAAGTACCATTCCTTCCATCTATGTGCATAATAACTCTTTTGCAACATTTGAGAAGCATACCAAAGGCATAGGTATGAATTTTTTTTCCAAGATGGGTTATGAAGGTGGAGGCCTCAACATAAATGGAAAATTTATTACCAATCAAATCATGTTTGAGGAGATAATGAGGTATATGGGATTGGGATATGGTTGAAAGGAGTATGGAGAATGATCTAAACGAATTGAGGTACATCAACCATCCAAGGATGAGATTTCACCACCTTGTGACAATGTTCATTCATATCCCAAGCGGGATGAATACTTGAAGGGACCTTACATGTCATCATCCACTCCACTCCATCAAATTTGCAGCCCTAGAGGCAGGTATAAATCTCATGGGTATTTTTCAATGCATAGTAATTTTAACTACTTGTGGAATAAGTACCCTTGTACTTTTTGTGATGCATTTTACCATGTTGTGGTTGTGTGTGAGTAACCTATGATAATGGTTCAAATAATGGATCATATTATAGGCATCAAGCATAATGATTCTCCTTCGCATGAGAGGACTTATTTGTCAGCAAACAAGAGAACATTGTTTTGTTCTCATTACAAGATTCATGGACATGGAAATGAATAATGTTGGAAGTTGCATCCAAAGATTCGTTCTAAGAAATGAAAAGAGATTGTGCAATATAATGGAAGGGAATAAAGATGTGGAAAAGAGGACTCACAACAATCCTAAGTGACCTTCAAGGAAAATATGATGCAAAAAGAGAACCCATAGGCCTAGGAGAGGCAAATTTTGGGTAGACTTATTGTAAATTTGCTTTGTAAATTTTGTAATTACTTGTTGTTTACTTGTTTAGGTAATTTTTTAAAGTGAGAAATCATTGTCACTATGTTCAACAATTAGATGTTTTTCATTGATGTATGTATTGGCTTGTTATATTCCACATGTTCAAGGACTTTTGTAAGTGTACAAGATTGTCATTCAAAGTAGTCTACAAGTTTGTCATGTGTTCACTAATACAAGTATTTGATATGAAACTTGTGTGAATAGAATGTTTGTCTTCACGATTGTAAAATACAATTATGTTTTGTAAGCAAGGCCAATAATATCATGGAAAATTTTGGTAGCAGTGTACTATTGATGTACACGCTCAACTTGAAGATGTTAAAGCAAGTTTATGTTGCTTCTGAATTCCAAGTTGGAGTCAAGTTTTTATTCAATAGTTTAACTTTAAATTGAAGTTTTTTTAGCCGTACAAATATGAGGGTAAAGAGAATGTTCAGATTCCACTCATCAATATTTTGTTCTTGAAAAAATGATAAGAATGTTGGCTTAATTCTTAACATGACATCAAGTATTTATGAAGATGATAAGTGAAGTGCCTTGATTGGGGCTTGAAGGGAACCAATTGACAAATTTCCATTTTGGATTGTTTTTCTGGGTGTTTTTGAGTTTAAGCCTCTTTATATTGACTAAGGAAGTAAATTTTTGGAATCCAAAAGTCCTCAATGGGGAGGTGTTATCAGGTGATCAATTTTTAGCTCAAAAATGAATGTGCCTAGAAAGTCTTGAAACCAGTGCCAAATCAAAGTTCTCATCGTTCTAAATAAAATGAAGCTAGTTTCACCTCAATATGACAACGTATTCTCAAGTTATCGTGTGATTACCATTTGGAGAAAAATCCAAAATTTGAGCAGGGTAGTTGACTAGGAAACTGACTAGGATTCCGTACTTCTGAGTCAACAGGGTGAATGTGTATGGCATAACCCAATGACAAGCTAACACTTAGTAGGTTCCAGTTCGTTTCTTTTGGGTGCATCTGATTGGTTGATGGTTGTTGACTGTGTTTCTACATGGACCAATGATTGGGTGCCACATGGTACCTCGGTAAAAAAAAAATTATGGGTCCAGGAGGTTCAAACACATAACTTCCTATCCACTAATGCAACACCTTACCACTATACCACCTTTTATCATTATACCCCACTTCCCAAGGCTAACAATAGGATTGGAGAAAGATAATCATAAACAAAACTTTAGGTCAGGTAGCTAGCCCTACCCAGACCAGAGAGGGCTCTCTCATTATCACTTTTATAGTCAAAGCAACGACTGATTATCTAATGATCTTAGGATAGGTATGCAAGCTCAATAAATATATTTTTTTAGATGTTTTGAGTGTTGGATAGAAAAGTCAGTGAGTACACTCTGTATAAAGTTTTTAGGTTTGAAATTCAAGGTGAACCTGCAGAGAATGTATGAGGCAAGAGAGGTAGTTTAAAAGTATTTTAATAATTCATTGAGTATAGGATGAAATGGAAGGAATTTTGAATGAGCACAGAGGTGAATTCATTCATTTTAGAATAAAATAAACACAATATTTGTAAACCTTGTCTAAAACAGAGCATGCATAAACATGATTTCTTCTCATAAACGTACAAGATAAACATATGTGAAGAATAGGACGTGGTATAAATCATGAAATTATAGACATACATAAAAACATAGATGCTCCAAAGCATACCACAAGTATCTCAACACAATTCTTGCAATTTTGTCTCTGGTTTCATTCCAAATAGTTGATTACAAGATCTCCACTGCAATATGAACCTTTCCAACCCAACAAAAGACTAAAGAGAGTATACTTATAGAAAATATGGACTATGAAACCTCATCAGGTCAAAATCCCATCCAAAATGGATCATAAATACAAAATATGAGTCGTTTCCTAATTTCTATTGAGGTTAGAAACCATTCCCTGAATTTTAGCTATGAACTATGAGTGTTTGTCCCTTACATTAATTACATACTCCATCATGATAGGAGGCAAAAACCAACCCAATAACTCTAATGACAACTCATAGGACAACATTGCCTCGAATTTTTGACCATTTATGAGATTGACAAGTGTCCTAAGGAATCCAATGTTGATTTGTGACATTATGACAAAAAATTGCAGAAGTGTAATAGAAATTTGGAGGCGGTTTTTAGGTACTTTAGACTCCATATGTGTTGCTATCTCAACCTACACTGGCACTGACTCACTATGCTGATGAAAAATAGGTTGCTCCTCTATCTCACATTGTTCAACGATGGTGTCAAGTGTAAGACCACTCTTGGTATACTTAGGTGCAAATACTTGTCTCTTCCCCTTCTCATATGTGTGAGAAAAATCCACAAAATTAGGAGCATATGAAGGTTGAGTAGGCATTATAGAAGAGCCAACCTCCATTGGTTATGTTGATGATGTAATAGGCAAGATAGAAAGCATGATGGTAAGCGTTGGTGACAATCTCTCCAAGAAGTTTTCCCAAGCCATGTTTATGGAGGAAAAGTGATGCAACACAATGATCCTGATTAGGCCATGATGAAAAATACTAGTGTGATGATCTTCTCTTCTACTCTTAACCTTTTTAATCAAGCTCTTGTACGAATAGTGTGGCAAATAAAGTGTTTTGACAGAGGAAAAATGCATCAAAATCCCGATGTGATATCTATACAATTTGGAGAATATTCCTTCACAAGTGAAGTACCTCATTATGAACATCATCAAAGGAGAATACTTGTTTTTTAGGTGTCTGAAAGGAAAAATATATTTTGGCTCCTCTCTAGCATGAAGCTTGAGAAATTTCTTGTAGTTTTCAATATCTAAGTCCATGCCCTTGAACAAATACTCTCCATGAGAAGGCATACCTGTAGCTAAAGAAATTAGGTCAGATGATAGGCTTATCTCCATACCTACAAGAGTGAAATTTCCCATACTATAGCTTGTTGGAAATATTCTGGACAACTGAAGATGATACCCCTCTTCCATAAGCCTTTCACAAAAACTCAAACACTGAGCTCTCTCAAAACCCTTTATGGCCAATGGCGAAGCATTAATTTCATGCATGGTGAAGGGTTCAAGCCTGAGGTGGTGCCCTCCCTTGAAGCTCTTATTTTCACTTTCCATTGTGTTTTTCACTGGAATGATGAAAACCCTAGGGTGTTGAAATGAATGTCTGAATGGAAATCTGGAAAAATATAGTGTAGGAAATTGTGAGTTTGGTGGATGAAATGAAGTGTCTTGAAGCTGAGAAAAATTCTAGAAAAATTTGAGTAGGTTTTATTGTGTTTTAACTTCAAGTTGTAGGTGGAATGAGAGAAAATTAGCGTGAGGAAGGTGTCAAAATTCCTAAAACATAGGAAATTCCCAATTTTGACTGTGAGAATAGCTAGTGTAGTGGTAGGGTAAGTTGGTAAGATGAAATGAGGGTCATGGAGTTACATAAATTTTTTTAGAAACATTGAGTGGATAGGGTGGTGTCATAAATCCAAAGTGAAAGTGGAAAAAGGAGAAATGGGTGAGTGTAGAGTAGAAAAGTCTAGTAAACATAGTCAGTCCTAAGGTTTTCACTATGAAAAATCTTAGAATTAGGGTTTATTTGCATTTGACATGTTAGGGATAGTGGTGTAGATGATAGAAGTGTGGTGATGAAGCATATCGGATGTATGGGTTATGGTTTATATGATGGGTCTAGGTTTAGGCCAATGGGTAGGTTAGGGTTTGAAAAAATAAAAATAAAAGTATATGTATGACAGTGAACGATGTGAAGAAAATGTAAGTGAGCATGAAATGTTTTCAAATCTTCAAACTTCAACCAAAATATTCATTATGTTTGAGAATTACCTTGTATGAGGGTTGTATAAGGTAATGGAGGTGAGCTTTGAATTTATTAGAGGTTTCCCAAGCTTAAAAATTGAAGATTGTTTCTTTATAGAAGTGTAACATTACCTTATAGGAGCGTGGGTTTTATAAGAGTAACAATAATTCTACGCAACACCTGCATAGTGCTCAAAAGCATAACGCCTATGTGCAGTGTCCTCCAAAAGTGCAACACTTCTGCCCAAAAGCATAACACGTGGCCCATAAGCATAACAATGATGATTTTTGAAGGATTGGAAATGAATTTTAGTGGAATTTAAGCATTGGACTTGGGATTTTAGACCACCATGGAGGGAAAATGAAGTAGATAGATGATCTCACACATATGAAAGGGTAATAATGAGTGGAATGAAGTTACCTTTGCCCCTTTTATAAAATTTGAGATGAACCTTTATCTTTTGACACGTAAAATGATGTTTTTTACCTTTTTGCACTTGGACATGACTTCTTGAACCTTCAAATGAGATAAGAGGAAAGAATGAACGTATTTTCACTTTTTGACATTTGGAATTAATATATGGAAATTTTAATGGGACAATGAGACAATAATTTCTCCTTTTAAATGAGACTGTAAGACTGCCTTTTTAAACCTTTGAAATATTTCAGATTTTGGATATGACCTTTTCAAAATAAGATAGGGTGTCTTTAAAAACTAGAAATGACTCCTTTTGTATTTAACTAGGACACTAGGTTAGAATTGACCTCCTTTGCAGATTTGACACTTAAAACAAACTTTGGTCCTTTTAATGAGACAGAAGGACAAAATTTCTCTTTTCATGAGACAGTGAGACAAAAATGAGTTATTTTGAACTTTTTTGAAACTTGAACCATATGAAACAAGAGAGGTGGTATTTATTTCATCTCCTAAATATGCTAACTCCTTCCTTAGGGTTTTATGAGTGGAATGGAGGGTTGATTCCTTGTTTTAAGTGAAAATTTGAAGATTTTTAAAAGGAAGAGATGAACCTAGACAATGACCTATATGAGGTGGAGTGACCTAACCCTAGACCTATTCAATGGTGGTGATGGAGATAGTGAAATTGATACTGATTATGATGGAGATGACCTTTAAAATGATGTTGGTGATGAATGAAATGAAGGAGCAACATAATTTAATTAGACCTCTTCAGTGGCCAAAATTATTTTCTGAGAACTTGTTCGAAAAGGTAAAAAAGATTGACCTATGACTTTATGGAAAACAACTGAAAGAGTTATTTTTTATCACTGGCATACCCGAGCTAACATTGGTTCTAGCTCGGGATGGCAGCTCCTTCATGAGGTGTCAAGAACATCGTAGATAAGTTAGCCTTACCATTGGTCAATGGAGTCAAACTGGACTTTGAAAAACTTAGACAAGATGGAAATGTTAAACTAAATCTGGAAATGATGAACTAAATCTAGAGATGAATTTGATTAGAAAAAAATAACTTGACTCGGATTTGACAACTGACTGAAATTTTTTGAACTTTTTGAAAGAAAACATGAGCTAAATGTAGAAGTCTCATGGCCTTCTCCTCGGGCTTCAAACTTCTGTAGCAAATCCCTTATTACTTGGACATCAAATTTAAAATGATATGTACAATGACAGTGAATTTATTATTCAATGATCAAGAAAGATAATGTTTGAGGAACCTACCATTAACTGTTCCTCTAATCACTTCTTTCCCTTGAAGATTCCCAAGTAGAAATTCTTTATTACCTCTTAATGCAGTGATCTTGTAAGGTCCTTTCCATAGATTGTCGAGCTTTTCGTGCTTACTTTTGTCTTATTCCGGGCATCCCAATGAAGACAACATCTCCAAGCTTGAAACCATCAGCTTTGGTCTTCATATCATAAATATTTTTGATTTTCTCATGAAGCTTTGAAGTATGATTAAAGACTTCATCTCTTGATTGTTGTAGATGGATCATTTGGCCGATTCTTCACTCAATGTCATTGGGCTCAATGTTGATCTCTTGTAGAATTTTCTTCACCAGTACAACTAGAGAAGTAGGGAACACTGTGTCAACACCATACATGAGCTGGAAAGGTGACATGCTGATTGATCTCTTTGTGCTAACTCTATCCGCCCATAGAGCATTGGTGAGATTTTTGTGCCAGTTCCTCTTGTTTTCTTGCAACATATTCTTGATTATGTTCAACAAAGATTTATTTGACAATTCAACAAGCCATTTTTCATGGGGATAGTATGTTGTTGAATGACCAAGAATAATTTGATACTTGTCACAAAATTCAATCATTTTCTTAGACAGTAATGATTTTGTGTGGACAACGAAAATAAGACAGAATATTTTTCTCAAGAAACTGAATGATAACAGTGTCAGTAGCTTGCCTCGTGGGGATGGCTTCAATCCATTTGGTGAATAGTATGTGTTAGTGAGTATCCATTTGTGATGAGATGATGATCGAGGATGGATATCACCAATGAAGTCAAGTCCCCACTATTGGAATGTCGCTTTCACTTCAATTGGTTTTAAGGGCAAAGGCAAGAGATTCCTCTTTCCCTGAAATATTTGACATTCATGACAACTCATGACTATTTTATATATATCAGAAAATAAACTTCACCAATAGAATCCCACCCTCAATATCTTGTTAGCTATAGTCTTCCAATAAATATGACTTCCACAGTCACCTTTATGAAAATCTGTCATCACTTTTTCTACTTCTCCTTCAACCAAACATTTCAACAACACTCCACTTTGTTCTTTCCAATACAAGACACCATTAAGAATGTAGTACTTAAGAGATTTTAACTTCAAATATCTAGCCTTACTACTTGGAAACATGGGAGGAGGATTCAATTGTTGCAAAACATGTACAATATCAACATACCAAGGTAGTAAAGAGAAAATTTTAGATACCTTGGGTAATGTTTCCACATCTTGTTCCTCAAATAATGCAGCAATAAAATTGATGTCCAGAGCATGGAGATTTGAATCTTCCATAGGCTTCGCCAGTCCCTGTCCTTTGATCAGCTTTGTGGGCATAATATCCAAGTCATATTCTAACATAGTAGTGATCCATTTACCTCGCCGCCCTTCAGGATCATTCTTTGTAAGCACATATTTGACAGTAGCGTTTGGAACATATGCAATAACATGAGAATGGAAATGTAGACCTGGAAGTCCTTAAATGCTTTGACTAATGCTAAGGCCTATTTCTCATTGATGTTGTACTTCAAGGCTACATCTCTTATGGTTCTTCTGAAGAAGGCGATGGGAGGCTCCATGTTCTGATTTTTCTTCTGCAATGAGGACAATAGCAAGAGTATGCTCCGAGGCAAATGAAAAAATGATAAAATCAAGTGTATAATCCAGACTAATAAGAATAGGAGCATGAGATGAAGCCAATTTAATTTTATTGAATGATTTCTTTGCCTCTTCAGACCATTTTACTTCACTATATTTCTTCAGCATGTCAGTAGTTTGCCTTAAGTGTTCAACAATATTGGGGACAAACCTTCTCGAAAAATTGATTTTTCCATTGAATGACTAAATTTCCTTTTTTCTCCTAGGATAGTCCAAGGTCTAAATTGCTTCAATCCTTGAATGAACTATCCTAGTTCCATATTTTTATATGATATGGACCAAAAATTTACCTTCCTCCATAGCAAAAAGACTCTTATTTGGGTTCAACGATATTCCAAACTTTCTACATCTCTGAAAAATTGTTTTCAAGTAGTGCAAGTGCTTCTCATCTATATTAGAAAAAATAGTGATATCATCAATATAAATTAACAAAAACAAATCCTTTTCATTGGTGAAAGCACTGTCCATTTCTCGCTGAATACTGGCCCCTTCATTCTTCAATATGAGAGGCATTTTGGCATACATGAATGTATCCCAATGTGTTGTGAAGGTTGTCATTTATTGATCATCTGGATGAAACAAAATCTGATTATACCTAGAGTATCCATCCAACAATGAAGGTCTAGAATATCCAACTACCCTTCGGAGAATATGTTCCATCTTCGGTAGTGGGTAATTGTCCTTCAATGATACTTTGTTCAGATTTTTGAAATCAATGCACAAGAGAGTCTCTCTTGTCTTCTTCCTCACTGGCACTAGATTAGACATCGAATTTGAAAATCAAAGAGACATTATGATACTAGCTGTAAATAATCTATTTAACTCCTTTTGAATAGAGGGTAGCAACTTGGAATTCTTTTTTCTTATCTTCTGGTAGAAAGTTTTCTGATCTGACTTCAAGGGAATGGTATGTTGAATTATGCTCTTATCAAAGAATTTAAAATCAGAATATTCCCAAGAAAATACATCAGAAAACTAGACATAAGCGCTGCATATTTACCTTTCATTCTGCACTCAAATATTTTGAAATTTTTACCATCTTTAGCTTTTTTGGAGTGCCAAGATTGAGATCCTCCACTCCCACTTTTGTCGGTAACATGGCTAGTTTGCGTGCAACATCATCCTGATAAAAAATCTCTTTTAAAGGTACAAAACCTCTTGGAATAGAGTTATATTTCAACTAAAGCACTTGCATCTATGTTGCATGGATTTCTTGGTCATCTTCATAGCACTAGTTATCCTTTTGAGAATTCAGAAATTCCTCTTTTGTTTGCAAGAAGTTGCTAATCTGTTTATCACCTTGAAAGACCTGCCAATACTTAACATTATCTGGGACAACAGGGCAGTGTTTTACATTTATCTCATAATTCTTATTAGGATACAATGGAATTTTGAACGTGATGGTTTAAGTAGCAAGAGAATCAACAATGACATTCTTGTCTCTTGGGATCAATGCTAAAGTGTGCTCGGTGAATGTCTTGAGGATGTCTAGCACTGAATTTTGGTAATCTTGCATCCTTGGATGCTTGGCCTATTATTCCCCTTTAATTTTCTTTATTAATAACTCAGAGTTTCCATATACATAAATCATCTTGGCACCTAACTTCTTGAGAATTTTCAGACCATCTATCAAAGCCTCATACTTAGCTTCATTGTTTGAACATTCGAAAGATAGCTTCTAGGAGGGCATTTGAACATTGGTAGGAATTTTTAATGACTGATTTATCAGACTGAGAATCCACACTCCAATACCATCCCCTTCTTTTCCCAAAGCTCCATCGAAGTCCATAATCCACAAACTAATTTCCTCATCTGGAAACTGCAAATCGAATAGTTGAAATGTGCTTGTTGTTTGAGAGAGTTCTAATGGACCAAAAAATTATGTTTCTTTCATTTTTTCATCACTTTTTTGAGGTGATGCACTTGGTTCTAAAGCACTTGGCATTTTTTCACAAATTTCTTGCCAATTTTAAAACAAAATTTGAAAATTTGGAATTTTATGCTTTTTATTCAATAAAAAATTTGGAAGATGCTGAAAAATCATCATTGAACAAGATAAAAGACTATAAATATCTATGAAAAACATGTATAGGATGGTTATTTGGCTTTTATCGACTACTGATCATGTACTTCATCTTAATTTCCTGGCATAGTTTCCTAAGTTGTCCAAAGACGGGAATGGTAATATATGAAAATTCAAGCTGTAAGGTACCTCTAAGATTCACTCCCCATGGCCGAGAAAGAAAAATTCCATATCTATGAGGGATATCAGCCACAACAACATCCATGAGTACATTCTTGGCTGGGATTTTCTCTAATGACGCCACTAGGTCCTTGATGAGGCCAAGACATTTCACCCTCCATGAATCAAATGAATAATGATCATGATAAGGTATTATGTTGTCCAGTCCTAATCTGTCCATAATGGCCTTGGGCATGAGGTTGTGATAGGCTCCAGAATCAAGAATGGCTTTATGAAGGATAAAATCATGGATTTTGAGGCTTAGTTAAAATAGAGGGACTTCACTATCTTCTAGATCGCCATCAAGAACAGGACCAAAAATAATCTCAAGGTGATCATCACTCGCATTAACCATGTCATAAATTTGATCAAATCTAAGCAACTTAGCTACTTGAACTTTGTATTGATCATTCTTAACTATTTTAGTTAGAGGAATAGAGACTTTCAATTTGGAATTTTCATTTTCAAGACTAAAAATGGAAGAATGTTTTTCTTCCTCTTTCAATGGTGCATACTTCTTCTCGAGTTGATCCTTGTTGCATGTGTGAAGACTCTTTCTTTTTTCCTCCATCTTGGAATTCTTTATATTTTCTTTGATTTTTGGAGGAAGTTTCGTTGCCTTTAGCATGATTAGGAACACCAAGTACTTTGTCTTTACTTTCATTTGGGGCAGTGGCTTCTCTGTGATGAGCATCTACTTGAGCGTTCTGTTTTTTCTAATTGGAGGTTATATGAACATTCGTGTTTCTCAAGCCATACTGTCTTTGCACTTGAGAAATAACATTATGATATCCCCTCTGATAATATTCCATGCACACTGATAATATGTCATCATTTGACAAGACATATTGTTGATCATCCAGTGCACAAATTTCTGCAGAAAATTGATCTTCTTCAGTGAGGAAAATAGGCTGTTGATTTTCCTCAAATAAAAGGTTCTCACCAAAAATTTATTCTTCATAATATTCATCAGGGCCTTCAGTATAATTATTTTGAAATGGAGTGTGAATTTTTTTCTGAATTTTTGGATCCTTAACCCTTTGTTCCCTTTGCTTGATCCTATATTGAGGCTACTAATTTTGACCCCTGAAATTGGGATTTATAATGGAGGGTTCAACTTGTCGATAAATGATTGACATTTTATCCGTCATATTCTCCATAGTATTGATCAAGGTATCTAATTTTATCTCTGATGAAGTGGATGTTTCTTCTTTGATATTGACTCTTTTTTCTGTCTTGATTTTAGACTTCATGATGATCAAATCATATTCCACACTCTCTGTGTTTCTCTGCATTTCTTCAAGGGTTGATTGGTTTCCTTCCCTTGAATGATAGGTCATGTTAGGATCAAAACCATTAAGGTGATGAAATAAAGCAAGGGCTGGAGGAGGCTTAATATTGTTAAGAATCAAATCATATATTTTATTGAATCTAGCTGTAAGTCTTGGACAGACTCATTGGGATTCATTTTCAAGGCATTATACTTAGTTAAAATCTGCAATGGATTTTTATTCTCTTCCCATTTCTCCATAAACAAGTCAATCATATGTTGTGAAGTACCTATTGAACCAGCTGTGAAAGATTGAAACCATTTCTTTACCTCACCAAAAAAACTCTGTGCAATGATGCGCATCTTGGCATCGCCATTGTCAATCTCTTCAAGATCTATGAAATCAATCACTTTGGAAACGTAATGATAAGTTGTAACTTTTGATGTTCCATAAAAAAGAGGAAGTCTTTGACCATATTTTTGAGGTAGTGGAGTGAGTTGAAGTGGTAGGATCAAAGGAGAAATTATTGCCATTATTGATGGAGGAGGTGGTGGAGGCGATGACGGAGTGAAAAATTGCAAAGGTAATGATGGAATGAAAGGAGGGTTTGATGATGTAGCTGTATGAGAAGGTGCAATGACAGGTGAATAAAAATAATGCTATTGATATTGGAAATAAACCTTCTCTGAAGTTTCTTGAAATTTGTCTACCAAGCCTTTGAGTTTGTGAAAATTAAACCAAACTTCACTATCGACTTTGGAATGAAAAGACTTAGAAAATGGTGCAAAGGACTCGAAATCAAAGGAATCAAAGGTGATGTTAGTATTTAAATTTTTCAAATTATATTCACCATTTCATTTGTGTCTTTGATCTCTTGTCCCCTAGCCTATGGTTGAAGGTCTTGAAGGGTTAAAAAAATGTGTCAAAGTTTTTATTATTTTAAACAAAATCCAAAAAGTTTGAGTCCAATAGTTTGTTTTTGTGTCTTAGAGTAATTAGGTAATTTTTCTTCTAATAAAGTCTTTTAACTACCTTGAGTAGTTAGGGCCATGGATTCAGTTTGAGAGTATCATTTATCCATAATGATATATTATTAAATTGAATGATCCAAGGCTAAGCATAAAATGTTAGAGGCATCTTCTATTTTAGGAATAACAGGAAATTGCTACCTTTAATGGAAAGTAGCAATTTTCCTAGAAAATTTTGTTTCATAAGCAACACAGAAATAGCTACCTTTTCTGAAAAAGTAACTATTTTCTTCAGAATTTGTATAAGGAGGTGAAAAGAAATTACTCTTTTGAAATAATTGAAGGTTTGCTAAACAAAGGGTACTACCCTTTTGGAACGTAGCCATTCTTTGGAGGTTCACTAAAAGGGGTTGGCTATTCTATTTGTTAAGGCTAGTTAATCTAACACTACTCATTAAAGGTGAAGTATATTAAAACTGAAGTACGTGTAGCAGTTAGTTAATTATTCAATTGAGTGTAATATTTCGTGGAGTGAGTTGGCACCTATAATAAAATAATTTGATTTCATGTCAATTAACCTCACCGTGATTAAGGGCACGTAGATCATTGTCTCTTATAATTATTTACCCTGAGAAAGCTACAACAATTGGTTGTCTTCCAACAAGACGTTTGTTATCTTCCAGCAAGCATTGAGGGCTTCGTGGCTGGTTTTTTTTCATTATTTTACAGGTGTTCATTAGAGGTTGAGTTAGCTATTAGCAAAACAGAATGGGTAAGAGTGGTAAGGTAAACCTCTCAGAACCAGCTAATACACGCTTTGTTGATCACCGTGCAAAGGCATTGTTTCAGGCAGCTGGATGTTATCAGGTTTTGAAGAAGTTATTAGGGGAGAACGTTGAAATTGCTCAAGCATTTCCTGAGTCTTTTAATGGAGATAAGGTCATGCTGGGGTCTCGAACTTTCAAAATATCAGACGCCATCATATCACGAGCTACCCAGTTTTTAGCTTTAGGTGTGTCATGGTATAAAATAAAAACTTTGTTTAGAGACGATTTAAATGCATATCTTAAACCTGACCATGTAAATGTGGATTGGACCCCTATTTTCCATATTTCCTATTTTAAGCCTGAATGGTAGGGAGTTATCACCACAATGCAATGTTATATCACCTACGAAGGCAGGTTATCCATAGTGCATCATTATCAGATGAGTTTTTTTATCTCATATTTAGGGCTCTAGACCTATGAACCTCCCATTCCTCCTCTACAAATATCTATTGAAAATGTCTCAAAAGATACAAGGAACCCCACATTATTCACTCCATAATATTTATCACCGGGGGTTAATAAAAATGTTGGTGGTGTATCATTTAAAGAAGAACAAAACCACATGGAATAAGATTCTAGAAAATGAGGGTTTCAGTAGTATTGATTCAATGAGAAAAGTGGGAAGGAATTCAAAACATAAGACCCAGGGAGAAGAGTCAAGCCCTGCACCTATATTTACCCCTTTACGTGCTGATCAATCTTCTTCACCATCCATCAGGCAGACAAGAAGCTCAACTAGAAGAGCTAGAGTTGAAACAACCATTCCTATACCTATGATGCAACTAGCAAAGGAGGTTTATGCTAGAAGGCTATCTAAGGAACCAAAAAACTTAGAGTCTTTCCGACAAGAAAATGTAATAAGGTTAAACAAAATTCCACTATAGTTGAGAAGAATGATATTTCTATAGACAAAGAATAAGTGGCTTCTTCTTCAAGAAATAAATGCGAAAGAAGACTGATTCTGTTAGAAGGATCTTCAGTGGAAGCTACTAGTGTGGAGAAGGCCACCCCTGAACCATTGGCAAAAAAATAGTGTTTAAGAGATTAGGAAAGAGATAGAAGAAGTCAATGTGATGCCAACAAAAAAGGAACTAACACTAGCTCAGGTTTATTCCTCTCTCAAAACATCATCTAAGGGAAAGAGTAAAGTTTCAGAGACTTCAACAGAGGAGCCAATAATAGCTCAGTTATAGTCATCTCTAATTTCATTAGCTAAGGGAAAGAGGAAAGTAACAATCCACTCATACTCATCATTTGAGGAAGAGAGTAGTGAAACCGAGTTTAGCGAAACAAAGTTTGAAGATGAGAAACAAATAAGAGTCATCCAGGGGAGAAGAAGACCTTCATATATTCCTAATCCATATATTCAAAGGCCTCATAATAGACCAAAAAAAAGCTCAGACTAACTAGGAATCTCATAGCTAATCCTACTCTCAGAGATGAGATAATAAATATAGAGGAGATTCCAAAAAATGATTCAGGGAAAAAGAAGGCTCAGAAGAAGAAACAAGAAGAAAAGAGAAAACCAAATAAGATGGTAACTAAGGAAGAATCTCTTAGTTTTTTACATTCTGTGCTATATTTTTAATTATTGAATATCTAAAACAAGTCAAAATTGAAGATCAATATCTTTTTGGGCCTATCTACACATTTATCAGAAATTGCTACATTTTCCTAAAGGTAACTCTTTGTTTTGGTCTCGAAGAATGACATTAGATGGTGATAAAGTATATACTGCCTCAGTGGTAATATTTTCCTGCCAAGCGTTATCCAGTGAAGTTGTCTTCCAGGTGTCATTTTCAATTGGTTACTCCTACACTTTTGTGGATAAAGATCCAAGTGTCATTTTCAGTTGGTTACTGTTGCACTTTTTGTGGAGAATGTTTTTCCAGGAATTAAGGAGCAGTTAGCCACCTCAGCTCAACCATTTCGATTTCGATATTATCAAATTCTATCTTCATGCATTTGTAAACCAAATATTGTACATCAAACTACCTTTATGTTATTTTTGGATAAACTTTAAATATGGCTTGCTATATTTAGAAGGTTGTAATAGAGTTCCTACAACAAAATTCCACTTTTTGAGGATCTTTGATAGATTACCTTTTTTGTATATATACTATGAAAAGAAATGAGGAAAAGGTTCGTGAGTTTTCCCTCTCATTGCATCCTGAGTTGTGTATATTTTGAGCTTATAATATCCAGATACACTCTTGAGGATTTATGAATGATTTGATGTGTGTATTTTCTAATTTCCTTATGTGTTTCCATATATTACAGTTTCATTTATAGATTATGTTCTACATGTGATGTCTCATGTTTTTGTCAGTCTTATGATATAGTTGTACATGATTATCTATTTTTATCAGTATTTTTTCACAAGATTTTTGGATAAGATATGTATGGTAAGTCTATTCATAAGATTTCCCTATGACATAAATCTTTAAAATGTGTGATGAGATTCTTGTAAGTCTTAAAAATCTTTCTTTCAACAATACATTATAGGTCTAAAATATTTTGTCTTCCTTTCATATTAATAGTGGACTTATATCATATAGACTCATTGTTCTTTTCATATTATCCTAACCATTAGAATACAAACTTATCCTTGCTACCACATCAAGTACTAGTACCTTCATATGTGTGATTAATTTATCTATTTGAAATACTTTTATTTTCTAGTGTCTGAGAACTTCAACCACCTTCCAAAAAAAAATTCAAATACAAGAAAATCCCTTGAGCTTAAGATGTGTCTGATTAGGCACTTGATACAATACAAGTGTTGGTTCCAGCGCTAATAGGTGGTTTCTAAAAGAAAAGTTTCAGACTTAGTCCTAAACAAAGACTTTTCAGATTCTGAACTATAGAACAAATCTTCTGGAAAAAATCTTGTAGGTAGATAATTTGATTTGAAAAGTGGAGGAATAGCTCTTCCAACCTTCCAAGACTTGTTTTTATGCTTTCTAAAAATACTTGCATGGTCATACACAATTGGTGAGGGATTTGGGTATGGATTTGACCTGGTATGTCTTTTAGGAGCTAGCTTAAGATAGGAATTTTGGAATTTGGCTCAGATTTAAGAATTCAGTCTGTTTTGAGTGTTAGAGCTTGTCACCTACATGTCTAAATTTCAAAGGATTAAAGAAATATTCACATGGAATGTTTAGCAATCTCTCCCCGACAACGACGCCAATAATGTTATCAGTCTCCCAACTTCCCAAGGTTGACAATGGGATTGGATAAAGGTAACCACAGACCAAAATTTAGGTCAAGAAGCTATCCCTACCCAAACCAGAGAGGGCTCTCTCGTTGTTACTTTTACAGTCAAAGGAATGATTGAGTATCTAATGATCTTAGGCTAGCTATGTAAGCTTAGTAAATATAATTTTTTTGATGTTTTGAGTGCTGGATAGAAAATTCAGTGAGTAGACTCTGTATAAAGTTTTTAGGTTTGAATTCAATATGAACCTGCAGAGAATGTATGAGGCAAGATAGGTAGCTTGAAAGCATTTTAATAAGTCATTGCATATAGGATTAAATTGAAGGAAGTTTGAACGAGCACTGAGGTGAATTCATTCAGTTTAGAAGCAAATAAACACAATATTTATAAACCTTGTCTAAAACAAAGCATGCATAAACATGATCTCTGCTCATAAAACTACAAGGTAAAAATATATGAAGAAGAATACATGGTATAAAGCATTAAATTATAAGTATACATAAGAAAAATAGATTCTCCAAAGCATACCACAAACATCTCAACACAATTCCTACAAGTCCGTCTCTGATTTCATTCCAAATAGATGATTACAAGAGCTCCAGTACTGCAATATGAGACTATAAAACCGAACAAAAGAATAAAGAGAATCTAATTATAGAAAATATGGACTATGACACCTCATCTGGTCGAAATCCCATTCAAAATGGATCATAAATACAAAATATGAGTCATTTCCTAGTTTCTAGGGAGGTTAGAAACCATTCCCTGAATTTTAGCTATAAACTAGGAGTGTTTGTAACTTACATTAATTACATATTCCAACATGATAGGAGGCAAAAACCAACCCAATAACTATAATTACAAATCATAGGAAAAAATTTCCTCGAATTTGTGACCATTTCTAAGCTTGACAAGTGTCATGAGAAATCGAATGTTGATTTGTGACATTTATGAAAAAAAAATTCATAAGTGTAACAAAACTTTGGAGGCACTTGTGATGCACTTTTAAGGGTCAAATCCACTTATGAAAGAATGGTCAACTATCCTTGTGTGTCTATTTTTTATAACATCTTTAATTTTTCAAAATGGACCATGGGAAGACCTTCAAAAATCCATTCTCCCAAGGTCACTCCAAAAGCGTAACATAGAGTCCAAAAAGGAGGCAGAAACATGAAAAATGAGTGGTTTTTGAGATTTTTCTCCCAAATTATAGCTTTTCATGCCATGGGGGTTTTTGATCTATGATTTACTCATCAAAATACATCCATCCATGTAAATAAGTCACCATTTGGATGCCCTAAAAATAAGAGTAACAAAATTTCGTTACCATTATGGAATGAGAAATTTCCAGAATTCTGCAAAAAATCATATAAAATACAAAAATTGATCAAAACTTCTAAAAATTGGTTCTATGGAACCTGTGATAGATGGGATACATAGCTAAATAATTTTCAGCCAATAATTCCAAGTTATCCTTCTCTTTGAGCTTCATTTGTGCCTCTTTAAGCCTTTTCTTCACTTGTTTCAACCTTATTTGAGAAATGGTGTTCCAGGTGCGATAGTGGTTTGCCATGTGTATTTGTAGCTTGTTATCCCTTTTAGCCTTCTTAAAAATATTCTCCAAATGCTCATTAACTCTTGAAACCCAAATCTCTCTGTCCTCATTGATCTCCATGGTAAAAGCTCATCAAAGGTCAACTATTCAAATTGATGAGTTGACTATCTTTCTCGCTCCAGTGCCCTTTTCAGGCCTCTTATTCTTGGTCTTATTGTTTGTGTTTCAGCCTCCATGTTCTGCATTTGGTCAACAATAATAATCTTCTTGCCTTTACCTATGTTTTCCTCCATGTCTGATTTGTACTTGCTTTGTAGGACCTGATTCACTTTCAACTAAAAATTTTCCTGCTGAAGGAAAGTAATTTGAGATTGGGAAATGGAGAAGGCCTCTTTCAATTATGATATTTCTTTATATTTCTGTATGATGATCTATTTAGTTTTTTTGAACTCCATTTATTGTGCTATATCAACCTCCACTGGCACTGACTCACTATGCTGATGCAAAAGAGGTTGCTCCTCTATCTCACATTGTTCAACAATGGTGTCAATTTTAACAACACTCTTGGCAGACTTAGGCGAAAATACTTGTAACTTCCCCTTCTCATATGTATGAGAAAATTCCATAACCTTAGGAGCATCTAAAAGATGAGTAGGCATGCTAGAAGAACCAACCTCCATTAGATGTGTTGGTGATGTAATAAGCAATATAGAAAGGCTAGTAAGTATCGCTAACAATCTCTCAGAGAAGTTTTCCCAAGTCATGTTTATGGAGAACAAGTGATGCAAAACAATAAGCTTGATTAGGCCATGATGAAAGAGACTAGTGTGATTATCTTATATTCTACTCTGAACCTTCTCAGTCATTTTAATCAAGCTCCTGTACAAATAGTGTGGAAAATCAATTGTTTTGACAAAGGTAATGTTATCACCAATAACATTTCATTTTTTATTAGGAAGGTCATTTGGCATAGGTTTTATTGTCTTGGTAAATTAATTCATGAAATTGATAAAATTTTGTGAATTGGTCATAATCCTAAGATTTTAGAGTCCCACGTGTCATGTCATCATGGTAAAATCCATAAAAATCAATCAAAAATCTCCATGCATTTGTTCAAAATTTGGTTTTAACCACCTTTCTACTTTTTCCTAAGTACCTAGCAAAATCAATGGAAAATAGGTTGTTTTCGCTACGGACTCACCTGACAAGTGCATAGCAAATCCGCTAAAATTATAATGGAAAATGCTATGAACTCATGTTTTTCTGCATTGGTAAAGAAAAGGGTGAGGTGTTAAGTTTTAAGAGGTTAGAGTTCAATCTGAGGTCACGTGATTAGTTATTTGGAGTCATGCAACATGCGTGATCATCATTTGTCATCCATCATTTCATTTAACCTCCCTTATTTGTCTTTATACCTATCATATTCGAAATTTACCTTTTAAATTTATCCTTGAGAGCTATTTTCTGTCACCTTTCCCTCTTTCCTTTGAGTATAGTTGTTGTTATCGTCTTTAAAAAGGTCCAGCTTTGTCTGTAAGCACCTTGCTGTTCGAAATTATTCTTTGCAGGTGTCATACTATCAAGGAGGCCAGTGTTTTGTTAAGAGATATGGCCATGCATAAAAATACTAACAAAGGGGACTCAATGGTCATGTATGAGCCCATGGATTTAAATTGATCAATGAGGATCCTAGTTTTGCATAAGCCTTCACCAGTGTTGGTTGCATGAGGTTTTGCTAGAAATTGCAAGGTTTTCATTCCCAAGTTTCTAAGGACTTTGTAATGAATTTTGTGGGCATTGCATCAAAGGTGGGTCTGTTGATTTTCACGGTGTCTCCTGAAAAAATTTCCCAAGCTACAAAGATTCCGAGGACAATGGAAGAGTGGTTTAAAGCCATCAAATTCAAATTCTAGAACTGTGATGAGTTCTTGAAGCCTGAGCACATTGGAGTGGATATGATATTAGGGATCCAAAGAATCTGCCTTAAAGAAAATTACTCAAAAATCCTATTGGTAATTCAGAAATATTTCACTTGTGAAGGGAGGTTTCAAATGATTTATCAGTATCGATTTAGACTCTTGCTACATTTAACTAGTAAGCAAACTTTGGACCTTACATTTTTCTTATTTAGAAGCCTAAGAAAGATGTCAGATAAATTCCAAGCTAGGGTCGAGGGTAGTGAAACTTCAATCTTTCATCATGGATTAATCAAGTTACTAGTTTTGGAGGAGTTAAAAAAGTTATATAGAGACTAGGCCACATTCTTGTTTCTTAGTGGTTATGAAGTGGATGCATTAACTCCCAAGAAAATACCTAAATAAAATGCCAGACCTTCAAATAAAAACGATGAACATATAACTGGAGTAGAGGGTGTACAAGAAGAGGAAATGTAGCCCATTTTAGAGCCCATGGAGATTGAAATAGAAAATGCACAAGAAATAGAGATACCTCCGCCCGTACCTACAAGTAGTAAGCCAAAACCCAGCAAAAAGACTCATGGAAGAATAAATAAGAGCTAAAGAATAGGGAAAGTTAACCTAGAGGACATTAATTTCGATGGAAAAATTGTTAGTCTGAGGCATGAAATATGGATGAAATTACAGGCCTAAAAATCAAGGACACTTACTGTTGAAATTGAGGAAGATTCAGTGCAATAATTTTAGGTCTAAAAACACATTTTTCGAGGAAAAAGGTTAGATGGAGGCAAAAAATTTGAGGTCAATGAATGATGACACGAGCATGATTTTCAAGGGCATTAAAGTATGGATGGTGGCACAAGTTTCTAAGATCTGGACCGAATTCCAATGAGGGAGATAACTACTCCTTCGTTGTATTTAATGTTGTAAATTTCTTTGAGATAAAAGAAAATAAAATCCTCTTCCTACTAGTTTTCCCTTTGGGGTTCTTCCAAGGTATGATTGACCAAAAATATAAGTGTCTAAATAATGCATGCTTGTGAAATTATCATCTGAAACTGAAAATTAGAGGTAGCTTCTGGAATTTATTTTGAAATGATATAGAAAGAGAGAGTAAAATGATCCATATTAGCAACCATAAACATATCTAACAAAATGAACTAAACAATATCCATAAGATGAACCCAACAATGTTAATACTGAAAACCCTGATTCAAAAGCATGTGATCCACTGTCACTAACTCCAGTGAACTTAAAAACCAAATCCTAAGAACCAATCGTACCCAGAGAGTGATGTGTGTGCGACTAAAACCCTCCAAACACATGCATGAGCATGCAAGCCTATGGTTATGACCAAAATCTACCTATGTCATTCTTGCAATCGAAAACCAAAAACCCTAGACACGTGCGAGCTTCGGACCCTACAATCTCAGACTTGTGCGAGTGAAATTTCAACAAAGTATCTCAGAAATATGCCAACCAAACCAAAGAAAGAAGAAGAATGATCATACTGATGATGTCCAAATTAGGTTGAGGTCACTTGTATTTATAACCTTCCAAAGGTGTCCAATTTACGTTAGGTCTGATCTAATCAAATATGCACATGTGGGCTTTAATTAAAAAATACACTTTCCCTTGTCTAAATTGAACGCTTCCATAGTCAAAATTGGTCCTCTAAAAAACAGGAATCTCGTCCCATGGTTGAATTTTTCACTGAGCTGAAAAATTAACATTTTTTTCCACTAGTGTTACATCCTCTAGTATTCTGTTTGTGGATAGTGGAGCTTCTTTCCATAGGATCGGAGTTACAAAACACTTTACAAATTTTATAGAGTGATATAGATTTTGAGGTGGTGCTTGGATAAAATTTCTAGTTTCCCCATTTTTATTTTCCTCTATAGTATAGTTAGGATGGATTTCCAGGGTACATGATGGCCAGGTCACTACAGCAGGAGGCCCTGGAGGGGTTTTGACATGTTTATTGGAACCAATAGTGTTCGCTTGGCATATTCTATCATTTGCACAACTTGCTTTTGGTTCTATTGCATTCCAATAATTCCTATAAAATGGGGTTATTATTGAACATGCCTAAATTAATGTAATATCCCCAATTAGTAGAGAACTAATTTGGAATATCAATTTTTAACCAATTTTTCCTTTTCTAATGTTAAGCAGAAATAAAGTGGGTAAGGGGACCCACAAATAAAACTAAGCTGCTAAAGTGCTTCCCTATAGTTCCTAAAGACAAATATTGTAGTTGAAGTGGGGTCCATGTGGCCACCCAACGAATGGAGTAGCATCCTAGGTGGCTGTGTGGGATATGTAGCGTAGTGGTAGGCCGAAGGAGGGGCAAAGCAGAGCTTGTGGGCCCAAGGGAACATTGGAGGCTTAGTTTAGACAAAAGGGAATGTGAGCATCTCATTCCTCATTCATTCATCTATCTAATTTTATGTCTGACTGACTGAAGCACGCTTGAGATGTTTAGCCAAGTTTGTAGTGTTTTTTAGCACAGAGATTTCCAAGCATAGATCTCAATCTCTACCTCGGGGGACTTTGAGTGCCTGCTCAGGAGAGGAGTACCATCTAGTTTTGTGAGAAGCTTGCAAGGAAACATCACATCTATTGAGATTTTGGTGTAGCATCGGGTGTGTTGTAGCTCAGAAATTTTGTGGAGGGGCTAGAACACATGAGATCTCCAAGACCCAGAAAGCGTCTGGAAAAATTCCATCTGGTGTAAAATTTATTCAAATAATTAAAATTTTGAATGAGGACCCTATGTCTAACTTAGGGAAATTAAAAAATTAAAGTGAATTAATTTACACATGTGATGAGAATGTTCTAAGTGACATGGATCAAGCTTTATTTTAATCTTAGATGTTGATTAGAGATTAGATCACGACCATTGATGTGTCAATAAGAAAAGTATATGTGAAAATTTCTTAAACTTAAGAAACCCTACTATTAAATCTTGATTTACTTCTCCTACTTACATAAGTTATTAATCTAAATATACAGAATTAATATCAAAGTAAATACAGTTAGAAACCTACACATATAGGTCAAATATTGAATAACATGCTCATAGACAAAGTGACACACAAGGATTTTCTAGAAAAAATGTCCCTGGAAAAACACAATGTGGGAAAACTGGTGCTACTAGCTTCTGGAGGTTTTTATTATTATTATGTAGATTCTAAGTTCAAAAACCTTAGGAATCAAAACAGGTTAACCTGATAGAGAAATATAAATGGCAACAATACATCTATCCTAGAGACAGAAAAATATGAGTGATTCACACCCTCTAACAGAATTTATAGAAATCAGCCCCTTTCCAGCCTCTGGAAACTCCAAGTGATCCAGGTGGCTCTAGAGACACACACATGACAAAGAGGGCTTATGAAATCTAAAAGATAAATGTGTTCGAATTTCTCTCTAACCAGGTTCAAGTTGAATATCTCATCGTCCTGATCGCAATGGTGTGAACGGTTCGTCGAACCGAGTTCGTATGCGAAAGTTAGAGCTGGTCAAAGTTCTAAGGTTGATTGGATGACTTGGTAGGTTAAGGAAGGCACAATTTTTCATTTTTCCAATGATCGGATTCTAGCCAGCTCTGGTTGGATTCCGAGAAAATTTGTGGAGTTATTAAATTGACTCCTTTGGCCTAAAACTGAATTTTTAAAAATTGTGTGCTTGGTTTTATAAAATAAAAAATATATATATAAAAAGAGGGGCAGGTCATGACCCCTGCCTCTACCCTAACCATATAAATAAATATATATATATATATATATATATATATATATATATATATATATATATATATATATATATATATATATAACAAACATATATGTTAAACTATGTATAACATTCGTTATAACATCACCAGAAGTGGCGTAGACGGGACCGACGAGGGTCAAGCCCACCTAGCCCACGTGGCTGGCCCTCGAGCGGGTAGTCCCACGGATAAACACCACCATATGAAACAATAAAACAATCAATGCTATTTTGGAGCAGGCGGGATTTGAACCTGACCCGCCTCCACACAATTTTCCAACGACACCAACGGAGCACCGATGGAGCTTTGATAGCTCCACCCATCAACTAATATAAAAACTCAGTTTTTGACAAATGTACCCAGTAGAGCCGAGCACACATTTAGAGGCAGAGGAGCTACAAACCAAAGGAGAGGGCACAAATTTCGAGGAAGAATCTTTTTTGATTTGTGGAAAATCATTTTAATTCCAAGGAGGTTAAATTTCTCTATGTCATAATGTATTGAACTTTATATGCATTTTAACCTAAATTTCATAAGGAGCACGATGGTGCACCTAGATTTGAAATTTGAGTAGCAGTTCAAAAGATTCTCTTTAGAATATGAGGATCAAGAATCTTGAGGGAATCTAAAAGATTCCTATAGCCCCAGAATTTCATTTTTTCAGAATTCAGAAATTTTATAGTTAATTCTGCATTATTCGACGCCACGAATGTGATGGTGTATTCAGATTTTTCCATTTTTCCATTCCTTTTTTCAACCACTGTTCAAAGTGGAGTTGCAAGTGTTAGCATTTAATATGTGAACATTCGTTTTCAGGATATTTGATGCCATGATATTGATGGTACAACCAAATCCAACAGTTTATCATCCTTTTCTTCAGATAGCTCCAGGATGTGGGGTATATGTAGTGTCATCATGTACTTCTTTGTCTCTTTGCTATGAGATGCATTGTGTTGTATAGATCTTTGTTTGATGTTTGATGTGGGATGCTGTTTTGTTCTTGATGTGAGATGCAATTTCTATCATGGATTTTTTTAATGTTGTTTGAGATCCCTTTGTTGCCATGTTCGGCGGGATACTCTTAGTCACCATTGAGTGAAATTGTCATGCTGATAGGAGTCATTTTTGTGAATGAGAGTTCCTGTAGAGGAACATCTCATGGAGAGGTCCAACCACTCCTACATGAGGGAATTTTCCTTATATGACAGAGAAAATACTATCCATGTACATCATCACTATTTCCAACACTTAACGCAACGGCTTACACCATCTTGACACTGAGGCCTGGAGACGTAGTCCCTCTTGGACAAACTCCATTATCAATATCTTATGTTGCTAATGCTTATTATGTTCCTCTTATTTAAAACATGCATATATGTTCATTTATGTTCATTAATGATTTTGATGAAATTTAAGTCTAACACATCAACCGAAGTAAAAGGTCTTGGTTTAAAGGGTAGTGAAATTCACCCGGATCAAGTGGTATCAGAGCGGTCTTCTTGCTAATGTGGACTGCAAGTGTGAACCATTGAATGTGAAAAATGGAGGATGTCAAAGACATGTACGAGACCATGCTCAGGGTGTCTGAGAAAGCATACATGTTGTATGAATATTATGAGAAACAAGCAATAGATAACGCTGAGTTGAAAACACTTCTACAAGAGGAGAAGGAGGACAAGCAACGATTGCAAGCCACAAGAGAGGCATTGGAAGAATTTAAGCGCAACAATGAAAGTATTCAAGCAGATCATGAGGCATTGAAGACACTCCTATAGAAAGATAAGAAGATGAAGCAGTGATTGGAGCTTCAGCTACAAGCCACGACAGAGGCCTTGGAGGAAGTGAAGCGCAACGAAGGCTTAGAGAATCCTTCTTCATCTATTTAAAAATTGACACTTGAGGTAAAAAATGTTGATTTCTCTTTAGTTTCATCCTCACATGATATCATTTCTATTGGAAGTGTGGATATACCCATTAACGGAACCGGCATGAGGCTCCTTACCAAGATGGGGTACCAAGGAGGAGGACTTGGCATTATTGGCCAGGGAATAAGCCAACCATTGGAGGTTTTGCAGATACCTTGTTAAGCAGGTTTTGGATACACTGAAGGAGGATGTTCGAAGGACATCAAAGGAAAACATACATTTTTGAACTCACCAGGGAAGAGGATTGATGGGAACACTTCACCATCATTCCATGCTAGTGCATCTTGTAGTGAAATATATTAGGAAATCTCTCATAATCATGATCGCACCAGACACCACCAGGAAATAATGGCCGCACAAAGGAGGATGAGGCATGGAAATCCTTCCCCATAACAGAAAAAGAAATTGGCTAAGAAGATTTGGAGAAAGAATACTCTTTGCAGCCATTACAACCAAAGTGGCCATCAAAGAGCCATGTGTTCAAGGCTCCATCTAGATCAACACCTTAAGGATGAAGCGTCGATGCATGAACTGGTTGAAAATATTGCTCGACAAGAAAACATGCCACAGGGCGATGATCCATTCAATTTGATAAGTGAGAGATGGTTTTTCTAGATGTGGTAGTGTGTCATGGTTGTGTTTGTAAATCATATGTTGCATTTTTAACTGTAAAAGTGATGATGTGTTTTCCATCGCTTGTTAAGCAAACATGATATTTTGGCCTTGTTTTTTAAACCATGTGATTCATTTCTTTCAAGTAAAAGTGATGATGTGTTTTCCATCACTTCAAAATGCAACAATGATGTTTTGGCCTTGTAATGATAGTTGGGGTGTGAATTCCATTTGATGTAAACTTGACCACCGAGTATGTGTTATAAACTCGTGGCAAGTATGGAAATTTTTGGGTCATAGCTGGTAATATTTGAGCATGTAATTTGCAAGAGAATTTACCACATGTTTGTAGAGGATGCAAGTGTTGGTTCATCACTTAAGGATTTAAAGAAAAAAGGTGAAGGAGATGGAAGGGTGAACTTTTTCAGGACACTTGTGGTATAGACATTGTACATAGCAGTTTAAGATTCTTGTTGATTCTTTTTGAGGACCACAAGTTCCTCAGTGGGGAGGAATGATGCAGGTGGCTCTAGAGACACACACAGGACAAAGGGGTCTTATTAAAGCTCAAAAATCAAAGTGTTTAGATCGCTCTCGAACCAGGTTCAAGTAGAATATCTTGTCGTCCTAATCGCAACGATGTGAACGGTTCATCAAATCGAGTTCGTATGTGAAAGTTAGAGCTGGTCAAAGTTCTAAGGTTGACTAGATGACTTGATATGTTAAGGAAGTCACAATTTCACATTTTTCGGTGACTAGATTCTGGGCGAATTTGTGGAGTCATTAAATTGACTTCTTCAGCCTAAAACCAAATTTTTAAAAATTATGTGTTTGGCTTTATAAAACAAAAAAATATATATAAAAAGAGGGGTGGGTCGTGACCCCCGCCCCTACCCCAACCATATAAATATATTATTATATTTGGTAGGATTGATGGCTATGACCCCGCCGCCCCAACCAAACTCGACCATATATAGATATAGATATAGATATACATATAGATATAGATATAGATATAGATATACATATACATATACATACACATACACATACACATACACACAGAGATATATATATATATATATATATATATATATATATATATATATATATATATATATATATAACAAACATATATGTTGAACTATGTATAAAATTCATTATAACATCACCAGAGGAGGTGTAGACGGGACCGATGGGGGTCAAACCCACCCAGCCCACGTGAGCCGGCTCCCGAGTAGGCAGTCCCATAGTTAAACACCACCATATGAAACGTTAAAACAATCAATTCTATTTTGGAGAGGGCGTGATTTGAACCTGACCTGCCTTCACAATTCCAACGACACCAACGGAGCACCGACGAAGCTTTAATAGCTCTGCCCATAAACTAATATAAAAACTTAGTTTTTCACAAATGCGCCCAGTAGACCCGAGCATGTAGTTCAAGGCAGAGGAGCTACATACTAGAGGAGTGGACATGGATTTCGATGCAGAGCATTTTTGATGCTTGGATAATCATTTTGATTCCAAGGAGGTAAAATTTCTCTATGTCAAAATGTGTTGAACTTTATATGCATTTTAACCAAAATTTTGCAGGGAGCGCAATGGTGCTCCCATATTCTCCATTTGAGTAGTGGTTCAAAAGATTCTCTTAAAAATATGAGGATCAGAAATCTTGAAGGAATCTAAAAGATTCTTGTATCTCCATAATTTCACTTTGTCAGAATTCAGAAATCTGACAGTTGATTATGCACTATTGGATGCCACAAATCTAATGTTGTATTCATATTTTCCATTTGACCATTCCATTTTTTGACCACTTTTCAAAGTGGAGTTTCAGGTGTCAGTATTCAATATGTGAGCAGTCTTTTTCAGGATATTCGACGCCACAAAATTGATGGTACAACCAGATCTAGCAGTTTATCATCATTTTCTTCAGATAACTCCAGGATGTGAGGTAAATGTAGTGTGATCATGTACTTATTTGTCTCTTTTCTATGAGATGCATTGTGTTGTATAGATCCTTGTTTGATGTTTGATGTGGGATCTTGTTTTGTTCTTTATGTAAGATGCAATCTCTATCATGGATTTGTTTTATGTTGTGTTGTAACTTTATTTTTTTTGATAAGTTAGCATAGTAGTTTGAAATAAAAAATAAAAAAAAATGTTAGGAAAATTATGTTTTTATGCACATCCATGTTAGAATAAAATGTTAGAGTTCATTTTCTATAAATAAAGAAGGAAAAAATAAAATTTTAGGGAAGCATAAAATAAAAAAAATGAGTGAATGATTTAGTGTTTTGAGAAATAAAACTATGGATGCTTGTTTAAATGCGTGGATACCTAAGAGATTAGAATTTAATTTATGATGTTAAATTCTTCAAAGAGGAGGTTTAATTTTCATTTTTTAAAATTTGATATATATAATTGCTTATTGATTTTATTATAAAGTTGCTACGCGACAAAGGGTCAAATCAAAGGAGTAAAGCACTAACATGATTGGACGACATATCTCACACCTGCCCCGGATCTATGGTGGAGAATCACTTCACGACCCCCCACCCCCCAGACCATTTCTCCTTAACGTGTATTAATGGATGTCTATTTTTGTGACATGGCGGCACCACAGTTTTTCGCACCCCCTCTGCCCAGAACTGGAAATTGGGAGGTACCCCCCCCTTGAAATCCAACGGTTTTCTATGCTCGATGACTATTCCTCCCATGCCCGATGACCATTCCTCCTGCGCCCTCAGCCAATGGATATCCTTCCCATGCCATAATAGTTAGCCCACTATCCAATCTCATCCCTCCACATCATTTGATCGTTACCCTCCAACGCTTCACTCATAGCCATTAGTCGCTTCGTTAGCCACTAAACTCGCTCTTGGACTGTTAATCACCATGTTTATCATTAAACCCCATCAGATCAGTTAACCCCTACGACCATATCCCAGACCGTTAATTCCAGATCATAGTTTATAAAATCATCTATAACCTCCCTTTCATCACTTTTCTTTCTCTTCCAAATTGCTGTTTTACCCGCATTTTATTCCAAATAAATTTGTCAGTCTCTCTACTCTGCAACCACCATCCTACTTCTGTAATCCTTGTCACATTATCTGAAACCCTATCTTCAAATTATTTTCCCAATCATATCTTGGCAAACATGGTACCCAAGGCCAAAAACAAAAAACAAACTACCCCTAAGGGAAAAGCCATGAAACAGGTGACAAAAGAGGTTCAAATTGTTAATTCTGTTGCATAGGTTGCTAATCCAGTTGAAAAATATTTCCCTATTGTAACACCACAGCTTAACCTTGACCTCATACCCCTTTCTGACACCTTTTTCAAAATCACAGACTGTCATTGCGAATTTGAATTCTATGAGCTACATTAGTGGTTAAGACAGAAGCACACAGATAACCAGGACCATATCAAGTTCTAGGAATCCATGTTGCCTTTGTTTTCCTTTCCACATACTCACCCATTCCATGATATAATTGTCTGGTGTCAAAAATAGTATGACCCTACAACAAGGTCATTGGTGGCTCAGAATGGAAACATTCTGATCACCATATCCCCTAAAACTATAAACCAGATGCTACTCATTCCTTCATCTAATTCCTTGTCCCATTTTTCACCTATTGCTCTCATGGAACTTTACCAAAAACTATCTTTCTCTCAAAGAGCTTAGATATTTGACATTTTATTACCCGAGGATGCAGAGTTGCCCAAGAAAAATCCACCATATTCATCTTCAATTTTTCTTGACGCCTCCAAACATTGCATCTCTCTCCTCTCATACCTACTAGGATACCAAAATGACCAATTTTTTTATGAACCCATCATGGGGTTCTTATCTATTTTTAGCAAAGAAAAATAACCATTTTTTATGTATAATTACAGCCAATTCTTGGCTGAAATTATACATGAAAAATTCATGAACTTCACCACAAAAGGAGTGTTTAATTATACTATTTTAATTGTTCACATGTTTTTGTTTCAACAGGAAGAAATGTTGCATGTCCACTTCAACAAGCAGGATACACAGGGAGTGAATCAATCAGTCATTCATTGGACAAAGTTGGTTATAGCTTCATCAACAACCATTTCTTTTGCAAAGTTCATAGACTCATTCATACATCCAGTAAGGCAGCTCCTTACAAGTCAATCAGAGCCCAAAATTGGAGAAGAAAATAAAAGGATCTTGAACCTTTGTGAGCAAGCTAAAACTGGTGATTGGTACTTGTATAAAAATTACACAGAAATCAGGGTATATGGCTATGAAATCACACCATATAAGCTTCCAAGATATGTACCTATGATATTTTTCTCCGTAGAGTACATTAGACAAATGTTAAACATGGATGAGTTACATTTTGTCTCAAGAAAGAGAAAATATCAGTTTAAATTCAAATCCATCATTTGATCCTTCATCTACAATACCAGAGAAGTTGGTGCTAAAGAAAATGCATTGTTACATAAGATGGGTTTTCAACCAATTTTTACTTGGTCATATGACCTCCATGGAATTATTTCTGCTCTAAGAGTTTAACTCAAAACAATTCCTATACTCATACCTCTAGAGCAGAAATAGAGAAATACATGAACCAAGATGAATGGGTAGAAGGTACTCTCTAGGAAGCATATGAACAGGTCATTTCAACTTCTAATGTACAACGCCCTGTCCCTGATAGTAAATAAAAAAATAGAGTTAGAGAAGAGCCTCCACATGCTAAAGAAATACTCAAGGAATTCATCTAGTAGCACAAAAAGCCAAAGCTCACTTCCACCTTACTTTCAGGGGGAGAACAACCAAAGATCATAGATTTGGGAGAAAATGAGGTTTCTACATCCACGAGTGTTCCTAAAAATCCTCCATCATCATCACCTGCAAGAGAACCACTAGAGATTATCTAGCATTCAGAGTCCAACTCTTATGAAGAGAAAAACATTTTCTCTAGATTCTTAGATACCAAGCACAATAATGAAGCATTGAAATATGATGTTTATAGTCAATTCTGGAAGCAAAAATCTACATCACAACCTAGGATTCTCACCGCCTTTGATAGTGAGAAAGAAAGGATGCAGATGGCCTTTCTGCAGGAAACAATTCCATTAACAAAGACTCATGTTGAGTACAAGAATATTGTATTCTCTTTTGATGCAAATCAGATCCATCTAGTTGATCAGATGGACATGCACAGGCAGTCAGGAGAGATGCTATTTTCAACAAATACCACAACATCCGTGTCACTTTACAAACTAAAATCTGCACTGTCAAATGTTCAATCTCAGCTAAATATTGAAAAATTATCTTCATTGGCTAAAGACAACAGATGGAAGTCATTGGAAGAAATTGTAGTGAAAGTTGGGTATGACCCAAAATACTACAAGGCAGTTGAGGAAATCATTAAAAATAAGAATGCATACATATTTTATATGTGTAGACAAATCAGGCTACCCTCATCTGAAGACCCGTAGACTAAGGAGATTGCAAAAAATGAATATAAAAAAGAGGAAATGTTGAAGTTGATCATTGATACAAATCTGCAAATTAGAAATATGGAAGAACAAATTGAAAAATTACTACTGAAAGAGAAGTCATCACTCCAAGTGAATACTAATCATAATACAACAACTAAAACATCTTATGCAGTATAGAAATTTCAGCAGCTTTGACTACAATTGATGCAACAAAATTGGCACGAGGTTTTTCCATTCAGAAGCAAGCACATGATAAATTACAACAGAGGTTTCAAATTCTTGAGTCACAGAAAATTAAAAATGACACTTTATACATGGAGGAAATGCAAAATACTCATCAGTTAGGACTTAAAATAGAGAGTGAATCTCTAATCGCTGCAACTCTATTTGAATCTAAGTAGAACATCTGGGAGGATATCAACAGGTCTATGGCAGAGGTATGGCCATCTATATAGATTATATTTTAACAGCAAGAACTCATCACCAAATGTAGAGAAGCCATTGAAGAACTGAAAGAGCACCTCAAAAATAAACCAAGTGAAGCCACTGACATGATCTAGGTTCTCAATTCAAAGAACAGAGAGGAGTTGTAAGTAATCAACATATTGGACAACACTGCAACAATTTTGGAAATAAAGAAAGTTTTGCAGAAAAGAAAATTAATCGACCAATTGCAAACCAAATGTGAAGCTTTTAATACATTTTTCAAAGATTTCATACTAATTTTAATGTTTTAAATCATAAAGGAGTACCAGGATTGGTAGGATTAGATGATAAGTTGATTAAATTAGAAGATTACTGTAAAAAGTTATACACAATTTCAATAGATATGTCAAAGTTTGTAGGTATCAAAGCACAGGTTATGGGGAAAACATTTCTTGAAGCTCTGCAGGTTGATTTTATCATTCAACATCAAATCAAATAGTTATTCATTCAAAGATCAACTTTTGATAGATATACTGAAGTAGATGAAATCTTCAGGAAAATTATGAGCGTAGAAATCCTAAGTCAAGATCGATGGGATAAATTTTGTGGAACATCGAGTAAAAGGATGAATTTTACAACATGCCATCACATCAGATTTTTGAGGGTCCAATCATCAACAGATTTCATCAAAAGGGTCCAAGTCATCAAAAAAATCCAAGAATACAGAGACACTCCATCTATCTATTTCCTTCTTCTATTATATTATTGTAAGCAATTAAGATATTTCTAAGTTTTAAGAATTAGTATAAAGAACTCTCATTTCGAGTTATTAAGCGTTGCACCCTTGGATGAGAGAATTTCTGTAAGAAGAAATTGTACAAGTCTTTTTGATCATCAATAATAGAAGAAGGATTTTGAATTTGTCTCATACAACTCTATTCTCTCTGTGAGTTTTTCCAGTTTTCATACATTTTGTTTCTTCATATATTTAATTTCTATCAAGATAACTAGGTGAGATTAATTGTGTTTCAGTAATCTTATAATTCCTCCTGAAGTTATTATCAAAATAAATAATGATTTACTTAATAGTTTGTTGATGTAATTCCCTTTCATTTATAAATTTTCAGCATCTTGATAATGTTAAGTGTATTTTATTGAAATTTTAGACATTGTTTAAAGGTTTTCAAGCTTATGATTTATTGAAGAATTAAATCTGAATATTTGATAATCATATCCTCTTACATAAATATACTTAATAAAATTATGAAATATTAATCACTGTGTGAGATAAATAAGTAGCCCTTGTAATTACTGATATTATCTGGAAAATTTAATCAATAATTGTTTTCTAAAAGTTATCTTATACATTGGTCCTCCAAAATTACAAACCACAACAAAATATTATAGATTCTTGTGCACTATTATTGACCACAATTATCTCAAAGGACATCATCAATTTGGCACCATTTCCGGGGAACGAATTTGATTTTTTTTCCCTAGGAAAACAATAAAAATATATTCCTTTAAGGTGACTAAAGGTTTAGTTAGGTCAAAATATCTCACCCGGTGACTCCACTGTGACCAAACTAGCTCCTTCAAAGCACACTAGATCTTATTCTAACTCTGATATTGTCCAACCCTTATCAGATCCAGAGAGACTGGTAAGAAGAGCTTCCTCCAAAAGAAGGCATCAAACCCTTTCTTCTTCATTTATTCCTCAACATGAGATCAATATAATTCCCGATCCTTTCATATATGCACCTATTCCTTTAGAATCAGAAGATATACCTCATAGATTACATGAGTTAGTATCTAAAGGAGTGGATTTTCAATCATCCTTGTTAGTTCATTCTTTATAGTCTTATAAATTACCTCAGGAACCTTCTAAATCTCCTGTATCAGAGCAAGATTTGGATCTAAACTTTCTTGGATTCAAGCCTACTAATTTCATTTCCCCTATTACATATTATGCACCTTCTACTTCACACCAACTATAATATCTATATTCTCTTTATTCTAATCCTTTATTTGAACCTAGAGAAGGAGAACAAGAGGTTAAAAAACTGGTTATTAGAACTCCTATAAGGTCCCAAAGAATTTCTTCCATCCCATTTCATTCTCCTCCTCATTCTCCACCTCATTCCTCACCTCCTTCCTCTCCATCTTCACCTACAAATTCTACTTCTTCCTCTTCAACTACTAATACTCATTCTTCTACGTCAACATATTCAAGTATGGCTGGTTTTAGACCAATTGTAAAAGCAAGATATGCCCCTCTTTTACTTCCTGCTATCCTTAATTATTTCCTCTAGGATATCTAAAATTCCTTCCTTGATTTAATGGTGAAACTGGTTTATCAACAGAAGACCATCTGGCAGCGTTTCTGGATTTTGCAGATAACATGAACATAGAACATGAAAATGTTTATATGATATTGTTCTTGCAATCCTTAGAAGGAAATTTTAGGATTTATTTTAGGAAATTACCAGTTGATTATATTATATCATGGAAAGAATTAGATAATATATTTAAAAATAAATGGGGAGTACAAAAGGACCATGTGTATTTCTTAACTGAATTTGAAGAACTAAAAATAAATTTTGGAGAACTAGTTGTTGATTTCACCAAAAGATTAAATAATCTTTACCACAAAATTCCTCCTGATTGTAAACCTCCTATACCAGCAGCTAAGGTTAGATTTTCAAAGGCTTTTGAAGATGACTTTGTTTTCATGTTGAGAGAAAGAACATCCTAAACCCTAGAAGACATGAAAAATAATTCTATAGAGGTCAAAGAAAATATGTCTGCATCATCCAAGTTAAAAGCTAAAGCTGAAAAATCCCAAAAGAAATTAAAATCAAATCAGGAAGCTTCTCCTTCCTCTAAATCTAAAAGTGAAGATGAAAAAATAGATGAAATCACATCACTTATTAGAAACCTATCAAATAGTATTTCAAAGATTGAAACTCAACCAAGAAAAGTTCAACAAATTGTCTCTAGACCCTAAACACAAGTTTAGGGTCAATATAAAAAGGCTCCTCCATTGCAAATTCTTCAGAGGCCTCATAATGACCATCAAGTACCCACGCCGTTGTTGATTGATGATAAACAACCTGATGGCAATTCTTTATCTATCACTGAAGATATTAATAACATAGATAATACATCCCTTCAGACTGCCATTGTTCCTGTCCCCCAAAGTCAAACCCCTCAAGAAGACCAAGATACTTCTCAGGTTTCTAAATATCAAGCTTTTTCTGAGTTTTTGATTACAGAAATCAATAGAAGATATGATTTAAGACCTAGAGTTGGTCCTGTTAGACCTCCCAAAAACCTTGTAATAATTGAACCTCAAGTAAAAACTATTGAAACTTAAACTAATTCTACTCAACCTCTAAATCAGTCAAGTGATTATGCTCAAATTGAAAAAACTATATTGACTACTTTTAATGTGGAGAAAGAGTTAGAAAGAGTTAAAATTCCAATTCCACTTTCAGAACTTTCTAAAAACCCAGGATATAAAATTTAAGTTGCAAAATGGATCCAAAACTCTAGTGTGGATGATGAAGGAGATATTATTAATCTGCAAAATGAAAGACCCACCATAGCTTCTGATCCTAGTTCTGATATGATTGATGAATCCATACTACCTTTTTATGTAAATTTGAAAGTGCATGAATCCCTACTATACAATTGTATGTTGGATTCTGGTGCTTCACACAACTTAATGCCTAAATTTATTATGGAACAACTTAATTTGTATATCACTCAAACCTATCACGACATATATACCTTTGACTCTAAAAAGGTACAATGTTTAGGACTTATAAAATACCTAGTGGTCACTTTACATCAAATACCAATTAAAAGTGTTGTATTAGACATAGTTGTCACCGATATTCCCCCCAAATTTGGAATGCTTTTATCAAGATCATGTTGTGCAAAATTAGGAGGGAGTCTTCAAATGGACATGTGTTTTTCCACTATTCATGTATATGGTGGAGAGAGCCTTAGGTTATATAGAGAATTCAAATTCCTAAACACTGTTTGCAAAGATTATCAGGCTAGAAATCATCCCATTTATGCAGTTGATTAGGATTTTAGCTGTTTCCAACTATCATCAGAATTTTCACAGAATTCGTTGAAGATGTAATTGAAACACCTAAATATGTTCAAATTGAAATTTGGAAATTATTCTTTGATGGATCTTGGACCAAAGATGGAGCTGGAGTAGGATTTGTTCTGATTTCACCTGATAAAGAAAATATCACTCAATCATGTAAGTTACATTTTGAGGTCAAAAATAATGTTGTTGAATATGAAGCTTTTATCCTAGGATTACAACTTGCTAAAAGTCTAAAGTTTCAAAATTTGAGTGTCTTTACTGATTCAAAAATTATAGTAAAACAGGTTAGGAGTCTTTGTCAAACAAGGCATCCTAGGCTCAGGTCTTACAGAAATGAGATTTGGGACACTATTGAAAACTCCTTTAACACTTTCAATATCACTTTTATTCCTAGAGATGAAAACATACATGCAGATTCATTAACTGTTTCTACTAGTTCTTTCAAGATTCCAGATCAATTTCAAATACAATATCAATTTCAAATCAAATATAGGCCATCAATTCCAGACAATCTTAAGCATTGGAAAATATTTGACGATGATGAGGAATTAAAATCCTTTCTTCAAGTCATTGATGCATTTTCTGTATTGCAAATTGAAGAATATAAATTATACATTAATGAATCTACTAAAGAAAAGGAAATTCAAATCTAAATTCAAAGGTAGATGATCATGATATTATACAACTATCAAATAATTTTATCCACAAAGGACTTGTTCCTTTAGAAAAATTGTTTGATCAAAATGATGTTCCCAAAAATCCATTCTCTGTTTCACCAAAATATGAAATAGAAGATACTAATATTAATATTGGTGAGGAGATTAAAAATATTAAACTTTGTGCATCTTTAACTCCTAAAATTAAATCTGAATATATCAATCTTCTTAAGAATTACAAAGATTTTTTTTCCTGCTCTTATGCTGATCTAATAACTTATGACACATCTTTAATTGAGCATAAAATTCCACTAAAACCAGAAGAAAATCCTTATCAGCAAAAGTTAAGAACGATGAATCCAATTCTGCTTCCCACCATAGAAAAAGAACTTAAGAAGATTTTAGATGCCCAAATAATTATCCCTTTAAGATACTCTAATTGGGTTGCTAATCTAGTCCATGCCCGAAAAAAAAATGGTAAAATTAGACTCTATGTGGATTTTAGAAACCTTAATAGAGCATCCTTGAAAGATAACTATCCACTTCCAAATATGGATCAATTACTTCAAAGAGTGTCAGGTGCTAACAGATTCTCTATGCTTGATGGTTTCTCTGGTTATAATCAGATATTGGTGAATTTATATATTGGTGAATTTAGAAGACAGGGAGAAGAAAACATTTACTACACCTTGGGGTACATTCATGTATGCCAGGATGCCTTTCAGCCTATCAAATGCAGGACCAACATTTCAGAGAGCCATGGACTTTGCCTTTGTTGGAAAGGTAAACAAATTTGTTGTTATTTATCTTGATGATTTAACTGTTTTCTCTGAATCGGATCAAAAACATCTCAAGCACTTGATGAGATTTTTTGATAGGTGCAGAAACTTTGGAATATCTCTAAATCCCGAGAATTCATTGTTTGTCATTAAAGAGGGAAAATTACTAGGTCATATTATTTCAAAATATGGAGTATTAATTGATCCCAAAAGGGTCTCTGCTATTCTATCATTATCATTACCTAGAAATAAGAAAGAGATACAAGCATTTTTAGGGAAAATTAACTTTTTGAGAAGATTTATACCTAACTATGAAAAAATATTTAAAGACATAATAGATATGCTCAAAATGAACCATTAATTCAAATGGAACATTTCCACAAGATATGAATTTGACCAAATAAAGAAGGTCGTTTCTAAAGCCCCAACCTTAGCGAGTCCAAACTACTTTGAGCCTTTCAGCATATTCTCTTTTTCTTCTGAAACCACCCTTGATACTGTCCTTTTGCAGAAGAATAAAGATTATCATTATCAACCCATAGAATTTTTTAGCAAGGTCATGAGATATGCAAAACTCAAATATGATATTATTGAAAAACAATCCTATGCCTTAGTTCAAGCTCTGAAATCTTTTAGACTGTATGTCCTCCATCTACCATTATTTCCTATGTACCTAACAATGCTATAAAAACCGTTCTTACAGAACCAAACACTAATGGAAGAAGAGGAATATCGATAACTCAAATCCTTGGGTTTGACCTTACTATTAAAACTACCAAGTTAGTAAAGGGACAAGGTTTAGCTAAATTGTTAGCTGAATCTAATTATAAGGTGTTGGGCATAAAATCTATTTTTGAAGTCTCTGAGAACCATCCACAACAACCTTCTTCAAATTTGGAAAGGGAGAATCCACGAGAACCTTTTTCAAATTTGGAAAGGGAGAATCCACAATAACCTTCCTTAAATGAAGAAGGGGAGAATCCACAAGAACTTTCCTTAAATTCAAAATGGGAGAATCCACAAGAACCTTCCCAAGGAATGCAAGGAAATAATACATAATATCCTTCTCCTTCAACTCAAACAATACCTGTTCACATTGATGAGAAGAAGTTTGTATTATCAGATTGGTATGCAGATATTGTTCATTTTCTGATCCATTTTGAATTCTAGCTCAGTTTTCCAAAAGCCAATGTAAAACACTCAATTTGAAATCCATCAAATACTGTATCATCAATGCCAAATTATACTGAAAATATCCTCTTAATATTCTACTACTTTTCTTGAAAGAATCAGAGACTGGAGGAATCATTGATTAGTTTCATGCAAGGATATGTGGAGGGAATTATGCTTGGAGAGAATCAACATACAAATAAATGACGGCAGGATTATATTGGCCTAATTTGTTTTCACAAGTAGGAGAAAAATTCAAAGCTTGTGTTCCATGTCAGCTGTTTGCTGGTAAGAAAAAAATAGCAGCCCTTCCACTAGTTCTAGTGGTTGTCTCAGCACCATTTCTTCAATGGGGATTAGAATTTATAGAAGAAATTCACCCAGCTTCAAGTAATAAGCACAGATAGATCTTAACTGCTACTGAATATTTCACCAAGTGGGTGGAAGCCATTCCTGTAATAAATGCCACAGATTTAGTTGTAATCAAATTCATTGAAGAGAATATTTTATCTAGATTTGGTTGTCCACAACAAATAGTCATTGATAATGCAACATCATTCAGTAGCATAAAGATGATTGAATTCTGCCAGAAATATCAGATTCTACTGCATCATTCAACTCCCTATTATCCACAAGGAAATGGTCTTGTTGAATCATATAACAAGAGTTTATTAAATGTAATCAAGAAAAAATTAGAAGACCACAAGAAAAATTGGGGTAGTCATCAGATTTATGCAGTCTGGGAAAAAAGGATTTCTCCCAAAAGATCAATAGGTAAATCTCCATTTCAACTATTTTATGGAAAAGATTTTATTTTTCCTACAAATTTAGCTTTCCCTATGCTTAATTTCTACAATAATCTACTGATGAGCCTAATGATTTATCTAGAAGAATAAATCGGATTATTGAATTAAATGAAAACAAAGATGGATTCAATATAAACTAAGGAAATATCAGAATAAGATGAAGAGTCTTTTTGACCGAAAGGCTAGGGAAACATATTTTAGAGAAGGATATTTAGTCTTAAGATGGGATTCTAGGAGAGAAGATAAAGGAAGCATGGAAAGTTTGATAAATTATGGTTTGGGCCACTCAATATTGCAGAGGTAAAGGGAAACAACACATTTGCGCTACACAATTTGGAAGGACAATTCTCAACACTGCCTGTCAATGGCAGATTTTTGAAACATTATATCCAGTACTGAAGAAGATCCTACATCATCACTGTACATTATCATTTTATTTTACTATTTCAAGTCTGTTTGTTTTCTACAACAGAGAATCCATAACCCGAGGAGAAGGCACATGGAACTTCTTGTTCTCTATATCCCATAGGGGGAAGCAGTCCCCAGCTGGAGCCAATGTTGTAACATTATTTTTTTTGATAAGTTAGCATAGTAGTTTTAAAATAAAAAATAAAATGTTAAGTTAGGACATGGATGAAAAGGAAAAATAAAAAAATGAGTAAATTCTTTAGTGTTTTGAGAAATAAAACTATGGTTTTCTGTTTAAATGCGATGGATACATAAGAGATTAAAATTTGATTTATGATGTTAAATTCTTGAAGAGGAGGTTTAATTTTCATTTTTTAAAAGTTGATATATATAAGCACTTATTTATTTTATTATAAAGTCACTATGCGACAAAGGGTCAAATCAAAGGAGTAAAGTGTCAACATGATTGGATGGAAAATATCACACCAGCCCTAGATCTATGGAAGAGAATCACTTCGCAACCCCCCTGACCATTTCTCGTTAACGCGAGGGGGGTGGGGTTCCTAAGTGTGGTATTAATGGCTGCCAAGTTTTGTGACGTGGAGGCACCACAATGTTTTGCACCCCCTCTTCCCAAAACCAGAAACTGGGAGGTAACCCCCCTGAAATCCACCAACAATTTTCTACACCCAATGACCATTCCTCCTATGCCCAATGAACATTCCTCCCACACCCTCAGCCAACAAATATCCTTCCCATGCCATAACTGTTAGCCCACTGTCCAATCTCGTCTCTCCAAGTCATTTGATCGTTACCCTCCAACACTTCACTCCTAGTCGTTAATCGACGTGTTAGCGACTAAAATCACTCCTGGACCATTAATCACCCTATTGATAATTAAAACCCATAAGAGTAGTTAACCCCTACGGTCACATCCCAGACGGTTAAGTCTAGGTCAAAGTCTATAAAATCTTTTGCAACCTCCCTTTCATCAATTTTCTTTCTTGTCCAAATTGCTACTATAATTGCATTCTATTCCAAAGCAATTTGTCAGTCTCTCTACTCTACAACCACCATCCTACCTTTGTAATCCATGTCACCTTATCTGAAACCTGATATTCAAATTATTTTCCTAGTCATACCATGTCAAACATGGCACCCAAGGCCAAAACCAAAAAACAAACTACCCCTAAGGGAAAAGCCAAGAAACAGGTGACAAAATAGGTTCAAATCATTAATCCGGTTGTAAATGCCGCTAATCCAGTTGCAGAAGAGGTCCTTGCTGCAACGCCGCAGCTTAACCTCGACCTCATACCCCTCGCCAAAGCCTTTTTCAAAATCACATACTATCATTGCGAATTTTATTTCTATGAGCTATATCGGTGGTTAATACAGAAGAACAAAGATAACTAGGACCATATCAGGTTATGGGAATCCATGTTTCCTTTGTTGTAATATTCCCAATTTTTGCATCTCATGGGAATATTGCATTTTATTATCAGTTTTATTTATTCATGAATAAAAGTATGTGAAGGACGTTTATTAAACTCCTAATTTGAGAATAAATACATTCCCAATGTGAAAGGGGACAAATCTAGGCTATTATATTAAACACCCCTAAATGTGAAAAGGGGAAATTCATTTGAATGGGTCAAACTTGGCCCCACCTACAATGCAATTTGGAGGGAAGCTTATCCATCAAGCACAACGTACTTCTATAAGAGGATCTCTTGTGTGAAAGAGGATAAGTTGAAGAAGGTGGTTTAGGGTTTTGGCAAGCCCTCATATTATAAAAATAAGGAGAGGTAGCAAGCAAAGGTTGTTGAAGAATTTTGAGAAGTTGCTGCAGCAACTCTATTCTCTTGGTTGTTTAGCCTAAGGGAAGAGGATCTCTTGTTTAGGAATCCTCTCTCCTTCCATGGAGTAGCTCTTTGGAGGATATTGTGATGCATCTCTCCACTATCCAGCATTATGGAAAAGCTTCATCTCTATAGCAGTGTTGGTCCTGTTGATGGTTTTGTAACTGCTTGTGAGTTGCAGCAAGTGGGTGAACTAGATCTGCAAGATCTAGTTGATTAGAGGAGATTTCTCTCAGGGAGGGTATCTTGTGACTACCCAGAAGAGGATCTCACTCTCATTTTGATTTTAGATCTGTAAATTTTATCTGCTGTATCATTTCATTCCATCTACTGCGCAGTCCCTTCCATGAACTGCGTTATTTTCATGTACATGTTTCACTGTTGTCTATATTTCTCATTGTACTGGGTCTCAGGTGATTGAGGCTTGCTTATCATCTTGAGGATTTTTAAAGTAGCTTGCTGATATAATCATGTTAAGATCTGATATATAATGTAATTAAAGCCATCTTGAGAAATCTCTGAAGTTTTCTGTAGTTCATTGTACAAAAAGCTAGATCTACACTTTATTATGCATTATTCTGATAAAACCCCAAAGGGATATTGTTAAGAAGGCTAAGTAGTTTCTAGATCTGGTATGAATCTGATGTTTCATTCATATATCAGTTTCATATCTGAGTTTTAACCTACAATATCTGAAGCTCCTCATATAAAACGTTGTCAAGTCTTTCTGCAGCTTTTCCATGTGTTGTTGCTATAATTTATGAAGGATTCTTGCTCTTGCTTCATGTAAATTCAATGCTTATACAAAGGAAATTCATTATGGATCTGATTTATTTCTGTCATACTATAATATGATTTTAATGGCTGATTTCCAATGACTTCCAACAGAAACTGTGCAATTCCAGAAGGAGGGTTTCTCTATTAATTCAGCCCTTTCCTTTAGCTGATTTTCAGCTAGTGTTGATTGTGGGAGATTTTTTTAAGCCCTCTAAACCTATTTTTTTTTGCTTAAAATATACATGGAGATTCCACATAGCCTAAAATAAGGGAACCCAGCCCTGTTCTACGTTATTCTAACACTGTCTTGCTTATACAACGTCCTCCTTGAGCCTTTTGTAGATTTTCCTTAGAGTGGAATTTCCCGCTTCTTCCTTGTTTGGTTTTTGCTTCTCTTTTGGATCCATTATTTAGATATGTAGATATAAGGTTCCTAAGGGCAGAAAAATCTAAAAGGAGTGTGTGATTCCCACACTTTCTGTGTTTCACCAATCTTCTATAGATAGAGTCTGGTACGGGCTAGGAAGCCTCTGGTTTTCACCCTTTGTTTAGAGGTGCCATCACCAGTAAATTATATCTGGTTTAGATCTATTGGTGTGATTCCATATTTTTTTGACTCCATAGTGGAATATCTTAAGATATTCCCCACTGAACCTATTTTTCCCCATTTGGAATATTACAGTGGTATCAAAGCATGATCTCTGGCACAACCTGTGAGATCAAGCTACCAGTGAATTAAAGAGTAGAAGCAGAGAACAGCTTGATGGAGTAGATGAGATTATTCTCATAATTTTTCAGATCTAAGAAGGGCCTATCCCAAGAGGTAAATCAGGAGAAAGAAAGAAGAAGCACCGAGACTCCTAGAGGGTTTAGAGAAGAAGCAAGTTGCAGTAAGAGCTGCATGAGATTTCAAGAAGAAGAAGGAAGCCCTAACACTTCCTATCAGAAAAATAGAAGACCGGAGAATCCAAGATATCCTCATAGATCCACTATGCCCAATTCCTTTGAAGAATTTGAGAGGTGTAGAAATGAAGAAGAAATATGCAAAGAAACTCCTAAAGGGTTTCAAGATGAAGAGGAAGAACTATACACTTCCTATCATCACAAGGCAAGGAAAATGACTGAAGAAGAGATCTCATTGCTTATTTTTCAAACATTGAAGAGTATTGAATAAAATCTCAAGGATTTTGAGGAGGAGAGGAAGAAGATGAGATTCAAAGAGACATCTCCCAAGGAAACAAAGGAGAATGTCAAACTTGTCACTTTGGGTAAGAGATCTCCATTTTCACTACTTGCTGCTAAGGAGTTTGCATCTAGAGAAGAGGCACTTGCATATTTGCAAGGTAGTCTTGAGTTCTTAACATATGGGGTCCTATGCATGAATTAGAAGATGCATGAGGGGGAGAAGAAAAATTCCAACGCTAGTATACTTGAAGAAAGGAGACCATCATTCTTACCAGCAGTTAGAGGCATCATTGATCCAGATGGAGGGACTCTTGTGTTCTATCAAGAGGTTCCCACATATCAGTTGATCCCAGGTATGCATAAGATTTCATCACATATTATTTCAAGATCTATGCATAGCCAAGGGTTAGATCAAAGTGCTGATTTGAAGCAAAGGTATATCATAGCGCTGTCACATAGTGGTTGTGACAAAGAGGCTTCATCATTCTTGGAGCATGTTGGAAGTATTGCTGCAAATCCAAAGCTTCATTGGTTTTGGAAGACCATACATGAAAGGAAGGTCTCACTAAGAGATCTTAACAAAGATGCATTTTAGTATTCCATGAGATGCAAATTTCTTCAGTGGGTTAAAGGAGATGGTATTCTGCACATGGAGAATGCCATGATTATGCAGCACATCACTCAACTTCCATATTTTACTGAGTGGATGAGGATGGTGAGCAAGGGGTCACATGATCACTTGCAGATATATATGGAACAACAAGCTTGGTTACGTTGGCTACCCTTGAGAGACTCCTATCACTCTCCAAAGGCACCTATTTTTCTGATCTATGCCTTGAAGAGCAGTTATGAAAGGTATAAGGAGGCATGGCAGCACTAGTTGCCTTGGGGTAAGCATGAGCTCTACCCAAAGATTCTCATTCTCTTATCTCATTCTTGGTACATCAATTGTAGATTATATGAAGAGGAAGCATGGATGATGTGGTTGTTAGAAGAAGAGTTGGACATCACAAGTTAAATCTTATGTCCATGTTTTCACCTATGCTTGGAGTATGTCTCATATGTCCACATGCATTTATGTTGGAGGTATATTTCATGCATGAAATTTGTCTTGGGAGGGATAAATCCCACATGATGTGGTATGAGGAGCTTGCTTGTACTATGTTGATGAGGCATTTTACATGTTCATCATTGTGTTGTTGCTCCAAGATCCACATGTTAATGAGGCAAGAAGGCTGCCAAGTCCTTGTTGCTATGGCTGCTTTTGGGTGAGTATGTTTTCTACCCAATAGCTCATTATTTTCTGAATATGCCTTGGATTTCAATGTTATGTTGCAGCAAGAGAAGGCATGTGCAATTTTGTTTCACTTAAGAAGGTATGGCCACCACATGACATCTCCTATGTCTATGTGTTTTGCATGGTGAAAAATTTGGCATGACTATCTCAAGATGTGCATTGATGATGGTGCTTTGTATTGGGCTGATGTTACACATCATATGTCCATTAGCATGGTTGGTTTCATGATGCACATGAGGAGGAAAGAGGGCAGAAATATCACTTTTTGCTTTTGTGCTTTGAATGAGTATGGTGACCACCCCATGGCTCATTAATTTTCCGGTTCATGCCTTATCTATCAAAGATAAATTGCAACAAAGAAAGGCATGCACATCATCTTTTGGGAATCATGGCTTGTCCATCTTACATGGAGGAGATGGAGGATGGTAGCAAAGGGCCTTGCTCTGGTGGTTGATTTTGGGAGAATACAGTTTTACACCTTTTGTTTGCCCATATTACTCCTCTCCTTCTTCTTTGCATAACGCTGAAATGATGGAGTTTGGATCCATCAAGGCCAACAGGGCTAAGAATGGAGGCATAGCAATGCTTATTCAAGTTCAAAAACATGGGATAGAGGAATGTTCTTCATGATGAAGCTTTTCATTTATGAGAGGAGCTACCTTACTTTATGTCTCACATGTGTTTGTGATGATGTTGGACATTATGTATTTGTCATCTTGTACTTCATGGTAAGAAAAGGACATCTAACCTCACAGTTGGAAGTCATCTCGTGCATTGGTAGAAGAAAAATTTGGAACCAAACATACCTAACTTATTACAAAAAATGGAGGAAGCCTTTCTTATGTCGATGCCATTTGGATGGAATGGATGGCTTGCATCTACAATAAGAGTTTCTTGAGGGCAAGCAACATTTTGCTGGGGGAGACTGTAATATTCCCAATTTTTGCAGCTCATGGGAATATTGCATTTTATTATCAGTTTTCTTTATTCATGAATAAAAGTATGTGAAGGAGGTTTATTAAACTCCTTAGTTGAGAATAAATACATGTCCAATGTGAAAGGGGACAAATTTGGGCTATTATATTAAACACCCCTAAATGTGAAAAGGGAAAATTCATTTGAATGGGTCAAACTTGGCCCCACTTACAGCGTAGTTTGGAGGGAAGCTGTTGTGGAGGTAAATCCCCTTTACGGACAGAGGCGATCCCTACTAGCCCAGACCGTGTCTAGCAACAAACATTCACGCTATAGTGCAGGTTCCTAATTGCAGATAAACCAACTAGCGATGAAGGCTTACCTAGAATCCAACGTTGTCGCTCGTAGAGAAGGTATCACTCCCGTTCCTTAGCTCTGGCAGATCACAATCCCCATGATCTCCATGATCAGACACCTAAACACGCAAGAAACAAAACAAACGCAAGTGTAAAATCCAGTGCATACAACTATATGTCAGTCAGAGAAGACATAACTCATGATCATTATCAAGAACAAGAGTGGAACCATAACCAATAGTCTCTTATCATTAATCAATCAAAAGAAGAATAAAACCATAGCTCTGATGCTGAATTCTCCTTTCGAGGGTTGTCAGCAGAACACGTCTCGATAAAGCCTGTCAGGGATGGGAAAAACCTCTCTCTTCGGATGTCTTGACAAGGATCTCCTTGCTTGGATTTGGCCTTAAGGGAATGGATCAAAGCTCTTGCAGCATTAGGCTCTTGGGAACTTGGATACTAGCTTGAAAATGAGATGAGCAAGCTTTTATAGATGGAGGAAGGGGATTTTGGATCCCTATAATCATGGGATTGGCCCTATCCTCAAGGAAGCTTCCATGAGAGGTGGCAAAACCACTTCCTCTACATGGAGATCCGGAGCCAAACCTCCCAACTCAAATTAGATACCAGTTCCTGGATCAGTTAGGAAGAAACTTCCACCATTTATTTTTAAAAAACACTCCTTAAAATGGCTAGCGCGAGTGTGACTCTGGGACAGTGTGCCAATTGGCATGCCCTCTTTGAAGGATTTCCCCCATTAGCGCAGGTAATGAACTGGCTACCCGCGCCAATGAAAAAAGGGGTGTTTTTAGGGTTTTTCACAAGGAGTTGTCTTCAGGGAAATGAGAGCACATGTTTAAAGGAATGCCATGAAAGTGTTTTCAAGTTATGTCACTGCTCACAGGTCACGGAATAAGCCCTCCAATTGTGCAGGATGGGGAATTGCAGGGACGGTGACAAATTGCTGTGTAACAGATGCCCCCTAAAGCATGAGGCCCGAGAGAGAGAGAGGGGTGAAATGCTTTACGAGAACGTGTCCAACTGAAAACACCGCCGTCGGAAAACCTGCGTAGATAAATACAACTGATGTCTCAAATACATGATATATACATGGTATGGGCACAGCCATCCATAACAGAGTATGTAATAACCCAGATCCGAGGCATGGACGCAACCATCCAGTGAGGATCGGTAAATAGACTCAGGTATGGTCGCAACCATCCAATCAGTGAGTCATGTAACTAATCATGATAATCCACAAAATCGCAGCCTGGATCGTAACAAACAGGAATCCAGGGTCTTGCGCTCCATCTCAACCCGAAAAAAGTACAAGTTCAAGCATGCGAATAAGTGAGCTGAAGTCGAACATGCAAGAACACCGTCTGATTACCAGCCAATGATGAAAGCTGTTAACAGACACGAGAGGTACCATCATTAATGCCAATGGTCCTCAAGGTAATACAGGTACAATCTACGGCATGTGAATAATGAGCTGACGTCGAACACCCGCAGAATCACTCGATCAGAGGTCAATGATGAAAACCTCACGTCGAATGCGAAGAACCTGCCATTGAGGCATGCAGGCTCTAAGGTACCAGAAGGGAGTCTCTAGATCGTCTTCCTGGATAATGAGCTGAAGTTGACAGGAAGTGACCTTGATCGAAGGTGGGCCATAGTGTTTCCCACATCATCGACGTGAGGCAGAGGAACATATGTCTTTGTGAATCAGGATCAGATGAGAATCAGAGGAAGGTTGATACTTGCAGAGGTCAACTTCTCTTGAACATATAAACGACACGACAGTGAGCTTGTCATTATTTGACATCAACAGATCAGAGGTCATGGTGACGAGACAAAGAGCAGATGAGAGGTCAAAAGGATCACCCAAACCCACGGAGGCAAGTGGAAAACGAGATGAGATGTCCCCAACCCGACACGAATGCAGATAAGTGCCATGTTCAAGAGCGACATACTGCCGACACGACAATGATTCTGGTTCCATTTTCCCCACCATTTCTGGCAAGTACCTCTTTATTTTTACACAAGCTTGAAGAGGATACCATATGCTTGCTATATAATTCCATCCTAGCACATTTAATGAGCCCTAGGAAGGAGAAACTCAAATACCGTCATCATGATTGAACCCAATGTCATCAGGGTTTAACGAATCTGACAAAGGAAGAACTTGGCGTCTTTTCATGTTTAGAGAGTTTGAAAAGACAGCAGAAAAATAAACTCCAACGGTCCCTTTTCATAAATAGTTTCTCAGACCCGAAAAGGTAGAAAACTTTGTCTGAGAAAACCTCCTAGTCGCAATAGGCTAGGGTATTCCTTTTTCGTAAGTAATCTATCCCAACCTGAAAAAGGGGTAAACGTATACTGGGTAGATGTCGTTTCGTAGCCACTTTAACAAGATCAAAACGACAAGGGACTCGGCAATATTTTCATGTTTAGAGAGTCAGAAAAGAGCTGAAAGATGACTCCTCCTGGAAGAACGAGTGGCATCAAGGGGTAGCTACTGGTTCTGGTGATGGTGTAACTGCTCAGAACAAATAAAGGTCAAGAGGCTGGCTAACAAAACCACTCACTGTAGCGGTTCCTCAGGAACAGGTAAAACAACCAAGTGAAGGCATATTATTGGCCAAGAAGATAGTGACGATGGAGTAAGAAAACCAAGGCTCATCTGGCGAAACGGGCTAATAAAATGGAAATCACAAGAGGTAAAATGGGAATGGTTTCATTTTTACACAAGCTTGAAATCAAGAAACTCTGCTTGAAGTTGGTTTCATTTTTACACAAGCTTGAAAAAAAAATAAACTATGCTTGAAAAAGTAAGCATGCCCCCAGCATGGTGACTCAATTCGAGGTACATGCCCCCCAAGCTTCATTCCATGCACCTGAGTAAACAGATGGAGGGATTGAAGGTTCAAGTTACAAGATCTAAGAAAGACTCGACTGGGATTTTATGAGATCTTATCAAAGACTCGAATTGAACAACAACGTGTTTCATTATTTTAAAGAGGTTGACACATTAAAAGAACTATCCTCAGGACACCTTGTTTCATTTTTTAGGGAGCTTGACACAAGACAAGGAATTTGCTCCGACAACCTTGTTTCATTTTTTAAGGAGCTTGACACAAGACAAGGAACTTTGCTCCGACAACCTTGTTTCATTTTTTAAGGAGCTTGACACAAGACAAGGAACTATGCTCCAACCGACTTCATCATAATTAACAAGAAGTCATCGCTTCCAAGAATTCCACTCCCGATGGAAGGAAAACATCCTGGAAGTTAAGACCCAATGCCCCCAACACCTGATTCACAATATCACTATCACTGGGTATAGGCACAGAGTAGGTAGCCACATAGTTTACCTGCGGTGGGGCAGATACAACAGGTGGATAAAAACCAGGAAGGGATGATGGTGGGCCAGCTGCCATATCAAGACCAAAGAACGAAAGCTTATCAATGGTCACAATCCGTCCTTCATGTGGAAAACAGACCACACGAAAAAGGGAGGAGACAAGCACTCCCATGGCATAGGTGTAATCGCGCCCCAAGAGCAGATTGAAATCCAAGGGGCCTGGAAAAACCATCACATCCATATGGACGGTTTTACCTCCCAAAGTAACAGGTAACCTTGGAAGGATCCCTAACGGTTGACTAGTTCTTCTGTTAAATGCCAACAGATTTTGCGTAATAGGCACAAGCGGTGGTGAACCGAACGCTTGCCAAGTAGTTGAGGATAGAATACTAACAAAATCACCTTCGTCTATAATGGTGCTGGGTATGACCAGACCAAAAGCCTGTACTGTAATCTCGAAAGGCACATAAGACGGAAGGCGGTAACCTGGAAATCGATTCTAATCAAAGGAAGTGACCAAACTACTCGGAGGGGCTACCATCAAATTGAGATTTTCTTCCCCTAGTGTTACAGAAGAAGAAGGAGCATCCTCCACGACCTCCATCACGGAGTCGGGAAGGGTATCCTCCGAGACTTCCATCACGGGAGGCAGAGGAGTAGCTTCTTGAGGTATAGGGACAGGAGAATCCTTCTCCAAGTCCGAGGAATCTGAAGAAACAAGAAGAACCTGAGGGATGTTAGGTCCACTATCAACAAAAAAGACCTGGTGCACTGTAGACGGGGCTAGCTCAACCGATCCCACGACCAATGGTTGGTCAGGAAAGGATTCCTGAATTTGAATTTCTGGGGGAGCGGGATCGACCAAGGATGACTCTTGACCAATCATAGGATCAGTCGGTGGAGGACTCAAAGAAAGCTGCTTATAACCAACCGGGAGGCATGGTGTAGAAACAACTGAGTTGTCCAAAACTCATTTGGCTTCATCCATATATGGACAAAGGTGAATGGCATGGTGCCCTTTACACAACTTACAGGGATTGGTGAGCTTACCCTGCTTCTCAAGAGTTTTACCAGCACTAGCTGAAGACATGCCCCCAACCTGACTCTCAGAAGCCAAAGGCAACGGCGGGCGACCGTTGGACCATACTTCGAGCACCTTGGGAATGCCAGGGCAATCTCGAAGAAGATGGTCTCTCGTGCACAACATGTAAGGGAACTTGACTTTCCGCGGAGGGTTGGAAGGCTTATCAAGAGGAGATTTCTTAGGCGCAATATCCACAGAGCTAGCCTCTCCTGTATCGAACTTCTTCTTCTTTGTCTTCTTCTTCTTCTTCTTAGCCACCTAGTTACTCGAATTCAGACTTTCACCAGGCCAAGTAGAAGAGGAGGACGCAGAAACAGGTGAAGAAGGGGAGAGGTCCACCTTGGAATCAACATGATGTTGTTCAGGCAGAGGAACTAATTGACCAGTTGCTGAGACATTTGGGACCACAGAGGTTGAAAACAACCAAACAGGCAACCCAACAATTAACCCAGGAAGGGACAACGTTGCCATGTAAGGAGCACCAACATTCCCAAAAGGAGGAAAATGACCAGGATTCCCATCAGAGGGGATTCCTTGGTTGGTGAACTCTGGAAAAGTTGCCATCAGAAACGATCTTAGAACAACACCCTAAGGAAACTAACTTTAACCAGGGATATTTCATGGGTAGTTAATTTTTAAAAACATTGAAACAAAACTCTATCGTTTCATCTTTTAAGATTCGAGAAATAGGCAAAAGGTGACTCTATCACTTTCAGATTGGAAACAAGCATGAAAAGACAAGCGCTTGATGACCTTTTCAAATTTAAAGAGTCAGAAAAGATCAAAATGACTACTCAGGAATGCTAGGCAAAGGGTGTACCAAATAACCGTGAACTGCAATATACACCTTGGTTTCAACATGAAAGAGAAATCAACCATGGACTTGACGTATGTGCAGGCAATCTCCCCGAATTCTGTGTCCGGTGTATCACGGGCATAAGGCGGCAGACTCGACTTCCTACGGATAAAGGATAGTAGCCTAGTGGGGTCTCCCTTTATATACGCGACGGTACGGGGAGCACAATTCCGTACTAGTGCTGTCTAAAGCCAAGAGGCGAATGACAGCTACTAGTTTTAAAGACGCCGGAACACGTCTCTAGCCTAGACCACTAAATGTTGCGTTAATGTTTCAATGCTGCCTTAGTGTAAATTGAGTAAATTTTAATGTTTATCTTCAATTACGTTTCAGTTTTCAAGCCCTAGCGAGTGTGATGTCACAAAATCTCCTAAATGCACACTATATGCCATAGTATATCATTTCATTCGATGAAAGCTAACTACGAGAGAGTTGAGAGCTTTTCACACAAACAAAATGATCAGAAAACAATCAACAAAGCCTCTAATGCAGCTAATGTAACCAAAACATTTTCTCTCAAAGTCACTAATCACTAATAACACCGAAAAGGTTTTAATTTGCACTAACTGATCAAAAGCAAAAGAGATTTTTTTAATATTTTCAATGTTTAATAGCAATAAGCACTAAACAAAATGAAAACTAATGAAGAGAAATTTGAGATGCGATAGTAAGGGAGAAAAAATGAGAAAATCACTCAATGAAAAACACGCAATCAGACCTCAAATTGACAAAAAAGTCCCTCAAAACCAAAAGAATCCCAACGACTCAAATGGACCATGTAATCTAGGCCCAAACGAGGCAAAGAGAAATCCGAATGAAGAAGAGAACAAACACTCAAATAACGCAATAAAGTGATAATCAATCGCTAAACAAATGTAAAGAAGCAATCACAAGGTTGACTGAACCGATAGAAACCCAAAACTCCCAAGGGAGGCTCGACACATAAGAGGACCTAAATGCCCTAGGGCCAGAAAGTGAAATCGATGGAAACGGGCAAACAACCAAAGGAAGAAGGTCACAGCTAGTCAAACAAGGCTCCAGAGCACTCAAACAAGCGAAAAAACAAGGCCAAAGTCATAGATCAGTCTCAGAAGGCTCAAAACATAGAAAACCCTAATACCTCACAGGATTGGCACGACTGTGAGGCTGAAATTAGCGCCAGAATGGAATTGGCGTGGGTGATACACAAGCAACCTGCGCCAATGGGCGCGATTGTCAAGCTGAAAAGCACGCCAGTCGAGTTAACTATGGGAAAAAATAAAAAAGAGCAGTCCAGACACAGACCAGTGATGAAAAGGCCAAACAAAAGCCAAACGAACAGAAAAACAAACCCAAAGATCTAACCAAGAAAGCAAGGTCAAGAATCAACCGAAAAGACAGGACGACACTCCAAGCGTTCAGTTCATAAACTAAACCAGAGATTGACTGAAGCAACATTGATCTACTTCGCTAATGCAGAGCAAAATCGTTTCGAAGGCTATCTGGCTAACTTCAGGCTCCATCCGTAGCTTACAAATCAGAACAAAAACAAGCCAATGCTCCCCAGCGGAGTTGCCAATTTGTTGTGGAGGTAAATCCCCTCTGCGGACAGAGGCGATCCCTACTAGCCTAAACCGGGTCTAGCAACAATCGTTCACGCTATAGCACAAGTTCCTAATTGCAGATAAACCAACTAGCGATGAAGGCTTACCTGGAATCCAACGCTGTCACTCGTAGAGAAGGTAGCGCTCCCGTTCCTTAGCTCTGGCAGATCACAATCCCCACGATCTCCGTGATCGGACACCTACACACGCAAGAAACAAAACAAACGCAAGCGTAAAATCCAGTGCATACAACTATATGTTAGTCAGAGAAGGCATAACTCATGATCATTATCAAGAACAAGAGTGGAACCATAACCAATAGTCGCTTATCATTAATCAATCAAAAGAAGAATACAACCATATCTCTGACGCTGAATTCTCCTTTCGAGGGTCGTCAGCAGAACGTGTCTTGATAAATCCTGTCAGGGATGGGACAAACCTCTCTCTTCGGATGTCTCGACAAGGATCTCCTTGCTTGGATTTGGCCTTAAGGGAATGGATCAAAGCTCTTGAAGCATTAGGCTCTTGGGAACTTTGAGACTAGCTTGCAAATGAGATGAGCAAGCTTTTATAGATGGAGGAAGGGGAGTTGGGATCCCTATAAACATGGGATTGGCCCTATCCTCAAGGAAGCTTCCATTAGAGGTGGAAAAACCACTTCCTCTACATGGAGATCCGGAGCCAAACCTCCCAAATCAAATTAGATACCAATTACTGGATCAGTTAGGACGAAACTTCTGCCATTTATTTTTAAAAAACACTCCTTAAAATGGCTGGCGCGAGTGCGACTCTGGGACAGAGCGCCAATTGGCGCGCCCTCTTTGAAGGATTTCCCCCATTGGCACAGGTAATGAACTGGCTACCCGCGCCAATGAAAAAAGGGGTGTTTTTAGGGTTTTTCACAAGGAGTTGTCTTCAGGGAAATGAGAGTACATGTTTAGAGGAATTCCATGAAAGTGTTTTCAAGTTATGTCATTGCTCACAGGTCATGGAATACGCCCTCCAATTGTGCGGGATGGGGAATTGCAGGGACGGTGACAAATTGTTGTGTAACATAAGCTTATCCATCAAGCACAACATACTTCTAGAAGAGGATCTCTTGTGTGAAAGAGGATAATTTGAAGAAGGTGGTTTAGGGTTTTGGCAAGCCCTCATATTATAAAAAGAAGGAGAGGCAGCAAGAAAAGTTTGTTGAAGAATTTTGAGAAGTTACTGCAGCAACTCTATTCTCTTGGTTGTTTAGCGTAAGGGAAGAGGATCTCTTGTTTAGGAATCCTCTCTCCTTCCATGGAGTAGCTCTTTGGAGCAGATTGTGATGCATCTCTCCAATATCTGGAATTATTTCCAAGCTTCATCTCTATATCAGCGATGGTCCTGTTGAGGGTTTTGCAACTACTTGTGAGTTGCATCAAGTGGGTGAACTAGATCTGCAAGATCTAGTTGATTAGAGGAGATTTCTCTTAGGGAGGGTGTCTTGTGACCACTCGGAAGAGGATCTCACTCTCATTTTGATTTTAGATCTGTAAATTTTATCTGCTGTATCATTTCATTCCATCTACTGCGCAGTCCCTTCCATGAACTGCGTTATTTTCATGTACATGTTTCACTGTTGTCTATATTTCTCATTGTACTGGGTCTCAGGTGATTGAGGCTTGCTTATCATCTTGAGGATTTTTAAAGTAGCTTGCTGATATAATCATGTTAAGATCTGATATATAATGTAATTAAAGCCATCTTGAGAAATCTCTGAAGTTTTCTGTAGTTCATTGTACAAAAAGCTAGATCTACACTTTATTATGCATTATTCTGATAAAACCCCAAAGGGATATTGTTAAGAAGGCTAAGTAGTTTCTAGATCTGGTATGAATCTGATGTTTCATTCATATATCAGTTTCATATCTGAGTTTTAACCTACAATATCTGAAGCTCCTCATATAAAACGTTGTCAAGTCTTTCTGCAGCTTTTCCATGTGTTGTTGCTATAATTTATGAAGGATTCTTGCTCTTGCTTCATGTAAATTCAATGCTTATACAAAGGAAATTCATTATGGATCTGATTTATTTCTGTCATACTATAATATGATTTTAATGGCTGATTTCCAATGACTTCCAACAGAAACTGTGCAATTCCAGAAGGAGGGTTTCTCTATTAATTCAGCCCTTTCCTTTAGCTGATTTTCAGCTAGTGTTGATTGTGGGAGATTTTTTTAAGCCCTCTAAACCTATTTTTTTTTGCTTAAAATATACATGGAGATTCCACATAGCCTAAAATAAGGGAACCCAGCCCTGTTCTACGTTATTCTAACACTGTCTTGCTTATACAACGTCCTCCTTGAGCCTTTTGTAGATTTTCCTTAGAGTGGAATTTCCCGCTTCTTCCTTGTTTGGTTTTTGCTTCTCTTTTGGATCCATTATTTAGATATGTAGATATAAGGTTCCTAAGGGCAGAAAAATCTAAAAGGAGTGTGTGATTCCCACACTTTCTGTGTTTCACCAATCTTCTATAGATAGAGTCTGGTACGGGCTAGGAAGCCTCTGGTTTTCACCCTTTGTTTAGAGGTGCCATCACCAGTAAATTATATCTGGTTTAGATCTATTGGTGTGATTCCATATTTTTTTGACTCGTTGATCTGCCGAAATCCGGGTCTACAACAAGGGGGATACCCACCCGGTCCTGCACTTTAGTTAGCAAACTTCTCCTTTTTCCATTTGGTATAGTGGGTCCTGACTGGGGATAATGGGGGACCAGTTTCCTGTCATGTGTGTGTGTGTTGAGAATTGATATTTCCTTTCTAAAAGCTCCTAAGTGAAATGATTTTATTCTAACTGTAATATAATAACATGTAATTGTATTCTAATAAACAGAAATATCTAATTCTACACTAACCTGAGATGTAATCTTTTCGTTATGCGATCTAAAATGATTTCAAATAACAATTGGTAATAAATATCATTCAACTGTTATGAGAAAAGAATTCAATGGAGATAAACCACTTCGTATAAAAATTTAGACGAAACAGTTGTGAAAAACATATCACATAATAAGCTACTCATATATTAAGCATAAATAAATAGCTATCACCGTATAGAAGTGCCAAATGATAACTCAAGCATTCACACATCAATATATAAACAATTAAACATGAATATCACTTTAACACAAAGGCAAAAATAGTTAAGAGATAAAAGTACCATTTATAGCTAGTTCTACTCATGAGCTTCAAGCAATAATGACTTATCTCTTCTTAATCCAACATCCACTAAGAGTACAAAAGTGAAACATCAGTAGTAGATATTAAATGTAGATATCAATAAATCCTATTCCCTTCATTCATCAAAACCCCCTCGGAGGGTGAAAAAGTGCATGTTTTAAGGACAAGTTTTTGACAAATTTAAGGACCCTTCTCTAAATGCATGAGAAGGGTTTAAATACTAATAACTAAATCTAAAAATAATTTATTACAAAAATGTAGGATACGGTTTAAATGACCATCCTCTTTTCAGGAAAAAATAAAGAAAAATTAATACTAACACTGAATCTAAAATTAAAACTAACAACTAACTATTTGTGTATCTGTTCTTTGAAATCGCAAGCATTCAGCATTTGTTTGAGAAGAGTCGGCTGGCTGACTTCCGACTTTAACTGTCCTGTGAAAACGGAATCAGCAAGAGTTGGCGCCATCTTCTCGGCAGAATTGATGATACGTTTGAGAGTCATGCACTGGCTGTGTGGTTTTACCAAATACACCCAGTAAGAATCCCAATTCAACTTAGTTAATCTTTTGATTGATTCTGCCTTTTCTTGAGCCTTCTGTCTCCAGCCTGTCTACAGTTGTTGTACTTTCGGTAGATACCCTGGAGTGGTTTCTAAGATCAGATTTTCCTTGTGCAAATTTTCATTTATGCAGTCAATAACACTGTTTGTTGTTGTGGCTGTGTTGTAGCCTCTACAACACCCTCCAAAAATACAAAAAATAAGAACACACACTTCAAAATTTTTGGAGCCCCTTTAAAAAACTAAAAGAGAAAAGGCTAAGTGAAGTTTTGAAGGGCAAGTCGCTAAGTCGCAAATCCATCCTGTGAAACAATTGCGACCCCTGCGACCTGTGCGACCCCGCGACCCTAAGGTCGCCAGGTCGCAAGGTCGCATGGTCCGGAATTAAAGAAGTTGCGACTCATGCGACCTATGCGACCCCGCGACCTTAAGGTCGTCAGGTCGCAAAGGTTGCAAGGTCGCAAGGATAAGTAATTAAGGAAATTTGTGACCCAACGACCTTTGCGACCTAGCGACCCTAGGGTTGCAAGGTCGCGAGGTCGCAAACTATCAAATTGCAACCTCATTTAGTGCTCGCACGTGCGACTCCTTTTTATAAGGGCAGGTCGCTAGGTCGCATTTGTGACTCGCGGCGAAAATCGTGGAATTGCTCTGACAGGTCGACTGGCGCGTTTTCTTCCGGGTAAGTTGCCATTTCCTCCCTGTGTTTCCTTCACGAGCATTTCTTTCCAAATTTTGGGCCTCCCCATGGTCTTAATTGCTTGCTGGTGAGGATGTAGGGTTTTCTGTTGAGTTTATTGTTGTTTTGATTCTCAGAAACCCCAAGGTCACCTTTTGTCTTGCCCAGATCCTCATGGCTGTGCCCTATCTCCAGTTTAGACCCTTTCCAGCCGCATATGTTTCCCGTTAGGGAGAGATTATCCACAAAACCGCGCGCGCTCGAAACCCCCCGGCAGGCCCAAGTGCGACCTGCGACCCAGCGACCCGATCGCGAGGTCGCAAAGTCGCGCGATCTTCGGTTAGCGACTCTGCGACCCTACGACCTAGTCGCAAGGTCGCGAGGTCGCATGTGAGTTCTTCGGTTAATCAACGACCCTGCGACCCCAAGAGAACTGTTAAGTAATTTCTGCATGGTAGACTGTATTTAGCCCGTTATCATCATGTCTTTCTCATCATGGGATTCTTTCCTGAATGCAATAGGTGAATTTGGAGCAGACTCGATATCGGTTCTCTCTGATTCTAGCAACATGGCACCCTCAGTGTCCCGAAAGAAGGGCAAGAAGGTAGTGGAAGAAGAATCAGACACAGACGTGAAAATATCTCCTCCGCCAATATACAGAGACACCCTTTGCACCTTCGCAAAAGGGGACAGCCTGAGATGGTATGAAGTATACCACGAGTTCGCTATAACAGAAGCTGAGTTTCCAGAAGATCTCCTGGACCGGGAAGTGTACCTAAAGGTCAAAAAATCCAAGTTACATCTAGCAGGGGCACATCCAGCCATCTTCCCGTGCCCAGAAATATTAGACTGGATCATTCAGAAAATGGATCCTAAGAAGTTTCTGATCCGAGATAGCAAGGGGAAAGCTTTCGCAACGTTGGAGGGCTCAGACGCCCATGTCTACTACTCACTGCCCCAACCAGAGGAAAAATTTACCCCGAGATGGGCTTCTGCCCATGAAGTACCTGTGGTTGATACAATCAGGAAGTGGTGGGCAGAGCCAGACAAATTTAAGGTCAGGAAAGACCAGGAGTACCCGGTGGCCGCTCTAAGGAAAGTGTACAAATTAATGGCCGCCATGCTTTGCAGGTTGTATGGACGTCCGGACGCCACCACCTTCAACGGCGCATGGGCAACTATAATGGAGTATGTAACGGTGCACGGTACTCGTTTCAACTGGGCCGGTATGTTAATGGGCTCAATGCAAACAAATTTGGCTTCGGCTTTAGCCCCAGATGAAGGAACGCCGTCAGAGTTCTATATGGCTTCGTATCTACTAGATGTTGTCTATGCTCGGCTGCATTTTGAGGGATGGCCACATAACTACGACTCCGAACAGACCCAAGCAGTCCATTTGCAGACCAAGGTATTCTGGGAGTCCAGGTACAAGTCAGATATTGAGAAAATCTCTTAGATATTCATTCCCACCCTTTACGGGAAGCTATTTGGTCAAGACACCCCCTGCATGTCTTGGCGTGCGATGGAGACGCTAGGTCAGGTGGCACACTGGTTTCCGTTCGTTGAATATACATTCATCCGGGTATTTGGCACATTCAAAGCCCCACATGCTCTGCCTAGGTTTATCACCGATAAGGTGCTTATGTAGGAGTTATGTTTCCAGATGACCTCGGGTTTCTCCAACGTCCTTTCAAAAGGAAAGAAGAAACCTTGGCCCGCTCTGCCCCTCACCATCGGTGCTTATACAGTCAAGGACTCCAGAGAAGTAAGGGCTCAAGGGGAAGAGATAAAAGGTTATCACTTTAGAAGCCTGGAATACCGAACATATGACCCATTCAAGATAGTTCCGGAGCACTGTAAGAAGGCCAATTTTAAATGGAGCTATCAGCATGTCGAACGCCCGGCAGATGATGAGAAAAGAAACTGGTACAACGCAGACAGGCAACTAGCTCCGGGGATTGACTCTGACCAAGAAGAAGAAGATCACCAAAATTTAGAAGACAGGAGCCAAAAACTAGGAGGCTCTTCTTCCTCCAAAGATAAGAAAACCCGGACTAGTACAGGGCCTGACACCTCGGATCAGCAAAGAGGAGCAGAGGCCCAAGCCAAGAAGGATGAGGAAAAGAAAATGAAAGAGGAGGAAGAGAAACGTAGAAAAGATGCAAAGACAGAGCGGAAAAGGAAACAGGCCGAGGAAAAGGAAAGACAAGAAAAGGAAGCACAAGCGGCGGCAGAACAAGCACTTAAGGAAGAACTCGACAAAGCTGAACGTCAAAAGAAGGTAGATCAAGCCGCCGCAGCAGAGCGAAAAATAAAAGCTGAAAGAGAAGCAGAGGCAGAGGCAGAACGCAAGAAAAAGAAGGAACATGACAAGGCGGAAGCCGAGCGCCGGCAACAGAAGGAAGGAAAAGGACAAAGACGGGATGAAGAGGATGAAATAATAGAGGACATCGACATATCTCCCCTTGAGATCCATCCGAGTGGCACGAGAAGTATCCTCTCTGGTGACGATTTTCCCGGAGAACGAGAAGAAGAGGTCTTCGACCTGACTAGATTGACCTTTGACCAATTCTCCTTCAAAATACGGCAAGAGAAAAGAAAATCCTTGGCGCAAAGCCATCCCACCATTCCTACCGTCGCCACTGAAAACGACATAGTCCTGGATACAAGGACTAACCCTGTAATGATAGCATCAGCAGGTACCGCTTTTGCTGCAGCTACGGAGGAAAATGTCACTAGAATGAGCAGGGAGATTATTTCCCTACAAAACAGGCTAAAAGCAGCGGAGCAGGAGAAAGCAGTACTGGAGAGTGAAGTGCGACAGCTCCAAAGTAAGCCTTCCCAAGTCAATGAAGTCCCACTGGCAGTCATGAAAGAATGTGACGTATTGGGAACAACCATGCAGCAAGTATATAGAGAAATGCTCACCCTAAAACAAACAGTGGCCCCTTTGGCAGAGGCACGAGCGGAAACCAAAGTGAAGCATGAGCAGCTCAAGGAGGCCTCTGTAGCTTTGGACAGAATGATAAACTGGACAGCACAGTACCATCAAGCTCCCGAGAATGTGCCTAGGAAGGATTGGAGTCACACACAAGACGCCAAAGTACAAATCCGGATGAAGATACAGTCCAAAGACAAGCTGACCAAAGATTTGGACAAAGTGGTGTCTACATATAATCACCTGATCAGTGGTATAGACTCCATGAACTCTCTTCATCACATTCCGTCGTTGGGGGCGCTGGACGAAACTAAAGACTGGGAGCAAATAGATCAGGAAATTCAGTCTTTTCTGCAACCCTTGAGATAAGCTGCTGCCGCACCAGAATTCTAGGCATCACAAGAGAACCTAAATCGGTTGCTTGTCACTCCAGTACAAATCTACACCAAACTTGCCTCCCTCTCAATTCAGATCTCCCAGAAGAAGGAAACTCTGATACCAAATGCCCTGGAATGTATGCACCGATTAAAAGAGGAAACCCCTCTAGTCTCCCCTATAGCAGCGGATTACCAGGCCTGGCGAGATTTCCTCAAGGGGAAGAAAATTGACGCTCCTGACCTCTCGAGCGCACTACCTCCTCCATAACTAAACTTTTTCAGTCGCAGGTCGCGACCGCCCCCAGGTCGCAGGTCGCACCTACGCCTGAGTCGCAGGTCGCACCGACACATGAGTCGCAGGTCGCAATTACTTCCGAAAGTCGCAGGTCGCATGCTCGGCCAAGGTCGCAGGGAAGCTGAACCGTCAGGAAGTCGAAGCGTCGGAAAGCCTGAAGGGCGTTTTTGAATCTATAAATACCCCTGCGGGGCACATAGTTAAGGGGCTTCTCTTTTGGTGGACTGAAGAGCAATATTGCATTGTAATTGAAGGGTCATACTCTGACTCATGTGAAATTCAGATACTTGTTAAAATCCCTTTGTTGGATGATGTATTTAGCTGTGACAAAACTATGTGTATTTTGCGTATAGTTTCGGAATATCGTATGATTAATGAAGCTGTGTTCTTAATAGTATCATTCATACTTCATAGCTATCTGTGATTGTGCTTGATGATGCTTAAGTTTATCGTTTGTTCTCATAATGAATGTTAATGAACTATTTTATTATCATTTCATTACATCTTTCGGAAAGTTAAGGGATATCCTTGCCACGAAGAACTGTTTCTTTAGTGGTCAGATTATCTTGCATGCATTACCTCATAGATGTGTTGCTAATGACACTTCCTGGGCTTATGCATTTTGTTCATTACCTTGCTACGCATAGTGTTATACATCAATTTGATACATCAGTCATGTATTCTGTATCATGTGAATGAGTGTATGTCTGCAGATTTAATCAGGTTCTTCGAGACCGAAGAGAAAGTCATTTAAGCGGTAGCCGGACCCACACCCCGGACGGGATCCCTATTCCAAACGGTTCAAAGTCTAATTGGGACTTTCTACCCGGGAGATCTCCTACTGTTGGCTGGACATATTTTCCCGTCAACAGATTTGGCGCTAGAAGGAGGGCCATGGCATCCTCCCAGCATACAACTGACATTCCGTCACAAACTTCTCACCGGGAGATCATAAATAACGAACCTCATCTTCCCCCCTTGGAAGATATTCCAAGGGAGGAGGCTCGATATTTTGAAATCACAAACGAACAGTTGAGATCCTTACACCCAGTCACCCGCAATCTCGTTAGGGATTTACGGTATGCTCCAATCATGGAATTCCTAGCCCACACTAGGACCCCAGTCGAGAACGTCACTCGTAATGGCGTGCTAGTCAACACCATACCTGAACTTGTGAACTCCATGATTGAAGACCTCGGGCGGGCTGTCCAAGAAAATGACCCCATTCTCCAAGATAGTGAAGGTTTCCCTGATACAGAACCTTTCCCCGAACCTCAGCTTGACTTACATCAGTGGAAAAACAACCAAGTGTATTCTCCACCAGAAGAAGGAGAAGGGGGTCGAAGAATTGAAAGAGAAGGTAACACAGCCCGAAGAAATGTGGGGGAAGGAAATAGGCCTCGAAGAAATGAGGGTGGGGTCAACAGGGGTCACGGACGTGGAGGTAGAGGAGATATAGTCCGCGGCCGGAGACACCAACCCAACCATCATCACCACCAAAACCAAAATAGGCCCCCTCCTCACAACTGGGAGTATTTTAGAAACATGAATAACTGTGAAAGACACCGAGAGGAGCACTCTCGCCATCATGAAGGAGCATCAGTGTCAGGGAAGGGAAGTGAGTCCGAGGCAGAAACTCGATATCATCATCACCCCAGGAGGGTGCAGCCTCTAGCCTGGATGGCTCAATCCCCATTGGCTCTTTTAGGTCCTCTCCATGATATGCCTAGACACCCAGAGAAACATCTTCCTAAGTTCGATCCTGAGAAAGGCACATCAGCGGAAGATCATATTAGTAGTTTCTATCTGTCTCTACAAATCATGAGAGTTCAGTCCGATGATGTCGCATGTAGACTGTTCCCACACACTCTTGTAAACCATGTGGCCACCTGGTATCGTTCCCTACCCAGTGCTTCTATTACATCCTGGGACCAGTTCCGTTGCGTGTTCCTGCAAAAGTTTGCAGAAGATAAAACACCCTCTATGCTCCTCACTGAGTTAAGCACTATCAAGTGTCATAGAAAAGAGAAAGTTAAAGACTTTAACCAACGCTTCGCCACAATATTGCAAAAATTTCCTCCAAACTTAGCATTGGATGATTCTATCACCATCGATTACTATACTAAATCTCTCCCTAGGGATATTGCCGTTTTCGTCAAACGTGAAGCCCGCGCTACCCTTACAGCAAATTACGCTGCTGATCTCGCGGTAGAAAAAGACATGTTGTCGATAGGAGTCATGGACCACGAAGGAAAGGATGATCACAAACCAATCGCTAAAAAAGGTCACTCTTCCACCCCTAATAGAGAGAAAGAAACTTTTGATTTCGAGAGTATGGCCAAGACCCTCAAACTACTAACGAATGAGGTCTCTGACTTGAAGAGAAAAGGCATTGAGACATCGACTTCTACTAAACCTCCAAAACCCTTTTTCAAGAAAAGTAATCCCAACACCAGCAGACCTCCGTCAAACTCTAGCGCCGCTCTCAACGTGGAAGAGATAGGGAAGGATAATTTTTGCTCTTTTCACCAAGCTACCCACTCTGAAAAAACGTGTCCGCAATGGATTGGCAGCATGACCGCGGTGGTTAACCAACTTTTGGATGACCAAACTCCGGGAAACCAGACAGAGGATGATGTTTCTGATCGAGATGAAGGCTCGCTCCTAGATGGGGAACCAGGAGCCTCTGTTCTAACTTTTGATATAATACGCGGGGGGGAGAGTCTTGTTCCCATTGATATCAACATGGCAGGCAGTCCCAAGGCTCAGCCCACTTGAAATTATAGTCTTAGAAGCAAAGGATCTATCCCCGAACAATCATATGAAGACAAGAAAAGGGCCTTCCTAAGGAAAATTCTTCCCCCTGGAAACGAAGGACAAGCTATGCCGGAGAAGCCCACAAATAGTAACAGCAAAGCAAGTCACAAGAGCAAGCTCCCGGTGGAACCCTCGAAAACCACTACCGAACCTAGTCCCCAAACTGATACTAGCTATAACATAGTGGAGGACATGAAAAAGACCAGAGCTAATATCTCACTCTACGAGTTGCCCCGCCTCACGAATCAAAAGGAACTTATTCTAAAAGCTTTCGCCAACAACCAAAATACGAAAACTGTCAGCAACACTTCCGCACAAACCAGTCCAGATATCCAGTCTATAGTGAACGCTGTCAACACGAATTCGAGAGGATCCACCCCTCCCTTCCTCTTGTCTTTTGAGATGTTTAACTTCAACGTTCACAATTGTCTGGTCGTCTCCGGTGCATCCACGAATGTCATGCCTCTATCTGTGTGCAAGAAACTCAACATCCGCCCAGAGAAGACTGACGCAAAAATCATTCAACTTGATAGATCACAAGTACCAGCCGTTGGAGAATTAAACAATGTCATCATCCGCCTCTCGTCCGACTCTAGAGTCCATCAATGCATTGATATTGTGGTTGTTGACATCCCTGAAGCCTACGATGTACTGCTTAGCAGGGACTGGTCTAGCAAGTTGCAAGGATACTTTGCCACAGATTGGTCCCACTTATGGCTACCTTACAAGGGGAGAAACAACCAAATCAGAGTCGAAAGTGAACCTTACATGAAACACACTGTAACTAGTTTGGATGCCACAAATGAACCCATCAGCTTTGCCCAGGAGGAACTTGGTATGTGTTTTATTGATTCCATTTTTGGATGTTACCGACTTCCTCAGTCTTCAGTAGGCCCCGAAGTCCAATCTGAAATGGCACTCGTTGTAGAGGAACAAGCCCAAACTGCCTCACACCAAGCCGAAATTCCTCCGCAATCCACTACCCCCAAGGGCCCGGAAAGTGACATATGGACCTTGTATTACGACGGTTCCAAAAATCTCGATGGTTCTGGCACTGGCTGCGTTTTGCTTGATCCTCACAAGAATAAATTCTTAATCTCCTGTCGGCTGGAGATCCAATGCACCAACAACACTGCCGAGTATGAAGCTTTGATCCTTGGACTTAAAAAGGCGCTGGATTTGAAGGTAAAATGCTTATGGGTCATTGGAGACTCCGAGATTATCACTCGGCAGGTACGCAATACTATTCACTGTTTGTCTCCACATTTAAAGGCATATCAGCAAGAGGTATGGCGATTAATTTCTGCTTTTGACGCTTTTGGAATTAAATCTGTCCTTAGGATGCATAACGTAGCGGCAGATACTCTGGCTAATGCCGCTGCCAGATTTACCCTTTTGAGGGATGGTTTTTCTATTGAAGTTATATATAAACCCTCCATCCCAGACAATGTCACTAACTTGCGCGTCTTCGATGATGATCAACAGGTGCTAGATTTCATGTGTAACTCAGAGATATTCAAAGACGCTGCTATAGATGAAGATGAGCACGACCAAGCTATGCAAAAGGAGTACAACCAAGTCAAAGGAAACCCCATGCCTAAAGGGGTAGTATCACTTGAGAAGCTTTTTGATCTACAAAATCGTTTCCGAGGGCCCCCAAACGCCAAAGTACAGAGCTCTATCTTGGCCCATCGACAAGTGAACTTGGGATCAGAAGATAACCCTAAATTCGTCAACCTGGGTAAATACTGCACCCCCCAAGAGGCTCAAGATTTCACTCAGCTATTTCGCAAGTATCGTGACGTATTCGCTTGGACATATGAGGACTTACGCACATACGATACCCGAATCATACAACATGTGATACCCATTAAAGAAAATGTAAAACCATTCCAACAGAAGCTCAGGAAAGTACATCCTATGATGGAGCCATTGATTCTAAAAGAACTCAAAAAACTTTTGGATTCACGCATTATCTTCAAAGTTCGCCATTCCACATGGGCATCCAATTTAGTTCCGGTGCGGAAGAAGTCAGGTGAAATCCGCTTATGTGTGGACTTCTGAAACTTAAACCGGGCCTCGAATAAAGATAATTACCCGGTGCCCCCCATGGAGCAAATATTACAAGCAGTGTCCGGGTCAGAAATGTTCTCCTTGTTGGACGGATTCTCTGGCTACAATCAAGTACTGGTTGCTGAACCAGATAGGTTAAAGACTACCTTCCGGACTAAGTGGGGAACCTTCGCATTCAGGCGTATGCCCTTTGGATTAATCAACGTAGGAGCAACTTTCCAAAGAGCTATGGATATAGCGTTCATAGGTCTGATGGGCCAGAGTGTGGTGGTCTACTTGGATGACGTTACTGTGTTTTCTAAACATCGGGGGGATCATTTGCGTCACCTCCGACAGATCTTCGAAAGGTGCAGAAAATACGGTATCTCGCTCAACCCAAAGAAGAGTATTTTCGCCGTAGCAGAAGGAAATCTGCTAGGTCATATCATAACTAAGCAAGGCATTGTCGTTGATCCAGAACGTGCGAAAGCCATTGCTCAAATCCCGCCCACCAGTAGTAAGAAAGCAATGCAATCCTTTTTGGGTAAGATCAATTTTGTACGTAAGTTTATATCAGATTTCGCCCAGATAGTGAAGCCACTGCAGGGAATGATAAAGAAAAATGCTACCTTCAAATGGAATCAACCCGAAAAGGAAGCTTTTGACCAGATCAAGAAAGCAATAGCCGAAGCACCTTCCCTCCAAAGCCCAGATTTCGGCAGAAATTTCAGCTTGTATACTTTCGCTTCGGATTCGTCCCTGGCAGCCGTACTCACACAAAAGGACAGAAATAATGATGAGCGTCCCATTTCATTCATGAGCACTGGGCTGCAGGGAGATGAATTAAATTATCCTGAAATCGAGAAATAGGCCTATGTGGTATATAAAGCGGTCAAACATTTCAGACCGTACATCTTAAAAAACCATGTCACAGTTTATGTTCCCCACCCAGCTGTTCGCTCACTGTTCATGCAGCAGGAGCTAGGCGAGAGACGAGGGAACTGGGTTGCGTGTATGCAAGAGTACGACTTAGAATTTAAGCCAGCACGCACAGTTAAAGGGCAAGGTTTGTGCCAAATGGCTGCAGAGGCCGCAAGTTCCCGCCAGATTGAAGAAGATAATTGGGAGCAAGAAATCGATATGTACCAAACTGATGTCATGCCTCAGGTAAGGAATCCTTCTTGGTACTCGGATATTTCGGGATATTTGGCACACGGTGTGTTGGATTCAGCTCTAGATGCCCGGCAGAAACGTGCAATCAGACTCAAAGCTGCGTCTTACCAGATAATCCAAGGGAAGCTTTTCAGGAAACATTCCGATGGGGTCATGTTACGCTGTTTAGAATATGATGAAGCTCAGAAAATCTTAATCGAGCTGCATGATGGACCAACAGGGGGTCATTTTTCCGGGGATACTACGGCCCATAAAATTATGCGTGCAGGTTATTATTGGCCAACCCTTTTCAGAGATGCCCACGCATATGTTCGGAAATGCATTCAATGCCAGAAATTCGCAAATCGAGAAGCACGTCCCGCCGCCCCGTTGTTGTCAGTAGCAGTAGAAGAACCGTTCCAATAATGGGGGTTGGACGTCATTGGTGAGATCTTACCCCACTCTTCTAAGCAACAATGGTACATACTAACGGCTACTGATTATTTCACAAGGTGGGTCGAGGCAATACCGTTACGCCAAATCAACGATCAGGAGGTAATGCAATTCGTCACTCATTCCATCATTACCAGGTTTGGCGTTCCAACTTCCTTGGTTTTTGATAATGCAACGTATTTTTCATCTTTTAAATTATATGATTTTGCTTAAGAAAATGGCATTGTTCTTAAACACTCTGCAAAATACTATCCCCAAGGAAATGGTCTAGCAGAATCAACAAATAAAAATCTGATTCGCATCATTAAAAAGACTCTTCTGTCTCACCAACGCAACTGGCACAACGCCCTCCAAAATGCACTCTGGGCCGATCGCGTCACCCCTAAGTCCTCAATAGGTACCTCACCATATTTTCTCGTGTATGGGAAAGAAGCTGTCCTCCCGCCCAATTTATCTCTTCCCGCTCTGCAGTTATCTCAAGAGTGTCATGGTACCCCTTGCCCCGCCTTGCAAACCCGCATTGACACCCTGCTGAAATTAGAAGAGGAAAGGCAAAAAACCGGGAGAAATTCGCCATCCACCAGAGTCGGATCAAGAAATGGTTCGATAAAAAGTCTGCAGGAGATAAAAAATTTGAAGTAGGAGATCTTGTCCTAAAGTGGGATAAAGCTCACGAAGAGAAAGGAAAACATGCCAAATTTCAAGCACTATGGATAGGTCCCTTTCAGGTTAAAGAAAAGGTGGGTCCCCATACGTTCCGATTGCAAACGCTGGAGGGAAGAGTCGAGGTCCTCCTGGTAAACGGGCATGACCTCAAACACTATTTTACTTGAACAACCCTCAAAGGGATGTTTCTACCCATGTATTATAAAGTCGTGATTTTGTTCTACTTGTTTAAAAAAAATAAAATAAAATAAAATAAAATAAAATAAAATAAAATAAAATAAAATTTTCCTAAGGCCTTGTCTACCTACAGCTGGCTCACTCCCTGATAGGTTCTATGCTGATGAAGGGCCCTCCCGCAAAACACGAAGCAGTCAAAACTCGCTTGTAATGGGCACCAAGGGTTAACACAGCCTTACTGGAGTTTTTCAAGCATAAGGAACCACCTTGCGGCTTTGAAAGGTGCAGGCAGAAAAGGTCTCACATAGCAGCAACCGGATCGCAAGGGAACAGAGCTAACTCAGGGGAATTTCAGGTCATCCGGGAAAAACCCAAGTCCTCATATAAGACCAGGAGCAACCTCTCTGCAAGCAAAATAAGTCGGGATCCCTCATCCGCCCAGACAAAATATGCCCATCTAAATAAGTGCCATAGGCACGTTCTCAAATAAGTGCAATCGCACACAAATAAAGGGTAAAGGATTGAGAAAGGCTTCCTGCGCAGAGAGGTGATGTAACGACTCCGCCGGGGTACTGACCAGGCTCGCTGGCAGCGGAGCAACGTTCATGACTTCTTAGGTAGTGACTCCGCCGGAGCCGAGAGGTTCGCTGGTAGCGGAGCAACACCATGAGGACGAAATAATTGTACCGGACCCTGCAGTTCTCCAAGGTTTCTCCAACCCTTCCGATCATGGAGCACGAAAAGTTAAAATTCGGTTGATCTGCACCCAATAAGCCAAAAGGTCAGATAACGATGCGAGGTGACAATGGAAGGAAGGTGTAAACTCTGAGCTAAAAAGAACAAGCTAGTAATAGGCCCCTCCCTCCTCCCTCATCGACCTTTCATTGGCAGAGAATCTGTATTCATCCAGTGAATCGCCATTTGTTGTAGCCTCTACAACACCCTCCAAAAATACAAAAAATAAGAACACACACTTAAAAATTTTTGGAGCCCCTTTAAAAAACTAAAAGAGAAAAGGCTAAGTGAAGTTTTGAAGGGCAAGTCGCTAAGTCGCAAATCCATCCTGTGAAACAATTGCGACCCCTGCGACCTGTGCGACCTCGCGACCCTAAGGTCGCCAGGTCGCAAGGTCGCATGGTCCGGAATTAAAGAAGTTGCGACTCATGAGACCTATGCGACCCCGCGACCTTAAGGTCGTCAGGTCGCAAAGGTCGCAAGGTCGCAAGGATAAGTAATTAAGGAAATTTGCGACCCAGCGACCTTTGCGACCTAGCAACCCTAGGGTCGCAAGGTCGCGAGGTCGCAAACTATCAACTTGCGACCTCATTTAGTGCTCGCACGTGCGACTCCTTTTTATAAGGGTAGGTCGCTAGGTCGCATTTGTGACTCGCGGCGAAAATCGTGGAATTGCTCTGACAGGTCGACTGGCGCGTTTTCTTCCGGGTAAGTTGCCACTTCCTCCCTGTGTTTCCTTCACGAGCATTTCTTGCCAAATTTTGGGTCTCCCCATGGTCTTAATTGCTTGCTGGTGAGGATGTAGGGTTTTCTGTTGAGTTTATTGTTGTTTTGATTCTCAGAAACCCCAAGGTCACCTTTTGTCTTGCCCAGATCCTCATGGCTGTGCCCTATCTCTAGTTTAGACCCTTTCCAGTCACGTATGTTTCCCGTTAGGGAGAGATTATCCGCAAAACCGCGCGCGCTCGAAACCCCCCGGCAGGCCCAAGTGCGACCTGCGACCCAGCGACCCGGTCGCGAGGTCGCAAAGTTGCGCGATCTTCGGTTAGCGACTCTGCGACCCTGCGACCTAGTCGCAAGGTCGCGAGGTCGCATGTGAGTTCTTCGGTTAATCAGCGACCCTGCGACCCCAAGAGAACTGTTAAATAATTTCTGCATGGTAGACTGTATTTAGCCCGTTATCATCATGTCTTTCTCATCATGGGATTCTTTCCTGAATGCAATAGGTGAATTTGGAGCAGACTCGATATCGGTTCTCTCTGATTCTAGCAACATGGCACCCTCAGTGTCCCGAAAGAAGGGCAAGAAGGTAGTGGAAGAAGAATCAGACACAGACGTGCAAATATCTCCTCCGCTAATATACAGAGACAACCTTTGCACCTTCGCAAAAGGGGACAACCTGAGATGGTATGAAGTATACCACGAGTTCGCTATAACAGAAGCTGAGTTTCCAGAAAATCTCCCGAACTGGGAAGTGTACCTAAAGGTCAAAAAATCCAAGTTACATCTAGCAGGGGCACATCCAGCCATCTTCCCGTGCCCAGAAATATTAGACTGGATCATTCAGAAAACGGATCCTAAGAAGTTTCTGATCCGAGATAGCAAGGGCAAAGCTTTCGCAACGTTGGAGGGCTCAGACGCCCATGTCTACTACTCACTGCCCCAACCAGAGGAAAACTTTACCCCAAGATGGGCTTCTGCCCATGAAGTACCTGTGGTTGATACAATCAGGAAGTGGTGGGTAGAGCCAGACAAATTTAAGGTCAGGAAAGACCAGGAGTACCCGGTGGCCGCTCTGAGGAAAGTGTACAAATTAGTGGCCGCCATGCTTTGCAGGTTGTATGGACGTCCGGATGCCACCACCTTCAACGGCGCATGGGAAACTATAATGGAGTATGTAACGGTGCACGGTACTCGTTTCAACTGGGCCGGTATATTAATGGGCTCAATGCAAACAAATTTGGCTTCGGCTTTAGCCCCAGAGGAAGGAACGCCGTCAGAGTTCTATATGGCTTCGTATCTACTAGATGTTGTCTGTGCTCGGCTACATTTTGAGGGATGGCCACATAACTACGACTCCGAACAGACCCAAGCAATCCATTTGCAGATTAAGGTATTCTGGGAGTCTAGGTACAAGTTAGATATTGAGCAAATCTCTCAGATATTCATTCCCGCCCTTTACGGGAAGCTATTTGGTCAAGACACCCCCTGCATGTCTTGGCATGCGATGGAGACACTAGGTCAGGTGGCACACTGGTTTCCGTTTGCTGAATATACATTCATCCGATTATTTGGTACATTCAAAGCCCCACATGCTCTGCCTAGGTTTATCACCGATAAGGTGCTTATGCAGGAGGTATGTTTCCAGATGACCTCAAGTTTCTCCAATGTCCTTTCCAAAGGAAAGAAGAAACCTTGGCCCACTTTTCCCCTCACCATCGGTGCTTATACAATCAAGGACTCCATAGAAGTAAGGGCCCAAGGGGAAGAGATACAAGGTTATCACTTTAGAAGCCTGGAATATCGAACATATGATCCGTTCAAGATAGTTCCGGAGCACTGTAAGAAGGCCAATTTTAAATGGAGCTATCAGCATGTCGAGCGCCCGGGAGATGATGAGAAAAGAAACTGGTACAACGCAGACAGGCAACTAGCTCCAGGGATTGACTCTGACCAAGAAGAAGAAGATCACCAAAATTTAGAAGACAGGAGCCAAAAACTAGGAGGCTCTTCTTCCTCCAAAGATAAGAAAACACGGACCAGTACAGGGCCTGACACCTCGGATCAGCTAAAAGAAGCAGAGGCCAAGGCCAAGAAGGAAGAGGAAAAGAAAATGAAGGAGGATGAAGAGAAACGTAGAAGAGATGCAAGGATAGAACGGAAAAGGAAACAGGCCGAGGAAAAGGAAAGACAGGAAAAGGAAGCACAGGCGGCGGCAGAACAAGCACTTAAGGAAGAAATTGACAAAGCCGAATAGCAGAAGAAAACAGGCCAAGCTGCCGCAGCAGAGAGAAAAAGAAAAGCTAAGAGAGAAGCAGAGGCAGAGTCAGAACGCAGGAAGAAGGAGGAACATGACAAGGCAGAAGCCGAGCGCCGGCAAAAGGAGAAAGGAAAAGGACAAACGCAGGATAAAGAGGATGAAATAATAGATGATATCGACATATCTCCCCTGGAGATTCCTCCGAGTGGAAAGAAAAGTATCCTCCCTGATGACGATTTTCCCGGGGAACAAGAGGAAGAGGTCTTCGACCTGACTAGATTGACATTTGACCAATTCTCTTTCAAAATACGGCAAGAGAGAAGAAAAGCCTTGGCGCAAAGCCATTCCGCCATATCTATGGTCGCCACTGGAAAGGACATAGTCCCAGATACAAGGACTAACCCTGTAATGATAGCATCAGCAGGAACCGCTTTTGCCGCAGCTACGGAGGAAAATGTCATTAGAATGAGGAGGGAGATTATCTCCCTGCAAAACAGGCTAAAAGCAACGGAACAGGAGAAAGCAGTACTGGAGAGTGAGGTGCGACAGCTCCAAAGAAAGCCTTCCCAAGTCAATGAAGTCCCACTAGCAGTCATGAAAGAATGTGACGTATTGGAAATGACCATGCAGCAAGTATACAGAGAAATGCTCACCCTAAAACAAACAGTGGCCCCATTACCAGAGGCACGAGCGGAAACCAAAGTGAAGCATGAGTAGCTCAAGGAGGCCTCGGCAGCTTTAGAAAAAATGATAAACTGGACAGCGCAGTACCAGCAAGCTCCCGAAAATGTGCCTAAGAAGGATTGGGGTCACACACAAGACGCCAAAGTACAAATCCGGATGAAGATGCAATCCAAAGACAAGCTGGTCAAAGACTTGGACAAGGTGGTATCTGCATATAATCACCTGATCAGTGGTATAGACTCCATGAACGCTCTTCATCACATTCCGTCGTTGGGGGCACTGGACGAAACTAAAGACTGGGAGCAAGTAGATCAGGAAATTCAGTCTTTTCTGCAACCCTTGAGACAAGCTGCTGCCGCACCAGAATTTGAGGCATCACAAGAGAACCTAAACCGGCTGCTTTTCACTCCAGTACAAATTTATACCAAGCTTGCCTCCCTCTCCATCCAGATTTCCCAGAAGAAGGAGACTCTGATACCGAATGTTTTGGAATGTACGCATCGGTTAAAAGAAGAAATCTCTCTAGTCTCCCCTATAGCAGCGAATTACCAGGCCTGGCAAGACTTCCTCAAGGAAAAGAAGATAGACGCTCCAGACCTCTCAATTATGCGACCACCTCCATAGCTTAACTGCTGGGTCGCAGGTCGCATTTGTCCCCCCAGGTTGCAAGTCGCACCGGTGCCTAAGTCGCAGGTCGCAATCTTCTAGGTCGCAGGTCGCATGTTCGGAAAAGGTCGCAGGGAAGCTGAACCGTCGGGAAGTTGAAGCGTCGGAAAACCTAAGGGCGTTTCTCGAAATCTATAAATACCCCTGTGGGGCACATAGTTAATGGTTTTCTCTTTTGTGGACTGAAGAGCAATATTGCATTGTAATTGAAGAACCATACTCTTGACATATGTAATACAAATACTTGTTAAAACCCCTTTGATTGGATGATGTGTTTAGCTGTGACAACACTGTGTGTATTCTGCGTACAGTTTCAGAATATCGTTTGATTAATGAATCTGTGTTATTAATAGTATCATTCATGCTTCATAACTATCTGTGATTGTGTTGATGATGCTCAAGTTTACTATTTACTCTTATGATGAATGTTAATGAACTGTTTTATTAGCATTTCGTTATATCTTTCGGAAAGTTAAGGGATATTCTCGCCATAAAGAACTGTTTCTTTGGTGGTCAGATTATCTTGCATGCAGTACCCCATAGATGTGTTGTTAACGACACTTCCTGGGCGTATGCATTTTTTTTATTACCTTGCTACGCACAGTGTCATATATTGGTTTGATACATCAGTCATGTATTCTGTATCATGTGAATAAGTGCATGTTTTCAGATTCAATCAGGTTGTTCGAGACCGAAGAGAAAGTCATTTAAGCGGTAGCCGGACCCACACCCCAGACGAGATCCCTACTCCAAACGGTTCAAAGTCTAATTGGGACTTTCTACCGGGGAGATCCCCTACTGTTGGCCGGACATATTTTCCCGTCAACAGGCTGCTTCTTCTGCCGCTTGCTCTGCTTTCCTGATTTGTGCATCCCACTTGTTAAAGAGCATTTATTTTTTATTGTCGTTGATTATTGGTGCGCCTGCTCTTTTCCCCTCCTTTGTTTCTTGCCAAGCCAAATATTCGGTAACTATTTTATCAATTAAATCATAATCATGTCGTAAGTCTATGACTTTATTAGTGATTTTATCGCTTATTTCGCAATAAGAGTTCCACTGTGATATTCTTTGGCATAATGCTTCATGTTGCTATAGTAGTTGATCATTTAAGGAAATGGATTCTGTGATGAATTCTGTAAGCTTAGGATCATCCTTGTGTATCTCTTGCATAAACTGTAACTATTTTTTTCTTTCAGCCAAACTGTTCTGGTACCATATCTGCATTTGTTGAAAGTCCTGTTGTAATCTTTCAAGCTGTTTTTGTGCTTCGTTGTTGGCGTTGGCTTGTTGCAGTTGTTGTTGCAAAACCTTTATTTGATCTTATTTCTCTTTCAGTAGTTGTTGTACCTCAGATGCTTTATCAATGGTCACAGAGGCATATGCTCCTGTGATCTGAGAAAATTTGGTGAGATTTTCAGTGGGATCGATGGTAGGATCTTGCCATAGGATGCCTAATTGCTCTGCATCATGAGAGAGCACGTTTTCCAATTTCCTTTTCTTTCTTTGTCTTCTCACTACTGCCTTGAGTTGTGGACTATAAAATACATCAAGAGGAGGAATTTCCTCTATTTTGAGCATAAGTTCAGAGGATGGGGTAATGGGAATATGTTCCATTTCTAAGACATTGCTAATTGTTCCTGTGACTATATCTTTTGTTGCCCGTACATTACTCACATATGTCTTTGTGCTCTGTCCTTAAATATTGATTAAATCATTGAATGCCTCCCATTCTTTATCTAGCTCGGTTCTGACTAATGGTGGCTGGATGATGAGAGGAGGAGGATCTAACTGTGGAGAGGTTAAACCTATTGCTGTGGGAGCTCCTTTGACTGGGCAGTATCCCTTACTGTCCCTTCACTTTTATCATGGTCACTTTCAGACCTCTTAGAGTATTCTGAAATTTCTCTTCCGGACTTAGATTTAGATCTGTCTGTGCCTGAACTTCCACTGAGACTAATACTAGGAGTTGGTTCCCTTATGGGTTCCAAGCGTAATTTATCCAAAGGGATATTAGCTAACCTCCTTTCCCTGTATATCTTGAACTCTTGAAATTCTGCTGGAGGAAGTCGCATTTGGGCCGAATGTAGAACCTCTTTAAGTGTACCTTTTTATTAGAACATGTCATCAAAAAGATCATCTTCTTTAGAAAACACCTTTATTTTGACTGCAATAGTGAAATTTTTAGCAATATCATAAGGGTAGAACGGTCTTCTTGGAATTTTGAAAAATCGTAGACATGTTATGTTGTTTACTTCTTTGAATGCATGGCCTACATCAAATAGTGAAAAGGCTCGACAGGCCATAGGAAATTGTGGCAAAATAGCCTTCTTTTTGTCCTTCAAATCTTTAGTCAAACCTCCTTATCCGCAGGTTTGATAAGCAATTTCTCATGCCATGAGTTTATCAAGAACATATAAAGGTAATACATGAGGGGAAGCGAGACTTCTGAATGCCCTAACATATGTAAACAGTTCTTCTTCGAACCATCTTGCGATAGGGAGTATATCTACCTCTGCTTCAGGAGAAAATCTTGGAGCATCTTTATCATATAACATTTTGTACAGGGGCAACATGACTCCATGAAAAATCTTCTAAAAATACGGAGTAAACTTGGAATCCCACAATTCTTTGTGATAAATATAAATGGGTAATGGGTCTTGATTCATCCATTTCCAACCCATTAAAGGAAACTTGGAAATATAATAGATTGCATCCATCACATATGCAGATAAGTAGAAAGGGGGATAAATTCTCTAAGAAATAGTTCTTTTAGATCGGTAATTTAAAATAGCTGTGGCTAAGTTGTCAGATAATATATTAGCCCAATCCACAACAGTAGCATTAATGGCAACATCCAATAATGGTAGCCATTCAGATGAAAATTTATTAATGTCTGGCTTCCCAAAAAGTCTACAGAGCATAGCAGCAGCAAAGCAATACGGGGAGGTGAGAGAACCAGTACTATACATACCATGTTTATCCTTTTTTAGTGGTTCGTCCCTCCTTGACCAGTCATTTGTGCATTTTTCTAGGTCTTCATTTTCTTTAGAAAACTTCTCCATGAACTGTTTGTTATAAGTCGCCTGTGGCTCTGGTAAATGATACATGAGTCTCAAATCTTATGGAGTGAACGAGCCAATGAGTCCTTGACCCTGAGTCTTAAATTGTCTTTTTGTGATGTCAGCGCTGTCCAGTACCCATTTAACCATGTCCGTGTATGATAGAATTTTGGGCCTCGCCGCTATCCGGTGCAAGAACGAGCAAGCTAGCTCTGTAATAGACGCCTCAGAAGACTCATGTGAGCCTGCAGTAGCTGTAACCTCCATTATTTTGGGATTCTCTTCCTCAGGTAGATTGTACATGCCTTCCCAAGTAGTAATACCAGCATCTTTATTACAAGCAGTGTCTGTATACAAGGGCGTCATTTCTTTGTCTTCAGAACTCAAAGCTTTGCCTTTCTTTCCCATAGTATCCTGAATACTGCTTTGCATAGTTTTCTGTTCTTTGTTCCTGCAGTTTACAAATGAGGTGAGGATAATGATAAGAAAAAGGTGACAGGAAAGCTTTAAATGCCGAAGACATATAAAATATACCACCTTACGTGAAATGGCTCTTCGATCAGAACAAAACCATATTTCATTAATGATTGGAAACTAACTCATTGATTAACATTAAAGCGCATAACCAGGTCTCGGTTTATGGAAAAATATTTTTCGTATAGCGAGCCCTAAAGATCTGCGATAAGGTGATCTGCGATTTTCTTTGCAATATTGCAGATCACAGTATCGTAGATCACAATCTCGTGGAATCGCAATATCGCAGAATACCTGGAGCGTAGCATATGACAATCATTCGTTAATGTTTTTTCTGCGAAATGCGATTTTCGATATGTGCCATCGCATATCGGCGGTTTGAGGTTTTTCAGCGTAAATGATATTTGAGGCATGCGATGCGATGAATGTTTTTAGCGCGTAGTTTCGCATCGCGATCTCGCAATCATAGAATTCCGCTTGTAAGGAGGTATCCATTACCTTGTTTGCAATGTGATATTTCTTAAGGAATGATTTTATCCTACCTTATCGTAAAACTTAAGCTTTTTTAGATTTTTCAAGGGGTATTCTCCTAAGTTTATGATAGTAAGTTTTATTAAAAAAGGAAATACAAGCACTAATCGGTTTTTAAATTTTTTTGACTAAGGGCCCCCACTTATTTAGTAGTAGTGAAAATACTAAATAAGAAGGGGGGTTGTTGCTGGCCACAACAGACTCCATAGTGGAATATCTTAAGATATTCCCCACTGAGCTAATTTTTCCCCATTTCGAATATTACATTTGTTTTCCTTTCCACGGATTTACCCTTTCCCTGATCTAATTTCTTGGTTTTAGAAATAGTATGACCCTATAACAAGGTCAATGGTGGCTTGGAATCGAAACATTTTGATCACCATATCCCCTAAAACTATAAACCAGATGCTACTCATTCCTTCATCTAATTCCTTGTCCCATTTTCACCTGCTGCTCTCATGGACCTTTACCACAAACTATATTCCCTCACAGAGCTCAGATATTTGACATTTTCTTACCTGAGGATGCAGAGTTGCCCAAGAAAAATCCACCATATCCATATTAATTTTTTCTTGAAGCCTCCAAACACTGCATCTCTCTCCTCTCATACCTGCTGGGATACCCAAATGACCAAGTTGTTGATGAAACCATCATGGGGTTCTTATCTATTTTTAGCAAAGAAAAATCACCATTGTTTGTGTATAATTACATCCAATTATTGGCTAAAATTATACATGAACAATTAATGAAATTCACCACATGAGTGTTCAATTATACTTTTGTAATTGTTCACATGTTTTTGTTTTAGTAGGCAGAAATGTTGCCTATCCACTTCAATAAGCAGGATACATAGGGAGTGAAATAATCAGTGATTCACTAGACAGAGTTGGTCAGAGCTTCATCAATAACCACTTCTTTTGAATATTTCCTAGAATCATTCATACATCCAGTAAGGCATCTCCTTCCAAGTAAATAAGAGCCCAGAATTGGAGAAGAAATTAAAAGGATCCAGCACCTTAGTGAGCAAGCTAAAACCAGTGATTGGTACTTGTATTAAAATTACACAGAAATCAGGTATATAGCTGTGAACTCACACCATATAAGCTTCCAAGATATTTGCCTATGAGATTTTTCTCCTTAGAGTACATCAGACAAATGTTAAATATGGATGAGTTACATTTTGTCTCGGGAAACGAAAAGCTCAATTTAAACTCAAAGCCAACATTGGATCCTTCAACTACAATACCAAAGCAGCTAGTGTTGAAGCAGATGCATTGCTAAAGAAGATGGGTTTTCAACCGATTTTTACTTGGTAATATGACCCCCATGGCATTATTTCCGCTCTAAGAGTTGAAATTAAAACAAATTCCTACACTCATACCTATAGAGCAGAAATAGAGAAATACATGAACCAAGATGAATGGGTGAAAGGCATTCTCTAGGAAGAAGATGAACAAGTCATTTCAACTTCTAATATACATAACCTTGTTCCTAATAGTAAACATCAGAAGAGAGTTATAGAAGAGCCTCCACGTTCTAAAGAAATACTCAAGGAATTCATCTTGCAGCACAAAAATCCAAATCTCACTTCCACCTTACTTTCAGGGGGAGAACAACCAAAGATCATAGATTTGGGAGAAAATGAAGTTTCTACATCCACCAGTGTTCCTAAAAATCCTCCATCATAATCACCTGCAAGAGAACCACTCGAGATTATCCAAAATTCAGATGCCAACTCTTCTGAAGAGAAAAACATTTTCTCCACATTATTAGACATAAAGCACAAGAATGAAGCATTGAAATCCAATGTTTATAGTCAATTCTGGAAGAAAATGCCTACATCATAACATAGGCTTCTCACTGCCTTTAAAAATGAGAAAGGAAGGATGCAGATGGACTTTATGCAGGCAACAATGCCATTTCCAAAGACTCATGTTGAGTACAAGAAGACTGTCTTTTCTTTTGATGCAAATCATATCCATCCAATTGATCAAATGGACATGAACAAGTAGTCGGGAGAGATGATATTTTCAACAATGACCACAAAAGCCATGTGACTTTCCAAACTGAAATCTTCATTGTCAAATGTTCAATCTCAGTGAAATATTGAAAAATTATCTTCATTGGGTAAAGACAATAGATTGAAGTCACTGGAATACCTTACAGTGAAAGTTGGGTATGACCCAAAAGACTGCAAGGAAATTGAGGAAATCATTTAAAAGAATAATGCAAACATCTACTCTCTACATAAACAACTCAAGCTACCCTCAAATAAATACCCACATACTAAGGATATTGTAGAAAATTAATATAACAAGGAGGAAATGCTGAAGTTGATCATTGATCAAAATCTGTAAATTATAAAGATTGAAGAACAAACTGAAGAATTACTACTGAAAGAGAAATCAGCACTCCAGGTGAATATTGATCCTAGTACATCAACTCAAACATATTTTTCAGGCACAGAACTTTCAGCAACTTTGACTACAACTGATGCAGAAAAATTGGCACAAGATTTGGCCATTCATAAGTAGGCACATGAGAAATTACAACTGAGGAGTCAAATTATTGAGTCATAGAAGATTAAAAATGACACTTTATACATGGAGCAAATGCAAAATACTCATCAGTTAAGACTTAATATAGAGTGTGAATATCTAATGGTAGCAACTCTGGTTGAAGCTAAGTATAACATCTGGGAAGATATCAGCAAGTCTATGACAGAGGTATGGCCATCCATACAGATTATCTTTGAACAATAGGAACTCATCATCAACTATAGAGGAGCCATTGAAGGATAGAAAGAGCACCTAAAAAATAAACGAAGTGAAGCCACTGACATGATCAAGGTTCTCAATTCAAAGAATAGAGAGGAGTTGGAAGGAATCAACATCTTGGACAAAACTGCAACAATTTTGGAAATAAAGAAAGTTTTGCAAAAAGAAATTTAATCAACCAATTGCAAACCAAATGTGAAGCTTTGAATACTATTGTTCAAATATTTCATACTAAGTTTAATGTTTTAAATCATAAAGGATTGCCATGATTGGTAGGATTAGTTGATAAGTTGATTAAATTATAACATTACTATAAAACGTTATACACAATTGCACTAGATAATTCAAAGTTTGAAGGTATCAAAGGACAGGTTACAGGGAAAAAATTTCTTGAAGCTCTGCAGTTTGATTTGATCATTCAACATCAAATCAAATATTTATTCATTCAAAGACCAACTTTTGACAGATATATTGAAGTAGATGAAATATTTAAGAAAATGATGAGTGTAGAAATCCCAAGTCAAGATAAATGGGATAAATTTTGTGAGACCAGTGAGTAAAAGGATGAATTTTACAACATGCCAGCACATCAGATTTTTGAGGGTCTATTCAGTAACAAATTCCATCAAAAGGGGGCCAAGTCATCAACAAATTCAAAGAAAATAGAGACTCTCCATCTATCTATTTCCTTCTTCTATTCTTCTTTATTCTATTATTATAAACAGTTAAGATATTTCTAAGTTTTAAGAATTAGTATAAATAACTCTCATTTAGAGTAATTAAGCATTTCACCCTTGGATGAGTGAATATTTGTAAGAAGAAATTGTACAAGTCTTTTTTATCATCAATAATAGAAGAAGGATTATGAATTTGTCTCATACAACTCTATTCTCTCCGTGAGTTTTCCAGTTTTCATACATTTTGTTTCTTCATATATTTAATTGTTATCAAGATAACTAGGTGATATTAATTGTGTTTCAGTAATCTTATAATTTCTCTTGAAGTTATTATCAATATAAATAATGATTTACTTAACAGTTTTTTGATGTAAATCCCTTTCATTTATAAATTTTCAGCATATTGATAATGTTAAATGTATTTTGTTGAACTTTTAGATATTGTTTAAAGGTTTTCAAGATTATGATTTATGGAACAATTCAATATTAATATTTCATAATAATATCCTCTTACATAAATCTACTTAATCAATTTACAAAATCTTAATCACTGTGTGAGATAAATAAGCAGCCCTTACTTGTAATTACTAATATTATTTGGAAGATCTAATCAATAATTGTTTGTTAAAAGTTATCTTATACATTGTGTTATCACTCGGATTGATTCTCAGGCTGAAGAAGGCAATCCTGAGGTAACCTCAAACCAATATTTGGACTTGGTATCTAGCCCTACCAAATTGGAGAGGGATATCTCGATAGAATCACAGCCAAGAGGGCTAGATGGAAAAGATTTTAGGCTAGCTAAAGAAAACAAGGAGTTTTGATTTTGATTTTAGGGTTGGGCTCACTAAATCGGAATTAGGTCAAGAGGATAGATTCGGGCCAATAAGGATGAAATTGCAGCCTTCTTGATAGGGAAAGGTAGGTAAAAGGTTTAAAAATTCAAACTCATACCACAGGGATCCCAAGAAAATAGCTACAATTTTCCATTAATGTCCAAGCTATAATGATACTTGATCAATACAATCTCTTATACTGATGCAAACCATTACAATGACTGAAAAAATACACCTTATAGACCTCAAAACCACTTCCATTCATCCTTATGGTTCGAATCCATGAGGTGAGGTATTTTTTACACCAAAAACTGAACTAAATGCTAAAGTCTAGGATGAGGAAAGTGACTAATTCCTAACTTTTAGAATAGATACATCTCACTTTAAACTAATAATTTACCTAATGTATCTACCTTAGGTAAAATATAAAACATGATAATTATAATGGTAAATTCTCATTTACCTAAGTGAAATTAATTCAGAGGTGAAATTTCAAAATTTGAGTAAACTGGTAAAACTGTGAATTCCTTGGTAAACACGCAGTGCCATGACAGAAAATTTGACCTATTTTGTAAGCCACTTTTGTAAGCCTTCCCCTTGTCCAAATAAGCTCCATGATAGCTCATTAGAAACGTCTCTAAGTATAGCTTCTAGAAATTCTTTCAATTTCCAAAATTGTGTACATTTGACCTATCAAAAACCTTTTCTCCCAAGACTGGTAAACACGCAGTGCCAAGGCCAAAAAGAGGACAAAAACATGACTTTTTGATGGTTTTGGCCTTCTTGAGGGACCATTTTTTCTCCAAATCTCCTGAAACTTTATGAGGTTGATGTAATTATCGCTAGGAACATGAATATGCTGCTCATTTTCCATTTGGATGGCCCAAAAAAGAGCGCAGCACCAGTGGCGCTGCATGTTTAGCACAATTTTTGCATGCTAAAATGTCCCAAAAATCAAAATTTACAAAAAAGTGCCAAAATTGGAATTTTCTTTGCTAATCAAGGATTGGAGGCCTGGAGGGATACCTTAGCAAAAATATTCAACTTCTCTTTCTCTTTTGACTTGGTCAAAGCCTGAATCTTTGAATGGGCACGTTTGAGCTTGGCCCTTGCAATCCTGTTTCTCATGGCACAGTGCTTCGCCATATTCCTTTGAATATCAGTGTATTTATTTTCCTTCTCTAGTAGGCCCTCTAGATGAAAATTGGCTCTCTGAATCCAAGACTCTCTATCTCCGTCAATCTCTATGGCAAGCAGCTCACTTGGAGTAAGCTACTTCGCCAATTCTACCTCTTTTTTCCTTTCCCAGGGTAAAGCCCTTTTTAGTCCAATGTTACTCAGTCTCTGTCTAGGAAGTTGATCTTCCTCATCATCAATGTCATCAAAACTACCCAAGGTCTCTTCCAACAAGGCTTTGGCCTTTCCGGCCTCTCTTTGAGCTCTGATTGCCCTGACCTCACTACTGGCCTGCTTTGTCTTCAACTGCTGATTCTCTAGCTCAAAAAAGTCAATAACATTCCTTTGTCTACCAAGATTAGCTTGAAGCTCACTAATATTGGCCTCCTTGATTTTTATCAATGCATTGGTGATTCTAACCTCATCCTCATCATCAAGGTCAATCAACTAAAAATCTTGCTCAGTTTCATGTTTGTCCTCCTCCTCAACAGTGATAGGCTCTGTAGCATTTTCCTTACTCTTGTTTACATATTTTTTTGATGAAGAAAGCATGTCCCCTTTCACACCATGTTAACAATACACATGCCTGTGGCCTCTCTCATATTCAAAGGAAAATTTCTCAATATCAGTCATTTTGGTGTAAGTTGCCTCAATGTCCCTTTCACTACTTGATGCTCTAGTACCATGATGTGATGGTGAAGGATTGTAGAAAGGTGATGAGGTAGGAGCAACATGAGGTGAATGGATGTGAGTGGATGGTGATTTATGAGCAGTGGGATGTGATGGAGAAGGGGATTCGGGAGGATGAAATGATGAAGGAACATCCTGCTCATGATGGCCAGGTGGGGTAGTGAAAACCTCATTGGCAATGAATTCATCCCATGAAATGTTATTCTGCTAAATTTGATGCATGACCACCATTTTGATGAGTGAATGATGGAATAGGCTTTGCATTTGCTAATTATAGTCCCTCTTTTTCACAATGTAAGACATCTTGTCAATGCTACGGAAAATATAATAAGGAAAATGTAGCATTCTAACTCTAGTGAAATGCGTTAGGAGTCGGAGATGGTATGAGTAGAGGTGAGAAAACCTCCCCTCACAAGTGAAGTATTTCATTATTATCCTCATCATGCGCACATACCATTCAAGGAGATGAGAAAAAGGGAAATGGATTTGTTGTGATCCTTGTACCTAGGTTTGAGGTACGGATCATAATAGCTCATGTCCAAATTTTCTTGTTTAAACCACCTCTCTCCCACACTAGGTATTCCTGTAGCAGCTGCAATGGCATTGGTGGACATCTCAAAAGTAACTCCAACAAGATGGACCTGCTTGTCATGTATATTGATGACGAATAATCTTGTTAACTCTAGGTGATTTTGGACTTGTTGCACTCTTTCATAAAACCAAAAACAACCCACATGTTTAAAGTAAGAGACAGTGAGAGGAGAGGACATGAGTTCCCTTGTGGTGATGGGTTCAAATCTATTTATTTTCCCTCCCTTGTGGTCATTTCTCCTTGGCATTTGTGCCTCACCAACAATTCCACTGTCTTCTTCCTTTGACATTTTCAAATTCTGATTTGTGAAACCCTAGGGTGTAAGTGAAATGAGATGAGGGGAAGGGGATGAGATGACTAGCTTGAAAGGTGAAGGGAATGAATAAAGGGGAAAACTAGATGAATGAAAACACTAAATCAATGAAATTACAATGTCTATGATTGATATTCTTTTAGGAGGATGAAACAAGTGTAAAAACTGTGATCACAAACTAAAATTAGGGTTTTTTTAGGGTTCCACTTCAATTCATTTAAGAATCACCAAATAACTTAGATAACAAGGTTTATGACATGTACTTACTGTTTAGAAATATGTGGAGGACTTTTGGAAAAATTTGAAGACGTTTTGAACTTGCTTGGATTGCTAGATCACTCAATAACCTTCCCTGGCTAGCGTGAAATGCTTTTACAAATGCGCAATGCTAGTCTATAGGCACACAGTGCCTTCACAAATTGGGTTGAAAATTTCAAGCAAGGGCGCAGTGCCAAGGTACAGACGTGCAACGCTAGTGCAAATGCGCAGTGCCAAGTGAAAAACGTGCAGCGCCGAGAAACTTAGCACAATTTCACTCAAAAACTCACAATTTTTTCTTTTTTGAATGCTCCTGATGTTTTGAGAGGCACCAATGACTCTTTTGAAATGTTTGATAGGTTTTATAAGCATGTGGATTTTAATTTAACTTGAATACCCACTTTCTAATGTTTTGAAATATTTTTCCTTTGTCACTGATACTCTTTGACACTTTTTCATTATAGGTTTCTGAAGTTATGGAGTTGGCTCTCTTTTGCTAATTGAGGCTTGAAATTTTCACTTTGACAGCTTGGGATTAAATTATTACATATAGCAACATAAAATTACATTTGAAAAAATAAAATAAATTACATAAGTGACTTTTTATCAAAATGAAATTTTGATAAAAAGTCTTGGAACTAAAAATACAATCTTTAAAACGTAATGAAACAATAATGATGATCTTGTTTCGATCCCTCTCATATGTGTGCTGACCTCATCGGAATGAAGGAAAGACCTTGATAAATGAAAAACCCTAATGACCTAATGAAACTGATTTTTGACCTAATTTTGAATGAAATTTTGGTTTAAAGACTTTCAAGTGAAACAGAACAATTTTCATAAGTGTTTTTATGCTCAAAGAGACATGAGAATGAGTCAAAAATGTGAATCTTGGAGGGAGAGTAAAGCTTATTGACAAGGACAACTACCAGCGGAACAAATTTATGTCATGACCTAACAGAATGATAAAAGAATTATTCAGTATGGGACACCTAAGATGCACATGCAAATGTGTTTTGATCCCTGGTGGAAGTATGAAAATACTGACACTAACATTGGCTCCAACTGGGGATGATAGCTCCTTGAAGGTTCCAAGAACACCATAGACCAAGTGCCTATTCATTGGTTATGGATTCAATAGCTAAAAAACAAACTGAATACTGAAAGAAACTTGACTCAATAAACTGACTCAAGACTGACTAAAACACATCTAAAAACTGAAAAAGATGCTCATAATTGAGCTTATTCAACAAAACCTACTCTAATTGATCCATACATCACCTGATTAAGTGAAATGGAACAACCAATGCAACCATGTAAGCATTCTGGATTTTGTTTGAATTCTCCACAAGTGCTTGCTTATGAGCAAGAAGAAAGAACTACTAAAAGGCAACTCCCATGAAAACTTGTCAACAGATTGAATCTTGATGAAATTGCAAAGCACAAGCCCATCGGATAACCTTAAGAATGCTGCAAAAGGATCTTCATAGGAATACATATTTATTTCCAACCTATCAAATACATTACTGCTCTGCTCTAAGTATTCTTCGTACCTTGGTTTTAAAATTTTGCTAACATTTGTGCTTTCTTTCTTTGATGGCTACATCAAGTTAACAAAAGGATCCTAAAACTCATGATGATGATAAAAAACAAAACAAAAATATTCTTCATTACTCTCATGATATGACTGGAAATCTTGATATAAGATTTGTAATGAAACACCTACTGAACAAGTCAATGAAGTCGGCTGTCGGATCATGTTTATATCAACACTCTTTTCAGGCTCATAGTTAGCTAATGGAGAAATACTTTTACTACAGATATCATCTAACACGTCAACTATTGGGTCATGAAAAATTTGAAAATATTGTTGCAACCTATTTTCTGTTTTTTTCTAATTAGACTGCACGACTTTCTACAAGTTTCTCATCCTTTGCTTTACAAATATTATGAAATTTTTCCTTTAAAAACTGAAATTCTTCAAAACATAGTGGTACAGAATCATCTTGCATCATTTGATCATATGTTTCAGCTTCCAATCATTCATCTGCAACCTGACATTCAATGGCATTTGGTGGCTACAAATCTGGAGCTAAAGAGGATTCTATGCCGCAAATGATTTCCTCCACCAATTCAAGAGAAGGTTTCTCATTAAAAACTTGCTCAAGAAGTTCATATCTATCTCAACCTCAACATCAAAACTGAAAGACTGCTGATTTGTAATCTTGGAAAAATTTTCTTTTAGAAATTGAAATGAAGCAAAACATAAAGGAAAATATCCTTCACTTATTTCAAAATTTTCAGCATTTTCCTCATCTCTGTCGTCATAAATATGCGTCGGCTGATCACCATATTCAAGCTGTTGAAACTGAAATTCCTCCCACAAACCAACTGTTGAGTGCTCTATAAGTTTAGCTTCAGTTTGGAGAACATAATAATCATCATACTGATCAAACTTTGGCAAGTCATCAATATAAGTAATATCACCAATCATACACATTAGATTATCATATTTTTATCTCCTCAGATTTATCTACAAATCCATTTTCTGATCTATGGTGGTTGGAATTAGCAGGAAAATCTTTAGGGCTTGCAATCTTTTCTTTTTTCTGGGATAAGTGAGTCATGATGATCTTGAATGGAAAATACATCTCTCATGGTGATCCTTTGCACCATTTCCTCTATTGTACTTGCCAAAATGTTGAGCTTTACCTCTGAATATTTCAGGTGCTTTGCAATGTTCTTCTTCTCTTCTTCCTTCAGCTTTGCCCTTCTGATCAGCGGATTAGCCTCTACATATACTGCACTGTTCTGCATCTCTTCAAGTGTTGCAAGATTCCTTTCTCTCAGCTGAAATCCATTTCCGGATCAAAGGCATCCAGGTAATGTAAAAGAGCTGAGCCATGAGGAGGTCTTATATTATAGGGAGTCGAATAATAGAATTGATTGAATCTAGTAGAAGATTGTTGTACTGTAACCCCTAGCTATCTTTTCAGCTAGGAAGACTCTTCTAGAATAAGGAAAGGGTTTTGTTTGACCACCCACCTGTCGAGGAAAACTTTAATGAACTGCAGGAAATCTGAGATGCTCGTGGCAAGAAAGTTTTTGAACCAACTCTTGACTCTACCTTGCAAAGAAATAGCGAATATTTTGATACTGACATCCTATTCGTCAACTTAAAAATGGTCTAGGAAAGTCTCAAAATTCTACATATGTCTCTCAGTAGTGATGTTGCCATATTCACCATCAAACCTCGGTAGATATAGGTAATGATTTTTAGGGAAAGCATGGAGTATAGGAGGTAAGATGAGTGGTTTGTATCGATCCGGGACTATAAAAGGTGTAGGAGTCTGTACAGAAGTTGTAGGATCAGTCTTGATCTCTTTAGGCTCATCATTTGGAAGATGGTCATCATAATATTCAGAAAAAGGATGTGGACCAAGATCAAAGAAAAACTTGGTATTTACACTTTTCGAATAGGTAGAATCAAGATTTTGATCATGTTTATCATAAAAAAAACTCCGTAAAACTTTCAAGAAAAGAAAATAAGTAATTTACAAGAAAGAAAATTACATCTTGAATACAATTCCACTTTGAATACCTGACTTTTGTGTAATATCCTTCTATTTTAGTGCTGGCAAGGTTGATCCTCCAGTGGATTCTTTACATCAAGTTGGAGTTGCCAGGTGAAGAGTTCAGCCTTCATATGTGTCCAACTGTTGTTCACCATAAAAAATTAGATATAAATCTTTGTCGTTCTTTCCCAGGGAAGATCTGATCTTACTTTTTCTTCCCTAGTGGATTCGCCAAAATGTTATCACTCGGATTTATCCTTAGGTTGAAGAAGGCAATCCTAAGGTAACCTCAAACCAATATTTGGACTTGGTATCTAGTCCTACAAAATTGGAGAGGGATCTCTCGATATAATCATAGCCAAGAGGGCTGGATGGAAAGGATTTTAGGATAGCTAAAGAAAACAAGGGGTTTTGATTTTGATTTTAGGGTTGGGCTCACCGAACCAGAATTAGCTCAAGAGGATAGATCAGGGCTAAAAAGGATGAAATTGCAGTCTTATTGATGGGGAAAGGTAGGTAAAAGGTTTAAAAATTCAAAAAGGATTAAATGAGATGTAAATACTGGTGAGGAGCTACGGAAAGCATATGAAATGTATTTTCCTTAAACTGAAGAAAATGAACACATTATACTTAATTTCCCAGAACAGAGCATAACTAAATATGAATTTTGTCTTAAAAACTTGAAATAAAGTATATTATAGATGTGAAATGGCTTATGAATTAACAATACATTCTAAAAAATCAATCACAAAGAAGAATAAATGTGTAAAACTCATACCACGGGGATCCCAATAAAATAGCTGCAATTTTCCATTAATATCCAAGCCAGAATGATACTTGATTAATACAATCTCTTATACTGATGACAACCATTACAATGACTGGAAAAATATACCTTATATACCTTAAAACCACTTCCTCTCATCCTCAGGGGTCGAATCCATGAAGTAAGGGAGTTGTTACACCAAAAACTGAACTAAATGCTAAAGCCTAGGATGAGGAAAGTGACTCATTCCTAACTTTTAGAACATATACATTTTATTTTAAACTAATAATTTACCTAATGTATATACCTTAGGTAAAAGGTAAAACATGATAATTACAATGGTAACTTCTCATTTACCCAAGTGAAAATTAAATCAGAGGTGAAATTTCAAAATTTGAGTAAACTGGTAAAACTGTGAATTCCTTGGTAAACGCGCAACGCCATGAAAGAAAATCTGACCTGTTTTGTAAGCCACTTTTGGAAGCCTTCCCCTTGTCCAAATCAGCTCCATGATAGTTCATTGGAAAGGTCTCTAAGTATAGTTTCTAGAAAGGCTTTCAATTTCAAAAATTATGTACATATGCCCTATTAAAAACCTATTCTCCCAAGACTGGTAAACGCACAGCGCCAAGGCCAAAAAGAGGGTAGAAACATGATTTTCTGATGGTTTTTTGGCCTTTTTTAGGGACCATTTTTGCTCCGAATATCCTGAAACTTTTTGAGGTGGATGTACTAATCACTAGGAACATGAATATGCTAACCATTTTCCATTTTTATGGCCCAAAAAAGAGCGCAACGCTTGTCGCGCTGCGCCTTTAGCACAATTTCTGCATGCTAAACTCTCCCAAAAATCAAAATTTGCACAAAATTTCCAAAATTGGAATTTTCTATCTGATCAAGGGTTGGAGGCTTGGAGGGATACGTCAGCAAGAATATTCAACTTCTCTTTCTCTTTCGACTTGGTCAAAGCCTGAATCTTTGCATGGGCAAGTTTGAGCTTGGCCCTTGCAATCCTATTTCTCATGGCATAGTGCTTCACCATTTTCCTTTGAATATCAATGTATTTCTTTGCCTTCTATAGTAGGCCCTCTAGATGCAAATTATCTCTCTCAAGCTAAGACTCTCTGTCTCTGTCAATCTCTATGGCAAGAAGCTCACTTGGAGTAAGTTGCTTCGCTAATTCTACCTCTTTTTGCTTTCCCCGAGGTAAAGCCCTTTTCAGTCCAATGGTCCTCAGTCTCTGTCTAGGAAGCTGAACTTCCTCATCATCACTATCATAAAAACCGCCCAAGGTCTCATCTAGCAAGCCCTTGGCCTTTTCAGCCTCTCTCTAAGCTCTGATTTCCCTGACCTTACTGATGGCCTACGTTTTCTTCAACTGCTAATTCTCTAGCTCAAGAAAGTCAATAACATTCCTTGCTCTACCAAGATTATCTTGAAGCTCACTAATCTTAGCCTCCTTACTTTTGATCAATGCATTGGTGATTCTAACCTCATCCTCATCATCAAGGTCAATCAATTGAAACTCCTACTCAGTTTCATGTTTGTCCTCCTCCTCAACAGTGATAGGCTCTGTAGCCTTTTCCTTTCCCTTGTTTACCTGTTTTGATGATGAATAAGGCATGGTGCCTTTCACATCATGTAAAGAAAACACATGTCTGTGGCCTCTCTAATATTTCAAGGAAAATGGATCAATATTAGTCATTTTGGTGTAAGCTATCTCAATGTCCCTTTCACTGCTTCATGCTCTGGTATCATGATGTGATGGTGAAGGGTTGTAGAAAGGTGATGAGGTAGGATCAACATGAGGTGAATAGATGTGAGTGGATGGTGATGTATGAGCAGCAGGATGTGATGGAGAAGGGGATTCGAGAGGATGAAATGATGAAGGAACATACTGCTCATGATGGCCAGGTGGGGTAGTGAAAACCTTATTAGTAATGAATGCATCCCATGAAATGTTTTTCTACTGAATTTGAAGCATGACCACCATTTTGATGAGTAAATGATGAAATAGGCTTTGTATTTTCTCATTGTAATCCCTTTTTCAAAATGTAAGCCATCTTGTCAATGCTATGGAAAATATAATAAGGAAAATGTAGCATTCTAACTCTAGTGAAATGCATTAGGAGTCAGATATGGTATGAGTAGAGGTGGGAAAACCTCCCCTCACAAGTGAACTATTTCATTATTATCCTCATCATGTGCACATACCAGTTAAGGAGATGAGAAAAAGGAAAATGGACTTGTTGTGATCCTTGCACCTAGGTTTGAGGTACGGCTCATAATAGCTCATGTCCAAATTTTCTTGTTTAAACAACCTCTCTCCCACACTAGGTATTCATGTAGCAGCTGAAATGGAATTGGTGGACATCTCAAAAGTAACCCCAACAAGATTGAACTTATTTTCATGTATATTGATGATGAATAATCTTGTTAACTCCGAGTGATTTTGGACTTGTTGCACTCTCTCAAAAAACTGAAAACAACCCACATGTTTAAAGCAATAGGTCGTGAGAGGAGAGGACATGAGTTCCCTTGTGGTGATGGGTTCAAATCTATTTATTTTCCCTCCGTTATGGTCATTTATACTTGGAATTTGTGCCTCACCAACAATGCCACTGTCTTCTCCCTCAGACATTTTCAAATTCTAATTTTTGAAACCCTAGGGTGTAAGTAAAATGAGATGAGGGGAAGGGGATGAGATGACTAGCTTGAAAGGTGAAGGGAATGAGTGAAAGGGAATGGATGTAGGGAATGAGTGAAGGGAATGAGTGAAAGGGAATGGATGTAGGGAATGAGTGAAGGGGAAAACTAGATGAATAAAAACCCTAAATCAATGAAATTACTCTGTCTATGACTGATATTTTTTTAGGAGGATGAAACAAGTGTAAAAATTGTGATCACAAACTAAAATTAGGGTTTCCTTAGGGTTCCACTTCAATTCATTTAAGAATCACAAAATAAATTATAAAACAAGGTTTAGGACTTTTTCTTAATAGTTAGAAATTCTTGGAGGACTTTTGGAAAAATTTGAAGAAGTTTTGAACTTGTTTGGATTGCTAGATCACTCAGCAACCTTCCTTGGCTAGGCCTGCAGCATCACTGCTGAGCATGCAACACTTTTACAAATGTGCAGCACCAGTCTACAGGGGCGCAATGCCTTCACAAATTGCGTTGAAAATTTTAGGCAAGGGCACAACATCAAGGTACAGGCACGGAACGCTGGTGCAAATGCCAACGCCAAGTGCAAAATGCGTAGCACCGAGAATCTTAGCACAATTTCACTCAAATAGTCACAAATTATTTTTTGTTGAATGCTCCTGATGTTTTGAGAGGAAACAATGACTCTTTTTAAATGTTTGATAGGCTTTATAAGCATGTGGATTTTAATTTAACTTGAATACCCACTTTATAATGTTTTGAAATCTTTTTCCTTTGTCAATGATACTCTTTGACACTTTTTCAATGCAGGTTGCTGAAGTCATGGAGTTGGCTTCTATTTTGCTCATTGAGGCTTGAAATTTTCACTTTGACAGCTTGGGATTAAATTATTACATATAGCCACATAAAATTACATTATAAAAAATAAAATAAATTATATAAGTGACTTTTTATCAAAATGAAATTTTGATCAAAGGTCCTGAAACTAAAAATACAATCTTTAAAACATAATGAAACCATCATGATGATCTTGTTTCAATCGCTCTCATATTTGTGCTGACCTCATCAGAATGAAGGAAATACCTTGATAAATGAAAAACCATAATGATCTAATGAAAATACTTTTTGACCTAATTTTGAATCAAATTTTGATTTAAAGACTTTCAAGTGAAACATAGCATTTTCATAAGTGTTCTTATGCTTAAAGGGACATGAGAATGAGTCAGCAGTGTGAATCTTAGAGGGAGAGTAGAGCTTATTAACAAGGACAACCACCATCGGAAAAAATTTATGTCATGACCTAACGGAATGATAAAAAATTTATTCAGTATGGGACACCTAAGATGCACATGCAAATGTGTTTTGATCCCTGGTATAAGTATGCAAATACTGATACTAACAAATTGGTCCTCCAAAATTACAAAACACAAAAAAATATTATAGATGCTTTGGCATGATTATTGACCACAATTATATCAAAGGAAAACATGTTGTTTGAGATCCTTTGTTGCCATGTTTGGCGGGATACTCTTAGTCACCATTGAGTGAAATTTTCATGTTGATAGGAGTCCTTTTTGTGAATGGGATTTCCTATAGTGGAACATCTCGTGGAGAGGTCCATCCACTCCTGCGTGAGAGAATTTTCCTTGAATGATAGATAAAATACCATCCATGTACATCATCATTATTTCCAACACTTAATGCAGCGGCCTAAACCATCTTGACATCGAGGCTCAAAGACGTAATCCCTCCTGGACGAAATCCATTATAAATATCTTATGTTGCTAATGCTTGTTATGTTCCTCTTCTTTACAACATGTAGATATGTTCATTTATGTTCATTAATGCTTTTGATGAAATGTAAGTCTAACACAATAGCCAAAGTCAAAGGTCTTGGTTAAAAGGATATCAAGAATTTACCCAGATCACCAACGCTGCTCTAAACCCCTCTGTGTCAGCCTCTGCGCTACTCAAGAAAGGTCTGCATCACCCTAGAAGGGGTTGCCCTACCCTAACAGGGCCTACGTCATACTTTCTTGGCTCATGCTGCCTTTGCACTACTCCTATTGGGCTCTTGGCTAGACTGCGTAGTTTTTTCCTCTGCGCTACTTTGGAATGATCCTTCTCTACCCTCATTGTACTCTTGGAATGGGATCAAACCATCCCACTTGCCAATAATTCCTCTTGCTACAGCTGAAACACTTATGAAATTCTTAGTAAACCATGCCATATAATCTCAACTTAGCTTCAGTGCTTTGCCAATGTGTGTGTTCTCCAACTGACCCCAATCCCTTCTCTTATAATTCTCTCATTGAAAAATCAACAGCCATGATATAGTATCTATTCAATGGCTAAGATTAGAAGCTACTGGATTTGTGTTACTTAAGTCATTCTCATCACATGCTTAATTTAATTCACTTTAATCATTTAATTTTCCTAAGTTAGACATAGGGTCCTTAATTAAAAATATTAATTATTTGAGTAAAAATTAAACCTAATGGAATTATTCTCAATGATTTATATGTCTTGGAGATCTCATGTACTCCATCTCCTCCACAAAATTTGGGAGTTAGATCACATCTGATGCTACCCCAACATCCCAAAATATCAACACTCCCTCTTAGCAAGGAATGTGCTCTAGCAATACACTTCATCCTGAAGTACTGCTCTGATCTCTGGTGTTGTTCTTTGTGCTAATGCTTGTCCTACTGCCCTACATCGCTGCGTTGTTTCTTCTCTATGTACTTTTGCCCATGACTTTGCCACCGTCACTGCTACATCTATACTGCAGCTCCCTCTCAAATTGTTGCATCGTGCCACACTGCAACTCAATTTCTAAGAGTAAGCAACTGAAGGACCCCTAGCCAATGAAAAACAAGCCAGTCGAGCTACATCTCATCATTGAGCTCCATAGGTTGTTGCTCTACGTTGTCCTCCTGAAGCCAATGCATTGATGTAGCTTTGCACTGCAAAGCATGCTTCCTCTGTGCTACTGAAAATGCATCAGCCGCTCTGCACTGTTGCCTATACACTGCTACTGCCTCTGCATTTCCTTTCTCCCCCTACAACGTCCCAACCTTTGCCTCTGCTTCATCCATGATCTTTGCACCCACTACTCCAGTCATTCCTTGCTACTGTCTTAAGGCTCCCGTAACTCAGTTGTGATCCAAGAGTTGGGCTACTCAAGGATCCTGCCACAATTTTGTAGCTTCTCTACAGATCAATATCTCCCCGACTTTATGGTTCATGAGTTCTCATGGCTACATCATCGTCGGATCCATCGTCTACTACCACAACCTTGGAACTAGAAGCTTCCTTATCCTTATTCCTTTGAGGAAATTTTTTGAAAAAGTGCCTAATTCGCCACATTGGAAACATTTAATCTTAGATGGATCACGCTTCTTTTTCCCTTGATGTTTCTTTGATGCTAGGGTTGCATCTTCCTCTTCCTCCTTCTTCACCTTTCCCATTCTGGTTCCATTCTGCTTCCTGGTCATTCGGTGAATCTCCTCTTGTCAGAGGATAGCCCACATATTGTCCCAGTTAAGAAGGCCCACTCCGCCCAAAAGGCATTGGAAAAATGTTTCCTAGTCCTCTGTGACTAAATTTAGAGCAGTCCTCACCATGACATCATCCTCCACCTTGAACCCCATGCCAATTAGTTGATCTCGGATAGACTATAGTATAAATAGAAAAGGATTGATTTCCTCTCCCTTGGTAATCATAAATAACCTCAGTTGGTTCTCTAGAAGAATCTTCCTATGGACAAACTTCCCTTGATACAACGTGGTTAAAGCTTTCCACATTTCATGAGCCCTCTTCTTCTCAGCTATGTCTAGTACCACATGATATTTAACCCCATCCATGATGAAGCGCTTGGGATGTGTCATTGATTCATTATTCTCTGTCAGGAGTCTCATATCAATTGGTGTAGCCAAGACACTCTCTACATGCTCCCTCAAGCCATATGACTCAAGGGTTACCAGGTGTTACACAACATTTTTTCACTGTCCCCGCAATTCCCAACTTGCACATTGGAGGGTTGCTTCTGTGACCAATAAGCAGTGTCATGCTTTTCAAATACCATCCTTGCATCCCTTTTGATGAAAGAAAAATTCTTCTTGACATTTCCCTAAGCAGAGCTGTGAAAATCCCTATTTTTGCCTTGGCGCGAGTAGCCCGTTACACCCTCGCGCCGACTAGGAAATTTAACACTAAGCCCATGCCAGTTGGCACTTTGTGCTAGTTAGACACCCGCACCAAGCTGTTTATGGAATTTAAAAAAAAAATAGAGGTGGAGGTTCCATTCCAACCACCTTGGGGATGAGTCATTGGGAGTGGTTGAATTGAAACAACCTCAGACTCCTTCCTTTAGTTAGTATTTTCCACCTCCCTTGGAACTCTCCTAAAGGATAGGAGTCCTTCCCACCTTTGTAGGGATCCCAACCTCCTCCATTTCCTCTATATAAGAAACTATATTTTTTAGTAGAAGCTAGCTGAACACATTATAGCAAAATAGCTGAACGGATGAATAACTAAATTAGGAGAATTATAATATAGCTAAGCTGCTAGAGAATATAAAGTAAGAAAGATTGTGTTGAGTGAGCTCAAGTCAATGACTTCTAAGAGAGCTTGAGTCCAAATTCCCTGACCAAAATTTGAGACGTGTTTCGTCTAAACCCCGTTGGAGGAGACTGCGATGTCAAAGCATCGGTTGTACTCTTCCTTCTAATCATTAATATACATGACTATTGTTTTGGTTCCACTATTGTGTTATAATGTTTATTTGATGCGATATGTTTAGCCCTCTTTGACTGGCTAATAGTTGTGAGTGAAACTATTCTATCATATGTTGTTCTTTTTCTTTTTCCTATGTGCAGGTATCTGAGCGTGATAGCGAACGAATCGTGATTTGCCAAGGCAGGAGCGAGAGGCCACTACTCTTTCTGCAACATCGACAGTGTTGGATTCAAGGTAGGTCAATATACCATGCCTTTTGTTCATTAATTAACTAGGAAAAAACACTTTAGCGTGTCCCTTTATTACTAGACCTACCCTAGGGCTAAAGGGATCGTCTCTATCCGTAGAGAGGATTTACCTTCATAAAAAATTGGCGACTCCACTGGGGATCAGTGCGAGTTTTTCGTGTCATTTTGTTGGGTCGGTTTCAATTATTGGTTTAGTTATCTATATTTTTCTGGTTTTTTTTTTGAGTGTCCATCCTCTGTTCAGCTCCAGAGTGTCAAGGTTGACCTATACTCATTAGGTTAGGGTTTTTTCCAATTTTTCCCATAGGTATCTAGCTTGTCACATTTTTTTTCTGGACAGTAGCACCGATTGGTGCATGTTACTCTTTTAGCACTCGCGCCAACCTATGTATGGTGTGGATTACAGCCTTACAGTCATGCCAAACCCTGTAGGTTTTGGTTTGACCTCACTAATGCATATTTTGGTCTTTTTTTCTTGCTTCTGGGTTATTTTTGAGTGTGTTTAAGCCTTTGCAGAATGTGTTGACTACTGTAGACTTGCTTCCCTCAGTGGTTTGTCCGTTTTCCTGTCGGTGTCATTTAAGACCTTAGGGTTTCTGAGTGTTCTTGCACACCCAGCCTTTAGTTTGAGAACAAGTCTCTTTGATTGTTATCAGTCTCGTTTCCGGTCATTAGACTGAGTTTTTCTTGATCCTTTTGTTTTTGTTGATTAAATGGTCTCTTCATTTTTTGATTTTTCCTTCTTCTTCAATACTTTGAGCATCGATTACTTTGCTTGTTTGGGTCACTTTGGGAACTCTATTTTTTTCGATTGAATGTTTTCTACATTAGCTTGCATGTTTTTATGTATGTTTCACGTTGGTTGAGTCATTCACTTTCAAAACCTTACATTCAAAAAACTCAAACTAGTGTTTATTTATTTTTTCTTTGAATTAGTACAATGTGTTCTTCATTTCATTGAAAACTCAAAAAATTAAAAAATATCTTTGCATTATTTTGTTGCATCGAAAGTGAAACGTTCCTTTACATAACTAGCATTTTTCAATCTAGGAAGGAAATTTGTTTTTGATTAATTGCATTAAGGGAATTAGAAGTTTCTTTGGATATTTTCTTTTCTTGCTTGTTTGAAATATTTCTATCCTTCTTATAACTAGCATTCATCAAATTGAAATGATGTTCATTTGCATATAGTTTTCATCTAGGAAGTTGAGCTCCACATTCGATAGGGCCTGGAAATTAAAACATAATTCAAGATTAACTTAAAATTTACTCAATGAACCTAAGGCAACATTGGAACCTAACGAAACATTTCTAGTGGTCTAGGCTAGAGACATGTTCCGACGTATTAAAACCTAGTAGTTGTGGCTCGCCTTTTGGCTTCAGACAGTGCTAGTACGGAATTGTGCTCCCCATACCATCATGTATATAAAGGGAGACCCCTATAGGTTGTAATCCTTTTATCCATAGGAAGCCGAGTCTGCCACCTTGTAACCATGATACACTAAACACAGCATTCGGGGAGACTACCTGCACATACTTCAAGTCCTTGGTCATTTTTCTTTCATTTGATCACCAAGGTGTATATGGCAGTTCACGGAAACCTGGTACACCCTCTTTCTTAGAATTCCTGAGAAGTCATTTCAATATTTTCATGACTCTTTAAACAAGAGAAGAGATCATCGAGCACTTGTCCTTTCACGCTCATTTCAAATTGAAAGTGACTAGAGTCATCTTTTTCTTGTTTCTCGACTCTTAAAACATGAAACAATGAATTTTGGTTTCAGTGTTATAAAATTAATAACCTACAATTACACGCCCATTAAAAGTTTGTTACTTGGTCTGATTGATTTCCTTGGTTCTTGATTTTGGTACCTTCGATTAGTTGTCTCTTTTCCTTCTTGTTCTAATTCACAGTCAAAGTGGCGAAACATCCAGTTTTTTCATCCTCACTGCCTCCTTGTGGTGGTTCTTTTTCAAACGCTTCTTTCGAAACCCCTTAGTGCACTAGATCTATTGAGTTATCACAACCTATTCTTCTGTCTGTCCAACCCCTTGCTACTCGATCTCTGCTTGACGAACCGGTTGAATTCAATTGGCCTCCTTCAAGTGCTTGGTCCTGTTTTGGGGAAGAAGGAGAATTTCCTCCTCTTACGTCTATATCACCTTTTGTTGCTACTACGGTACCTCCTATTCCCCGTAGTATTTTCGAGGATCTCACATTGGACTCAGATATGGATTCCTCCAGTTCTGTTGGCAGTGAAGGAATTCATGTTTCCACAGGAGAATATCAACTCTTTCTTGAAGATCTGTCTCGTGCCTCCACCCAATCTTCACCACCGTCGGTCTCACTTCCACTTGGATATAGATCTCTGAGTTAGATTATGTCTAGAATTGCTTCCGTTGCACAATCCAGTGCAGTAACTCCTCCTCTGAGTTCGCTTATACCTTTTTTGGGGCTATCACCTTCGACTCCTAGTTTGTTATTTACTGTCACATCTCTTCCAGTTCAACCAATGGTTTGTGTGGCTTCTACTTCAGTTTCCACTAATTTTGTGATTCCTGGCGATCTTACTTTTGAATAATATCTATTGGCTATTCAGCAGCAGAATTCTCAGGGTTCTCAGTATTCTTAGGCTCTTGCTAATCCTCGATTCCATCACTATGATGATGTTGGTAATCCTATATATATTTATCCACACCATTATGATGTGTATGGTAATCCAGTCTATTTGCCTCTTATTGATCCTTATCAGGTTGTTTATGATCCTTATCATACTATTACTCATCTGGGACCTACTCTTCCTGTGCAACCCTCTAGCTTACAAGGAGAACCCTCTCAAGGACAACCTTTAGCGCAGCAAGGCCCTACCTCTGGTCCATAGGGACAACCATATGGTCCACAAGGCCAACCTTTACAAGGATAGCCTTTGGTCCAACACGGAAAACCCTTTGGTCCCTTGAGTCAACCTCTGAATCAACCCGGATCATCTTTTGGTCTTGGGGGGAAAATTTATCCGTCACAAGGACAACCTATTGCACCTCAATCAGAGCTACATGTTTAGTATGGCCCAAATATTGTGCAACTAGGACAACCCTTTGGTCCTTCTCCGGATCAACTTGGTCATCAGGGACAACCTGGTCCATCACAACCATTAGGCCAACCTTTCCAACAAGTTCAACCTGGTGGCCCTCAACAACCATTTCAACAGCTGGTTCAACTAGCTCAATAACCATTGCAACCTGCTTACTAGCAGATTCCTTCGTTTCTGCATCCATTTTTACCTGTTTACCCTGATCAGAAGCCTTATCAACCTGCTCCACAAGATCAACCTGCATAGCCACAGGGTGTCTATTACCCTCAATTTTCCTATCAACTGGTATATAGCACACACCAAATTCCATACCCTCAAAATCAACCAGTATATGGTGCACCTCAGATTCCTTATCCTCAAAATCAACGTGTGTATCAGCAACCTCAAATTCATACTTACATTCCACAAAAAAATCCTTATGCTACTTAGCAAGGACCTCAGTGGTCTACTTCGACTCAATATCCCAGTCTTCAATCCCAGCATCAAACGAATTATCCTGTTTTTAATCCCTATGATCCGAATCCTTCGGGACAGAATATATGGGGATAGAATCCCGCTCAGATTGGGAGGAATGTACACAGAGGTCCTTATCAAAGACCTTCGATGAATTTCAATACTTAATTACCGTTTCTTTCTATGTTGGAATTACCCGATGTGTCGAAGTTGAAAAATGATCCTATTCTTCATAATCCATATTGGCCTCCAGTTCCAACCAATATTCCTATTGATTGTCCTAAATTTGAGGGTAAACCTGGTGAAGACCCCCAAATGCATGTGATGACTTACCACTTGTGGTGTTCTTATAACTCTTGGGTTGATGATTCTATCCCTCTCCCTCTTTTCCAACGAACTCTTACTGGTTCCGCTGCAAAGTGGTATAATGAGTTGTCTTGTGGAGTTTTCCAAGATTTAAATTCTTTGGCCATGGAATTCCTTACACATTTTTAGTTATCGATCCGCTATGATACCGGGATGCATATCCTCACTTCATTGAAATAGGACCGAGCTACTCATATCTCGGATCATATTCATGAGTGGCGGCGTCGTCGTCACATGATCAAATTTGAGATACCTAATCGGCTTCTGACTCATTGGTTCACTACCTTCTTTATTAATCATATTTCCAAAGACATTGCTATGGGGGCATGTGTAACCGAGGAACAAGCCATTGCTTACGCCTAGTACCTTGATCTCATGTACTCTCAGTCTGGCGCATTGTATGATATCTTGCCTGATGCTCCTCAACCTGGAACTTCTAAACCACCAACGATTCCATCCATTGATGGTATTATTTGTTCCATATCACTAACTTCTCAGAAGTCTCCTTCATCTAACACTGGGAAGCAGAAGTCTACTTCTTCCAATAATGTAGCTTCTTAGTCAACTTCGAATTTTGGCACACCCGTAGAAGTGAATGATGTTCAGGCCAATCCTACAGATAACACTTCCAAAGGTAAGAAGAACGGTAAGGGAAAGGCCAGAGATGATACCCTGAAACATGATTCTCCAAAACCTTGTTCTGCTGATAGTTCTCAACGCAAACCAAAGTATTCTTGTTTGATTTGTGATGATGAGCACTTCACCAAGGACTGTCCTCGACAGTCTGAAGTGAGTCGATTTCTCAAAGGAACCCAAGGAGCTCCGGCCATTCTTAAAGAACCTTTCCCTCAGCAGAATCAGATGGTAGAGCACCCTCAGTCCTCTGCTCCATCTAGTTTGCAAGTGTTCATGATGAAAAGTTATGCACCCTTTTCTATTGCTACTCGATCAAAAGATTATTCTGGTTCACATCAAGAAGCAGGGAAATAGATCATTGATGGTCATCCTCCTCCTCCTATTTCTGGCCCTCTTGATATTGAACGGCCTAGCACCGAATCTGTTGTGCAACCACCTTCCAAAGGTGTGATCTGCAAGTCTTCGTACAATCCCAACACCCGTGCCGCTCAATGTTACAGTATTTTTGAGGATTTGGCTCAGGCGCCATCCACAATGTCTGCATTAGAAGTACTTTAGATTTGTCCTTCACAATGAAAGGATTTGCTATTAGTGATAGGTGGGATTGATCCTGCTGATACTAGCTTGCTTGCTTTTGATTTAGAGAATTTCATCCCTCGAATCCTGCACCAAATTGAGCTCATAATTCAAGTTGGTATAGATGGTTTGAATATTCACCGGGTCATCGTGGACGAGGGTGCATCTACTTGTGTTATGTCATCTACTTTTTGAAAAGCCATTGGTTCTCTAGCTCTTACCTCATCACCCAATTCCCTTGAAGCATTTGATGGAAGAGAATCTAAACCTCTTGGTGTTCTTGATAGTTTACCGATCATATTAGAAGGGAAGACAGTCAATTTCAAGGTCAAAGTCGTTGATGAAAAACTCAATTATAATCTTATCCTTAGTCGTAGTTGAACTCACGCCATGTTGTGTCTTCCATCCACTCTCTTTCGTGTTTTGAAGTTCCTGCACGAAGGAAAGATTATTAGTATTGATCAATTTTATTTTTTCACTTCTTCTTTCGAGAACAACGTTTTGTATGTGAACAAGTTTCCTACTCCCTACGAGAGCATAGGACCAGGCCTTTTCAAGGATCCTATCCTCATAGGTGTTTTCCCTTTTCCACTACCGAACACTGTTCAGGTCAACATGATTTCTTGAACCGATGACCTCTGGGTTATCCCTTCTCCTGAACAGATCGATTCATTCAGGGATTCGATGTCATTGAGTCCAATTGAAATTGATTATTGTGAACTCATTGCTACATCGGACACTCCATCCTTTGATTCTACTCCTTTGAGCATGACTCTTGACATCTATTCTCAATCCCCTTGGCTTGGTGATTTTGATTCACCAGATCCTTTGAAAGAAGTGTTTCCTTCCAATTATACTATCATGGAAACCTTGTCTCTCGACGATCTATTATGGGATGATGGTCATCATCATTCCTCGTTTCTACCAAGCCTCGGAGCCATGTCTACCTGTCTTGAGCGTTTTGCCTCTCAGGTTCCTTCTCCTCTGCTTCAAACACTTGTTCAAATCCATGAAGTTTTTTCAGAAGGTAACTTGAGTAACATCACTCAAATGATGCATATTGACATTTCCATTAAACTGGGAATCGTCGAGAACATCCATATTGGGGTTACCTGTTCTTCGGATGAAGTACAATTTTATACTAGCCTTTTTCCAGAATTTCATGATGTCTTTGCATGGTCCTACGACGAAATTCCTGGCATTGATCCTAGCATTATGGTACATGAGATTCCTACCTACCCTAGTTCGAAACTTGTTCATCAGCGTCTTTGTCCAGTGCATCCTAGGAAAACTTCTGCTATTAAAGCCGAAGTGGAAAAAATTCTCAAAGATGGTTTCATTTATCTGATTCCCTTGATAGAATTGGTTTCCAATATTGTTCATATAGACAAGAAACATGGCTCTATTCGTGTTTGTGTTGACTATCGTGATATCAATCAAGCTTGTCCTAAGAATAATTATCCTACTCCTTTCCTCGATCAAACCATTGAAGATTGTGTCGAGAGTGAGATATTTTCCCTTATGGATGGTTTTTTAGGTTATATTCAAATTAATATTCTCCCGACTAATCAACATAAGACTGTCTGCATCTGTCCTTGGGGTACATTTGCATATAAGAAGCTTCCCTTTGGTTTGAAGAATTCTGGGGCCACATTTTATCGTGCAATGTCTTATGCCTTTCATGATATTCTTCACATCGTTCAACCTTATCTAGATGACCTTCTGGCTCATTCAACTAAGCGTAGGGATCATCCAGACCATCTTCGTCAGATTTTTCTTCGTTGTAGGCACTATAAAGTTCGGCTTAATCTGCATAAGTGTGTCTTCTGCATCGATTTTGGTAGACTCTTGGGGTTTATCGTTTCCAAAGATGGGATTCGCCTGGATCCTCTCAAGGTTGAGGCTATTATCAATCTCCCCGCTCCTTCCTCATTGCATTAGTTGCATATTTTACAAGGGAAAGCTAATTTTCTTCGGCGTTTTATACCTAACTATGCCGAAGTAGCTAAAGGATTCACACTTTTGTTAAAGCATGGAATTCCTTTTTACTGGGATGATATCGCTCAGAAATCTTTCGATGCATTGAAAACATTGTTGGTCAATGCTCCTCTCCTCTGCCCTCCAGATTATCATCGTGATTTTTCCCTTTATTTGGCTGCCGCTTTCAGCACGATTTCCATGGTTTTGGTAAAAGACGATGATAACGATCATGAGCATGTTATTTATTACTTGTCTCATAACATTCTCGACCTCGAAACGCGTTATGTCCATGTCGAGAAGTTAGCGTTGGCCATTGTTCAATTTGTTCAACTTTTTTGTCATTATATTCTTTTGCGTATAGTGACGGTGATTTTTGAATGCAACCCCATGACCTACATATTGTCTCAACAATTGCTAGGGAAAAAATACTCAAAGTGGATTGTCATCCACCAAGAGTTTGATTTGGAATTTACTACTGCCAAATATAAGAAATCATTGGCCTTTGCTGATTTAATTTGTTCTCTCCCTTCTGACTCCGCTCCTTCTCATTCTGAGGACGTCATTCCAGATGATTCACTCTTCTTGATTAGCACCCTCGATCCATCGTATGGTGATATCATCGTCTATCTCCAAAATTCATCTTTTATATTTGAGTTGATGAAGGATGCCTACCAACACATCCGCCATCAGTCGCAACCTTATCTTATAGTTGGAGATACTCTATATCGTATTGGAGTCGATTCTATACTCCGGTGATGTTTGACTCACGAAGAAGCCGAGAAAGCTCTGAATTATTGTCACAGTGGTGCTTGTGGCAGTCACATGTCTAGTTATGCTACTACACAGAAGATTCTTCGTGCTGGTTATTTTTGGCCTTCTATTTTCAAAGGCTATATTGTCGCAGTTCGTAAATGTCATGATTGCTGAATTTATCAATGTAAGTTGCATTCACCACCCGTTCCTCTCCATCTTGTCATTACCGTTGGTTCCTTTGCAAAGTGGGGCATCAATTTTATGATGTGTAACCCTCACTTGGCCGAGGGGCATGCTTATATTATCGTAGCCGTGGACTACTTCACCAAATGGGCTGAAGCAATGCCTACACTTGCCGCTGATGGTAAGACAACTACTCAGTTCATGTTCAATCACATTATTTATAGGTTTGGTGTCCCTCAAGCCATCATTACCGATCATCGTTCCCATTTTTGGCATTATATGGTGGCAGAGTTGACTTCTAATTTGGGTCTGTGTCACAACAGCTCAACGCTATACTACCCTCAAGCCAATGGCCAGGTTGAAGATGTGAACAAATTTCTTGTCCTGATGCTTCAACATACGATTGGGATCCAAAAATAAAATTGGCATCTCATGTTATTTTCGGATCTTTTGGCATACCAAACCTCAATTCAGAATGCAATCGGGTTCACTCCTTTCCAATTGGTTTATGGCCTGGAAGCTACTCTTTCGATTGAATATGAAATACCTTTGCTCAAGTTGGTTTTTGAATTACTTCCGAATACTTCGCCAAAATAAGAGTGTCTCCTTTATTTAGAAAGGTTGGATGAAACCCGCCGCTTTGCTGCTCTCGTTATTGAAGCACAGAAAAAGCGGGTCAAAGCTCATTTTGATCAGTCAGTTTCCCCTCGTTCTTTCATTGAAGGAGATCTCGTCCTCCTATATGACCAAGCTCATGATAAGCTGGGGGTAGAAAAATTTCAACCCATTTGGCATGGAACCTACATTGTTAAACGTGTGTTACAGAATGGGGCCTATGAGCTAATTGACTACGAAGGCCATCCTCTTGAACAACCCAGAAATGGGTTGTATCTCAAAAAATATTGTGTGAGACATTCATGCATAATAGGTGTACATAGGTGTTGTTTTCATTTTTGTACATGTTTTCTGGTTTGGTGTGCTTTTTGAGCATTTTACTGCTTATTGGGTCTTTCTTATTGTGCATATGTCTATTACCCCTTATGTTGGTTTCGCGGATGGTGCTTCCCGCAGTACCAGGAATTTGTCTTCGGCAGCCTGGGTAATTTATGATCCTGCTGGTGAGTTGATATATCTGCAAGGTATTTGTCTAGGATGAACTACAAACAATTTCATTCAATATAGCACTGTCATTGAGCTATTAATCAAGGTGATCAACCTTGGCATACGCGCATTTCTTGTAGATCTAGATTCACAACTTGTCGTTCTACAACTCAATAATCATTATTCAGTTAGAAATCCGCACATTCTGAGATTGTATTTACGTATTCATTTTTTGGAAAGACATTTTGATTTTATTACCTATCAACATATTCGTAGATGAATGAACACATTAAATGATACAGTGGCTAACATTGTATTAGATAGATATTTGCAGAATTTGTAAAAGCATCAGCATATGTAAAAGACCATGTAGGGAAATAGATGTATATATATCTATATCTATATATATATATATATATATATATATATATATATATCACATGTTTGCAATTGTGTGCATCATAACTTCAAAATTGATCTAGGAATTTGATCTAGAGACTCCCTTCTGGTACCTTGGAGCCTGCATGCCTCAATGGCATGTTTTTCACATTTGACGCAAGGTTTACATCATTGGCCTTCGATCGAGTGATTCTGCGGATGTTCAACGTCAGATCATTTTTCACATTTCGTGATTGTACCTTTTGTTCCTTAAGGGCCATCGTCATCATTGATGTTTTCTCTCGCGTCTGTTAACAAATTTCATCATTGGCTGGTAATAAGATGATTCTCCTGCATGTTCGACTTCAAATCATACATTCACATGCTCTAAATTGTACTTTTTCTAGTCGAGATGGAGTGCAAGACCCTGGGTTTTGTCTAATAAATCCTAGGTTGTGGATTTTTGTGGATTATTATGACTTATTTCACGACTCTCTTGATTGGATGGTTGCGACCATACCTGAGTCTATTTATTGATCCTTCTTGCTAGATGGCTATGTCCATACCTTGAATCTGAGTTTTTATATACTTTGTTATGGATGGTTGTGCCCATGCCACATGATTCATGTATCACAGATATTAGTTGTATTTTTAATTGCAGGTCTTCCGACAACAGTGTTTGGTTCGAACGCGTTCTCATAAAGCATTTCACCCCTCCCTCTCTCTCGGACTTCATGCTTTAGGGGGCATCTGTTACACAACATTTTTTCACTGTCCCTGCAATCCCCAACTTGCACATTGGAGGGTCCTTTCTATGACCAATCAGCAGTGTCATGCTTTGCAAATACCATCCTTGCATCCCTTTTGATGAAATCAACATTCTTCTTGTTGAAATTTCCCTAAGAAGAGCTGTGAAAATCCCTATTTTTGCCTTGGCACGAGTAGCCCGTTACACCCTCGCGCTGACCAAGAAATTTAACATTGAGCCCGTGCCAATTGGCACTTTGTGCCAGCTAGACACCCGCACCAAGCTGTTTATGGAATTTAAAAAAAATATATAGGCGGAGGTTCCATTCCAATCACCTCGGGGATGAGTCACTGGGAGTGGTTGAACTGAAACAACCACGGACTCCTTCCTTTAGTTAGTAGTTTCAACCTCCCTTGGAACTCTCTTAAAGGATAGGACTCCTTCCCACCTTTGTAGGAATCCCAACCTCCTCCCTTTCCTCTATATAAGAAACTATATTTTTTAGTAGAAGCTAGCTGAACACATTATACCAAAATAGCTGAACGGCTGAATAGCTGAACTAGGAGAATTATACTATAGCTAAGCTGCTATAGATGATAGAGTAAGAAATATTGTGTTGAGAGAGCTCGAGTCAATGACTTCTAAGAGAGCTTGAGTCTGAATTCCCTAACCAGCATTTGAGATGCGCTTCATCTGAACCCCGCTGGAGGAGATTACGATGTCAAAGCATCGGTTGTAATCTTCCTTCTACTCATTAATATACATGACTATTGTTTTGGTTCCACTATTGTGTTGTGATGTTTATTTGATGTGATATGTTTATCCCTCTTTGATTGGATAATAGTTGTGATTGAAACTATTCTATCATATGTTGTTCTTGTTCTTTGTCCTATGTGCAGGTATCTGAGCGTGACAGTGAACGGATCGTGATTTTCCAAGGCAGGAGCGAGACACCACTACTCTTTCTGCAACATCGACAACATTGGATTCAAGGTAGGCCAATCTACTATGTCTTTTGTTCATTCATTAACTAGGAAACAACACTTTAGCATGTCCTTTTGTTACTAGACCCACCCTAGGGCTATAGGGATTGTCTCTATCCACAAAGAGGATTTACCTTCACAACACCAAGATTCTGGCCTTCCAGATAGAAAATTTGGACAGGCCATCCAACCTATCCTGGTCACACAATCCATGTGGTGCCATCTGCTTAGATTTATTTTGTCATAATAGCTCTTCCTCTCCCCGCTTCTCAATTGAAGCTCAGATCTAGGGTCCTTTGCGAAAAGGCATATTTTGCTCCCTCTGAAAACTGATTTCCTCCTTGGAAATATGCCAAACACAACGAATCAACTCGCTTCTATCACCCTCTGATTTATCCTCAGATTTATTTTGGCAATGAAATCTGCTGAGCAGTTTTTCTCCTCCCACTCTTTGTCAAATTATCTTAGGCTTAATTCTGCATCGGAAAAATCTTCACCCCACCAGCAATTACTGAAGATATGCAACTCAGATTCTGATTCACAACACTCTGCAAAAAAATAAATTACTAGAATATGTTACCCTGGCTGGACTCTACATGAGTAGACTAGCTCAATGTAGTGATTACGCAATGCAGGTTGCTCCTATGTCCCTTTGGAATGAACTGCGTTGTCCCAGCGTCACCCAGTTGGGACTGAGTTAGCCCCTATGTGCCTCTTGTTGCCTTTGCATTGCTTTGGTGTTGTGCTACCATCTCTAGTTTCTCTATTGATGCTGCTGCTTTCTGCAGAACATATTTCTTCAATCGTCTTGTTGGAGATCCAACTTGATCTGCAATCACTCTGATACCGTGTGAAAATTTCTTAAACTTAATAAACCTTACTGTTATAATTTTATTTACTTCTCCTACTTACATAACTTATTAATCTAAATATTTAAAATTAACATTGAAGTAAATACAGTTAACAACCTACAAATATGGATCAAATATTGAATAACATGCTCATAGACAAAGTGACACGTTAGTATCCTATAAATAATAAGATCTCAAGGTGATTGAGTATTTCATGAGTTGAAAATTCATATTGAGTATGATTTTAAATATTCAAGTGATTTCCAAAAAATATGAAAAAAGAAAAGAAAAGAGGGTATATTGAAAAATGAAAAAGAAATAAAAACCCCAAAAGAATATTACTAAAAGTGTTGCAAATCAAAAGGCCACTACTGATTAGATTAGCTTGTTCAATCATACAATTTAAGCATGATTTTAAAATTTTAAATTTCCGTTGATAGGTTAGAAAATAAATATTTGCCAAACTGTTTAACCTTGGCATATCAGTAGCTAGGTAGAAATAAAACTAACTGAACAATTTAATCTGAGTCGATGGAAGAAATAAGGATAGGTGTAGGTTAGAGTTTCAAAAGAAAAACTAAATTGGGTCAGCAAGTCCAAATGCACCCTGCAAAAGAATAAAAAATGTTAGATTAGTGACATGGGTAGGTAGGGATGAAAAGAAGAAAGAATGGAGGAAACATGAAATTTATCCTATAAAGTGCAGTCAAAAGAGTTCATGTATTCTTGATCAAAAATAGAAAAATCAAACGATAAAGGGTTATTTATTCTAATGTTCGGGAATTAAAGTTAATTTTAAAACATATTGCAACATACCTTATGTCATAATTTATATCCTAAAGTTTCTAAACTATATTATACCCCCTCCACTCATTAACACTCCCTAACCCCACCATCTAATCACCCATCACATCATTCACTTAACCCTTTGTCACCTTTCACCACATCCCCGCGCCTTCCTCTTCATCTGATGACTCACGATGGTTTTTGTCCCCCCCTTAGCCTCCGAAGATTAACGTTGGGGGGCAGGGGGGTGGGGGGTCTAAAATGGATGGTTTCTAAAACCACTTCCACTGCAACGAGTAGGCTCTGAATTATTTCGCACCCCTCCCCCGTCCAATACCACTTACCGGGTACACCGCCCCACCCCGAAAATTTGTTTCCACAACATTGTAAACCACCATGCCACTTATCATTGTGCCATTGACCATTACCCATTACCGTTGCACCACATAATATCCCTCTTGTCCCCTCCATCCAATCCAATATGCTCCCTCCATACGCCTGTTGGAAATTTAATGGTTTAGGCCATTACCCAATGAGCCCGCGCCATGTCAACGGTTGCCCAATCACTCCATAAAACTAGTTCCCCACACCTATGGCAAGGTTTAATAATGTATTTTCATTCTATTTGTTACATAAGATCAATTCAAGGGTTTGCAGAGAAAAGAAAGGCACAAAAAGGATGTTAGAATCCATCTGAAGTCCCTTTTCACAATTTCCCCTCCCCATTATGATATGCATAAGTTCCCTCTCTTCATTCCCCTCTTCTTTTTAATCCCATTCTCCCCTGCACCAATGAAAAAAATACTCAGATTATTTATAGAAGACAACAATGCCTCCAAAGAAGGATCAACAACTCTTTAATTATATGGTTTACCCCCAGGTAGACCTAGATCATGTCGCTTTGGCTAACAGAGATCGTAAGATCCATGAGATAGATTCATATTTCGATTTATTCGATCTCTAATATTGGCTTAAGGATAAGTTAATAGATGGAGTGGATGATATAGGGTTATGGGAGACCAAATTTCCCTATTTTATATTCCCAAAGACCCACAGTTGTCCCAAATTTGTGAGGAAATTCCATGCATGTTATGACATTAACCAAAGAGCTCTAGTAGCCCCCACAAGAGAAGTCCTTTTCACTATCAGTGCTCAGTTAATCTAGTAGATGATGCAGGCTCCCACTGCTGAATAAACCATCCCATTTTCATATGAGGCCCTTATAGAACTATATTAAAAGCTGGACTTTGCCAGCAGATCCAAAACATTAGATATTTTCATGGCAACTGAAGCCCCACTACCTAAAAATAATCCTCAATACCCCTCATCCACTTTCCCTCATAGAACCCAACATATTGTCACTTTCCTCTCATATTTACTAGGGTTTCATACAGACCAGCGGATAGATGAAGCCATGATTGGTTTCTTGACTATTCTTTCATCATATTATAAGCCTTCAATCATGTTTAACTTTAGCCAATTCTTTGCTGATGCAATCCATGATAAATTCCTAAAGTTTCACAGAAAGTAAGTGTTCAAATACACTTCAATTTTCGTCTATGTGTTTGTTTATTTTTAGGCCAATAGATTCAAGTTTACAATGACAAAGGTTAATGATGACTCTCAGCCTAAATCAATCATCTTTTGGACAACTATGTTAATTAAGGAGAAAAATGAATATACATACAAGAGATTTGTTGATGCATTTGTTCATCCAGAAATGAGCATACTCAATAGTACAGTGGAGCCAAGAATTAATGACGATATCAATAAAATCATGCAGCTATCATATCAAATTAGAACTGGAGATTGGTACTTGTACCAAAACTACACTGAGATTATAATCTATGGATGTGAGTTGGCCCCTAAAAGTTTCCAAAGGTCCTCCCCATGAGGATATTTGCACTAGAATACATAAGGCAGGTGATCAATGCAGATGAGGTGGATTTGGTATCTAGTAAGAAGAAACGCCAATTTAGGATCAAGTCCCAAATTGGTCCTTTTATTTGTAATAGAAGAGCAGTAGGATAAGAGGCTGATAATATGCTAAGGGACATGAAATTCAATCATAGTTTCACTTGGTCATATGACCCATTGCGGATCATCTCCAAGAAAAGGATGGAGAACAAATCAACCCCATACATCCACACACACGAGCCTGAAATAGATCAGTATATGAATCAATTAGAGTGGACAACAAATACACTGCAAGAGGCTAAAGAACATGTCATCTCCACCTCAAGAATTCAACCCATACTCAACAGGAAAATAAGACTACAAAAGGCAAAGAAGACAAGGGAAAATAACCAGAGAAAGAGATAGTAGGGAAGAGACCTAGAGATGATCAAGATGATATGGAGACTGATAAATCTAGCAGATAATTTAAGATGAAGAATAGAAAGAGAGCTAGAGTCCACATGGACAATGATCAGACAGTGAAAAGGAGCATCAAATAGTCATCACCATCAGGGATTCCCCAAGTTCATCTCTAATAGGTAGCCATACCATATTCTCTACATCTTCAACCACCATTCAATTCCAACATAATAACTTAAAAACTCCCACATCTAATGCTACTACAAGAGGAAAGGAGGATAATATCTATGATACATTCAGGGAACAGAAAAGAAAAGAAAAGAATGAGATCCTAAAATCTAGCACCTACAACTAGTTTTGGAAGCAAACAAGCAGTTCAGGGAGTAGGCTTTTATTAGCCTTTAACTCAGAGAAAGGAAAGATGAGAATGGATTTCCTAGAAGCACATATCTCTCAACCTAAAACACCTACAGAATTCAAGCACACTACCTTTGAATTTGATGTGAAATACATCCATCCAATAGACCAGATGGATATGAATAAAAAAACTGGAAAAATGATCTCCTCCACATTGACAAGCACTGCAATGAGCTTGTCCAAACTGCATCTTCTGCTAACTTTCAATCTCAACTAAAAATGGCAAAGATCTCTTCTCTAGCCAAAGATACAAGAATAAAATATTTAGAGGAGTTAGTGGTAAAGATTGGGTATGACCCAACCAATGCAGAAGCTGTGGAAGAGATATTGATGAAGAAGAATGCTGATATAGCAGCCCTTAAGAAAAAACTCAAACTGTCATCAACTGAAGATCCGTTGGAAAAAGACATTGAATAAAATGAAGCAGATAAGGCTGAGATGATGAAGTTAATGATGGAGCAGTCTGCACATATGAAGCAGATGGAAAAATTGGTGAAAGAGAAGGAAAAGGCAACGGAAATGGCCATTGTTCCATTTGAGGTTTTACCTATTTCATCCATCCCTATAGAAACACCAACTATGCTGTGGGGCCCGACTATAGTATTATTTTGGTGCTTTGGGGTTTTAACCAAAGTAAAATTTTTGAATGAAATGAAATGATAAAGTGTGGCCCGTGGGCTGAATATATATTAATGTTTATTGGCAGTGGATCACAAGTGAATATCTATGGTGGAAGAAAGGCGAGTTTATTAAAGTTGTGGGCCATCATATTTTGAGTTTTAATGCAAAGTCGAATATTGATTCGATATTTTCATGAAATGGGTTTTGGTATATGGTTTTAACCATAGGTTTCAAGAAAAGAAGCAAAGCTTTCGCATGAAAGGTCACCATATATGATGGTCGAAAATGGTTATATCCATCGAGTGAAAACGTAAGCTTCCGCTTATGAAGGTTACCCCTATCAGAGATTTATTTGGGGTTTCATATATTAAAGGTTATATGATTATAGAGCGGAATGCATGGTGTTAATATATTTTTTTATGATGGGTCTTAACCAAAGTCATATATAATGGTATTATTAACATGCCATGATGAATAATGTCAATCAAAGGATAAAAACCAAGGTAAAGTGTGAAATAATTATGTCTCTAGAATATGTGACAAATCGGTGTTAAGGTTATGGTTGATGTGCATATGGATACGTATAATTAGATTAATATGCAAAGTGTGGGTGAACACAGCTCAAAAGACACAGATAGCGGATGAAACAGGGAAATTATGTAGCAGAAACTGAAAAGACAATGACAACAGCAAAAAGACAAATACACAACGAGCCAAGAACTGAAAGGGTTAAGCGAAACATATTTGTTGTAATTGTCAATGTAAATGAATTAATTATTTTTACTTTATGTGATGCAAAGGCAAGTCTCCAAAGGAAAATAAAAAATCCAAACAACTATGAGGGGATCTCTATAAATGATGTAATAGTAATATTCTCAAAAAAAAAAGGAACACAAAGGAGTGAGTAGCATAAGGTTAGAGAGAGTAATAAGAAGAAGGAGCAGAAAAAGAAGCTGTGAAGATCTATAGATAATATAAGGCAGATATGAAGGAAGGAGGACAACAATGAAGAAGGAATATAACAGGGCTGATATCCAGGTAAATCAACATGTTGTTTCAGCATTGTGTGAGGAAGTTGGTGCTTCCATATTAAGTTGTAGCATGATAGATGTCCAGTTGTAGTTGGCTGAGGTAGGAGCCTACTGTAGGTTTCAGCCTGCATAAAATAGATGGGAGTTGGAGCTTCCTTGCAAGTTGTAGCTTGCAGAATTGAGGTAGTAGCCTCCTGTAGGTTGGAGACTACAAAAAATCAGTGGTGGGAGGGAGTTGGAGATTGCCTTTGCATCACAACAATAATAAGATGTGGTTTTCTCCTTATGGGTTTCCACATATATCTGTTGCTATGTGCATGATGATTATGTGTTGATATTCTATGTTTAATCTAATTAATACCTGCTGCTTAGTTATTAAGATTATTTTTCCATTGTACATTAAGTTGATCACAAAATGAAGATGTAAATAAATGTAAAATAAATTTTTACAAAGACCCTGAATGCATTAAACTGATTCACCCTCCCCTCTTAGTTTAACTAAGGGTTCAACAATAGGTATCGGAGCCAAGTTCCTTCTGTATCAGTTCAACAACTGGAAGGAAGATCCTAGGTCCCCAAGATGGCTAGTTTAGAAGGATGCTCAACTAATAAATCCCCTTTTTTTACTGGCATAAATTATGCCTTCTAGAAAATAAGAATGAGGACATACATAATATCTCTAGGAATAGAAGTTTGGGCTGCTGTGGATTTGGGATATGCCCCAAAGGAGTCTGACACAGAAAAAGAAGCTAAACAATATTTTATAGCTAATGCCAAAGCTATGAATGCTCTCTTAAGTGGTCTATGTGAGGCAGAATTTATCAAAGTAATGCACCACAAGGCTGCCAAAGAAATATGGGATACATTAGAAAGTATCCATGAGGGAGATAAAAAGGTGAAGGCTGCCAAGTTGCAAGTCTATAGAGCCCAATTTGAAAATATAAAAATGAATGAAGAAGAAAATTTTGCTAGCTTCTTCTTAAGGGTTGCAGAAATTGTGAATAACATGAAAGCTCTAGGAGAAACCATTAGATAATGTGTAATCATTCAAAAGATATTGAGATCTTTACCATCCAGTTTTAACCCCAAGGTTTCTACCATAGAAGAAACAACTGACTTGGAAACATTTACCATGAACGAAATACTTGGAAACTTAACAGCCTTTGAGATGAGACTTCCACAGAGGAAGTCAAATGTGAGGGAGGAAGCCTTTAAGACAGAGAAGAGAAAAGAAGAAAAAGAAGATACATGTTCCTGCTCCGATGAAGAAGAGGCCAAATTTGTCAAAAGATTGGATAGAGGCTCAGGCAAGTATAAAGGTAAACTTCCATTTAAATACTTTAACTATGGAAGATTTGGGCACTATGCATCTAGATTTCCTCATAAGAAAACGAAGAATCAGACTCAAGAGATAGAGAAAACCAAAACAAATAACTGGCAGAAAGGGAAGAGATTCAATAGAAGATCATTTTATGCCCAACAAGATAGCAGTGCATCTGAAAACTCAGATGAATCCTCAATTGAAGAAGGAACCTCTGAATTTGTGTTCATGGCCAAAGAAGAATCAGAAGGACTCCTTTTAGAAGAAGGGGAAGAATTTGAGGTAGATCTTGAGGGGGAACTAAGAAGTGCCCTGGAGGAAATTGACAGACTTAAACTGAAGTGTAGAAAACAAAAATATATTCTCCTCAAATATTTAAAATAAGAACCAACTTCAAAATACCTCAGTCAGTTGAAAGGAAAACTTGAAGAAGCTAAGAAGGTGGAAGACACTCTACTAAAGCAAATTGAGGATAAAATTCAAAAGCAAGAGAAATTGGAAGAACAAGTAGTATGCTTGAGAAAGAAATTAGAAAACACCCAAAGGAAATTTTCAATGAACACTCCTCAAATGACAAGCTCTGAATAGTTGAATAAAATACTAAATGCTCAAATATATCCTCTCATAAAAATTGGGATAGGTTACAAAGGAGAAACTAGCAAATCCAAGGTATAAGATAACCAAAACATCACTTTTGTAAAAGTTGTAAATGATAATGAAGCAGCTCAAAAGATTCCTACAGAAGTAGATGCCAGCAAAAACATGACCTGCAATGAAGTAAAAAGAAACAAGCAGGAACCTCAAATAACAAAGACTGAAATAAAGAAACAATCAGCTGAAAAAATCTCTTACACTCCTGAATATGAATTGAATAAATTCAGAAATTTTCAAAGGATATTCTTTCCTCTTATGAGATATATCACTTGTTTTTCCTGCCACAAACTGGGACATACTACAGCATACTGTCAGACAACTAAAATCTAGTCCAACCAGCAAAGGATGCAGAAAATGAAAATACTACCTCAATCAAACAAATGGAGAGGACAACCTTTCACTAGGTACACTAATCGTTTCCATGGGTATTGTTTTTTCTATAAGGGGTTTGGTCATAAATTATTGGAGTGTAGAAAGTATGGAAAAAGACTGATGTATGAAAACTCAAGGAAATTTATGAACAATGGAGAATTAACTCATAATCCATTCGGAAATATAATCAAATGCTTTGTCTGCCATCAAATCGGGCTCAAGTCTCACAAATGTCCTCTCAAAGAATGTGGTCCATCTTCTCAGAAAAGGTACCAAAAAAATAGCTGCATGCAGTGGAAAAATAAGTTGAATAAGTGTGACCTGGCTCTAATAGCTCAAGATCAGAAAATTCAATGGTATATGGACAGTGGTTGCTCAAAGCATATGACTGGAGATCGAAGCAAGTTTGTAACCTTTGATGAAAAGAAATTTGGAAATGTTACATTCGGAAATGATAAATTAGGGAAAATCAAAGGAAAAGGCTCAGTTAGTCTGAATAAAGGAAGAGGAGAGGCTCAAGATGTACTATTTGTGGATGGGTTGAAAGAAAATCTGCTAAGCTTCAGTCAAATCTGTGATAAAAGTTGTGAGGTCCTTTTTAGAGCCCAAGATTGTGAGGTAAGATCGAGCACCACAGGAAAGACCTTGATCAAAGGTGTTAGAACAGAAAGTAATGTCTATATATTGGAAGAAGAGAATGAAGCATGCCACATAAGCAAACTTGATGAATCATGGTTATGGCGTAGAAGATTGGGACACTTAAACTTTGACCACATCACCAGTCTAAGCAAGAAGAAAGAAGTCAGAAATATGCCTACAATAAAGAAGCCTCCAAATACTATATGTAAATCCTGCCAATTGGGCAAACAAACCCGCACATCTTTCAAGACCAAAGATGAACTATCTACAAGTAGGCCACTTCAGCTTGTACACATGGAACTGTGTGGACCTTCAAGAACTAATACACCAAGTGGAGAATCTTATTTCATGCTAATAATAGATTATTTTACCAGATTGACGTGGGTGGATTTCTAAAATATAAATCTAAAGCAATTGATAAATTCAAGATATTCAAGGCATTGACAGAAAATCAAACAAGATGCAAGCTAAAATGCATCAGATCTAATAGAGGAGGTGAATTCACAGACTATGATTTTGCAGATCTATGCAATGAACATGCGATAAAAAAATAGTATACAATTGCAAGCACACCTCAACAGAATGGCGTGGAAGAAAGATAAAACAAGTCAGTACAACAAATTTCCAGAGCCATGATGCAAGAAAGTAACATTCCCCAAACCTTTTGGGCAGAAGCAATACACACAGCTGTTGAAATTCTCAACAAAGCTCATCTAAGACCAAATTGTGATAAGACTCCTTACGAATTATAGCATGGTAAACCAACATCAATCAAGCACTTTAGAGTCTTTGGAAGCAAGTGTTTCATAAAAAATAATGATTAAAAACTGGGAAAGTTTGATGCAAGAGTTGATGAAGGAATATTTTTAGGATATGCATCCAAGAGTAAGGGTTATAGGTGTTACAACAAGAGATTGCACAAAATTGTGGAAAGCATTGATGTAAGAGTTGACGAAGATCTACCAAACAGAACAAGAAACACAAGCTGCACCAATCCTCCAGATGATTATGAGGCTGAGAACCAAGATAATGATGAACATAGAAAGACAACAGAAGATACTGAATTAAACTCAAAAGGTCCCTCAAGATACACTCAAAAGAACCATCCAGAAGATCAAATCATTGGGGACAAGAGTGTGGGAGTCTAGACAAGAAGTCAACTTGCTAAACAGATAGAAGAAGTATACTTAGCCATGCTATCTCAAATAGAGCCAAAGAAGTTCGAAGAAGCCAGTAAAGACGAAAACTGAGAAAATGCTATGAATGAAGAACTAGACCAAATTGAGAAGAACAATACCTGGGAGTTAATTCCAAAACCCACTGGGAAAAATTTCATTGGCACAAAATGGATATTCAAGAATAATATGAATGAACAAGGGCAGGTAATCAGAAATAAATCCAGGCTTGTATGCAAGGGGTATTCTCAAATTGAAGGAATTTACTATGATGAAACCTTTTCCCCTGTAGCCATAATGGAAGCAATCAAAAAAATTTTGGCCTTTGCATGCTATCATGATTTCAGGGTATACCAAATGGATGTGAAGTTTGCCTTCCTGAATGGAGACTTAGAGGAAGAATTATACATGGAACAACCTGAAGGATTCTCATTAACAGATAAACATGACTATGTGTGAATATTAAAGAGAGCCTTATATGGTCTGAAACAAGATCCTCATGCATGGTATTCAAGGCTGGACAAATACTTGCAAAAACAAGGGTTCAAGAAAGGAGGAGTAGACAATAATTTGTACATAAAGGCTAATGAAAATGAACTCTTAATTGTAGTAGTGTATGTAGATGACAACATGTTTGGTAGCAACAAATATGAGTTAGCAAAAGGATTTGCTAAAGAAATGAAATCAAATTTTGATATGTCAATGATTGGAGAGCTAGCCTTCTATTTAGGACATCAAATTCAACAAAAGAACACAGGAATATTCATTTAGCAAGAAAAATACTTAAGAGAAATTTTGAAAAGGTTTCAAATGGAAGACTGCAAACCTGTGTCAACTCCCATGATCACTGGATGCAAACTATGTGCTAATGATGGATCAATAGATGCAGATCAAAAACTTTACAGATCCATGATAGGAAGTATGATATACCTAACTGCTTCTAGACCAGACATTATGTTGGTAGTAGGAATTGTGGCAAGATATCAAGCAACACCGAAACAAAATCATTTACTTGCAATCAAGAGAATATTTAGATATCTACAAGGAACTTCACATTATGGCCTATAGTATCCAAAAGGAAAAAATTTTCGCACTTACGACATAGACAGATGCAGATTTGGCTAGCTCTGTAGATGATAGGAAAAGCACAAGTGGAGGTGCATTTTATTTGGGAAAAAGTCTGGTGGCATGGCTAAGCAAGAAGCAAACTTCTATCTCTCTCTCTACAGCAAAAGCAGAATACATAGTAGCAGCTGCGTGTTGCACACAAGTAATGTGGATGAAACAAACTATCCAAGACATGAAGGTAAGAATTGATGAACCCATTTCTATCAAATGTGACAATACAAGTGCAATAAGTATATCAAAAAATCATGTACTTCATTAAAAAACAAAGCACATCCCAATAAAGTACCACTTCCTCAGAGAAAAAGTAGCACAAAAATTGGTGAAGTTGGAATATGTACCAACAAAGGAACAAATAAGAGACATATTCACAAAACCTCTTTCTAAATAACCATTTGAATATCTAAGAGAAAAACTAAGGGAAATGTTTGCAGATGTTACTCTTTGATATGATTGAGAAAAAAAAAACAAAAAATAATATTAAGGACTGCATACAAGAAACAACATCAGTGCAGAAGACAAGTGATAGTCAATATCAGACAAGAAAGCATCATTCCAGGGGGAGAGCAGTCAATAAATTGTAATAAAAGAGCTAGAAAAATGGAGCAGTGCATGGAACAAGTCCTCAAGATTAGAGGAAATGAAAAGATCTAAAATACATTGGGAAATGTGCAACCCTTTGTCATTAATGTCAAAGGGGGAGGAAAAGCAAGCAAAAGCAATCAAGCAGAGGAAGTCCTAGAGGAAGCATTGGAGTATTGCCATCAATGCGAAAGGGGGAGACTGTTGAAAATATTGTCATTGATGGAAAAGGAGCACAAAGGAGTAGCACCAAGACAAGGGGCAGATCAGATTAAGATGGAATTGTTTAATACAAAGGAAGTAAAGTGGCAGAGGCTACAAGAGGAGGGTTTAGACAAGAAGTAGATTTCAAGGTAGAGATAGAGAGGTAGAGTTTGAATTGTAAGCCTACAGGTAGAATAGGAAAAGGGCCACTGATACAGAAGATCAGAGCAGAGGAAGAATTCCTATGTAAATGTTGGTTTTAATACAGAAAACTCAATTTTTGAGTTTGTGTTTTGAGTGTATATTTTGTGCAAGTGAAATTGACAGGAACAAGGGAAATTCTATCATTTTATATTCAAGCTACATTTTTAAGAGATTGTGTGGTTTGAGGGTGAATGTTCATTTATTGAATTATGTGTGATTAAGAAAATTAACATCGATCACAAAATTGATCGATGCCATTAAAGAATTGCTTGAACTTCTAAATTGAGGTATAAATTGGCCTAGATGTATTTCACAATTGGAGCTGACTTCATATAAATAATTTCATGGAGAAATTACAAATTATGTTGTGTAATAAATAGTGAAGTGAGATTTGCAGAGATGTCACACAGTGTTTAATGTATCAGTGGGTTGCGGCTACCCTTTTGAGGTTTTTACTGTAATGGAAAATGATGGATAAGAACCACATAAATTGAATATATAGGTTAAACCATGCGTGGAATGAATGCTAGAGAGGGTTTGAAGACTGGTTGATATCGTGAAAGCAGAATGATGAAGTAAAGGTGAATTCATAGTGCAATGAAATGAATCGATGGTTTGTTTGAATAAGTATACAGAGGAGGTGTAACGAAAGAAATTAGATGTGGAATTAGGAGTAAACGGTGCAGCGGAATCGTGAGTAGCATCACAGTGAACACTGAAGGCAGTTTCAAAAAACAACAGATGGTTTTCGCTCGGCCTTCGAGTGGTAAGTGGTTTTATTGAAATTGAACGTGATCAAATAATACTGTGAAACATCACGGGCGTGAAACCAACGGTTTCACGTGACTTTTGAGCGATAAGTCACCGGGGTTAATTGAACGCGATAGCTGTTCGATCATCAACAATTGAGATCTGACAGTGTTCGCACCCAAAGTTGCGCAGGGGTTAACAAAGGTATGAACCTGATGGTGTTAAAAAGGCACGTTAAATTTTATGCATCTTGGAATGCGATATCCATTGGATATATGCATAAATCGGTTATGGAGTGCGATGAATTATCAACCGTTGGATTTGATGAAAAGTGGAAGGGTAAGTTGGATATGCTGTGGAGCCCAACTATAGAATTATTTTGGTGCTTTGGGGTTTTAACCAAAGTTGAACTTTTGAATGAAATGAAATGAATAAAGTGTGGGCCGAATATATATTAATGTTTATTGGTAGTGGATCACAAGTGAATATCTATGGTGTAAGAAAGGCGAGTTTATTAAAGCTGTGGGCCATCATATTTTGGGTTTTAATGCAAAGTCAAATATTGATTTGATATTTTCATGAAATGGGTTTCGGTATATGGTTTTAACCATAGGTTTTAAGAAAAGAAGAAAATCTTCCGTGTTAAAGGTCACCATATATGATGGTCGAAAATGGTTATATCCATCGACTGAAAAGGCAAGCTTCCGCTAATGAAGGTTACCCCTGTCTCAGATTTATTTTTGGTTATATATATTAAAGGTTATATGATTGTAGAGCGGAATGCATGGTGTTAATATATTTGGTTATGATGGGTCTTAACCAAAGTCATAGATAATGGTATTATTAACTTGCCATGATGAATAATGTCAATCAAAAGATAAAAACCAAGGTAAAGTGTGAAAGAATTCCGTCTCTAGAATATGTGACAAATCTGTGTTAAGGTTATGGTTGATGTGCATATGGATATGTATAATTAAATTTATATGCAAAGTGTGGGTGAAAAAAGCTCAAAAGACACAGATAATGGACGAAACAGGGTGATTATGTAGCAGAAACTGAAAAGACAGTGATAGTAACAAAAAGACAAATACACAGTGAGCCAAGAACTGAAATGGTTAAGAGAAACATATTTTATGTAACTGTCAATGTAAATGAATTAATTATTTTTACTGTATGTGATGCAAAGGCAAGTTTCCAAAGGAAAATAAAAAATATCCCCTGTAATACTGAATTGAGTACATAGAATTGTAACATCCAGTAGTGCTAAGCGAGAAAATGAGAAGGTGGAATGAAAAGAGTCATACCTGTTCATTTCATATTCCCATATGGAATTCAAACAACTATGAGGGGATCTCTATAAATGATGTAATAGTAATATGCTTCAAAAAAAAAAAAGGAACACAAAGGAGTGAGTAGCATAAGGTTAGAGAGAGTAAGAATAAGAAGGAGCAGACAGAGAAGCTGTGAATATCCAGAGATAATATAAGGCAGATATGAAGGATGGAGGACAATAGTGAAGAAGGAATATAACGAGGCTGATATCCAGGTAAATCATCACGTTGTTTTAGCATTGTGTGAGGAAGTTGGTGCTTCCATATCAATTTGTAGCATGATAGATGTCCAGTTGTAGCTGGCTAAGGTAGGAGCCTCCTGTAGGTTGCAGCGTGCAGAAAATAGATGGGAGTTGGAGCTTCCTTTCAAGTTGTAGCTTGCCTAATTGAGGTAGTAGCCTCCTGTAGGTTGGAGCCTACAGACAATTAGTGGTGAGAGGGAGTTTGAGCTTGCCTTCACATCACAACAATAATAAGATGTGGTTTTATCCCTTATGGGATTCCACGTATATCTGTTGTCTATGTGCATAACGATTATGTGTTGATATTATGTATTTAATATGCTTAATACCTACTGCTCAGTTATTAAGATTATTGCTCCATTGTACATTAAGTTGATCACAAAATGAAGATGTAAATAAATGTAAAAGAAATTTTTACAAAGACCCTGAATGCATTAAACTGATTCCCCCCCCCCCCCCCCTCTCAGTTTAACTAAGGGTTCAACACTCCATTCCTCTCATCCACTTTCCCTGATACAACCCAACATATTGTCAGTGTCCTCTCATATTTACTAGGGTATCATACAGATGAGTGGATAGATGAGGCCATGATTGGTTTTCTATCTATTCTTTCAACAGATTCTAAGCCTTCAATCATGTTCAAAATTATCCAATTATTATCTAATGTCATCCATGATCAATTCCTAAAGTTTCACACAGAGGAAGTGTTCAAATACACTTCAGTTTTGGTCTATATGTTTGTTTATTTTCAGGCCATTAGATTCCCATTTACAATGACAAAGGTTAATGATGACTCTCAGCCTTAATTAGTCATCTTTTGGAAAAATATGTTAATGAAGGAGAAAAATCATTATACATACAAGAGATTTGTTGATGCATTTGTTCATCCAGCAATGATCACACTCAGCAGTACAATGGAGCCAAGAATTAATGAGGATATCAAGAAAATCATGCAGCTATCATATCAAATTAGAATTGTAGATTGGTACTTGTACCAAAACTACACTGAGATTAGAATCTATGGATGTGAGTTGGCCCCCTACAAGCTACCAAATTTCCTCCCCATGAGGATATTTTCATTGGAATACATAAGGCAGATGATCAACGTAGATGAGGTTCATTTTGTATCTGCTAAGAATAAATCTCAATTTAGGCTCAAGTCCCAAATTGGTCCTTTTATTTGTAATAGGAGAGAAGTAGGAGAAGAGGTTGATAAGATGATAAGGGACATGAAATTAAATCACATTTTCACTTGGTCATATGACCCAATGGGGATCATCTCTAAGATAAATTTGGAGAAAAAATCAACCCCATACATCCACACACACAGGCCTGAAATAAAGAAATATATGAATCAAGCAGAGTGGAAAAAAAATACACTGCAAGAGGCTGAAGAACAATTCATATCCACTTCAATCATTCAAAGACCCAACTTCATAGGAAAATCAGACTACAAATTGCAAAGAAGACAAGTGAAAAGAACCATAGAAAGAGATAGAAGGGAAGAGACCAAGAGATGATTGATCTGATATGGAGAATGATACATCTAGTAGAAAATTTAAGATGAAGTATGGAAAGATAGCAATATTCCACATGGACATTGATCAGAGCAGTGAAAAATAGAAACAAACATTCATCACCATCAAGGATTCCCCACATTCATCTCCAGCAGGTGCCTAGACCATATTCTCTACACCTTCAGCCATCATTCCATTCCAACAACAGAATTTACAAAATCCCACATCTATTGCTTCTACAGGAGGAAATGAGGAGAATATATATGATACATTTAGGGAAAAAAAAGAATGAGATCTTAAAAACTAGAACCCACAACCAGTTTTGGAAGCAGACAAGCAGTTCATAGAGCAGGATTTATTAGCCTTTGACTCAAAGAAAGGAAATATGAGAATGGCATTCCTAGAAGCACAGATCTCTCAACCTAAAACACCTGCAAAATTCAATCACACTCCCTTTGAATTTGATGTGAAACACATCCATCCAATAGACTAGATGGATATGCATAAGAAAACTGGAGAAATGATCTCCTCCACATTGACAAGCATTTCCATGAGCGTGTCTAAACTGCAAGTATCTTTGGCTAACTTTCAATCTCAGCTAAAAATGGAGAATATCTCTTCTCTAGCCAAAGATACAAGAATCAAATATTTAGAGGGCTTAGTGTTAAATATTGGGTATGACCCAACCAATGTAGAAGTTGTGGAAGAGATATTGAAGAAGAAGAATGTTGATATAGTAGCCCTCAGGAAACAACTCAAACTGTCAGCAACTGAAGATCCATTGACAAAAGACATTGAGGAAAATGAAGCAAAAAAATCTAATATGATGAAGTTAATCATGGAGTATTCTACACAGCTGAAGCAAATGGAAACATAGAGGAAAAAATTGGTGAAAGAGAAGGAAAAGGCAGCAGAAATGGCCATTGTTCCATTGGAGGATGTACCTATTGCATCCATCCTACAACAACACCAAAAACTACAGGCTCATCAAGTGGTGCAGAGAAGATAGCCAAATCCATGGATAACATGACCCTCGAAACAACAGAGATCAAAAAGCTTGAAGCAGAAATCAACACCCTTAAATATTTGAAGAAAAGGTCAGAAAATGCTCATGAAATTGAGATACAGAGAGCTCAGAAACAAATTGAGAAATTAATCAAAGTAGAGAGTGAAGCTTCTATTGGACAGACCAATGGCCAAGAAAAATAAATTATCTGGACTAGTATTATTGATTCCATGAATGAGATATGGCCTTCCATTCAAATAATATTTGAACAGAGAGATTTGATTGGATTAGTTAGTGTTGCCATAGACAAAGAAAAGAGAGAACTGACAGGGATTCATGAGACAAAGAACAATATTATCAAATCCTTGAATTCCAAGGATGGTTTTGAATTGGAAGCACTAGGAGTGAGGACAGAACAACAACCATATTATCAGGCTCCCACTATTGAAGAAACCATCCCATTTTCATATGAGGCCCTTAGAGAACTGTATCAAAATCTTGACTTTGCTAGAAGAGCCAAAACATTAGAGAATTTCATGGCAATGGAGGCCCCACTACCTAAAAAGAATCCTCAATGTTGGAAATATTGTCATTGATGACAAAGGAGCGCAAAGGAGTAGCACCAAGACAAGGGAGCAGATCAGATTCAAATGGAATTATTGAAGAGAAAGGAAGTAAAGTGGCAGAGGCTACAAGAGGAGGGTTTAGACATGAAGTAGATTTCAAGGTAGAGATAGAGAGGTAGAGTTTAAATTGTAAGCCTACAGGCAGAATAGGAAAAAGGCCACTGATACAGAAGATCAGGCCAGAGGAAGAATTCCTATGTAAATGTTGGTTTTAATATAGAAAACTCAATTTCTGATTTTTTTTTTGAGTGTATATTGTGTGCAAGTGAAATTGACAAGAACAAGGGAAATTATGTCATTTTATATTCAAGCTACATTTTTAAGAGATTGTGTGGTTTGAGGGTGAATGTTCATTTATTGAATTATGTGTGATTAAGGAAATTAAAATCGATCACAAAATGGATCGATGCCATTAAAGAATTGCTTGAACTTCTAAATTGAGGTATAAATTGGCCTGGATGTATATCGTAATTGGAGCTGACTTCGTATAAATAATTTCATGGAGAAATTACACATTCTGTTGTGTAATAAATAGTGAATTGAGATCTATAGAGATGTCACACAGGGTTTAATGTATTAGTGGGTTGGGGCTGCCCATTTGGTGTTTTTACTGTAATGGAAAACGATGGATAAGAACCACATAAATTGAATATATAGGTTAAACCATGTGTGGAATGAATGCTAGAGAGGGTTTGAAGACTGGTTGGTATCGTGAAAGCAGAATGATGGAGTGAAGGAGGAGTCATAGTGCAGTGAAATGAATCGATGGTTTGTTTGAACAAGTATACGAAGGAGGTGTAACGAAAGAAATTAGATGTGGAATTAGGAGTCAACGGTGCAGTGAAACCATGAGTAGCATCACAGTGAACAATGAAGGTGGTTTCGGAAAACAACAGATGTTTTTTGCGCAGCCTTTGAGTGGTAAGTGGTTTTATTGAAATTGAATGCGATCAAATAAGACTGTGACATGTCATAGGTGCGAAACCGCCAGTTTCACGTGACTTTTGAGCGATAATTCGCTGGGGTTAATTGAACGCGATAGCCATTCGATCATCAACAATTGAGATCCGACGGTGTTCGCACATGAAGTTGCACAAGGGTTAACAAAGGTGTGGACCCAATGGTGTTAAAAAGGCACGTTAAATGTTATGCATCTTAGAATGTGATATCTGTTGGATATACACATAAATCGATTGTGGAGTGCGATGAATTATCAACCATTGGATTTGATGAAAAGTGGAAGGGTAAGTTGGATATGTTGTGGGGCCCGACTATAGTATTATTTTGGTGCTTTGGGGTTTTAACCAAAGTCAAACTTTTGAATGAAATGAAATGATAAAGTGTGGGCTGAATATATATTAATGTTTATTGGCAGTGGATCACAAGTGAATATCTATGGTGGAAGAAAGGCGAGTTTATTAAAGTTGTGGGCCATCATATTTTGGGTTTTAATGCAAATTCGAATATTGATTCGATATTTTCATGAAATGGGTTTTGGTATATGGTTTTAACCATAGGTTTCAAGAAAATAAGCAAAGCTTCCGCATGAAAGGTCACCATACATGATGGTAAAAAATGGTTATATCCATCGAGTGAAAAGGTAAGCTTCCGCTTATGAAGGTCACCCCTATTAGAGATTTATTCGGGGTTTTATATATTAAAGGTTATATGATTATAGAGCAGAATGCATGGTGTTATTATATTTGGTTATGATGGGTCTTAACCAAAGTCATAGATAATGGTATTATTAACATGCCATGATGAATAATGTCAATCAAAGGATAAAAACCAAGGCAAAGTGTGAAATAATTACATCTCTAGAATATTTGACAAATTGGTGTTAAGGTTATGGTTGATGTGAATATGGATACGTATAATTAAATTTATATGCAAAGTGTGGGTGAACACAGCTCAAAAGACACAGATAACGAACGAAACATGGAAATTATGTAGCAGAAACTGAAACTACAGTGACAACAACAAAAATAAAAATACACAGTGAGCCAAGAACAGAAAGGGTTAAGCGAAACATATTTGCTGTAACTGTCAATGTAAATGAATTAATTATTTTTACTTTATGTGATGCAAAGGCAAGTCTCCAAAGGCAAATAAAAAATCTCCCCTGTAATACTGAATTGAGTACATATAATTGTAACATCCTGTAGTGTTGTGCTAGAAAATGAGAAAGTGGAATGCAAAGAGTCATACCTGTTCATTTCATATTCCCATATGGAATGCAAACAACTATGAGGGAATCTATATAAATTATGTAATAGTAATATGCTAAAAAAAAAAGGAACACAAAGGAGTGAGTAGCATAAGGTTAGAGAGAGTAATAAGAAGAAGGAGCAGACAGAGAAGCTGTGAAGATCTAGAGATAATATAAGCCAGATATGAAGGATGGAGGACAACAATGAAGAAGGAATATAACAGGGCTGATATCCAGGTAAATCAGCATGTTTTTTCAACATTGTGTAAGGAAGTTGGTGCTTCCATATCAAGTTGTAGCATGATAGATGTCCAGTTGTAGCTGGCTGAGGTAGGAGCCTACTGTAGGTTTCAGCCTACAAAAAATAGATGGGAGTTGGAGCTTCCTTGCAAGTTGTAGCTTTCAAAATTGAGGTAGTAGCCTCCTGTAGTTTTGAGACTACAAAAAATCAATGGTGGGAGGGAGTTGTAAGGGAGTTGTAGCTTGCCTTTGCATCACAACAATAATAAGATGTGGTTTTCTCCCTTATGGGTTTCCACATATATCTGTTGCTATGTGCATGATGATTATGTGTTGATATTATGTATTTAATCTTCTTAATACCTGTTGCTCAGTTATTAAGATTATTGTTCCATTGTACATTAAGTTGATCACAAAATGAAGATGTAAATAAATGTAAAAGAAAGTTTTACAAAGACCCTGAATCCATTAAATTGATTCACCCTCCCCTCTTATTTTAACTAAGGGTTCAGCAATTGGTATCGGAGCCAAGTTCCTTCTGTATCAGTTCAACAACTGGAAGGAAGATCATATGTCCCCAAGATGGCTAGTCTAGAAGGATGCTCAACAAATAAAGCCCCTTTGTTTACTGGCATAAATTATGCCTTCTAGAAAATAAGACCGAGGACATACATAATATCTCTAGGAATAAAAGTTTGGGCTGTTGTGGATTTGGGATATGCCCCAAAGAAGTTTGACACAGAGAAAGAAGCCAAACAATATTTTATAGCTAATGCCCAAGCTATGAATGCTCTCTTGATTGGTCTATGTGAGGCTGAATTTATCAAAGTAATGCACAACAAGATTTCCAAAGAAATATGGGATAAATTAGAAGGTATCCATGAGGGAGATAAAAAGGTGAAGGCTGCCAAGCTGCAAGTCTATAGAGCCCAGTTTGAAAATATAAAAATGAATGAAGAAGAAGATGTTGCTAGCTTCTTCTTAAGGGTTGCAAAAATTGTGAATAACATGAAAGCTCTAAGAGAAACCATTATATAATGTGTAATTGTTCAAAATATATTGAGATCTTTACCATCCACTTTTAACCCCAAGGTTCCTGCCATAGAAGAGACAACTGACTGGGAAACATTTACCATGAACGAATTACTTGGAAACTTAACAGCCTTTGAGATGAGACTTCCACAGAGGAAGTCAAATGTGAGGGAGGCAGCCTTTAAGACAGAGAAGAGAAAAGAAGAAAAATAAGATACATGTTCTTGCTCCGATGAAGAAGAGGCCAAATTTGTCAGAAGATTGGATAGAGGGTCAGGCAAGTATAAAGGTAAACTTCCATTTAAATGCTTTAACTATGGAAGAGTTGGGCACTATGCATCTAGATTTCCTCATAAGAAAATGAAGAATCAGACTCAAGAGACAGAGAAAACCAAAACAAATAACTGGCAGAAAGGGAAGAGATTCAATAGAAGATCATTTTATGCCCAGAAAAATTGCAGTGCATCTAAAAACTCAGATGAATCCTCAAATGAAGAAGGAACCTCTGAATTTGTGTTCATGGCCAAAGAAGAATCAGAAGAAATCCTTTTAGAAGAGGAGGAAGAATTTGAGGTAGATCTTGAGGGGGAACTAAGAAGTGCCCTGGAGGAAATTAACAAACTTAAACTAAAGTGTAGAAAACAGAAAGATATTCTCCTCAAATATGTAAAAGAAGAACCAAATTCAAAATACCTCAGTCAGTTGAAAGTAAAACTTGAAGAAGCTAAGAAGGTGGAAGACACTCTACTAAAGAAAATTGAGGATAAAATTCAAAAGCAAGAGAAATTGGAAGAAGTAGTATGCTTGAGAAAGAAATTAGAAAACACCCAAAGGAAATTTTCAATGAACACTCCTCAAATGACAAGCTCTGAATAGTTGAATAAAATACTAAATGCTCAAATATCTCCTCTCATAAAAACTGGGATAGGTTACAAAGGAGAAACCAGCAAATCCAAGGTAGAAGATAACCAGAACATCACTTTTATCAAAATTGTAAATGATAATGAAGCAGCTCAAAATATTCGTACAGAAGTAGATGCCAGCAAACACATGACCTGCAATGAAGTAAAAAGAAACAAGCAGGAACCTCAAATAACAAAGACGGAAATAAAGAAACAATCAGCTGAAAAAAGCTCTTACACTCCTGAATATGAATTGAATAAATTTGGAAATTGTCATAGGAGATACTTTCCTCCTATGAGATATATCACTTGTTTTTCCTGCCACAAACTGGGACATACTGCAACATACTTTCAAACAAAGAAAATCGATTCCAACTAGCAAAGGATGCAGAAAATGAAAATAATACCTCAATTAAACAAATGGAGAGGACAACCTTTCACCAGGTACACTAATCGTTTCCATGGGTATTGTTTTTTCTATAAGGGGTTCGGTCATAAAGTCTTGGAGTGTATAAAGGATGGAAAAATACTGATGTATGAAAGCTCAAGGAAATTTATGAACAATGGAGAATTAACTCATAATCCATTCAGAAATATAATCAAATGCTTTGTCTGCCATCAAATCGGGTTCAAGTCTCACAAATGTCCTCTCAAAAAATGTGGTCCATCTTCTCAGAAAAGGTACCAAAAAAATAGCTGCATGCAGTGGAAAAAGAATTTTAATAAGTGTGACCTGGATCTAATAGCTCAAGATCAGAAAAGTCAATGGTATATGGACAGTGGTTGCTCAAAGCATATGACTGGAGATCGAAGCAAGTTTGTAACCTTTGATGAAAATAGATCTGGATATGTTACATTTGGAAATGATAAATTAGCGAAAATCAAAGGAAAAGGCTTAGTTAGTCTGAATAATGGAAGAGGAGAGTCTCAAGATGTACTATTTGTGGATGGGCTGAAATAAAATCTGCTAAGCGTCAGTCAAATCTATGATAAAGGCTGTGAGGTCCTTTTAAGAGCCCAAGATTGTGAGGTAAGATCGAGCACCACAGGAAAGACCTTGATCAAAGGTGTTAGAACAGAAAGTAATGTCTATATATTGGAAGAAGAGAATGAAGCATGCCACATAAGAAAACTTTATGAATCATGGTTGTGGCATAGAAGATTGGGACACTTAAACTTTGACCACATCATTAGTCTAAGCAAGAAGAAAGTAGTCAAAAATATGCCTACAATAAAGAAGCCTCCAAATACTATATGTAAATCCTGCCAATTGGGCAAACAAACCCGCACATCTTTCAAGACCAAAGATGAACTATCTACAAGTAGGCCACTTCAGCTTGTACACATGGAACTGTGTGGACCTTCAAGAACTAATGCACCAAGTGGAGAATCTTATTTCATGCTAATAATAGATGATTTTACCAGATTGACGTGGGTGGAATTTCTCAAAAATAAATCTGAAGAAATTGATAAATTCAAGATATTCAAGGCATTGGCAGAAAATCAAACAGGATGCAAGCTAAAATGCATCAGATCAAACAAAGGAGGTGAATTCACAGACTATGATTTTGCAGATCTATGAAATGAACATGGGATAAAACAATAGTACAATTGCAAGCACACCTCAACAGAATGGAGTGGAAGAAAGACAAAACAAGTCAGTACAACAGATTGCCAGAACCATGATGCAAGAAAGTAACATTACCCAAACCTATTGGGCAGAAGCAGTACACACAGTTGTTGACATTCTCAACAAAGCTCATCTAAGACCAAATTGTGATAATACTCCTTACGAATTATAGCATGGTAAACCAGCATCAATCAAGCACTTTAGATTCTTTGGAAGCAAGTGTTTCATAAAAAATAATGATTAAAAACTGGGAAAGTTTGATGCAAGAGCTGATGAAGGAACATTTTTAGGATATGCATCCAAGAGTAAGGCTTACAGGTGTTACAACAAGAGACTGCACAAAATTCTGGAAAGCATTGATGCAAGAGTTGACAAAGATCTACCAAACAGAACTAGAAACACAAGCTCCACCAATCCTCTAGATGATTATGAGGCTGATAACCAAGATAATGATGACCATATCCAGACAACAGAAGATACTGAATTCAACTCAAAAGGTCCCTCAAGATACACTCAAAAGAGCCATCTAGAAGATCAAATCATTGGGGACAAGAGTGTGGGAGTCCAGAAAAGAAGTCAGCTTGCTAAATAGACAGAAGAATTATACTTAGCCATGCTATCTCAAATAGAGCCAAAGAAGTTTGAATAAGCCAGCAAAGACAAAAACTAAGCAAATGCTATGAATGAAGAACTAGACCAAATTGAGAAGAACAATAACTGGGAGTTAATTCCAAGACCCACTGGGAAAAATGTCATTGGCACAAAATGGATATTCAAGAATAATATGAATGAACAAGGGCAGGTAATCAGAAATAAAGCCAAACTTGTATGCAAGGGGTATTCTAAAATTGAAGGACTTTACTAGGATGAAACCTTTGCCCCTGTAGCCAGAATGGAAGCAATCAAAATGTTTTTGGCCTTTGCATGCTATCATGATTTCAGGGTATACCAAATGGATGTGAAGTCTACCTTCCTGAATGGAGACTTAGAGGAAGAAATATACATGGAACAACCTGAAGGATTCTCATTAATAGATAAACATGACTATGTGTGCATATTAAAGAAAGCCTTATATGGTCTGAAACAAGCTCCTCATGCATGGTATTCAAGGCTGGACAAATACTTGCAAAAACAAGGGTTCAAGAAAGGAGGAGTAGACAACAATTTGTACATAAAGGCTAATGAAAATGAACTCTTAATTGTAGTAGTGTATGTAGATGATAGCATGTTTGGTAGCAACAAAGATGAGTTTGCAAAAGGATTTTCTAAATAAATGAAATAAGAGTTTGAGATGTCAATGATTGGAGAGCTCACCTTCTATTTAGGACTTCAAATTCAACAAAAGAACATAGGAATATTCATTTCGCAAGAAAAATACTTAAGAGAAATGTTGAAAAGGTTTCAAATGGAAGATTGCAAACCTGTGTCAACTCCCATGATCACTGGATGCAAACTATGTGCTAATGATGGATCAACAGATGTAGATCAAACAAATTTACAGATCCATGATAGGAAGTATGCTATACCTAACTGCTTCTAGACCAGACATTATGTTGGCAATAGGACTTGTGGAAAGATATCAAGCAGCACCAAAACAAAATCATTTACTTTCAATCAAGAGAATATTTAGATATCTACAAGGAACTTCACATTATGGCCTATAGTATCCAAAAGGAAAAAGCTTCACACTTACAGCATACACAGATGCAGATTGGGCTAGCTGTGTGGATGACAGGAAAAGCACAAGTGGAGGTGCATTTTATTTGGGAAAAAGTCTTGTGGCATGGCTAAGAAAGAAGAAAACTTCTATCTCTCTATCTACAACAGAAGCAGAATACATAGCAGCAGCTGCATGTTGCACACAAGTAATGTGGATGAAACAAACTCTCCAAGACATGAAGGTAACAATTGATGAACCCATTTCTATCAAATGTGACAATACAAGTGCAATAAGTATATCAAAAAATCCTGTACTTCATTAAAAAACAAAGCACATCCCAATAAAGTACCACTTCCTCAAAGAACAAGTAGCACAAAAATTGGTGAAGTTGGAATACGTACCAACAAAGGAACAAATAAGAGACATATTCAAAAAACCTCTTGCTAAAGAACCATTCAAATATCTAAGAGAAAAACTAAGGGTAGTGTCTGCAGATGTTACTCTTTGATATGATTGAGAAAAAAAACAAAAAATAATATTAAGGACTACATACAAGAAACAGGATCAGTGTAGAAGACAAGTGATAGTCAATATCAGACAAGAAAGCATCATTCCAGGGGGAGAGCAGTCAATAAATTGTAATAAAAGAGCTAGAACAATGGAGCAATGCATGGAACAAGTCCTCAAGATTAGAGGAAATGAAAAGATCTAAAATACATTGGTAAATGTGCAACCCTTTGTCATTAATGTCAAAGGGGGGGGGGAAGCAAGCAAAAGCAATCAAGCAGAGGAAGTCCTAGAGGAAGCATTGGAGTATTGCCATCAATGCGAAAGGGGGAGACTGTTGAAAATATTGTCATTGATGGAAAAGGAGCACAAAGGAGTAGCACCAAGACAAGGGAGTAGATCAGATTAAGATGGAATTGTTGAAGAGGAAGGAAGTAAAGTGGCAGAGGCTACAAGAGGAGGGTTTAGACAGGAAGTAGATAGAGAGGTAGAGTTTGAATTGTAAGCCTATGAATTGTTGAAGAGAAAGGAAGTAAAGTGGCAAAGGCTACAAGAGGAGGGTTTAGACAGGAAGTAGATAGAGAGGTAGAGTTTGAATTGTAAGCCTATGGGTAGAATAGGAAAAAGGCCACTGATACAGAAGATCAGGCCAGAGGAAGAATTCCTATGTAAATGTTGGTTTTAATACAGAAAACTCAATTTTTGAGTTTGTGTTTTGAATGTATATTTTGTGCAAGTGAAATTGAAAGGAACAAGGGAAATTCTATCATTTTATATTCAAGCTACATTTTTAAGAGATTGTGTGGTTTGAGGGTGAATGTTCATTTATTGAATTATGTGTGATTAAGAAAATTAACATCGATCACAGAATGGATCGATGCCATTAAAGAATTGCTTGAACTTCTAAATTGAGGTATAAATTGGCCTGGATGTATTTCGCAATTGGAGCTGACTTCGGATAAAGAATTTCATGGAGAAATTACAAATTATGTTGTGTAATAAATAGTGAAGTGAGATCTGCAGAGATGTCACACAGGGTTTAATGTATCAGTGGGTTGCGGCTACCCATTTGGGGTTTTTACTGTAATGGAAAACAATGGATAAGAACCACATAAATTGAATATATAGGTTAAACCATGCGTGGAATGAATGCCAGAGAAGGTTTGAACACTGGTTGATATCATGAAAGCAGAATGATGGAGTAAAGGTGAATTCATAGTGCAGTGAAATGAATCGATGGTTTGTTTCAACAATTATACGGAGGAGGTGTAACGAAAGAAATTAGATGTGAAATTAGGAGTAAAAAATGCAGTGTAATCGTGAGTAGCATCATAGTGAACAGTGAAGGCGGTTTCGGAAAACAACAAATGGTTTTCGCGCAGCCTTCGAGTGATAAGTGGTTTTATTGAAAGTGAATGTGATCAAATAATACTGTGACATGTCACGAGCACGAAACCACCGGTTTCATGTGACTTTTGAGCGATAAGTCACCGGGGTTAATTGAACGCAATAGCCGTTCGATCATCAACAATTGAGATCTGACAGTGTTCGCACCCAAATTTGCACAGGGGTTAACAAAGGTATGGACCCGATGGTGTTAAAAAGGCACGTTAAATTTTATGCATCTTGGAATGCGATATCCATTGGATATACGCATAAATTGGTTGTGAAGTGCGATGAATTATCAACCGTTGGATTTGATGAAAGCGGAAGGGTAAGTTGGATATACTGTGGGGCCCGACTATAGTATTATTTTGGTGCTTTGGGGTTTTAACCAAAGTTGAACTTTTGAATGAAATGAAATAAATAAAGTGTGGGCCGAATATATATTAACGTTTATTGGTAGTGGATCACAAGTGAATATCTATGGTGTAAGAAAGGCGAGTTTATTAAAGCTGTGGGCCATTATATTTTGGGTTTTAATGCAAATTCGAATATTGATTCGATATTTTCATGAAATGGGTTTTGGTATATGGTTTTAACCATAGGTTTTAAGAAAATAAGAAAAGCTTCCATGCTAAAGGTCAACATATATGATGGTCGAAAATGCTTATATCCATCGAGTGAAAAGGTAAGCTTCCGCTTATGAAGGTTACCCCTGTCTGAGATTTATTTTGGGTTTTATATATTAAAGGTTATATGATTATAGAGTGGAATGCATGATGTTAATATATTTTTTTATGATGGGTCTTAACCAAAGTGATAGATAATGGTATTATTAACATGCCATAATGAATAATGTCAATCAAAGGATAAAAACCAAGGTAAAGTGTGAAAGAATTCCGTCTCTAGAATATGTGACAAATTGGTGTTAAGGTTATGGTTGATGTGCATATGGATATGTATAATTAAATTTATATGCAAAGTGTGGGTGAAAAAAGCTCAAAAGACACATATAATGAATGAAACAGGGTAATTATGTAGCAGAAACTGAAAAGACAGTGACAGCAACAAAAAGACAAATACACAGTGAGCCAAGAACTGAAATGGTTATGAGAAACATATTTTCTGTAACTGTCAATGTAAATGAATTAATTATTTTTACTGTATGTGATGCAAAGGCAAGTTTCCAAAGGCAAATAAAAAATCTCCCCTGTAATACTGAATTGAGTACATAGAATTGTAACATCCAGTAGTGCTAAGCGAGAAAATGAGAAGGTGGAATGAAAAGAGTCATACCTGTTCATTTCATATTCCCATATGGAATTCAAACAACTATGAGGGGATCTCTATAAATGATGTAATAGTAATATTCTCAAAAAAAAAAAAAAAAAGGAACACAAAGGAGTGAGTAGCATAAGGTTAGAGAGAGTAAGAATCAGAAGGAGTAGATAGAGAAGTTGTAAATATCCAGAGATAATATAAGGCATATATGAAGGATGGAGGACAACAGTGAAGAAGGAATATAACGGGGCTGATATCCAGGTAAATCAGCATGTTGTTTCAGCATTGTGTGAGGAAGTTGGTGCTTCCATATCAAGTTGTAGCATGATAGATGTCCAGTTGTAGTTGGCTGAGGTAGGAGGCCCCTGTAGGTTGCAGCCTGTAGAAAATAGATGGGAGTTGGAGCTTCCTTGCAAGTTGTATCTTGCAAAATTGAGGTAGTAGCCTCCTTTAGGTTGGAGCCTACAGAAAATCAGTGGTGAGATGGAGTTGGAGCTTGCCTTCGCATCACAACAATAAGATGATGTGGTTTTATCCCTTATGTGTTTCCACGTATATCTGTTGTCTATGTGCATGATGATTATGTGTTGATATTCTGTATTTAATATGCTTAATACCTGCTGCTCAGTTATTAAGATTATTGTTCCATTGTACATTAATTTGATCACAAAATGAAGATGTAAATAAATGTAAAAGAAAGTTTTACAAAGACCCTGAATGCATTCAAATGATTCCCGCCCCCCCTCCCCCCCCCCCCCCCTCTCAGTTTAACTAAGGGTTCAACACTCCATACCCCTCATTCACTTTCCCTGATACAACCCAACATATTTTGACTGTCCTCTCATATTTACTAGGGTATCATACAGATGAGTGGATAGATGAGGCCATGATTTGTTTTCTATATATTATTTCAACAGATTCTAAGCCTTCAATCATGTTCAACGTTAGCCAATTATTAGCTAATGCCATCCATGATCAATTCCTAAAGTTTCACATAGAGGAAGTGTTCAAATACAGTTCAGTTTTGGTTTATATGTTTGTTTATTTTCAGGCCATCAGATTCCAGTTTACAATGACAAAGGTTAATGATGAATCTCAGCCTTAATTAGTCATCTTTTGGATGACTATGTTAATGAAGGAGAAAAATCATTATACATACAAGAGATTTGTTGATGCATTTGTTAATCCAGCAATGAGCACACTCAGCAGTGCAATGGAGCCAAGAATTAATGAGGATATCAAGAAAATCATGCAGCTATCATATCAAATTAGAACTGTAGATTGGTACTTGTACCAAAACTACACTGAGATCAGAATATATGGATGTAAGTTGGCCCCCTTACAAGCTACCAAATTTCCTCCCCATGAGGATATTTTCATTGGAATACATAAGGTAGATGATCAACATAGATGAGGTGCATTTTGTATCTGCTAAGAATAAATCCCAATTTAGGCTCAAGTCCCAAATTGGTCCTTTTAATTGTAATAGGAGAGAAGCAAGAGAAGAGGCTGATAAGATGATAAGGGACATGAAATTCAATAACATTTTCACTTGGTCATATGACCCAATGGGGATCATCTCCGAGATAAAGTTGGAGAACAAATCAACCCCATACATCCAGACACACAGGCTTGAAATAAAGAAATATATGAATCAAGCAGAGTGGGCAACAAATACACTGCAAGAGGCTGAAGAACAAGTCATATCCACCTCAATCATTCAAAGCCCCAACTTCATAGGAAAAGCAGACTACAAAAGGCAAAGAAGACAATGGAAATGAACCATAGAAAGAGATAGAAGGGAAGAGACCAAGAGATGATCGATCTGGTATGGAGACTGATACATCTAGCAAAAAATTTAAGATGAAGTATAGAAAGATAGCAAGAGTCCACATGGACATTGATCAGAGCAGTGAAAAATAGCAACAAACAGTCATCACCATCAAGGATTCCCCAAGTTCATCTCTAGCAGGTGCCCAGACCATATTCTCTACATCTTCAGCCATCATTCCATTCCAACAACAGAATTTACAAACTCCCACATCTACTGCTACTACAGGAGGAAATGAGGAGAATATATATGATACATTTAGGGAAAAAAAAGAGATCTTAAAAACTAGAACCTACAACCAGTTTTAGAAGTAGACAAGAAGTTCACAGAGCAGAATTTTATTAGCCTTTGACTCAAAGAAATGAAAGATGAGAATGGAATTCCTAGAAGCACAGATCTCTCAGCCTAAAACACCTACAAACTTCAATCACACTGACTTTGAATTTGATGTGAAATACATCCATCCAATAGACCAAATGGAGATGCATAAGAAAACTGGAGAAATGATCTCCTTCACATTGACAAGCATTGCCATGAGCGTGTCTAAACTGCAAGTATCTTTGGCTAAATTCAATCTCAGCTAAAAATGGAGAATATCTCTTCTCTAGCCAAAGATACGAGAATCAAATATTGGGTATGACCCAACCAATGTAGAAGTTGTGGAATAGATATTAAAGAAGAAGAATGTTGATATAGCAGCCCTCAGGAAACAACTCAAACTGTCAGCAACTGAAGATCCATTGACAAAAGACATTGAGGAAAATGAAGCAAAAAAATCTAATATGATGAAGTTAATCATGGAGTATTCTGCACAGCTGAAGCAAATGGAAACATAGAGGGAAAAATTGGTGAAAGAGAAGGAAAAGGCAGCAGATTTGGCCATTGTTCCATTGGAGGATGTACCTATTGCATCCATCCTAAAACAACACCAACAACTACAGGCTCATCAGGTGGTGCAGAGAAGATAGCCAAATCCATGGAGAACATGACCCTACAAACAACAGAGGTCAAAAAGCTTGAAGCAGAAATCAACACCCTTAAATATTTGAAGAAAAGGTCAGAAAATGCTCATTAAATTGAGAAATTAATCAAAGCAAAGAGTGAAGCTTCTATTGGACAAACCATTGGCCAAGAAAAAGAAATTATTTGGACTAGTATTATTGATTCCATGAATGAGATATGGTGTTCCATTCAAACAATATTTGAACAGAGATATTTGATTGGATTAGTTAGTGCTGCCATAGACAAAGAAAAGAGATAACTGATAGGGATTCCTGAGACAAAAAACAATATTATCAAATCCTTGAATTCCAAGGATAGTTTTGAATTGGAAGCACTAGGAGTGGAGGACACAACAAAAACCATCCTAGAAGTCAAGAAGGTACTAAACAAAAAGAGTTTGGTCAGACATGTAGAAGAAAAGTGTCATCAGTTATAAATTGACGTCAACATATTCTTCAATAGAATTGAACCACTGATCAAAAGAATGTTGCCTTCTCTTTTTGTGATGATTGATAAGCTCATGCACAGACCATATTATGTAAAGAAAATGAAGGATATTTTTAAAGACAACTAAATTTGCTGGAATAAAAGGGTCAATAACTGGAAGAGCCTTCCTAGAGGCTATAGAAAATTATTTATACATACAACATGAAATCAAGCATATTTTTCAGTTAAGGCCAACATTCATGAAATACACAGAGACCGATGAAATCTACAAGAAATTAATCAGGATCAAGATCTTGAATGCACAACAATGGGAGAAGTTGTGTGATTACCAGGAAGGGTGATAGCTCAGTGCATCAGCGGAATAGCCAACTTAGAACATCAATGAATCAGCTCAGCATATCAACATAAAATTAATTAGATCTACCAGCACAACAATGGATTATAGCACATAGTAACGACCTTCTAAAGGTTACGGCCACATGTCATAGCTATTCTAGCATGTCCACGTTGTGGGCACATTCGTCAAATTTTAGTCATTATTGTAATAAATAGCATATTTCCCATGTAGATACTTCAACCACTAGGAATTGGTTAAATACAACATTTTTGTTTAGTATCAGGGGTTGGACCCTAGATTGTAAGCTTTCTATTGGAGCATTGTAATTTTGGAGATGGAGCATCAATAGTAAAATACCATTTTATAAGATTCTTGGGTTTTATTTACCTGGTGATGTATTTTATTCGTTGTGTTTAATTTTTTCCACTATTATTTCTTTCAGTGTATCATTTAATTCTAATTATAAAACATAAATTTGAATATTGAGATTTGCTACATAGAGCACCTTAATTCTGGCTGTGTTTACAATATAAATGTTTTCCTTTGAAGTCTGGTTAAATAATTCTTAATTTCTTTTTAACCATTACTGAAAATCACTTTTCTTTCATCTCATGATTCATTATGTTTTAAAAATCCAATAAATATAGTTAGCTTGCCTTGAAAATGCTCTGGAAAAGTTGATGCAACAACCCAGACTTTTATGACTCCATAGCCCAATGGAAATAGTTTAAACAGATCCCTCAATCCAAATAAATTATCAATAAAAAAGAAACCTTTCATAATCAGTTTAACTAGCCTAATATCATAAATCATTAAAACCAAGCTAAATCTTAAAGAGCGATCCCTCTCTAAGTCTACGAGGGCTAGATCCTAGGCTCCAAAGTTGTTTTGATGTTGTCATTTTATGAATATTCTTTCTAATATTAAATTATAGAATGATAACAACACAAGGATTTTATGGAGAAATGTCCCCGGAAAAATCCAATGCGAGAAAACCGGTGTTGCTAGCTTCTAGAGGGTTTTTATTATTTTGCAAATTCTAAGTAGTACAATCTTGGGCACCAAAACTGGTTAATGGCAATATTAATTTTTTCTCAGAATTTTCTTTTCTAATGTTTAGCCATAAATAAAAGGGTGTTGGGACCCATAACCCAACTTAGGAGAAATAAACTCCCAAAGTCACTTAGCCAAAATTATGATTTCAGCATGGGGCCCAGGGGGACCAAGTGACAACGCAGGGAGAGGGACAATGCAGAGGAAATGTGGGCTAGGTAGCCTAGTGGCAACATGGGCCAGGACAACAAGAAGTAGGCAGGGAAGCATGGAAAGGGAGGAAAATGCAACATAGTGGGGCCCAAGGGAGAGTTAGGGTATCAAGAATAAAAGGAGGGAGAGCTTAGCTTCCCATTCATTTCTATTATGCATCTTCAGAAATTTTTTCTAATGGATATTGAGCACACTTATGATGTTTAGCTAACTCTGCAAGTGTTTTTCAGCACACGGGTGTCTTCGAGTGGAGATTCAAACCTCAGCCTCGGGGGACTTCAAGTGCCCACTCAGGTGAGGAGATTTACCTTGAGTTCTCAGAGCAGATCACACAGAGTTATCCATCCAGGAGTTACGCAGTCTCTAGGTAGCGCAGTCTCTCATAAAGTTTACACATTTTTGGAGGGAAGCTCCGGGAGACAGGGATCATTAGTAGTTTCAGTCTGGGAGAAGTGTGAGAGGATAAAACCTTCAAAATTTGTCTTTTGGGGAATATTGAGGCCAGCATTTCCAGCCATCCACTTTATAGGCCAGTGTACTCACTAGGAGTGCGTAATTTTCCCAATGGCGTCAGATTCTGGGGTCAATCTTTCTGGAATTCCTTCTTTGGTTTTTCTAGGTTTTTGGAGGAGAGTTCAGAGCTGGAATTTCATAATTTTCTAAGTATGGGAACAACCCTATTGGATTTATGGGTCTTGACCTAGGTTTGATTTTAAGGTTTTCCAACAAACCTTGATACTACTGGCCCTTTCTAAAATGGTCTGCTTGCGCAATTCAAGGTCTCACCCGAAGTAGTATGGGAGGGTGTTGGAACCAAGTTTCCACACCCTGAGAGATATATATATATATATATATATAGAGAGAGAGAGAGAGAGAGAGAGAGTTAATTAAAGGGGGTCCCTATGGATCTAACATACTTGCACAAGAGAAGCCCAACACAAAACACTTTTAACAGTATATTGACTAAGCACAGATCGTAATTAACAGGTAACTTGAGCAGAGTATTTTAACCAGATCTACACATTCATCATATCGCATCCACATGTGCATCAGTATATCATCAGTATTCAGTAATCAAACACGATATTAACACATAAACATAGCCAATCATCATAACACAGGAACACTAAAATATCATCGACAACCTTCTTATTCATTCATATTTAGATATGACTTACAAACTGTATTACCAACCTGCACACATAGCCAGCGGGGTCTGCACACAACAGGACTTTGGGATCTCCTCGCACATAGCCAACAGGAGCCCTTACCTAGACAATCGACACAAAATATCAAAATTTCGTATCCAGTCTTAACTTACTTCTATCTTAGCCTCCTCTAGACTCGATTTATCTATCTATTTATAACATCTTAGCCTGCGCTACTCTATGGTCCAAAAACTATGGTTTTCGGATTCCTGGTCTACACTTTGACCCATTACAATACATCGGGCCTTTGACCCACCCCAAAGCCCCTGTGCTAGACCAATTATTACAAAAATATTACAAAATTGGACCAAAAATGCAGTTAGGGGACCTCATTCCAATAGTCCCCCAACACAATCTTGTGACTCGTCCCGAGTCACAGTGCTGACGGGGTCTTCATCATTTCCTGGAGCTACACAATAGTTGTAGCCAACAAGGGAAGAAAATTTATGCTATGCGCGGCTGCATTTTGTGCAATATCAACCATATTTTGCAAATTTGGTCCTTCAGTCATGGCGGTGACACTTTCCAAGGTCTGATTCAAGTGTCTCAGAGCCCCTTCTAACTCCTGTGACAACTTGAGAGATTGATTAGCCCAGGGCATCATATGGTCATTGATTACCTTCTTCTTGCACCAAAGCCCCACAATTTCACTTCTAAGCACGTGGTTGGTTCGAAGGTGTGCTATTCATTGGGCTAGAAAAAAGGTGGTCAAAGTGGCTTCCATTTGCTCAAAATATTGCTCCTTTTGGTGCAACTCCTGATCGATTTGGTGAAGGAGGGGATCATGCTGCACCCGAGACCATAATTCCATAGCAGTCTCAAATAAATTGGTGCCCTAAATGATCTCCGTGGTAATAATGGTTGTCACTTTCGTGACCAGCACAACTTGCTGGGCACGCACCTCTGAGGGGGTCTCAGGCTATAGCTTGGCCTGCGACGACACTATCTGAAGCTCTAAATAGGCCTTAACAACCTGTACCTCAGTCTGAGATGCCTTAAAATCATTTACCAAGCCTTCAACCTTGGCCTGTAGTGCAATGGAGGTAGGAATCACTTTCGGCATGTCTTCATAGATTCGGTCTATCAACTGCTCTAACTCAGCCTGCTGTGCGATGGTGAAAATGTGTGTATCTTGGTCTTGGGTAGCTTAAGCAACTTGAATCATAATAGTCTGCTTGGGCTTGCTAAGGTGTTGTTGCACTTGTAGTTCTCTGTGTTGAAGCTCACTGGTGATGGAGGTAAACAAGTCGTGCAGCTGCGCACCTGTCAAGAGCCCAACATCGAGATTGAATGAAGAGCATGCACAGACTTGATTGCATAATTCTGCGGGTACCATTGCAAAATTTGTGCCTAGGAGGGGGAGATTTGGTTTTCCATGATGATGGTCAGGGCTGTAACTGTAGCAAGCTGGGCTGCTTGATTCTGCCTCACGTGATCCACGCTTGCTTGACTCTACCTTTCTTGATCCACGCTCGCTTGAAGGGTATCTTCTTTTATCCAGAGAGCCTAATGCTCATATTGCAAAAATTATACCATGACCTTGTGTTTTCCTACCAAAGTAGCCCATCGATCCTCAAACAATATGGTGACGACGTCGACAATTTTATCTAGGTCATTCTTTGTCAACATAACCTTTGTGTTTGAACTAGGCTTAATAGCCTTATGGTTCTTCTTGGACCACTTAGGAGGTTCGTTGGTGCATTTGATACCATGCAGGGATGCCATGTATATGCCATCGAGCCTGTTAAGTTCCTGATCCTGTTGGGACTCTGGTTCAGTCTGCATGGTAGCGCTCGTGGGGTTGGTGGGGGTCATGCGCTGCGTCATAGCAGGAACCGCCAACTCCTTCGTTGTGGCAGGTAGAGTAGTATCCTTTTGGGTTTTGCTTTAGCCGGATGTGCCTATTGTGCCTAGGCCAAATGACTGGGCAGAAATCTTCCACTCATGTGGCCAAGTTGCAATTACTTGGTCAATCTATGCTTCTGTGGCCATATACGAAAGGTTATACCAAGCGGGAGCTTTATGAGTCTGAACCTGCACATTATGCATGGTAACCTGGAATGCCACAATATGCTTGTAATTTGTGTAGACCGTCGGTGACAAGTGTGGCTGGGAATGAATTTATGCTACCAGGGTTCAATCATATAGTACCCAAAATACCTTATTCTCCTCTACCTTCTTGAGATCCTTTGAATCCCAGAGGTTACCAAACCATTCTCCTTCACACCTGCCTGGCTCGAGAGCAGGGAATACTTCTTCTTCAGGTGTCTCCCACACACCTAAGGCAACTAAAAATATCATCCAGGAGTAGTAGAAATATTTTCCTTGATCCTGGGCCTCGTGCACATTGTCAAGAAATTCATTAACAAGTTACTGCAACTAGTTGAATAAAATTCCCTTTTCGTATCTACTGGCGAGTTGAATGACATAGGTGGGGGCGGTTGTTGCCTATAATTTGCGCATCAATTTCCATGCAAGTAACAGGGTACCCATGAGCATCCCTAGATCATTGATTGTATCTATTTGAAACCTTCTTTGGTTGCAAGTGACATGGTATCTCTTCCAGATGTCTTCAGTAATCTGCTACTCATACTTCTTGCCGATGCCATCCTTAGGACTTGGCCCATGCATGGGGAGGCCGGTGATTCGGTGAATTAAAGCAGCATCAATCAGTATGCGACCTTGGATCCATAAGCACCCATAGTGGACTAGCCCAACAGCTGGCTAACAATCAAGCATGTGATGTTATAACGGCCAAAATGGGGAATGTGTAACAAGTTTAAGATCCCTGACCCGACCAATCCACGTACCCATGGCATTGGCTCTACCTTCAGTAAATTTTCGTACATTACCCTTTCAATACATAGCTCTAGATCTAGCATAGGGAAAGCGTCCAGGTTTCCCAGATCATGATCATCAAATTTAATGGGGGGGAGGCCTATGAACATATCTCCTTGCAGGGGCAACTATTTTGGGACCAAAGGCATATGAGGTAGGCACAGATGACATCAAAATTCTTGGGGGCTCACGTTGCTGGATTTCTTGGCTTGACATAAGGTGGCAACCAGGTTAGCGGAGTCGAATGCAGGGCTTCCTCCGAAATCTTCATGGGGTGCTTTGATGAATTAGACGATCATCCCTTACGCACTTTTCAAGGGGAATGCACAATCCGGGGGGACATGTGAGGTTTCACCTCAACCCACTTCGTCTCTTTTTCCTTTCCTGTCGCTGTGGCCTTCACCTTCCATTTTCCCTTCCATTTTGTTGGTGTAGAGACGACCTCCTCCATTTCAGGGGTCACTTCTAATACCTCATCAAATCCCACTTCCCTAGAGGTCATGACAGGGAGTGACTCATTAGCGTTCATAGCGGTCATTCTTGCACAAAATATAAATTAGGGGTTGCTACTATTATAAGGAGTAGCTCGCTCAGACATGTAGATGGAAATTATACATATGAGACAAAATTCACCAAGGTGTCCAAGGCGTGAGAGTTTTAGACAACAAACAAACCCCTTGTGACCGACAACCCTCTTCTTATAGAAAATGATGATGGAAAATGATCGGATTAGCCTTAATTGTAATCTATCATTAAGGAAACAATAAAAAATCCTCGTAAATCGCCACATTAATTTCCAATTTCCTGTTTCATTTAATGGTAAACTCGGTTTCCCACACCATTGCCCCATTCTAACGGCTATTTTTTTCCACCGCGCATAACCCCTATGCCTGCATCGCACCCTGTTGCATGTCTTTTCCTGCGCATCCATTAATCATGCCTTCATTTTTGTGCCCTGATGTGCACAACATCCATTACATAGCTACTCTGTCCATATATTCATTTGGTAGGCACCGGGTTGTCCCTATAGGGTTTCATATGACTTTCATTAACATACGCCAACAAGAAATCTCCGCGCAATGTAGTTAATCTGACCGCACCTCCATTGCTAATCTCCTTCAATATATACGGGCCTAGCCAGTGCTTACAAAACTTACCAAGGTGTCACGCAAATTGGCTGTCTGAAACTCCTGGTGGAATTGAGCAATGAAACGATCTTATTCTAGGGCCACCAACTATGCCAAGCGCTCCTCCATGATGTCTGGTTCTGCCATGTTCCTGAAAGATGAGATACATAGGCTTGGAACGATGTATTCCATAGGCATGACAACCTCCTTCCCGTAGACCATTCTGAAGGGCATTTTTGCCATGATTTTCTAACATATAGTCCTATAGGCCCAAAGTACAGAAGGGATGCTTATGTCCCAGTTGCTTCGGTCCGTGTTGCAGAACTTAGTGAGCGCATGTTCCAAAATTTTATTGAAGGCTTCTATGACCCCATTCACCTGCAGATTATATGGGGTACTCTTCGCATGGTGGATCTGGAATTCCTCATTCAGAGCCATAATAGTTTCATTAACAAAATGCATGCATCTATTGCTCATTAGGATCTTCAGATAACCAAATATGGTCAGAATATGTTCAAAAATGAAGTGTGCAGTAGTATCCGCAGTGCAATCCTTGACATCTTTTGCTTCTGCCCATCTGGTGATATAATCCGTGGCAGTGATGATATACCAGGCACCAGTCTTCTTTCCTGGGGGATTGATGGGTCCGACAAAATCTATGGCCCATTTTTTGAATGCTTGCAGAGCCATCTACGGTTGCAGGGGCAACTCATCTCGACATGAGGGCTTCCAGGTTTGTTGAAATGCGTCGTAGGCCCAACAATACGTATGGGCATCGTTATGCAATGTGGGCCACCAAAATCTGACCCTCAATACTTTTTGCGTAGTATATTTACCTGCATAATTCCCTCCTGCAATTCACCCATGGGCCTCAGCCAAGATAGCTTGTCTCTCGTGTTCTAGTACATACCTTCGTAGCACCTCGTCTGTGCCCATATTATAGAGTTGGCTGTCGAGTATGGTAAAATTGGCTACGCATGCAACCAATTCCTTTTTCTACGTATTGAATAGCCATCGAGTGCCTTTCCTATGGTCAAGAATTAGATAACATCGGAAAATTTCTCGTCAACCACCTTAATAGCAAACAACTACATGTCAGGTAATCCTTCTTCTAGGTTAGTTGGCTCTTCCCCATTCTCAACCCCAGACAAGTGATCTGGCCCAGCGTTAAACTTCTCTGGTTTCACAATAATTTCAAAATCATAATCCTAAAACAGAAGGAGCCACCTACAAATATTCCCCCCAACACAGGCTTATTAACCAAGTATTTCAAAGTTGAATGATTTGTGAAAATTTTGAAGTGTCCACCTAATAAATAGTGCATGTATTTATGTAAGGCGTACACCATCGCCAACCCTTCATGCTCCATGGTAGAATAGTTACGCTCTGCAATCGAAAGCTTCCTGCTAATGAAGGCCACTAGGTAATCAATGTCCCTTCCTCCAGGCTATGCCAAGACAGATCCAAATGCAATCCCTGACGCGTCTACAAGCACATGAAAGACCTTTGCCTAATCAGGGAGTATAAGAATAGGTGCGGTAACCATCTTTTCTTTGAATAACTTGAATATTTTCTAACATTCATCATCCCAAAAAAATGAGACATCCTTCTTCAAAAATTTCTCCATCGGGGCAGTGATCAAGGCATACCCTTGAATAAAATTTATGTAGTAACCGGTGTGGCCTAGGATGGAGTGCAACTGTTTCTTAGTAGTGGGGACTGCCAAATTGATGATAATCGTGATCTTGGATGGGTCAACCATCAATCCATGCTACCACACCTCGTGTCCCAAAATAATCCCAAATGAGACACAAAATATGCATTTCTTTATGTTCAGTGAAATTTGGTGTTACCTGCAAGCATCCAACATCATGTGCAGGTTTGACACATGGTTCTTTACTAACCCAAAAACTGTCCAATCGTAAAAGTATACTTTCAGAAACTTGTGAATGAATTCCTTGAATACTGCTACCACTACACGTGAAAATATGGCAGGGGAATTCTTTAGCCCAAATGGCATGACAGTGTACTAGAATAATCCCCACTCATATGCGAAGGTTGTCTTACAATGGTCCTCAGGAGATATGGGGATCTGATGGTACCCCGAGAACCTGTCAGTAAACAAGTAAGCTTCCTGACCTCTCATGTTATCCAGAATTTCATCGGAAAATGGTGTAGGGAAAGGATCATGTATGTAGGCATCATTTAACTTGCGTAGGTCTACGCAGATCCTTATCTCTCGTTTAGTCTTATTTTCCTAGACCACCATAGGACTTACCCAATTTGACTGTTCTACTAGTTCAATGATACCTGCGTCCACCATGTTCTCAATTTCCTCCTTAAATTTATGTTTGTATTTAGGGTTTAGGCGATAGTGTCGTTGTTTGACCGGTCGTGCATCTGGTTTCAATGTAATCCTCATAATGCCCATATCCCCAACGATCCCCTTGAGTTCAGAGAACTTGGTAGGGAATCGATCCTAATATTTGGTCAAAAAATCTGTGATTTTTCCTATCGTGTCATCATCCCAGTAATACCCAATCCTGGCCATATTGGGCTGCTCTTTTGTGCCAATGTTAACTCCCTTCTGCTTCAATGGTTTGGTAAAATTGATCTCTTATAACAAAGGGCCTGCAACAACACGTTCTCCTTCTGACTTTGGGATAGTGATATTCCAGGGATCCTCATCACAGTCTTCTACTGATAAATTTATGCAGTTCACAATATCATGTATCTGCACATCCCAGGCTGGCATAGTACACTCTTGCTTAGGGAGGGACTCATTGAAGACTAGAGCATCTATATCTTGTAGAGATTCATCAAGTTTCTCAGTTCCTCCTGTTAATCCAAACGTCATTACAAAATCCTCAGCCATTGTATCCCAGTGACGGGTGAGTTGGTGTAGGGATTGTTCCTAATGTGTGAATAAAAATATGGACCCATTCATTCCATGTGTTTTCCTTCCATACTTCCATCCAGAGAGCCAAGTGCTTGCGTGGATCCCCTCATCCCGAGAAGAGTTCCCTTGGTGGTTTGAATGGGGGGTTAAATTGTAAGATCTTCATATTTCTGCATTCTCCCTAGTCCTAGAAAGCTCCCTTATGGGTTTCTCACCAGCGTGCGAGGGTTGCGCGCATGGCCAAGTTGAGGGCCCAGAATATTCGTTCTTCAAGAATGTCCACTTCAATTTTTTTAAGAAAATCTTTAACATTACCAGAGACATAAAAGTAGGGTAGTTATCTTACCTATGAGGAGATGCATCAAAAGCTTTTTGTGATTAAGACACCGTAACGAAGATGCATCATGGAGTCGATTCTGCCAATTTTCTATCTGTCCGTTTGAGTCAGATAAGAATTTGTTGTCTTTTTCCTAGCATAACATACCATCATCCATGGGTTTGATCTAGTCGTCGTCCCAGGTGGTTAGCTTGTAGATGTGATCAACATCTTCTTCCACTCGTACTGGTTCAGTGTACTTCTCCCCTTCTACTGGATCAAAAGGAACTATCACCCTTGTACCTTCACTTTCAAATATCATGCTCTATGTTTTTAAATTAATGATACCTCCCATGTCAATAACCCATTCCAGGCCCAAGAGCGCGGGGTAAGGGTCCATGTCATCCACTATCTGAATTACCTCAAAATCAACATAAACCTAAACACTTGCAATGTCTACTACAACCTTTGTCAGTTGTCCCAATGGGATAATATTTTGCTGATTAGCCATCAGTAGCTGAATAGTAGACCATTCCAGCTTAGGTTCTCCCATTATTTTCTAGGTTTTCTTGGGTATAACATTTGTGTCTGATCCTAAATCAAGGATGACTTAGTCAATTTTGTAGGCTCCAATCTACGTAGTCATGCACATCTCTCGTCCAGTCCTTTTTTTGTTCTTGTATAGCTTTTTCACATTTTTAACTTCTGGCTGTAAAGCAACCTTTTCTATGCAACTATCTATTAATGCTTGGAGATTCTCTATGCCCTTCTGATTGCGCAATAGCTTCATACATGCCTAGAGGAATGGTTTAACTGCTTCACCTGATTTTGGTTCTACTACACTGCTTGAAGTAGGTGCTTCGTCTTTGACCATCTCCCTCCGAGATTCTATGAAGGTTTCTTTCTCCTTTTTTAGATCTAAGCTCTTTATTTTTTTCCTAGATTTTCATATTAGTGATTCAGTAGTAGCCTTTTCCTCAGCTCCTCTGGTGGCAATGCCACTACATGTGATCACATTGATACATGGTCCATCATCTTGTGGTTTTTCCTTAACCCTTTGTACATTCTGCGTGGATGTCTGTTGTTTCTCCTGCATTTTTTCTATTAATATCGGGAAGCCTTCAATGACGTGGTCGAGCTTCCTCCAATATGTGTAGGACTGGAACGTAGGGTTCAGGAAATCTTGTGCAAATGTCCCACATCCGCGCAATTTTAGCAAATCAATTGTCCATGTCCTCGAATTTCGCTCCCCCCTCTCCCTCCTCCCCTTCCTCTTGTGGGACACCCACCCTGCCCAGAAGGAGATAGTGGCAATGAGGGGTCCCATGCACCCTGTATAGGTTTCCCTTATCTACCATAAGGTCGAGTGTTCGGCATTTTTTTTCATCATGACCTAAAGACGAGCATAATCTGCACCATTGTTGTTTCAATTCTGGAACATAAGCACCTAACTGTGGGAAATGATATGTATCATGTATTCCTACTACCTGACAGTCAGCGCACCACAACATAGGACTACTAGGGCCAGCCATTTCCCTAGGGCATAGGGGACTTGGCCCCCTAGCATGCATATAATCTGATAACAAAGGTCATTGATCCTTAGTATGACTCGACACCCTACAACGTATGCACCAGATATCCGGGCTAGCTTCCTTACCTTGATCCTTTCGTAAGTTCTTAATTTCTAAGTGCATTTCCTCTAGTTGGCTCTAGATTTGTAGAACTGCGAACTACGTATCATCTCTTGGTGTAGCTTCTAATTTCATGGAAATCTCCAAAGCTTCTTCCTAGGAGCCTATCTTCTGTTGTCCCATGGGTCCACGTAGGTGTGGCAATAGCATAGCGATAAACCATTCCTTGTGTTGCTTTTCCTCTTAGACAAATCCCCCATCGTTGATGACCTTCTTTAATCGTTGGTCAACTTCCTAGATAGACTTTGTAGGTCCCTGTTTAAAGTTATTTAATTCAAATACACATTGAGAGAAAGACTTAGGCTTCCAGAACTGTTGCTTCAGGGCATCTTTAATATCTTGTATTGGTGTGTTCATGTGTTGACCAATGTATCCCATAAACCAGTCTGGGGCCCTTCCTTCAAAGGCTATGGATAGCTATTCTCATTTGATAGCATCATTATTAACATTCTGCGTGGTCCATACAGACTTTGCTACAAACCATAATCGATCCATATCCTTGTCTCCTACAACCTTAAAGGTAGGTAGCTTCATATGCGTAGCCATATCATCCTCAGCTGGTGGTAGAGGTGGATTAGGAGAGTTCTTCCCCTTACGCAGGTTTGATGTTGGCATGGTCGGGGGGCTAGATCCAACTTACGCAGCCCCTCCTTGTTTAAGATCAGGTGATTCCCTTGATGGAATGTACATTGACCTGTACCCTTCTTAATTAACCCGGTATTATTTACCGCTTCGTGTTGTGCTCAGACTCTGATCGAAGGTCATTCACTTGGTGTGGCCACACAGGACACCCTTTTCACTCAATAGCATCTTAATCAACAATGACTGGGTTTTCAGGAACTTACCTCTAAATCCCTTAAAGAATCTTTGCTCCGCTTCCAAATATGACACAAACTGATCAACGGAAAATTCTGTCACAAATCCTCCCCAAATACTATCAACCTATTGGTCTACAATTCTGGTAATATTGTTATCAGTCTTTTCCAAGCCTTGATCAATTCGGGGGTCCGCTGTGTGACCTGATCATCTTTCCAACAAGTATGGAACTCTAATAATTGTGCCAACCACTCTTGCAATTCATGTGCAAAGGATGTGAAGAAGATTTTGTGCGCTTCCATAAAAATGTACTTGTTTTTCCACTCTTCTGCAAATATTTTATTACTTTGATTTTCTTTTACGGCAATCTCCTGAATATGTTTTTTGAACTAGTCTTCTAGACAAGGCTTCAATGGCTGCTAATGACCTTGTGGCATTACCCAATCTCTCTCTCAAAATTCTCCTAGTCCCAGAAATAGAACCATTTGTTGGTTTTAGGGGCCTTGACCCAGGTTCGGTTTTAAGGGTTTCCAACAAACCCTGATACTACTGGCCCTTTCGACAATGGCCTACTTGCGCAAGTCAAGGTCTCACCTAAAGCAGTATGGGAGGGTGCTATAACTAGGTTTCCACACCCTGAGGGAGAGAGAGAGAGACTTAATTAAATGGGGTCCCTACGGATCTAATATACTTGCGTAGGAGAAGCCCAACACAGAACCCTTTTAACTGTATATCGGCTAAGCACAGATCGTAATTAAAATGTAACTTAAGCATATTATTTTAACCAGAGCTACGCATTCATCATATCACATCTATGTGCACATCAGTATATCATCAGTATTCAGTAAGAAAACATGATCTTAACACATACACATAGCCAATAATCATAACACAGGAACACTAAAATATCATCAACCACCTTCTCATTCATTCATATTCAGATCTAAATTACAGACTCTATTACCAACCCGTGCACACAGCTAGCGGGGTCCGTACACAACAAGACTTTGGGGTCTCCATGCACACAGCCAGCAGGAACCCTTACCGAGACGATCGACACAAAATATCACAAGTTCATATCCAATGGTAACTTAATTCTATCTTAGCCTCCTCTAAACTCGATTTATCTATCTATTTATAACATCTTAGCATGCGCTACTCTATTGTCCACAAACCATGGTTTGTGGACTCCTAGTCTACCCTTTGACCCATTACAATACATCGAGGCTTTGACCCACCCCAAAGCCCCTGCGCTAGACCAATTATTTAAAAAATATTACAAAAATGGACCAAAAATGCAGTTAGGGGACCTCATTCCAACAAGCCCCAAAGAGAAGCTCCATTCCAGTCAGAAGCAACACTTTCCAGCAGCAGCAACAACTCAAAGAGTTACGTAGTCCAAAGAGAAAGCAACCATCCATAGCAGGCTTTGCAAATTTATTTCAGCTTTCCTTGAGCAAGCCAAGGTTCCATCATTCTGATCACCTTCTTCTACTCATTCCCTATTTCCGTATTTATAATAAAATGGCTTCCTAAATGTTTGCAGCATTTTTCATGGTGTCTCTCTAGTAGTTTCATTTTTTGTTTATTTTTCTTTGTATTGCTGTTTATTTTCTATTCGGAATATTATAGCAGTATTAGAGCTCATATACTTGGCTCAGCCTGTGGAGCAGATCAGTCTATGAAACTTGGAGACAAAGAATACAACACCTACTGGAAGTAGTGGTACAAGAGTCGAGAGCAGAGGATCGAGCCCACATTTGGTGAGGGGGACTATGTTCTAGTAGAGGATGTAGAGGAGGAAGCACCTATGGTAGAATAAATAGATGACGAGAAGGAGTTCGGGAATCTCCTCTTGAATTCTGTACAGTATCTCTCCAAGAAAATAGAAGAGATAGTTAGAAGATTGTTGGGCACAATAGACAGTGTGAAACCCCAAGGGGATTTCACATCGGAGAAGGGTCTCTCACTTCCCATCACACGCGGGAGCATAACACAGCGCAGCAGGTAGTGCTACGCACTCCCCCATGTTACACTATGCCCACATTATTGACTACAGGTACAGGAATGGGAGGACCCCAAGAGCCAAATATGGCTCATTACGGGGATGATTTTGTAGAGTATCAATCATAACAGATGAGAGTTTTGTGAAGCTCTCTCTTTTCATGATTTATGCCAGCTAAAGAAAAACAGCAAACCCCACAACCAGAGCAGAGGAGGTGGGTATACGTAGGGAGGTGAGATGCAACATACCATGGGCATAATTTTTTTTCCAACTTATGACGGGTCATCTAAATGTTCAGAAAAAGCTTGGGTAGAAAATCTAGACATTTATTTTTAGCCAAACCATATGGCAGAGGTGGAGGCCATCAATGTGGTAGCACTACACCTGGAGGGGGAAGCCCATGACTGGTGGTTCTGTGGGATGGCCATGCTGGGTCTCTCAATAGAGAAAACATACGCAGAGTTCACCCAGATATTGGTGGATAGGTTTGACTGAAAGGATCCAGAAGAGAATTTTGTTGATCTGACCTAGCTCAAAAAAAATGGAAACCCAGAAACTTACATATTTGAGTTCTTGAGAATTTTAGTGATGGTGCCAGACTTGTCTACAGCTAGGAGGATTTACATGTTTATTTATGGGTTAGTAGAACCTCTGCATGGGTTAGTCAGGTCCACTAAGCCTGCTATACTTCGGGGTGAAGTCGAGAGGACAAGAGACTTGTAGGATGCTTTGCCCAGGACTAGAGCTCCTTTTGCCCAAAGACCGACATTTTAGTCGAAGGGGAAAGACATGATAATTCCAATGTTGAAAGGGAACCAAGGTCGAGGGCCTTTGAATGATGACACCTACAGAGACTTGAGACAGAGGAAGCTATGCTTCACATGCTAGGAGCCATGGGCACCGGGTTATCCGTGTGCCGTAGGGAAGGCACATTACATCGAGGTCTTCTCTAACATTGAGGGAGAAGAAGATGTTTATGAGGAGATAGAAGGATAGGCCACACTGTAGCATAAAGAGGAGATCATGCACCACCACCTCCCCCAGGAGTAGGAGGGGCAACATTTGCACCCATAGGAGGAGTCCTTGCATCTCTGCGAGGAGTTCTGAAGTATTTGACACTACATGTCTGAGGCATCGTGCAGGGGAAATGTGTTTTAGTCCTTGTAGATAGTAGGCCAATCACAACTTCATTGGTGCCCATCTAGTAGATAGGAGGGGCATATCGACGGATAGTTTTGACGGCTTCTCAATGTTGGTACCAGGCGCCAAAACCATGCAGTGTATGAGGTACGTTCTAGAATTGGTAGTGACCGTGGGGACATACACGATGACAGTGCACTTCTTTGTGGTTGACATCCTAGATACCAATGTGGTATTGGGAGTGCAGTGGACGATTACGTTGGGTAAGGTCACCACAGGCTGGGAGACACTAGAGATGGAGTGGATAGGCAAGAAGAGTGGGAAGCATGTGATGATCAAAGGCATGCACACATATTTTCCATAGACAGTTTCAACACACCGGATGGAGGAAAAATTTGTAAGGGAGACATAGATTGGGTAGTATAACTGCATATTTCAGAGGTAGGATCCATAGGGAAGTTAGTACACCCCAATGTGCAGTCGATATTGAACATGTACTCCACGGTTTTCGGGGACATACCACCGGGGCAACCACCGGATCGAGGGTTTGAGCATACCATCGAGTTGGAGCAAGTGATCCAGGCAGTGATCACCACCCCCTATAGGAAACCCAAGGTCTACATGGAATATATTGAGAGAGCTATCCATGAGCTCTTACCACTTGGACACATCTGGCCCAATACTAGACCATTTGTGTCTTCTATTGTTCTAGTGAATAATAAGGAAGACACATTGCGGATGTGCATTGACTACAGGGAACTAAAAAAAAATACCATTAAGAACCAATACCCCATCCCCAAGATTGATGATATTATGGATGAGCTCAGGGGATCAAATTTATTCTCCAAGATCAATTTGAGGTCGGGGTACCATCAGATCAAGTTGAGGGACTAGGATATCCCTAAGACTGCATTCAGGTGCCACTATGTACACTTCGAGTTTTTGGTGATGCCCTTCACACTATCCAACGCACCGGACACCTTTCATTCTTGCATGAACCACATCTTCCATGGTCAATTGATGAATTTTGTACTAGTCTTCTTTGATGGCATCCTTATATACAACCGCACTTGGGAGGAGCACTTGCATGACATTGACACTGTACTACGTATTTTGGAGGAGTATCATTTCTATGCTAAGCTCTTCAAGTGCGAGTTTGGGTTGACAGAGATGCTCTACTTGGGGCATATCATTGGTTTGTATAGAGTGAGAGTCCATGAGGAGAATATCTGGGCCATCCAGGATTGGTCGGAACCAAAGAATGTTACAGAACTCTAGGGATTTGTAGGCATCTGCACCTACTATCGAAATTTTATCAAGGGGTTTTCCCAAATTGTTTCACCCTGAATAGATCTCACCAAGAAGGGGGAATTTGGTTGGACTGGTACTACAAAGAGATCCTTAGACAGGCGCCAAGAGGTGATGAGAATTTTTCCGATGTTGGCTTTGCTGGATTTCACGCAGCCTTTCATTTTGGAGTGTGATGCTCCGGGGGAGGGAGTAGGCACATTATTGATGCAGGGGGGCCACCCTATAGCTTTCGAGAGCAGTAAGCTAATGCCACATGATAAGTTGTATCTGATATATGACAAGGAGATGCTGGCCATTATGCATGCATTGGCCAAGTTTTGGTAGTATTTGGTAGGCAACAGGTTTCGGGTGAGGACTGATCACAACAGCCTCTAGTTTTTCCTTGAGCAGAAGTAGTTGTAGGAGAGGAGTCAGAAGTGGGTTAGTAAGATCTAGACCTATGACTTTGAAATTGAGTATGTAAAAGGGAAGAACAATGTAGTGGCAAATGTTTTTTCATGCAGACTAGCAACACTGTCCGTGATGAGCCTGAATGCAGACTGGAGGGCTCAATTGTTAGTGGAGTACTACAAGGACCACTTTACTTGTGACTCTGCTGGATGGTCAGATTTTAGATGACAGGTACAGGGTGATAGATGAGGTCATCTATTATAGAGATAGGATCTTCTTGACTAGGGATTCTCATCTCAAGGAGAAAATATTGTGTGCATTCCATGATTCTCTGTTATCAAGCTATCAGGGATTCACAAATACCTACAAGGCCATCAGGAAGAGGTTATCTTGGAGAGGCCTTAAGGAGGGTGTACTCCAGCATGTCAGGGAGTGCAATGTATGTTAGAGGAACAAGGGGGATATGAGCCACCCAGCCGGATTTCTATAGCCACTTCCCATTCTGGAAGGAAAGTGGGAAATAATTTCTATGGATTTTGTTACGGGGTTGCCTGCAATGCAGGGCAAGGATTGCATATTTGTGGTCATTGGTCGACTAACAAATTATGTCCATTTATTTTCCATATCATCACGGTACACAGCTGCACAGGTGGCCGAGCTATTCTTCCGTGATGTTTTTAGATTACATGGTCTTCCTAAGACCATAGTTAGTGACAAGGAAAGTCGTTTCATGGGCAGCTTTTGGCAGGAGCTCTTTCGTTTGGTGGGTATAGAGTTAACTCTTAGTACCAGCTATCACCCTTAGATAGATGGGCAGATGGAGATAGTGAACAAGTTACTGGAAGGCTACTTGCGAACTATGTCATAGGGTAGCAAAAGGCATGGTTGCGTTGGCTACAATTGAGAGAATACTGCTACAACACCACTTTCCACATGTCTATTGGTATGTCTCCATTTTATTCTTTGTATGGATATCATGCTCTAACTTTTGATGATTTTATGTTTGGAGCTAGCAAGGCCCCCAGGGCCAAGGACTGGATCCAAGAGAGCCAATATATATTCCAGGCTCTTAAGGACAACTTAGCCGCAATGCAGAACCAGCAGAAACTATATGCAGATAGAGGGCAGGTAGAGAGAGAGTTTGAGGTAGGTGACTTGGTCTACCTCCAACTTCAGCCTTACCAGTAGTCTACGTTGAAGCAGAAGGGGGCCGAGATGCTCAAGCCCCGCTTCTATGGGCATTACAGTGTGATTCGTTGGGTAGGAGAGGTTTCTTATGAGTTGGAGATGTCGACAGGGAGTAGGATACATAAAATTTTCCATGTATCATGCCTGAAGAAGCCATTAGGGCAGTAGGTGACTGCAACAGAGGAGCTTCCACTTACAGATGATGAGGGGAATTTGATGTTACAGCCAGAAGCCATTTTAGAAACCCAAGAGAGACAACTACGGAGAAGGAAAATCAAGGAGTATTTGGTGAGATTGAGGAATCCTCCGAATGAGGATGCCACTTGGGAGAGTGATAATATTCTGAAACACCCATCTTTGCAGTTGCTCGAAGACAAGAAACATTTTGGTGGGGAGGACTATAATATTCCCAATTAGCAGTAGCTAATTGAAAATATTAATTTTTTCTTAGACTATACTTTTCTAATGTTCAACCATAAATAAAAGGGTGTTGGGAGCCATAACCCAACTTAGGAGAAATAAACTCCCTAAAGTCACTAAGCCAACATTTTTATTTATGTTGATCAGTGTTTGTCGTTGATGTCAACTCAAGTAGCACCAGGTGCTACCTCTATTTTGCATTGGAATTTTGACCTACCAAATTACTATATTCTGAGTCAATGATATTTTTTATGGTTTCTACTTGTCAATATGTTTCTGTTGATATATGGATTTCCACGTAATTATTCATGGTTTGAGAGATATTCATGTTTGAAGTTAGTAACCCCATTTAGTGGGCTAAAACCCCATGGGGTTGTGGCATGACACTAATAATTGGTTGTGGTGAATTAATAGTCAATAATTAATAATTTTTAAGCTCCTAAAATCCCTCCCACATTCACTTGTTGAATATCCTCTCAACCTAAGCATTTATATAAATTGTGATCCTCGTATCCTCCTCATGTAGGGATTTCTCTACTTGAAACAGGCCATCGTGGAATTTTCGCTATAATTTTTTTTCTACAAAGGGTCAAAAGCTGAAAATTTTATCACACAAATACAAAATCATAAGGAATCTCATATACAAATTTCAGATCACGGTTCGCAAAATTTTTGGAAATATGATTTGTGGAAGTTTGGGTTTTTGTAGGCTCGTGAACTTCATCTCAAAGAGGTGACATTGGGAAAATCATCATAAATCTCTCTCTGAGCATCGGATTGGAATTCTGTAAAAAGTGGCAAATAGTGCACATAATTTTGTTTTGTGTGTATCAATTTTAGAGTCGAAGGAGGAAACAGTGACACGTGGAATTCCATAAAATTTCTCTCTACTGAACCAGTCCATAATTAGGTCATTGTGAGAGATTAGGCATAACTTTGTCTTGAAGAATCCAAATTGGGTCAAACTTGTGGCATTGGAAATAAGACTAAGAGGGCTACTACAGGACCAAAAATCACATATTGGGGATGTGAAATAATAGAGATATATCAGATTCAATATCGAGCTTCTAGAAGGAAAGAAAAAGCTAGATCATGCATTGTCAAGGGCTGCAAAGGCCCAGAATTTCTAGGGAAGGAAAGAAAATAAAGGTGCAACATAAGTAAGCTCCAGGTAATTATATTATGTATATGCATATTCATATCTTAATTGCATTGGGTTCTCTATATTCTAATTTGTTTTTTTGTTTAGCACTGACATATGCTCTACAGGATGAGGTAAGTTTTGCTATTATCATGTCATGTGTATTTCCTTAAAGACTTTTTGCAGGTATTATATATTCATAAAGATAAGACTCAATGCATGACCTAATTTTCTGAAGAGTGAGAAAGGGTAGCATGATAAGAGCAACAATCAAGACGCAGAACAGCAACAAGAAGTTCACCACATGAAGTCTTCAAGTGGGCAACACTGCATACAATCATTGTGAAGGTATCATTGTACTGAGTCATTGTAAAACTTGTACAAGTGTTTATCTACCAAGAATTGAAGAGGCAGTGTCGGGTGTTCTCGGATCATCATTAGGTGCTTGTGTCATAGTTGGGGTTATGGTCTACTGTGTCTTCTTATTCTACATCATTCTATATCATTGTAAAGTGGACCATTTTACTTGGTACGAGAGTCCATTCTTCTTTTATTTTTCTATAGGGTGGTAGGGTGGTGCTAGGGTGAGTTATAACTCATTGGGTGCTGGGGCATCCATTTAGTTGACTACTGAAGAATCTTGGGAATTGGAGTGTCCATCCAGTGGGAGCTGGAGAAGAATTATTTTCTAGATTCTAGGAATTTGGAGCTTTCTTTTCAATTGAAGTTGAATATTAAATAATTATTAGAAAATCATTCAGGTGGTTTTTGTCCCGAAGAGGGTTTCCACCTTAAAAACTGTGTACATTTGTGTTTATTTTGTTTACTTCTATCATTGTACAAACACTAATAATAATTGAAGATTAACTAATGCTTTGAAAGATTAATAATAATACTAATTGAAAGGAATACTGATTCACCCCCCCCCCCCTCAGTATTTCCAACAATTCATATCAGAGCTTGGTTCCTTCAATAGAAATTTAAGAGTTGGAAGGAGGTCATGGAGCACACCAAGAATGGTGTACCTCTGTTCGATAAAAATAATTACGCACACTAGAAAGGAAGAATGGAGATCTATCTCTTGGCGCAAGGTTACGAAGTATGGGACACTGTTCAAAATGGATTTACACCAAGCGCGGATGAACAAGGTAAGAATAATTTGGTAAATGATGCAAAAGCAAAGAATATTATTATTAGTGGACTTATTGAATCTTCTTATCATAAGGTGTTGGGTTGTAAAACCGCAAAAAATTTATGGGACAAGCTTGAGAATATATATGGAGGTGACTCAAATGTCAAAGAAGCATAGCTTCAAATCCACAAAGAAAAATTTGAGCAACTCAAAATGAATAAAAATTACAACATAGATGCATACTTCCAACAAGTTGATGAAATAACCAAAATTATGGAAGGATTGGGAAAGCCTATTGACGAGAATACTATTATACGAAATATTCTTAGAATGTTACAGGGAGGTTCAACCCAAAGGTATCAGTCTTAGAATACAATGCAAATCTAGACAAACTCGGCAAAGAGGAATTACATGGTGTTCTCATAGAATATGAAATGAGACTTGATGAAGAAGAGGGTACTTCACATCTAGAAATTGTGTTTGTTGCATCTAAGAAAACCAATAAGCACAAACAACCTTCAAAAGCAAAGAAATGCACCTGCAAGTGTGAAGAAAAGGAAGATGATGAAGAAGGTATTTTAGATGGAGAATATGCTTACTTTACGAGAAAACTAAAAATTGCTAATGGAAAATTTAAAAGTAAGCTTCCATTGATATGTTTCGGTTGTGGTGAGGTTTGGAATTTCGCAGAAAAATTTCCAAATAGAAGTGATGGCAACTCAAAAGGAAAGAAAATATTTAAGAAATTCAAAATGCAAGGCAAAAAGAAAGGATTCAAAAGGAACTTTCTCTCTATAGAAGATAGCTCATCATCCGATGAAGAAAATGACAACGAAGAAGAAGCCAATGAGAGAGTATTGTTTATGGCCAAGCACAATAAACAAGAGGCATAAAACAACGAAGAAGAAGGGTTGACCATAGAAGAATTTTCTAAGGAGGCAATCAAGCTTATAAAAGAGCTCAAGTCTGAGAAGATTTGTTCCAATACTCTTGAAGAAAAATTTCAAGGTCTCAAAATTGAAGTTGAAGAACACAAATGTATTAAGGAGTCACTTCAAAAGAAGTTGGAATAAAGCAACCAAGAAAGGGAAGCATTAGAAGCCGAAGTAGTCTCGCTATGTATGGAAGTGAAGAAGGGAAAAATTGTCCAAAACTATGCCAACAACTCAAGGGCATTGGAAGAACTCATCAAAAATCAATGATCTTAGAATGACAGAATAGACCTCAGTTACAAAGAAGAAGAAGCATGACCTTCTACAACAAATACAATGAACCTATCAGATATGAAATGCATGTAGACTTCATTGGACAAGATTCACAAGAACAGCCTTGGAAGACAATTCCCCAACGAATATTTCCATCCACGTACCAACATATTTTTCATGGCAATTGTTATTCATGTGGAAAATTTGGTCATAAATCTGTAGAATGTCACACGTACCCTAGGAACCAATACAATTCTAGGAGATATGTCAAATATGAACCTCCCAGGGCTCAGCGAAACATCAATAGATTTGAACATTTAAGAAATAATATGGAATGTTACAAATGTCGAAACTTTGGACACACAGGGAGAGACAGCAGACTTGAAAATCCTCCAGAAGAATATTCGAAGCCACAGAATGAATGAACATGGAAGAAGAAGAATATTGATAATTTTTCTCTCGCTTTCAAGGCTCAAAACAATAAATATGTGTGGTATGTTGATAGCGGTTGCTCAACACATATGATTGGAGATAGAAATAAATTTGTATCTCTGAAAGAGAAGAAGGATGGAACAGTATCCTTTGGAAATGATGGATCTTCAAGTGTTATAGGATCAGGTACTGTCACTCTCGGAAGCAAAGATTTTCTAGCCAAGAATCTTTTATTAGTTGAAAACATGAATCATAATCTACTCAGTGTTGGACAAATGTGTGATCAAGGACACATAGTGCTATTCAACTCCACAAAATGTGAAATCAAGAAGGGAAGGTATGGTAAAATTGTGGCTACAGCAAGCCAAGCTCCAAACGACATATATGTTTTGGATGAAGCAACTAAAGCATGTCTACTAGCTAAAGAAGATGAAAGCTGGTTATGGAACAAACAAATGGGTCACACAAAATTTGACAATCTTGTCAGGATAAGCACAAAGGAAGCAGTACAAGAAATGCCGAAAATCTCAAAACCTTCCAACACACTATGTGAGGCCTGTCGGCATATAAAGCAGACAAAAGTCAAATTTAAAACAAAAGAACACTTTGCATCACATCCATTGGAATTGATACATACTGATCTATGTGGTCTTGTGAGAACAAAAGGCTTAGAGGGAGAATTATATTTCATGTTAATGATAGATCACTATACCAGGATGACAATCATCAGTTTCATAAAGAAAAAATATGAAGCATTTGAGTTCTTTAAGATCTACAAGGATTTGGTCGAAAATGAAACTGATTTGAAAATAAAGTTTCTAAGATCAGATAATGGAGGTGAATTAACTTCCAAATTATTTCAGTAATACTGTGACAAAATGGAATAAAAAGACAATTTTCAACAACACGAACACCTCAGCAAAATGGAGTTGTTGAAAGAAAGAATAGAACCGTACAGGAAATGGGTAGAAAAATGTTGAAGGACTCAAAATTGGATGAAAAATTCTAGGTTCAAGAAATTGATACAATAATCTTCATTATCAACCGAAGTCTTCTCAGAAATAATTGCAACAAGACCCCATATGAATTATGGAAAGGAAAACCAGCTAATGCAAAATATTTCTAAAACTTCAGAAGAAAATGTTATATCAAAAGAGAATATCAAAAGTTGGGTAAGTTTGAATCACATGTTGATGAAGGTATCTTTGTTGATTACTAACACAAAATAAAGGCCTATAAATTCTATAATCTAAGATGAAAACAGATAGTGGAGAGCATAAATTTTACATTTGACGAAGATGGTGTTCTATCGAATAATGATGAGGACCTAGAATCTTCAAAACTTGACACAAAGGTTGAAAAAGACACAGAGAAAATTTTATAACAAGAAGCAATTGTCAACCAGGAAGAAGTAAATAATGAGCATCAAGATATACAAGAACAGCAATAAGAAGCTCCTCCAAAGAGAACAAAATAATGGATTCAAAAGAACTATCCATCAATTCAAATCATTGGTGACATAAATGAAATTCGATAGCTTCGTTCATCACAACATGCTCACATTGCTTTTATAGCAACCTTTGATCCTAGTAGTTTTGAGGAATCCAACCAAAATGAACATTGGGTAGCAGCTATGAATGAAGAATTGGATCAAATCGAGAAGAATAAAACCTATGAATTAGTTCCACGACCAAAAGATAAAAATGTCATTGGGACTAAATGGGTATTCAGGAACAAATTGAATGAAGATGGACATATTACTAGAAACAAAGAAATATTGGTTTGAAAAGGCTATGCACAAGTAGAAGGAATTTATTTTGACAAAACATTTGCACCAGTTTCAAAAATGGAAGCCATCTGGATGTTTATCGCCTATGCATGTTCAAGAAAAATCAAAGTCTACCAAATGGATGTTAAGTCAGCATTCTTGAATGGCAAATTATAAGAAGAAGTTTGCATCGAACAACCTGAAGGGTTTCTACTATCATAAAAAGAAGACTATGTTTGCAGGTTAAAGGAGGCTCTATATGGTTTCAAACAGGCTACTAGAGCATTGTATGCTCGTCTTGATGGATATATACATCAACAAGGGTTCAAGAAAGGTACTACTGATAGAAATATTTATGTACAAATAGAAAAAAGATAATTTAACAATCGTTGAGGTATATGTGGATGATATAATATTTGGTAGCAATGATGATCGACTAAGTAAGAAATTTTCTACAAAGATGCAAAGTGAGTTCGAGATGTCTTTACTTTGTGAGCTGACATACTTCTTAGGGCTTCAAATATCTCAGCAAGAGAAAGGAATATTTATATGTCAAGTTAATTACATCAAGGAAATGCTCAAGAAATTCAAAATGGAATATTGCAAACTCGTCCTTACTTTGATGGTAACAGGTTTAAAATTGAGCTTAGATGACTCATCTAAGGATGTGGATCAGAGGTTGTACATATCTATGATGGGTAGTCTTCTATATGTAACAACCTCCTGGCGAGATGTTATACAAGTAGTTGGACAAGTAGCAAGATTGCAATCAGCACCAAAAGAATCACATATTATTGCCGTCAAAAGAATTCTTCAATATCTAAAGGGCACAATAGAATATGACTTGTAGTATCCCAAGGGTAAAAATCTCATTATTCAAGCCTTTACAGATGCATATTGGGCGTGAGGCGTTGATTATTGTAAGAGTACTAGTGGAGCAGCATTCTATCTTGGTGGTTGTCTCATATCATGTTTGAGAAAAAAGCGAACCTCATTCTCGTTATCTACAGTGGAAGCAGAATACATCGCAGTAACAACTTATTGTACTCAAGTCCTTTGGATGAAACAAAATTTGCAAGATATTCAAGTACAATTCAGTGATCCTATTCGCATCTTCTGTGATAACATTAGTGCCATCAACATCTCCAAGAATCATGTCATGCATTAAAAAAAAAAAAGACATTCCGATCAAATATCATTTTGTTAGAGAACAAGTCGCTGAAAAGAATATAAAACTTTAATATGTTGGTACAAAAGAACAAATCGCTAATATCTTCACTAAACCTTTACCTTGTGAATAATTTGAATATATTCGCCAAAAGCTTGGGATTCTTCGAAGTTCTCATTAGATTTTCCTTATTCAGAAAATAAAGGGGGAGTGGAAGTGTGTACAGGTACGCAGGATGGTTGTGTGTCAGGGGGAGTTACCCTTTGCCATTGATGTCAAAGGGGGAGAAAATTTTGTAGGAATAGGTGTCATGATCATAGGGGGAGTACTTGTGTTGCCATCAATTCCAAAGGGGGAGATTTTTTATCAGTGTTTTTCATTGATGTCAACTCAAGTAGCAACAAGGGCTACCTCGATCTTGCATGGGAATTTTGACCTACCAAATTACTATATTCCAAGTCAAGGATATATTTTATGGTTTTTGATTGTCTATATCTTTCTGTTGATATATGTCACGCCACGTAATTCTTCACAGTTTGAGAGATATTCATGTTTGAAGTTAGTAACCCCAGTTAGGGGGCTAAAACCCCATGGGGTTGTGGCATGACACTAATCATTGGTTGTGGTCATTGAATAGTCAATCATTAATAATTTTTAAGCTCCTAAAATCCATTCCACGCTCACTTGTTGATGACCCTCTCAACCTAAGCATTTATATAAATTGTGCTCCTCATATCCTCCTCATGTAGGGATTTTTCTACTTGAAAAATGTCATCATGGAATTTTTTCTATAGATTTTTTTCTACGAAGGTTCAAAAGCTGAAATTTTTATCACGCGAAGTTGAAATCTTGAGGAAGATCATGTAAAAATTTAAGATCACAGTTCACAATATTTTTATAGATATGATCTGTGGAAGTTAGGGATTTTGCAGGCTCCTGAACTTCATCTCAAAGAGGTGACCTTGGGAAAATCGTCATTAATATCTGTCTCTACATTAGATTAGAATTCTGTAAAAAGTGACAGATAGTGTACAAACTGTACTTTAAATTTTATATCCAAAAGAGGAAACAATGACACATGGCACGACATACAAGTTCACTCTACTAAACTAGTCCATAATTAGGTCATTGTGAGAGATTGGGCATAACTTTGTTCTGAAAAATCCATATTGGGTCATACCTATGGCATTAGAAATAAGACTTAGAGGGGTACTATAGGACCAAAAATCACATATTGGGGATCTGAAATAGCAGAGATACATCAGATTCAATATCGAGCTCCTAGAAGGCAAGAAAAAGCTAGATCATGTGTTGTCAAGGGCTACAAAGGACCAGACTTTCTAGGGCAGAAAACCAAAGCAAGGTGCAATAGAGGTAAGCTCCAGGTAAGTATATTTTGTATTTGCATGTTCATCTCTTAATTGTATTAGGTTCTTTGTATTCTAAATTTTTTTTTTTTTTTTTTAGCATTGACATATGCTCTGCAGGATGAGGAAAGTTTTTCTATTATCATGTCATGGGTGTTTCCTTGAAGACTTTTTGTAGGTATTATATATTCATCAAGATAAGACTCAATGCATGATCTAATTTTATAAAGAGTGAGAAAGGGTAGCATGACAAGAGTTGTAATCAAGGTGCATAATATCAGCAAGAAGTTCACCACATGAAGTCTTCAAGTGGGCAGCACTGCATACAGTCATTGTAAAGGTATCATTATACCGAGTCATTATAAAAGCATCATTGTAAAATTTATACAAGTGTCTATCTACCAAGAATTGAAGAAGCAGTGTCGGTAGGTCTAGGATCATCATTAGGTGGTTGTGTCATAGTTGTGGTTATGGTCTAGTTTGTCTTCTTCTTCTACATCATTCTATATCTTTGTAAAGTGCACCATTTTCCCTGGTACGGAAGTCCATTATTCTTTTATTATTCTATAGGGTGGTAGGGTGGTGCTAGGTTGGTGCATGAAGTCACCAATAGGTTCAATCCTGTGAAAAATTTAGGGTGGTAGGGTCGTGCTAGGGTGAGTTGTAGCTCATTGGGTGTTGGGTCATCCGTTTAGTTAACTACTAAAGAATATCAGGCGTTGGAGCGTTTATCCAGTAGGATTTGGAGAAGAATGATTTTCTAGATTCTAGGAAGTTGGAGATTTATTTTCAATTGGAGTTGAATATTAAAGAATTATTTGAAAATCATTCAGGTTGTTTTTGTCCCGGAGGGGGTTTCCACCTTAAAAACTGTGTGCATATATGTTCTTTTTTTTTACCGCTATCATTGTACAAACACTAATAAAAATTGAAGATTAAATAAGGCTCTTAAAGATTAATAATAATACTAATTGAAATTAATAATGATTTACCCCCCCTCTTAGTATTTCCACCAATTCCAGCGTGGGGCCCAGGGGGGCCAAGTGACAGCGCAGGGAGAGGGACAACACAGAGGCAGTGTGGGCTAGGACATTGTAGAGTAGGCATGGCAACGTGGAAAGGGATGACAACATAGGATAGTGGGGCCCAAGGGAGAGTTAGGGCCTCAAGCGTAAAAAGAGGGATAGGCGAGCTTCTCATTCATTTCTATTATGCATCTTCAGAATTTCTATCTAACATATATTGAGCACGCTTACGTTGTTTAGTTAAGTTTTCAAGTGTTGTTCAACACACGGGTGTCTCCAAGAAAAGATCCCAACCTCAGCCTTGGGGGACTTCGAGTGCCCACAAAGGTGAGAAGATTTACCTTGATTTTTCAGAGCAAATCACGCAGAGCTATCCATCCAGTAATTACACAGTCACTAGGCAGCACAGTCTCTCACAGAGGTTACACAATTTTGGAGGAGGAAAACTCTAGGAGAGAGGGATCATTAATATTTTGAGTCTGGGAGAAGTGTAAAGGGATCAACACTTCACAAGTTGTATTTTGGAGTAGATTGAGGCCAACATTTCCAGCCATCTAATTCAGAGGCCAGCGTACTCACCAGGAGTGCGTTATTTTCCCAAGGGGGTCAAATTATGGGGCCAATATTTCTAGAATTACTTACTGGGTTTTTCCAGGTTTTTGGAGGAGAGTTCATAGTCAGAGTTTCATAATTTTCTGAGCAGGGGAACAACCCCAAATAGCAGCTCCATTCTAGCCAGAAGTAACACTTTTCGGGAGTAGAAAAAACTTATATAGTTACGCATTCCAGAGAGGAAGAAACCATCCATATCAGGGTTTGGAGAGTCATTTCATATTTTCTTGAGCAAGCCAAGGTCCCATAATTCTGATCACCTTCTTGTACTCATTCCCTATTTCCATATTTATAATAAAATGGATCTACTTTCCTAAATTTTTGCAGTATTTTTCATGGTGTATCTCTAGTAGCTGTAGTTTATGTTTATGTTTCTTTGTATTGTTGTTTATTTCCTATTCAGAATATTACATTAACCCAAAAGAGAAATATAAATGGCAGAAATACCTTTATCCCAAAGATAGAAAAATATGACTGATTCACACCCTCAAATGAGATTTATAGAAATCAACCCCTTTCTGGCCTCTGGAAATGCAAGCGTTGCTCTGAAGCCCTCTACGTTAGCCTGAATGTCTTGTGTCAACCTCTGAGATGATCAAGAAGGGCTTGTGTCACCCTAGAATGGGTTACGCTACCCCTGCGCTAAACTAACTGGGCCTGTGTAAGCCTTGCTTGGCTCTTACTGCCTTTGCGTTACCCCTGATGGGATCTTGGCTAGACTGTGTAGCTACCGCCTTTTTGCTGCTCTGGAATGCTCCTTATATACCCTCATTGTACTATTGGCTTGGGATCAAACCATCCCACTTTCCAATACTTCCCCTCGCTGCAGCTAAAACACTTCTGAAATTCTTAGCAAACCATGCCCTAGAATTTCAGCTTAGATTCAGTGCTCTGCCAATGTGTGTATTCTCCAAATGACCCCAAGCATTTCTCTTATTTTTGAAACATAAACAGACATGATCTAATCTCTCATTGAAGGTTAATATTAGAATCTGCTTGATCCGCATCACTTAATTCATTCTCATTACATTTTTAATTTAATTCAATTTAATATTTTAATTTTCCTTAGTTAGACTTAGGGTCCTTAATTAAAATTATTAATTATTTGAATAAAACATAAACCTTATGGAATTATTCTAAACGATTTTTGGGTCTTGGAGATCTCATGTACTTCACCTCCTCCACAAAATTTGGGAGCTAGAGAACATCCGATGCTACCCAAACACCCCAAATACCAACAATATAAAGGAAGGGCTTAGGGTCAGTTGGAGGATACATACATAGAGTCTAAGCTATCAAATTATTATGATGGAGAAGTGCTTGGAGGAAGATCAGATCTGAGTGGCTCAGAGTTTCAGTGAGGGGCAGATGTAGTGATTGGTTAGGAGGGCCAAGAGTACACTGCATAGCAAGGTTAATAGCGACGTAGTGGAGGAAACGCAACCATCAGAGGGTGTGACACAGTCCCTCAGGAGGGTGATGCAGACCCACGTTGGGCTCACACGGGGGAAGCACAGTGTCTCCAAGAAGAAGTTTGAAATTCATCAGAAGTAGGTGTTTTTGAGCCAACAGGGCTGAAACTAGACTCTAGAGAAGAATATTCACGCTGAGCTAGGGTGACATAGTCGCTCAGCCAAAGCTACGCAGAGGTTGCGTAGAGCCAACTGGGGTTTCACCAATTGCTCATCCAGATCAATCGGGACTTGCAAGAGTGAGGTATATCTCACATTTATCTCTGATTGCCAAGGATTTATCTATTGGGTCAAACAAGTTATGTCACCCTAGATGTACTCACAAACGGTTGCTTAATAATAATAAACCCTCATATCTGCTGCACCAGTTTTCCAACATTGGGTTTTTTCGAGGAAACTTGTTCGAAAAATCTATGTGTCATTTTCCATATGTGTGTGATGTTCAGTAAATGATTTGTATTTGTGTAGGCTTCTATTTGTGTTTACTTCAAATTTTTTATGAATATGCATTTAAATAACTTGTGAAATAAATCAAGTAGGAGAAGTAAATCAATAGTTAGCAGTAGGATTTTTGTGCTCATATATTTTCACATGGTATCAGAGAATTTCAGATCAAGCTGAAACATTAACAAAGTAGCTAAATATATTTTTTAATTTTGGGCAACTACGTACAAACTCCATCTTTCATTGCTCATATGACGATGGTCTTATATTTTTTGGATTCCTCTTTCGGAGAGGTGCAAGATTGATCTAAATATCATTTTGTTCAAATGAGAAGAACATTTATTTTGAATTTATTTTCCACATGTGCAAGGTTTTCCAGATTTTTAATGTAGGCTCACATGCCTAATAGATGTGTCACACACCCTCATTGATGGATATAAATTGGAGATACTTGGAGGTAATTTTATGAGGCTCACTGAAATCGGGTATAACTTCCTAGCTATTGGGGAAGAAATATATGATCGAGAGATGGTTCTTATTGCACTTGGAGGTCTCCCCCATGATTAGTATGTATTCAATACCACTATTATTAATAATAATATGATTACTCATTTTGATGAAATATTGACGAGATGCACTCAATAGGAAAAAATAATGATGAAGTATGCCTCTAATGGAAATGGAAGTGACCCTACTGTCTTCACCACTCATGCAAAGAAGAAGAACCATGGTGGCCCGAGAAATCAAAACCATGGTAGAGTGGGGCCCAAAGGAAGGAAGGGAAGATGTTACACTTGTAACAAGTTTGGTCACTATGCAAGATAGTTCCCTAATAGAAGGGACTCTCCCGGGGACAATGACAACAACAACTCCATGGGGAATGGTAATAAAAGGAACGACAGGTTCAAAGGAAAAAGGAAGGCTCCCTCTAATCGTTGTGGAAATGGGAAACCTTTCAAGAGGTCAAGAAATTATAGGTACGATGATTCCATTGTTGTTGATAATAAGAGAAATGAATTTATTCTTGTATCTTCCCACTCTATTGCATATCCACCTGACACCCTGCATGTTTGTTTGATTGATAATGGTGCTTTAAGGCACCTCACTGGTTATAAAGAATTCTTCTCTGATTTGTTTGAGAAGGATACTATTCTGGAAATTATCCTTGGATATAATTCTACCTATCCCGTGAAAGGGACCGAGACTATGACCCTCCATCTATATCAAGGTCAAGTCCTCTTATTACAAGATGTGTTGTATGTACCTGATTTAAAGAACCTTGTGTCCATTTCAGCAATGGAAGACAAAGGGTTCAAGGTGGAATTCATTGATGGAAAGTTACTTATCTGGAAGAAGAACTTCAAGGAAGATATTTCTATTGGTTTTAGAGTTGATACACTCTACCAGGTTGGAGGAAGTCCATTGGGGGCTATGTCATGTGATACAAATCTTCAAAAAAAATTATGGCACCGGAGGTTTGCACACCTTCATTACAATAGCCCTTCCTGAAGAAAGGAAGGTGGTGATAGGGATGCCCAAATTTAAAGATGATAATGAAGGTATATGTCAAGGTTGTACTGAAGGGAAGCATATAGGGGTACCATTCCCACCAAGTGTCACAAATATAATTGATATCTTACATTTGATATATTATTATTTATCTGGTATGCTGCCCATGACATCCTTTGGAGGATGTTCCTATTACATGACTTTTACTGATGACTTCTCCTGCAAGGGCTAGATATATTTCTTTAAGACGAAGAATGAATCATTCAAATGGTTTCGTACCTTCAAGGCCTTGGTGGAAAATCACACTGTGAAGAGAATCAAATTTTTAATGACCGACAATGGGACTAAGTATGAGTCAAATGAGTTTAATGAATTTTTTAGAGAGGTTGGTGTTACACAGAAATTTGTCACCGTCCTTGCAATTCCCCGTCCCACACATTGGAGGGCTTATTTTGTGACCTGTGAGCAGTGACATGACCTGAAACCACTTTCATGGCATCACCCTGAACAAGGACATTCATTCCCCTGAAGACAATTCCCTGTGAAAAACCCTAAAAATAACCTTTTTTTCCTTGGCATGACTAGTCAGTTCAGCCCTTGCACCAATAGGTGAAATCCTCCAAAGAGGGCACGCTAGCTGACACACTGTCTCAGTGTTGTACCCACGACAGGCTTATTAAGGAGTGTTTTTTAAAAATAAATGGCGGAAGATTGGCTCCAACCAATTCCTGAACTGGTCTCTAAATTGAGTTGGGAGGTTTGGCTCCAGATATCCATGTAGAGGAAGTGGTTTTCCACCTCTCATGGAAGCTTCCTTGAGGATAGGGCCAATCCCATGATTCTAGGGATCCCAACTCCCCTTCCACCATACATATAAGCTTTCCATTTTCCTTTGCAAGCTAGTTTCCAAGAGCCTTCATAGCCTAAAGAATGCTGCAAGAGCCTTGATAGTCCTCATAGAGCCAAATCAGTAGCAAGGAGATTATTGTCAAGACAACCGAAGAGAGAGGCTTGTCCCATTCCCGATGAGCTTTACTGAGACGTATTCTGTTGTCGACCCGCTGAAGGAAGATTCAGCGTCAGAGCCAGGTTTTGTCTTTCTTTGTATTAATTAATGATAAGTGACTTTGGTTATGGTTCTGCTCATATTGTTCATTGTGATTATGAGTTGTATCTTCTCTGACTGATACATAATTGCATATATTGGTTTTACGCTTGTGTGTTCGTTGTGTTTCTTCTGTGTGCAGGTGTTCGATCGCGACAAGTGGGAGAATTGTGATCTGCTGGAGCAAGGAAATGGGAGTGCTACCTTCTCTACGAACAACAGCATTGGACTTAAGGTAGGCATTCTTCGCAATTTTTTCTATTGCAATTAGGAATTTGTGCCTTAGCATGATACAATTGTTGCTAGACTAGATCTGGGCTAGTAGGGATCTCCTCTGTCTGCAGAGGGGATTTACCTCTACAAAAAATTGGCGACTCCACTAGGGAGATGTTGATTTGGAGTATTGTCTTGTCTTTTTGGTCAATTCTTAACTTTTCTTGCTTGATTAGCTCTTTTGGCTGGCTCTTTTCGTGTGTTTGGCTTTTGTTTAGCTTCACCATCACTAGTCTATTTCTTGGATTGCTTTTTTTTATTTTTGCTTAGTAAACTCGACTGGCGCACTTATTAGCCTGACAGTCGCGCCAATTGGCACATGTTGCCAGTGTATTACCCGCACCAATCCTGTTCTGGCGCTAGATTCAGCCTGACAGTCACGCCAATTCTGTAAGGTGCTAGGGTTTGCTCTGTTTTGAGCTTTCGGAGCTTGATCTGTGATTTTGGTTCCATTTTTAAGTCTGCCTGAGTGTTCGGGAGCCTTGTTTGACTGACTGTGGCCTTCATCCTTTGGTTGTTTTCCCTCTTCTATCGATTTCGCATTCTAGCCCTAGGGCATCTAGGTGCTATAGTGTGTCGAGCCTCCCGTGGGAGTTTTTGGTTTCTATCTGTTCATTCAACTTTGTGATTTCTTCTCTACATTCGTTTGGTGGTTGTCTATCATTTTTTTGTGTTGTTTGAGTGATTGGTTTCTTCCTCATTTGAATTCTGCCTTGTCTTGTTTTGGGCCTAGATTACATGATTCATTTGAGTCTTTGGGATTCTCTTGGTTTTGAAGGATTGTTTTGTTGATTTGAGGTCTGATTGTGTGTTTGCATTGAGTGAAATTTTCTTGCTTTTACTCTTTTTCTACCGCTTCTCAAATTTTTCATTTCATTAATGTTCATTTGTTTCGTGCACTTTTCTCTCAAACACTGAAAATACAAAAAAAAACTCTTTTGCTCTTTCTTAGTTAATGCAAATTGAATCTTTTCTGTGTTATTAGTGATTAGTAACTCTGAAAGAAAATATTTTTAGTTTCCATTAGCTGCATTAGAGACGTTGCTGGTTGTTGTTTGGTCATTTTGTTATTGTGTGAAAATCTCTTAACTCTCTCGTAATTAGCTTTCATCAAATGAAATGATATACTGTGGCATGTAGTGTGCATTTAGGATATTTTGAGAGATTACACTCGCTAGGGCCTGAAAATTGAAACATAATTGAAGATTAACATTAAAATTTATTCAATTTACACTAAGGCGGCATTGAAACATTAACGAAATATTTAGAGGTCTAGGCTAGAGACGTGTTCTGGCGTCGTTAAACCTAGTAGCTGTCATTCGCCTCTTGGCTTTAGACATCACTAGTACGGACTTGTGCTCCCCGTACCGTCGCGTATATAAAGGGAGACCTCACTAGGTTTCTATCCTTTATCCATATGAAGTCGAGTCTATCGCCCTATACCCATGATACACCGAACAACAGCGTTGGACTTAAGGTAGGCCTTCTTCGCAATTTGGTCTATTGCAATTAGGAATTTGCGCCTTAGCGTGATACAATTGTTGCTAGACCCGATCTGGGCTAGTAGGGATCACTTGTGTCTGCAGAGAGGATTTACCTCTATAACAGTTGGCATTAAGAGGGATACCAAAATTGTGTACAATCCTGAGAAAAAGAGTGTTGTTGAAAGAAAGAACAGGACCATTGTGGAAGATGGCCATGCCATGCTATGTGACCAAGGTCTTCCAAAGTTTCTAGGGGATGAAGTTATGAACACTGCTGTGTATGTCAAAAATATATGCCCACATTCCACTTTGGACTCCAAAACTCACGAAGAAGTCTTTTGTGGTAAGAAACCTGATGTTTTTTATTTTAGATTTTTTGGTTGTCCAATTTACTTTCATGTTCCAAAAGAAAAGAGAAGCAAGTTGGATGCTTCTAGAAATAAGGGAATGGTTGTGGGATACAATGAAACTTTGAAGGCATATATAATCTATGTGACTGGTCAAAGAGAAGTGGAGATATGCCATTATGTCAACTTCTATGAAGATACTACCCTCAAGAAAGTGAGAAATATTCCTAGCTCAAAGCAAGACAAAGAAGATAAAGAAGCAGGGAAGCAGGAAGAGCCGAAGGATGAACTGATGCTCGATGTTGAAGGACCTATGGATCCTATTGATCCACATTCAAATAATAGAAGACCCTCATGGCTCAGGGATACTCTCGCAGATGCTGAGAGACATATTTCCCCAAGGGGGACATTCCGTGAAAGGAAGAAGCTAAATAGATACCAAGGGTATCTAGTAGCCATGAGTACAAAAGTACAATTTGAGCCTGGATCATTTGAAGAAGCCATCATAAGGGAATTTTGAGGTCTAAAATGGGCCTCCTAAGGAAATTATAAAATAAAATTGGAGATAATAAAACAAGATTTGATTACATCATCAAATTTTAGAGGGAAAAAAGGAAAAACTACTTTTTCAACTCGTATTTTAACCTTATCTCCCTACAAATATACTTAAATTTCAAGTGGGAACATCCGTTGGATGAAGAAATTGATTCCTCATCCAATGAGTACCCATGTTGCATACTTTTGATGGACCTTGCTACACAAAAAATGAAAAATACATTAAAAAAAAATAATAAGTGATTGCAATCACATTTTTCATGTATGTATCATTTTTCATGTAGCAGGGTCCATCGAAAGTATGCAACATGGGTACTCATTGGATGAGAAATTAAATTTTTCATCCAACAAGTACTCCCCCTCGAAATTTGAGTAAAACCTTATGGAGTTAAGTTTAAAATACAAGTTGAAAAAATAGTTTTATTATTTTATTATTTTTTAATCTTTTTTACTTTTTTACCCCAAAAATGGTGAATCATCCCCCATGGTTGACATCATCATCTTGAATCCTATTGGTTCTTATAAAGTTTATTTTGGTTGTACATTTTTCTTAGGAGGCCCATGTTAGACCTAAAAAGTTCTCTAATGAAAGCATCAAGTTTGGAAGGATGATATGCCCGAAGAATATGACTCCATTATGAAAAATGATGTCTAGGAAGTGGTCCCAAGACCAGAGGAAAAATTTGTTGTCACCTCGAAATGGTTATATAAGATCAAGCATTGATCTGATGGAAGTGCTGAAAAGTACAAGGAAAGATTTGTTGCCTGAGGCTTATCTCAAAAGGAAGGCACATATTATGATGATATATTTTCACCTGTGGCCCGCTATACCACCATCCAATCTATTATTTCCCTTGCTACAACACAAGGATGGAGTCTCCATCAAATGGATGTGAAGACCAATTTTCTACATGGTTCTATAAAGGAAGAGGTTTATGTGGAGCAACCTCTGGGGTTCGAAGTCCAAGATAGAGACACCTATGTGTGTAGGTTGAAGAAAGACCTCTATGGGTTGAAGCAAGCCCCCAGGGCTTGGTATGATAGGATAGATAGCTACTTGATGAAGCTGGGCTTCACTCGAAGTAATGTTGATAGAAACCTTTTATTTAAGGTTGATAGAGAAGAGCCTCTCATTCTAGTTCTCTATGTGGATGATCTCTTCTTGACATGTGTTGAGCCTCTCATTCATTAGTGTAATAGGGAGCTAGCTTCCAAGTTTGAGATAAAATACTTAGGACTGATGCATTACTTCCTAGGCTTGGAGGTCTGGCAGAGGCCAGGCGAGACTTTCCTTTCTCAAGGAAAATATGTTGTGAAGCTATTTGAGAGATTTGGTATGGTGGACTCTAAGTCTGTGTTGACACCAATGGAAATCAACTTCAAGAAGTTGTGTGGAAATGTTGTTGGGCCCATGCTAGCAAATCCTACTGATTATCGACAACTCGTGGGGACCCTGATTTTCTTAGTGAACTCTCTTTGGACATATGTTTTTTCATTAATACTTTGAGTTAACATATGGTTGGTCCTCATCAAATTCACTGGATTTGTGCCAAGGATCTATTGAGATACCTTTGGGGCACAGTTAACCATAGGCTTAGATACACTACCGGGAGTTTGAGACTCCATGGATATACTGATGTCGATTAGGCTGGCAGTGTGGTGGATCGCAAGAGCACATTTGGATGCTACTTCACCTTGGGTTCTGCTACGATATCTTGGATGAGCAGGAAGCAGAAATCGGTGGCTTTGAGCACCACTAAGGCCGAATAAATTAAAGTGAGTATGGCCTGTTGTGAAGCTTTTTGCTTGTGAAAGCTCTTCAGTGAACTTTTTGGGCATGTGCTAGATACCACCGTTATCCTTTGTGATAACTAGAGTGGGATTCGCCTTTCTGAGAATCTCGTGTTCCATGATTGATCCAAGCATATTGATATTAGGTACCACTTTATCTGGGATATGGTACAACGAGGCATCATAAGGCTCGATCATAAGAACTGATGAGTAGGTCACAGATACTCTCATAAAACCCTTGGGGAAGGTCAATTTCCTAACCTTTCGTGAGAAGCTTGGAATTGTGGAAATACCTTATTCTGATGGTCCTGCTTGAGTTGGAATATGAGCTTTGGGAGATATAGGGGGCTTGGGGATAGCTTCTTGGAGCTATAAGCACTCATGGGCCTAGGCTTGCCAAACCTTGTGGTGCTTCTGCCCTATCGTTATGATATTGAGTTGGTTCACCTCTCTTTGATCTGTGCCCCGCACACATCCTACCCATGGAGTTTCAGACTCATGGGAAGTACCTCTCATTTGTCCAATGAGGTGGTAAATATGGATGGAGACCAATAGAAAGACCGATGGAAACATCAGATATTATCGTACTCTCTATGTCTATGATGGCACGTGTCCAACACCTTGATCTGGGATCAAGTATGATGAGGTTCTTACCTCTAAACTCACTTTGGGTCATTAAACTAACTTTGGGTTAGTATGAGACTCTTTTTTATTCCAAGAGAGGTTTTTACCTCTAATGTGACTTCGGGTCAGCTGAGTGTGATGTTTTTGTGACTTTCCTTTTTGTTCTATCTAAGAATGAGAGCCAGAAAAGCAAGTTACGGTAGGATGATGCACGATGTTTGGTAAAAGTACACAATGGTACTGATGGATGGCACTTGTGGACAGATGGATTTCTCCCTAGTTGAGAGGGAGTGTTAAATTTGGGTAACTCGGTCTAAACTCCATGTTGCAATGCTCATATGATGATGGTCATATTTTTGTTGGATTCCTCTTTCGGAGAGGTGCAATATTGATCTAAAGATCATCTTTTTTGGATGAGAAAAACATTTATGTTGAATTTATTTTCCACATGTGCAAGGTCGTTTAGATTTCTAATGTAGGCTCACATTCCTAATAGATGTGTCACATACCCTCATTAATGGATATAAATTGGAGAGACTTGGAGGTCATTTTCTCATCAACTCATCACACATTCTCTCAGTGTGATCTGATTGGTTTAATAGCCTTTGGAAGCCTATTTTCCCCTCACACGTGTGGAGCTAAGCTTCTATTTTATGTAGATCTGTTTAGGGCTTGTTGCTATAGCATTGACCAACATTGACCATGGTCAATACTTGGTCGTTTGACCTCAAACTTCGGCCAAAAATACAATTTTGAGAGGCCATACTATTGGGCACTAAAATCAGAGAAATCTAAGCTATTTGTCAGAAGCCCAAATCTGCAACATTGACTTTCTGCGTTGACTGTCCTGCGTTGAATTTTTTGCACTGAATTTGGTTGACCAATGTTGACTTGTGATGAGATGTCTTTGAGGGCCATGGGTGAGACACATGGAATATTGGCTGACCAAGAAATACTTTGCTAGTTGAAGCATCATCTTGACTGTCATGGCACCACAATATCTTATATCTTTGCTGCATAAAAGGAATTGTAAATCTGATCTATATTTGGCTTGTCTTCTGTTGATCTATTATTGTGTTCTACCAACATTTTACTTTCATGTTTATGTGATTTCTATATTGTATTGGGCCTAATAAATATTGAAGTAAAATTTCATCAAGCATAGAACACCATGGTTATCTAAATTTAACATATTTGTTACAGGAAGGGAAATTGAAGAAGCACTAACCCAGAGAAGGCAACACATCACTAGGAGGGACACATACCCTGCAAGGGTGATGCAGAGTCAGTCTACTCACGCAGAGGCTCACAAAGCTCCAGAAAGGAGACACAGAGCCAGTCTGCTCACGCAAAGGCTAACACAACACCAAAAGAGGGACGTTGAGCCAGTCTGCTCATGCAGAGGCTGACGCAACACTAGGAGGGTGATGCAGTCTAAGTTAGAGAGTTGTTGTGTAGTTTTCTGGGGCTGAAAGTGTAGTTTCTGATCTTCATAAGTTGTTGGTGTGGCATAGGTTCTGTCGGTGCAGAACAATGCCTAGCAAAGGTGACAAAATCGGGAGGAGAACAGTGACTCAGCAAATTTGTGCCAAAGAAATCTGAGATTCAATAAAAAGGGTGATCGTATGTAATATTCCCAATTAGCTGCTGCTAGTTGGAATATTGTATGTTGCTCTATTTTTCAATCTAGAAGAATAAAAGGGGTAAGGAGACCCTTAAATCTCTTTAGTAGGAACAAAAAATTCCCAATGTGAATGGGGATCAGTTTAGGTAGGAAAAATAAAGCCACCTCAGGTGTGAAAGGGGGAAATGCATATGGACTAGATCTATTTTTACCAAATCAATAACACTGCCAAAAGAGAAGATAGAGCTAGTGGGGTCAGCGCAGTTTTGGAGGAGGAATCTTTGCAAGGAAGTAACCTCATGAATGAGAGGGGTCAGGGGTGAGAAGGCTCACCAAGAATAAAAAGGAAGGGATGATAGCCATGAGGAGCATTGAGAATATTGTCTATGTTTTGGTCTTATGACTTCTTACATGCTTCAGTTGTTTAGCTAGGGTTGCAACACTATTTAGTGCAAGGGATTCTCATGCGGGAATTCCACACTCTTTCTTGGAGAACTTGTTGAAGGGATCTGAGAGGAGAATTTTGGGCTACATTTCCACTATTAGACATTGGGTTAAGTAGTCACCCACATCTACAACAGAGTCTCTTGCAGAAACTGCGTCATTTCTCATGGTGTTGCAGTGGGAGGGTTAAAACCCTTGATTTTGAGCTAGTTTCCTAGGAAAAGGGGAAATCCCTCTCCCGGAAAGCTAGTAAGGAGGATTTTTAGCCATTTCTTATATTGTTCAGCCACATGCATGCAGATCAGCAGTTGGATTGTGTGATTTTATATCTAGATCTGTAGATCTACCATTTTGTACTCATGCGTTTATGAAACCCTTGTCGGGTTGTCTTCATATTGTATAAAAGGGGCTAGATCTCCATTTTGTCAACTCTTTGAGTAATATAACTCCAGATATATTGTTTCCTATCTTATTGTTGTATAAAACCTCATTTAATTACACTGTCACATGCTTTAGAAATTCTGTATGGTGTAATTCATGGGGTTTGGGTGTTTTTAAGCCATATTGAGTTAGGGAGATTTGTTTAGCATAGATAGAGGGATTTGTTTTTTATTCCATTTTGTATGTGAGGGATATAATGTATAAACTAAGGGATCAAAGTGTTTTTTCTCATTGTTATAGCACAATAAACTGCATTTTATTTGTCTATATTGCTGAATTTCCTAAGAAGGAATATTACAGTGGTATCAGAGCTCTGTTCTTGGCTCAGATTGTGGAGACAATATATCTACAGCCATGGAGGAGAAAGAGATCCCAAAGCTTCTTCTTCAAACTATGCAGGACATTGCCAAAGATATCAAGGAGATTAGGCAGAAGGAATTCCCTAGAGGGTTTCACCATGGAGAAAGCTCCAACACATCACATCTTTGGGGACAAAAAACAGCACAAAATTCTTCACAACGCTCCACTATGCCCACATTCCTATCTAAGGAAGATGAGGAAGAAATACCCTTGAAGGAAGAAACCCTTGGTGATTATTTTGTGAAACATGAATCTCAATCTTGAAGATTCAAAGAACATTTGAGCTTTCAAGAGTTATATCGAATCAAGGATGGAAGGAGGTATTTTCATCACCATAAAAATGGAGGGTTTATGCAGAACTCAGATCTATAGTGTAGCTTGGGAAGGTTATTTTTTCCCTCTTATGATGGATCACCCAAGTGCACAACCAAGGCTTGGGTAGAGAAGTTGGATACTTATAATTTCCAACTTAATAGAGTTTCTGAAATAGAAGCTATCAAAATAGCAGCGCTGCACCTAGAAGGTGAGGCTCATGAATGGTGGTTCCATGGGTTATCTACACTTGGGCATGCTCATATTACTTCATATTTAGATTTAAACAGGAGGTTACTAGAGATATTTGATCCAAGGGATCCGGAGGCTCACTTTGTTGAGCTAACCAAATTCAAGCAAATAGGAGATATAGAAATTTATATTGCTGAGTATTTGAAGCTTTCAGTGATGGTATCTGACCTCACTATGAATCAGAGGGTATGCATGTTTATTGATGGGATGGATAAACCATTGCATGGATTGGTGAGATCTACTAGACCTACTACACTCTAAGAAGCTGTGGAGAAGGCTAGGGATTTACAACATACCTTGATCAAGATTAAAGAACCTTTTCATCAAAATATCTCTTCATGGAAAAAGGAGAATCAAGGGAGGATACCTCTTGACAATGATCAGAAGATTCTAAGGAAGAAAAAACTTGGTTTCACCTGTCAAGAGCCATGGGTGCCAAACCACCAATGTGTTGCAGGGAAGGCACATTGCATTGAAATATTCTCTGATGAGGAGGAGAAGACCAGTGCTGTACTTCCCACATAAGATGCAGCAAAGGCCTTTGCTCCAATGGGAGGAGCTCTTGCAGCATTAAGAGGAGTTCCCAAGTATCTAACATTGAGAGTTAGATGCACTGTTATGGGGAAAAGAGTATCAGTTTTGGTAGACAATGGAGCTGCTCATAACTTCATTGATACACAACTAGTACAAAGGAGGGGCATTCACATAGAATACTTTGAGGGTTTCTCAGTTTTGGTTCCAGGAGCTAGAACCATGCAATGTGCCAAATATGTTCCAGCACTATCCATCACCATGGGAACCTACACATTGACATACCACTTATTTTTGGTTGATATTCCAGACACCAATGTTATATTGGGTGTCCAATGGTTAACCACTTTGGGGAAGGTTACCACTGATTGGGAAACCTTAGAAATGGAATGGACATACAAAGGGAATGAAAAGCATCATAAAATCCAAGGCATACACACTTATCCACCTCATATTGTTTCAGCCCACAGGATGGAAGCATATTTACGTAGAGGAGACATAGAATGGGCAGTAGAACTACGTTTGTCTGAAGCTGGGAGCAAGGAATCATTAGTACATCCAGATGTACAATCTCTCTTGGATCGATACTCTAAAATATTTGGAGATATCCCACCTGGGAGACCTCCTGACCGAGGATTTGAGCATACTATTGAGTTGGAGCAAGGGATCCAAGCAGTGACTACCACACCATATAGGCACCCCAAAGCCTATAGGGATGAGATTGAAAAGGCCATTCAAGAGCTTTTGTCTCTAGGACACATCCGACCTAGTACTAGTCCTTTTACCTCTTCAGTGGTCTTGGTAAAGAAGAAGGATGGCACATTGAGGATGTGTATTGATTATAGAGCTTTGAATAAAAAGACCATGAATAATAGATACCCAATTCCCAGGATCAATGAACTGATGGATGAACTAAGAGGGTCCAAGTATTTCTCCAAGATTTATTTGAGATCTGTGTATCATAAAATCAAAGAGAGGGATCAAGATATCCCCAAGACAGCGTTGAGGTGTCAATATGGGCATTTTAAGTTCTTGGTAATGCCTTTTGGACTAACCAATGCTCCAGGAACATTCCAATCATGCATGAACCACATCTTCCATGGTCATTTGAGGAAATTTTTATTGGTCTTGTTTGATGACATTCTTATTTATAGCTGCACATGGGAGGAACATTTGTAGCATATTGAGGCAATATTACACATTATTAAGGAGCAGCAGTTCTATGCTAAGATATCCAAATGTTATTTTGGGCTCACAAATATGCTTTACTTAGGCCACATCATTGGAGTGGATGGAGTGAGATTCCATGAAGAGAAGATCTGTGTTATCAGAGATTGGCCTGAACCAAGGAATATCACGGAACTTCGGGGGTTTGTAGGCATATGTACATATTACTGGAAGTTTGTAAAAGGGTTCTCTCAACTAGCAGCACCACTTACAGATCTAACAAATAAGGGAGCCTTCAGTTGGACACCTACAATACAGAGATAATTTGATAAGCTAAAAGAGGTAATGAATAGCTGCCTAGTATTCGTCCTACAAATTTTACTCAACCTTTTTTTTTGGAATGTGGTGCATTAGGGGAAGGCATTGGAGCAGTTTTGATGCAAGGGGGACACCCTATAGATTTTGAGAGCCAGAAGTTGTTGCCACATGAGAGGCTATATCCCATTTATGATAAAGATATGTTGGCTATTATGCATGCTTTAGCCAAATTCCAGAAATATTTGGTGGGGAATAAATTTTGGGTAAAGACTCATCACAATAGTCTTTGGTTCTTCCTTGAGCAGAAGAAGCTTCAAGAGAGACAAAAAAAATGGGTAAGTAAAATCCAAGCATATGACTTTGACATAGAGTATGTCAAGGGGAAGAGTAATGTGGTGGCAGATGCTCTATCCAGGAGGCCAACAGCGTTGTCCCTAAGGGCCATAGATGAAGATTGGAAAGCTCAGTTGTTGGTGGAGTACTCCAAAGACTCAGTTGTTGGTGGAGTACTCCAAAGACAACTTTGCATGTGAGATACTAGATGGGGTGATATCTGATGAAAGGTATAGATTGATGGATGAGATCATCTATTACTGAGACCAGGTCTTCTTGACTAGAAATTCTAAGCTCAAGTATAAGTTTTTGCAAGCATCACATGATTCCCCACTTGCAGGGCATCAAGGATTCACCAAGACTTATCGGGCTATACGAGAGATATTCTCATGGAAGGGTCACAAGGAGGATGTACTCCAACACATCAAGGAGTGCATAGTGTGGTAAATAAACAAGGGAGAACACAACCATATTGCAGGATTATTGCAGCAACTTCCTATTCCGGATGGGAAATGGGAGAGCATTTCCACAGACTTCATCATCAGTCTACCTACAGTTCAGGGTAAGGATTGTATCTTTGTAGTTGTGGATTGACTAACAAAGTATTCAAATTTATTTGCTATTTCTGCAAGATATACTAATTCACAGGTAGCTGAGCTTTTCTTGAGGGATGTGTTTAGACTCCATGGTCTTCCAAAGACCATAGTCAGTTATCTAGATAGTCGCTTCATGGGTGGCTTTTGGAAAGAACTTTTCCAGTTAGTGGGTACTGAATTGACACCAAGTACCAACTATCACCCATAAACCAACGGACAGACAGAGATAGTGAACAAGTGGTTGGAAGGCTACTTGAGGAACTATGTCTCAGGCCAACAGAGGGCATGGCAGCATTGGCTCCATTTGGGGGAGTACTGTTACAACACAACTTACCATATTTCCATTGGTATGACTCCATTTCAAGCTATTTATGGGTATGATGAATTTTCATTTGCTAATGTTATGTTTGGGGCAAGCAAGGATCCTAGAGCAAAGGAGTGGATTCAAAGAGAGTCAGGACATACTCCGGGCCCTCAAGGATAACATTTCTATTGCACAAAACCAGCAAAAAATATATGCAGACCATGGTCGGATAGATAGACAGTTTAAGGTAGATGACTTGGTCTATCTTCATCTTCAATATTATAGACAATCTACACTCAAGGAGAAGGGGGTTGAGAAGCTCAAAACTCAATTATATGGGCCATACAGGGTGATCCATCATGTTGGGGAAGTAACATATGAGTTGGAGCTTCATAAGGGGAGAAAGATCCATAATATTTTTCATGTCTCATGCCTCAAAAAGGCCATTGGACAACATGTGGTTGCCAACATGGAACTCCCACCTATTGATGATGAAGGCCATCTAGTTTTACAACCAGTGGCAATCTTGGATACACAGGAGAGGTAACTAAGGAGTAGGGTGATCAAAGAATATCTGATTCGATGGAGGAATATTCCTGATGAGGATGCCACTTGGGAAGGAGAGAAGATTTTGCAGCATCCTTCTTTGTTGTTTCTTGAGGACAAGCAACTTTTGGGAGGGTAGGACTGTAATATTCCCAATTAGTTTCTTCTAGCTGGAATATTATATGTTTCTCTATTTTGTAGTCTAGAAGAATAAAAGGGGTAGAGAGAACCTTAAATCTCCTTAATAGGAATAAAACATTCCCAATGTGAATGGGGATCAGTTTAGGTAGTAAAAATAAAGCCACCTTGGGTGTGAAAGGGGGCAATGCATATGGACTAGATTTATGTTGACCAAATCAACAATGCTTCCAAAAGAGAAGATAGAGCTAGTGGAGGACGACTCTTTGCAAGAAAGTAACCTCATGAATGAGTGGGGTCAGGGGTGAGAAGGCTCACCAAGAATAAAAAGGAAGGGATGGCAGCCATGAGGAGAATTTATAATATTGTCTATGTTTGGGTATTATGACTTCTTGCATGCTTCAACTGTTTAGCTGGGGTTGCAACATTATTTAGTGAAAGGGATTCTCATGCGGGAATTCTGCACTCTTTCTTGGAGAACCTGTTGAAGGGATATGAGAGGAGCATTATGGGCTAAATTTCCACTATTAGACATTGGTTCAAGTATTCACCCACATCTACAATGCATTCTCTTGCAGAAACTGCGTCATTTCTCATGGTGTTGCAGTGGGAGGGTTAAAACCCTTGATTTTGAGCTAGTTTCCTAGGAAAAGGGCTAATCCCTCTCCCAGAAAACTAGTAAGGAGGATTTTCAGCCATTTCTTGTATTTTTCAGCCACATGTATGCAGAGTAGTAGTTGGACTGAGTGATTTCAGATATATATCTGTATATCTACCATTTTGTACTCATGCTTTCATGAAACCCTTGACGGGTTGTCTTCATATTGTATAAAAGGGGATAGATATCCATTTTCTCAACTCTTTGAGTAATATAACTCCAGATCTATTGTTTCCTATCTTATTTTTGCAAAAAACCTCATTTAATTACATTGTCACATGCTTCATAAATTGTATATGGTGTAAGTCATGGGGTTTGGGTGTTTCTAAGCCATATTGCGCTGGGGAGATCTATTTAATATAGCTAGAGGGATTTTTTTCTGGTTCCCTTTTTTATGTGAGGGCTATAATGTATAATATAGGTGTTGTTTCTCATTTTTATAGCGTAATTTTCTGAAAAATACATTTTATTTGTCTCTATTGTTGAATTTCTTAAGAAGGAATATTAAATTGTAGAGGATTGATTCAAGAGATTTGGTAGAGGATTTATGGGGGGGGGAATTAGTTGCCAGAGGGAGTAGCTACTCTAGAGGGTTTATATTGCCAAGAAACCTCGATCCAGTCTTTTTTTGTGTGCATCAATAGTAGAAGGGAGAGGAGTACCTGGTTTGACAGATTTTGAGCTAGATGGCCCTGTATGGACTACTTGATAAATACTAGTTGGACTGTGTGTCCAACTTCACAATATGGAAGGCCAGAATCCTAACATTCCTAGAGGAGTATGGTATCAAAGACCACATGGAATATTTCTTAGATGTGTCGACCGATGCAGATGCTCTGAAGAAGTTTAACGAGAATTAGGAGTGAACAAAGTGCTTGATCATGGATGGGGTGAAGGATCACGTGGTCCCATAAATTTACAAGAGGACGACACATGAGATGTCTACTTACTTTACCATGTTGCATCAAGTCATATCCATTCAATCGAAGATATTTCTATAGAACTAGATGAGGATGTTATAGATGCATCAAGGGGAAGAGATAGATCCATTCCTCTCTATATTTCAGATGATCCAGAATCAACTGATAGCCATGGAGGCAACCCCGTATGAAGTAATATTGGTGAGGATTGCCCTAAATGCAGTCATTTATGAGTGGGAGACCATTGTCCAAATCATTTTTGGAATAGAAAAACTCCCTAATTGGGGTGACATGTGGGCTATCCTTTGATAGGAGGAGATCCGGAGGATGACCAAGAGGGAATTCAATAACAGAAGTAGCAAAGAGAAGGAGGAGAAGGAGGATGAGGCACTAGCATCAATGGGACAATGACAACAAGGGAAGAAGAAGAAGGACATATCTAATATTTGGTTATTTAGATTTTGCGAACTTGGACACCTCGCCAGCACTTGTCCTAAGAGGAAGGACAAGGAATATTTTTATTCCAAGGCAGCAATAGCTAAAGGGGACAATGGTAGTGAGGATGATGTGGCCATGAGTGCTCATGTGCCTTTGGAGAAGAGGTGGGGCAATATTGATCTGTAGTGCAGTTACAGATGGTGAGGCAGGATCCTTGAAATTCCTAGACTCTTGGATCACATATGAGCTACGGGAGACTTAAGACAGTAGCAGGATGACTAGAGTAGTGGGTACAAAAGATCATGATGAAGTAGAGAAATAGCACAATGCATCAGCCAAGAAGCTTCAATGATGAGAAGCAGCCTGACTGAATTATCTGTTAGTGATTGGCTAGTTGTCCTTCAGTTTCTTACTTCTCAACAATTGATTTGGAGTGCAGTAGCGTTGGCCCAAGGGGTCCTGACCCAGGTTCGAAGGTTAAGGTTTTCTAGAAAACCCTATACTACTGGCCCTTTCGACAGTGACCTGCTTGCGCAGGCGAAAGTCTCACCCGAAGCAGTATGGGAGGGTGCTACAACCAGGTTTCCACACCCTGAGAGAGAGTAGGTAATTCAAGTAGATCTGCGTTCACAGCTTATTGGGTTCACACAAGACATATATGTTTGCAGGTTTGTTAACATTATAATCCACACTATAACCGAGCTATAGATCTACTCAATACCTTCGCATCCATGTGCGTATCAGCAGTAATCAGTACACAATATCAAAACACATCATTAACATATTACAGATACACCATAACATAGACAAATTCACAGCATAATAGGTAATAGATAACACAACTGCATTCTTAGTTCTAACATATCCCAAATATTCGCATCAATAGTAACACATCAGATCCAATAACACAGAGCTACTTTAACTATATCCACATATATTAGGATCAAAACCCAGTACAATCCAAACACAGCCTGCGCACACAGCCAGCAGGGTCTGCACACAACAAGACTGGGCATCTCTGCGCACAAAGCTAGCAGGAGTCCCCAACAACAGATCTAATAATCTGCACTTAGCATCAAACTTAATTCTTTCCCACCTTAAGACTCAAAATGTTCATCTATTTATATCGACTTATCCTACGCTTCCAATGGTCCGCAAACCGTGGTTTGTAGACTCTTGGTCTACCCTTGACCCATTACAATGCATTCGGGGCTTTGACCCACCCAAAACCCCTACGTTAGACTAATTAATACCAACAATATACAAAATTATACAAAATTAGCAGCTTTTAGGACCCTGTTCCAACAATCCCCAACTCAATCTTATGACTCGTTCTGAGTCACTGTGGTGGTGGGGTCTCCACCTGTGCCTGCAACAGCCAGATCGCCTAAACCAGTGGGGGTAGCACTCCTTCACTCTGAGAAACAACGTTCTGAGCAATATCCGCTAATTTTTGTGAAGTTTTTCCCTCTGTTGCAGCTGTGATGCTCTCTAGAGTCTGGTTCAATTTTTTAACTGCAACATTAATATCTTGGGAGAGCTTGAGGACTTCATCAGCCCATGACTTAAGGCAGTCACTGAGAGTCTTCTTCTTCTAGTGAAGTTCGTTGATATCTTCCCGAAGGGCATGGTGATCCGGATCTTTGGGGGAGGCCCCCAAGATCTAAAAAGTTGAAATGGATCTGACAAGATGTACAAAATTAGAATTCCAGAAAAAAGAGAGAACACAAAGAAAATGAAACCACAAAGAGACTTGTTTTATTAAAATAGAGAATAACTATAGAAGCTACACTGTGGTGGACAATATGTCCTTTTACAAACTGAGACTTGTTATTTATAGCCTTTTTTGAGTTACAATACCATGTGTAGATACCATAGGTGGATACCATGGTTCAATACCATGGGCAGATACCACTTACAATACCATGGGTAAATTCCATGTGTGTATGAATACCATGGGTGGATACATACCATGGGTGGATGAATATCATGGATAGATGTCACTTACAATACCATGGGTGAATAAATTAAATGGGTGGATGAATACCATGGGTTGATGACATTTACAATACCATGGGTAAATTCCATCGGTGGATGGATAACATGGGTAGATGAATACGATAACATGGGTAGATGAATACCATGGGTGGATGCCATTTTCCATTTGGATCATTCCTCCCTCCTTAAGAATCAATGGTCCCCATTGCGTGAAGTTCCCTCCTGAGAAGCCTTTGTTGAATATGAAGAGCCATTGAAGAGAAGGGTTTTGTGTAGTTAACCCATAATCGTGATGAATGAAGATCCGCTGATAGAGATACCTTGTAATGCTTGTGACCAACTATGATATTGAAAGTGTGTGGCCTAGCAAATGGAATTCAATGAAGTGTGAGTTCGTGGATGAACCAAAACCATGACAAACGAAGATCCGAGGATAGAAAATTTTACAATACCATGGGTCAATACCATGGGTAGACACCACTTACAATACCATGTGTAAATTCCATGTGTGGATGAATACCATGGGTGGATACATACCATGGGTGGATGAATATCATGGATAGATGTCACTTAAAATACCATGGGCGAATAAATACAATGGGTTGATGAATACCATGGGTCGATGAAATTTACAATACCATGGGTCAATTCCATGGGTTGATGGATAACATGGGTAGATGAATACCATGGGTGGATGCCATTTTCCATTCGGATCATTCCTCCCTCCTTAAGAAGCAATGGTCCCCATTGCATGAAGTTCCCTCCTAAGAAGCCTTTGCTGAATATGAAGGGCCATTGAAGAGAAGGGTTTTGTGTATTTAACCCATAATCATGATGAACGAAGATCCGAGGATAGAGATACCCTATAATGCTTGTGACCAACTATGATATTGATAGTGTGTGGCCTAGCAAACAGACTTCGATGAAGTGTGAGTTTGTGGATGAACCAAAACCATGAAAAATGAAGATCTGAGGATAGAGATACCCTGTAATGCTTGTGACCAACTATGTTACTAACAGTGTGCGATCTGAATCACATGGCTAGTTCGAAGTCGTGCCAATAATTGAGCAGGAATCACAATAGGCTTTTCGGTTTCTAGTTATTCGAACACTTCTTCCTTCTGTCATAGGTCCTGGTTGATTTCACACAGGATTGGGTCACGTTGTACCTTGGTCCATAACTGCATGGCTATGTCCAGAAATTGGGCACCCTGAGCAATCTGTCCTGTAATCACATTCATGGTCATCGTAACCAGTGTAGATCGCTGGGCCCGCACCTCCGGTGGTGTCTCTGGCTGCAACTTGGCCTGTAAGTCTGCGATCTATTATTCCATATCTATTTTGATTGTCTGGATCTTGGTCCTTGAGGCCCGTAAGGCTGCGAAAAAACCCTCAATATTGGCCTGTGGGGTGGCAGAAGTAGGAATATCTTCGGAAACGTCCTCATAGAGACTACTAATGAGGTGTTCCATCTCCATCTGGTGCGCAGTGGCGAGGTTACACGCAACCTATACCTGGGAAACCTCAACATTTTTTTTCTCAATTGTCTCCTTAGCTACACTGAGCTGTTGGTGCACTTGATGGTCCCGATGTTGAACTTATTCAAACAAGGAGGTGTGGAGAACCTGCAATGAATCATGTGGTAACCTGGCTAGATCCAATTGTACCTCTACACAAGCCTGGACTTTTGCTCCCAAGTCGAGTGGACTTATCGCAAGGGCTACACCTGGCAAGGAACATAGGCAATTTTCCGTTGTAACAAGTGTTGCGCTACTAGTTGCTGAGGCCGTTCCTACCTGAATCATACTAGTTTGCAGCTTATCCATATTTAGCTGCAGAGCTCAGAGCTCAACCTGAAATGTGTTGACTGCGGCTTTCTGCTACTCTTCCAGAGCTAGCAATTTTTCTTCTGCAACCAAAGTAACAACATCTACAATTTTCTCGAGGCCCCCTTCAGTCAATGTAACCTCTTCATCATTTTCAGGTCATTGGGAGCGCTGCTTCTTCCGTGGCCCCTTAGCAGGGTCACCCGTTCACTTTGTTCCTTGAGGGGAGTCAGCACCTCCCGCCTCCTGTCTTTCAGTACCAAGATCCTGCTGCGCATCCTTCTGCACTTCTACTTATGTGCCTTTCCCTATACTCTTACCAGGCTGCTAACCTTTCTGCGACGTGGTTTCGATGCCCTTCCCCATGCTTTTGCTTAGTCCTCTAGTTTCTTTCGTGATGATAGGTGGGGTAACCTTTGTGGTTCTTGTTCCTTCCGTGCCCTTTGCACCTGTTTTGAAGCCTATCTTCCAGTTAGGAGGCCACTGCGCAATTAAACGGTCAATTTCTTCATCGGAAGCCATATAGGGGAGCGAAGTCCATGCAAGATCCTTGCAGCCCCAGATTTGGACATTATGCATAGTCACCTGGAATGCAGAAATGCTTTTATACTTATCATAGATGGTTGGTGACAGACACGATTGAGAGTTAATAGATGTTGTGATCCCACTCTGAAACAACACCCAGAAGACTTGGTTTTACTCAAGGCACTACGCATCCTTAGAGTTTCACAAGTTTGTATATCGAGCACCCTCACACATGTCTAGGGTGAGCTCAGGGAGGACTGATTCCTCCAGTGCTTCCCAAGCAACCAACGCAATGAGAAGCAGCAACCAGGAGTAACAAAACACTTGTCCTTGCTCCTGAGATTCATGGAAATTGGCCAAAAACTCATTGCACAAGTAATGGGACCAATTGAAGTAGACCCCTTTCTCACACCAGCCTGCCAAGTGAATTACATATGCGGGGATGGAGGCCACCTTGCATTTTTGCATCATCTTGCATGCCAATAGTAGGGTACCCAACTGCGTACCAGGGTCGCTAATGGACTTGATCATGAAGACTTGAGTGTTCCGCTCCACATGGTAGGTTTTGCGCATGTGTTCAGTGATCTCCCCCTCATCCTTCTTACCAACACGCAGCAGAGGGTCTGGCCCTTCCATGGGAAGACTAGTGATTTGATGAATAAGTGCATCATCGATGGGGATTCGATCCTGGATCCATAAGTAGCCATAATGGACTAGGGTGAGCAACTGATGTACCAGACGATCTGTGATATTGCAGTGGCCGAAGTGTGGCATCCTTAGCAGGTTTAAGAGCCCGGACCCTGCCAATCCACGTACCTTGCACATGGGGACAATCTTTATCCCATCGTCTTCCAGTATTCTGTCAAGATATAATTCAGGAGCTAACTCACGGAAGGCCTCCAAATTGGCTAAGTCATGATCATCAAATTTTACCTCATGGAGCCTTCCAAAGGGTTTGCTAATGACAGGGACCTCACCCAGGTTCAGAGTCATCTGCAGGTAGGTGTGTAGGCCATCGAGACTCTTCGGCGTGCATGTGGAGGGCTTGCGGGGTCGAATAAAGTGTGGTAGCCAATTGATAGGTTCGGCTACCTGGGCCTCTTCCTGAGCAGGCCGAGGTTGCTTTGCTAGTTTGGGTGACTATGCCTTGGGTGCCATTCATGGGGAATTACAGGGATTCACCCCAACCCATTTCGTGGGTTTCCCCGACCCCTACACTTTTTCTTTCCCCTTCTTCCTTGCTTGACTTGGTGTAGATATAACTTCCTCGGCATCAGGTTCAACTTCCACTACTTCCTCAGATTCTTGTTCCATCGATATCACTGGTTCTGAGGCTTCAATGGGATTAGTTGCCATCATTCTGGCATGGAAGATGAACTCTGGGTTGCTACTGTTAGAGGGTGTAGGCTGCTCAGACATGAAAGGGACACAATAGGCACAGAAACTCTTACAACACAAAGTTGTCGAGGACAAACACGCCAAGTACAAACTATTCAAGAGATAAGGAACCCTTTTCTGACCTATCCTTCTCCTTTTATAGCCTTTTTGATTGAGCAATGGTTGGGTAAACCTCACTTGGAACTTACCATCAAGTAAATGGTAAAAAATCTTCGGAAATCACCTCATTAAATGTCGATCGCCCGCTCCTTTCAACGGTAACTTTTGCTTTTTACCTGATTTTACTGTTCCAATGGCTAGTTGTTGCACCTCCTATGCACCTAACACACCCCTATGTTCCCTGCAGACCTCCTGTATGCGCAGCGTAGCCCTACGCTCCTGGCGTACCTCCTGTGCTTCTAGCGCACCTTTGCGCTTCCAGCACGCCTTCTACGCTCTGAACATGCTCCTGTGCTTTCTGCGCACCCCTCCGAGCTTCCAAACCTGCAGCGGCTCCCTGTACGTATCATAGTACCTTCCGTTCTTACCTTCCTTGGTGGGCATACCCCACTTCATACAGCTAATATGACCATATAGTCATTTGATCTGATATGGTTTGAGTCGGTTTCCATTGACATAGCTGGGTAGCACATCGTCATGAGGGGCAGCTAACCAAACATCTCCACCATTCGTGATTTCTTTAATTGCATAGGGCCTTAACTAGTGTTGTCAAAACTTCCTTGGGTGTTTCGAAAACTGGCTATCGTACAGTAGGACTAATTCAGCCTCGCAAAGTTCTTTTGTCGAATATGTCGATCATGCCACGCCTTATCCCAAGCCTATTGAGCGTGCTGATGGAAATTAGAAATGAAATTATCTTCCCCTAAAGCCACAAACTACGCTAACCACTACTCCATGATATCAGGCTCTACCATATTTGTAAAGGCTGCGATGCGTAGGCTAGGAACAATGTATTCCATGGGCATAATGGCCTCCTTTCCATAAACCATCCTAAACAGTGCTTTCCTTGTCAGCTTCTTACAAATGGTTCGGTAGGCCCAAAGAAAATATGGGATGCACATATCCCGGTCGCTATGATCAATGTTATAGACCTTATTCAGTGCACGCTCCAAGAATTTATTAAAAGCTTCGACCGCTCTGTTTTCCTGGGGATGATACAGAGTGCTTTTCGCATGATGGATCCAAAATTCTTCCGTCAAGGCCTGTATTGTTTCATTAATGAAATGCGTACCTCTATCACTCATCAAGATCTTGAGACATCCAAATCTGGTCAAAATATGTTCAAAGATTAAGTGTGCAGTGGTATCTGTAGTGTGATCCTTCACCGCTTGTGCTTCGACCCACCTGGTTACATAATCAGTGGAAGTTATAATGTAACGCGCACCTGTCTTCTTTCTCGGTGGGTTGATAGGTCCTACAAAATTGACGGTCCATTTGTCAAATGCTTGTAGGGAAATTTTCTATTGAAGGGAAATTTCATCTCTGTGTGATGGCCTTCTAGTTCTTTGGCATGTATTGCAGGTGTTACAATAGTCGTGAGAGTCACTATGCAGGGTAGGCCACCATAATCCAACTCTCAAAATCTTTTGCGTCATTGCTTTCCCTGCGTACTGACCTCCTGCTACCTCGTCGTGGGCTTCTGCCAAGATAGCATGTCATTCATGCTCCAAAACGTACCTTCACAACACTTCATCAACTCCCATATTATATAGATGACCTGTGATAATGGTAAAATCTGCAGCACGGGTTACCAACTCTTTCTTCTATTGTACTGAATACTCTGCAAGTGCCATGCCTGTAGTTGGCAACTAGATGATGTCGGCGAAGTGTGTATCAACTAACTTAATAGAAAACAGCTGCGCATCAGGAAATTCTTCTTCCAGGTTGGTTGGTTCCTCACCACTCTCAATTTGGGACAAGTGATTTAGCCCAGCATTCAACTTCCCCGTCTTGAAAATGATCTCAAAGTTGTATTCCTGGAATAGCAGTAGCCATCGGCAGATTCCCCCCCCCCCCCCCCAACATAGACTTATTCACCATGTACTTCAAATCTGAATGATCCATAAACATTTTAAAGTGTCCTGCTAGCAAATAGTGCTAGTAGTTTTGTAATTCATAGACCATGGCCAATCCCTCCCGCTTCATGGTGGAGTAGTTGCGATCTGCACCAGAAAGTTTCCTACTAGCAAATGCAATTGGGTGATCAATGTCTCCATCTCTAGGCTGCGTAAGGATCGCTCCCAGGGTGATTCCTGATGCACCTACGTGAACATGGAATACCTTCATCCAATCAGGAAAGATGAGAATAGGGGTGGAGACCACCTTCTCCTTGAGTAGCTCGAAGCTTTTTTGACATTTGTCATCCGAAAAAAACGAAACATCCTTCTTAAGCAGTTTTTTCATAGGCACTGTGATTGGCATGTATCCTTGAATAAACTTGCTGTAGTAGCTTGTATGTCCGAGGATTGAACGCAGTTGTTTCTCAGTTGTAGGTACTACCAAATTTATGATAAATGTGACTTTTGTAGGGTCAACCATCAACCCCTGTTGGCAAACTATATGCTCGAGCAAGATTCTGAAGGGTACGCAGAATATGCACTTCTTGATATTTAGGGAAATATGGTGTTTTCTACAGGCATCCAACATCAGGCGTAGGTTCGAGACGTGCTTCTTAACCAAGTCGAAGACAGCCTAGTCTTCAAAGTATACCTCCAGAAACTTGTGGATGAACTCTTTGAATACTGTGACCACCACCCGCGAAAAGATGGCAGGGGCATGCTTGAGCCCAAAAGGCATGACATTATATTGAAAGGATCTCCATTTAGTAGCAAACATAGTTTTTCTATGATCTTCAGGTGTGATTTGGATTTGATGGTAGCTTAAGAATCCATCCGTAAATGAGTACGCTTCCTGCCCTCCCACGTTGTCAAGGATTTCGTCTGAGAATGGTGTGGGAAAGAGATCATGTATGCAGGCATCATTCAGTTTGTGTAAGTCCACATAGATCCATATTTCTCTCATTGTCTTTTTCTCCTGAACCACCATCGGGCTTACCCAGTCTGATTGTTTGACCAGTTCGATGATACCTGCGGTGAGCATCTTATCGATTTCTTCCTTAACCTTTCGCTTATACTTAGGATTCAGTCTATAAGGGCCCTGCTTCATAGGGTGTACATCTGGTTTTAACGTGATGCGCATGACTCCTAGGTCCCCTGTGATCCCCTTAAGCTCTGAAAACTTCGTCAAGAATAAGTCCTGATATTTTGTGAGTAGTTCTGCAACTTTTCCTATTGTATCATCATCCCAGTAATCCCCAATTTTAGCCAACTTAGGCTGCTCTTCCATACCAATTTTGACTTCTCATAGCTTCAGAGGCTTCATAACATCGATAGTATGTAGCGGGGGTCCCACAACTACATGCTCTCCCTCCAATTCCGAGATATAGATATTACGCGGATGTTCATCACATTCTTCGATGGCTATATTGCAGCAGTTGACAATATCCTGCATCTGCATTTCCCTTATTGGTGTCCCAAGTGTTGTGGAAGGGGATGATTCATCAAATACGAAGGTATCTATATCCTATAGAGCTACGTCAAGCACCTTTGTGCCCCCTATTAACCCAAATGTGCCTACAAATTCATCCTTAAATGTTTCCCAGTGGTAGGTGCACTAATGTAGCTCCTCATCTAAGTACCATGTGGTGCGAATTGGTCCCAAGGCATGAATAAACAAGTGAAACCATTCTTCTATAGTCTGGTCACACCATTTCTCCATCCAAGCTAACAAATGTTCGCGTGGGTCCCCTGGCCCAAGGAATGTCTTTACACGCAAGTGAACCGGAGGTTCAAATCATAGGACCATCATATCCTGAAATTCTTCCTAGTCCTATAATTCCCCCTTATGCATATCCCACCACCTCGCAGGTGTTGCACGCATAGCTAGATTAAGGCCCATAACCTTCGCTCCCTCGAAACTTCAGCTTCAAATGCTTGTAAAAACTTCTTAATACTACCAAAGCCATCGAAGTAGGGCAGTTCTATTACCTCAGAGGAGATGCATCAGAAATCCTTGGTGATTCTAAGGCACCGTAGCGCAAATACATCGTGTAGCTGATTCTACCAATTTTCCATCTCTCCGTTGAAGTCAGAGAAACATTCGCTATGTTTTTCCCAGTAGAGTACACCATCGGCCATGGGATTGATCCAATATTTTTATCGTGCAGTTAACTTATAGATATGATCCACATACTCTTCTTCGTGCACTGGATCCGTATACCTTTCTCCTTCTACAGGGTCTAATGGTACTATCACCCGTGTACCTTCATTTTCAAACACCATGCTTCTTTTCTTTAGATTGATTATACCTCCCATATCTATGGCCCAATCCAATCCTAGGAGCACAGGATAGGGGTCTGCATCCTCTACAATCTGAATGACCTCAAAGTCAACCCAGACCTTAACTCCTGCAATATCTATCACAATCTTTGATAGTCTCCCAAACAGTATGATATTCTGCTGATTGGCCATGCATAGCTAGATAGTGGACCATTCCAACTTTGGTTCTCCCATTCACTGCCAAGTTTTCTTAGGTAGTATGTTTGCATATGAGCCTAGGTCTAGAATAACCTGATCCATCTCATAATCACCAATTTACGTGGTTAGCCGCATTTCCCTACCAGTGCATTTCTTATGCTTGTATAGTTTGTGCACATCCTTTACTTCCATGGGTGGAGTAGTTATTTCTGCGCAGCTATCTATCAAAGCTTGGAGGTTTTCTATGTCCCTTTGGTTGTATAGCAGCTTCATACATGCCTGCAAAAATGGTTTGACCTCATCATCTGCTTTAAGGTTCACGAGGGCTTGAGAAGTATATGCCTCAGCCTTAGCAAAGTCTTGCCAAGCTGCGAAAAAGGCTTCCTTTTCCTTCTGTAAGTCCAAACCTTCCTGTTTGATGGCCGCTTTTCGAATAAGAGGCTCAGCTGCAACTTTCTCCTTAGCTCCCCCTGTGTCCATGCCACTGTGTGTTATGAAATTAATTCTTGGTCCTTCATCTCAAGGTTCTGCCTTAACCCTTTGTACATTCTATGTAGGTATCTTCTACTTTTCCTGCCTTTTGGCTATCAGAATTGGGTATTCTTCAATCACATGGTCTAGCTTTATGCAGTATCTGTAGGATTGTCTTGCAGGGTTTGGGCAGTCCCTGTAGAAATTTGAATAATAGCTTAATTATTCACCGAGATTATCTTGATTACACACTATTTAAGCTTCATGCATAATACATAACCTCTTCTACAATTGATCATCAATATGCGGAAATAGAAGCAGTCGCATGCGCACATTAAAACATAATCAAACACACATATCAACACAGTATGTAATGGGGAAAGAAATAGCTGAAAACCCCAAACTATATGTATATTATAATGATAGAGAACATGTAAAAATCATAGTACAATACTCCTCACAAGTACTCAGTACTATCTCCAAAAGTTACACACAAACTAACTCAGATTTTAACAAGTCACAGGTTCAAATCTCCTCCACTGTTTGCCTGCCTCTACTGCAAAATGCAAGATGAGAATGAATCTTGATGATTTCAAATTACCCCAGAATTTCTCACGTAGTCTTTAAAGGCATCTCTACTGAGTGTTGGATGCAAACCATGCATCACTATAGTCACAACTGATAGTCACACTCACCCTTTCACCCACCTCTAACACTAGTCTCCACTGAACTATCCATGCATTGCAGTTAACTGATGTTTTCTTTAGTTGATTTATGAGTTAATAATTAGTGAATTAATTAATAATTAGTTCACACCACTCATCACTAGTGTATTTATCAGTTAGACTAAATACAACTAGTTCAACTAAGTTAAACCGAACACAACTCCACCAACTGTCTCATCAACTCCACCAAACTCTGCCACATGAGTTCTAACTGAAGTCAACCATGCAATAGCTCAACTAACCCTAGGAATAGTGTAATTCCTTCTGTCATCTACATGTGCCACATTCGTAGCTTGAACTGAAGTGCTCCAAGAGGATAAGATAATGTTTATAGTCCAAATATTATTAAGGGTTAATAATATTTGACTGTTCTATTTTTAGCCCGGCAGTCTAAAAATAGATTCCGCCCAATGTCTAAAAATATGTCCATCTGCTTACCAACTCAACCAATCATTCAGAAGAAGATCCCGCAACTCATGTGACCATGATCCATGTCTAAAAATAGACATAGTCTAAAAATAGACTTTGCGACAAAAATCACCTGTGTGGGCCCCACCTAGTTTAGGTGATCACTTTCCAACTAGGATCAGGAAAGATGTTTCAGGATGCCTCCTTCACTGTTTCTTTTTGCAATCTTCAACAGTCCCTCACAAAGTTCCCTACCTCCCCACATTTATAGGAGATCAATTTTCCTCTTCACCTACCCGCGCTTCCTCTCCGGCCCCCTCCCCTGCCCCTAGCTGGGGAGCCACCTATGCCTGAGGGGGATCTTGGTGAAGAAGGGTACGATTGTACCCGATATAGGTTTCCCTGATATATCATTAGATCACAAGTTTGGACGTTCTGCTCATCATGTCCTACTGATCGGAAAAACCTGCACCATTGTTGCTTTAGTTTTGGGACATATGCACCTAGATGGGGGCATTGGTTAGTATCATGCAAGCCAATTATGTGACAATCATCACACCACAACACAGGTCCACTTGGTCCCAAGTGCAACGGACTAGGTCCCCCAACCTGTAAGTATTCTGCCAACAGTGGGCACTGATCCTTGGTATGCCTAGATACCCTACATCATATGCACCATATGTCTAGACTAGCTTCTTTCCCTCGGTCCTTTTTCAAGTTCTAGATCTCCATGTGGATCACCCCCATTTGCTCTTGGATTTGTTGTACTCCCAACTGGGTATCATCTCTCGGTGCAACTTCCAACTTCATAGAAATATCCAAGGCTTTTTCTTGTGATTCAATGGCTTGCTGACCCATAGGTACATACAGGTGAGGTAGTAACATAGAAATGAACCATTCCTTGTGTTGTCTGTCATCATACAAAAATTCCCCTTCTCTGATTACCTTCTTCAGCCACTATTCAACTTCCCATATAGAATTAGAGGGTCCTTGCTTGAAATCTTTTACATCATTCACTATCTGAGAGTAGGATTTAGGCTTCCGAAACTACTATTTTAGGGAATTCTTAACCTCTTGAATGGTCAAATTCGCATGTTGAGCTACGTATCCCATATACCAATCCAGGGCTCTTCCTTCAAAGGCAAGGGACAACTGCGCCCTCTTCACAACATCGTTGGCCACATTCTGCACAATCCATATCGCCTCTGTAACAAACCAGAACCGATCCATATCTTCGTCCCCTACACCCTTAAAGGTGGGTAACTTCATGTGTGAGGCCATCTCGTCTTCTGGTGGAGGAGGTACGGGTGAGTTCTTACCCCTGTGGTGATTTTAAGGTGGCGTAGTTGGAGGGCTATGCATAGCCGAGTCCCTTACTGGACTATAGATAGATCTATCTCCTTATTGATTAGATCTATAGTATTTACCACTCCATGTTGTATCTTTACTCTGATCGGAGCTCATTCACTCTGTATGGCTGCACAAAATTCTCTTTTCACACAACAATATCTTAATCACTAATGGCAAGGTTTTCATAAATTTACCCCGAAAACCCTTGAAGAATATCTGATCTACCTCAGGATAGGATATGAATTGATCGATTGCAAAATCTATCACAAATCCCCCTAGCACAATGTCCACCCAATGATATACCATACGAGTGATGGTGTTATCAATATTTTCTAACTACTGGATCAAATCTGGAGTCCACTGCGTGACCCGTTCGTCCTTCCAACATGCTTGGAAATCTACGAGCCTTGCAAGCCACTCTTGAAGCTCAGTCGCAAATTTCACAAAGAAAATTTTGTAGACCTCTGTAAAAATTTACTTATTATTCCACTTCTCTGCTGTCAACTTTGCGCTGCGATTTTATTTTACCACAAATTCCTGAACCTATTTTTCAAACAACTCTTTAATTTCTTTCTTCTCAGGTCTCCAATTTTCTCTTGGCATTACCCAATTCCTCTCTCAAAATGCACCCAGTCCCGGCAACGGAACCTTTTGTTGGTCCGAGGGGTCCTGACCTAGGTTCATAGGTTAAGGTCTTCCAAAAAACGCCTATACTACTGGCCCTTTCGGCAGTGACCTGCTTTCACAGGCCAAAGTCTCACCTGAAGCAATATGGGAAGGTTCTGGAACCAGGTTTTCGCACCCTGAGAGAGAGTATGTAATTCAAGTAGATCTGCGTTTGCAGCTTATCAGGTTCGCACAAGAAAAATCTATTCACAGGTTTGTTAACAGTATAATTTACACTATAACATAGCTATAGATCTAGTCAATACCTTCGCATCCATGTGCGTATCAACAGTTATCAGTACACAATATCATAACACATCATTAATAGATTATAGATACACCATAACATAGATAGATTTGCAACATAACATGTAACATATAATACAACTGTATTCTTAGTTCTAACAGATCCCAAAGATTCGCATCAACAGTAACACATCAGATCCGATAACACAGAACTACTTTAACTATATCCGCATATATTAGCATCAAAACCCATTACAATCCAAACACAGCCTGTGCACACAGCCAACAGGGTCTGCACACAGCAGGACTAAGGATATCTGCACACACAGCTAGCAGGATTCCTTACCCAAACGACCCAACAACAGATCTAATAATCTGCACTTAGCATCAGAATTAATTCTTGCCTACCTTAAGGCTCAAAATTTTCATCTATTTATATCGACTTATCCTATGCTTCCAGTGGTCCACAAACCATGGTTTGTGGACTCTTGGTCTACCCTTGACCCATTACAATGCATCCTGGGCTTTGACCCACCCCAAAACCCCTGTGTTAGACTAATTAATACCAAAAATATACAAAATTGTACAAAATTCACAACTTTTAGGGTACCCTGTTCCAACAAGCAGTTGGCAGCATGATGTAGAAATTTGAGAGGGAGCTACAGTACATATGTTGTAGTGTCAGTGACAGAGACATGGGAAGTAGTACAGGGAGCAGCAATGGAGTGGATGAAGGGAAGCAGGCCAAGAATCAGTGCAGATACTGGTGCCAAAGATCAGGGCAATGCTTCAGTGTGGAAGTATTGCTAGAGCACACTCCTCACTAAGAGGGAGTGTTGAGATTTTGGGGTAGCATCGGGTGTGCTCTAGCACTGAAATTTTGTGGAGGGGATAGAACACATGAGATCTCCAAGACCCAAAAAGCGATTGGAGAAATTATATATGGTATAAAAGTTATTCAAATAATTAATTTTTTTAATGAGGACCCTAAGTCTAACTTAGGGAAATTAAAAAATTAAAGTGAATTAATTTATAGATGTGATGAGAATGTTCTAAGTGATGTGGATCAAGCATTATTTTAATCTTATTCATTGATTAGAGATTATATCATGACCGTTGATGTGTCAATGAGAAAAGTATAAATGAAGGGTTGAGGTCAATTGGAGGATACATAAACAAAGTCTAAGAGATCGAATTCTTTTGATGAAGCAGTGCTCAGACGAAGATTAGATCTGAGATACTCGGAGTTGCAGTGAGGGGCAGATGTAGTGATTGGTTAGGAGGGCCAAAAGTACATCGTAGATCAAGGGAAACAAAGACGCAGTGAAGGCAGCACAACCATCAGAGGGTGTAACGTAGTTCCTCAGGAGGGAGATGTAGGCCCACATAGGGCCCACTCAAGGGCAATGGATTGTCTCCAAGAAGAAGTCTAAAATTCACCAAAAGAAGGGGCAATGGATTGTCTCCAAGAAGAAGTCTAAAATTCACCAAAATCAAGGGCTTCTGAGCCAGCAGGGCTAAAACCAGACTCCACAGAAGCAGATTCATGCAGAGCTAGGGTGACGTACTCCCTCTGCTAAGGCTACACAGGTTGACGCAGTAGTTGCATAGAGCCAGATGGGGTTTCACCAGTTTCTCATTCAAATCAATCGGTACTTGCGAGAGTGAGGTATATCTCATGTCTATCTCTGATTGCCAAGTATTTCTCTATTAGGTGAGCCGAGTTATGGCACCCTAGATGTACTTAGAAAATGTTGCTTAATAATAATAAAACCTCATATATGTTGCACTGGTTTTCCCACATTGGTTTTTTTCAGGGACATTTGTCCGAAAAATATATGTGTCATTTTCCAAATGTGCATGATGTTCAGTTAATGATATATATTTGTGTAGGCTGCTATTTTTGTTTACTTCAAATTTTTTCTGAATATTCAGTTAAATAACTTGTGCAATAAATCAAGTAGGAGAATTAAATCAATAGTTAGCAATAGGATTTATGTGCTCAGAAATTTTCACATGGTATCAGAGCATTGCAGATAAAGTTGAACCATCAACAAAGTGGCTAAAGATATTTGTTGCAGGAAGTGAAGTTGAAGTAGCACTGACCCAAAAGAACATATCACAACACCAAGAGGGACACAAACTCTACAAGGGTGATGCAGAGTCATTCTACTCATGCGTAGGCTGATGCAACTCTAGATAGGTGAAGTAGAGGCTAACGCAGCACTAGGAGAGGGACGTTGAGGTAGTCTGCTCACGAAGATGCTAATGCAACACAAGGAGGGTGACATAGTCTGAGTTGGAGAGTTTTTTTTCCTTTTTTTGAGGCTAGAAGTGCAGTTTCTAATATTCAGAAGTTGTTGGTGTGGCATAGGTTCTGTCGGTGCTAAACAATTCCTAGTAAAGGTGACAAAAGTGGGAGGAGAATAGTCGCTCAACAAAATTTTTCTAAAGAAATATGATATTCAATCAAGAGGGTGATCATATAGGATTGATTTAGGAGGTTTGGAAGAGGATTTCTGGGAGGGAAATTTGTTGTCAGAGGGAGTAGCTACTCTAGAGGGTTTCTATCACCAAGAAACATCGATTCGACCTTTTGTTGTGTGCAACAATAATAGAAGGGAGAGGAGTACCCGCTTCTATAGATGTTGAGCTAGATGGCCCCGTACAGACTACGTGATCGGGACAGGTTGGATGGTGTGTCCAACTTCATGATCTATAAGGTTATAATATTGACAGTCCTAGAGGAGTATAGTATCAGAGACCACGCATAAAATTTCTTAGTTGTGTTGAACAATGTAGACACTCTGAATAAGTTTAACAATAATTAGGCACAAAGCGTTTGATCATGGATGGAGGTGAAGGACCATGTGATCCCACACAGTGGTATCAAAACTCATAGACTTGGCTCAGCCTGTGGAGCATGCATTCTATGACACCGGAGGATAGGAAAAACATCAGATACCAAAGGCAAAGATATAGAAGAAGATAAAGGAGGCTCGAGACTACACTCAACCAGGTTGACAACGTTTTGATGGTAGAAGAAAGAGGAAATGCACCTATGGAAGAGGAAGGAGATGAGGGGATTGAGTTTGCTCAACTCCTTTTGAAATTAGTACAAGACCTCACTAAGAGGATTAAGGAGATGGGGCAGAAGATTGGTGGAGACAATAAGCAGAAGGGGATTCAAGGGGAATTCTAGAACGGGGAAGGATATGGCACCTCACATCATCCACTCGGTCCTAACACTGAGCAGCAGGTGGTGCCACGCACTCCACCACGCTCTACCATCTCCATGTTTTTGGCTTCAAAAGTAGGAACAGGAGGTATGCAAGAGCCAAAGGTGGCTCACTATGGAGATTGTTTTGTGGAGTATTAGCCTTATGGGCTAGAATTTGTAGGTGCTCTGACCTTCAATGAGTTATGTCAACTGAAGAACAACAATAGACCCAGGGGAAAAACTAGAGGAGGAGGGTATACGTAGGCCAATCATCTGTAGCATACCATGGGCAGACTTTTTCTGCTAACTTTTGATTGGTCATCAAACTGTTTAGCCAAAGCTTGGGTGGAGAAGTTGGACATCTATTTTGAGCTTAACCAGATAACAAAGGTAGAGGCCATCAAGGTCGTTACGCTGCACCTAGAGGGAGAGGTCCATGACTGGTGGTTTCATGGGATGACCAAGCTGGGTCACTCAGGAGTGACAACTTATGATGAATTTACCAAGAGGGTGTTGGAGAGATTTGATTAGAAGGATCTAGAGGAGCATTTCATGGAGCTTACTAGGCTCATACAGTCAGGAAACCTGGAGACCTACATTTCATAATTCCTTAGACTCTCGGTGATGGTTCCACATTTTTCAAAACCAAGGAGGATTTACATGTTCATAAATGGTATGACAGAGCCTTTGCATGGGCTAGTGAAGTCTACTTGGCCCACTATGCTGCAGGACTTAGTTGGGAGGACTAGAGATTTACAGGACGCTCTACTGAGGACGAGGGCTCTCATGCCCAACAGACCAAATTTCCAGTAGAGAGGGAGGGACATGAGAGATCCACCCCCGAGAGGGAACCATGGAAGAGCGCCATTAGATGATGAGACCTGGAGGGATTTGAGGTGGAAGAAGCTCTACTTCACCTACCAAGAGCCATGGGCACCTGGTCATCGGTGTGACAAAGGGAAGGCAAACTATATTGAGGTCTTCTACGACAATGAGGGGGAAGAGGAGGAACAATTTGATATGGGAGGAGATACTGGCACAAGAGCACCAGGGGAGGATCCTCCACCACCACCTCCTCCAGTAGCAGCAGGATTAATGTTTGAACCAACTGGAGGGGTCCTTACATCTTTGCGAAAAGTACCCAAGTACCTAACATTGAAGGTCCGGGGGACTGTTCAAGAACAGTGTGTCTTGGTGCTAGTGGACATCGGGGTTATGCAAAACTTCATCAATGCTTAGATGGTGCAAAGAAGGGGCATACATAGAGAGAGCTTTGATGGGTTTTCGGTGCTATTTTTGGGGGCGAGGACCATGCAGTGCATGCATTATGTCCCAACTTTGATGGTGACCATGGGGACATACTCACTAACATACCATTTTTTTTTGGTCGACATTCCGAAAACCAACATGGTGTTGGGGGTTCAGTGGTTTATCACTCTTGGTAGAGTCACTACTGACTAGAAGACACTGGACATGGATTTCGTGGATAAGAGTGGGAAATAGGTGATGCTTAGGAGCATGCATACATACCCCCCAAACAGTTTCTGCACATAGGATATAGACATATTTATGGTGGTGAGACACATAGTGGGTAGTTGAGTTGAGAATCTCATATGCAAGTGTTTCAGGCCAACTCATGCATCCCAATATCTAGACTCTCCTAGACCGTTACTCTACGGTTCTTAGGGACATTCCGCTAGGGAAACCACCTGACCAGGGGTTTGAGCACACTATCTAGTTGAAGCCCCACATTAAGGCCATGATCACCACCCCCTATAGGAATCCCGAGGCCTATAGGGATGATATTGAGAGAGGTATCCATGAGCTATTGGCATTGGGGCACATCAAGCCCATCATGAGTCCTTTCGCTTCTTCAGTTTTTCTGGTCAAGAATAGGGATGGGATGTTGCGAATGTGAATATACTATAGGGCCTTGAATAAGAAAACTATGAAGAATCGCTACCCAATCCCCAGGATTGATGAGTTGATGGATGAGCTAAGGGGAGCGAAGTTCTTCTCCAAGATTGATCTAAGATCGGGGTACCATTAGATTTGGGTGAGGGAAAAGGATTTCGCCGAGACTACGTTTCAATGTCACTATGGCAACTTCGAGTTCTTGGTGGTGCCCTTTAGGCTGAATAATGCTTTGGCTACTTTCTAGTCTTGCATGAACCACATCTTCTGTGGTCATCTTAGGAAATTTTTGCTAGTGTTCTTTGACGATATCCTGATATACAGTTGCACATGGGAGGAGCACTTACAACACATAGAGACAATACTACATATCCTAAAGGAGCAATGTTGTGAAACTAGCTCCAAAAATATAAGAAAAGAGATATCAATGCCTTAGAAATAAGCCACTTCGAGGGGGCAACCTCCAATACATTACATTAATGAAAAATTCTTGGATGATACAAATTACAAAACATCCTTTGTATATATAGGAGTCCATGGGGCCATAATGTAATCCTAGTGGAGAGACAATGTAATCCTAGCCGACCTAATAATAATAATTTAAGGGCACAATAATAACAATATGGGGGTTATAAGGGTACAATAATAACAATAAGGGGGTTAAAATAACAACAATAAGGGACTATACTAGTAATATAGGGACCTAACATGCCCCTCTCATTCAAAAAAGTGTTGTCCTCAATGCTTGAGTAACTCTGGGTGCTTCTGTATAAAATTATCATCCTCCCATGTAGAATCTTCAGTGGGTAAGTTCTTCCACTTGATGAGATACTCTAAAATTGATCGATTTCGTAGTTGTCGAGTTCTTTTTTCTGTGACCACTTCAGGTTCCAATATGATTTTTCCTTCCTCATCAAGTTCTGGCAATATTGTTTGAACTAGAATATGTTCACCTATAACCTTCTTTAAGCATGAAACATGGAAAACTGGATGCACTCGTGAAGAAGCAGGAAGCTCCAATTTGTATGCCATAGTACCAATCTTTTTCAACACCTTATAAGGACCATAGTACTTTGGTGATAATTTATTATCCTTCTTAGCTTGCTTGAGGGACATTTTTTTTATGGTTGTAGCTATAAAAATACCCAGTCTCCTACATCAAAACTTCTCTCACTGCAATGTTGATCTGCCTATTGTTTCATTCGATTTTGTGCCAAATTCAAGTTATCCTTTAAGGGTTGGAGAAATTCTTGTTGATGCTTGATGTGATCTTCCACTACTTGAACCTTCGAATTTTCTCTTAAAGATGATGTGATGGATGGTGGATGATATCCATAAAGTGACATAAATGGGATCATTTTTGCTGCAGTATGGAAGGAAGTGTTATACCACTATTCAACGAGAGGTAACCACTTGACCCATTGTGTTTTTTTATTAGATACAAAAAAATGAAGATATCCTTCCAAACATTTATTTACTATATCAGTTTGACCATCAGATTGAGGATGATAAGATGAGCTATGAGCTAATTGAGTACCCAAACAAGAAAATAACTCTGTCCAAAAATTTCCAGTAAAAATGGAATGTCTGTCGCTCACAATAACCCTTGGGTTTCCATGTAGCTTTTGAATTGTGTCCATAAATGTAGTAGCAATTGTACTTGCTTTAAATGGATGACATAATGCACAAAAGTGTGCATACTTGGTAATTCTATCAACTACCACCATGATGACACTCTTTCCTTTGGACTTAGGTAAACCTGTGATAAAATCCATTGAAATATCCTCCCAACGTTGACTTGGAATGGATAAAGGTTTTAGAAGTCTCAGGGTCTTAATTGTCTCAAATTTATTCTGCTAGCAAACCAAACATTTCGCCACAAACTTTTTAATATCAGATTTAAGGCCATCCCAAAAAAATTCTTTCTTCACCCTATGGTAAGTTTTTAAAAATCCTGAGTGTCCTCCTAAAGGAGAAGTGTGCAATTCCAAAAGAATATTTTATTTTAGTTGGGAATTCTTACAAAGATATAAACGATCTTTGTACCATAAAGAATCATTTTTACAACTAAATGTACCAGATGGACTAGGATCTTGTTGCAATTTTTGAATGAGTGTCCATACTTCTTTGTCCTTCTTCCATTCATCTCTTACGTCGGTTATCCAATCTGGTTGGATAATAGAAATGGCACAAAGTAATGCTTCCACCTCTTCATTCTTTCTTGAGAGTGCATCTGCAATAACATTAATCTTCCCTTCACTAGAAAATTTGGCAGAATTTTCGACAGCCAATTCGTCGCTATTCTGACACATAGTCGTCGCAAGAGTGACAGTTCGAGGATGGGAAAAACGTGGTTTTCTATCCCGTCACAATTCTGACGCACTTAAAAAGTGTCACACTACCGACACTTTTTTCGTCGCTTCCAAATAGGCGTTTCTCTTCTGGCGTTTCCCAAACCGTCGCGCTTTCGACATTTGTAAACGGTCACACTTCCGACGAAATTTGGTCCGACGTTTTGAACGTCGCTCTTCCGACGTTTGTAAACTGTCGCAATTCCGACGAAATGTGGTCCGAAGTTTTGAGTGTCGCTCTTCCGACGTTTGTAAACTGTCGCAATACCGATGCAATGTGGTCCGAAGTTTTGGACGTCGTTCTTCTGACGTTTGTAAACTGTCGCAATTCCAACGAAATATGGTCCGACGTTTTGAATGCCACTCTTCCGACGTTTGTAAATTGTCGCAATTCCGACAAAATGTGGTCCGACGTTTTGAACGTCGCTCGTCCAACATTTTTATACTGCCGCTCTTCCCACGTTTTTAAGCTGTCACAATTCCGATGCTTACAAGGCGTTGGTATACCGACGGCGAGTTCAATTTTAAAAAAAAATGAAACTTTAAAAAATGATAATAAATCTCCAATATTTTTTATGAATTGTGGGCGTTCCAATGACCGTGAAATATTAATATAATAAACCACCCCGCAGCGCTTCGACTATCAACAATCATTTTTTTTTCACAAGAGAAAAAATGTTGTTTTGAATATATTATATGAAGTAAAACAGTCCATGAAGTCATTACATTTTCACATCTGAAGATTGGAACCCAAATATCCATCCGGAAAAGTGGAAGTCCCACCCCAGAAAATGATAGAAAAATACCCCATGTCACATACAGGGACATGATATAAAACCCAATAACGGTCCACATGGAGATTATCGACAATCTGAGAAAGCATCCAAATATGCCCGAGGCATCTATAAGAAAGTGAAATAGCAGTATGTAGAATAGTAAAGCAACAAATAGAGTACCGACGTCCATTGTTCCAAATACAAATTAAAGTACCCAAAATCCTTGAACATAGAAAAACGCTAATCATGTGAGGAGTGTGATATGTCCAAAATATAAAAAGACCATCAGACCATATCAATAAACCAGCAACATAGACCAGCATCGTTAGTTTTGAAGGCAGAGTGATAAACATTAATCATTTTTTTTTCACAAGAGAAAAAACGTTGTTTTGAATATATTATATGAAGTAAAACAGTCCATGAAGTTATTACATTTTCACATCTGAAGATTGGAACCCAAATATCCATCCATAAAAGTGGAAGTCCCACCCCAGACAATGATAGAAAAATACCCCATGTCACATACAGTGACTTGATATAAAACCCAGTAACGGTCCACATGGAGATTATCGACAATCTGAGAAAGCATCCAAATATGCCCGAGGCATCTATAAGAAAGTGAAATAGTAGTATGTAGAATAGTAAAGCAACAGATAGAGTACTGACGTCCATTTTTCCAAACAAAAATTAAAGTACCCAAAATCCTTGAACAAAGAAAAACGCTAATCATTTGAGGAGTGTGATATGTAGAAAATATAAAAAGAGCATCAGACCATATCAATAAACCCGCATCACTATTTTTGAAGGTAGAGTGATAAACATTAATCATTTTTTTTCACAAGAGAAAAAACGATGTTTTGAATATATTATATGAAGTAAAACAGTCCATGAAGTCATTACATTTTCACATCTGAAAATTGAAACCCAAATATCCATCCAGAAAAGTGGAAGTCCCACCCCAGAAAATGATAGAAAAATACCCTATGTCACATACAGGGACATGATATAAAACCCAGTAACGGTACACATGGAGATTATCGAAAATATGAGAAAGCATCCAAATATGCCCAAGGCATCTATAAGAAAGTGAAATAGCAGTATGTAGAATAGTAAAGCAACAGATAGAGTACCGACGTCCATTGTTCCAAATACAAATTAAAGTACCCAAAATCCTTGAACACAGAAAAACGCTAATCATGTGAGGAGTGTGATATGTCCAAAATATAAAAAGACCATCAGACCATATCAATAAACCAGCAACATAGACCAGCATCGCTAGTTTGAAGGCAGAGTGATAACTTGTCAACACATAAAATAGTATCATAAAGCGGATACAGGAAATGTGCAGAGACATGTACTGTTGATATAAGCCTCACACAAAAAGCATCCATGATAGAGCAAAAATATGTATAAACCCAGGGTTGATTGTATGTTTTGGCTCGCTTGTTCCCGGAAATAAAAACCATCTGCAGAAACCCAAGCTCGCTTGATTCCAAAATTGGTAACCATCTGTTGCATCCGAGATGTAAGGTTCAGGCTCACTTGTTTCCATTAGTAGCCCGCTACAACATCCACCCTGTTCATAGCAAAAAGGATCCTGTAGATATACAGAGAAAGAGTATAATACATAGACCATATAAACATGGCTCTATATTTCAAAAAACAGGTTTAAAATAGAAACAGGGCAACATTTTTTTTTTCCAATTGTTATGAACATAATTCGACCGTGAAATATTAATATAATAAAACACCCTGCAGCGCTTCGATTATAAACAATCATATAAACATGGCTCTGTATTTCAAAAAATAGGTTTAAAATAGAAACAGGGCAACATTTTTTTTTCTAAGTAAATTTAATCTATTAATAGTGGGAATAAAATTACACCGAAGTCAAAAACATTGCCCAGACGCATGGCAAATTTGTCATCAAAAAATCAAAAAATTAAGAACACTGCCCTCATATGGGGAAACTAGTCTTGAACGTTTACAGAATTCAAAAATATTACAGAGGTCCAGCACAGTAATATAATCTAAAAGCAGCCCAATTAAGTGGGCCGCGAAGCAAGAAAAACAAATTAACCAAACTACTCCTCCAGCTCCTCGACAATTTGGCACCATCCTTCGGAAGGTCCAAGATCGCTAGGTGCTACCTCCACAGTCATGCCACCACTCCCCTCCTGAAGGCCCGAATGCTGGCTGGTTTTTTCTGAGCTCAGACCCGCCGGACGGGTGCATTTTTCTTCCATTTGGGCCTCCTCATGGAAAACCACAGTAATTGAAGTTGTGATTCGTGGGTGGTTCAGAGAGCAATTAAAGGAAAAAAGTGCAGTGCGTGTCGTGGGAGAAGGTGAAGCGGTGGGGAAATGAGGAGCAGGGGAGGCCATACGGTGGCCAGATCCTAGAACATGACCCCGCCCACTTCTAGTATCTGGATAGCGACCTGCGTGATAATAACTAGACTGGGAAGACGACTCGGTTGAGGAGCTGGAGGGAGCGCGCAAGGGTTGACCTCTAGTGCTCCCCCCATGGCAACACATCATTTGATGCAGGCGAGGCATGGGTGCAGTCTCAGCAGTGGGCACAAGAGGAGACAGAGAAGCAGAATTTCAAGAAACAGAGGAAGATAGAAAAGGACCAGACCGAGAGAAATGCAGATATGCAGCAAGGTCTAAGCAGCAGTTTAGCTGGCCACTTCTCCTTCTCATCACAATGAGCAGGCAGTGTAACCCAGCAACCAGCTCATCTGAAAAACCATAGAGAAATGTCATTTTATCGACTTGACTACAATGGAATCGAAGGACACCCATCATAATTAATCTCTGATCATTAATGAGAGCCGAAGGCCGGATCATATTGGAGCATGCGGAATCGCTAACAGGAGTGGAGGTCTGATCTTGAACAGTGTTAAAACTTAATGCGATTTGATGTGAAAACCTTGGAACTTAATTGAACAGCGTTAAAACTTAATGCGATTAATATGAAATCTCCACATCCATGTCCCATCACCTTAAATGCCATCGAATGCACCCTCATCCGGGAACAGGGCAACATTTGATTGAGGACACATGGTAGAAATTGATTAGAGCGGATCTTTGTTTGGGCGGCTCGCGCAGTGGAAATATGGACCCGAAAAATATTAGGGCGAATTTGATAATAAATTCGCGTCACAACTCTCCCTCCGTACGCCAACCCAACTTCGGACCTGAAAAAGATTAGGGTGGAATTCAATTGGTTTTCGCGTCACAAAATTGGCCGACGTCAGCAGGCTATTTTGGAACGCGAATTTGGTTTGAATTATGGTTTATCACCGTTTGAATTCCGGCGGGCTCAACTTAAGAACAATTTTGTTTGATCCCATCTTATAAAATTTGTGTTGGTTTTCTTTGATAATACACATATTTATAATAAATCATGGGAATACCACACTAAAAATGTGGAAAAGTTATATAAATTATTGAGAACAATCATTTTTGTGTAAAAATATCCAAATGTGCTTTTGGGAAATAAGAATTCGAGTATTTGGTTCATATTGTTTTAAAGGAAGGAGTGAAGTTGGAGCCTCAAAAGATGCAAGCTCTTACAAAATGACCTATTCCTAAGAAAATCAAGGTTCTTAGAATATTTTTTAGACTTACATGACATTATTGATAATTTTTTAAGAATTATGCATGCATTTCAAGTCCACTCACATGTCTCTTGAAGAAAATATCATTTATATGGAATGATGAGGCTACTTTGGCATTCTCTCTTTTAATGGATGCCATGTCTTCTACACCAACATCGGTTGCACCTACTTTTGGTAAAAAATTCATAGTAGAGTGTGAGGCACTAGGACAAAGAATTTACGTAACATTAACACAATAAGGGATATCATTGGCTTTTAAAAGCAAGGAATTCAAAGAAAATATTTGGTGAAATCTACGTATGAAAAATAAATGGAAGAAATATTACATGCAATAAAAAATGGGGATAGTATATCATTGGGAGGTACTTTAAAGTCAAGATATACCATGATAGCATAAATTATTTTTTGAAGCTATGATTTTCATTAGAAGATTAACAAAAATGAGGAGAAAAAATGCAAAGTTTTAATTTTGAAATAATCTGCAAAAAGGGTAAGGAAAATTTAGTACATGATGCTCTTTCTAAAATAGAAGAGGCCTCAAATTTATATCCAATTACATTTTCTATTCCTGGGTGGCTAGAAGAAGCTTGCCATAATGGAAAAATGACAATAGTACTAAACAAAAACTAAAATTTATAAAGGATGGGATGAACTCTATGGAGCATTGGGAGTGAAAGAGATATACTTTGGTGCAAATGTAGAATATTTTTATGCACGCAAGCATATTTGAATAAACAAATATTAAGGGAGTCCCATGTCTCTCTGATGGTAGGACGCAGGGTTCCTTAAAACATCTCAAAGGATCAAAAAATATATTTTTGTAAGGAATGAAGAAAGATATTCAAAATTTTGTAAGATAAGGTTAGGTTTGCATAATAAATAAAAGAGAGATAGTAAAATCTCTAGGGTTACTTCAACCATTCCACATACATATTCAAATACTAGAAGATATATCAATAGACTTTATTACAGGGTTAATGAAATATAAAGGTAAGTATTACATTTTTGTGGTCATTTATATAGACAAATTTTGTAGATTTTTTTTGTAGAGCTCAAAGTACATAAACAACAAGCCAAGTGGCAGAAGTGTCCGTGAAAGAAATTCATAGTCTTCATGGTTTTCCTAAAGTAATCGTAACAAGAAACTTTTGGAAATAATTATTTAATATGAGTGGAGAAACACTAGCTGCCATGAGTTATACATATCAAACACAATCAAATGGTCAAACAAAAATAGTTAACAAATGTTTTTAAGGTTATCTACAATGTTACTCTTTAGAAAAGAAATCTTAATGGATGAAGTGGGTTCGTCATGGAAGAATGGTAATATGATACTACCTATCACACATCTACTAAAATTTCCCCATTTAAGGCCCTTTATGGATATCCAACTCCTAGTATCTCATACTTTTTGCAAGATAATTCCAAAGTATAGGAAACAGAGTCACATATGGAAAATACTAAAGAAACTTTGAAAATTATTATGGAAAACCTTCAAATGACATGAAACATGATAAAACAACAAGGGGAACAACATTTAAGTGAAAGATAATTTGAGGGTAATTGGGTATTTTTTAGATTATAGCATTATAAGCAATCTTCATTCAAGAAAAAGAAGAATAAAGAATTAGCTCAAAAATGTTATGGCCCTAAATAATTATTCATAGGATTGCACAAGTGGTATAGAAGTTAATTTTCCTTCTTCTTGCATTCATAAGGTTTTTCATGTATCTTGCCTAAAAAAAGTTTTGGGAAAAAATATGCCAATGTAAATAGAACTTCCAAAATTAGATGAAGAAAGAAAGTTGATTCTTGAACCACAAAAAGTTATAGATAAACATTCTGTATCTCTTTGACATATAACCATTATGAAGTACCTAATCAAGTGGAAGAATATTCCTCTAGAAGAAAGTACATGGTAAAATGATCAATTCGTGATGAAATACCCACGGCTAAAGGGTTCGTTTGAAGTTTTGACAAAGGTTTTTTTATATGTTTTATATAATGTGCGGCGGAATAGTTTTATTGTTTGTTAAGGTCCCACACAGTGATAAAATTTGAAGGGAAGGTCCGAATTTCAATTAGAGGGGCATATATCTATGTCACCCTTCCATAATGAAAAGCTTTAAAAAAAAAACTTTTCAATTGACCACAATAAATTATTTTTACATTTCATTTTCAGAAAGACAAAACAATCAATCTTTATATTAATAAAATACTGTTACATATACAACAATGAAGAAGGCTCCATCTTTCATTTCTTAAATATCTCATTGGCAATGTCAACATAAGTCTTGAAGACACTATTATAAGAATTTGGATACATACCATCGGGATATAGGAGATTCTTATGTGTCAGATTGTGTAATGCAATTTTGACTTTGTCTCACAAGGAGCAGCAGCATGGAGGTCTGGATTTTTCTTATAGAAATTTTTTATTATTATTTGAAACATTGTTTATACATATGAATACAATAATGAAATTGTGAGCATGGTGGACAATTATTCAAGCTCATGATGCCAAACCATGATGATGTAAGTTTGGAATTTAGCATTTTTACATGTTAAAGACAAATAGTCAAAATCACTGACAACTTAGTATGCCATAATTAATAATCATTCCCTGTTCACTTTTGTTAATAGGTTTATGTCACACGATGATCTCTCTTCTCTGGCATTTGCTTGTATTGAAGATCACTATTCTAGGAATAAGGAGTTATTTTCTCCAAAAATAACCCTAGCCAAACATTGACAATGCATCAAGGATATCTTTCTATGCTTCATAAGTACATATGTTCTACTTCTAAATCATGTCTTGGAAGTGGTTTTTTTGCTGGAAATTATTCACCAGTTGGTTTCATACCAAATTCTTTTTCTCATTTTCAGCATCCAATACATGAAACAGATAATGGTTTAAAAAAACATAAATATTTGAAATTTTGGAAGAATTGTCTAGCACACTTTGAATATGAATTTTGAAGTCAAGTGCATGATTCTGTATAGGATCAAGTGTCATTTTGAATACCAAATGTTTCACAAGAAACTTCTCAACATGCTACCCTACAGTAAGGATTAAATGATAATATTGCATCAATTATTTCCATAATAAAAGTGCACCTCGGCCATAAGACTAAACAAATACAAATGTTGTAGATCTAATAAGACCACACTATCAAATGTATTCCACAAGGCCAATACTATATGAAAAATGAAAAGGAGTTTGCAACCAAAAATACCTTAGGCAACTAATTCAATTAGATACACCAAACCATCAGCAAACGGGAAAACCAGCCTACTCAAAAGGCAAGCGTTTACCTCCTTTGACAAAATTTTGAGTTCCGAAACAAGGGCCTTTATTGTCTTGTCAATGCCCCTAGTAATTTGAACGGGGTTTGCACCTGCTGCAACAACCTAAACAAAAGGTTTCATTTCAAATTATTTTCCACAAATTTAAGATACAACCATTGTCAGTTTTGTATTTCCTAACAAGCTCATAAATTTTGACAAAAGAACCAAAATTTTTTAATACCTGATAGCAATTTTTCACTCAAAAACTATCTTAGACTCAATAAGCCCAACCCAAAACTAAAAAACCAAACACCATAAGACCCTACAAAAATGAATAGATGATCTTAATCCAGTACTATTGACAAAAAGTTACCTTTACACCCTCACTTATTAAACCCTGTGCTGTTGAATTTTAACTTCAACTGCTGCAGCAGAAGGACGGATGCAACAGCAACATTTGTTTTTGGAGGTTGCTTGCACACCATCCAGAAATTTAATTCAGCATTTAAAATTCCTGCAAGTTTTTTTATAGACTGCCGCAACCATATTTCTGTACAGGATTGTATTTAAACACAACAACCAACATTAACACAATTCACCAACCAGAAATTTAACCCCCAGTTTTGTAAATTCAAAAGGAGGACACGTGGAGAATTAATATTGGATCACATGAAATTGAAGGGAATCTGAAAATCTGAAAACCATACCCGAATTTTTTATAAGGCACATTGGATTGAGAATTCACGTTACAAATTAGGCAGGCGTCAGCATCCCATTTTGGAACGCGAATTTGGTTTGAAATTCAATCTATTCAGACTTTTGAAGTTTGACGGAAAGGGTTTTTTAATGTTTTGATAGTTTAATTTTATGTATGCTTTAATATATACATATGTTTTAAACATATGTTATATATATATCATATGCGAAATGAAAGGTGGGCCATAGAATTTAGTTTTAATTTTTTTTTTTTAAATAGGGTTTATTATAATATGTTTTATATGCTACAGCATATAAAAATAAAAAGGACAAAAAATCTTGGTAGTTTTTTTTATAGACAGTACGTAAATTTTTTATTACACAGCAGTGTAGTGAAAGACTGAGTGTAACTTTTTAGCTGTGTATGCATAGCAGTGCGAAAGTGAAAAACACAACAGAGTGTTTTAGAGACAGAGTGTGTTTGTTTTGAACAGACAGTGAGTTGGTTTTATGCACTGCGTTTTGTAGCAGTCATAATTTTGTAATCCCTCTCAGTGAGGAAGAATTGTAATAGTTTTTTTTTTAGTTATTGAAGGGAATAGAAGTTTTTTTTCAAAGTATTGAAACTCTGTCTCCTGTCAAAGAAATTTTTATTTTCTCTGTGTTAGAGGAAGGGAGATTTATTATCCATTCATTGTTCTAAAATTTTTCAATATTCCAACATGTGAAAGAACAACAGATGTTGTGGTTCCATCCCCAGCTAAATCATTTGTCTTTTCCGCAGCTTTCCTTACCAACTTGGCCCCAATATTTTCAACTGGGTTCTCTAATTCAACCCCTCTAATTCAACCAATAAAAAGGCCAAAACCATAGCATTGAGATACATTTCATTACACTGTCAATAACAATAAAATTTGACTCAGCCATAACCCTTTCCTTTTATTGTTGTGAAAAGCTTTATGCATTACTCTAATGTGGCTAATCCATAGGCCAAGTAGATATTTCTTCATAAATATGTTTTCCTTTCTTTTACTGAAGTTTTATATGCTACACTAAATCTCAGTTCATTTCAGAGACCCAAACCTAACGATAAAAATCAACCGAAAGTAACATCTTCTTTTAATAAATTAACCTCATGGCTCTTGTCCATTAACATCTGTTAACTATTTTAGAGAGCCTTTTCTCAGACAACATTTTCTTGCTGCCCAGGGTGGCCTCAATAATCCTGCAAAAGGTGCCCACTGCTAGAAAAATCTAATACTTTGTGTCTGTGAAATTAAATGCCATATATATTTAAACAACCCACTCCACTTTGAAAAATTAAAATAACATATTAAAATCGAATATAAGTGGACAAGGAAAGATCCACCGCAGTGAAGTTTCACGTGCAGGTGACCTTCCTTTAAACATAATTTTTTCTCTGACCTGCAATTTTTTTGTCACTGAGCCATCCTTGTTGAAGTACAACTCCTTTTCCATAGATCTTGTATTAAATACCTTCTCTCTGTCGTGTAATCTCAGAGTCCCTCTTCTGCTTGAGCGATTAAAGGAAATGGGTGAAAAAACTGAAAGAGAAGACAATTGTCTGCCATAATTATCAAACATTGCACCCAACTTCTTCCCCTTTCCATTGTTACCCAATGAGGTAGATGTAGCAATTGTTGTCATACTGCCCAAAGCAGAGGCCATCTTCTCTTATCCTAAATATAGAATTACAATATCTTCATATTAGTATGAACCTTAAAAAACATGACTCCCATTGCTAAAAACCACTTTTAAGTTGTAACAGGCAAACTAAACAACTATCGCAACTTTTGGCAACTTCTGGAGCATTAAGAGAGAAACAACCAAAGAGAAATACAACCACAATCCTAATTTTAATGAGACCGGACTATATATTTGCATTAAGATAATAGAAAGAAATCACGACTATATTAAGGCCAACACAAAACAATCTTTAACCAGTGTCTCTCACGGCCTTCAGGTTGCCATGCTAGAGGTTGCATATTTTTAATTTAAATTCTTGACCTCTCGTGCCCATCTATGAATGCATCCAATAGGATATCTACATCAAATGCTCCTTTATATCCCCAAAAACAAATTCCCTACTACAAGAGCACCAGTATTGATGGATCACCCCACACCATCCCACCCACTAGAAACGGTGAAAAAGGAAACCCGAGAAAACTTCTGAAATATCTCAAGATGACTATATGGGTGGTTATTATGAATCAACCAACCATTAGGAACATGCTCATCAATCCAAACCATGAGTATTATGTGACAATATTCAAGCAGGCACTGAATCGGATTTCTGAAGCTATGTTAGAGAAACCCTAAACTCTCACTGAAAATAGGTGAAATGTGGCACCACTCAGAGATTGACATGTGCCAATTGGTACAAATGGTAGACAATTGGCATACTCAAACAACGAGGTGATGCAGGAATGACATGAGGGAGAAAATATCAGAAAAGCCCCAAATCTGGAGAACTAAAGCTCATCACCAACCTGAGATTGACAACTTTACATGATGTAACCTATGAAATCGTAAATGGAGAAATCATAGTAACAATAAAGTAACCTGTGTAACAATAAATTCGGATTCATCCTGGGAGTGGTAATGGGAGAAATCATAGTGAACAACAGGAAACATGCAGAGTTTCTTACAATCAAATAGATGAAAAAACACATATAAAAAACCTAGATAATAATCATGAACAAGCTTAATATTGAATTATGAACTGTAAAGGAACTTACAAAATGTGACATTACGAACCTGGTCAAGCGCACAAGAAAAAATATCCTGGACATGACCCTGTTTGACAAGTTGTATTGCTCATGATGCAAGAGGATTTGTACCTGCACTGCCAAGTCAATCAAAATCCATCATTATCTATACAATAAATACAAGTAATTGATGTAGTATTTTTTACTCTAAGATGCATTCTTATGATAATGTTATAACATATGTTGAAAATTTCAAAACATACCTGAATAAGCTCCTCTTCGTTTCAAGAACAATTTATTGGAGTTGCATGAACTTGGAACAAGCCTCCCACGATCTGAAAGAGTAGCAACTAAGTCAACAGTGACTTTTTTGTTGCTACACTGGATCGAGGGAGGTTTGCTCCAAAATTAAATCGCTCCAATAAATTATTCTCTACTAAACAGGGCCAACCATGTGAAGGTGGAAGCTCTTATGGCCCCTCCCCCCCCCCCTCACATCACTCTCAATTCCCCAATACCCAATCTATATTTCATTTTTTACTTTCATGAGCATAAAAAAAATATTCAATAACTAATAAAAAAACAATTCAACAAAAAGTATGCAAGGAAACATTGCAATTAATGCTTGACATAAAAATAGTATGATAAATGAGTTTTTTATATAACGCAAAAAACGTTCCAATTATGGTAACGTTTGTCTTATAATAATACAATATTTTACATTGTCAAATTTTCTTTTTCTTCTTCCTATTTTTAAAGCTCCTAATTACATCATCAATATCATCGTACTCTGCTCCTGTTTCGTGCCTTTCAACCAACACCACGGCCTTTAGTTAGTCGACAGGCGGGGAATAATCTGTCGATGACAGGGCATTGCCTACAAAAAACGATAAAACGAGATAATATTAAATTTTAATTGTCGGTTTTTAAATATCATTGAACTAGTTCGGTAATATTAATAAAAAAAATTTTAATGAGATTATTTACAGTTGCACCGATTGTCGCGTGACCTAGTTGCGTATTCACGATGTCTGGGCTCATCCAGTGACGGGGCATCGCCTACAAAAATAGATAATATTAAATTTTAATTGTCGGTTTTTAAATATCATTGAACTAGTTCGGTAATATTAATAAAAAAAATTGCAATGAGATTATTTACCTGGTGCACCAGTTGTCGCCGCTGACCTAGTTGCGTAGTCACGATGTCTGGTCTCATCCAGTGACGGGGCATCGCCTACAAAAACAGATAATATTAAATTTTAATTGTCAGTTTTTAAATATCATTGAACTAGTTAGGTAATATTAATAAAAAAAATTGCAATGAGATTATTTACCTGGTGCACCAGTTGTCGCCGCTGACCTAGTTGCGTAGTCACGATGTCTGGTCTCATCCAGTGACGGGGCATCGCCTACGAATACTTTTTTAAATATCATTGAACTAGTTTGGTAATATTAATAAAAAAAATTGCAATGAGATTATTTACATGGTGCACCAGTTGTCGCCGTTGGGACTGTTGCCCTGTCTTCCTCTCTGGTGGTAAGATCCTCAAGGGAAACATTCTCTGTCATTTAAACAAAAAACGTTATAAGGACAACCATCAAGGTATAATTAGAAAAATTATAAGTGGAAATTAATTACCGTCACGACCCTCACTGATAGTAGCATTGTCGGCCTGGTCCCCACTACAATGATCAGGTTGCACGTGAGGATCATCTACATCTGGCTCTAAAACTGGGTTATTTGCCTCGTCGGTAGTGTTGTTCCCCTGATTTAAACAAAGTTGTTAGACATTAAATCTATGAACGAAAACAAACATATTGAAAGGTTAATGTTTTACCTTATCAAGCATTCTGGATCTTGAGACCTACCCCAAGCTTCTGTGACGTTCAACTACGGCTTGATAGCCGAAATGGAAAGCGATATTTTTATCTTCCTCTGTAGTTTCTGTTCTGAAGTCATCACCCTACATTACATATGATTGTGTATTTTTAATCATATTTGATAGGATTACAAAAACGTTGGAAGGCGATACAATTACTTATAAGATGTTTAGCTACTTAATTACAATTCTTGCGGCTAATTTCAAGTAGTCGCCCTGGCCTAGCTTTTGATGGCCCTTTTTTTCAATCCTAGCTTTGGTTGCCTTTGAGGTGTCAGGCAACCTAGCATCAAAATATGAAGTTAGATATGACATAGCACACTTTTATTTTAGACATAGAGAAAATTAAATCTATTGAATTAAAGTTGTAATTTACCTTGCGGTTCCAGTTGGCATTTTTCCTTCTTTCTTTGCCCTTTTCTCTTTTTTGTCATGGATGAGTGCTCTCCACTCAGTCTCTGGAACTGTGAGAGGATGCTCGTATCTAGGTTTAAATTACAATTGCATCCTATAGGTGTCCCTAGTATATTTCAAATATTTGACGGCTACCCGAGCCACTGCTGTTCTGTCAAATGTGCCGACCTCAAAAGGGCTTCTAGATAATCTAGAATTTCTTTTTTCAGGTTGGAATTCTGGGAATTCCACCCTGTGTGTATGGTTGGGCCAAAAATTACCAATGCCTGGCTTTCCAAAAACCTGTAGAACTCATTGTTTCCTTGTTAGGTCCCTATATTACTAGTATAGTCCCTTATTGTTGTTAGTGTAACCCCCTTATTGTTATTATTGTACCCTTGTAACCCCCATTTTGTTATTATTGTGCCCTTAAATTATTATTGTTAGGTCGGCTAGGATTACATTGTGGCCCACTAGGATTACATTATGGCCCCATGGACTCCTATATATAGAAAGGAGGTTTTGTAAATTGGATCATCCAAGAAGTGTTCATTTATGTAATGTATTGGAGGTTTCCCCCTCGAAGTGGCTCATTTCTAAGGCGTTTATATCTCTTTTCTTCTCTTTTTGGAGCTGGTTACACAACATTTGGTATCAGAGCTTTGGATTCTAGGGTTTCGCTGCTCCAAACAGGTCATCGTGGCATTTTCGCTATAACTTTTTTTCTACGAAGTTTCAGAAGCTGAAATTTTTAGGGTGCGAAGAAAAAATCTTGAGGAAGCCTGTGTAAAAATTTCAGAGTTTGGTTCGCAATAATTGCGGAGATATCATCTGTGGAAGTCAGGTATTTTTTCAGGCTCCTAAACAGGTCATCGTGGCATTTGCGCTATAAATTTTTTTCTACGAAGGTTCAGAATCTGAAATTCATATGGTGCGAAGCTGAAATCCTGAAGAAATTCATCAAAAAATTTCAGAGCTTGGTTCGCAATATTTTTGGAGATATGATCTGTGGAAGGTAGTGCTTTTTCAGGCTCCTGAATTTCATCTCAAAGAGGTGATCGTGGGAAAAGTTCAATAACTCTCTCTCTAGGCAATGGATTTGAGTGCCGTAAAAATTGGTCGCAAGTACATAGACTTTAGTTTATTGGCTATCAATTTTAGAGAAAAAGGATGAAACAGTGACACGTGGCAAGTCCTACAAGTTTTCTCTACTGAACTAGTCCAGAATTAGGTCATTGTGGGAGATTGGACACAACTTTGTCTTGGGGAATCCAAATTAGATCATACCTGTGGCATTTGAAAGAAGCTTGAGAGGGCTACTACAGAGCTGAATTTTATATATTGAATATTTTCAATTACAGAGATAATTCAATTTCAATATCGAGCTCCTCAAAGCAAGTAAAAGGTATCAATATTGGATTCTAAAATGGCGCCTAAAAAGAATTCAACACCCATTAAGCCTTCAGAAGGCTCTACCATGACTCATGAAGATGAAGAGTTGCAACATGATCTATCAAAATTACAAGAGCAAGTGCAACAAATTTCACTCTCGCAAAGAGCAACAAAAAATGAAATGGAAGTTTTGAAGAAAGGCGTGGAAGTGAAGATGGACGGTTTGAAGAAAGGCATGGAAGCTAAGATGGATGGCGTGGAAGTGAAGATGGACGGTTTGAAGAAAGGCGTGGAAGCTAAGATGGATGGCATGGAGGTTGGCATGGAATCTAAGATGGATGACATGGAAGCTAAGATCGATGAGAAAATGGAAAACATGAAGAATTTTCTAAAAGCAGACATGGAAGGTTTGACAAAGTTTATACAAGAAAGGTTTCCTAATAGTGAAAAGATAGTAGAAGAACCTCATGATGAGAACAAAATAAATGTTAATTGTGATTTCATAAACTCTAATGTTGGCAGGAAGAACCACCATATTCCAAAGATGGATATGAGGAAGTTTTATGGAAAGGATCCTGTAACATGGATACTACAGATGGAGCAATATTTTGATCTCCATAACGTGCAAAACACACAAAAGGTACGCATTGCAACTTTACATTTAGAACAAAATACATTTGTATGGTATCGATGACTTTGCTCCCGTAAAAAAATTGTCACTTGGTCAATTTTTACGGAGGAAATGATAGCACATTATGAGGATACGAAGAGCAACACCTTCTTTAGCCAATTGATAAATCTCAAACAAAAGGGTTTAGTGGGGCAGCACATTGAGGACTTCCAAAAATTGAATATAAGGGTGCTGATATTCCAGAGGAACACAGGATTGATCTCTTCATAGGCACTTTAAAGGATAACATCCAACATGAAGTTCGTGTTCTGGAACCTGATTCATTGGAGAAGGCATTCGGGTTGGCAAGAAAAGTTGAATGTAAAATTATGGCGACAAGGAAGCCTACCACTCAATTCTATAAAGAAGGAAGTGTTGCTACGCCCAGATTTCCACAACCTACAAGGTTGACACCACAACAATTGGAAGAAAAAAGAGCAAAAGGGCTTTGCTACAGTTGTGATAGCAAATACACTAAAGGTCATAAGTGTGCTGAGAAGAAATTATTTTACATAGATTGTGAAGAAGAAGAAGAAAATGAACAAGAAGAGGATATACACCGGGAACCACCCCTAGAAGAGGAAGAAATGAATCCGACCATATCGTGTAATGCACTGGCAGGAATTACCACTCCTCAAACTCTCAAGATAGAAGGACATATAAAGAAGAAAAGGTTAATAGTGTTGATTGATTCAGGTAGCACCCATAATTTTATTCATTATAAGGTAGCCGAGGAATTAAATTGTTTCCTATACCCAGCACCAGAATGTCAAGTGATGGTTGCAAATGGAGGAACTATAAATTGCTCTGGAAAATGCCATAACATCAAGCTAACCATGGAGGAATATGTGTTGACTAGTCCAATGCTTTCCATTCCTATGGGAGGTGCTGATGTTGTACTAGGAGTACAATGGTTACAATCTTTGGGGACGGTAGCTTTTAATTTTCGAGAACTTTTCTTGAAATTTTTTTCAGAAGGAAAGGAAGTCGAATTACGGGGTATTGAAGGGAAGCCGGGAAGGATAATAAACTCTAATGTCATGACAAAGCTTCTAAAGAAAGAACAACGAGGCGTAATTGCACAATTATGCTCACTAGACGTTTCGACATCAAAATCATCTATTTCGGCAGATCTCCAACAAGTCTTGGACAATCATTCCAAGGTGTTTGAAACTCCCAAAGGACTCCCACCTATTCATGATCATGATCATGCTATTCATTTGATTCCAGGAAGTGTTCCTCCAAACATCAGGCCTTATAGATATCCTTATGTCCAAAAGAGTGAAATTGAACGTATGATTGCGGAAATGTTAGAGGCGGGTATAATTCAACCTAGTCAAAGTTCTTTCTCTGCTCCTATAGTATTGGTACACAAGAAGGATGGATCATGGCAAATGTGTCTGGATTATAGGGAGCTCAATAAGCTCACCATTAAAGACAAATTTCCCATTCTTGTGATTGATGAATTATTGGATGAATTACATGGAGCAATTTATTTTACCAAGTTGGATCTTCATTCAGGATATCATCAAATTAGAATGAAGACTAAAGATACTCTAAAAACACCATTTTGAACTCATGAGGGTCATTATCAATTTTTGGTCATGCCTTTTGGCCTTACCAATGCACCTTCTACATTTCAAGAGTTGAAGTAGTACCCATAATTTTATTCATTGTAAGGTAACCAAGGAATTTAATTGTTTCCTATACCCAGCACCAGAATGCCAAGTGATGGTTGCAAATGGAGGAGCTATAAATTTCTCTGGGAAATGCCATAATATCAAGCTAACCATGGGGGAATATGTATTGAATAGTCCAATGCTTTCCATTCCTATCGGAGGTGCTGATGTTGTACTAGGAGTACAATGGTTACAATCTTTGGGGATGGTAGCTTTTAATTTTCAAGAACTTTTCTTGAAATTTTTTTCAGAAGGAAAGGAAGTCGAATTACGGGGTATTGAAGGGAAGCCAGGAAGGATAATAAGATCTAATGTCATGACAAAGCTTCTAAAGAAAGAACAACGAGGCGTAATTGCACAATTATGCTCACTAGAAGTTCCGACATCAAAATCATCTATTTCTGCAGATCTCCAACAAGTCTTGGACAATCATTCCAAGGTGTTTGAAACTCCCAAAGGACTCCCACCTATTCATGATCATGATCATGCTATTCATTTGATTCCAAAAAGTGTTCCTCCAAACATCAGGCCTTATAGATATCCTTATGTCCAAAAGAGCGAAATTGAACGTATGATTGCAGAAATGTTAGAGGCAGGTATAATTCAACCTAGTCAAAGTTCTTTCTCTGCTCCTGTAGTATTGGTACACAAGAAGGATGGATCATGGCGAATGTGTCCGGATTATAGGGAGCTCAATAAGCTCACCATTAAAGATAAATTTCCCATTCCTGTGATTGATGAATTATTGGATGAATTACATGGAGCAATTTATTTTACCAAGTTGGATCTTCGTTGAGGATATCATCAAATTAGAATGAAGACTGAAGATATTCCAAAAATAGCATTTCGAACTCATGAGGGTCATTATGAATTTTTGGTCATGCCTTTTGCCCTTACCAATGCACCTTCTACATTTCAAGGGTTGATGAATTCCATTTTCAAACCCTTCCTTAGAAAATTTGTGCTAGTATTTTTTGATGATATACTAATCTACAGCAGGTCTTGGAAGGATCATGTTGAACATGTTGACGGGGTGCTCAAACTATTGTAGGAGAAACAATTATATGCAAAAACATCCAAATGTTTCTTTGGAGTACAAGAGGTGGAATATCTGGGTCATATTATATCTCACGGGGGTGTTAAAGTAGACCCTAACAAAATTAAAGCCATTAAGGAATGGAAAGTCCCCAAGACAATAAAGCAGTTGCGAGGATTTCTCGGGTTAACAGGCTATTATCGCAAGTTTGTTAAGAATTATGGGAGAATAGCGGCACCTCTAACAACATTATTGAAGAAAGATGCATTTTCATGGACTCCTGAAGCAACTAAGGCCTTTGAACATCTTAAAGAGGCAATGTGCCTAGCACCGGTCTTAGCTACGCCGGACTTCACAAAAACCTTTATTGTGGAATGTGATGCCTCAGGAAATGGAATTGGTGCAGTTTTAATGCAGGAAGGAAGACCCATTGCTTTTGAAAGTCATCCAATCAAAGGAAAGTATTTAAAAAAACCTATTTATGAGAAGGAAATGTTAGCAATACTGCATGCACTAAAGAAATGGCGAACTTACCTAATGGGAAGACACTTCAAGGTAAAAACTGATCATGATAGTCTTAAACACTTTTTTGGAACAAAGACTATCTTCAGAAGAGCAGCAAAAATGGGTCACAAAGATGTTGGGTTATGACTTTGAAATAATCTACAAAAAAGGAAAGCTTAATGTTGTTGCAGATGCACTCTCAAAAAAGAATGAAGAGGTGGAAGCATTGCTTTGTGCCATTTCTATTATCCAACCAGATTGGATAACCGAAGCAAGAGATGAATGGAAGAAGGACAAAGATGTATGGACACTCATTCAAAAGTTGCGGCAAGATCCTAGTACATCTGATACATTTAGTTGGAAAAATGATTCCTTATGGTACAAAGATCGCTTATATCTTTGTAAGAATTCCCAACTAAAACAAAAGATTCTTCTGGAATTGCACACGTCTCCTTTAGGAGGACACTCAGGATTTTTAAAAACTTACCACAGGGTGAAGAAAGAATTTTTTTGGGATGGCCTTAAATCTGATATTCGAAAGTTTGTGGCGGAATGTTTGGTTTGCCGGCAGAATAAAGTGGAAACAATTAAGACCCCAGGACTTCTACAACCTTTATCCATTCCAAGTCAACGTTGGGAGGAGATTTCAATGGATTTTATCACAGGTTTACCTAAGTCCAAAGGAAAGAATGTCATCATGGTGGTAGTTGATAGACTTACCAAGTATACACACTTTTGTGCATTATCTCATCCATTTAAAGCAAGTACAGTTGCTACTACATTTATGGACAGAATTCAAAAGCTACATGGAAGCCCAAGGGTTATTGTGAGCGACAGAGATCCCATTTTTACTAGAAATTTTTGGACGGAGTTATTTTCTTGTTCAGGTACTCAATTAGCTCATAGCTCATCTTATCATCCTCAATCTGATGGTCAAACTGAGATAGTAAATAAATGTTTGGAAGGATATCTTCGTTTTTTTGTATCTGATAAACAAACACAATGGGTCAAGTGGTTACCTCTCGCTGAATGGTGGTATAACACTTCCTTCCATGCTGCAGCAAAAATGACCCCATTTATGGCACTTTATGGATATCATCCACCATCCATCACATCATCTTTAAGGGAAAATTCGAAGGTTCAAGCAGTGGAAGATCACATCGAGCATCAGCAAGAAGTTCTCCAACTTTTAAAGGATAACCTGAATTTGGCACAAAATCGAATGAAACAACAGGCAGATCAACATCGCAGCGAGAGAAGTTTTGATGTAGGAGATTGGGTATTTTTACGGCTACAACCATATAAACAAATGTCCCTCAAGCAAGGTAAGAAGGATAATAAATTATCGCCAAAGTACTATGGTCCTTACAAGGTGTTGCAAAAGATTGGTACTATGGCATACAAATTGGAGCTTCCTGCTTCTTCGCGAGTACATCCAGTTTTCCATGTTTCATGCTTAAAGAAGGTTTTAGGTGAAAATCTTCCAGTTCAAACAATATTGCCAGAACTTGATGAGGAAGGAAAAATCATATTGGAACCAGAAGCGGTCATGGAAACAAGAACTCGACAACTACGGAATCGATCAATTTCAGAGTATCTCATCGAGTGGAAGAACTTACCCACTGAAGATTCTACATGGGAGGATGAGAATTTTATACAGAAGCACCCAGAGCTACTCAAGTGTTGAGGACAACACTTTTTTGAAGGAGAGGGGCATGTTAGGTCCCTATATTACTAGTATAGTCCCTTATTGTTGTTAGTGTAACCCCCTTATTGTTATTATTGTACCCTTGTAACCCCCATTTTTTAATTATTGTGCCCTTAAATTATTATTGTTAGGTCGGCTAGGATTACATTGTGGCCCACTAGGATTACATTATGGCCCCATGGACTCCTATATATAGAAAGGAGGTTTCGTAAATTGTATCATCCAAGAATTGTTCATTTATGTAATGTATTGGAGGTTGCCCCCTCGAAGTGGCTCATTTCTAAGGCGTTGATATCTCTTTTCTTCTATTTTTGGAGCTGGTTACACAACATTCCTACACAGAAAAAAAATATATATTAGCATTAATTTAAAAATAAAAATCATGATAAATATGTTTTAGATAAAGTACATGAAATAGTTAAAATATTAAAATTTACCTGGGAGTTGTACATGCTTTATAGGGACACCTTCATCCTTCACCAACAATGTGCCATTAATGGTCCTTGTGGAGCTGACACGTGTAGCTCCAGGAAACGCAATAATTTAGTTGGCCATATCAGCCTCATCATTGCCAACACGTTCAGCGGTTGGCTGGGTTTCTGCTTGGGTAGGGTGTGTTTCTTGGCTAGCACCTAAAGGAGTAGAAGGTGTACGAGAGGGTTGTTGGGAAATCTCTTGCCCTTGTGTCCCACTACCACCAACACCGGGTTCAGCAAGTGCCAGAAAACGCTACATACAAAAGAACTTTTTGTTATTTTAGTCAATGTAAAAATTAAAAATCAAACTATCACAATTCATCTCATGCAAAACAAAAAAAATATCCTTTTGACTTTTTATTATTACCTGATATGTTTCTAGCTGGCTCATAATTTGTTTTATCCTCTCTTCTGTTTCAGGTGTTTGAGGCACGTCTATCAAAGTATTAAATTCCAACCTTGCATCTCGTGCCTTTTTTCGCAACAAGAACACTGGAGATAGGGATGAAGAAAGCTCTTCCTCAAAGAGGGAATCACCAGGCGTACCATGGCTAGGTGTCTGCATATTTGAGCAAAATTAATATTATTTCAATTATGTAAATAACTAAAATACCTGAAGATAGAGCAATCCTGGAACTTTACATGTTCTTCCACTAGCCTCTTTCCGTGATCATCCCGTCTCGGGGTTGTTCCTGTAATGCCTTGATCAATATGCCACATTGCAATAAAATTATAAATGTAAAAAATTGAAAACAATATCTAACTTGAAAACACAATATGAAAACTAAAATAATTTCTAATAAGACACCGGAAGACAGAGTTAGAGTTTCAAATATGCCTTGCATTGAATTCAGTCCTGGAAACATGTCATTTCACATTAAGGCACCCAAACAAGAGACGAGTTGACAATGAAGACCTTATTGAATATATTGTTGGAGAAACTTCTAGTAAACTTGTTGTGAAAACCTTGAGGACATTTTTGGAGCAACATTGTTGAAGCTGATGGTATAGCATTGTTGGAGACAATCTTGAAGGGCCTTGAAGTGAAGCTTTTGGAGCAACTATTGAAAAATCCTTAGAGCATTTAAGTAAGGCATGTTCTATCTTCCATCACCTTTTTCCTTTCAATATCATTTAAATGATTTTTTTGATATTTAATGTTTGAAATCACGTTATAATTCCTTGATTATATGTGTTTGGGGACTTTCCCTTTGAAATTACCCAAAAATACCCTGGAAATTTTATCTTCAGGATGCATGTCTAACCCTATTGTTCAATATTTTGATTGATAGTAGTAAACATAGAGAGTTAGGGGGCTCTTGACTTGGTTTGGTTGGGCCATTAGATCCCTAAAATCTACTAGGGAGAACCCCCCTTGAGTTGGAGGAGAGATAGCCCGAAGTGAAAAGAGGTTGGTGAGGTGACAATGGGGCTATTGAATTACACATGGTATCACACTTTAGCTTTAGGACTTTATCTTGAGAAGTGCGAGATTTTTCTATATCAATTCTCAAATTGTTTACAACACTATTGTTAAGAACTAATAAGTGATGTTGAGGGGTTTTTGGGTATAAGAAACAATACCATTTAAAAACTAGGGTTCTCAGTCCTTGGCATTCCTTCACCTGGGCCTAGGGGCACACTAGAATAATTTCACACTAAACCATGCAAAATTAAAAGTAACTTAACATATCCATAAAGTAATAATAATCATAATTCCTAATTTCCTATTGTATGATATGATGCAAATTATTCAAACATGAAGCAATGAAGACATGCAATGTCTGAATTTCAAGATTGATGAACCAATACAAGAAGTTAGAAACTACAACTTTGATTCAATACTCTGTGTCCTAACTCTAGGAAGTAATCTAGTTTGTAGTACAAAACATGCATCGTGTATTATCAATTCTTAATTGACACCAACTAAAGGTCATCTACCTCATCAATTCCTTCCCATTTTGTGTTTTTATGTTATATTCCTTACAAAAGTGTCAAATTTCTCTCAAAGTAAGCAACCACTGAATAAAATAAAAAATAGTTGAGATATGATTGAGAAATGGTCATTTATTTCTTGAAAGGATCTTCAAGATTTCTTTGGTTGTTTTTCATCTCAAGAAACAAGAAATGACCTAAGAAACTATCGTGATGTAATATAAGAAACAACACGGTGCAATGGCCATTTTCAAAGCCCAATGATGTCCATTGAGGACATGGCCTTTATTTGGTTCCTGTTTCATAGGAGTTTCGGGTAGAAATGGAACTTTGTTGTACCATTTCTAGTAGTAAAAAGGGAAAACCTTCTTTTTCCATGGGAAATAATTTACCTTTCCTTTTTCAAGATAATATAAATCACAAAAATATGAACTATACTGCACACATTCTTGGATAATGTGAAAGTGGAAAAGGAATACCCTACACAAGTGATGCACACATGTACATTTGAACACTAATAGATTTTTGTAGTTGAAATGCAATGCTTGTTTCATTTAAATGTAGGGTTTTTAAAGTAGGGAGAAATAATGGCTGCCAAATTAATAAGTGTTTCTTTGGGAAAAATTTAAATCTTGTATTGGGTGATGAAGATAATAGAGGGTATTGAATCTTGATTCTTGACATCTAGATAGAGCCCTACAGCCTAACACAATCCAATGGAATTGACCAAAAAAACCCAAATAGAGTCAACCCTACTATAGGTGGAAGGGCCTGCAGTAAGAACTCACCATTTTGCAAGAGCTGAGGGCGAATGTTGTTCTGCAAGAGCTGAGGGCGAATTTTGTTCTGCAAGATCTGAGGGCAAATGCTGTTCTGCAAGAGCTCAGGGCGAATTTTGTTCTGCAAGAGCTCGAGGTGAATACTGAGGGCGAATGCTGTTTTGCAAGAGCTCAGGGTGAATGCTATTCTGCAAGAGCTGAGGGCGAATGTTGTTCTGCAAGAGCTGAGGGTGAAAGCTGAGGGAAAATTTTGTTCTGCAAGAGCTGAGGGTGAATTTTGTTCTGGAAGAGCAGAGGGCGAATGCGCGCGTGATATCAAACGTTAATGTAGCTATTGCGACGGATATAAGTTTCGTATTTTTAATAAAATCATTTTTATGTAGCGCGCATATAAGTTTCGTAATTTTATGTAGCGTGCATATAAGTGTCGTTATACCGACGGAGGACAAAGCGTCGCTATTGCGACGGATGCCTCCCAACGTCATAATTGCGACACTTATACATTGTGTTGCACTTGCGACGTTTGGAGGCAGTCGTCGCAATAGCGACGCTTTGGGGCATATTGTCGCAATTGCGACGTCTTCCTACAAAAATCGCAATTGCGACACTTTGTCTAAGTGTCGATATTGCGACACTTTTCTATAAACGTCAGTATAGCGACAGTTTCTAGTGGGATTGAAAAAATTTGGGGAAATTTCTGACATTTGGTCAAAAGCGTCGGAACCAAGTGTCGGAATTTCCCCCAAATGTACTAGTGCTTTTTTGTAGATTATTTCAAATTCATAACCCAACATCTTTGTGACCCATTTTTGCTGCTCTTATGAAGATATTATTTGTTCCAAAATGTGTTTAAGACTATATTGATCAATTTTTACCTTGAAGTGTCTTCCCATTAGGTAAGTTCGCCATTTCTTTAGTGCATGCAGTATTGCTAACATTTCCTTCTCATAAATAGGTTTCTATAAATACTTTCCTTTGATTGGATGACTTTTAAAAGCAATGGGTCTTCCTTCCTACATTAAAACAACACCAATTCCATTTCCTGAGGCATCACATTCCACAATAAAGGTTTTTGTGAAGTTTGGCGTAGCTAAGACTGGTGCTAGGCACATTGCCTCTTTAATATGATCAAAGGCCTTAGTTGCTTCAGGATTCCATGAAAATGCATATTTCTTCAATAATGTTATTAGAGGTGTTGTTGTTCTCCCATAATTCTTAACAAACTTGCAATAATACCCTATTAACCCAAGAAATCCTTGCAACTACTTTATGGTTGTGGGGACTTTCCATTCCTTAATGGCTTTAATTTTGTTAGGGTCTACCTTAACACCCTCGTGAGATACAATATGACCCAGATATTCCACCTCTTGTACTCCAAAGAAACATTTGGATGTTTTTGCATATAATTGTTTCTCCTACAATATTTTGAGCACCCTGTCAACATTTTCAACATGATCCTTCCAAGACCTATTGTAGATTAGTATATCATCAAAAAATACTAGCACAAATTTTCTAAGGAAGGGTTTGAAAATGGAATTCATCAACCCTTGAAATGTAGAAGGTGCATTGGTAAGACCAAAAGGCATGACCAAAAATTCATAAGGACCCTCATGAGTTCGAAATGTTGTTTTTGGAATATCTTCAGTCTTCATTCTAATTTGATGATATCCTGAACGAAGATCCAACTTGGTAAAATAAATTGCTCCATGTAATTCATCCAATAATTTATCAATCACAGGAATGGGAAATTTATCTTTAATGGTGAGCTTATTGAGCTCCCTATAATCCGGACACATTCTTCATGATCCATCCTTCTTGTGTACCAATACTACAGGAGCAGAGAAAGAACTTTGACTAGGTTGAATTATACCCGCCTCTAACATTTCTGCAATCATACGTTCAATTTCGCTCTTTTGGAAGTAAGGATATCTATAAGGTTTGATGTTTGGAGGAACACTTCCTGGAATCAAATGAATAGCATGATCATGATCATGAATAGGTGGGAGTCCTTTGGGAGTTTCAAACACCTTGGAATGATTGTCCAAGACTTGTTAGAGATCTGCAAAAATAGATGATTTTGATGTTGGAACTTCTAGTGAGCATAATTGTGAAACTACGCCTCATTGTTCTTTCTTTAGAAGCTTTTTCATGACATTAGAGCTTATTATATTTCCTGGCTTCCCTGAAATACCCTGTAATTCTACTTCCTTTCCTTCTAAAAAAAATTTCAAGAAAAGTTCTTGAAAATTAATAGTTACCGTCCCCAAAGATTGTAACCATTGTACTCCTAGTACAACATCAACACCTTCCATAGGAATGGAAAGCATGGGAATATTCAATACATATTCCCCCATGGTTAGCTTGATATTATGGAATTTTCCAGAGCAATTTATGGTTCCTCCATTTGCAACCATCACTTGACATTCTGGTGCTGGGTACAGGAAACAATTCAATTCCTTGGCTACCTTACAATGAATAAAATTATGGGTGCTACCTGAATCAATCAACACTATTACCTTTTTCTTCTTGATATGTCCTTCTATCTTGAGAGTTTAAGGAGTGGAAATTCCTACCAATGCATTATGCGATATGGTCGGACTCATTTCTTCCTCTTCTAGGGCTAGTTCCTAGTGTATATCCTCTTCTTGTTCATTTTCTTCTTCCTCTTCACAATCTATGTAAAATAATTTCTTCTCAGCACACTTATGACCTTTATTTTATTTGTTGTCACAACTGTAGCAAAACCATTTTTCTCTTTTTTCTTCCAATTTTTGTGGTGTCAAACTTGTAGGTTGTGGAAATCTAGGCGTAGCAACACTTCCTTCTTTATAGAAGTGAGTGGTAGGCTTCCTTGTCGCCATAATTTTACATTCAATTTTTCTTGCCAACCTGAATGCCTTCTCCAATGAATCAGGTTCCAAAATGCGAACTTCATGTTGGATGTTATCCTTTGAATTACCTATGAAGAGATCAATCCTGTGTTCCTCTGGAATACCAGTTACCCTTATATTCAATTTTTGGAAGTCCTCAATGTGCTCCCCCACTAAGCCCTTTTGTTTGAGATTTATCAATTGACTAAAGAAGGTGTTGCTCTTTGTATCCTCATAATGTGCTATCATTTCCTCCATAAAAATTGACCAAGTGACAATTTTTTAATGGGAGCAAAGCCATCGATACCATACAAATATATTTTGTTCTAAATGTAAATTTTCAATGCATACCTTTTGTGTGTTTTGCACATTATGGAGATCAAAATATTTCTCCATTTGTAGTATCCATGTTATAGGATCCTTTTCATCAAACTTCCTCATATCCATTTTTGGAATATGGTGGTTCTTCCCACCAACATTAGAGTTTATGAAGTCACGATTAACATTTATTTTTTTCTCATCATGAGTTTCCTCTACTATCTTTTCACCATTCGGAAACATTTCTTGTATCAACTTTGTCAAACCTTCCATGTCTGCTTTTAGATTATTCTTCATGTTTTCCATGTTGTCTTTCATTTTTTTCATCGATCTTAGCTTCCATGTCATCTATCTTAGATTCCATGCCATCTATCTTAGATTCCACGCCTTTGTTGAAATCATCCTTATTCACTTCCACGCCTTTCTTCAAAACATCCATTTCATTTTTTTTTTCTCCTTGCGAGAGCGAAATTTGGTGCACTTGATCTTGTAATTTTGATAGATCATGTTGCAATTCTTCATCTTCATGAGTCATAGTAGAGCCTTTTGAAGGCTTAATGGGTGTTAAACTATTTTTATGGGGCATTTTTTTTAACCGAATACTGATATATATTCTACAATATGCCCTTGGAATCAATTCAAATTGATTCTTCAAACAAGACTTATGCAATTCGTAAAAAAAATACACACATTTTTCTTGCTTTTGAGGAGCTCGATATTGAAATTGGATTATATTTGTGATTGTAGCTCTTCAATATCTAAAATTGGGCACTGAGGTAGCCTTCTGAATTATCTTTCAAATGCCACAGGTCTGACTTGATTTGGATTCTCCAAGGAAAATTTATGTCCAATCTCCCACAATGACCTAATTATGGATTGGTTCAATAGAGAGAAATTATACGACTTTCCACGTGTCACTGTTTCATTTTTAGCTCTAAAATTGATAGCAAATAAACTAAATTCTATGTACTTGCGACCACTTTTTACGGAACTCCAATCCGATGCTTAGAGAGAGAGTTATGAAGATTTTCCCATGATCACCTCTTTGAGATTAAATTCAGGAGCCTGAAAAAGCACTACCTTCCACAGATCACATCTCCGAAAATATTGCGAAAAAAGCTCTGAAATTTTCGATGAGTTTCCTCGGGATTTCAGCTTCGTACCCTAAAAATTTCATATTCTGAACCTTCGTAGAAAAAAAGTTATAGCGCAAATGCCACGATGACCTGTTTATATTAAATTGAGGAGCCTGCAAAAAGACCTAACTTGCACAGATCATATCTCCGAAAATATTGTGAACCAAGCTCTGAAATTTTTTGACGATGTTTCTCAGGATATCTGCTTCACAACCTAAAAATTTAGCTTCTGAAACTTCGTATAAACAAAGTTATAGCGAAAATTCCACGATGACCTGCTTGGAGCAGCAAAACCCTAGAATCCAAAGCCTATGATACCAAATGTTGTGAAACCAGCTCCAAAAATAGAAGAAAAGAGATATCAACGCCTTAGAAACAAGCCACTTCAAGGGGGCAACCTCCAATACATTACATTAATGAACAATTCTTGGATGATACAAATTACAAAACCTCCTTTCTATATATAGGAGTCCATGGGGCCATAATGTAATCCTAGTGGGGCCACAATGTAATCCTAGCCGACCTAACAATAATAATTTAAGGGCACAATAATAACAATATTGGGGTTACAGGGGTACAATAATAACAATAAAGGTGTTACACTAACAACAATAAGGGACTATACTAGTAATATAGGGACCTAACAAGCAACAATTCTACTCCAATTTGTCCAATTTCAAGTTTGGCTTGACATAGATGGCCTATTTTGGGCATATCATCTGGGTATATGGAGTGAGAGTCCACGAGGAGAAGAATAGGGCCATTCAGTATTGGCTAGAGCCTAAGAACATGACAAAACTTCAGGGATTTGTGGGTATTTGTACTTACTACAGAAAGTTCGTCAAGGGATTTTCGCAGCTTGTAGCACCTTTCATGGATATCACCAAACAGGGAGCTTTCAATTGGTTTGAGACTATGTAGAGGGCTTTTGATAGGCTCAAAGAGGTGTTGATAATTTTTCTAGTTCTTTCTCTGCTTGACTTCACCCAACCATTTGTGCTGGAGAGTGATGCTTCAGGGGAGGGAGTAGGTGCAATACTAATGCAGGGGGGAACCCCATAGCTTTCGAGAGTCAGAAGTTATTTCCACATGAGAGGCCATACCCCATCTACGATAAGGAGATGTTAGCCGTAATTCATGCACTAGCTAAGTTCTACAAGTATTTGGTGGGGAATAGGTTCCAAGTGAGGAATTATCACAATAGCGTCATGTTTTTTCTAGAGCCAAAACATTTGCAAGAGAGGCAATAGAATTGGGTGAGTAAGATTCATGCCTATGACTTCAACATAGAGTATGTCAATGAGAAGCACAACATAGTGGCTTAAGCATTATCCAGGAGGATGACTTCTTTTTCATTGTTAAGTGTTGAGCCAGATTGGAAGGCTCATTTGCTGGTGGAGTACTCCAAGGACCGTTTTTCATGTGAGGTATTGGAGGGGCATGTGATTGATGATAATTACCAGGTGATGGATGGGGTGATATACTATAGAGACCAGATCTATTTAGTGGCTAAATCCCAGCTGCGGGAGAAGATCCTTCAGCTAGCCCCTGATTCACCATTAGCTAGGCACAAGGGGTACACTAAAACTTACAGGGCCATTAGGGAGAGGTTTTCATGAAAGGGAATCAAGGATGATGTTCTGCGGCACATCAGGGAGTGTAAAGTATGCCAGTGGAACAAGGGAGAGATGACCCACATGATAGGGCTACTTCAACCACTTCCCATTCCTAAGGGGGAAAGGGAAAGTATCTCGATGGAATTCATTACATGGTGTTATCACTCCCCCCAAATTCCCAACGCTAAGAGTGGTATTAAAGGAAGGTAACCATAGACCAGGATTTATGTCAAATAGCTAGCCCTACCAGGACTAGAGAGGTCTCGCTTAATGTCACTTTTCATTCAATGAAATGATTGAATATAGAATTATCTTAGGCTAGGTATATAAGCTCAATAAACAAGGTTTTTTTTGGTGTTTCTGTGCTAGATAGGAATGACAATAACGAGACTAGGTCTAGGGTTTTAGGTCAAATTTCAAGGTCAAGTTGTAGAGATACAGATGAGGCTGGGTAGGTAGCTTGAAAGCATGCTTATTTTTTCATTGTTTATAGGATGAAATGATCAAAAATCTGAATGAGCACTGAGGTTAATTCATTCATTTAGAAGAACATAAACATATAATGTAAATCTTGTTAAGAAAGACCATGAAAATGCATGATTTCTGCTTAGAATCTGACAAGATAAACACATGAAAGAATTTATATTAAAGAGGAAAACATATCATTTAGCATGATAATATAAACATATAAATAAATAAAAAATGCTCCAAGGTCTACAACAGGATTCTCAACACAATTTCTACAACACTGTCTTTGATTTCATTCCAAAAGTCTTGTACAATAGCTCCACTACAAAAAAAAACTATCCAACCCAAGAAAATATTAAATTGGGTATATTTACATAAAATATGCACAATTATACCTCATAGGGTCGAAATCCCTTCCAAAATTAATCATAAATACATGATATGAGTCACTTCCTAGAATCTAGGGAGGTTAGAAACCATTCCCTCAAATTCAGCTAATGACTAAGAGTGTGTGTCCCCCACATTAAATTACATTTTTCCTCATGATAAGAGGAAAAAACCAACTCAATTACTCCAATTCAAGCTCAAAGGACAAAAAAACTTCAAAAATATGACTTTTTCTGGGCTTGAAAAGTGTTCAAAGGAATCCTATGCAGATGTGTAACACTTTTTGACAGATGTGTAACACCTTTTTACAAATGTGTAGCACTTTTTTGCGGCTGATTTTGAGGGGATTTTAGGACTCCAAATGAAAATCTTAAATATAGGTCAAGTAGCCCTATGTTTCTAGTTTCCATAACATCTTGAATTTTGAAAAATGACACATGGGAAGGCCTCCAAAAGTTGATTCTCCCAACCTTACTCCAAATGCATAACACAACCTTCCAGATGCGTAACACCTTTTTACAGATGCATAACACCACTTTCAGAGGGATTTTGGAGGCCTCCCCAGAGGATTTTTGGACTAAAAGTGGTATGGTTGGAAATCTTAGGGTGTATACTACAAAAATTAGTCATCAAGCACTGCAAACCCATTCTCCAAACCCCTAAAAAATTGACTTGAAGACAACCTTTTCAAAAGTGCAGAAAATGACATGGAGCAACTGTATTTTTGGAATTTCTCTAAAATCATAACACCTGTTCATAAAATGAAGGATTATTTTTTCTTTGGCCTATTATTGAAAAAAACCTCTTTCACTTTTGGCAAATTCATCTCCATTTCTTCAAAAATTGATTTTAAAGGAAAATTGTCCATGTGTGCAATGTAAACCTTGACAAATGACCTTTTAATGAATTGTGAAGCATTGATCCCCTGCAATTTGGGATGGAACAAACCTATAATTATGACCTCCCTTGTGAACTTTATTTTCACCCTCCATGCTACTTGTGAACATAATCAAACCCTCCTATATGAAATGAGAGAGTGTGTATAATCAATTTGGGAAAACAGGGGATATGGATAGGGTAGGTTTAGGTGCTTTGATGGGGTATAAGGATGTTGAGGAAAATTTCCAAAAAGTTTTATACAGTAGGGTAATGTGTTAGTTCAAGAATACAGGTGGAATTACCTGACATGGGTATGGGAAAGTGGGTCAAAATATGAAAACACAAATATTTTCTAGTTTTGTTGTGAAAGTGTAGTGAGGAGTTAAGGTTTTGATGAAAGAAGGTTAAAGGGAACTGTGAGTGGTAGGGGGTGTTGGGGTAGGGTTTTTAAGGGTTTTTTAAGGATGATTGATGGTTTATATGGTGGGAAAAAGGGTCTCCAATGGTTAAAACCAATTCAGGAAGGAGAAACCCTAGAAGGTAGGAGAGAAAAACCCTAATGATAGCACACACTCATACAATGATGAAATGACTTGAAGAAGGCTTTGGAATGTCAACTTAATGGTTTTTTGAGGTCATATGAGATTTTCACAGCAATGTTGAAGCTTGAGAAGTTGATTTAGAACCCAAATTCCAAAAGCGTAGCACACTTCCAGATGCGTAACACAACCTTCTAGATGCGTAACAGAGACTTTTTGGAGTAGTTTTCTTTATTTTCTTCCAACCCTTTACAATAATGGATCAATGATGAAGGTAAGAGACGAGATCTACCAATAATTAAAAGACAAAATGAGTTGAAAAAGCCTTCTTTTTCCTCTTTATAACATCTTGAAATGACTTTTTGTCTTTTAGTGAAACAAAAGAGTTTGAGGACAATTTTGCCTTTTTGGAACAATTTGACAAAGAAATAAGTAACAAGTTTTGAAATAAGACAAAATGTCTTAATTTATTCCCCTAAATAAGCTAACTCCCTTGAAATGACTTGTATGATGAAAATGAAGTCGTGTTTGCCCTGTTTGATGACATAATTAGACTTTTTAGTGGCGAAAAAAGGACACTTAGACATAGACCTAAATGAAGATGGCATGAATGATCTATGACCCTAGATGAAAAGGAATTACATGACCTATGAGATGATGATGGCCATGGATGGAATGATGGGAGCAGTATTTATGACCTAGACTATATGCAATGACCAAAATTTGTTTGAAAAGACAAAATTTTGACCTAGGACTACCAAAAGAAAACTGAAAGAGCATATTTCATCACTGAAAATATTGACACTAACAATGGATCCAGCTGGGGATGTAATCTCCTTTAGGAGGTATCAATAACATCGTATACCAAGTAGCGTCATCCATGGGGCAATGGATTCACTGCAGCTACAATCCTCAAACTGACTCAAATCAAACGAAAAGTTGAACTGTACATCATCAACTGCAAACTCTACAAGATTCTAAATTCATGGACAAAATGGAGGGAAGCGGAGCTACGGTTGGTGTGAAGGTCGGCGTTAGGGTTCATAGCTCTGGATTTGGGGTTTTTGAGGTGGCGGTTCTATGTGGCAGGGCCTCGAATTGCTCCCGCGGGCCTGTTTTCATTTTCCCTATGGTGGCTCGATCCTTATCACCTCCACTTGCAAGCCACAAATTCATTTGTGCGACAGATATCTTATTCATTCGTTCAACGCGTGAAAAGAGCACTAGATTTGAACCGTTTCGAGGCAGACATGGTTTCCCAAATCACCATGGATCTGCAGTGATATTGGAAGTAAACCATGGGGGGGCGGTCATTACTTGAACCAGTGGGAAACTTGTGGGCTATTAATCCATCTGGATACGATTTCTATTATGCTCTGTGCTGGGGACCCCGACTGCTCACGTCGGTTGTAACTCCATACTAGCCTGTTGAACCAAAGAACAAAAGGAGTTTTTTTTTTACCTCTGAAAACGCATATCAGAGCCATGATTTCCCCATAGCTAAGTATTCTCGGGTAATATATGTGTCTTTTCAAATATTTATTAAGCTTCCTACAGGCAAGAGTATTATCATATGGATTCAATGAACAAACTCCATAATATATTTTAAGAACAAAATCCAATCTGCTTCTGGTTACCCAGCTCACTATCAGTCCTTGATATTTTGGGGGAAAGCATTAGTAGATTCTTGCTTTCTAAATGACTATGCCATAGCTTCTGGATCCTCTTTTTTCCTTAATTTACAACTGAGGGGAGGAAATTTGGGAAAGAACAGAGCTTATGGAAACACCCCGGGTGCTAGTGCGTCCAACACTGCCCACTCCAAAGGACCCACATATAGAAACGTCCTACAAGGGGAAAAAAATAAAGTTGCTACAACGACTGTGGCCCAGGCAGAAAACTCCCCTAAGCCATGTATTGTGGAACAACAAAACTGTGTGCCTGAAATAAATATTGACATTCCTGACATAGACCTGCATAGAACCGTTTTTGAATCACAAGCTATAATATGCAGATTCAACTGCTTCTGGCCCAAACTTGTGGATCTCTTCCAATGGATTTTTTCCAACTGGACCATGGATTGTGAAATCCACCTATGCTCAAAAGGTTTTTTCATTGTCAAGTTTTCATCAGCTGAGGAAAAAGATACGATTATTAAGGAGGGGCCATGGTTCTGGGGATCTATTGGACTCTTCATCACACCATGGTTCCCGAAATTTGATGCCAATACCACGGAGGTGACCAGAATGCCATTTTGGGTCCAACTCCACAACCTCTCGCTTCACTTCTGGCAGGAAAGTGTTCTTGAAGGCATTGGTAACATCCTTGGCAGATATATCAAAACTGATATACAGCGAATGGAGGAGCGCATCTACACTTTCACACGATCTTTGTGGAAGTGGATTTGAGCAAAGGACTACCAGAGTGCATTATGTTGAATCACAAACAACATAAATGGACAAAACACTTAGATTATGAGAACACTTATTTTCGCTGCTGGATTTGCAAGAACACGGGTCATCTACAAAACACTTGCTCGGCAGCCACAAGAGATAATAGGAGAAAGAATAAAACAGGAAAAGTTGCCAAAGGATGGCAATTTCCATCAGAAGAGCCCGAACAGCAAAAGGAAGAGGAAGAACCCAACCCACAAGATAGTAAACAAACATATATTGATTTGAGTGCACAAGAATAGGAAATGAAAGAACCCATTGATGCCACTACCATGACACAGCTGGATATGGATCCCAGGGCACCAGAAATCAGAGGAAATAAAAGACTACATACCTCAGACACATCGGAATCTAATAAGGACATTGAAGCACATGTTATAGAGAACCAGCTCGTCCTTATATCTACCACACAAACACAAGGTGGTTGGAAGAAGGTTGAAAATAAAAAATGGAGGAAAGCCTAATTTCTTCTTCATTGTATTTTTATCTTGTGGCATACTTTCTTGTCTTTGACACTACCAGCTAATGTAACATGTAATTTTGTTATTATTAATAAAATTACAAATTTTTCCTTTGTGAAAAACTGCAAAATCTACTGGAAACTGACTATGAAAAATATGTTTGGAATGCTAAGCTTATTCATCACACATTACCAACTCTAACTAATTTATAAATCACTTGATTAAGTGAGGTCGAATATCTAATGTAACCAATCAAGTAAATGAATACTTGACTGATGCTTGTATTTAACTCCACTAGGCATAAATAAGGTTTGAGTAAATGGAAACTCAAAATGAAATCTGAGCCCAAAACCTCTGTTGGTGAACAAAACAAACTCCACCTTTTCTGATGCTTGTAAAAGACTACCCAAGGGGTCTTGAAAACCATGAATCATTACCTCTTGTTGATCAGCAAAAATAAGGGAGATTATTTCAGATACAATGGATGATTGTTCTTCTTCATTTGGTTGATCCTTATTAAATAAAAATGAAACAATGTTATCTTCCACATCATCAAGATCAAAGACAAGATTTGTATGTTCTTGTAGATCTTCAATTGAGGTAGCCAAATCAGCATCAACACAAATATCTACAGGTGGGTTTTCATGTATATTAGAAATAAATTTGTCTTGGATTTGAAAAAATTATATATATTGATCATTTGAAGACTGTTGAACATGTTCATCAAACTCAAAACAACAAACTTGTTGTACACTTTGTTTGACCTCAATGGATAAATCATGACTCTCTAGAGTTTCAGTACAAGCGAACTCGAAATTCTGATATGCACGTATTTCTCCCTGAATTAAAAATCAGAAGAGGTAAGGGATGAAGGGTAGCTAGTCATTAAATCTTCATATATATCTTGATCACTTGAAGATTGGAAATACTGCTACAAATTATCATCAACTTCGAAAGATGGAAGATCAATGTCATCCTTTGAAGAATTCTTCTCAAGTTTTTCGTCATCCAAGGTAAAATCCATGATCTTCTCATGGCGGTGAAAAGGGTTTTCATTCAAAGCATCCAAGAGTTCATCATCCATAAAATTTTCATCGCCATAAGCGCTTTCTTGGTCTTGAATAAAATTCTCAATGTGATCACAACAATCATCAATCAAAAGCAAAGAAGGACAGATTTCTCTATACTTCTCAAAAAATACTGAGTGAAAATCCTTGAGAGAATGAATACAAGCAAGAGGCAAGCTTTCATACCAAAAACATGATTTTTCTTCTAATGTGATCATGAACATCTTCATTAAACAATATTAATGAAAATTAATCTTTAGCTTATGCACATGCATATGAAATCTTATTAAATTAAGTGTAGCATCGTCACCTTTTCCATCACTGAATTTTGGCAAGTGGGTTTTCCAATCTACCTGAGGCATACGATTTGGAAAGCCTCGAATATGATCTTGATGAATAGGAGCATACCTAGCATTCTTTCTTGTAGTTGAATCCATATTGAAAACAGTGAAGCCACCAAGAAATTATTGAGGCTACCAATTTTTTAACAATGGAGTCACCATGAAAACTCCGACCCTTTGGATTCTTTGATGCTGGAGTCGCCAGGTAAAATATGCATAACCTTAGTGTGCTTGACCATTGTTCACCATCAGCGATTAGAGCTAATATTTTTTGTTCTTTCTTAGGAAACATTTAACCTTCTCTCCCTGATAATGACGTCAAAAATGTTATTACTCCCCCCAACTTCCCAAGGCTGAGAGTGGGATTGAAGGAAGGTAACCACAAACTAGGCTTTAAGTCAAGTAGTTAGCCTTAATAGGACCATAAAGGGCTCTCTCAATTTCAATTTGTAGTCAATGAAATGGATGAATATATAATTATCTTAGGCTAGGTATATAAGCTCAGTAAATAGGGTTTTTGTTTGGTGTTTCTGTGATAGATAGGAATGGAACTATGGAGACTATGTCTAGGGTTTTAGGTAAAATTTAAAGGTCAAGTTGCAGAGATATAGATAAAGCCAAGTAGGTAGCTTGAAAGCATGCTTATTTTATCATTGTGTATAGGATGAAATTATATAATATTTGAATGAGCACTGAGATGAATTCATTCATTTAGAAGAACATAAACATATAATGTAAATCTTGTTAAGAAAGAGCATGAAAAAGCATGAATTATGCTTATAAACTGACTAGATAAAAACATATAAGCATGTATATGAAAGAGGAAAACATATCATTCAACATGATAATATAAACATACAAAGAAATAAAAAATTCTCCAAGGCATACCACAGGATTCTCAACACAATTTCTGCAACATTGTTTTCATTCCAAAAAGCTTGTACAATAGGTCCACTGCAAAAAACAACTATCCAACCCAAGAAAAGACTAAAGTGGGTCTATTTATAAAAAATATGCATGATGAAACCTCATAGGGTCGAAATACCATCCAAAATTCATCATAAATACATGATATGAGTCACTTCCTAGAATCTAGGGAGGTTAGAAACCATTCCCTCAAATTTAGCTAATGCCTAGGCATGTGTGTCCCCCACATTAAATTACATGTTTCCTCATAATAAGAGGAAAAAAAAACTCAATTAGTACAATTCCAGCTCAAAGGACAACAAAACCTCGAAAATATGACTTTTTCAGGGCTTGACAAGTGTCCTCAGGAATCCTATGCAGATGCATAACACTTTTTGACAGATGCGTAACACCTTTTTACAGATGCGTAGCACTTTTTTGCAACTGATTTTGAGGGACTTTCAGGACTCCAAATCCAAATCAGAAAATAGGTCAACTAGCCCTGCATGTCTAGTTTCCAGAAAATCTTAAATTTTTAAAATGACCCATGGGAAGGCCTCCAAAATGTGATTCTCCCAACCTTACTCCACATGCGTAACACGACCTTCCAGATGCGTAACACCTTTTTACAGATGCGTAACACCACTTTGATAGGGATTTTTGAGGCCTTCCCAAGGGATTTTGGGACTAAAAGTGGTATGGTTGGATAGCTTAGGATGTCTTCTACAAAATGGAGTCATTAAGCACTGCAAACTCCTTCTCCAAACTCCTAAAAATTGACCTGAAGAAAACCTGTTCAAAAGTGAAGAAAATGACCTAAAGCAACTATATTTTTGGAATTTCTCTAAAATCGTAACACCTGAGCATAAACTGAAGGAATTTTTGTTATTTGGTATATTATTGACTAAAACCTCTTCCACTTTTTTCAAATTCATCTCCATTTATTCAAAAACTAATTTTGAAGCCAAACTATTTATGTGTGCAATGTAAACCCTGGAAAATGACCTTTTGATGAATTTTTAAGCATTGATCACCTGCAAGTTGGGATGGCTCAAACTTAGAATGATGAGCTCCCTTGTGAAATTTCTTTTCACCCTCCATGCTACTTTTTAACACAATCAAACCCTCCTATATGAAATGAGTGGGTAGGTATGATGAATTTGGGAAAAAAAGGTTAGGATCTGGATTGATCCTTCTGTATCTCTTTCTCGAAGCCACCTTTAAACATGAATATTTTTAGTGGAGTCACCAAGGTAGTTCTGCAGCCTTGAAATGTTCTGAGCTCCTACTACTTGCAAGAGTTCAACATCACTATTTGAGAAAAAACTTGGGAAATATGTCTTCAAAATCTCGACAGATGCACCAAAATGTTATCACTAAGTTGGTATAGATGGGCTGCTCCACCAAACAACCTAGAGTATCTCTTTCAAACCAAATTGTAGCTAAAAATTATCCTTTTCAGCTTGAGAGGTCTCTCTCAAATATATTGATAATATTATGTAAATGAATCTCACATATGGCTAACTCTAAAATAAAAAAAAATTAAGTGTGTTTGTTTGCAGGTGAAAAATATATAGAATTCACTACCATTGGGCTTATGGAGTCAGTGTTAAGAAAGTCAGTGACATGATTCTTCTTGTGGAAGCTTAGGCATATAGATGTTTTTATGAAAAGGCAATACACAAAGATACACAATATTTTAATGCTTGAAGGAAGTTAGAGCATGATGTACATGAATTCTAAGTAATCAAACATCAAAGTACCGAAGGAAAAATAACAAGAGACATAGGATAAGTGCTCATGAAAACATCAGATGAATCTCATGTGAAGAAAGAACCAACAACCAATGTATATTACTGATAAGAAAATTTTTACAATATTAGTAGTGTAAATAACCTCCTTCAACCCTCTTTTCTTCGAAATTGTTCCTATTAATAGGCTTCAGTCTCTTTTCATTGGATCCGCCTACATGGCTATATCATCGAGCTCTTTTGTTGACACCTATCTTAACAATAAGCAAAATACATGGACATAAAACTAACAGCTACTAACTTTAGGACTTAGAGACCTACTACGAATCTAAAACCTATTTATTACATCAACCAATTGAAAATACTACATATTTTCATCGAATATAGTCATGTGCTTGGGTGGCACTAACCATGACCAAGAACATAATTGTCCCCACTAAGTTAGTAGACTGGTCTTCCTAATTTTAAGGAGGTGGTGTCATGATAAATGTTGATTATCTTCATGATGAGATGGCGGGCTGAAAAACCTTGTTGAAGACCATGCCCCCACCAAAATATTCCTCTGGTACACTTTAAGCTTTCCACGTGGCTGAGTTGCCTCCAATATACCATCAAAACCCAAAAATGCTACAAAAACTTGGTCGCTGCAAAAACAAGGGAGTTTAAGGCAAGTTTGTAGCAAACGTTTGTAGCAAATTGATTTCACCTATCTCTGCCACCTGTTAGCTCTCTTTGCTGAATTGGAAATACTTTTTATGTCAAATGAGATAAATAATAATTTTTACCTGTCTTGATTTTGACCATATATATGATTTTAATAAAAAATAAACCTACAGCGAGTTCGTAGCGAAATCTGGGCTTCAAGCCTGGGATTTGCTACGAACTTGCCTAATTGGCAGAAACTCAAAATTTTTCCTTTATTCTTCAAAAATTTTCCTATGGATCTGCAAATTTTGATTCTGAATGATGTAAAAATGCCAAGAAGGTAGTTGGTCTACTCTTCAAGCTTTGGAAGCTTCACCTTTGACAGTAGGAGGTTGAATCCCTTCAGATTCATTTATGGATATGATTTTAAGACCTTTATTCTTTAACTCTGATTGTATCATCTCCATCTATTCTTATAGCTCTTTGAATTGGCCTTTGAGTTTATTTCTTTCAGCTTGCAGCCATATATTTCTCTTTCTTGTGTGCTTCATTAACCATTCGTAGAGGAAGTGTCCTTTTTAGTAGTTCCTTGGCATTGGTCAATGACTCATCATATTGATTTAGTTTCTCATTTACCTTTTCTTTTAAATCCTCCATCAACTTATTGTCTACCTTGGCTTCCTGCAATTCCAATTTGGTCTCAATAACCTCCTCTCTAGCTTCTCTTAACTATTCTTTTAACATTTGTACTTCAGTTTTCTCAACCATTTTCTATTTCCCCTTCCTCTGCACAATGATCTCCTCTTTTGTTGGAGACAAATCAATGATATCTTATGTGATAGGCTACTTCCCTTTATCAGTAACCTCTTTCTTTTTACTTTCCATGACACCTTTGGCAATTTGCAGCTTGGTGAGTGGTTTTTTTGGCTGGAATATAAACCCTGCATCTTCCCTTGAAAAATAAATATTCTTAGTTGTTACACCCTTATTTTTCTTATTATTCCCTTTAACTTCTTCATATTTGACCACTTGAGTCTCCTAAAAGTCTATGGATTGAAGAATATATTCAAGTTTTCCTTTCCCAATTGTTTGGCTTCTGGTTATCCTTCCATGATATCTTGTTTTCTACTTGCAGGTGTAGGTCGTGGAATTTTTGTCTCTTGTGAAATCTCTACTTCAATATCCATGGGCTCTATAATGGGCTCCATATCATCCTCATTTACACCCTCTGTTTCAGCTACAGGTTTGTCACTCTTGCTTGAAGGAGTGTCTTTTTACTTCAGAGTTTTCTAGGGTGTTAATGAATCTACCTCATAACCTCTGAGAAAAAAAAGGTGGCCCACTCTCTGTTTAGTTTTTTCAACTCCTCTAGCACCATAATTTTTATCAACCCATGATGGAAAATTGAGGTCTCACTACTTTTTGGCCTAGCCTTAACCTTGTCTGACATCTTACCTAGGCTCCTAAATAAGAAAAATGGAAGATTTAGAGACTTCTTACTAGTGAAGTGCAAAAAAAACTTGAAGTGGTACTAATATACCATATGGAACCTCCCCTCACAAGTGAAGTATTTTTGGATTACTAGTAGCAATTTGGAGTAGTTCTCTTTCATGTAGCTCCTTGGGATTCCATTTTTCATGTCTGCTCCAATGTGTTTGGGTTTTATAAATTCATCACAATTTTGCATCTTAAACTTAGTGGCTTTGAACCACTCTTCACCCATCCTTGGTATCTCTATGGCTTGAGGAATTTTCTCATGTGAAATTACAAATATTAACACCCCCACCTTCGAAGTTGTGGCTACGAAATTGACTGCAAAATATTTTGAGACTGTAGAAATTTGCTGAATAATAATTAATTATCCACCGAGACTATCCTGGTCACATAATATTTGAACTTCATACACAACACATAATCTCTTCCACTCAACTCAACTCAGATCATCACACATGCGGAAATAAAATCAAGCGATAACACATCAAATCATCATACACATTAACACAGTATGTATGGGGAAATCTTATAGCTAAAAACCCCGCAGCTATTGTGTATATTATAATGGAGAAATAATGCAACAAACTCAATACAATACTCCTCACAAGTACTCAGTACTTTCTCATGAAGTTACACACAATCTAGCTCAGTTTTGAACAGGTTACTAGTTCAAAACTCACCACCAATTGCCTTGCATCTATTGCGTGTTTCAATGCTATGGAATGGCCTCTTTATATAGATAAACCACCAGCCTAAACTGCGCAATCCTCATGGGCTTACTCCTCCTATCTGTGTGTTGCAAATAGCAACAATATAGTCACAACTGATAGCTAACTCCACCCTTTCATCTACCTCTTTCACTGGTCTCCACTGAACTGATCATACACTATAGTGAACTGATGTGTTCTTGAGTTGAATAATGAGTTACTAATTAATGAATTAAATAATATTTAATTCACTCCACTCATAACTAATTGATTAGCTAGTTAAACTAATATCAACTAGTTCAACTAAAATAAACAGAACACAACTCCACTATCTGTCTCATTAACTCCTCCAAACTTCTGCCACTGAAGTCCAAATGAAGTCAACCATGCATGATGCCATCAAACCCTTGGGAATAGCGTAATTCCTCTGTCAGATGCATGAGCCACTTCTGTAGCTCGAACTGAAGTGCTCCAAGAGAGTAAACTGTTGTTTAGAGTCCAAATATTATTAAGAGTAAATAATATTTGACTTCCCTATTTTTAGGAGAGGCAGTCTAAAAATAGACTTTGACCTCTTCGACCTATAGGTCACAAAAATAGAGTCCCATCTATTTTTACCAACATGACACATACTCCAAGAATCTCAAACTGGAATCCCCGAACCATGCTCCATATGTCTAAAAATAGACATAGTCTAAAAATAGACTTTGCGCCAGAATTTGCCTGCGGGCCCACTTAGTGAAGGCGACTTCATTTCACTAAGCTCCATCATCTTGCTGCATTCTCAACACTCCCTCTCGGCAAGATATGGATTATCTGCAACCCCTATCCTGCCTCTGTGGAATTCGAACTTGCTCCTGGTGAGCGCCTTCGTCAGGATGTCGGCATCCTGATCCTCCGTGGGAACATATGAAAGCATCATGATTCTCTGCCGAACACAATCTCTGATATGATGGTACCTGATGTTGATGTGTTTGGACCTATCATGAAATACTAGATTAGCCAATATTTTAATGCAACTCTATTTATCACAGTAGATCACTGTAGGCTCCAAATGCAACCTGAACAAACCTGTGAGGATCTTCCTCATCCAAATAGCCTCGCATGCAGCCAAGCTAGCTGCCATGTACTCGGCCTCTGCTGAACTGAGTGCCACGGATCTCTGCTTCCTGCTGTACCAGGAAACTGCTGTCGACCCAATGCTGAAAAATCCTCCAGAAGTGCTCTTCCGGTCCGTTGGACTCCCTACCCAATCTGCATCAGTGAAGCCAGAAAGCTTCGCTCCATCCTCCTGTCTGTACCATAGACCATATCCCGATGTGCCTCTGATATAGCGCAATACATGCTTGCCTGCCTTCCAAAAGAGCTTGGTAGGCTTATCCATAGCTTGCGAAAGCTGGTTAACTGCATAGCATATATCGGGTCGTGTATTGACCAGATACATAAGCGACCCCACCAACTGTCGATAGACAGTGGCATCCACTACCTCCGCTGAAGTAGCATCCTCCTTCCTCCAACCACTAGGAAGAGGAGTGTCAACAGGCTTGCAGCCTTGCATGTTGAACCTCTCCAAAATCTCCCGGGCATACTTTCCCTGAGAAACAAACAGTCCTCCGCTGCGCTGCCAAATCTCCAATCCCAGGAAATAATGAAGGATGCCCAAGTCCTTCATCTCGAACTCTCGTGCAAGATCCTCCTTACATGAAAGTATCAACTGCTCATCGCCAGTCAAAATCAGATCATCTACATACAGTACGATGATCAACAGCTTCCCCTCCACCACAATCTGGTACAGGTTTGGATCCGCCTCACTCTTGGAGAATGCAAGCCCGGTGAAGTAGCTGTCTATCCGAGTGTACCAAGCACGAGGTGCTTGCTTCAGCCCGTACAGTGCTCTCTTGAGTCGGCACACATGCGACTCACTGCTGAAGATCTCAAAACCTTCAGGCTGCTCTATGTACACCTCTTCCTCAGTAACTCCATTGAGGAACGCAGTCTTCACATCCATCTGATGAATGTGCCACCCCATCTGCGCTGAGAGAGCAAGGATCGTCCGTATGGAAGAGTACCTTGCGACAGGTGAAAAAGTCTCCTCATAGTCAATCCCCTCGATCTGTGAGAAGCCACGGGCGACAAATCTCGCCTTGTACTTCTCCACACTCCCGTCAGCCGCCTGCTTCACTTTGTAGATCCATCGCGAACCCACCACTAATTTCCCTTCCGGTCTTGGGACAATCTCCCATGCACTGTTTCTGACGATCGAATCATATTCTTTGATCATGGCATCTACCCATGCGGGTTCCTCCACAGCTTCCTCAAAAGAGGATGGCTACGTCACAACACATTGACTCACAAGAGCCATGTATCCAGTGTACCGATCCGATGACTGCCTCTGTTTGCGCTGTGCTGTAGGTGGTCCTACAACCTTCTCTGCATCCCGAGCCAGTCGCTCAGCTTCTGTAGTGCGCATGCGCCCTCTGATGGTTGGCGCTTCCTGGGTGGTTTCTTCCACCTCCTGAACCTCCTCTTATGGCTGATCCACATCCGGAAGCTCCTCCTTAGGAACTAACAGCTCCTCATCTGCATGCAAGTGTAGCTCCCTCTCAAGCGAACACTGCATGGCTTTCTCCTCCTAGAATTTTATATCCCGTCGCACAACAGTCTTGCGACTGTCTGGCACATACACCCGATAGTTGTGAGGTGTATCAGTGTACCCCACAAATATTCCAACTTCAGCAGTTGGATCCAGCTTCCTTCTTGCATCCTTCGTCACATGCATGTAGACAGGAGATCCGAAAATCCGCAAATGGGAAATATTAGGCCTCTTGCCAGAATAAGCCTCCTCTGGTGTACTCATGCCAAGAACCTTGTGAGAACAACGGTTCTGCACATACACTGCTGTATTGCATGCCTCAGCCCACAAGTGAAGGGGTAGGCCCTGATCATGCAACATCGCCCGTGCAGCACCCACGATCGTTCTGTTCTTCCGCTCAGCCACCCCGTTCTGCTGTGGGTTATGGGGTGCGATGAGCCTCTCCGAATCCCTTCTGCGCTGCAGAACTCCTTGAATTCAGCCGAGATGAATTCACCACCGTTATCACTCCTTAGAGCAATCACCTTCTTCCCCGACTCCTTCTCGACCAGTGCTTTAAACTCACAGAACTTCGCGAATGTATCGCTCTTCTTATGCATGAAGAAGATCCAGCACTTTCGAGAGAAATCATCAACAAAGATCACATAATACTTGTGCTTTGTTGTCGAAGCAACTGAGAAAGGACCACACACGTCTGTGTGAACTCTCTCAAGGATCGTCGTGGCGCGACTATCCTTCTCGTGAAAGGTGGCTTTCACATACTTCTCCAAGGTACACCCCTTGCACTGATCTGACTGCGCAAGAGTGCCCTTAGGAAGCCCAGTAGAAATCTGCTGCAGGATCTTCAAAGCTCCATGGTGAAGGTGGCCCAATATCCTGTGCCACAGTTCGCCCTCATCATCCTGGCTCACCACTTCTCCCGCCTTGCATGCCATAGCTGCACAGTCATCTACCTGCAACTGATAAAGGTTCTGAGTTCGAACCCCTATCTTCGGGTTTCTCGATGATCTTGTTAAGTAGAAGGCTTTTCCTTCGCTAAAGACCACATCATACCCCTTATCTTCCAACATCGCCACAGAGATCAAGTTCTTCTTCAATCCAGGTACATGCATGACATCCTTCAATACAAAGGGTTTACCAGACTCCCTCTGAAAGGATATGGTACCGATACCAGTCGCGCTGTATCTACCATCATCGCCCATCTCGATGTGCACACCCAAATATTTTTCCTCCAGATCTGAGAACAAATCCCGATCTCCCGTCATATGAAATGACACACCGCTGTCCAAGAACCACACCGATCCCATCACACTTGAAACCAAGCATGCGATCAGTGAAAATTCAAGCTCGAACTGTGAAGCCAAAGCTTCTCCATCTGCAGATCTACCCGCTTGCTTGTTCTTCTTCTTCTTTGGACAATTGATAGCATAATGTCCATGATCATGGCAGTGAAAACACTTCACTTTCGCCATATCCTGCTTCTTGCCCTTTGCACCAGAATGAGAAGTTTTCTTACCCTTCCCCTTCTTTTCTTTGGCAACCAAAGCGCAATTTTCTTCATCAGCTCCCTTTGATGAAGATCCATCCCGAGTAGTCCTCCTTATCTCCTCCTGCATGAGATTCGCCCAAAGGCGCTCCCATCCCGGCAGCTTCTCCCGACCATTGACACTATCTTGATATGAGTGCCAAGCCTTCGGAAGACCAAGGAGAGCCAGGTTGACCATGTCCTCTTCATCGACAGTCACCCCCACACTTCCCAGCTCATCTCTGCACTGAGTGAACTTCGTGAGGTATTTGGCGATACTGTCGCCTTTCTCCATCTTGATGTTCATGAGCTTATCTTTGAGCGCCAGCTTCCTTTGGTCACTCTTACTCTGGAATAGATCCGTCAAAGCTTTCCACATTAGAAATGGAGAAGCCTTTCCATGCAGGTTGGATACAATATGATCCTTGACGCCCTCCAACAGGATCCTTCGACATTTCGCCATCTTCTTTTGCCATACTTCGACTTCAGCAGGATCAGTGGGCTTTTGGACATCCGTATCTACGAACTCCTTCAGACCATTATCTTCTAATACTGCCTCCATGCGATCCTTCCATGAAACTTAATTTGAACTGCCTTCAAGGGCATATTTGAGTCGCAAACCGTTGAAAGACATTTTCAACACTGGCACCAAGAAAACAAAAACTGCTGCAAAACTTCGAATTCCACCTCAAAGCTCAACCACTCTAGATCGTGAGAAAAAATTATTTCTAGCACAGAGATCGACTGTAAGGGGCGTTTACCAAACCTTTGAATTTCTGAAGAAAGATGAATCCGGAGGCTACCTGGCTCGCATGCAGACTCTGTCTACCGAAATAAGTTTGTAATCACTGTGATGATCAATCTGAACTTCAATAGCTCCGATACCATGTAGAAATTTGCTGAATAATGATTAATTATCCACCGAGACTATCTTGGTCACATACTATTTGAACTTCATACACAACACATAATCTCTTCCACTCAACTCAACTCAGATCATCACACATGCGGAAATAAAATCAAGCGGTAACACATCAAATCATCATACACATTAACACAGTATGTATGGGGAAAGCTTATAGCTGAAAACCCCGCAGCTATTGTGTATATTATAATGGAGAAATCATGTAACAAACTCAGTACAATACTCCTCACAAGTACTCGGTACTTTCTCATGAAGTTACACACAATCTAGCTCAGTTTTGAACAGGTTACTGGTTCAAAACTCACCGCCAATTGCCTTGCCTCTATTGCGTGTTTCAATGCTATGGGATGGCCTATTTATATAGATAAACCACCAGCCTGAACTGCGCAATCCTCATGGGCTTACTCCACCTATCTGTGTGTTGCAAATAGCAACAGTATAGTCACAACTGATAGCTAACTCCACGCTTTCATCTACCTCTTTCACTGGTCTCCACTGAACTGATCATACACTGTAGTGAACTGATGTGTTCTTGAGTTGAATAATGAGTTACTAATTAATGAATTAAATAATATTTAATTCACTCCACTCATAACTAATTGATTAGCTAATTAAACTAATCTCAACTAGTTCAACTAAAATAAACATAACACAACTCCACTATCTGTCTCATTAACTCCTCCAAACTTCTGCCACTGAAGTCCAACTGAAGTCAACCATGCATGAGCTCAATAACCCATAAGAAAAGCGTATTTCCTTCTGGCAGTTGCATGTGCCACATCCGTAGCTCAAACTGAAGTGCTCCAAGAGAGTAAACTGTTGTTTAGAGTCCAAATATTATTAAGGGTAAATAATATTTGACTTCCCTATTTTTAGGAGAGGCAGTCTAAAAATAGACTTCGACCTCTTCGACCTAAAAATAGAGTCTCATCTATTTTTACCAACATGACCAATGCTCCAAGAATCTCAAACTGGAATCCCCGAACCATGCTCCATATGTCTAAAAATAGACATAGTCTAAAAATAGACTTTGCGCGAGAATTTGCCTGCGGGCCCACTTAGTGAAGGCGACTTCATTTCACTAAGCTCCATCATCTTGCTGCATTCTCAACACTCCCTCTCAGCAAGATATGGATTATCTGCAATCCCTATCCTGCCTCTGTGGAATTCGAACTTGCTCCTGGTGAGCGCCTTCGTCAGGATGTCGGCATCCTGATCCTCCGTGGGAACATATGAAAGCATCATGATTCTCCGCTGAACACAATCTCTGATATGATGATACCTGATGTCGATGTGTTTGGACCTATCATGAAATACTAGATTAGCCGAGAGTTTGATGCAACTCTGGTTATCACAGTAGATCACTGTAGGCTCCAAATGTAACCTGAACAATCCTGTGAGGATCTTCCTCATCCAAATAGCCTCGCATGCAGCCAAGCTAGCTGCCATGTACTCGGCCTCTGCTGAACTGAGTGCCACGGATCTCTGCTTCCTGCTGTACCAGGAAACTGCTGTCGACCCAATGCTGAAAACTCCTCCCGAAGTGCTCTTCCGGTCCGTTGGACTCCCTGCCCAATCTGCATCAGTGAAGCCAGAAAGCTTCGCTCCATCCTCCTGTCTGTACCATAGACCATATCCTGATGTGCCTCTAATATAGCACAATACATGCTTTCCTGCCTTCCAAAAGAGCTTGGTAGGCTTAACCATAGCTTGCAAAAGCTGGTTAACTGCATAACATATATTGGGTCATGTATTGACCAGATACATAAGCGACCCCACCAAATGTCGATAGACAGTGGCATCCACTACCTCTGCTGAAGTAGCATCCTCCTTCCTCCAACCACCAGGAATAGGAGTGTCAACAGGCTTGCAGCCTTGCATGTTGAACCTCTCCAGAATCTCCCGAGCATACTTGCCCTGAGAAACAAACAGTCCTCCACTGCGCTGCCAAATCTCCAATCCCAGGAAATAATGAAGGATGCCAAGGTCCTTCATCTCAAACTCTCGTGCAAGATCCTCCTTGCATGAAAGTATCAACTGCTCGTCGCCAGTCAAAATCAGATCATCTACATACAGTACGATGATCAACGGCTTCCCCTCCACCACAATCTGGTACAGGTTTGGATCCGCCTCACTCTTGGAGAATCCAAGCCCGGTGAAGTAGCTGTCTATCCGAGTGTACCAAGCACGAGGTGCTTGCTTCAGCCCGTACAGTGCTCTCTTGAGTCGGCACACATGCGACTCACTACTGAAGATCTCAAAACCTTCAGGCTGCTCTATGTACACCTCCTTCTCAATAACTCCATTGAGGAACGCAGTCTTCACATCCATCTGATGAATGTGCCACCCCATCTACGCTGAGAGAGCAAGGATCATCCGTATGGAAGAGTACCTTGCGACAGGTGCAAAATTTTCCTCATAGTCAATCCCCTCGATCTGTGAAAAACCATGATTCTGCAACATTTTCTGGTATAAATCGGACATATTTTCTGGTATAAATTGGACATATTTTCTACGGACTGGTCAGGAGATTCCATAGAAAAAACAACCTATTGTAGTTATATTTGCTACAGACTCGAGAAAAATCAAACAGGTGACCACTACCTAAATTTAAACCAATGCATGTAGAGCTTTGGTAGATTTTTATAGATTTTACTCTGATGACATGACCAATGGACTATTCTAGACTTAGGATAATGACCAATTCATGAGTTTTCATCAATTTCATGAACCAATTTTATGAGATAAATGAAACCTATGCTAATGACCCTATTAATAAAAAATTGAAACTTTATTTGTGATAACATCAGGAAAACCGGTGCAACAATTGAGGGTTTTATTATTTTGCAGTAGTGAAAAATTCTAAGTACAAGTGGACACCCAGATTGAAAATCCTATAGATAAAAACCAGAAAAAATATTTAGTGAGTAATTTCCTCACTCCACAAGCGAATCCAATCATTGACCTTAGTTTGAAATGGAGTCATCCAAACTGCCTCTACGTAGTCTCTATGTCACCCAGTGTGGAATTGCGTCACCTCAAGTTGTCTCGTCAACTGTTTTCTGAGAAACTGACTCTCCTGGCTTCTTGACCCTCTGCCTAGCTTCTGACACTGGATCACCAGTTCTCCTCCAACAAATATGAATTTCCCATTGAAGCTACTTCGTTTCCACTGTGTCAACCTAATTGTGGCTTCTCTACCTCTCTGCATATGAAATCACCGGATCTGGAATGCCTCCTCCGACTTCACTATCTCTGCCCCTGAATCATTGTTTCGATCTCACTGAATTTCTCTCCGGTAACAAAATTTTTCTACTCTGTAAATCGATTTCCCTAGTAAAATCAAACTACTGAAGTGTCTTATCTCCAAGCCCCATCGACTTCTCTTATAATACTCTGTTGAGAGTCGAGACTTCAATGACCAAGATTACATATTAATCGATGTCTAGGATTAACTTGAAATCGATCCATGTGACTTTCTAGAACATTCACACCATGACTTATTTAATTTTTATTAATTAATCATATTCCTTAAGTTTAGAATTAGGAAATATTTAAAAACTTACTAATAATCTAGTTAATTCATCTCTAGGTGGAATTTCCAGAAATGATTTCTGGGTTTGGAGATCTCATGTATTCTAACCGCTCCAAAAAATTTCAAGGCTAGAACATATCCAATGCTACAAAAACTAACACCTTCAATTGAAATTCAACTACCGACATTCTTCAATGGGTCCATTATGATCTATCTAGTATGTTGCCCATAACATCATTGGGAGGATACTTGTACTATGCAATTTTTTTGGATGACTTCTCTCACAAAACATGGATCTATTTCTTGAAGAAGGACGAAGTGTTCAAATGGTTTCTCTTTGTCAAAGCCTTGGTTGAAAATCAAACAGGGAAGAAGATCAAAATATTGAGGTCCGATAATGGAACCACAAATGAATCAAATGAATTTAATAACTATTATAGAGAGGTTATCATTAACAGGGAGAACACTACTCCATATATTCTTGAGCAAAATGGAATTACCAAAAGGAAAAAATGATCAATCATAGAAGCTACTCGTTCCATGCTCCATGATCAAAGCCTACTGAAGTTCTTACGGGGAGAAGTCACCAACACTGTTGTATATGTTCAAAATAGGTGTCTGCATCAAGCATTGAACTTCAAGACACCAGAAGAAGTTTTCACTTGTAAGAAACCTGATGTTTCTTATTTTAGAATTTTTGGTTGTACCATGTATTTTCATGTGCCTAAAGAGAAATGAAACAAGCTATAAGCTGAAAAGAAAGGAACATTTTTGGGCTACAATGAAAGTTTGAAGGCATATAGAATCTTTGTGTCTGGTAAAAGGGAAGTGGAAGTAAGGCATTATATTACCTTCGATGAAGATTTTTCCCTTGGGAAAGCAGGAAATCTCCCTATCCCGAGGAAGGAAAATGATGATACTACAAGAAATCAGGATGAAACTCTGACAAAAGAACCAATTCACAATGTCTACGGTTTGATGGATCCCATTGATCCACCTCCTAGTGATCACTTTGCCTCAAGGAAAAGACCTTTTTGGCTCAAATATTACTCGAGTCTAAGTTCAAGATCGAAAGACACACGTATGTAGTTTGAAGAAAGCCCTTTATGGGTTGAAGCAAGGCCCCAAGGCTTGGTATGAGTGGATTGATAGCCATCTTATGAAGTTGGGCTTTACAAGGAGTGAAGTTGAACCTAACCTATATTTTAAGGTTGAAAAGGACAAGCCTCTCATTCTGGTCCTTTATGTGGATGATCTCTTTCTGACAGGTGCAGACCCTCTCATTTATTAATGTAAGAGGGATTTGGCTTCTGAATTCGAGATGGACCTAGGTTTGATGCACTAATTCCTAGACTTGGAGGTCTGGTAAAATCCAGGTGATATTTTTATTTCTCAAGGAAAATACATTGTCAAGTTTCTTGAGAGATGCGGGATGGTGGAATGCAAGTCTGTGTCTACTACAATGGAAATCAAGAAGCTATGTAGAAGTGTTGTTGGGCCCAAATTAGCAAATCCTTCCTATTATAGACAACTTGTCGAGGCCTTGATGTTATTAGTAAACTCCTATCCAGACATATGCTTTTCTATGAATACATTAAGTCAATTTATGTTCGAGCCTCATCACATACATTGGATCACTGCCAAGAATCTCTTGAGATATCTTTGTGGCACAATCAACTATGGTCTAAGATATAGTGCTAAGAATTTAAGGCTTCATGGATACGATAATTTTGACTGGGCTAGTAGTGTGGTGGATTGTAAGAGTAAATTTGGATGTTGCTTCTCATTGGGGTCTGCTTCAATATCTTGGATGAGCAGGAAGAAAAAATCGGTAACTTTAAGCACCGCCGAGGCTAAATACATCACTGATAGTATTGTATTTTGTGACGTTGTTTGGTTAAGGAAGATCTTCAGTGAGCTATTTGAGCATGTGTTGGATACCATCATGATCTACTACCAAAGTGGAATTCACCTTTCAGAGAATCACTTCGAAATTTCTGCTCTAATTTGAATCCTTCTTTGATACCATGTAGAAATTACAATGTATATTTGCAACTGCTCATGAATTTTTAACCAAAATGACAAGACACAAACCTACTCTACTTCTCCGCGAAAAGTAATTCACAATATAAAACAATAATCTCATACATGAAATAAGAAATAACACACATGCACACAATATTTTTCTTAACGAAAGAAATATTCTAAAAACCCTAATTCCTTCTTGCATTAATATGATGAATAGAGATGTATTACAGTTGCGTGTTCCATGACCGCTCCAAGTAGATTGATATCAGGTACCACTTTATCCGGGATATGGTACAGTGGGGAGAAATAAGGCTCCAACATATCAAGACTGATGAACAAGTCACAGACATTCTCACAAAGCCCTTAGGGAAGGTCAAATTCTTAGCCTTCCGTGAGAGTCTTGGAGTCGAGGAAATACCCTCCTATGAGGGATGTCTCGCTTGAGTTGGAAACTGAGCTCTGGGAGCTCCTAGGGGCTTGGGGTACCTCTTGGAGCTATGAGCAACCATAGGGTGAGTGGTTCACCTTCCCCTAGTGGTGCGCTATCTACAGGGTGAGTGCTTCACCTTCCCCTGTGATACCCCATGATGGTTGACACGTGTGTAGGGTGAGTGGTTCACCTTTCTCTTCATTTGCAAACATATGTATGTAGGGTGAGTGGTTCACCTTCCCCTATGGCATATGAGCAGGATGAGTGGTTCACCTTCTCCTGTTGATGCCCCAGCGTACTTCCTCCCATCTAGTCTGGGACTCATGAGAATTACCTCTCATCTAGCCCATGAGTTGGGGAATGTGCATAGGGACCATAGCACTACTGATGGATGCATTGTATACTACCATACTCCCTATGTCTAGGATGCATGGTGTTCAAAAACTTGATCTGGGATCAAATGAGGTTATACCACTAGACTGACTTTTGTTAGTGGAGAGTGGTAAGGTCTTGTGAGTCACTCTCAATAAATTATTCTTCATTATTAAATCATGGTTCAATGGATTAGAGCAGAGATGATACATGACGACAGATGGATTGGAAAGTGGAATTATCCCTAGTTGAGAGGGAGTGTTAAAATTGGAAACTAGGGCCAAATTCCACCTTGGGACAACTCATTTGATGGCGATGATGATTGCATTAAATTCATCTTTTTGAGAGGACCAAAATTGATCTAAATATCACCTCATTCAGAGAAGCATAAGTGTGATTTTGAATTTATGCCCAAACATGTGTAAATTGTTCAAGTGAGCATCATCATCATGTAGGCTCAAGAAGCCCAATGGACATGTCTCTTCACCCACAACGAATTGTATAAATACAAGTGACATCACACCTCATTTGGCATCATCCTCAGTCACTCATTCTTCTCTCTTTCATCAAATTGGTTCATACAACTATTGGGCAGCCTCTCTCTTTCACATGTGTGGTAAGGAGGATGGATTTACTGGGTAGAATTGCAAGCCAAAATTTCTAACTTCAAAGACAGGTTTGACCAACATTGATTGAGGTCTTGGTGATCAAGTTTGATTTTGTTTAAGGGTCAAAGGTTTGATTTTTATAGGCCACATTGTTGGGCACCAAAACTGAGATATTTTGGTTTGTTTGACCTATGTTGACTTCAGGGTTGATTATTGTTTGATCGCAGAAAATTACAACAATTTTCTCTCTCCTTTGATTGAATTTGACCTAGTTGTTTTGGGTTTAATTTGAGATCTTGATCAGGCCATGTTTGACCAAGGAAGAACAAGCTGCTTTGAGGAATATTTGTTGTTGTTTTGACTAGCATTGACTTTTTGGTTAGGGCTAAATTATGACTGTAGTTGACTATAGAATTTTTCACAGTTGTTTTGACTTTGGATTGGGCAAGTCAATTTGACTTTTGTACACTCTCTCTCTATTGAAATTTTGATATAATAATAAGAATAATTGATCAAATGGTTTTCCCCGCATTATGGTTTTCCTTTAGCATCCGCCAAATCCGATGTTCCCTTGTCTTGGCTTGTCTTCTACATTTTGTTTTATGTTCTATCTACTTTTACTGTCAATGTGATTAATGCTTAATATGATTTCTACTAGAAATATTTAGGAATTGTCATTGGGCTACTAAAGGAACATTGAAGTAAATTTTTCTAAGAATAAAACATACCATTATTAACTAAAATTAACCGGAACTCAACGACAGGAAATAGAAGTGGGTAAGCAAGATCCAGGTCTAAGATTTTGTCATTGAGTATGTCAAGGGCAAGCAGAATGTGGTAGTTGATGCCTTATTCAGGAGGCTCATGAAACTATCCCTTATGATTATTTTCCAGGATTGGAGGGCACAATTTCTAGTGGAGTAATCTAAGGACAGGCAAGCTTGTGCGATCTTAGATGGCACTTGCGAAGATGATCAGTTTTGTGCGATGGATGAGGTCATCTACTACAACAACTAGGGCGAAATTTTTGGTGGATTACTCTAAGGACAGGCATGCTTGTGAGATATTAGATGGTACCCATGAAAATGATCGGTTCTGTGTGATGGATAAGGTGATTTACTACAAGAACCATATCTATTTGGTACTTGGTCCATAGTTTAGGGAGAGGATTATGTAGGTTGCACATGACTCTCCACTAGCAAGACATCAGGGGTTCCTTAAGACATACCAAGCCATTCGGGAGCATTTATCATGGAGGGGCCTCTAGGGGGGCATTCTAAGGCATGTACATGAGTATGATACCTGTCAGATGAACAAGGGAGAGCAAACACACGTAACAGGATTATTGCACCCTCTTCCAATTCTTAAGCGGAAGTGGGAGAGCATTACCATGGATTTTATTACAAGGCTACTAGAAGTACAGGGGCAGGATTGCATATATGTAGTGGTGGAATGTCTAACCAAGTACACCCATTTCTTTGCCATACCCTCCCGATCATCATCTTCACAGGTGGTCGAGTTATTCTTCAGGGAGGTGTTTAGGTTGCACGATCTCCCCAAGACCATTGTGAGTGATAGGGGCAGCCGATTTATGGGGGGATTTTGGTAGGATTTTTTTCAGTTAGTGGGGATTGAGCTCACACCTAATACCATTTGTCACCCACAAACTGAGGGCCAGACAGATATTGTGAACAAGTGGTTGGAGGGGTACTTGCACAACTATGTGACCAGGTAACAACGTGAATGGGTGAAGTGGTTTCACCTTGGAGAGTACTGCTACAACACCACATTCCACATGTTGACAAGTATGTCTCCATTTCATGCTCTGTATGGTTATAATTATCTAAATTTTTTTGATTTGGTGTTTGGAGATAGGAGGAACCTAGGGGGAAATTATTGGATACAAGAGAGCTGGAACATCCTTAGGGCTCTCAAGGATAATTTGTAGACAACCAAAAATTAACAGAACATGCATGTAGATAGGCATAAGATTGAGAGACACTTTGAGGTTGGGTACTTGGTATTTCTAAGGCTCCAACCATACAGGCAGTCCACTCTGAAGCGGAAGGGAGCTAGAAATTTCAAACCATGTTTCTATGGGCCTTACAGAGTGACCTGACGAGTTGGAGGGGTGGTCTATGAGATGGAACTCCCACCAGGGAGTAAGGTACACAACGTGTTTCATGTCTCATGCCTGAAAAAGGCCTTGGGATAACAAGTGAAAGTGGCTACTGATTTACCCCCTTGGAATGATGAGGTGCATTTGGTGTTGGTGCCAAAGGCCATTTTGGAGGTGAGAGAGAGGAGGCTCAAGAAAAGGAAAATTCTGGATTTCTTGGTTAAGTCGAAGGAATTGCGAGAGGAGGATGCCACTTGGGAGGGTGATTAGGAACTCCAAAAACCCTCCTTGTAGTTTCTTAAGGACAATAAAAATTTAGGCAAGGAGGACTGTGATGTTCCTACTTAGCAATTTTTCTAAGTAATTACCAGTTTTGCCAATTTTGCAATTTTTCCATCATAAACTTAGGAATAGTGGGTTAGGAGGACCCCCTTGTCATTTTTCATTTTAGGTAGCTCCAACACAGGAGAAAGAAGGGAAAATTTATTTCCTAGTGGGAAGTGGGGGCCACCGAAGAGGAATACGCACCCCCTTGGAGAAGGCATAATAGTGGGAAGAGAAAGAAGGAAAAGAGGTCAGTTTATGGGGCCCAGTTGGTGAGGGGGAGCTTAATGATAAATAGGAGGAGAAGAATTCATTTGGGGGATTTTTAACCTTTGACAAACAAAGTCATCTTGTACACTTGAGTTGTTGAGCCAAGTCTATGAGTGTTTTTCAGCAGACGAGAATTCTGAGGGGAAATCTCAACTCCTTCAGTGGACTTCGAGTGCCACCCTAGAGGAGCCTATGCTACATTGTGGATTTTTCCCAGAGGGAATTATACAAGGAGATTTTTAGTCTTTTCTACATTATGGAGTTGTTCTAGAGGGAATTCTATAGGGACATTTGTGTTATTCTAGAACAGACTAGGTGCAGGAAGGGACCACACACTCTTAAGGGGAGTGACCTGCAGGGAAATGCTAATTCTTGGAATTTAGGAGCACATTCCCGTGGGTTTTAGAAACATTTTTGTAGTGGATTGGTAAGATATTTGAGTGGTTATTCTTCAGGCCAAATTTATCTTTCCTGGGCTTGCGTAGTGGTGACAGGACTGGGGCCTTTGCAATAACTTGTGGAGGCCACCCGTTGTGGGGGCTTGACCAGGATTTTGGGGTTGATTTTTTCTAGGGGGACATCAGGAGAGTTGTTGGGGAGTTTGCTCGGAATTTTGGAGGTATTTGGAAGTAGTATCACTTGGTGGTATGAATAACCTAGTTCTTGGAGGATCACGCTATAATCGATGTTAATTTCAGAGGTTGGAACAAGGCCCAACCCTTTCTAGGTATTTTTGGGTTTGTTGAGGAGAGCTCAAGGATAATTTCATAGAATTTTCCAAGCATCCTAGAGTGATCAAACAACATTCTCTTTCCATCCAACAATTTCATATTTCTAGGGCCTACACATAACTTGAAGAGGAATCACTTCCTAGCATCCGCACAACACATTCTCTCACTTGGGGTTTGCCTATATTTCTTTAGCAAGCCAAGCTACACATATTCCACGCATATATTTTACATTGCTCTTTGATAATAAAATGGCTCATCTTAGCACAATTTTTGGCTGAATTTTGTGGATGTCTAATTGCATGTTAAATTTGTGTTACATGTGGAGTTTTCTTTTTTATTATCGTTTTTAATTCCTATTAGAAATATTATAGGTAACTTGGAAGAAATAAGGGGCTTTGTTGCGATCTTGTTCTCTCATGTTAAATGGGGGATCAATTTTCAATCCTAATCTAGTGGGACCTCCCCTAATGGCCCATGGCTTTAGGAAGTGACACTACTTGGGAATCCACGATAGCCCCACCTATCCCTATTCCATACTTACCACTTTTCATCTTACATTATGGTTTCTTATTCCACCTCCCTTCCTCAGGTTCAACTGACCATCGGTTCTCTAGGATTTGACACCCACACATCCCCATTCCTAGGTAGGGCCTAGAAATGAGCCCTGGGAGGTTGATTCAGCTAAAAGGGAAAGAAAGAGAATATGATGGCCACAAGAAAAACAAAAGAAAAAAAAAATTCAAAATATGGCCAAGACACAAATTAGCACATCATAAAAAGCCAAACATGAGCTCTAACTATCTTAGATGGGCATCACCCAGTTCCTAGGCCAATGTTTCCCTATCTCATAGAATACAAGGAACCATTAGATGTCCCAACCCTTATGGGTGATGAACTGCCCTATCTTAATGGGATAATAATTGTTATACATCAGACAAAGCAAGCTCTAATTCCTCGAGCTACAAGCAATAATGCAAGGAAAAATCAAGAAAAAGTAAAAGGAAATATAGAGGGGTGGAAAAACAGAAGTTGAGGTAACTCATTCATCCACGATGACTCTCTCCTCATGTATACACCCACGATAGGTATTCCATTATATTCGTCCCTTTAACCATGTCATTTGGCCATGAATTCTTTTCCCCTTTCTTCCATCATTATTCACATGGCACCTATCAATTGAAGGGTGGACCAATGATATGTCACTTGAAAATTCCCCTTGGGGTTTGGGAACAACCAATAAGATAGTCTAATAACCACTTCTACCTAGCCTAAAAACTATCCTTAGGTTGATTCAATAAATTTTTCTATTTATCTTTGATTAAATTACTATTTTAGGCCTCACCATGAGTGTCACATGAATACCCTAAAATGAAAATCTAACATGAGAAAAAAAGAATATTTTCTCTTTCAATGAAAATCTAGCTAGGGAAGGGAAGAAACAATCAAGATGCAACACATAATATGCAACAAACAAGATATGAGATGAAATCTTTGTTTTGATGCAAATGTTCTTAATCTAATGCACATGCAATACCCAAAATGCCAAATGTAAATTTTTTCTTTTGACCACACTTAATTTTAGAAATGAAGAAAACTAAGATGAAAATGTTTGATTACTGATTCAATTAATCTTTTCAGAATGAGGACTCAAACAAAAATTCATCCAAATGATTAGCAATTAAAAAAAAATTGCAAGCAACCAAACAATACAAACAAATAAAAATTGAAATAAATTCTTCAAAGGAAAAAAAATACAAATGCAAACTGAATGGGGGTTTTAGATATACCACAAGACACTGAAGACTCAAGGAAACTCAACTGGAAGTAGGCTTATGATAGAGAGGCTCAAAATCCAAGGAAAAACTAGTGCAAAAATAGGGAGCAAGAGAGGGCACCAGTGCTTTGAAACACTAGGATAGAGTGGGCTAGGGTGAGGTGAAATGCTCTATTAGAGGCACTAGGAGAGCGATGTTCTTGATAAAGAGGTTTCCAACACAAAAAATTGCAAAAGTGATTGAATGAAGCCACTTCCTAGGTTTTTTTTGGTTGGGTGATGCAACAAAGGTCTATCAAGGAGGTAATCAAACACAAAGGACAAGGAAAACCATAAAGGGAATAACTTGTTCCCTAATACAGTTTCCAATTTGTTATACATGATTTATGATTGTGGACAAAGGTATCTCCCCTATGTTTTGTGGTCAACATAGAACAACATAGAGACAAGGAACCCAATGCTTTTCCTTAAATTAAATGGATGATGGAGTGAGGCCTACCTGGAAAATTTCACTCACTTCACTCCTTCTTTATCTTGGAAGCTCCAATTCTAGCTCCAACCTCCAAAAATTAGAACGTGCATAGTTAGATAACACAAGCCAAGAAAATATGAGATGTATGCAATATCATATAAATAATTTATTCAATATATCAACATGGTATTGAAATAAGCTAAATAACAACATCAAATATAGAAAAACAAATAATTATTTGTGTTAATATAAATGGAATGAGATTACAACCATAAGTGGTAATCAATATGGTATATGAACTCCTCCGAGTTGTTGACTCAACCTTTTCTTTTCAAAATATGCACCTCCAGTCACCCTATGCATGAGATGATAACTAATTACTGCAGCAGCATAAGGGAAAAATCACTCTCCAAATCCAACCATTACCTCTTGCATATGAGAGGGTAAATATATAAGAGAGAGGGGTAAGTTGGAGTTCTTATCCAATTAACATTATAAGGTTTTAGATCCACGTTTGATGGAGGGATAGGATCAAAGGATAAGTGGTGAAAAATCTAAATTAGGTAGGATAGAATCTGAATGTCAATCCAAGGTAAGTAGTTGAAACAAATTCTGGAAACACCTAGAAGGTGAAGCTTCCGAAATCCTGATCATTATCGCAGAATTCTAGAACCAACACATTTGTAAGGGAGGGCTACTTGCTGGTGACCAATGTTGGACACAAGGGAGAAATTTGTAGGTGAATGCACCCCAATAGGCTTGCAGGGAGCATTGGTCCTCAAACAGGCTTAGATAGGGAATTTTAGGATTGAAACTCTAAGGGATTAAAGCTACATGCTTAGGGATTTGTTAAAGACGTTGACAAGGGGAATAAGATGTTGATTGATCCCATTAGGAGGCTCACTTTGATTGGATGTGAAAAAATGGACCTTAACACCTATCAATCCTCAACCTATGAATGGAGGGATATATGGTAAATCCTAGATACTGGAGTCTTAATTAGGCATAGGAATCCTTGACTGGTGATTGGAGGAATATACAGTAAATCTTAGAGACTAGGAGACAGACAAATTCCTCATGGTGTAGGTGGAGAGATCTGGAGGCACCCATGCTTGTATAGGCCTATTGATCCCTGGACCTATATATGGTGGGATTTCGGTAAATCTTGGTATTGTATATTTATTTTATGGGCCTAGGAATCCCTTGGTGGATTGTGGTAAAGCTTGAGGAAACATGTATTATGTTTTTTATGAGTCCCACATTCATGCTTGAAATATAGCACTGGGGTGATTGCCTGAAAGAAATGTTTGGTTCATCCTAATCTATGGTCAGGTGGTTTTTAGAAGTCCCTCACTTGGTTGGCTTATCCATTCATTAATAAGCTCTCCTTCTCCTTGCTATTTCATGTGTAAATTTACTTGTTCATATGTGGGTTTTATGGTTGTTATATCCTGGCTATTTTTGTTGGTTATATTTTGGTTATGAGTATGTTTTATGACAGAATTTATGTATTGATTTCATAATGTTTTGATTAGTAAATGAGTGAAAAATAAATATATGACCTATTATATGATAAAGTAGCTATTTTGATAAGGAATCAATGCTTCTTCATGAATCTCAGATAAGTATGAGACCTATATGCTCATATTTTTTGTTATGACCTGTAGATTACATATTTGTGACATGTTTGAAGAAATTTTTGTCATGGATATTAGGGGTTAGATAAATTACTTGTCCCAATGATTGCATTAGTAACTTTATTCCATTGTTGTTTATAATTTCTGAAATTTTCATGGATTTTTGAGAAGTCACCTTAAACCTAACCCTGAAAAAGTGGCTCAGAATCCAGGGTCACTGGCTTAGAACTGCCTGAAAAATTCCACAGTTGATGTCATGTATTATTGTGGGAGTGATTGGAAAGATTCGGTCACATACATGGCTTGTCATGGATGTAGCTAAGGGTCCATATCAGTAAAATGACAATTTTTCTAAGGATTTATCCACTTGGAAAGTTTGGTTGCCTCCTGAAGGGTCTGTAGCTCCTAAGGAAGGTCAGATTGGTTTTGTTTGTCAGTTCCACTTCCTTAACTATACATGGGGATTTGAATCACATCATAGTAGCCTCTCATCACATGTTTACCCTAGTGGACTAATTATATTTGGTAAATGTGGGTGGAGAGCGTTACAAAAACCACAAGATACAAATGACAAGGAGAATGAAGCATCATATGATAAATTCAATATAATTGAAAAAGGATGGGGAATTTAGTTCGAGGAGAAGAACACGGGTAAGAGAAGAAAGCCTTTAAAGTGTTGGACTTATGGCAATGATCCTCACAGAAGATATTTTCCACAACATCAGGGTGGAAGACCACAGATCTATAGTGCTTAGGAGGCACATATACAATTGGGGATGTTGGAAAAAGTATCCCTCATATTTATGCAACATTGGATAATAGGTAGGCTGATTATTAGGAATTTATTATTAATATTGAAGTTAAGCTTTGTGATCAAGTTGTTTCAATTTTGATTGATCTTAAATCTAACTATAGTTATATCAGTCATGACCTGGTGGATAAGTGTGGTTTGAATAAATAATTACATGTAGAGTCTTGGTTGGTGCAGTTGGATACAAGTACTAAGAAAATATTTCATCATAGGGTAAGATCTTGTGAATTTTATTTGAATGGTATGTCTACATCAATGAATATAAATGTGCTTCCATTGGGATCATATAGTGTGTTGTTGGGTGTGTAATGGTTGTACATTCAGAGGAATAAGGTCGATTTCTATGATAAGGGTATTGATTGCTTGGATGATGATGGAGAGAAGATAGTCTTGCAAGAAAATAAGAAGCCTACATTAATTAGAATAGTTACAACTACGCATGAAAAGCACAATAGCAGGAAAGAGTGTGTATTGTTTTTAGTTCATATTTATGGTGATAAAGGTAAGGATGTTGAGGATGTGAAATTCTTGAAGAGGTATATGGTTTTGTAGTTGTTTCAGGATGTGTTTCTAGCAGAGATATCATAGTTACCACCTGTTGAGGCCTCAGAAATCTATGGCAATAACAAGGGGATAACCACCCGGTCTGGACCTTAAAGCATTTCCTTTTCCGTTTGGGATAGTGGCTCCGACTGGGTGTGATGGGACCAATTTCCCAGATTTGGGTTTTATATGATTGTTGGGGTTTCTCTCAAATGATTTTCATGAAGAATAACTAAAAACTAAAACAAATTTATTCTAAAATGAAAAACTTTGAATTAATTCTGATCTAATCTAACCTGGGATAATGTTGATTTTATGCGATCTAAAATGATATCTATTCAGTCTGTGATGATTTAGATCAATCACAGACTTAATAGAATTAATACTTTTGTAAGATAATTCTTTTGAAAAAATAGTTAATCAAAAGGATATGTTAAACATATCGCATATATTTTGATGATCATATATAAAAAAAAATCAATTTCTATTATTATATCGTACAATAGTGTAAACTGATACTTCAAACAAAAATAATTGATCTCATACATAATTAATGAAAGCTAGATTTATCACTAATGTTTAAAACAGAGTTTAGCATACATGATAATAGTACCATATGTGTGCTGTCATGTTCATCTGATCAGCGATAATAGGCCACATTCAATCTTCTATCAATAAGTCATTCAGAGAATACAAAAGTGCATCAACAATGATCAACCAAAATGATATGTAATTGAAAAGACCATGTTCCATTATTTTATCAAGACATCCACAAACTTATAGTAAAGCATTCTTTGTAAATGTTCTTAATAAAAATCTGGACCCTTCTCTAAATGCATGAGAAGGGTTTAAATACTACATTAACTACTTACAAAAATACATTATACAAAATATCTTATGAGGTGGTTTCAAACAACCTTCCTTATTTCTAGTATCTAATTACTAAAATTGAAATTATCAAAACAAGCTAACTCATGATCATGCTTGATGATGGCTTACTGCCAGCTCTGCTTTTCTGTTCACAAATATCGGACATTGGTTGAACTTGTGGAGGCTTCCCAAAATGTGTCTTCATCTTTCTAGCAAATATAACATCAAGTAAAAGTGGCTGCATTTTCTGTATGGAATCTGGGGAACAATTCAATGTCATTATTTGACTATGGGGCTTAACCAGGAGTTTCCAGTATGCTTCCCAATCAGTCTTTTTCATCTGTGCAATTGTTTCTTCTTGCATTTGACCTGTATTTTTCCAATTTTTCTCTAATATTTTGAGATCAGGAAACGATTTGTGATTTCCTTCTTTAATTAAACCGGAAGTATGCAACATGTGGTTGATCATTTTGACCATATTCTTTGATATGCCCGTTACTCTGGCTATTTCCAATTATGTCTATTTTACCTATGCATCCCAGTCAATAAAGAGAATATTTTTATAAGTTTCTTTGATCTTTGGGAGGTTTGACCTTCTCCCTTCCTCTGAATTTTACCATTCAGTATAATCATAAATTTTGGTATTGAGTTCATTAAACTCAATTCTCTAGTCAATGACTATATTAGTCAATTTCTCATGGATTTCTAAGTGTGGAACTATGTCTGAAATTTGTAAGACAAAAAAGTATTGTTGTTTTGAGAGTGAGGCATTTAATTCCAATGCTTATTTAATGAATTCCTCTATAGTAGGAATGCTTTCATATTTTGTAAGATTTTCTCTCAATTCTTTAATTAGTGTTTCTTTGCTAGATAAGCTATTTTCATGACTTATCTTAAGTACTTCCATCTCTTGTTGAAATTTCAAGAGTTTTTGCTCGGTATTTTGACTCAAACTGTTCCTTTCTTCATCCAATTGTTGTTGTAGCTGCATGATTTTATCATCCTTCTCCTGAACTAAAATGGATACTTTGACTGCCTTGTCCATTGTTGCAGTAGTATATTCTCCAGAAAATTGTGATAGTCGAGTTAGATTTTCAATTGGATTTGACGGGGTGTCTTTCCATACAACTTCCATAACCTCATTACCTGGGGGTGTTTCAATCCTTCTTCTTTTTGTATGTTTCCTGACTACAGCTTTATGAAGAGGGTTATAGAATACATCCAGTGGAGGGATATCAGTTACCTTCAGAATAATTTCATCAGTAGGAAATGCAGGAATAACTTCTGTATCATGGGCGGTTATCCCAGGAATTTTAGTGATTTCTTTTGTCAAAACTATCTAACCCTGGGGAGTCTGAAATTCTGTATTTTTCTGTGAAGATGATACCTCTGGGGTATTTATCAATGTATTGCTAAATGAAGTCCAGGAATTTATCTAGTTCACCTTGATTCTATGAATCTGATTTTTCTGTTTTGATTTCTTTGCTTGGTTCAGTCATATAACTAGTAATAAAGACATTTTAAAAAATTTTGAACTTCTCAAAAGTTCCAACATATTGAAAAATGTCTTCAAATCTATCATCTATGTGTATGATAGGTTTTATTTTGACTGACTGAGTAAATTTGTTAGCAATCTTCTCTAGGTCAAATTGCCTTGGTGGTAAAACAGGGAGCTTCAAAAGCTCAATCTTTTGACATTATTTCAATGCATGATTGAAATTTTTAAGGGAGAATGTACCACACTGAATTGGAAAAGTTGGCCATAAAGATTTTTTAATATCTTTCAGAGATTTAGTTAGTCCATTGCCAACATTTTGATAAGCCACTTCACTCGCCATTAGTTTATCTGAAACATACAGAGGAAGCACATGTGGAGGAGCAGAGCTTCCAAATACTCTGATGTATGAAAATGATTCTTCTATGAAACATCTTCCTATCATTTGGAGATCTCTAATTGCTTCTTTAGTGAACCTGGGGCTCTCTCTATTGAACATTAACTGATGTAATGGTAAAACAACTCCATAGCATAATCTGTGGTAGTGTGGTGCATAATTATGTTCCCAGATATCTTTATGATTTAAATAAATAGGGGGAGGATCCCCGGGAGTCCATTTCCAACCCATAATTGGAAAAATGGTAGAGAAATAGATGGCATCAAAAACATATGCGCTCATGAAAAATTTTGGGACCGGTTTGGAAGAAGAAACTCTTGCTTGGTGATATTCATTAATCGCTTTAGCTATATTTTCGGAAAGAATGGTTTCCCAATTCATGATGTGAGAATTAACACAAGAGTCAATTAAGGGAAGCCAATTTATAGAGAACTTGGTGTTATCAGGGAGACCAAATAATCTGCATAGCATTGTTGCTGCGAAATTGTAGAGATTTGTAAGTGAAGCGATAGGATACATACTTGATTTCTCATGTTTAAACTTGTTATCCAGCTTCCTCCAACCTTGAATTGTTTTGAAAGGGTATTCATTATTCTTTGAAAATTTTTCAACAAAGTTGTTGTCATAGACGTCTTGTTGGTCGGGCAGTTTGTACATGACTTTCAAATCTTCAGCTCTGAAAAAACCTAAGATCTCATTCTTAATGGTTCTGAATTTTCTTTCCTTAATTGTTGAATTCTCAAGCACCCATCTTATCATGTCGATATATGGTAGAAGGCTAGCCCTTGCTACTATTCTATGAAGGAATGAGCATGCAATATATTTAAACTGTAAATTTGAGGGCCTTGCATAATCAGCAGTTGCCTTGACCTCCACTACTTCAAGTTCTTCATCTTCAAGGATAGAATAGATATCTTGCCACTTTGTAGCACCTCCATCTGCAGTGAAGACAGTATGTGAGACTATGGATGACATTTCTGTATATTCCAATTCTGCAACAATATGTTTGTTGTATTTTTGCATTACTTTGCGTATGGACATATCTTGAAGGAAAATCCCTATTTAAGACAGAGTAATGATCAAATGATGAAATATATATTGAAATGACCAATTTGAAAAGAAAATATCCGGGAAGCAGTTATATCATTAATTAATCATAACAAATCAATAAATGTTTGCATTGGGATGATAAAACATACTTAATCATTTCTTAAACTATTTATTTTCACATTAAAACCTTTATTTAAACCTGTCAAATCCGTCGCATCACGCCTTTTGAACCTGTTATTGTGAAGCGAATTTATTTTTGTTTATGCGATATGCGATTTTGCGATATCGCAAAATCGCAATATCAGAATATGACAACATTCGAAATTTGGTAAGAACTGCTTAAAGTTTTAAACATATATCTGCAATGTGTGATTTATGATATCGCTTGAGAAATTCAAATCTCTGATCGCAAAATCAAGATTTCGTTGTTTTTTGCTTAACCTTTAATGTTAAAAGATTATGCGGGATGCGATTTGTGATAGGGTGATCACAAGGATATTTTATTAATTTCTTTTTTGGTTTTTTGTTTTTTATTTTATAAAAAGAACAATGTTTTTGGAGTATGATTTTTTATTTAAAATGAAAAATATATTTTAAGTAGGGTCCCTATTTCTATTTAAAAGTTTAGACTATTTTGAAAATAAAGATGGGGGGAGTTGTTGCATATCACAACAATTGGCGATTCACTTGGGAGAACCAGATATCTCTAATTGTTTTGTTTGGTATTTCTAAACTTTTAAAACAAGAAAAAGATATAAGAATAAAAATAGTATGATTCATGAATTAAAAAGTGTTTTTTCATAATACAATATATTTACCTATCTCATTATTTTATTAGTTAATTCCTTCAGTAATAACACATAGGTGTCGGTATCAGTCGATAATCAGATTTAAAAAGATAAAGTAGGCATTCTCTAAAAATTGGTTTCATAGATTTTTACTCATTTATCACAGATAGAGCCATTGTTGCCAGTAGGCGTTTATAGCCTTAACATGGTTATCTTTTAACCAATAATGATTCATTGTCCCATCTGATTTTGATTTCTTTATTTCAAAGTTTAATTTTGACATATAGATGAATTTATTTTTTCTTCTGACACATTCCTAAAATTATTGTCCAGGTTTGGTGGCCTAATAGTGACAATGTCATTCACTGATAGTAATTTAGACTGAATAAGTTGGCTCGTGATGAGACTCCTTGCCTTTTGAATTTTATAATCGTTTAGCTATTACCTTGTTATGGTATGTAGTATTGGTAATATCATTCTAGATTATTTCTCTATGATCATGATAAACAAGCTCATGATGAGACTTATTTTCTTTTGGATTTGTTCATTGTATATATTTCTTTTTCCTTTTTTGAACTATACGTTGAAGAAGAAATTTTATCATATGGGATGAATCATTAGCTCGTTTAAGAGTTATGGATGATAATTATAGAGTTGGTAGATACCTTTTCGTAGAGAATCCTTGCTAAGTTAAAAGTTTCCTTTTTTGACTGATACATAACATCTATATTTTATGATATTGAGAGTATTTTTGGAAAGTAAATGCCTTTAGTAAATTTCAAAATATTTCAAAAAAATAATTTTTATTCAATTTTCATATTTATAATTATCTTTTTACTTTACTTATTTATAGAAGCAAAAAAACAAATAAATTTATCAGAAATTTTAAAATTTTGAATCAACCAAAATGATGCTATTTTCAACTTTTATTTTGCTAAAGCAAAATAAAATTTAAAACTTGATTTTCTAAGAGAAATATTTTTTAAGAATTTGACCATTTACAGGCAAGGAATCTTTCTTACCTAATAAGTCTTGCAACAAAAAGGTGGATAAGCTTATTCTTTCTATGATTTGAAATGGACCAAGCCATAATCTTTGGAATTTGGTATGCTTACCTTTTTCCTCATGTGCCTTATCCCATTTCAAAACAAGATCTCCAATCTCAAATGCTTTTGAACTCATATATGTTGTGTCAAACAAGGATTTAACTATTTGCTAATGATGAGCATGTATAGCTTTGGATTTTTCTCTCTGTTCTTCCATTTTAATAATTTTATCTTGTCTAAGTCGAAGGGAAGACGAAGGATTTTCATCAATAAACTACACTAAAACAAATGATGGTATTGTTATAATTGTTGGTATAACTCATTCTTTCCCATAAACTAACACAAATGGAGAAGTACCTATTGAAGCTTTCTGGGTGATTCTATCTACCCAAAGAGCAAATAATAATGCTTAGTGCAAATTTTTATGATTTTGTTCTATAGTTCGTTTGATGATTCTAATAAGGTTTTTATTTGTATATTCAACCAATCCATTACTCTTTGGATAATATTTGGCTAAGTATTTTTATTTAAAACCTCTTTTCAAAGCAAATTCTATCATGGCATTTCCAAAAAAATAAGATGCATTGTCAAATATCAAAGCTGATGGGAGGCCAAATCTGGTGATTATGAACTAATCAATAAAATTTATAATATTTTGTGTATTAAACACTTTTAATGGGATAGCTTCTACCCATTTTTTGAAATAATCTGTTGCAGTTAGAATATATGTATGTTGTTTAGAAGAGTTTGGAGTTATTTCACCTATAATATCTAACCCCCATTGTTGGAATGGTTGTTGGATATTTACTGGTTGTAGTGGAAATGCTGCTTTTCTTTCTCTTCTTACTACATTTTGACATACTTTGCATTTCCTCGCATATTCATGTGCATCTTTAAATAAAGTTGTCCAATAGTAACCGGCATGCAGTATTTTATGAGTTGTGGTGTTTCCTCCGAAATGACCTCCAGCTGATCCATCATGTAATTCCTGCATTACTTTTTCAGCTTCAGTTTTCTCTAGACATATCAATAATACATAATCATAATTCTTCCTAAATAAAACATCATCTATGAGTTGATATTGATTTTCTTTAAGCCTTAGAGCACGCTTTGCTGTGTAATTGAGATATAATGGTGCATATCCATTTTTCAAGAAAAATTTCAGATCAGCATATTGTGACTGAGAATCGTTTAGGCTTACCTTGGACAGTTGTATTTCATTTGATTGATCTTCCTCTATTGGTAAATGAGAGGCTCCACTTAACATCCTACAAAAACCTTGACCTTTAACAATTTTAGCAGGATGTATCTATACATCATATTCTTGAAGTGCGGTAACCCAATTTTCTCTCTTCTCTCCTACTTCTCGTTGGATTAATAATTGCCTTACTGTTGGGTAAGGTACTATTATTTTAGTATGTGTTTTAAAGAGAAAATGTCTAAAATGTTTCAAGGCTTTAAACATAGCAAAAGTTTATTTTTCTACATCTGAATAATTCAACTCAACACCTTGAAGGTTAGAATTGAAAAATGAAATCGATGCTTCAATTTTTTGATCATTTAGTTGTGTCAACACTATTGCATATGACGTATCATAAGAGAATGTGTATAATACAAATGGCTTAAGAAAATCGGGAGTTGTTAAGAAGGAGCTTCAATGATAGATTTCTTAATCAACTCAAAATAATTTCTCTCATCTTTTCCCCATTTAAAAAATGAATTTTTCTTGATCATTGATTGCAGGGGTAAGATGATTTGGGAAAAATTAGGAACAAATATTTTTACAAAATTAATTTGTCCTAAAAAATATTGCATCGTTTTTTTATTGTGTGGTAGAGGAATTTTTTTCGATTTCCTGAATCCTATCAAGGTCAATAAAGATTCCTTTTTTGGAGACAATGAACCCTAATAATTTACCTTCTGATAAGGTGAAATAACATTTCTTAGGATTCAAGGAAATGCCGAATTTTCTACATCTTTCAAAAATATGTTTTAGGTGATTAACATGATTGTTTCTATGCTTAGAGTAAACAGTAATGTCATCTAAGTATATAACAACTGAGCTATTGATTATCCCTCTGAAATTTATATCCATAACATGTTGAAATGTAGCACCAACATTAATCAACCCAAATGGAATTTTTTGGTATGTGTATGTTCCCCACTTTTTTCTGAATGTTGTCTTTAATTTATCATCTGGATGTACCATAATCTGATTGTATCCTGAAAATCTGTCAAGAAAAGACATCAATTCAGATCTTGAAACTGACTGTAATATCTGTTCCATGGTAGGTAAGGGAAAATGATCCTTTTGGAAAGCTTTAATCAAATTTCTAAAGTCTATACAAATCCTAATGTCTCCATTCTTCTTTCTAACTGGTACCATGTTTGACCCCCATTTCGAATGTCTAACAATAAAAATAACTTTGGCTTTGAGCATTTTATTTAATTCAGATTTAATTTGACTTTCTAAGTTTGGGTGGATCTTTCTAATTTTTTTCTGAACAGGTTATCATCTGAGATCATAGGTATTGTATTCTGAATTATAGAAGTATCATATGTTTTGAGATCTGAATAATCCCATGCAAAGATATTTGTATACGTTTTCAGCAACTTAATGAAAGACATCCTTTCTTCAGGTTTTAAACTAAGACCTAGGTTAATGTTTTGAGGTTTTTCTGGTGTACCAAGATTAATCAATTCAAATTTTAAAGTAGAACTTTGGGTTTTTGATTTGGTAATCTTCTTAAACCTATCTTTCAAATCATAGAGATCTTTCATTTTGACTACAGATTTTGGAATTGGATTAGCATTTTTTTTATCTTCAATCTGTAAATCACGTTCATGTTCATCTATGATTTGACCTTCATAAGATCCGTCTGATGTAAGAAAGTCTACTATATCTGTATCATTGTTAAATACTCTCCAATTTGTTACATTGTCAGGAATGGATGGCCTAAAAATTAACTCAATTGAAAATATTTCTGGGCTAAATTCTTCAGATGGTATAAGCTTAGATGCTACATTAGCAAGTAAATCAACACTTGCATTTTGTAATCTAGGAACTGTGGAGATATTGAATGCAGAAAAATGGGATGTAAGGCTTTGAGCTAAAGCTTGATAGTGTTTCAAATGTCCAAAAATAGAATGAATTGTGTTTCTGACTTGTCTAATAATTATCTTAGAATCTCCATATGCCTGAAAATATTTAACATTTAAACTAATAGCTTTATACAGGCCTTGTATCAATGCTTCATATTCAGCAGTGTTATTTGTGCATTGAAATTCGAGTCTAAAAGCTAGCATTGTTTTCTCTTCTTGAGGATTGATTAAAATGCAACCTACTCCTGCACCATCTTCTGATTTTGAACCATCAAAGTATAAAGTCCAAAGCAAAGAATTTTTTGAAATTTTATTGTTAATATTAATATATCTAGAAGTGTCTGTTTGATAAAAGTTTTCAATTTGAGAAATAGTAGTATTTATTGAAAAAGGTGAAATTTGGGCATTGAATGATCCAAGATATGATTCAACTGAGTAATTTCCAATAATATTGTTAGTGAAAGCTACATGTTCATTTTTTTCTTGAAGTTTAGTGACTGTGTGTTTCATAAATTTCTCGCGATCAACTCTGATTTGATTTGGTTTACCATTATATGGCAACCACATGTGTGACAAATTGGTAGCAAAATATCCATGTAACTTTTCAAACCAATACCTGCTTAAAATAAGACCATAAAATTCAGGGATATCTGCAACTAAAATATCAATTACTTGCAATACCTTTGGATTTGATGATAATATAATGGATACTGAAAACATTTCTCTAATGACCTCAACTTTTTTTCTATCTAATTTTTTTTTTCTCTGAATAATGCTAATTCTATCTATATAATATACTGGTACAAAACTGCCTCAACTTCAGCTGTGAGAGCCTGAACTTTGGGCTTGATAGCCATGGTTTACAAAAATTCTAGACTGCCCTGAGTGGGAAACTATTCCTTTAAGAAGTATTTTAGCTGCCCTTGGAAAGGAAACCGGCCCATAGTCCATGCAATTTAACATAGCAGAAAAAGATGTACTAAAATAGCATTCAACATTTTCAGCTGAGAAGAAATACAAAGAAACAAAAATTTTCCAGAGATGATTGAACAACAGTACCAATGTAGGCCGAAGGCTGTGGGGTTCACTAATCATGAGCTGGGGATGGCGGATCCTCCACTATTCTACACCAGTACTCATCCCTACTGTCTTCCTTAACTTCATTGGGCGCGCCGTCCTTGTTGGCAGCGTCCTCTTGCTTGTGCTCCTTGCGCTAGGCTGATTGCACGATACCCGTAGGCATCTCTGATCTCAAAGAATCGTTCTTGACCAGAGTGGGATGGCGGCAAGGCATAAGGGAAGGGACATGGCTAACATACTCTTCTCTTAGGGTCACAGTGTATTAAGTAGTTAAAACGGGCTTGTTGAGAGAGAAATCGAAGCGAAATTCCGCTCTCTGAGAATTTTGACGAAGGGGAAGACTAGCAGACGTACGAGAGACAGGGGAAACGGCAGGTCTGGGAGGGTCAACAGAGGGAGGCGGGATTGGCTAAGCAGAATGCACCTTGCCCACTTGGTTGGATCGGCCCCTCATGCTGCGCGTTTCTGGGTAATGACCCCATGCGACATCCTCATAGGAGGAATCAGAATCAGAGCTGGTTGAGGGTCGAGAGCGGGTCACATGGCCTCTACTAGTGCCATGCCAGCATCTCATCCTGTGGCAAAGTCACGGCATGGATGAAGAGGCGGTCTGGAAATGCCTTTGGCAGGGAGAGCAGGCAGAGGGCGAATGTGACCAACAGAAAACAGCAGACTGAGCACGGTTAAAGGAATTAGCATAGAAAAAAACACTCTGGGTGAAGTGATGGCCCGATAGCGTCTCCAAGCATCCAAGAAGCAAGCAACGTCGCCTTGTTTGTGTGTGAGCGCTAGGCTCAGCACATGCAGGAGGGCAGGCTCCACGCAGAGGAGGCGGGGAGCTACAGTCGTCGCAATAGCAAGCCGAGCAACCAAAGAAAAAAGCCATCGCAGACCAGACAATCAGAGCAGGGTGATGTAAAAGTCGAGCAAGAGGAATTAATGCCATGCAAGCTGGCAGAGTTAAGGTAGTGTTAATGGATCTACAGGGGGCCATATGGCCACCCCACGTGAGCTCCATCGGGAGTCACCCAGGGACTGACGTCCCATCAACCATAACTTCCATCCGCATTCGGAAACTTTTGTTCTATCTAATTGAACTATATGTACAACATATTTTTGAGGAGTGACATTTAGTTTTGTACACACTGTTCTTAGCATAATGTTTGAAGAAGCTCCTGAATCAATAAGACAATTATGAACATTTTTGTTGAAAATATCATAAGTTAGAAGTAAAGGAGGGGTGTGAGAAATAGATCTATCACCGATTAAAACAAGATCATCGAGATTTAATTTATTTGAAGATGATGGAGGTTTTCTCATATCTTTAGAAGCTTGGGCTATAACCAATGGTTGTATAGGATCTACAGGGATTGCCTTGATTTCTCTAAGTAAAATTTTCTATTGTTGTTTGAGTTTGGTCATTTCATGTAATGAAATGTTTTATTTGGTCTTTTTCATATCTTTGACTATATTGTATTCCATTGTATCTTAAACTATTAAATTTTTGGAAGTTGTAAGAGGATCTAGTGAAATAGGATCTGTCTGAATAGTTTTAGATTTTTTGGTAGTATTTTCTCCTTTGTGGGGAGATATTTCTGTTTTTGATTTGATATAGTTGAATCAAGAGAAGATTTACTTCTTGTATAAATAGGCATAACTTCTTTTTCTTCTTTTGTAGGGAGAATGAAATCCCATAGCCCATTCAGTGAAACTTCTTCTTTAGACTCTGGCTCATGTTCAGATGGGGATGGATCTTCAATATCTTGATCAGATTCGGCATTTGAAATCACAATTTGTACGTTGAGATGTTGAAGAGGGGTTTTTCTTAAATGGGCGATATGATTTCTTAGGTATTGATGTTTCAACAACCTGTTTCTTTATCTCAATCATATCATTTGACATAGTCTTTAACACCTTTTGAAGACCTTCAAGATCGAATGGATCTTTCGAGACTTTCTTTTTGTAATCTTGACTAAATGTTACTTTCTTTGATTTCCTATCTTCTATCTCTGATCGTTTTTCCAATGCTAAGATTCTTTTCTCTACAGTGAGATCTTATTTCATATTTTCTAAAAGGGTAGATTTACCAGCGCTATCTACAAAAATAGCTATATTAGAAGGCAAAGAAGAAATATACCACTCTATTTTTACATCAACAACAGGCTTGGAAGCAGTTGGGATTTTTTTTAATAACTTATTAAATCTGGAGTTGAAATATTTAATCCTTTCACCTGAATTTGTTTTTAGATTGGAAAGAGCATTGATTAAATATGCAACAGTTCTATCATCTCCAAATTTTGCAAGGAAAACTTGTTCAAAAGTTGCCCAATCTGCAATATATCCTGCTAGAAGTGAAAAGTACCAGGATCCCTATAAGGTATAAGGAAACAATCTTTCTACAATATCTTCATGAGCAACTCCATTAAGATTCATGGCTAACATAAAACGATTAATATATTCTTCAGCAGGAAGACCATCATCTGGATTATATTTAGGTAGCCATTTTTCTGGATGATCTGGAAGGGGATTTAGATCTGCAATTAATACAACACCAGGTTTAGTCCAAGGCTGATTAGCCATAATTGGATTTGAAATTTGTGAAGGTACATAAGTAGATCCAAAAGTAGGGGGAATGGATGTAGAACTTACAAATGGAACATTATTACTTGTGATAGTACTGATTGTTTGAGTAGAAGAAACGGAAGAATAAGAAGATGTAGATTGAGTAAGAGGATGTGAAGAAGTAACTGAAGAAAAATATGACGTAACTTCACTCATATCTGATTTAGATCTGGATATGGAAATTTTTTTGCGATGTGATTCTATTGGAAACTCAAAAGGAGGAATTCCAAGTTTCTCACTTTTTGATCAGGTTAATATACCAGTTTCTTTAAATAGGGAAGTAACGCTTTCTTCAGAAGCTTCAGGATTAATAGGCTTTTCAACAAAAATAGATATTCCTTCTAATTTCTGAATTAAAGACTGAACTTCAGGAGACTCAGGAGTAAATTCTGAAGCAGATGATTTCCGAGATATTTCAGGAGATGAGGGGAAGGTTTATACAATTTCTGATTTCTATGATGGTGATTTAGAGTTTGATCATGAAGTTGTAGGATGCTTTTGGGGAGATCGACTCTTATGAGGGCTTGTAGTTTTAGGTTTAGATTTGTATTCCATTCATAATCAGGACCTCCTTCTAGCGCCAAAAATGTTGAGGCCTCAGAAATCTATGGCAACAACAAGGGGGATAACCACCTGGTCCAGACCTTAAAGCAATTCCTTTTCTGTTTAGGATAGTGGCTCCGACTGGGTGTGATGGGACCAGTTTCCCAGATTTGGGTTTTATATGATTGTTTGGGTTTCTCTCAAATGATTTGCATGAAGAATAACTAAAAACTAAAAAAAAATTATTCTAAAATGAAAAACTTTGAATTAAATCTGATCTAATCTAACCTGGGATAATGTTGATTTTATGCGATCTAAAATGATATCTATTCAGTTTGTGATGATTTAGATCAATCATAGACTTAATAGAATTAATACTTTTGTAAGATAATTCTTTTGAAAAAATAGTTAATAAAAAGAAGATGTTAAACATATCACATATATTTTGATGATCATATATAAAACAAATAAATTTATATTCTTATATTGTACAATAGTGCAACTGATACTTCAAACAGAAATAATTGATCTCACACATAATTAATGAAAGCTAGATTTATCACTAATGTTTAAAATAGAGTTTAGCATACATGATAATAGTACCATATGTGTGCTATCATGTTCATCTGATCAGTGATAATAGGCCACATTCAATCTTCTATCAATAAGTCATTCAGAGAATACAAAATTTCATCAACGATGATCAACCAAAATGATATGTAATTGAAAAGACCATGTTCCATTATTTTATCAAAACATCCACAAAATTATAGTAAAGCATTCTTTGTAAATGTTCTTAATAAAAATATGGACCCTTCTCTAAATGCATGAGAAGGGTTTAAATACTACATTAACTACTTAAAAAAATAGATTATACAAAATATCTTATGAGGTGGTTTCAAACAACCTTCCTCATTTCTAGTATATAATCACTAAAATTGAAATTATAAAAAAAAAACTAACTCATGATCATGCTCGATGATAGGTTACTACCACTCTGCTTTTTTGTTCACAAATATTGGACATTGGTTGAACTTATGGAGGCTTCCTGAACCGTGTCTTCATCTTTCCAGAAAATATAGCATCAAGTAAAAGTGGCTGCATTTTATGTATGGAATCTAGGGAACAATTCAATGTCATTATTTGAATATGGGGCTTAGCCAGGAGTTGCCAGTATGCTTCCCAAACAAGATTTTTTAGATCTGCAATTGTTTCTTCTCATATTTGACCCGTATTTTTCCAATTTTTCTCTAATATTTTGAGATCAGGAATCGATTTGTGATTTCCTTATTTAATTAAACTGGAAGTATGCAACATGTGGTTGATCATTTTGACCATATTCTTTGATATGCCTACTCCTTTGGCTATTTCCAATTCTGTCTGTTTTACTTGTGTATCCCACTCAGTAAAGAGAATATATTTATAAGTTTCATTGATCTTTGGGAGATTTTACCTTCTCCCTTCCTCTGAATTCTTCCATTCAATATAATCAAAAAATTTTGTATTGATTTCATTAAAATCAATTCTCTAGTCAATGACTCTATTATTAAATTTCTCACTGATTTCTAAGTGTGGAACTATGTCTAACATATGTAAGACAAACAAATCTTGTTGTTTTGAGAGTAAGGCATTTAATGTCAATGCTTCTTTAATGAATTCCTCTGCAATAGGAATGCTTTGATATTTTGTAATATTTTCTCTCAAATCCTTAATCAGTGTTTCTTTGCTAGATAAGTCATTTTCATTACTTATCTTAAGTACTTCCATCTCTTGCTGAAATTTGAAGAGTTGTTGCTCGGTCTTTTGACTCAAACTGTTCCTTTCTTCATCCAATTGTTGCTGTAGCTCCATGATTTTATCATCCTTCTCCTGAACTAAAATGGATACCTCAGCTGCCTTTTCCATTGTTGCTGTAGTATATGCTCCACCAAATTTTGATAGCCGAGTTAGATTTTCAATTAGATTTGACGGGGTGTCTTTCCATTAAACTTCCATAACCTCATTACCTGGGGTTGTTTCAATCCTTCTTCTTTTTCTCTGTTTCCTGACTACATCTTTATGAAGAGGGTCGTAGAATACATCCAGTGGAGGGATATTAGTTACCTTTACAATAATTTCATTAGTAGGAAATGCAGGAATAACTTTTGTATCTTGGGAGGTTATCCCAATACTTTCAGTGATTTCTTTTGTCGAAACTATCTGACGCTGGGGAGTCTGAAATTCTGTATTTTTCTGTGAAGGTGATACCTCTGGGGTATTTATCAATGTATTTCTAACTGAAGTCCAGAATTTATCTAGTTCACCTTGATTTTGTGAATCCGATTCTTCTGTTCTGATTTCTTTTCTTGGTTTAGTCATACAAATAGTAATCAAGACATTTTGTGGAATATGCTCGAGTCTTTTTTCTCTATACTCATTGAATCTCTATAATTCCTTCGGGTTTAGATTCAATTTAACAAAATTCTAAACTTCCTCAAAAATTCCAACAGATTTCAAAATGTCTTCAAATCCATCATTTGTGTGTATGATAGGTTTGATTTTGACTAACTGAGTAAATTTTCTAGAAATTTTATCTGGGTCAAATTGCCTTGGTGGTAAAACAAGGAGCTTCAAAAGCTCAATATTCTAACATTCTTTCAATGCATGATTGAAATTTCTGAGTGAGAATGTACCACACTGAATTGGAAAAGTTGGCCATAAATATTTTGTACTATATTTCAGAGGTTTAATTAGTCCATTTCCAATAGTTTGATAAGCCACTTCTCTCTCCATTAGTTTATCTGAAACATACATAGGAAGCACATGTGGAGGAGCAGAGCTTCCGAATTGTTGGAAATGTTGTCATTGATGGCAAAGGAGATGGCAAAGTAGACAACATAGAAGAAGAGAGAGAAAAAGAGGCAGCAAGATGTAGAGAGGGTCGAGCAGAAGCAAAAGAAGCAAGGCAGTAAAAGAAGAGGATGCTGAGACAGAGTACAGAGTACAGTGACATAGTAAAAAAGTCATGCACAAGACAGAGGATGCAAAAATAGAGAATACAGAGGTAGAGCCATGAGATGAAACAGTCGAGAAGCAGAGAAAGGTTGCAGAGAGTACAGTGAAACAAACACAGAGAATACAGAGGTAGAGACAGAGAATAACAGAGGTGGAGACAGAGAATAACAGAAGTGGAACCAGTAAGGGTGCAGAACCAAGAAAGGAACCGTAATTACACAGTGAAAACATAATGGAGTCGAGCGTTCAACATATGGAAGCACTGTATTATAATGTTGAAAACGCAAGAGGAAATAGGAGCGAAAGCGGGAATTATTTTAATAAGAGTTAAAATTATGAGAACTGGAACCTAGAGTCAAGAGCGAAACCGTGAATAAACAGTGAAATCAGAGTTTTGGAAACCAACAGTATCGCGTGCGTTTGGGAGTGGTAAGTGGATTGTGCTTTTTGAACACGATCTTTGTCACTATTGGACACGTGTATTTTGGTGGTATTTGGATACCACTTACATCGTGTAATTTCTGAGTGTTAACCCTCGGCCCAAATAAAAATGCGATATCAGTTGTGTCCATCCGATTGCCAAGGCTGGGAGATCTAAAATGATCACACTTGCGCGATGAACGAAGGTTAGTTGAGGCAAAGCACTATGGGTCCGAGTCAAACGAATGATTGAAAGTTGAAACATAAACCAAATTTTAAAGCTGAACCTTATTTCTTATGAGTTTTATTCGTTATACATTCAAAGGGTGTTATAATGGTTTTAAATTTTGATTGATATATATTATATAAAACATGTTGTGGGACCTACATTCATTTCTGCGGGGGCCAAGTATTATACGAAGTCCTGTGTATTGTGTGTATTATAAAAGTTAATTAATAGGCGGATGGTAAGTCACAATGCATTATGGGCCCGAAGGTCGGTTTTAATTCAATTCATGGTATAATTCTTGAAATATGATAGAGGAGGAAATGTATATGAATACAGTATTGAGAATATGAAATATCACAAAGGGTGTGCGTATAAAACCTTGTATATGTGGATATAAGTTGCGGTGGGCCCAGCTGAATTGTAGCGTTAATGGTTAGTTATTAGACATTAGGGAAAATGTTGAATGATTGATATGCAGGTGAATAAAAATATGGACCACTTGTTTTGAAACAGGTTTTGTTTATTTAATTCATAAAGGGTGAATAGTAGAGCATGGGGCCCGTGAACCACCATATGATATATGTGTTGCGTTAATAAATAAACCATGAGTGAATGTTGTAAGCGAGGGTGTATGTAATTAAAAGTGTCGGACCCCTTTTGTAGCATTAAGACTAAGGTTCGAATAAATAACATGGCTAAGACTATGATGTGAGTGGAAGCGTTAAATAAATTATGGAGCCCAAGAGGTTATATAAACATATATATTAGTGTTGGGTTTAAGTCTGAGCCAAAGTCTTAATATAATGTTGACGGAGGATATTATATGTGTAGTGTGGGACCCCCTACATAAAATTTCGAGAATCTTAACCCAAGCTAAAGGATACATAAAAGTTGAAGTGGAAAAGTATATATATGTAGTGCTTTATATACAAGGGACCAAGGTTACAATATAAAGCATATGTATTATATGCTTGTGCGCAAGATTAAAAGAACAAAAGGCTCGATTGTTCGATTTTTAAAACAAACAAAGTATTATAAGGTGGGACCCTTATGAATCGCATCGGAGAAAATTATGGCAGCGGAACATGTTGACAAAAGTTCCAATGGCGATTGCGAACCTGATATGTTATACATGGTGACTGATAATTGATTGAGTTCCGGCTTAAAGAGCAGCACAGTGAACCATCGAATCGGAGGTGAAAGAGTAACGAACAAACTGAAATTTCCGATTGCGATTGAGTGATCAGATGATAGCCGTCGGATTTTCTGAAGGATGGACGGTGGATATGAGTTGTTTGAGTACATGGTGGGGCCTTTGCTAATCGCATCAGAGAATTCCAATCGCATCAGCGTAGTGAAGTGCAATTGAACAGTGAACCATCTCATCGGAGTAAAGCATAGCATTAGAATTTACAATTGAAAGTTCCGATTGCGATCAATCACATTGGAACCATCGCAAGAGGTGTAATCGCATCGAAGCATAAGAAAATATCGATTTGTAAGACCTAAAAGGCTTTTTATATATTAAAAGGGTCCATTATGATTATATCACCGAGAGGAATTTGTGTTATATTGAAAGGGAATTTTATGTGTTAATAACGCCTTTATTATTATGCCGAGAGTTGATTTACATTATATAAAAAATGCAGTTACATATATGTAGGAGTTACGCAACAGTAATGAACAAAAAAACATACAGAGAAGAAAAAGATGGAGACATCTGCAGAAAAGACAACACGTAGTGATCCAAAAGGCTGAATGGGTTGAGTTGGAACTCACATTGTAACTAAATGTAAATGTTTTTAACTGGTTTATATTGTTTGTGATGCACTGGAAAGTCTCCATAGGAAACAAAACTCCATTGTAAAACTGAAAGTTGTACAAATTGCTATAGTTTTTTGAATGAGCTCGATAAAGGATTAAGGAGGCAGAAGGCAAAGAGTCAGGGCTATTCACTTTAAATTCCCTGTGGAATACGAGCAGTATGAGGCAGAATATATAAAGGATATCATAGTGATATGCATAGAGAGGTTAGAGAATGCAGAGTATGAAGAATTGAGGCAGAGAAGATAAGAAAAAGGAGGAGTAGAAAGAGATTCTACAAAACAGAGCTGATATCTAAGGTAAATCAGTAAATATTTTCTTTTGATTGAATGAAGAAGTTGGAGCTTCCCTATCAAGTTGAAGCTTGATAGATGTCAGTTGTAGCTGACTAAGGTTGGAGCCTCCTGTAGGTTGGTGCCTGCAGAATATCAGTGGTGAGAGGGAGTTGGAGCTTGCCTTTGCATCACAACAATAATAAGATGTGATTTTCTCCCTTTATGGGTTTCCACTTATACTTGCTATCTCTGTGTGTGTTGCCTATGTGTTGATATGTTCTATCCAATCTACTTAATGCTTGCTGCTCTCATAATAATTTTGGTGTAACATTATCTTAATACTTGCTACTACATATTAAGACTGTTCACATATTAAGTTGGTTATAAAATTAAGTTGTAAATAAGCTTGATGAAATTTTTTAAAAAGCTCATGTATGTGTTAAACTAATTCACCCCCCCCCCCCTCTCAGTTTAACTAAGGATTCAAAAATTGGTATCAGAGCTAGTTCCTTTTGTACCAGTTTAACCACTAAAAGGAGATCTTAGGTCCCTAGGATGGCTAGTAAAGAAGGAAGCTCAACCAATAAAGACCCTTTTTTCACCGGTTCTAATTATGCCTTCTGGAAAATTAGAATGAGAGCATACATAATGTATCTAGGAATATAAGTTTGGGTTGTTGTGGAATTTGGATATGCCCCAAAGGCAAGTGACTCAGATAAATAAGCTAAAAAAGACTTTGTAGCTAATGCAAAAGCCATGAATGCAATATTAAATGGACTATGTGAAGTTGAATTTATCAAAGTAATGCAAAGCAAGGCTGCCAAAGAAATGTGGGATACTCTTGAAAACATCCATGAGGGAAACAAAAAGGTGAAGACAACCAAACTTCAAGTATATAGAGCTTAGTTTGAAAATTTAAAAATGAATGATGATGAAGATATTGGCAGCTTCTTCTTAAGAGTTGCAGAAATTGTTAATAATATGAAAGCTCTTGGAGAAACAATACCCGAATGTGTAATTGTACAAAAGATTCTAAGATCTCTTCCACCCAGTTTTAACCCCAAGGTTTCTTCCATAGAAGAAACAGCTGATTGGGAAACCTTGACCATGAACCAGTTACTTGGAAATCTAACAGCCGATGAGATGAGACTGCCACAGAAGAAGCCAAATGTGAGGAAGGCAACCTTTAAGACAAAGAAGAAGAAAGAAGAAAAGGAAGATATATGATCTTGCTTTGATGAATAAGAGGCCAAATTTGTCAAGAAACTGGATAGAGGCTCAGGTAAATATAAAAGTAAACTTCCATTAAAATGCTTTAACTGTGGAAGAGTTGGACACTATGCTGTTAAGTGTCCTCATAAGAAAACTAGGAATAAGGCTCAAGAATCAGAGAAAACTATATCAAAGAACTGGCAGAAAGGAAATAATTCAATAGAAAATCTTTCTATGCTCAAGAATATAGCAGTGCATCTGAAGACTCAGATGAACCCTCAAGTGAAGAAGGAACCTCTGAATTTATGTTGATGGCCATAGAATAACTTGAATGAATCCTTCTAGAAGATGAAGAAGAAGGTTAAGTTGATCTTGAGGGGGAGCTAAGAAGTGCCCTAGAGGAGATTGACAAACTCAAACTGAAGTGAAGAAAATAGAAATACATTCTCCTCAAATATGTAAGAGAAGAACAAAATTCAGAAGTCCTCATTCAGCTGAAAGTAGAGCTTGAAGAAGCCAAGAAGGTAGAAGACATGTTACTCAAGAAAATTAAGGATAAAATTCAGGAAAAAGAGAAGTTGGAAGAAGAAGTAGTATGCCTAAGGAATAAATTAGAAAATGCCCAAAGGAAAGTGTCTATAAATTCTTCTCAAATGACAAGCTTTGGTAAGTTGAATGAAATTCTGGATGCTCAAAGATCTCCTCTGATAAAAACTGGGATAGGCTATGAAGGAGAATCAAGTAAAGGCAAAGAAAAGGAAAACAAAATTATTATTTTTGTAAAAGCAAATAAGGATGATGAAGTAGCTCAAATGATTCCTACAAAAGAAGAAACATGCAATGAAGGAGACAGAAACCATAAGGAACCTCTAATAACAAAGAATGAAATAAATACTCAGCCAACAGAAGAAGGCTCATATACCCCTGAGTATGTCAAATTTGGAATCCATCAAAGGAGATTCTTTCCTCCTATGAAAAATGCCACCTGTTATGCCTACCACAAGCTAGGACACATTTCTGCATAATGTCATACAAGGAGGATTAATTCAAACCAGCAAAGGATGCAAACAGTGAAGAGATTATCTCAAGAAAACAAATGGAGAAGACAACCTTTCATCAGGTATACAAACTGTTTCTATGGATATTGTTTTTACTATAAATAATTTGGCCATAAAATCATAGAATGCAGAAAATATGGACAAAGACTGATGTTCAAAACCTCAAGGAGGGTTATGAATCATGGAGAGTTTACTCATACTCATAATTATGCTAAAAATATGATTAAATGTTGTGTATGCAATAAAATTTGACATATGCCTTCCAAATGTCCTCTCAAAGAATGTGGGTCATCATCTCAGAAAAGGTACCAAACAAAAGGATGCAAGCAGTGGAAAAAGAAGGTAAATAAATGTGACCTAGCTCTAACAGCTCAAGATCTAAAAAGCCAATGGTATTTAGACAGTGGTTTCTCAAAGCATATGACTGGAGATAGAAGCAATTTTATAACCTTTGATGAAAAGAAATATGGAAATGTTACTTTTGCCAATTACAAAGCAGGGAAAATCAAAGGAAAAGGCTCAGTCAGTGTAGATAATGGCAGAGGAAAGGCCCAATATGTACTATTTGTGGATGGGCTAAAAGAAAAGTTGTTGAGTGTCAGTCAAATGTGTGATAAAGGCTGTGAAGTTATTTTTAGAGCACAAGACTGTGAAGTCAGATCAAGCACCATAGGAAAGACTCTACTCAAAGGTGTTCAAACAGAGAGTAATGTCTACATAGTGAAAGAAGAGAATGAAGCATGCCATCTTAGCAAACTTGAGGAGTCATGGTTATGGCATAGGAGATTGGGACATCTTAACTTTGACCATATCATTAGACTGAGCAAGAAGAAAGTTCTCAGAGATATGCCAGCAATAAAAAGGCCTTTAAATACCATATGCAAATCTTGCCAATTGGGAAAACAGACATGGACATCCTTTAAGACCAAAGATGAGCTATCAACAAGTAGGCCACTTCAGCTTGTACACATGGATCTGTGTGGACCTTCAAGAATTAAAACACCAAGTGGAGAATCCTACTTCATGTTGATAATAGATGATTTCTCAAGAATGACATGGGTTTCATTTCTCAAATATAAATCAAAATCACTTGAGAAATTCAAGATATTCAAGGCATTGGCATAAAATCAAACAGGATGCAAGATAAAGTGCATCAGATCAGACAGATGAGGTGAATTCACAGACTATGACTTTGTAGACCTATGCAATGAACATGGGATAAAACAACAGTTTACTATTGCGGGGACACCTCAACAGAATGGAGTGGCAGAGAGACAAAACAATTTTGTACAACAAATTCCTAGAGCCATGATGCAAGAAAGTAACATTCCCCAAACCTTCTGGGCAGAAGCAGTACACATAGTTGTGCATATTCTTAACAAAGCTCATTTAAGACCAAATAGTGACAAGACTCCTTATGAACTATGGCATGGTAAACCAGCATCAATCAAGCACTTTAGAGTCTTTGGAAGCAAGTGTTACATAAAGAATAATGATGAAAATCTAGGGAAGTTTGATGCAAGAGCAGATGAAGGAATATTTTTAGGATATGCTTCCAAAAGTAAAGGTTACAGGTGCTACAACAAGACTCTTCAGAAAATTGTGGAAAGCATTGATGTAATATTTGATGAAGAATTACCAAACAAGAAAAGAAGTACAGATTGCAGCAATCCTCCAGAAGATTATGAAGAAGAGAACCAAGGTGATGATGAAATAAGAAAGACAATAGAAGATGCTAAACTGAGCTCGAAAGCCCCCTCAAGATACACTCAAAAGAACCATCCAGAAGTTCAAAGCATTGGAGACAAGAGTGTAGGAGTCCAAACAGGAAGACAGCTAACTGAACAGACATAAGAGGTATACCTAGCTATGTTATCACAAATAGAGCCAAAGAAGTTTGAAGAAGCCAACAAGGACAAGTATTGGGTGAATGCTATGAATGAAGAATTGGACCAAATTGAGAAGAAAAATACTTGGGAATTATTTCCAAGACCCACTAAGAAAAATGTCATAGGCTCAAAATGGGTATTCAAGAATAAAATGAATGAACAAGGACAGGTAATCAGGAATAAAGCCAGACTTGTATGCAAGGGATATTCACAAATTTAAGGTCTTGATTACGATGAAACATTTTCCCCTGTAGCCAGAATGGAAGCTATCAGAATGTTTCCGGCCTTTGCATGCTACCATGACTTCAAGGTATATCAAATGGATGTGAAATATACCTTCCTGAATGGAGATCTAGAAGAAGAAGTCTACATGGAACAACCAGAAAGTTTCTCATTAACAGATAAAGAAGACTATGTGTGCAGACTAAAGAAGGCTCTATATGGATTGAAACAAGCTCCTCATGCTTGGTACTCAAGGCTGGATAAGTACTTGCAAAAACAAGGCTTTAAGAGAGGAAGAGTAGACATCAATCTATACATAAAATCCCATGAAAATGAACTCCTGATTGTTGTAGTATATGTTGATGACATTATGTTTGGAAGCAACAAAGATGAGTTAGCAAAAGGATTTGCTGAAGAGATGAAATCAGAGTTTGAGATGTCTATGATTGGAGAGCTCACCTTCTACTTAGGACTTCAAATTCAGCAAAAGAACATAGGTACATTCATCTCACAGGAAAAATACTTAAAAGAGATGTTGAAAAAGTTCAAAATGGAAGACTGCAAACCTGTGTCAACTCCCATGATCATTGGATGCAATCTATGTGCTAATGATGGATCTACTGATATAGATCAAAGAATTTACAGATCCATGATAAGAAGTTTGTTATACCTAACAACATCTAGACCAGACATTATGTTGGCAGTAGGACTTGTGGCTAGATATCAGGTAGCACCAAAACAAAATCACCTTCTAGCAGTCAAAATAATATTTAGATATCTGCAAGGAACTGTACAGTATGGGCTATGGTATCCAAAAGGAAAGAGCTTCACTTTGACAGCATATACAGATGCAGATTGGGCCAGCTGTGTGGATGACAGGAAAAGCACAAGTGGAGGTGCATTCTACTTGGGAAAAAGTCTGGTGGCATGGCTAAGTAAGAAACAAACATCTATCTCTTTATCTACAACAGAAGCAGAATACATAGCAGCAGCAGCATGTTGCACACAAGTCATGTGGATGAAACAAACCCTCCAAGACATGAAGGTAAGTATTGATGAACCTATCTCTATCAAATGTGATAATACAAGTGCAATAAGTATATCAAAAAATCTTGTACTTCATTCAAAGACTAAACACATCCCAATCAAGTACCATTTCCTAAGAGAACAAGTAGCGCAAAAGGTAGTGAAGTTGGAATATGTGCTAACAAAAGAACAAACAATAGATATATTCACAAAACCTCTTGCTAGAGATCCATTCGAATATCTGAGAAACAAACTAGGGGTAGTGTCTTCAGATACTACTCTCTAACAGAAAAAGAAAGCTTCATTGCAGGGGGAGAATAGAAAAGAAGACATCATTCCACGGGGAGATCAGTCAACAAAGAGAGTCACAAAAGATCCAGAGCAACTAAGCAGAGCATGAAATAGGTCCTCAAGATCAGAGTAACATGGACAAGATTTAAAAGCACACTAGGAAATGATCAACCCTTTGCTATTGATGTCAAAGGGGGAGGAAAATCAAGCAACAGAAGAAAGGGTCCTAAAAGGCAAGCAGAGGAAGTGTATTGCCATCAATGCCAAAGGGGGAGACTATTGGAAATGTTGTCATTGATGGCAAAGGAGAAAACATAGAAGTAGAGAGAGAAAAAGAGGTAGCAAGATGTAGAGAAGGTCGAGCAGCAGCAAAAGAAGCAAGGCAGTAAAAGAAGAGGATGCTAAGACAGAGTACAGAGTATAGTGACACAGTAAAACAGTCATGCACAAGACAGAGGATGCAGAGATAGAGAATATAGAGGCAGAGCCGTGAGATGAAACGGTCGAGCAGCAGAGAAAGGTTGCAGAGAGTACAGTGAAACAGAGACAGAGAATACAGAGGCAAAGACAGAGAATAACAGAGGCGGAGACAGAGAATAACATTGGTGGATCCAGTAAGGGCGCAGAACCAAGAAAGGAAACGTAATTACACAGTGAAAACCTAATGGATTTGGGCATTCAACATATGGAAGCACCGTATTATGATGTCGAAAATGCAAGAGGAAACAGGAGCGAAAGCAAGAATTCTTTTAATAAGAGTTAAAATTATGAGAACTGGAACCCAGAGTCAAGAGCGGAACCTTGAATAAACAATGAAACCAGAGTTTTGGAAACCAGCAGTATCGCGTGTGCTTGGGAGTGGTAAGTGGATTTCTCTTTTTGAATGTGATCTATGTCACTGATGGACACGTGTCTTTGGGTTGTATTTGGATACCACTTACAACGCGTAATTTTTTAGTGTTAACCCTCGGCCCAAAGAAAAACGTGATATCAGCTGTGTCTGTCCGATTGCCAAGGCTGGGAGATCTATGGTGATCACACTTGTGCGATGAACAAAGGTTAGTTGAGGCAAAGCACTGTGGGTCCGAGTCAAACATATGATTGAAAGTTGAAACATAAACCAAATTTTAAAGCCGAACCTTATTTCTTATGAGGTTTATTCGTTATACATTCAAAGGGTGTTATAATGGTTTTAAATTTTGATTGATATATATTATATAAAACATGTTGTGGGACCTACATTCATTTCTGCGGGGGTCAAGTATTATACAAAGTCTTTTGTATTGTGTGTATTATAAAAGTTAATTAACAGGCGGATGGTAAGTCACAATGCATTGTGGGCCTGAAGGTCGGTTTTAATTCAAGTCATGGTATAATTCTTGAAATATGATGGAGAAGGAAATATATATGAATATAGTATTGAGAATATGAAATATCACAAAGGGTGCGCGTATAAAACCTTGTATAAGTGGATATAAGTTGCGGTGGGCCCAGCTGAATTGTAGCATTAATGGTTAGTTATTAGCCATTAGATAAAATGTTGAATGATTGATATGCGGGTGAATAAAGATATGGACCACCTGTTTTGAAATAGGTTTTGTTTATTTAATTCATAAAGGGTGAATAGTAGAGTGTGGGGCCCATGAACCACCATATGATATATGTGTTGCGTTAATATATAAACCATGAGTGAATGTTGTAAGCATGGGTGTATGTAATTAAAAGAGCCAGACACCTTTTGTAGCATTAAGACTAAGGTTCGAATAAAGAACATGGCTAAGACTATGCTATGAGCGGAAGCGTTAAATAAACTATGGAGCCCGAGAGGTTATATAAACATATATATTAGTGTTGGGTTTAATTCTAAGCCAAAGTCTTAATATAATGTTGACGGAGGATATTATATGTGTAGTGTGGGACCCCCTACATAAAATTCCAAGAATCTTAACCCAAGCTGAAGGATACATAAAAGCTGAAGCGGAAAAGTATATATATGTAGCACTTTATATACAAGGGACCAAGGTTACAATATAAAACATATGTATTATATGCTTGTGTGCAAGATTAAAAGAACAAAAGGCTCGATTGTTCGGTTTTTAAAACAAACAAAGTACTATAAGGTGGGACCCTCACGAATCGCATCAGAGAAAATTATGGCAGCGGAACATGTTGAAAAAAGTTCCTATGGAAATTGCGAACCCGATATGTTATACATGGTGACTCATTATTGATTGAGTTCCAGCTTAAAGAGCAGCATAATGAACCATCGCATCGGAGGTGAAAGAGTAACAAACAAACTGAAAGTTCTGATTGCGATTGAGCAATCGGATGATAGCTGTCGGATTTGCTGAAAGATGGACGGCGTATATGAGTTGTTTGAGTACATGGTGGGGCCTTTGCTAATTGCATCATAGAATTCCAATCGCATCGGCGCAGTGAAGTGCAAGTGAATAGTGAACCATCGCATCGGAGTAAAGCAGAACATCAGAACTTACAATTGAAAGTTCTGATTGTGATCAATCGCATCGGAACCATCGCAAGAGGTGTAATCTCATCGGAGCATAAGAAAAGATCGATTTGTAAGATCAAAAAGGCTTTTTATATATTAAAAGGGTCCATTATGATTATATCACCGAGAGGCATTTGCGTTATATTGAAAGGGCAGTTTATGTGTTAAAAACACCTTTATTATTATGTCGAGAGTTGATTTTTGTTATATAAAAAGCACAATTACATATATGCAGGAGTTACGCAACAATAATGAACAAAAAAGCATACAGAGAAGAAAAATATGGAGACAGCTACAGAAAAGACAACACGCAGTGATCCAAAAGGCTGAATGGGTTGAGTTGGAATTCACATTGTAAATAAATGTAAATTTTTTTAATTGGTTTATATTGTTTGTGATGCACTGGCAAGTCTCCATAGGAAAAAAAACTCCACTGTAAAACTGAAAGTTGTACAAATTGCTGTAGTTTTCTGAATGAGCTGGATAAAGGAGTAAGGAGGCAAAAGGCGAAGAGTCGGGGTCATTCACTTTAAATTCCCTGTGGAATACGAACAGTATGAGGCAGACTGTATAAATGATATCATAGTGATATGCATAGAGAGGTTAGAGAATGCAGAGTATGAAGAATTGAGGCAAAGAAGATAAGAAAAATGAGGAGCAAAAAGAGATGCTACAGAATAGAGCTGATATCTAAGGTAAATCAACAAATATTTTCTTTTGATTGAATGAGGAAGTTGGAACTTCCCTATCAAGTTGAAGCTTGATAGATGTCAGTTGTAGCTGATTGAGGTTGGAGCCTCCTGTAGGTTGGTGCCTGCAGAAAATCAGTGGTGAGAGGGATTTGGAGCTTGCTTTTGCATCATAACAATAATAAGATGTGGTTTTCTCCCTTTATGGGTTTCCACTTATACCTATTGTCTCTGTGTGTGTTTCCTATGTGTTGATATGTTCTATCCAATCTGCTTAATGCTTGCTGCTCTCATAATAAGTTTGGTGTAACATTATCTTAATACTTACTGCTACATATTAAGACTGTTCACATATTAAGTTGGTTATAAAATTAAGTTGTAAATATGCTTGATGAAAAGTTTTAAAAAGCTCATGTATGTGTTAAACTGATCCACCCCCCCCCCCCCCCCTCTCAGTTTAACTAAGGATTCAACACAAATACTCTAATGTATGAAAATGATTCTTCTATGAAACATCTTCCTATCATTTGGAGATTTTTAATGGCTTCTTTAGTGAACCCGGGGCTCTCTCTATTGAACATTAACTGATGTAATGGTAAAACAACTCCATAGCATAATCTGTGGTAGTGTGGTGCATAATTATGTTCCCATATCTATTTATGATTTAAATGAATAGGGGTAGGATCCTCGAGAGTCCATTTCCAACCCATAATTGGAAAACTGGTAGAGAAACAAATGGCATCAAAAACATATGAGCTCATGAAAAATTGTGGGACAAGTTTGGAAGTAGAAACTCTTGCCTGGCGATATTCATTAATTACTTTAGCTAGATTTTCGAAAAGAATGGTTGCCCAATTCATGATGTGAGAATTAACACAAGAGTCAATTAAGGAAAGCTAATTTATAGAGAACTTGGTGTTATTAGGGAGACCATATAATCTGTACAGCATTGTTGTCGCGAAATTGTAGGGATTTTCGAGTGAGGCGATAAGATACATACCTAATTTCTCATGTTTAAACTTGTTATCCAGTTTCCTCCAACCTTGAATTTTTTTGAAAGGGTCTTCATTATTCTTTGCAAATTTTTCAACAAACTTGTTGTCATAGACGTCTTGTTGGTCAGGAACTTTGTACATTACTTTCAAATATTCAGCTCTGAAAGAACCTAATATCTCATTCTTAATGGTTCTGAATTGTCTGTCCTTAATTCTTGAATTCTCAAGCACCCATCTTATCATGTTGGTATATGGTAAAAGGCTGGTCCTTGCTGCTATTCCATGAAGGAAGGAGCATGCAATATCTTTAAACTATAAATCTGAGGGCCTTGCATCATCAGCAGTTGCCTTGACCTCCACTACTTCAGGTTCTTCATCTTCGAGGATAGTATAGATAGCTTGCCACTTTGTAGCACCTCCATCTGCAGTGCAGACAGTATCGAGACTATGGATGACATTTCTGTATATTCCAATTCTGCAACAGTCAGTTTGTAGTATTTCTTCATTACTTTACGTATGAACATATCTTGAATGAAAATCCCTATTTAAGACAGAGTAATGATCAAATGATGAAAGATATATTGAAATAACCAATTTGAAAATAAAATATCCAGGAAGCAGCTATATCATTAATTAATCATAAACAACCAATAACTGTTTGCATTGGGATGATAAAACATACTTAATCGTTTCTGACACTATTTATTTTCACATTAAAACCTTTATTTAAACCTTTCAAAACCGTCGCATCATGCCTTTTGAACCTGTTTTTGTGAAACAAATTTCTTTTTGTTTATGTGATATGTGATTTCAAGATATCACAAAATCACAAAATCACAGTATCGGAATATCACAACATCGGAATATCGAAACATTGGAATATCGCAAGGTCAAAACTTTGGTAAGAACTGCTTAAAGTTTTAAACATATATTTGTGATGTGTGATTTATGATATCTCTTGCGAAATTCAAATCGCTAATCACAAAATCAGGATTTCGTTGTTTTGTGTTTAACCTTTAATGTTAAAATATTATGTGGGATGTTATTTGTGATAGGGTGATCATAAGGATATTTTATTAATTTCTTTTTTGTTTTTGATTTTGTTTTTTTTTTAATTTTATAAAAATAACGATGTTTTTGGAGTTTGATTTTTTATTTAGAATGAAAATATATTTTAAGAAGGGTCCCTATCTCTATTTAAAAGTTTAGACTATTTTGAAAATAAAAATGGGGGGAGTTGTTGCATAGCACAACACCACCTGATAAGGAAGTGGAATTTTCTATTGAGTTGATTCCAGTAGCAGTACTAGCATTAAAGACACCGTACAAGATGAGCACTCCATAGTTGGAGGAATTGAAGTTGTTGTTGAAGGAAATTCTTGATAAGGGATACAATAGGCCAAGTGTGTCGCCTTTGGGTGCACCAGTATTATTTGTGAAGAATAAGGACGGTACTCTTAGGCTGTGTATTGATTATAGGTGGTTGAAAAAGGTGATGATCAAGAACATGTAACCTTTATCACGGATTGATGTCGTGTTTGATTAGATTAAGAGAAAAGAAATGTTTTCGAAGATTGATTTGAGATCAGGATATCATCAGATACACATCAATGAAGAGGACATATACAAACCTACTTTCTGGACCAGGTATGGAAATTATGTGTTTTTTTATTCCTTTTGGTTTGACTAGTGGTCCAACTACTTTCATGTGTTTGATGAATAGTGTGTTTTGTCCTTATATGTACAATTTTATGATAGTATTCATTGATGACATATTGTTATATTCTAAGAACGAGGAAGAAAATGTAAAAAATATGGAAGCAATGTTAATACTATTGAGAGATCATCAATTGATGCCAAACTTAGTAGATATAGTTTCTTTTAGGTAGAAGCTCATTATTTTGGGAATGTGCTTTCCAAGGAAGGTATATCAATGGACCCAAAAAAGATAAGATATATGATGGAGTGGAAAACTCCTAGGAATGTGGATGAGGTCAAATAATTCATGGGATTAGAAGGTTATTAGACGTATTTCATCAGGAAATTATCATGGATTGTCTATCCTATTACATAATTTCATAGGAAAGGAAAGAAATTTGAATGGACAGAGGAAAGTGCTGCGAGTTTTGAGTAGTTAAAGTAGTTGCTTAAAAATTATCTAGTTATAAAGATTTCATATCCATAAAAAGAGTTTGTGATATGTACATATTCTTGGAAGAGAGGAATTGGTGGAGTTATAATGCAAGAAGGAGAGGTAGTATGCTATGATTCAAGGAAACTAAATTAGCACGAGTTGAACTACATGACACATGATCTTGAGTTGGAATCAATCATTCATGCTTTGAAGATGTGGAGGCACTATATTTTTAGCATGAGGTTCATCTTGATGAGTGATCATAGTGGATTGAGGTACTTGTTTGAACAACGTAATATGAATGCTAGGAAAGCTAGATGGTTGGTTATGCTCAGTGAATTTGTCTTTGAGATCAGGTACATTAAGGGTAAATGGAACAAGGTTGTAGATGCTCTTAGTAGAAGAGTATATGTAAATCACATTGTAGTTATGAGTTCATATGGGACAAAGTTATAGGATTAGATCTTATAGGCATGACAATAGGATGAAAAGTAACAGTAGCTTAAGCACAAGTTATAGTAGCAAGGTGTAGATGAACATGATGTGGACTATCATCTCACAATAGATGGTTTGATTATATTTAGGAACAAGATCTATGTTTTGGAGAACAATGAGCTCAAGAATCTTGAATTGTGGGAATTTCATGTTAAGTTGTATTCAGGTCACCCAGGGTATCATAATACATTAACAAAGGTTAAGAAGTTCTACCATTGGTTAAATTTGAAGAAATAGGTGGATAAGTTTGTTGTGAGATGTTCATATTGAAAATAGGTAAAAGAAAAATGTAAGCATCCAGGTGGTTTACTGTATTTGATTATAATTCTAGAGTGTAAATGGGAGGTCATTTCCATGGAGTTCATTATAGGATTTTAAAGGAAATATATACAAAAAGATTCTATTATGGTTGACAGTTTGACTAAGCTAGCTCACTTCATTCTAATGAAGTCTACGAATTTAGCTAGTGAGGTACCCCACGTATTCATCAAGGAGATAGTGAGGTTACATGGTATTCCTAATAAGACAGTGTCAAGCAATGATGTCAATTTCACTTCCAAGTTTTGGGGGGATTTTTTTACATGTCTCGGGACAGAGTTGGGCTTCAGTACAACTTATAATCTATAGAGATATGGAAAGACAGAGAGGGTCAACAATATTTTCGAGGAAATTTTGAGAATATTTGTTATTCATTAGCATCGAAAGTGGAAAGAGTATCTTCCACCGAGGGAGTTTTCTTATAACAATGGGTATCATGCATATTTTAGGATGAGTCTATTTGAGGCACTTTATGGGAATATTTGTAATATTCCTATCAGTTGGAGTGATCTAGTGAATGAGGTATTGATTGGACGGGACATGTTGATGGAGATGGAACAAGAAATGAAGAATATCAAGAAGAATATAAAGGAAGCACAAGATAGGAAGAATATTTATGCAGATCAGCACAAGGTATTTAAGGAGTTTTAAGTTGAGGAGCATGTGCACTTGTGCATCAAGCCCAAACAAAGCTCTTTGAGGAATGGAGCATGTGTCAAGTTGGCTATCTTGATATTGTATGCCTTTCAAGATCCCTTAGATGATTGAACCAATGGCCTACCAACTTTCACTGCCTCCGATAGTGAAATTCCATGATGTTTTCCATGTGTCATTTCTTAAGAAGTATGTGAAATATGTTGATCATGCGATTCACTGGTCTATATTGTAGGTGAAACCATAACGAGAATTCTACCTGAAACCTCAGTGTGTTTTGCAGCAAAAGATCCTCATGCTTCAGAATCAAGAAATCGAGAAAGTTAGCGTGTATTGGAAGCACTTTGGGCCTAATGAAGCTACATGGGAGATGGCTGATCAGATGTGGGTTATATCCTTCTCTATTTACTAGTTGAGTGAATGTATTTTGATATTTTCTTTGGTCATTTCTATATATGCATATTTATGTAAACACTACATGAAGTTGTATTATAAAGCTCCAAGAAGCGGTATGATGTTCATGATATATTGGTTATGTCTTCAATAGTATGATATGATGTAAATGTTGTATCGAGTTGTGTTATAACTATCCATGTTCAACATGTGTTTTGATATTTTATTAGTGTCATTGAACACCGAGGATAGTGTTCCCCCAAGGGGGAGGGGTTTGTAATAGCCCCTGGTTGATTTCCTATGTAAATTAAAAAATTAATAATAACTAAGGACATGGGACACGTACTCCAAGTTAAATGTTAGGAAAACATTGTGATGGGTATCACTAGTGATTAATAAATGGGTATGGAAATTGGAAAAGGAAAAGATACATTAATTGGCATTTTATTTATGAAATAGTGGGAATTAGGAGAAAAAGGAGATGAAAGGTCACATAATTGCATGAGGAAATTGAAATAAAAATGAAGGAAAATGAAGAAAATATAGGCCTCAATGATAAAAATGTTTATGCAGATTATTTCATAGCTTTTTAAACTTTTATGGTGGAGTTATTTCTCTATTCTCTCATTATATCATACTCTTACACACTTAGAGTTTTCTTAGAGGACTTTGGAATACATTGAATTTAGAAAAGAATGCAAGGGAAAGAAAAAGGGAGCGAGTGGATCAGTCGCTAAAGCTGGATTGATTTGCACGTAAAAGGTTGCATGTGTGATTTCCTTGTTGATTTATGGATGCATGGTAGATGCATAGGATTATGATATGTAATTGGGACTTTTGGCTCTGCAAAAAGATGTGTAAAATATAGTTTTACACATATTTTACAATCTCACTTCCCTGAAAAAGTCATATTTACAATCTCAACCATTCATGAAACTCTTGTTTCCTGTCTTAACCCAGTTTTCATCTCTCAGATAAGCCTAATTGAGCAAAAAATCCCCAAAAGAAAACCATCCTTAGCCTAAATTGCTCAATTCCCTCTGTTAAAGTGAAATACTCCTACAAACAGTTTAAACTTGCATAAGTGATCCTAACAATGCCTAAAAAATAGAGTTAAACCTCCACAGAATGTTATCATTCCACAGATCTTTGAAGAACCTCCAATCACCTCCCTGCAGCCAAGAATTCATTAACAAATTGTTTGATTTTTGCAGGTTATTATTAGAATAAGAAATTGGGCCAACAATTTCAATACTAGTTGACAAAATTGTTTGCTCCAAATTCTCATATTTTAACTCAATATTTTCATTCAACAAACATTTTGCATACAAAGAAAGAACAAAATCAAGTCAGAGAGAGATCAAAATGATGAATTTTTCATAGTAAATGGTAAAAGTGAAATTAGAATTCATAATGACACTGAAAACATAACAGTCAAAGAGTATCAATGGTTAAAGTGTATCAGGTAAAAGTCAGAGTGAAAGTTAAAACAAAGTTACATGAGTAGTCCAAGGTAAACAGTAAAAGTAAATACAGAGACAATAAAATGGTAAAAAGAAATGAAAATACTTTCACCAACAATGAAGTTTATCTAAAGTGAAAGTAAAATAGTTAAAAGAACAAAAAGGTGAAAAGATGAAAAAGAGAACAAGAACATTTTTGCAGAAATATCATGTTTAAGTCATTGTTTTGTAGAAACTATTGTGACCAATCCAAGATGAATTTTACAAAACTGAAGGATTTTTATGTTCTTAAGAGGGCCATCTACAAAAACCTCTCTCATTGTTCTAACAGCCATTATGGATTGGGAAATATTAAACAATATTGGAGAGCACTATTTGCAGAAAATTCCTGTTAAGTCATAATTTTGCAAAGAAGATTGTGGCCAATCATAAAATCATATTAAAAAAATGAAGGAGGCTTTTGTTCCTAAGAGAACCATCTACAAAAACCTATCTCACTTTTTGCACAGTCATTTCAGAATTAGATATACATGCACATCTTTACAGCCTATTTTTCAGACTCTGTAAAACTCTGTTTTACACATATTTTTGCAGAGCCAAAAGTCCCAATGTTTCAACCAAATCCTCTTGATATTGTATAATTTTGATCTATAATGTTTCAAAAATGGAGGATTTCCTATATTGATAGTTTTTTTAGCCTTTCCTTGTCATTTCTTGGATATATATGGTGTTGTGGGTTTTTCCACTTGATTGTTTTATGGTTTGTGCTCATAATTCCTTATGGTTGTGGGTTGGAACAAACACTCTGGAGCCCTAGAACAACTTGGGTTGTGTTACTAGTCTTAGAGCCTAGGTTGGAAAAACACTCTGGAGCAGTTGGTGGGTTGAGTTACTAGTCCTAGATTCAGGTTAGACAAACGCTCTAGATCCCTGGAAGGTTTTCGGTTGAGTAACTAGTTCCTAGAGCCCTGGATAGCTTGGGTAGAGACCGATCCAGTTGGTGTGAGTGATGTATGACCATGAGGTACAATCACTAGTTTAGGGTTGAGATGGTTTGGCCTTTGGGATCCCTATTTTTGTTTTTTTTAGTTTATTCCATGATATCTCACATTCATGCCTTGAATATGGTGCGGGGGTGACTAGATGAAAGACAAATTTGGTTTAGACCAATCTATGGTCGAATGGTACGTGAAATTTCCTAACTTGGTTGGTATTTTCCTATGTTAATAGTAACTATTATTATTTTTTATTCAAGTACATTTGTTTGTAATGTGTTGGTGATATTATGATTGGGTTTCCATGGTTTATATGATGGTAATTTTTTGGTTATATGATGTTTATAAGATATGTATATTTTATGGCTCTTCTCATGAATTCTTTAGCTATTGATCGGTGTTGAATGCATGTGATAATAAGAATTATTGAAGCTATGTGGAGAGTTCATAGGGCCTTCTTGTTGATTCTCAAATGAATCTCATACTTCTATGATCATATATGCATTCATGACATGTAGCTTACATGTTTTCCATATGTTTGACAAAATGTACATCATTTTCTAGGAAGTTTAGGTAAAGTTCTACCTTCAAATTTGTATGTTTAGCATTTTTTTGATGTCATTATTGATTCCAAGAAGTTTCAAGAATGTTTTGGAAGTGTTCTAGAGGTTGACTTGGAATCTAGGCTTAGATCTTGGGACCGCACCCTCTAAACTAAACAATTTGGGTCACAACAACACTTAGGAAAGCTTGTTCGTGTGGTTGGATGCCTTCAACCGCATGGAGGCCTTGTAATGCATGTGATTGGGGGTTAAAGTTACTGAAAAGGAGCCCAAACTTAAGGTTTATACACTTGGGGTGGTTATTTGGCCCCTGAGTGTCTTGTAGCCCTGAGGAATGAGGTGATTTGTCAATTGGTGGTCAGTTTTTCAACCCCACTTCCCTAAGTGGATCTAGGAGGTCGATTCATCATAGTAGCTCTCTCTGTCTCACGTTTACCTTGGTAGACTAATGAAACTAGATAAATGTGGGAGGGGGGGCGGGTGTTACAACTTCCTAAGTTTAACCCCAATAACAAATAACAATGTGTTGACCAATTTAATGAATTTATAGACCTATAAGAGGTAGATGGTGAAGATGTTAAAATGAGGTTGTTTGTGCAATTTTTATTGGTGAAGTGTGAAAATGGTTTAAAGCCTTAACACTAAGATGTTTGCATAATTGGGATCAATTGGAGGATAGTTTCCTAATAAATTAGGAAGTAAGGTAAATCCTGTGCAAGCCTTGACTGAATATAGAAATTTTAAGAAAGCAAGTAATGAGTCAGTTCAAGATTTTTCAAAGTGGTTTAATAAAGTTTATAATTATATCCCTACTCATATAAAACCTCCCATAGGGGTTGCCCAATTACATTACGTTGAATCCTATGATTATGAATTTTCCATTTTGTTGAGGGGGAGGGAATCTACCTCTATAGCTGATATGAAAAAGGATGTTGTGAGGGTTGAAGTTAACATGGCTGTAACAAAGAGGTCTAAGGTTGGAAAATAAAGAGTGAAAGAAGAAGAACAACCCTCTACATCTTTAGATGTGAAATTTGATACCATGATGAAAACCATGGAAATACTTATAGATAAACTAGATGTTGGAAACAATCCTTCTCCTGTTGCACAACCATAAACACAAATAAAAAATCCACGTTATAAAAGACCTCAAATTCAGCAGAGAAAAAGAGATAATAGAAATTAGCCCAATCAACAAGTTAGGCCCCCTTTTCAACAAAACTTGGTGAATGAAGAAGAAACACATCTAGAAATTCAAGAGGATAGCATTCATTGCTTAGACGAAGATGAAATAGGGATGTTTTTAAAAAAATAGGAGCATGATGAATCTAGGAAGGACGTAGGGAACAATGAAAGTGAGAAACAATCTCACCACCTAAAAGGATATCAACATGACATTTTTTAGATGCAGAAATAGTACAGTCTTACGAATACAAATTTTCCTATAGCAACAGATAAAAATAAAACTAAGAAGGATGCTCCAAAGGTTGTTGAACAAAAGAAATTCACTCCTCTTGGGAAAGAGATTGAAAATATACAACCAACTTTCAAGCTAGAAAATGAAATTTGAAAAATCAAAATTGTTTTCCCCTTTGGTGAAATCATAAAGGTCTTAGAATACAAAAGTCAAATTGTGAATATGCTTAATACTCAAGTAGGACCCTCTCATATTCTAAATTTGCAAGAAGATCATCCCACCATTTTCCTAGGGCCAAGAGTAGAAGATGAGCAAAATGAAGAGATTCCACAATTTTATGTGAGCCTAATCATTCATGACATGACGTTACATAATGTTATGTTAGATCCAGGGGCATCACACAACTTAATGCCAAAGGTCATCATGGAAAGAATGGGTTTGGACATAACTAGGCCATACAAATACATATTTTCATTTTATTCCAAAAGAGTTCAATGTATTGGTCTAATCAAGGATGTGGTTGTTGGCTTAACTAAAGACCTGCTAAGACTGTATTGATGGACATAGTTTTAGCTGATATTTCACCAAAGCTCGGTATGCTATTATCTAGATCATGGGCTACCAAAATCAAGGGAACCTTGCAAAAGGACATGAATTATTCTAATATCCCTATTTTTGGTGAGTAAAGGAGATTGTACAGAGAGTCTAGGATGACATATATGGTGAAAAGAAAAGACAAACCTCAAAATTTCCTAGTTTATGCAATGGAAACTGAATTAGGATACTCCATCCTTTTCAATGAAATCACCAATGAAACATAAAATCAGCAAATCGAAAAATATTAGCAAATTGAAGAGATCAACAAAGTTTGTTGGTGGCACATGAACTTTGATGGCATTGCTAGATAATCAACCCAAGAGATGAGAGTAAGTTTTTTACAAACTATATTTTGATTGCACAAATACCATGGAAGAATATGAAGCTTTGGTTTTGGGTTTAGAAGTTTTCCAAAAAATATGAGCTAAAAGGATTTCAGTCTTTGGTGATTCTGAGTTAGTCATCAAACAAATAAATGACACCTATCAAACTAAAGATGTTAGAATAAGAGCATACAAAAATTTGATCCTTGAAATACTTGATTAGGGGAATTTTGAGGTCTAAAATGGGCCTCCTAAGGAAATAATAAAATAATAGCTAAACCAATAAAATAATATTTACAAATTTGCAATTCACTTTTTGCACCAAAATCCATGTAACCATGGTTAAATTCAATTCAAAAGTTGTACCAAAATAAAATTAATAAAAATTTATATTGATGTGACTATAAACCAGTGCTACATGGTAGCTATTACCTGCCGGTTAGTTTAAATATAGTTAATTTTTAAATAAGAAACAATAAAAAGTTACAATTGTATATATCTCAACAGTTGCACAAAATTGCAATTAGGCAAAAAAAAATAGATTTATTATTTATTATTTTTGTTTTGTTCCTTTATGTTTATGCGATGTTAGTAACTCAAATAAGAGTTATGATGATGGCAATGTCACGGTTTTTTTAATATAATTGTCTTTACTTAGTTTATTGTTTAGAAAATGTGTTATTATATATATATATATATATATATATATATATATATATATTATCAAGTTCAATGTATAGAAGACTAAAAATTAATAGATTTTTGGTTTAATTGTATTTTATATTTTTCTTAAATTTTAATTTCATTTTTTTTTTTAATTTATTTTTAAATATATAAATAAACTCAATCAATTAAAAAACCATTTTACAAATTACACTCCTAAAACTTAATTTTATTAATTTGAAAATTCTTCATCCTTAAAGAAATTGAAACAAATAAATTAAAAAGAAAACATCAAGATTAATAAAAGTGGCATTAATAGATATTAAAAATAGAAAAATATTAATATCAGAGATTTAAACTTAAATTTAACAGTAATAGATATTAAAAATAGAAAATGTCTATATTATAAATTTAAATTTTGAAAGCATTGAATTCTTTCATGAACTTGATAATATTTTCCCATGGAAGAAGAATATATCGAAAAAAAAACAAAAAAATAGAAATCATTTACTAAAAAATTTGTATTACACCAAATTAAACTACAACCTCCTCTAAAGCCACAAAATTAGCTCATATCCTTATGCCAAATTAGCTTATATGAACCTCCTCCAAATTATACACCAAGTAAAACTACAAAATTAAGTTCTATGAACTTCCTGTACCACTCCAAAGTGGCCAACGTGGTGCTGCCTTTGAATTTTTTATTCACACGTGTCCTGCATAGAAATTTCAAAGGCATAAACGAATTGTTTCCATGTCAGTGGTTTCAACTTCATGTTCAAAAGCACATGCACGATGACACAATAAAGAACGTCAACTCAGCGTCTGTTATACTCAATTGAGAACACGTCCTCTGAAGAAAACGAAAACGAGGCTTCTTAATTAATGCTACAGTTTGACGGCTCATGTGCGCTGATAAAAGAAATGTTATGTAATAGTATACCTTTTGTCAGCCACATGCTGGCGCTGAACATTAATATTTTCCCAATCGTGATGAATCTTGCCACTTTTGGCGACCCTCCACTGTCGCACACAACTACATATTAATCTTGTTTTTTTAGATCTAGGACAATCGGTAACTCGTGAGAGTTGCCTGAGCAAGGCTCGGGTTCAAATCCAACTCGCTGCCACTATAAACCTAGGCTAGGTGCAACAGCGTGCAAGCCGCACACAATAACAATTAACTTATGCCTCAACAAGAGCCGAGACGTCCACTATGGGGTCGCCTACTCTTCTAGCCAAGACACAACAGGCATATGTCTCCACAGAGATTTGAACCTTGGTGGATGGGATGAAAACCTTCTCCCTCCACCGTCAGACCTCCGCTTCACGGACAAAAGGTCGTGGGCTTGGCCCGGAACGGTTAATCTCTCGCGACGAGCCACGCCCTCGCTCAGGATTGAGCACAGGACCTGTCCGTCTTTACGAGAGTGACCTTACCACTATGCCACCTCCACAGACCTTATTAATCTTGTTATGGAACAAAACTAACATTAAATAAGGGCAGTACTCCAGACGTGAATCACGATGTGTTTTTTAATAACAAGTGAAAAGTGTAAACCAATGAAAACAAAGAAAAATATATATTTAATAATAAAAATAAATAAATAATAAAAAAACCAAAGTTAAACTATATTAAAAATTTAAAATAAGATTTGAATTAATGTCAAATCAGTGAGCAACCTAATGCAATATACTTGCACCCACAAGTATAATAAGAATGATTTAAAAAAAAAAATCATTATCATTACATAACTAACGCATTAGTACTTTGTACTCAAATAACTTAAATAAAATATAAATATAAATTCATAAATTATTAATTATACAATATATAATTAATTAAAATTTGTATTATTTAAATTATATAATAACATGTAATTAATATATTATATAAAGATAATATAATATAATATATGTAATATATTGTTTCATGTATGAATTTTATATTACATATTGATTTGATTTGATTTGATTTATAACATAAGAATAAGAATAATAATATATAATATAAAAATAATATAATATATATTTTATAACATTTAGATTATTTTTCATAATATTATATATATTAATATAACCATAATGAAATGAATTGAGTTTTATTTAAAATTAAAGAAAAAAAATTATTGAAAAATTTTAATTTATATTTATATGTATAATATAAAATTTATATACTTTAAAATTTAGTATCCAAACTATGTTGAACTTAAGTATTTTTTTTCAACATACAAAATTAATTATTTTTATCAATATAATAATGATATTATTTATAGATTTTATTTATCCTAAACTTATAAGGTTATATTTTTATTTATTTTGATTTCATATGTCCAATATATATGTATAGATATTAACTTATAATTAATTTGAAATTGTAATATTAAATAAAATGAGATAAATATATAATTTAAATATAGATATTTGAAAATATGCAAATATAATATTTATTGAAAAGAATGTTAATACATGAAGATTGTGTAGGGATATGCATTGTTTCTTTCAAAAAATATAAAATGACAATAATAATATTTTATTCAAAAAGTGTGAAATGACATTTATTATGAGTACTTTACTTTATGACTTTAAAAGTACTTAAAACACTACCTTGGTTAATCATGAGTTTTTATCCATCATTGAGAATATGACAAGTAAGTACCTTTAACTCAAACAATGCCACCTCAACCATTAAGGATGATGTCATCCCCTAAAATGTGATTGATTCTCATAAAGTGAATTTTGACTATACATTTTCCTTAGGAGGTCCATTTTATACCTCAAAATTCCTCTAATGGAAAATTTTGAAGAACAAAATTTTACCATCAAGCCTAGAGATCAAAATAATGTTGCAGATTCCTTGGCTGTCTCAGCTAGTCTATTTATTATTCCTACTCATCCTAGCAAGAAGTATGAAGTTGAAGTCAGACATAGGCCAACCATTCCCAATAACATAATAATCTAGTAGGTATTTGGCAATGATCAACACGTCATAAATTTTCTTGAATTGAAAGAAGAGTTTGAAACCATTCAAGTTAACTAGCAAAACATGTTTGCTCAAACCAAAGCTAATATAGAGGTCATTGAGTTGAAAAACAATTGTATTCCTAAACATTTGATTCCTCTTGAAAATTTGTTGGAACAAAATGATGTAGTTAAGAGTCCAAGGATAAATTTTGATGTTGAGGAGGTTGAAAATTGTAATCTTAGAACTACATAAAGTCCCAAGTTTTTCAAATTGTCGAAGTTCCTTTATTCTAAGGTAAAATAGAGGTATGCTGATTTGATTAAAATATACATAGATCTCTTTGCATGGAGTTATGCATATTTTAAGAGATATGATCCTAGTATCATTCAGCATATAATACCAATCAAAGAAAACTAAAATCCCTTCAAATAAAAACTGAGGGGAATCAATCCATTACTTATGCCATTGATTGAAAAAGAGATTAGGAAATTGTTTGAAAAAAAGATCATAGTTCCATTGAGGTTTTCCAAGTGGTTGGATAATTTGGTACCTATAAGAAAGAAAAATGGGGAGATTAGGATATGGATTGATTTCATAAATTTGAACAAGGCATCACTAAAGGATAACTATCATCTTCCCAAGATGGACCACATACTGCAAATATTATTGGATCACAAAAGATGTCAATGTTATATGGTTTCTTTGGCTATAATCAGATATTGGTACATCCAGATGCCCAAGAGAAAACAACTTTTACTACGTCTTGGGGAACATTTATGTATGCAAAGATGCCCTTTGGACTCATTAATGTAGGAGCGACCTTTTAGAGGGAAAAGGAAATTAAATTTGCAGAAGAAAATAACATATATGTGGTTGTTTACTTGGATGACATCACTGTGTTCTCAAAGAAATAAGAAGAGCATCTCAAGCACTTAGAAAAGATTATTCAAAAATGCAAAAAAAATGGTATTTCTCTAAACCCCACCAAAAATGTCTTTGCTTTGACAACCAGAAAGTTATTAGGTCATACAATATCAAAGGAGGGAATAAATACTGTTCCAAGTATGGTTGTTATTATTTAGAAGATAGATCTGCCCAAAAAATAGAAAAGAAATCCAATCCTTTTTGGGTAAGGTGAATTTTGTCAGAAGGTTTATTCCTAACTTTGTAGAAATTGTGAAGCACATCACCAAGATGATTAGGAAAGAATGTGATATTAAATGGACAATAGAGGCTAGACATTCCTTTGAAGAGATCAAGGAGGCTCTTACTCAATCTCTAGTACTCATAAACCTTTCTTTTTCAAAAGAATTTATGGTTTTTACTTTTGCTTCTAAGCATACAATTGTAGGAGTATTGTTGCAGAGAAAACAAGGTAATGAACAACCTATTTCTTTTTTCAGTAGGACACTTGGAGGTTCTTAATTAAAGTAAACAATTATGGAGAAGAAATATTATTCTTTGTTGAAGGCACTCAAATATTTCATAGTTTATTTCATCCGTTCACACATTGTTTCTTTTATACCTAATGCTATGGTAAAGGATATATGAACCCAAGCTGATCTAGATAGCAAGGGGAGTATGCGGATTGCCAATTTTCTGTAATATGATTTGGAGATAAGGCATAAAAAAATGGTGAAACGACGAGGACAAGCAAAGATGATGACTCAATCAAATATTGATTGTCTAGATATGAATTTTATAGCAGAAATTTCAAATGTTGTTGAAAATGAAGAATTAGTCCTTGTAGAAGAAAAATTCATTATCTCAGACTAGTATAAGGATGTCATTTTGGTTTTACATCATCATAGAGCTCCTCGTGAACTAAAAAAGTGAAAGTACATATTTGTTAAGTTGAGATCTATAAGGTATTGGATCTTGAACAAAAATTTGTATTGGAAAGACACTAGTGGGATATTCCTAAACTGCCTACTAGAAGATGAAGCCGAGAAATTGATTGAAGAGTTTCATAAGGGGGACTGTGGGGGTCATCATTATTGGAAAGAAACAACAAATATGATACTTAGATCATGCTTTTATTTTACTTTAATGTTCAAATATGTTTATAAGAATATTGTTGCCTATCATGAACGTCAAATATTTGATGGAAAAATAAACCTACTTCCATTACCTCTGAAACTCATATTTGTAGAAGCTCATTTCTAGCAATGGGGATTAGATTATATTGGCGAGATACATCTTGCATCTTCTGGCCAAAATTAGTGGATCCTAACAGCCACTGATTACTTTACAAAGTGGATTGAAGAAGTTTCTACAAGGCAAGCTAGAGATTCATTGATCATATATTCTTAGGAAAATAACATCTTATCAAGGTTTGGTTGTCCCATGAAGAGCATCACTAAAAATGCTCAGCCTTCAAGTCTAAGAAGCTGGTAATTTTTTTCAATCAGTATAATATCATCCTTGGGCACTCCACATCTTATTACCCTCAAGCCAATGGCTTGGTTGATTCATAAAACATGAGCATAGTCAAGATTATCAAGAAAAAAATGGAGGAAAACCGTAAGGTCATGGCACTTGAAGCTTAAAATTTCCTTATGGGCTAACATAATTTGTACTAAAAGGTCCATAGGGACTTCTCCTTATGAGTTGGTTTATGGAGCCGAAGGAGTTTTTCCTAGTTATCTTGGAGTTCTAGTGGTGAGATTGTTGCAGGGATTGGAGGGAGAACCAAATGCAGTACAAAGGAGGATTAATCAGCTGATTTATTTGCAGAAAAAGAGAGAAGAAGTGTACACCAATTATCAGAAATATCAAAATAGAGTCAAAAGGACATTTGACAGAAAGACAAAAGAGGAAAATTTCAATATCGAAGACGTGGTTTTGAGGTGGCCGTCTAAGAGAGAAGACAAAGGGAAACATGGAAAATTTGAAAATATTTGGAAAGGGCCATACAAGATCTTAGCCTACCATGGAAACAACAATTTTTTTTGCAAGAGATGGATGGTCAGTTGTTTCAAGGAGGACCTACCAATGGCAATTTTCTCAAGCATTGTTCTTCTTAACTCAATCAACTAGAAGAAGCACCATTGTATATATTCCATTTTTCCTTATTATTCTTGCAAGTGTGGATGATATTTTCAACAAGTTTGAGCCCGAGGTGAATGCCATAAAGAATTTGAGAAGACATGATCAAATTTTCAATTTTCAATAAGGCACTGGAGTTGTGGGTTCTTTGCTGCACCACAGGGGTGCATCATCCCCATTGGAGCCACTATTATCCAAGATAACCATTAGGTTTTTTTAAAGTCAAGATGGATAGATTAGTTAAGGTTTAATAGGGTCTTTATGTTTTTTTTTTAAATAATCACATGTATAAAGGTAGTTTAGTCATTTTTCAAGGTCTTTATGATTTCTAGTGTGTGTCACCATAAATGGAAATAAAAAAATTAATGTCCCTCGAGCTTATCTAGTAATGATTATTAAGTTGACAGGTTGTCGAACTTTCTTGACACTTCCATAGAAAAGTTTCCTTCCTAAACATTAATTTTGCTACGAAAGTCTGTTTTTTCTGTTAACTATAGGGAAATGGTACAAAAATTTGAAAAGTGGTATGGTCATAGGTTATTGGGTCATGATTACACCTTTTTGTCTTTGTCCACCATTCCCAAAATGCGTGCACCATATATTTTCTCATTCATTTAATTCCCTTTCCACATTTTAATAGATTTGTTGTCACAAACTAGCTCTTATCTCCTTACGAGCTACTCTTGTTGTCTAAGTATCAGTCCTGGTGTCGCGTGGGTCTGTTATTTGTCTTTAGGTTAGCTCAATTAGTGTCAAAAGTTGGTTAGTTGTCCTTAGGATATTTTGCAAGTTTCAAGAAGCTACTCATTGTGTTTTGGAGCCATGGAAGCTTGAAGGAAGTATAAAGGAGGGTTTGTGGTAAGACACGAGCCCACAGGCATGAAATTGTTGGAAGAAGAACCCAAGTTCACCCAAGCATTTTCCAGCATAGGGTGTCTTTGATTCTGTCAAAAATTGCAGGGGTATCATGGGAAAATTTCAAAATATTTTTCCATTAACTTTACAGGGACATGATATAAAGTAGGTATACTAAATTTTTCAGTGTCCCCTGATGGTATTTCTCAAGCAACAAAGATCCCCGGGTCAGAAGAATTATGGTTCAAGGTGCAAAATTTCAAGTTGCAAAATTGTGATGAGTTCCTAAAGGAAGAACACAAAATCATTGATATGGCTACATGCATTCCCATAACTTTCCTTAAAGAGTATTTTTCTAAGTTTTTGATGGTGATCCAGAAAAACTTCACTTGTGAGAGTAGAATCCACATGGTATGTCAATACCATTTCAATTTTTTGTTGCACTTCATAGGTAAACAACCCTTAGATATACCTTTCTATTTTTTTAGAAGCTTGGGAAAAATGGCTGACAAGGTTCAAGGTAAACCTAATGCCAGTAACACTTAAATTTTTCATCGTGCCCTTATCAAGTTGCTGGTGGCTGAAGAGTTGAATAGGTTGAAGAGATATTAGCCCACATTTTTATTTTTAAGTGGCTATGAATTGGATGTTTCCTCCCCTAGGAGAACTCCAAAGTCCAAACCTATAACCCGAGGGGAGGATAAGAAATCTAAGTTAGAGCTTGTAACTAAGCCTGAAATAGAGATAGATCCTATAATAGAACCTATGGAACTTGAAGTTGAACATGTAAAAGAGCCTGTGGTAGCAGAAAAATTTTCTACAAGTACCAAGAAAAAAACATATACAAGAAGGATGACTAGAATTCAAAGCAAAGGAAAGGGTAAACTGTCAGATATCTTGGAAGCTACTGAAATTGAAGAAATCCCCTTTGTGCAACCTATAGAGATCAAAGAGGAAGAAGCCAAAAAGAGGAGAAAAGGAGCAAAAAAATTGGATTTTACTCAAGAATATTTAGGTTTTATTTTCAAGCCTAGAAAACCTATCACAAGGTCACAACAACTAAAAGAAAAGATGTCTTTTTTTCCCTTAGAAGAAGAGGTGCCTCCACAAAAAGTAGAAACTCTGAAAAATATGAAAGGTAAGGAGCCTGTACAAGAGAAATGTGAAGTGGAGACGCTGCAAGAACAATTGAGAGATGCTCAGAATGAGGTAATAGAATAAAAATTTATTTTTTAGGAATTGAAGGAAGACATCAAAGAAACTAGACTTTTACAATGAGGTTGTCGATAAATCTGGAAAGATGTTAAAGAGGAAATTTCCTTTACACATAATGATGAAACACCTATGAAAGAGGAAAATGTGGTTGCAACCTGATAGGAGGAGGTTACAGGGACAAATCAGAACTTTAGAAACACAAATGCAAATGATCCGAGCTGATCTTTTGAAGAGGGGCCTTAAATTTGTTACTGTAACTGATGATACTCCATGAGTATCGTAAGACCATAAAATTTTTCTTATAATATGGCTAATAAATAGGTTGGGTAATATATATGCTTATACAGGCTTTTAGAAGTGATTTGGAGGTGGAAAAAATATTGAAAATGAAAATTCTTAGAAACTAGGTACTTTTGTAGCAGCTCTCCATCTTGAAGGAAAAATTTGCTACGAAATTGTTGTAGCTTTCCATGGATGCAAACACTAGTCTAAACTTCAAAAATAAGAGGTATTAATGCATGTATTTAACTTATAAACCTTAGATAAGACCTTGAAACAATAAAAAAATTCAAATATTTTGCAGAAGGGTTATTTTGGCACTTTCTACTAAAGTTTGCTACCAAACTGCCTGTACTCTAGTTTTTTCAGCGTAATGAAGTTTTGATGATTTTTGGGAAATAAAACAATGAATAAATGGATAAAACACAAGTAAAAGGTATTCACATCATCATCCTACTTTTTTAGGGAGACAACTCAGCAAGTCAACCTCCATGTGGCCACCAACTCATCATTCCAACTTATCATGATAGCTCGTCATTCTAGCTCAAGCATTTGATTTCCTATTTCCAGTTCATCAACCTTCCAACACCTCATTAGTTAGTTATATTCGATAAGGATCATTGGAAGAATTTATTGGAGCTTTTTTGAAGTTCATAAATGGTGATAGAGTCCTTTTTGTGTACAAACTCTGCCGAAAATAAAATATCCCTGTTTTGTAATTATACTAGAACTAGGTCTCTTAGCTTAGGCATCGAGTCTAGCCCAGGTGGCAGATTATTGTAAAGATGCCTCACTCTATAAATGAGGGATTTTTTTTACTTTGAAAGGGTTGTTGAGTGTTATGAGAGATCCACTTATGTAAATTTTCTTTATGAGCTAATATACATTTTGCAACAGATTGTTTTTAAAACCTGATATTCTCCTTGGCTTATGCGTTTTTTCCTTATGTTGTATAATGTTATCAACTTCATGGAAATATGATTACTCGGAATTCAATATCAAATGCTTTGATTTCCTTCATTCATTGTGTTTTTTTCTATAATATTTAATTTATGTTTAAGCTAATTTTCCTCAACTTCCATGAATACAGTTTGTGTGTAATTGCATTTCCTTAGCTGACTCCATGCCCAATGGTAGCTGTCATTACACTCTTCCACCTGCAAAAAATCACATGAAGTATAAACAAATTTATCCATCTACAATTTGAATTTTATCTTGAACATTCCATTTTTTTCATTGAGAGATCCCTCTCAGACTTGAAGGGCTAACTTCTAGTTACAAGTTTGTTGAAATAGTTATGCTTGGTTGGGGGTTGACACAACACAAATTGTGCTAGCCTAGTGATAACAACATTTTTGAATATATGACACTTAAGATTATGTGTATTTATAAGTCAACAACTATGGTGTACATAGGGGAAATGGTACTTATATTTATGCAACACACCATGTCTTAGCCATCATCTTATGTGATCTCATCTTGGCCATTCTCACATATTTGAATGGTGTTTATTATATACCATGCAAAAGCTTAATCACTGATAATAATACTTCTACATGGTGAACCTAAAGTACTCTATGCATATCTAGGTTTATGTGACACCATGGATGATATGCATGGACATCACATGATAATTAAGATGGTTTAGCAAGTTTTCAGTACCCATAATCTATTATAAGTGGTTGGATGGATGTACTCGACATACAAAAAAATTTAATGCAAATTCCTCCCTCCCCAACTTGATTTGAAATTGAAAATTTGTATCATGCCCTCTTATCAATACTTTATTTTAAATTATTTTGTGTTAGACACAAGGTTGATCATATCATTCATTCGTTCATAAAAAGAGTTTGTTCAATATTTATTGCCAATACTATTAAAAGATTTGATTATTGAATACCTAACGCACTTTGAGAGCATATCAAAGTCATTATGTGGAATAGGGTGTTGAAAATATGTTAATTGCAAAATTTGGGAATATCCTAGAATATGATGATGAGGAGAGAGGTAAATTGTTTGACCCCTCTCTCGACTATCAAATATTTGATATTCCCGAAATTTGAAATTAACATAAGGATTCCCATTGCAGAGCAAGGCAAGCACAATAAACTTGGCTAGATACCAAATGAAATGTGATCTCAATTTGAAAATTTGGTAATATAGAGAGGTAGTTAGGAAAAGTGAATAAATATATCATAATGTATGGAAAAAGAGATTACTATGATTAGTGTTATGCAACGAGATAAAAAAAAAGATAGATCAACAACTTCAAAACTACCCTCTTTGATGGGGAAACCTCCTTTACATCACATAAATGAAAAATTATTGGATGATACAAATGATAATACCTCATTAGTATATATAGGAGTCCAAGGGGTCATAATATAAATAGAGCCTACATCAAAATAATAATGTAAGGGCACAAAAATAGAAATAGTGGGCATCTATGGGGAACAAAAATAACAATATGGGGGTTACATCGACACAAAAATAAAAATAGGGGCTACACTAACAATAAAAATAAGGGGGATACACTAGTATTATAGGGACCTAGCATGCCCCTTTACTTGAAAAAAAAATTCCTCAATGTTTGAGTAGTTTTGGATGCTTTTGTATAAAATTGTCATCCTCCCATGTGTAATCTTCAGCGGGTAAGTTCTTCCACTTAATGAGATACTCTAAAATTAATCGATTTTGTAGCTGTCCAGTTCTTGTTTTTGTGACTTCTTCAGGCTCAAATATGATTTTTCCTTCTTCATCAAGTTATGGAAATACTGTTTGAACTGGGATCTTATCACTGATAACCTTATTTAAGAATGAAACATGAAAAACTGGGTGTATTCAGGAAGATGCAGGTAGCTCCAATTTTTATTCCATAGTACCAATATTTTGCAACACCTTGTATGGAGCATAGTACTTGGGTGATAATTTCTTATTCTTCTTAGCTTTCTTGAGGGAAATTTGCTTGTATAGTTGTAGTCGTAAAAATAACCAAACTTCTACATCAAAACATTTTTCATTGCAATGGTTATATGCCTGTTGTTTCATTAGATTTTTCGCTAGAGTGAGGTTATCCTTTAAGAGTAGGAGAACTTGTTGTTGATTATGTTTTCCTCTATAGTGTCCCAAGGATGAGAATGGAAACCGACCGAGGTAACCTCGAACTAATTAGGATTTCGTAGCTAGCCCTACCAAATCAAAGAGGGATATCTATGTGATCTTACAACCAACAAGGTGACTGAAGAAGGTAAAAATATATTAGGCTAGGTCTAAGCTCTAGGGTTTTGAAATTTAGGGTTTTTGTTGGATGGGGAGGAGAGGTCAAGGAAACTAGGTCAGATCTAAAGGATTTTAGTTGCAAGGATATAAATGGGCATGGTAGATATGTTCAGTGGCACTTTAAAGTTGTGAATTATAGTATAGGGTGGAAAAGTAAAAGTTAAAAATAAGCATGAAAAGCATGAGTTCATTTATCAGAAGGTGAATAACATAAACATAAAATTCCTACCAAGACAAAGCATAACCTTAAATAATTTTGTTTAACATCTTATATGAATATCATTGAAATAAAGATATGGAAAGAAGATGAACTAATCATTCATAAAAGTGAATTACCGAAGAAAAACACTGCCACAAAATCATACCACATGAATCCCTATATAATAGATGCAGTTGGTCTTGTAGATATCTACAAACATATACTGTACACAAAGCTCCAATCCTTATACTCTCTGATGTACAACCTTGAATCTAACTGAAAAATAGATACATATATACCAAAACAATCTTCCCCTCTCTCAGGGGTTGAATCCCTTTTGATAGGAACAGTTCACACAAATTTCTCTAACCAAACCTAAGACTAGGGAGGTTAAAACAAACTCTCCTTTTAGACTTTGCTGACCTTTTCATCATTAATGATCCTCATAATTACATAGAAATAACATTTAAAAGCCTAATTACATTCATCTATATCATGTCAACTCAAAACAAGAGAAATTACATCATGAGAAACTAATGTTGTCTGAAGAAACTCGCAAAGTTGACCTTTAGGGAAAAGCGCAACGCCATCTTGCAGGGAACTTCTAATTGACTTCCTGTGCTCCAAATACGGATCTGAAGGTACCATTGGAAATATTAGGATGTCTAGTTGTCTATATATTCCTTAACAAAGAAAAATTACCTCTCTAAGGCTGAGAAAAATGGATTCTCCCAAGGTTACTCCAAAAGCGTAATGCCAGGGTGAAATAGGTGGCAGAAAGTGGTTTTTTAGCATTTTTTTTTGCACTTTCTTCCAACGAGAATGTTGAAATGGCACAAAAACATGATAGCTGACCTATGCAAGTCAAAATATATCCATGTATGTAGAGTTTTGGTGATTTGGAGCTTTGAGGGAAAAGCGCAGCGCCAAGGCGTTGCGCTTTTGGCTGTAATGATTTTCCTATTTTAGCCAAAAAAAAAAACAAAAAAAATTAAAATTAAAAGAAAAATGGTCCAAAATTGGCCCTTGAAGTTAGAAGATGATGTGTTAGGAAATGAGAGAGGCCTCAGCCAAAAAATCAAGTTTATCCTTCTTCTTTTTCCTAATTAGGGTTTTCCTCAATTTCTTCTTCAAATGATTGATCCTGATTTGAGAAATCTTGTTTCTGGTGCAATAGTGCATGGCCATGTGCCTTTGGAGATTATTGTTCCTGTTATCCTTCTCAAGATGCTTCTCTAAGTGAAAATTCACCTTGTCAAGCCAAAATTCCTTATCTTGCTCAATTTCTGCTGCAATCAAATCATGGAAGTCCTCTTGACCTAGTGATGAAGATGGTTCAGTTTCTTGCTCTTACTACCTCTTGATAACTCTTTTTCTTGGCCTCATTTGTTTAATTTTCTCTTCTTGATCATCAAGCTCATCAATATCAATCATTGAATTATATTTTCCACCTTCCTTCTCCAAATCTGCCTTGGGCGTGCTAAGAAAAAGTTGTTTGACTTGGAGTTGTTTGTTCTCAAGCCGAAGAAATGTGATCATGAAGTTTGCCTCTGATAATTTTTCCTTCAGCTCCCTGATCTCAGCTTCCTTCTCTTTGATAATATTCTCTGGAAATTTTACCTCCTCATGCATATTTATTTCTGCCATGTGAGTGTCAAAATTTACTTGTTCTTCCTCTTGAAATGGTGCCTCATGCTAATGTGTTAATGTCTCCTTTTCAACTGATGTAGGATGAGTATTTTCCACACTTCCAGGAGCAAACATTAACCTCTTTCCTCTAGTATATATTTTAGTCACCTCAACCCTAGGTGTTCTTGTTGTATGTTTTCTTGTGGAACCCACTTCTTGTTGTCTCTGTGAAGTCAATGGTGTAGATTGACTGCCATTAGGGGATTTTTGAGGTCTAAAATGGGCCTCCTATGGAAATTATAAAATAATAATGGAAATAATAAAATAATATTATATTACATCATCAAATTATAGAGGAAAAAAGAAAACACTATTTTTTCAACTCGTATTTTCAACTTATCTCCCCATGGGTTTACTCAAATTTCGAGTGGAAACACTCGTTGGATGCATAATTTTATTCCTCATCCAAGGAGTAACCATGTTTCATACTTTTGATGGACTCTTCTACACGAAAAATGAGAAATACATGAAAAACGTGATTGCAATCACATTTTTTCATGAATTTATCATTTTTCATGTAGCGGGGTCTATCGAAAGTGTGAAACATAGGTACTCCTTGGATGAATAATTAAATTTTTCATTCAAAGAGTATTCCCGCTCGAAATTTGAGTAAAAACTTAGGGAGATAAGTTGAAAATATGAGTTGAAAAATTAGTTTTATTATTTATTGTTTTTTAATCCTTTTAATTTTTTACTCCAAAAATGGTAAATCACCCCCCATGGTTGACATTGTTATGGACAATTTTGTCACCCGTAGAGACAGTCTAGAGTTGCCATAGACCAGTGCCTAGGACATCTTAATATAGCAAGGAGCTCATCATATAGCTTGGGTTGTCAATCCAAAAGCTCTCTTACTATCTCTTGTTGAACAAGAAAATTAGTTTAAAATGGGACCAATCTCTCTCAGAAGCTGATACAAGGATAAGAATAAAGTAGGAACATCATGCAAAACTCCAATACAAAGGCATCAGATAGTTAAGAGACGGCTTACTACAAAGAGGGCCAGTTCAGATAATATACCACAGAAATCAAATATCAGGAAGTGGATGCAGTGAAGAAACATGAAGAAGATATTAGTTAACGTGAGACTGATACCCAGATAGACAACAAAATCACATATGGGCTTATCCAACTAAGAATCCATACATGACAATGGCGTTTTAAAAGCACCCTCCTCAAGTAACTAATATAGCAGAAAATATGGATAAGATGAACATGGAACAGTATATCATGACTAAAATGCTATTTCCAAGTAACCATTAACTAGTATATGGGCACATCTGACTAGGATGAATCATACTCGAAGATTAGTGAGCCACTCGCATTCTAGAGCATGATACAAGAAGATAAATAGCATGAAATGAGATATTGTATTAACACATATGAGAAAATTACATACTGTGAGATACCAAAGACCAGAATCCTCATTACAGTTATAACTCCTTTTCACTGAGACCCTACGGGCTCTGAGCCTTCATACATAAGTATTACAAAATGTATACAAAAGCCTTTTCACTGCACAGTCTGTTGATAGAAATCTGGAACCCTTATAATGTCTTATTTTTGGGTTTTTATAGAAAATATGAGAATTCTAGAGAAGGAGGTAGATGGAGCACATTTAATGACTCAATTTGAACAAAATGGCGGAAAGCATTCGCGCCCATACTGTGAATGACTCAATATAAATGACTGTACTTTACAATTTACCTCCAGAAATAAATGCTGGGGATGAAAATCTTCTCATGAACAAGACACAAATAATAAAATATACAATGTTCGGTCCTTTTACTGAAAGAGGGAAATCTGCTGCCATGAAACCTTGAGATAGCTTGTGATTGTGCATAGTACTCTCAGACCTCTAACTTTGAATTTAAACTCCTGATCTTTAATGTAGGGTTCTGTGTCTCCTAATATTTCGTTGATATTTTATGCTGCCCCATTAATATTCTCGCCTGCTCAAATCTGTCCCTTGATTTTCTCTGGAGGGTTCTATAGATTCATATCCTCGCTTTCTTTAAGGATGGTCATATCATACAACTACCCTCAGCTTCTTTCTTAAATTTCGCCAGCAGAATATCGTCCTTTGACATGCTCTTAACCTCTGCAACGGAGGCAACAAATTAAAGCGCCTCCTTATCATCTTGAAACCTGCAAAACCCACAGATACATTAGAAAAACTAGACTCAGGAGCAAGGGGCGTGGAGGTGGAGATGGTGATGACGTTGCATAGATGAACACATGACAAGAACATGCAGGGTGGCAGAAGAAATGCGATGGAGGCTTTGATAAACAGACGGAATGTATATTTTCCACGTAAAAAAGTATGAACGTGATGACTGAATAAAACGATGAATACGAATAAAAACACACATAAATATATTCGACAGGGGAAAATGCCACAGACGCATGGAAATATGACACATGGGTGTACGAAGGACAAATGGAAGAATGACGTGGCTGTGGGGTCAACAGGCGGAGAAGAATGCATCCTAGGCCGTCGGATTTTGAAAACAGATCAACGGCTCGAAGACGCTAGAGGCGACACAATGGTGGGCCACAGGACACGACAGACACGGGTTAATGCGCGGGCATATTCAGAGGATATCCACCGTTGGATGGAGGTCGATAGATCCAATGGTGCGGGTGAATTCCGCTGCCTAGCCATTGTCCAACCTTTAACGCATGAAAAAGTGGTTTTGAAAACCGTACTCAGGGACACGCGTCACGTGATTTGTGGAATCGCTAACATTTAGTTGAAAACTGCCGGCTCGGTGGAGGTGGTGCGGAATTAACCGCTGGTTTTCTGCTGTGGGATACGGACGCGGGGGCCACCATATAAAACAACCTCCGCTCCGTCGATTGGACTTGATCGAACGGTTACCATTGCGCCTGAAAACGTTTATCGTTATGCCCCCTTCCCTCTGGCACATGGTTTTGCACTCAGGCCATATGGGAACCAAAACATGGAGGGCTGAAATCTTAGGGGCTAGGCCCGATAAGTTTTAAATTATGGGTTTTAACCTTTTCAGGGTGGATTTTTCGGGCGGAAATAGTAATATTAAACAGAAGCATGGGGATTTTAGGCGATGGCAGAGGTTTGAAATAGATTCGGAAGCGGAAGCGGACCAAAAATTTATATGCAAGGGTCAATATGTACAACATCGGCTCCATCTGGGGATGGCATGTTCATCCTTGGACATGTCGAGAACGCGCAGACCAGTGAACATCTCTGTATGAACATTCTATTTTTCAATTCCTCTGCGTTTCTTCTGATAATTTTGTCAGCACCCTTTCATATGAAAATAAAAGCTAAAACAATTTATATACAATATAATACAACAGGCATTCCCAGCCTGGATCAGAATTGAAAGTATGGCTTGAGGAATTGGCCATTCACAAGAGCGTCCAGCAGATCACCCTGTAGGTTTTCTAACATGAAAGTATTGTTTCCTCCTTGATTCACAATTTTGAATGGGGCAAACCACAACGGATCAAATTTAGCATGCTTGCCTTTCTCTGCTCTTCGGACGTCCCATCTGAGAACCAGGTCTCCAATTTGAAATTTCCTATATTTCGCATGCTGATCAAATACATTCTTCATTTTCTCCTGATATTGTATTAATCTCTGATTCACCTGGTTCCGTGTTTCCTCCAATTCTACCAGTTGATTAATCCTTCTGACCATGTCATCTGGTTCTTCCTGGCTTCCTTGCATAAAACGTGCTACCGGAAATGCCAATTGCATAGGAAACACAGCTGCTCGTCCATACACCAACTCATAGGGAGATTTCCCTGTTGCTCTCTTGTTGGTTATCCTATTCGCCCATAGAGCAAATTTTAATTGGGAGTCCCAATTCTTCTGATTCTCATTTATTGTTTTCTTCAGGGCCCTCACCAAGGTTTTATTAGAAGACTCTGCTAAGCCATTTCCCTGTGGATAGTAAGCTGTGGAGTGGGTCAATATGATGTTATATTGTTGGCAGAAATTTACAAATCTGGCGGACTTGAAAGCCTGTGCATTATTAGCTACAATTCTAGCAAGGCAGCCAAACCTGGATATGATATGTTCCTCCATAAACTTGATTATCACAGCATCTGTAGCATTTCTTGTAGGTATGGCTTCCACCCATTTTGTGAAATAATCTGTGGCTGTTAATATCCATTTATATTGGCCACTTGATGGGGGATGTATTTCTCCGATGAAATCTAATCCCCATTTCTGAAATGGTTCATTTACATGTATAGGAATCAAGGGCAGAGCTGCTAATTTCTGTCTTTCTGCAAATATTTGGCACTTGTCACACGCCCTGACCCAAGCAAAAGCATCTGTAAATAATTTTGGCCAGTAAAAACCAGCCTTCAGGATTTTATGAGTTGTAGCTCTCCAGCTGTAATGTCCTCCACAAATTCCCTCATGAAATTCTGTCATTATATTCTCCACTTCATTTTCTGTGAGGCATAATAATAATATACCTGAAGGGTCTCTCCAATATAGCTGTCCATTAGCGATTATGTATTTCTGGGATTTCATTCTTACAGCTCTGTATTTTATCTTATCACAACTGGGAGGACAGCTAAGTGTTAAAAGATATTCAACCATTTCTTTATACCAAGGACTAGTGAGATATTTCATGTGTACCTTTTGAGTGGCCATCTCTAGTCCTTGCTGTTCTTCTCCTTTCTCTATCATGGATAAATTAATGCCCAAGGCTTGATGATTTGATTCAGATAACATCTTAGCAAGTCCCTATCCTTTAATCAACTTAGTAGGCCTTATGTCTAGATCATAATCTTGTATTTTTGCAATCCATATCCCTCTTTTACCTTCGCTATCCCCCTGAACAAGGATATCTTTGACAGCTGCTGTGGGAACATATGCAGTAATGTGAGATTGCAAAACATAGGTTATAAAGGCTTTGAGGGACTTTACCAGGGCATATGCCTACTTCTCCAATATATTATATTTTAATTCAGCATCATGTAGCACTTGACTGAAGAGAGCTATAGGCTGCTCATATCCATCTTCGTTTCTCTACAATAAGACTCCTGCTACTATATGGGGTGAAGCAAATGAAAATATCATAAATGGCTTGGTATAATCTGGCCCAGCTAGCACAGGAGCTTCAAAAAATTCCTGTTTTATCCTGGTGAATGCATCTCTAGACTCCTGGGACCATTTTACTTCATTATCTTTTTTCAACATATCAGTTATATGCCTAACTATCTCAGCATAGTTCGGGATAAACCTTCTCAGAAAATTGATTCGACCTAAAAACACCTGCACTTCCTTCTTATTCCTGGGTAAAGGAATACTGTTTATTACTTCAACTCTCTTAGGGTCTATTTTCACACCATCTTTAGTTACAATGTGCCCTAAGAGTTTTCCCTCATCTAACGCAAATAAAGATTTTTGAGGATTGAGGGATAGGCCATACCTTCTGCATTTTTCAAAAGTTCTTCTTAAATGCTCAATATGCTCATCATCATTCTTTGAAAACACTGTGATATCATCAAGATATACCACCAAAAACTTGTCCTGCTCTCCAACAAAGGCTATGTCCATTGCCCTTTGAAAAGTAGCTCCTACATTAATTAATCCAAATGGCATTTTGGCATACATAAATGTTCCCCATGGTGTAGTAAATGCAGTTTTCTTCTGATCCTCTCGGAAAATAGCCAACTGATTATAACCAGAAAAACCATCCATCATTGACATTCTAGTTGCTCCCACCACTTTCTGCAGGATGTAGTCCATCTTAGGCAGTGGATAATTATCCTTTAGAGATGCTCTATTTAAATTCCTGAAATCCACACATAGCCTTATTTCTCCATTTTTCTTTCGAACAGGAACAAGGTTTGCTATCCATTATGAGTATCTCAATGGCACAATTATTTTGGCCTTCGGTAACTTCTTAATTTCTTTTTCAATAGAGGGAAGCAGCAGAGGATTTATCTGTCTGAGCTTCTGCTTATAAGGCTTTGCATCTTCCCTCAAAGGAATTTTATGCTGCATTATATTAACATCAAAAGTTTTTAGGTCCTGATAGGACCATGCAAATACATCTTTATAAGATTGAAACAACTTCAAATATTTTTCTTTATATTCTTCTGGGACCCTTTTAGATAGTTTCACAATTTTGGGATCAGCATAAGTACCCAGATTTAAATCTTCCACTTGATTTTCTTCTATCACTTTATTTGGCTGCAATGGAATATCATCTTTATTAAATAATATTTCTAGAGGCACCAGCCCTCTAGGTATAACATTTCCTTTCAGCTGCAACACTTTATTACCTGCTATCTTCTCTTCCCATCTATCTTCTGCAATGTTTTTAGTTTCCTCTTCTTCCTCATAATCATCAATCTCCATATTAGAGAATTCTCCCACTGTCTCCATGAATCTCTTCATCTGTTCATCATCTTCAAATACCTTCTAGTGCTTTATATTATCTGGGATAGATGGCCTGTAACGTACCTCCACTTCGTATCTTAAAAGTGGATTCTGAGGAGGACGGAATGTACTGGCAGCTACAGCAAGAGAATCTGCTATTATTTTTTGCTCCTGGGGCATGAACTGTATGTTAAATGCTGAGAAGAAATTCTCCACCATGTCCCATACTTCGTTTCTATATGCTCTCAGCCGAGGATGCTTAGTTTGGCATTGATTTCTGATTTGCCTTACCACCAGCTCAGAGTCTCCCATGACTTTTAGACTTTGGATGCCCATGTTTCTAGCTGTCTGTAGTCCCAATAAAAGTGCTTCGTATTCCGCTACATTATTTGTAGCCTCATATTCCAATTTAAAGGACAGTGGCACCCATTTTCCTGTGGGGGAAATTAACAATACCCCAGATCCATTACCTTCTCTTGAATTTGCTCCATCAAAATGTAAAGTCCAAATTTCTGATTCCTGATCTTCTTTAGGCTACTCAGCTTGAATTTGACCAAAAAGGGGCTCATGGGCATAATTTATATTTTCTTCTAACATCAAGCATGAGAAGTCTCCCTCTTTGTTATACACTGGGGAATTCTCTGAGCAGTCAGCCTTAGTTACCATTTTAACAAATCTAGTCTCCCTGTATAACCTCCTCTCCTGGCCTCCAAAGACTGGGACAGTAGCATATGTTAAATCCAATTTGATTGACCCGCCAATTTTTGTACCCCAGGACCTTGACAACAGCATGCCAAAGCGGGCTGGGATATCTGCAACCACAATATGCATGACCACACTCTTTGCTGGAATTTGGGCCAAATTGATCACTAAATCTTTAATCATTCCCAGGCATTTAACCCTTTTGGAATCAAATGAATATAGGTCTTTGTATGGTCTTATAATTTGCAGTCCTAGTTGTTCCTTGACAGAAAGAGGCATAAGATTATGGGAAGCCCCAGAATCTAGCATACAATTGTGTAACAGTAGGTCATGAATAACTAGAGACACATAAAAAGGATGAGTAGAAGGGTCTATCTCCTTGACATGTGGGCCAAAGACTACCATGGGTCTTTCTTCTTGAAGGTTTAAACTATCAGGTACAATTGGTATTTCAGGAGGAAGCATGAAAGAAGTAACTTGAGACTGATATGCAGGTTGTTTTAATAGTTCGGTCAGGGGGACTGGAATCTTAATTTTCTCAAGTTCTTTTTGTAGATTGAAAGAAGGTGGGGGATTTTCTATCACTACTTCTTTTGACTCTTTATTTTCGGCTGAAGATTTAATTTCTTTTGACACTGACTCAGCATTAGGAGGACTGACTATTTTTGAAGAAGAAGGCATCTGATCATTGGGCTGAAAGGAAGCATTTAGAGGACTCTTACCTTTTTATATGTTTCTCTTTGCTGTTGATTCCTTCTGAGCAGGTGCTTCTTTCTGAGGTGGCTCCTCTTCTTGTTCTTGAGTGCAGGTCCTCTTCCTTGAAGATCTGAGATCATACTTTACATTGAATTTTGCTTGCATGAAATTAGCAAATTGCTTACAATAATGGTCAATTTCTGCTTCTTCTTCTTTGTCTTGCAATGGGCATTCTATATCATCATTATTTGAAAAAGCCAGATTTGAATATTCTAATTGATAAGTGGCATCTTCAGTGGAGTCTTCTGCTGGAACTTCCAAGTACAATGGATGTGGTACCTGGTCTTGTTGCTCCTTTGCTTCTCTTAGCAATATCTGCAATGGTGGTCTTTTATACTGGGGATTGTATCCTCTGTTTGGAGCATTATAGAAATTCTTGGGAGCTGAATTTTTAGCCTCCAACTCAAGCTTGACCATCTTCTTAATCATTTTGCTTATTTCATCCATTTTATCTAAATCCTTATCTTGATTAGAGGTGGAAACCTCTTCTTTACCTCTCCTCCTAGTATCTTGCTCAATTTTTCCCTTCAGTTTCCCAGTGGAGGCAAAGTTTGCTTCCAACTCCAGAGCATCTGACTGAGCATCATCTAAAGTGGCAGGTTTTCTTTCTCTCAATGAGAATCCAAAGTCAAAATCAAAGGCTACTATAAGAACTATCTTGGCAGCTGTTTCATGGGGCTTCATTTTAGGAGGCAGGCTCAAATATAACTTGTTGAATCTTTTAATAAACTCTGACACTCCTTTATGCTTCTTCTTCAAAGTATTAAATTTAGTAAGACATTGACCATAATCTTTCTTTTCTCCCCACTTCCTAAGGAAAGTATTCTCCATCTCGTCCCAGGTGGTCACAGAACGATTTTCCAATGTCTTAAACCATTTTCTGGCTTCACCCTCCAAATATTGAACAAACAATCTCAAGACCACATCCAAATGTTCAACATTTAAGTTTTCTGCAAAAGAGCAGAAGGTCTCAAGATGTTTCTAAGCATCAATTTCATTTTCACCATTGAATCTCGGTAGAATCTTCAAATAATCCTGTAGCATATCATTTATCACTTGGGGTAAGGCCAGTGGAGCATATTTGTTCAATATAAAAGCAGGAACATTAGCCATTGGAGGAGGTGGGGGTTGTGTAGCAATCTGAGGTACAGATGAAGGGAGGGGAGTAGGAGGAAGTGGAGTATGTATAACAATGGGAATAAATTGCACAGAAGCCTGAGGTGTGGATGGGAATAGTTCACGGTTGACAGCAGCTACTTCTGTGACTTCTTTAATTTCCTCAGCCTCAGGAGTAGGATGGAAATCCTCTTCAATCCAGGCACTTCCTCTACGTGGAGTTTCTGAGTAAAACTCGGGATTTTCTATTCTGATCTCTTGAGAAGAAGAGGGCGGATAATATTCAACGGAATATTCAGGGTTTTTAGCATGAACTGATTTCCTCTCCTTCCAAACTCTTTTATGAATGATCTTCTCTGGGTCAGACACGTAAGGTGTCTTTGACTGAGATGTATCTGACCTCAAATGTGGCATACGAGGATCCAGGACTACCAATAAATTTATCAAATAAAGGATAGTGGAGTCACCAAGGTGAGGGATACGCAACTCTTCAACTCTCTGTGCTCACCTGATTAGAGAGTGAATACAATTTGTCGAGGCCCAGGGAAAATGATATTCTCAAATTCGTTCCCCGGCAACGGTGCCAAAAAGATGTTGTGGAAAAATTTGTCACCCCTAGAGATAGTCTAGAGTTGCCATAGACCAGTGCCTAGAACATCTTAATATAGCAAGGAGCTCATCATATAGCTTGGGTTGTCAATCCAAAAGCTCTCTTACTATCTCTTGTTGAACAAGGAAATTAGTTTAAAATGGGACCAATCACTCTCAAAAGCTGATACAAGGATAAGAATAAAGTAGGAACATCATGCAAAACTCCAATACAAAGGCATCAGACAGTTAAGAGACAGCTTGCTGCAAAGAGGGCCAGTTCAGATAATATACCATAGAAATCAAATATCAGGAAGTGGATGCAGTGAAGAAACATGAAGAAGATATTAGTTAACGTGAGACTGATACCCAGATACACAACAAAATCACATATGGGCTTATCCAACTAAGAATCCATACATGACAATGGAGTTTTAAAAGCACCCTCCTCAAGTAACTAATATAGCAGAAAATATGGATAAGATGAACATGGAATAGTATATCATGACTAGGCCTATTTAAAGCGCTTGACTAACCCTAGTATGGGCATCAACTAGGATGAATCCTTACTCAAGATTAGTGAGCCACTCGCATTCTAGAGCATGATACAAGAAGATAAATAGCATGAAATGAGATATTGTATTAACACATATGAGAAAATTACATACTGTGAGATACCAAAGACCAGAATCCTCATTACAGTTATAACTCCTCCTCACTGAGACCCTACGGGCTCTGAGCCTTCATACAGAAGTATTACAAAATGTATACAAAAGCCTTTTCACTGCACAGTCTGCTGATAGAAATCTGGAACCCTTCTAATGTCTTATTTTTGGGTTTTTATAGAAAAGATAGAGAATTCTAGAGAAGGAGGTATATGGAGCACATTTAATGACTCAATTTGAACAAAATGGCGGAAATAATTCACGCCCATACTGTGAATGACTCAATATAAATGAATGTACTTTATAATTTACCTCCAGAAATAAATGTTGGGGATGAAAATATTCTCATGAACAAGACACAAATAATAAAATATACAATGTTCGCTCCTTTTACTGAAAGAGGGAAATCTGCTGCCATGAAACCTTGAGATAGCTTGTGATTGTGCATAGTACTCTCGGACCTCTAACTTTGAATTTAAACTCCTGATCTTTAATGCAGGGTTCTGTGTCTCTTAATCTTTCGTTGATATTTTATGCTGCCCCATTAATATTCTCGCCTGCTCAAATCTGTCCCTTGATTTTCTCTGGAGGGTTCTATAGATTCATATCCTCACTTTCTTTAAGGATGGTCATATCATACAACTACCCTCGGCTTCATTCTTAAATTTTGCCAGCAGAATATCGTCCTTTGACATGCTCTTAACCTCTGCAACGAAGGCAACAAATTAAAGCACCTCCTTATCATCTTGAAACCTGCAAAACCCACAGATACATTAGAAAAACCAGACTCAGGAGCAAGGGGCGTGGAGGTGGAGATGGTGATGACGTCGCATAGATGAACACATGACAAGGACATGCAGGGTGGCGGAAGAAATGCGATGGAGGCTTTGATAAACAGATGGAATGTAGATTTTCCACGTAAAAAAGTATGAACGTGATGACTGAATAAAATGATGAATACGAATAAAAACACACATATATATATTCGGCAGGGGAAAACGCCACAGACGCACGGAAATATGACACATGGGTGTACGAAGGACAAATGGAAGAATGACGTGGTTGTGGGTTCAACAGGCGGAGAATAATGCATCCTAGGCCGTCGGATTTCGAAAACAGATCAACGGCTCGAAGAGGCTGGAGGCGACGCAATGGTGGGCTACAGGACACGACAGACATGGGTTAATGCGCGGGCATCTTCCGAGGATATCTGCCATTGGATGGAGGTCGATAGATCCAACGGCGCAGGTGAATTCCGCTGCCTGGCCATTGTCCAAACTTTAACGCGCGAAAAAGTGGTTTTGAAAACCGTACTCAGGGACATGCGTCACGCGATTTGTGGAATCGCTGACATTTAGTTGAAAACCGCCGGCTCGGTGGAGGTGGTGCGGAATTAACCGCTGGTTTTCTACTGTGGGATACGGACGCGGGGGCCACCATATAAAACAACCTCCGCTCCATCAATTGGACTTGATCGAACGATTACCATTGCGCCCGAAAACGTTTATCGTTATGCCCCCTTCCCTCTGGCACATGGTTTTGTGCTCGGGCCATATGGGAACCAAAACATGGAGGGCTAAAATATTAGGGGCTAGGCCCGATAAGTTTTAAATTATGGGTTTTAACATTTGCAGGGTGGATTTTTCGGGTGGAAATAGTAATATTAAACAGAAGCATGGGGATTCTAGGCCACGACAGAGGTTTGAAATAGATTCGGAAGAGGCAGCTGACCAAAAATTTATATGCAGGGGTCAATATGTACAACAGACATCATCATCAAGAATTATACTGCTTATTATAAAGTTTATTTTGGTTGTACATTTTTCTTAGGAGGCCCATTTTAGACCTCAAAATTCCCCTTATGTTGATTGAATTGGAGTAGGAAAAAGAGAGGTTGAGTGCATGAATCCCTACCAAGAAAATTTGAATTGTGTAAGTTAATGAAAAACACTTATTTTCACAAAGCAATGATGGAACAAGCTTGCGTGATAATCTTTCCCTTTGCTATGTACTTTTTCTACCATTTTGACGAAGCTTCCATAGAGGTAGTGAGGTAGGTTAAGAGCTTTAACACCGGTCAAATGTGTCAATAATATAACATGGTACTGATATATCCTTGAAAACATACCCTAACATGTGAAATATTTCATGATAATCTTTATGAGAGGGGCATAATTATCAAGCAAGTGTCTGAAAGGAAAAATGTGCTTTGGAGCAACTCTATATGGAGGTTTCAAAAACATCTTGTAATTTTCAATATCTAGGTTTGTTCTTTTGAACCGAAGCTCTCCATGATTTGGGATCACAGTGGCTATGGAAATTGCCTTTGCTAAAATAGTAAAAAAAACCCATGAAATGGTTACCTTATCCCTCCTTATACTGATAGAAAAGGTGCTTGTTAATTTATCACTAAAACTTAGTTCTTCAATCTTTTGGCAAAAAACAAGGAAACCTACATCCTAGAATGACTTCATGAAATATGGTGAAGCCATGATATCCTATACTCTAGTTGGTTAATATCTGATGATATGACCTCCCTTATGCTTCCTCTAGTTAGTGGTATCTGAATCCATGTGAAACCCTAGCCCACTAGGAAGGGAAATTAGGGTTTTAATTTAAGAAAACAGGGGATTTGGGGCAGTTTTAGGAATGAAGGGAGATGAAGGGGTTTGAGGGTGTCTAAATCATTAGGAAAATTTAGGGTGGTAGGGATATATGTTAGGGAGTGTAGAGAAGTGGAATTTTAGGAAATGAGTGAGGGGTAGGGGTACAAAAGTGAAAAACACAATCCTAGCCTAGGAAAGTGTAATCTAGGCTAGGGCTTGTAGGGAAATGATGAAAATGAGGGACATGGATGAGGGGAAGTGTCAAGGAAGGTATATAGAAGGTGGGAAAGGTTATATGAGCATGGATTTTAGGGTTTGTCACAACAAATGGACCAAAGACACTATGTGACCAAAAACACAGCAAACCCTAGAAGAGGGTGATTTTATGAGCTTACAAGCATGAAATGTAGAAAAAGAGAGGTAGATGGGGGACCCAATTACTTTCTTTTTATGAGTTAGAAGCTGTAGTTGATGAAGAGACCCTTGGAGAATATATATTTTTCTTCCTGGAGAAAAACACAACAAAGCTGAGAAAAGCGCAACACAACAAGAGAATTTAGCTTTTCAAGGTGAAATTTGATTTCTTTGAGAAATGGAATGCTCCTTGCTAATAGAATGATGTCTCATGAGGGTGGAATGAGAAAATGATTTGCTCCTTTGGTCTTCTTATAGGCTGAAAAGTCAATTTTCGCATAGGTGGTGATGTGGCCCCACCTTGTCTTTTCAAAAAATGACTTGATAAATTGTGTACTACAACTTTCAAACATTATTACACATATTACATCACGATAAAGATCAAAATGCACTTTGGAGATCATTATTGAACACTTGTCGCTATGAATACTCCTTTTAATGGTGACTTTGATAATGACATGACCTATTTACATTACTGTGGACAATATGACCTAATGATGACACTACATAGAAAGATAAGAAGAATGATGACCAAGATGACCAAGACATTCTTTCAAAGAATAATGACCTGACCATGATGATGTTTATTGAACATGAGAATGAAAGGATTAGTAATGACCTAGGTAGACTAACCAATGATCAAAATTTTATTTGAAAACTCCTTGAAACTATAAAATTTTTCCCTAGGACCCTATCAATCATATGAAAGAGCATAATTTTATCACTGGTGACTGATAGGGCTGACATACACTAACATATTCTTGATGTGATCTTGCATTGCTTTAAGCTTAGAAGTTTCTCTTAAAGATGATGTGATGGATGGTGGATGATATCCATAAAGTGCCATAAATGGGGTCATTTTTTTTGCAATATGGAAGGAAGTGTTATACCACTAATCAACCAAAGGTAACTATTTGACCCATTGTGTTTTTTTTATCAAATAAAAAGTAACGAAGATAGCATTCCAAACATTTTTTCACTATCTCAATTTCCCATCAGATTGAGGATGATAAGATGAGATATGACCTAATTGAGTGCCAAGACAAGAAAATATTTCGTCCAAAAATTTCCAATGAAAATGGGATCTCTATCACTTACAATAATATTTGTGTTACCATGCATATTTTGAATTGTTTCCATAAATTCAGTAGCAATTGTAATGTCTTTAAAAGGATGAGATAATGCACAAAAGTATGCATACTTGGTAAGTTTATCAACTACCACCAAGATGACATTTTTTCCTTCAGATTTGGGTAAACATGTGATAAAATCCATTGAGACCTCCTCCCAATGTTGACATGGAGAAAAAGGTTGTAACAAACTCAGGTCTTACTTGTCTCAACTTTATTTTGTTGGCAAACCAGACATTCTGCCACAAAATTTTGAATATCATATTTAATTCTATTGAAGTCTGACAAGAAATTGCAGCACCTACACTAGTGTGGGACCAATAGGTCCAAGCAACACTAGTGTGTGCTAAATTTGGTGTAGCGTCTATTTTAATTTTCCCTTAATTAAAATGGACAATAAAATGTAATCTTATCTCGTGATCACTTGTAATAGTTAATTGAGTGTGATAAATTCATTTAGCTCATGAATTTTGAGTTGAGGGTGGTTGGTGAGGCATGCATAGGAATTCTATTAGTTATGGAGTTCAAAGTGCAGTTGGTGCATTAGTTTAATGCATGTGAAATCAGTTAACTTAGTTAGGTGAGCTAGAGTTAGTTGAACTAGTTGTAACTGTTTGTTGCACTAGTGAGAGATCAAGCGAATTAAATATTATTTAATTCACAATCAGTGATATACCATGCAACTGATGATTTACTATTATTAGTTTCATGTATGTTAGTTCCATTGGATACCCAATTGAGACAAAGGGGAAAGGGAGGTTAACTATCAGTTGTGTGATTAGTAGGTTACACACATGTAACCATACATCCATTGGATTTCCCATGATCCTTGCACAGTTTAGGAAGGCTAAAATTCCTAACAAATAGGGATTTCATTCATCAAGAATTGCACAAGCAACACAAGTTGTTTAGAGGCTTAGAATTGGATAAGTGTTGGTTAGTTTTGTTCAGGACAGTGCGAGATAGTTAGCAGAGTGCAAGAGACTCTTTTGAGAAAAGTCCATTGTAATTGTTTCATGATTCCATGGTTAATATACAATAGAATATAGAGGGGTTTTTAGAAGCAAGATTTCCTTGGGAAATTATTTGTGTTGTGGTATGATTTGATTCTTTCTTTTCCTCATGTGATTGGCGATTGTGTTTAATTTCCGCAATTGATTTGTAGAAGTGATTTTGTATCTATCTTTAGTACATTGTTAGATCGGATTGAATCCATGATATACATGTTGTTTGTATAATTTCTACATGGTATCAAAGCACATGAAATCATTATACTGGAGGAGAGGCTGAGTTTGTGACTGAATATAATTTGAATTTGCAGAAGACATTCTTGGTGCTAGAGGTGATTCAGGATCGAAATGGCTTTCAATTGCTTGAGATTGGAGCACGCACTCAAGGGAATATCTAACTATATTTATTGGAAAGACTGGATGGAGGCAGTACTGGAGGAAAATGGGTTGAAATAATTCATTGACAATGATGTTCTCGAACCCGCTGTGATAGATACTACAAATCTTGATGCATGGCAAAGGAAAGTTGCAAAGGAGAGGAGGATCTTACTGGAGGGAGTATGAGACCACATTGTCTCAAGTCTCCATGGAAAAGTGACACCATATGTAATGTGGAAATCTTTGAAAGATCTATTTCAGAGCAGTAGTGATCATAGAAAATTGGCATTGAAGGATAAACTCGGGAAGATCAAAATGGAGAAAGGTGAAACCATTCCGAAATATTTAACAAAGTTTGTCCAATGTCGAGATAAGCTTGGGAGTGTCGACATTATTTTCAATGACGATGATTTGGTGAGCCTAGCTCATTTAGCACTTCCCAATATTTGGCATAGTTATCAGGACTCTTTCAATGGAAGGGAAAAGCTGCCAGATTGGGAAAGACTTTGGTCGGATTTGGTGCAAGAAGAATTCATGCAAAATAACAGAGATGGATCTTCATCTAAGAATGAAGATGAAGAATATTTTGTTTTGGATTCCAAGGCAAAGAAGGGGAAAGGAAAGAAATTCCATTCCAAATCTAAGTCCGGTAAATATGGGAAGACGTGTGATATGTTCAGAGTGAAGTTTTTTCACTGTCACGAGCATGGACAATATGCCACTAATTATCCACAAAAGAAGAAGAAAAATAAGGCTTCAGTATCTATAGCCGGTGAGGCTTTGACCTTGCAATTTTAGCTTGAGTTATTAATCATTGCATGCATGGTGTCAAATGCAATGGGATCAGTGTGGTACTTGGATAGTGGTGCATCTGTTCACATGATGGGAGACAAATAAGTTTTCAGTAGCTTGGAGGATAAGGACCTCCAAATGCATATAAAAATGGGTGATGACAGGTGGTACAATGCTATCGGGATTGGTACCATTACCTTCCAGAGACAGTCAAGTAAACCCTTTCAATTAAAATATGTAATGCATGTACCAGGCTTGAAGAAAAATTTGGTCTCTATTGCAAAGTTGGAGGATAGAGGCTATGATGTTGTTTTCAGTGAAGAAAAATATTTCTTGCGACACAAAACAACAGGACAAGCTAAGAAGGTTGGGATTCGAGTTAAGAATATCTATAAACTTGATGTAGATGGCTACGCAACATTGATGGGTAAGGTAGACAAAGTGGTGAGCCGAGATGAGGGTGAGTTATGGCACAAGAGATTGAGCCATCTTCACCATGGACCCTTGAAGGTCTTGCAACAAATTTATATGGGTCTTCCCAAGGCTACACTTGCACAGTTAGACACATGCAAGGGATGCGCTATGGGTAAGTATGCAAAGGCCACTTCTCATGAGAAGGAGAACTGAGATTTAGAAATCCTTAAGAGAGTTCACTCAGATGTGTGTGAACCATTCTCTACTGCTTCGATAGAAAATCATAAGTACTATGTGATATTTTTTGATGAATTTTCTCAAAATTTTTGGATCTACTTCATGCAGAAGAAAAATCAGGCGTTCTCAAAGTTTCTTGAGTTCAAGGCACTGGTGGAGAAAGACACGAGGAAGCATGTGAAGGCTCTTAGGAGAGACAATGGTGGTGAGTACATCGCCAATTAATTCAAGAACTTCTGCAACAAATAAGGAATTCAGAGAGAACTCATTGCGCCTCATAACCCATAATAGAATGGGGTCGCTGAAAGAAAGAATGGAACAATTATGGGTGCAACACGAGCGATGTTGCATGATTAGGGTCTATTTTTGCATCTGTGGGAAGAGGCATACAACACAGCGGTATTTTTGCAAAATTTTTGTCCTCATCAGATGCTTGGCATGAGTACATCAGAAGAGGCTTTTGCTGGTAAGAAATCTGATGTTTCACATTTTAAGATTTTTGGATCATCTGTTTATGTGCATGTGACCAAATGCGCGAGGAATAAACTGGAACCAACAACTGAGATTGGGATATTTGTGGGGTACACTGAAAATACCCACAACTATCGGGTGTATTTTCCAAACAGCAGAATGATTTTTGTGCGATGGGATATACAATTTTATGAGGAGAAAGCCATGTGATTGTCCCTTAAGAGGGAGATAGATTTTCATGTAGAGGAGGAACTATTGGTTCCAAATAATGAACCTCAAGATGTGGCACAGTCACATGCAGAGGATCATTGAGTGGCATAAAACACTCATGCAAAGCCATCCACTAGAAATGGTAGAAGGCACACCACGGAAGCTGATAGATTGAGACTTGATGAAAAAAAGAATGTAGGAGCCCATACTTCACTATGCAGATAGAGACAGTCTCTAGACAGGTTTACTGGATACATGGTGCTTATGAGAAATTATACTGTCAAAAAAACATCTTCCTTTCAGGAGGCATTGCAATAACCAATTTGGGTTGATGCTATGGTAGAGTATGACTCCATCGTCAAGAAAAGTGCATGGGAGGTTGTCCCAAGACTTGTCAGAAAATCAATGGTTGGATCTATATGGATCTATAAGGTGAAGCAAGTTGCTAATGGGAGTGTGGAGAAGTACAAGGCCAGATTTGTGGCCTGGGGATTCTCACAAGTTGAGGGGATCGACTATGATGAGACTTTTGCACCAGTCGCGAGGTAATCTTCCATTAGATCTATCCTTGCACTCTCAGTGCATATGGGTTGGCGCATTCGTCAAATGGATGTGAAAATTGTGTTTATCAATGGAGTTATTGAGGAAGAAGTGTAAATAGAGAAGACATAAGGTTTCGAGATGTTTGACAGTGAGTCACATGTGTGTTGACTCAAGGGAGCATTGTATGGGATGAAGTAAGCACATTGTGCTTGGTACACTCAGATTGATATTCATTTCACTAGGTTGGGCTTCACTAGAAGTGAAGCGGATGCAAACTTGTACCCAATTGTGGTTGATGGTAAGCTCTTGATTATCGTACTTTATGTTGATGATCTAATTTTGACAGGTGATGAGCAGCTGATAAACTCATGCAAGGAGGATCTTGCAAGGGAGTTCAAAATGAAGGACATGGGACTCCTTCACTATTTCCTTAGCTTGGAAATATGGAAGTGGGGTGGTGAAATTTTTGTTTCTCAAGGAAAGTATACGAAAGAGATACTGGATAAGTTTCACATGGAGATCAGTAAAACCATGGACACTCCTCTTCCAAGAAATTGGAGGAAAGAGGATGATAATTCTGGAGAAGTAGTGGATTCTACTGTGTACATGCACCTAGTAGGTTCACTGATGTACTTGAATAACACTAGACCAGACATTTGTTACACAGTTAACCGGCTGAGTCAAGTTATTGTTAAGAAAATCAAGATCTTTTGGAAGGAGGGGAAGCATGTATTGAGATATCTCAGGGGCACTACAAAGTATGGATTATGGTACAAACAGACAGAGGGAGTGAATCTTCAAGGCTTCACGAATGCAGATTGGAAAGGCAGTCCATCAGACAGAAAAAGCACATTATGAGGGATCTTTAGTATAGGATCGACAACAATTTCTTCGTACAACAGGAAGAAACGATATGTGGCACTCAGTTCAGCTGAGGCAGAGTACATGGTAGCAAGTCAAGTTGCATGTGAGCCCATATGGATGAGAAAGATCATGGTTGGTTTGTTTGGTTCTCATATGGTTCAAACTGTGATACATTGTGATAACCAGAGTTGCATTAAACTCTCACTTAATCCAGTTTTCCAAGATAGGTCCAAGCACATAGACATCTGGTACGACCATCTCAGATATTGTGTTTAGAGGTGCATAATGTTACATCAGTACATTCCCATGGAAGATCAGGATGTTTATATTTTGACGAAGGCGCTCACCAGGAGAAAATTCGAATACCATAGAGGCAGGATTGGGGTGGTAGATAATCTCATTCTTGTTGAGAGGGAGTGTTGAAGTCCAACAAGAAATTGCAGCACCTACACTAGTGTGGGACAAATAGGTCCAAGCAGCACCTACACTAGTGTGTGCTAAATTTGGTTCAATGTCTATTTTAATTTTCCCTTAATTAATATGGACAATAAAATGTAATTTTATCTCATGATCACTTGTAATAGTTAAATGAGTGTGATAAACTCATTTAGCTCATGAATTTTGAGTTGAGGGTGGTTGGTGAGCCATGCAGATTAATTTTATTAGTTATGGAGTTCGAAGTGCAGTTGGTGCATTATTTTAATGCATGTGAAATCAGTTAACTCAAATAGGTGATTTAGAGTTAGTTGAACTAATTGTAACTATTTGTTGCACTAGTGAGGGATCAAGTGAATTAAATATTATTTAATTCACAATCAGTGATCTACCATGCAACTGATTATTTACTATTATTAGTTGCATGCATGTCAGTTCCAGTGGAGACTCAGTTGAGACAAAGGTGAAAGGGAGGTTAACTATCAATTGTGTGATTAGTAGGTTGCACACATGCAACCTGACATCCATTGGATTGACCATGATCCTTGCGTAGTTTAGGAAGGAAAAAATTCCTAAATAATAGGGATTGCATTCATCAGGCATTGCACAAGCTAGGCAAGCTGTTTAGAGGCTGAAAATTGGCTAAGTATTGGTCAATTTTGTCCAGGACAGTGTGAGGCAATTAGCAGAGTGCAGGAGACTCTTGTGAGAAGAGTGCATTGTAATTGTTTCATGATTCCATGGTTAATATACAATAGAAGATAGAGGGGTTTTGAGCAGAAATCTTTCCCCGAGAAATTATCTGTGTTCTGGTTTGATTTGATTCTTTCTTTGCTTCATCTGATTGGCTATTGTGCTTAATTTCCGTAATTGACTTGTAGAAGTGATTCAATGTCTATCTTTACTACATTGTTAGATCAGATTGAATCCATGACATACATATGTCTTTTATAATTTATACAAAGGCCATCCCCAAAAAAATTATTCTTTACCATGTGGTAATTTTGAAAAAATCATGAGTTCCCTCTTAAGGGAGAGGTGTGCAATTCCAAAAGAAACTTTTGTTTGAGTTGGGAATTATTACAAATATATAAGTGATCTTTATACCATAATGAAGCATTTTTCCAAATAAATGTATCAGATGCACTAGGATGTTGCTATAACTTTTGAATGAGTGTCCACACCTCTTCGTAATTCTTCCATTCATCTCTTGCTTCAGTTATCCAATCAGCTTGAATAATAGAAATCGCACAAAGAAATGCTTTTACATCCTCATCCTTTCTTGAGAGTGCATCTGCAACAACATTTTTCTTCCCTTTTTGTAGATGATTTCAAAGTCATAACACAACATCTTTGTGACCCATTTTTGTTTCTCTTCTGAAGATAATGTTTGTTCCAAAAGTTATTTAAGACTATCATGATCTATTTTTACCTTGAAGTTTCTTTCCATTAGGTAAGGTCACCATTTCTTTAGTGCATGTAGTATTTCTAACATTCCTTTCTTATAAATAGGTTTGTTTAAACACTTTCCCTTGATTTTATGAATTTCAAAAGGAATGGGTCTTCCTTATTGCATTAAAACAACACCAATTCCATTTCCAAAGGCATCACATTCCACAATAAATATTTTTGTTAAGTCTGGCATAGCTAAGACTTGTGGTTGGAAAATTTCCTCTTTAATATGTTCAAAGTCCTTAGTTTCTTTTGTAGTCCAATAAAATTCATCTTTCTTCAATAAATTTCTTATAGGTGTTGCTATTATCCCATAATTATTAACAAACTTGCGATAATACCATGCCAACCTGAGAAATCCTCGAAGATGCTTTAGGTTTGTGGGGATTTTCCATTCCTTAATCACTTTAATTTTGTTAGGGTATGCCTTAACACTCTCAAAAGATACAATATGACCCAAATATTCCACCTTTGGTACTCCAAAGAAAAATTTGGATTTTTTTCATGTAAGTGTTTCTCTTGCAATAGTTTGAGCACCCTATCAACATGTTTAACATGATCCTTCCAAGACTTGTTGTAGATCAATATATCATCAAAAAATACTAGCAAAAAATTTATAAGGAAGGGTTTGAAAATGGAAATCATCAAACCTTGAAATTTGGAAGGTGCATTAGTAAGGCCAAAGGGCATCACCAAAAATTCATAATGACCTTCATGAGTTTTGAATGTTGTTTTTGGAATGTCTTCAGTCTTCATTCTAATTTGATGATATCCTAAATGAAGATCCATCTTGGTGCAATAAATTGCTCCATGTAATTCATCAAACGGTTCATCAATGATAGGAATGGGATATTTATCTTTAATAGTGAGATTTTTGAGCTCCCTATTATTTGTATGCATACGCCATGATCCATCCTTCTTGTGTATCATTACTACTGGAGTAGAGAAATACCTTTGACTAGGTTGAATTATACCTGCCTCTAACATTTTTGCAACCATACGTTCAATTTCACTCTTTTAGGCATAGGAATATATGCAAGGCCCGATGTTTGGAGGAACAATTACTATAATCAAATGAATAGCATGATCATGATCACAAATAGGTGGGAGGCCTTTGGGAGTCTCAAATACTTTGGAATAATTTTCCAAGGTTTTTATAGATTTGGAGAAATAGATGATGTCCATGTTTGAACTTCTAGTGAACATAATTGTGAAATTACTCCTCATTTCTCTTTCTTCGGAAGATTTTTCATGCCATTATATTTTATTATATTCCTTGGTTTCCTTGTGATACCCCTTAATTCAACTTCCTTTCCTTCCCAAAAAATATCAACAAAATTACCTGTAAATTGAAAGCTATTGTGCCCAAATATTGTAATCATTGGACTCTTAGTACAACATCAACACCACCCACTCTAATGGACAGAATTGGACTATTCAATACATATCCCCCCATGATTAAATTAATATTATGGTGCTTTCCAGAGAAATTTTTATTTCCTCCATTTGTAACCATCACTTGACAATCGGGTGTTGCATATAGAAATCAATTCAATTCCTTGCCTATCTTACAATAAATAAAATTATGGGTACTACCCAAATCAATCAACACTATTACCTTTTTCTTCTTGATATATCCTTCTATATTGAGAGGTATAGGAGTGGTAATTCCCTCAAATGCATTACAATATATGGTTGGATTCAATTCTTCTTTCTCTAGGGATGGTTCTTGGTGTATATCCTCCTCTTTTGATGTTTCTTGTTCCTTTTCTTCCTCCTCTTCACAATATATGTAAAATAATTTCTTCTCAACACACTTATGACCTTTAGTGTATTTTATATCACAATTATAACAAATCACTTTTTCTTTTTTTTCCTCCAATTTTTGTGGTGTCAACCTTGTAGGTTGTGGAAGGCTAGTAGTAGAAACAATTCCATATTTATAGTTGTGAGTGGCGGACTTCCTTTTTACCATAATTTTTCTTTCAACTTTTCTTGCCACCTTGAACTCCTTCTCCAATGAATTGAGTTCCCAACGACGAATCTCATGTTGTATGTTATCCTTTAAATTCCCTATAAACACATCAATCAAATGATCCTATGGAATATCATTTACCTTCATATTCAATATTTGGAAGTCCTCAATGTGATCCACCATTGAACCCTTTTGTTTGAGATTTATAAATTAGATAAAAAAGGTATTACTCTTTGTATCCTCATAACGTGCTACCAATTCTTCCACAAAAATTTTCTAAGTGAAAATTTATTTACAAGAAATAATCCATCGATACCACAGAAAATGATTTTGTTCTAATATAAATATGTAATGCGTACCTTTTTTGTGTTCAACACATCATGTAGATCAAATAATTACTCCATATGTAGTATCCACGTTACTGGATCCTACAATAAAACTTCCTCATATTGATATTTGGAATGTGGTTAGTCTTCAACCCACTATTGGATTCTCTAAATTCAAAATTCATATTCCTTTTTTTCCTCATCATGACCTTCATGGAGTACCTTGTCACTACTAAGAAGCATTTCTTGTAGCAACTTTGTCAAACCTTCATCCAAACCTTCCAAGTACCTTTTAATTATTTTTTTAAACCATCCATATTTACATTAATCATTGTTTCCATGTCATATTTTAAACCATTCTTCAAGCCATCAATCTTAGCTTCTAGTTCATTTTTTGTTACCCTTTGCGAGAGTGAAATTTTTTGCATTTGATCTCATAATTTTGATATATCGTGTTGCATTTCTTCCTCTTCTTCATGCATCATACTAGAGATTTTTGGTTGCTTACTAGGTGTGTCCATTTTTTTTCTTATAGGAATTTTAGTATAAAATAATGATATATATACTTCACTAAGCCCTTTGAATCACTTCAAACTAATTTTTAAACAAAAGTTATGCAAAATTTAAAACAATTACACACCTTTTTCTTTCTTTTTTGGAGTTTGATATTGAAACTATTATATATTTGTAATTTAGGCACTCCAGGGTCTGAAATCTTTCCTTATGGTATTCCTCTAAGTTTTCTTTCCAATGCCACAATCTAGACCAAAATTGTGTTATTCAAGATAAAGTTATGTGCAATCTCCCACGAGGACTTGTTTATGGAGTATTTTACTAGTGTGAAATTGTAAGGAATTCCACATGTCCCTGTTTCAAAATTCAGCCCTGAAATTGATACACTAGAAACTACTATCCATTAAATTTATGTCACTTTTTACAAAATTCAAATATGATGCTTAAAGAGAAAGTTATGATGATTTTCCCTAGGTCGCCTATTTGAGACTGAATTCTGTAGGATGCAGAAACCTTAAATTATTTGGACCCTATATTATAAAATATTGCGAACTAATATTGGAAATTATTAAAAAAATTCCACCAATATTTCGGCTCCATGTGGTTGCAATTTTAGCTTCTTAAACTTCATAGCAAAAACGTTATAGAAAAAATTCCAAGATGTCATTTTTTAAGCCGCGAAATCCTAGAATCCAAAGCACTTATACCAAATGTTATACAACTAGATCACAAAAAAGATAGATCAACGACTTTAAAATTAGTCTCTTCTAGGGGAAACCTCATTTACATCACATAAATGAACAATCCATGGATGAGAAAAATGATACTTGGTATATATAGGATTCTAAGGGGTAAAAATATAATTAAAGCCTACATAACAATAATAATGTAAGGGCACAACAATAACAATAGTGGGCTTCTATGGGGCACAAAAATAAGAATATGGGGGTTACATAAGAACAATAATAACAATATGGGCTACACTAAAAATAAGAATAAGGGGGGTGCACTAGTATTGTAGGGACCTAACAATTAGACAATATGCAAATAGTTGTACTATGAAAAGGGCATGGATCAACTATAGCCTTGAAATTCAAGGATGTTATTGTCACCACCAATTATATCTCACACTGTCTTATTTTAAGTAATAATAATATTAATTTTATCATTTTAAAGACTTGGTATTTTCAATCCTCACTTCGAATTATTTTTGATATGGTGGAATAATGTTTTTTTAATAGAGGAGGTTAGAAAAATAGGATCTAGTGGTGGGTTTGATGTCATATGTAAGAGAAATGACATCTTTGTTATGGTATGTATTAAAAGGAAGGAAAACAAATATAATCAAGAAAAAACATACAGAAGCAACCAAACACATAAATAACACCAAAAAATAACCTAGGAAAACACCAACTCTATGGAAAACCCCAACTAATGGAATTCCATTAGTCCTTTACCAAAACCCTGTCCAATAGTACCTAGGAGCCTTACTCAACTCTTGGACCTTTACATAACCAGGGAGCCCAAAATTGCTCAACAATTCTCTCATTACAATGGATACTAATAAGACTATTTATTTTTGGATGTGGAGTATGATTATTTTCCTTATTCAGATGTCTTGTTTTAGCCATGTTTGGATCCCTATCCACGACGGGGGGTGTGGGGGGCCTTTCCCCCCCACTATTGTTTCTTGGGGGGGTTTGGGGGTAGCACCCCTGAAGCTAAAAATAGATGAAACCTTTCCTTGTAAACTATTGTAATTTTGTAGTCAATCTAGGTCATTAATTAGGCAGATGAACTAATGGTATAAGTTCTGTAAATTTAAGGTTTTTTTCCCTAGAAGGTAACCCTCAATTTATATGATGGAATTTCATTGTGGTTGTGTATAATTATTTTGAGAGAGAAAGAGAGAGGAAAATATGTTAGAGAGAAGAGGAAATTACAGTGGATCTGTTGTAGGTTATATGTCTTTATTTTGATGGGTAATATAAAAGGAAGGATTGGTTGTTTCTCTGTGGACGTAGCCCAAATTGGTTGAACTATATATATGTGTGTGTGTGTGTGTGTCTTGATTTTTTCCACAATATTTTGTGTATGTCATTGCTCCAATTAATTTATAACATTTATAATCTTCCTTCCATGAAAATACAACTAACATACTATCTATTGGTACCAAATCATATCATCCTTGAAAAATTATGTCTCGGGCCAAACAAGGGACTTCAAGTTTGATCTACATAAAGCGAGGTATAAAGGTTTAAAATGAAAAATCATTAATGGTTCAAGCCACATAGGATGCAGCAAGAAGGTGAGCACTGGCACAATGTTGCAACATGGACACAGAAAACCACATGTATCAGAGCATCAGCACTGAGGAGTTGCTTGCCACCGAGATCCAATGGTGGACACACTAGGCCATCCAACGACGCTAGACACACAAAACCATAAACTCGTGTGAACTTTAATCCGATGGAGGGGTGAAAAGAGGGACACCTGGCACCCTCTTGTGCACCTCACATCACTTAACAACTTTCCTTAGTAGTTTCAATGTCATGCATAAGGGAGCCATGTGTCCCTCTGCGTAGGCTTCCCACATGTCATATGACATCATATCATGCCACCGTGCCACCATATTACTCGACCTACCACATCAATATGCCCCACTCCCATGTTAGCTCCTAACGCATGGCACAACCCATGTCATGTTTATTTCATCCAAAATTTTCACCCAATATAGCCTCACCACATTTCAAGGCCAAATTTCTATATAAAAAAGTTAGAGGGTCTGTTATTTTGTAATTTTATACAACTTGGCCCTCTATCACACTGCACGCACTGTGGATTTAGTTTACTCCGTTACATTTCATTCAAGCCTAAATTTGAGAATTTAAATAAACATGTGGCCTTATGTAAACATATTTGACATGTTAACACCTCTTTCCCTTTGAATTTGTTCAAAATTTAAGTTCCAAAGCAAACCCTAAGCCTTCCAGGGGGAATAAAAATGTGCTTCACACGAGAAATCCTTTATTTTAGAAAAAATAAGCTTCATTTCATCTAATTGACCTTTTAAGAGTATCCCCAAGACAAATACTCTTCAGAATTTTCTAATTCTAGCCAAATTTGCTTCAAAATCATTAATTTTCCATTCGTGTCACTTTTTCATTTGTAGTTCAAAATTTAAAAAGGTTTTCCCTCCATTATTGCGGCCAATATCCTTTTTCCATGTGTCATACACTGATATTTTTTTCAATAACCTTTATAATATCCATGTTGTCTTCTCCCACTTTACCTTAGTCAACCAATTACCTTGTTAATAAGTCCCATTTCAAATTGCCTACTAATCTACCAAGACCTCTACTGATGTCCAAATTAAGGAAAATACCAAAGAGACTGATTTTATTGATGACGATGCAGATGTTCGAGACTCAATGATAACTTCTTATGATGTAAATAAGGTTATTCAAATATTTCAAAGCACCAGTTATGTGATCAGAGACCATAATAATATGTATGCAACAAATTTGGTTTTCGTTGTGATTCCACAGGAATTTCACTTTCCAGAGATGATATCTTGGTGTATAAGTTGGTATTTTCCAGATAAGAGGGTTATTATCTCATCTTAGTAAGGTGAATAAATAATTAAAACAACATTGAATGTTATTTCATACATGTTTTATTTCTCCATGGGACATAATTGCATAAATTGAACAAAGAAACAATTGAATAAAAGTGGAATGGCCTTGCACTAAAGGTATATCAACAAATGATTATTATCTATCTCAAAGAAGGGTTGGTTCCTCCCTCTGGTCATCCTCCTTACCACATCAAAAATTTTAATTCCATGCAAAATTTGTATTTTTCAATGGTTTCCCAATTTCTTAGTCTTGGTATTGATATTTACATAGCCGAAATAATTCTAGGTCTCTTAGTCTCCTTTTGTCATCTAGCCACAAAGGCCCGCACCAAGTTTTACTTTTCACAATTTCTATCTGATGAAATTCATTTTCAATTTATAAAGTTTGAAGAAGGAAAATCCTTTCACTGCCAAGCCTATATAGTTCACCTATTCATCCACCAAAAGGATTCTCACCTAGAGCACCTGAAGCCCAAAATGGTGGATGAGCACAATGCTTTATTGTTTGTTTACAAGTGACTATCAATTGTTTGAAATCCTGAATACAACCAGTTTTTCTTCCATTATATATCTTATTTTATGTAGTCATGTACACCCTTCTACATGGTGAATCGTTACCTATAGACCCTCTTTTCCTTAGGAAGAAGTTACAACTTACCTAGATACCAAAGTAGTTGACTAGTAAATCTTCAAGGAGTATACAATCATCAAAATATAAGGGTTTGAAGGAAAGCCGTACCAACTATTAGCATTCTCTAAACCTCACATATTTGCATTGAAGTAAATGAGGCAGATATTTGGCAGTGACAATGTACATTTCACTCCTAGGAAAACAATGGTTACTTTCCACCTTCCTCACAAGGCGAGGCCTTTTGTTCTTAATTCCATGAATGTTTTGGAACTTGTGGAGAATATATTGGGAGTTTTTAACTTCCCACAAGATGAATTTTTGAACTAAGATCCCCATAATAACATCTATGAAATGAGGAAAGCTAAGGATAGATAAAATTTCGACCATGATCTAAATACCATAGTAGAAGATTGCGCAAAAAATTCTACTTGGGAAGAAGTCAAGGAAATTTTGCATCAAGTTGAGTTAGACTTTTCCCACCTCTCCGAGAGGAAAAGAGGAAATTATGAACCTATGGAGGTTGATGAAGGATAGGATCCCAGATCCAAGAAATCCAGGGTCGAAAAAATGGTAGGGGATGGTGATTATGAGAATTATGATGAGATAGTATCACATGAACTAATATTATAAAACAATAAGCTAGAAACCCCATCAAAACAACCCTTATCCATGGAATAGTTTCCTTTAGCCATGTTAGGATCTGAATCAATGGAGTTAGGAAAGGTGCCCAAGCCTAGACACATGTCAGTAGTAGAGAAATTCCAGGAATTAGCCAAACAAGCGATCAAAGAAAGAAAAAGGGATATAATAATCACATAAAACTAGCCACTCACTCCCATGCAGGTCAAAAGTGACTTAGACTATTAAAAGGGTATTTAAAGATTGTAGTATTATAGTCCAATATAGATACATCTAGATCAATTTTAAAATATCAAGTACATCAACTATCCTTGCTCATAAACCACTATATTTATATTATGAGTTGAACATGCAAGTGACACATATAGTTCATAGAAAAATGGACCTAACAAATTCTACAACCAAGAAACTACAAGATTTTTACAATAAGTTTAGTGCTCAATTAAAATATGAAAGGATGGTTTGAAGGACAAAGAAGCTGAATATAAAAACCCTAGAGGAGAAAATCACACACCTGGTTATGTTCCCTAAGGATTTTAAGCAATATAAGGCCATGTTGGAGGAAAAATATAGGGATATAGCCTCTTTGAAAAAAAAACTCAATATTCTAAATGCACATCTTGTGGAAACAATTGATTTGGTGGTGATAGAAAAATAGAACCAATATATTAAGACTAAGTTGTACGAGGCGCTTACTAAAAATAAGGAACGCAAGTACCAAATTGTGTTGTTGGAGGCACATGTTCAAGGAATGAAGGAGAACATGCCTACGACTCTTCAGTCTCAACAGACCCCTAATGTTTTGATCATACAAGTGGAATCCCTAATAGTGTTGGAGGATGCAAATAATTTGCAATTTCTTCTCTTAAGTCGAGAACAAGAATTGAAGAAAAAATAAGAAGAGCTTGAGAGTACCAAGATGGAGATTTATCGAGCACATGAGCACAATGAGAAAATTGAAGTTGAATTGGTATCACATGGAATTGATCCAAGAAAAAATATAAACCATCAGAAGGGCCTGCAAGGAAATGATTGCCATCAATAATGTTATTGGTGACTCCCCCACCAAGGCTAGATTTATCATTGATTTTCTTAATCATATTCCCAAGGAGGAGGTTTTGAAGGCAAATATTGATAGATCCAAGTGGGTAACAAGGGCCAACCAAATGAAGTGAAAACAAAAATTGGTGACATTGGTGGAAAATAAAATAGATGCATTGGGCAAGGAGGTACAAGGATTTAAAGATCAATGTGAAATGTTATCTAGGAGGAAATTCCCACCGTTATTTGATCGGAATGAAGATGTATATTCTAAATAATTTATCATGAAGAGCCTCAATGAAATCAAATAAGATCAAAACTTTTTTGGAGAGGAATATCATCCACTGCAAGGATACGATATTATAAATTTGTATGAAGATTATTTTTAATTTTTGTTGATGTTAAATAACATCTTCAGGGAGCAAGGTAAAGTGGAATATGAAATGGTCACAACTTTGGAAAGAAATTTTTGGATGCATAGGTTTACGACATCCCATTGGGAAAGGAATGGAGAGGTATGTTGGACCTATATACATTGGTCATTCATAGGGGAAATGTAACAATATCATAGGCACCTCCAGTAGATAAAGGCTCCAGTTATAGACTAGCACCATAGCAATAGGCACAACCTCAACCATTGGCATTGGCACAACCAAGTTTGAAATTTTCTACAACCCAACCAACGGTAGTGTGCATCCCAGATAGAACTGAGTCAAGAGAGAGAAGAGAACTTTGCATGCATGCAAGAGAGACAAGGGTAATCCATTACATCCAAATCAAATGGGACCCATCATATAGCTTGAATATTTTATGGAAACTTCAAGAGGAAGTTATTTACAAGACAACTTTCATTTTGTAAAATATTCTTAGTGGTTTCTGAATACCACTAATAACATAATAACTATAATGTAGGGCATAAGCCATAACAAATGTATGTCCACTTCAAGCAATAATCACATCAATTTAGGTCAAATGCATAAATTACATCATACATAAATATATTTTCAACCAACTAGATCTTTCTTGTAACAAAAATTCCCTCAAATAATAACACCATATCAACTTAATGATGTCAAGCAAAAAATGGCACTATAACTTGATGGAAATGTTTCATAGAGGTAAAATATCTTATCACTATAAGATCAATGATTTAGAAATATTCCTTTAAAACTTATTTTTATATAATTATAATTTCAGTTTTGCATAGTAACAATAGGTTAACTCTTCTTTCACATGTAATTGGATGTTATCTTTAAAGTAAATACACGTTGTCTCAAATTTTGAGACAAATTAAGGTGTATAATTGAGAAATTTACCCCATTTTCTCCCAAATTTCCTTCACATCTTATTTGAATACCAATGTATTCTTCACTTCCTCAAGTTTCATAGGTTGCATTAGAAAATTTAAATTATTGTACAATAATTTTCACATTACCATCTCTTCTTGATGTCCATAACCAATCTCCTAAACACATAATATCACGATTAAGGGAAACATATAAAACATTATTTTGATGGTAATCATGTAAACTTCAATGAATGTCACAAAATTCCATTGCCACATTATATTATATTATATTATATACATCATTGTGCTATAAGGATCACATCATAGTGTGTTATTATTCCAATTATATTATTATAATTTTCTTACTCCTCTAACAAAATAATAACTTAATTCATACATTATCTTTCTTTCGAAACTTCTTAAGACCTAATGTATGGGACTTCTTATGTTATCTTTCAATAATATATTGTGAATAATAATTCCTTATTAAATTTTATTCCTTCTTTATTATAAATAAATGGAGAGAAAAAAAAAATTACCTATTCCACATGCATAAGTAACATTAAAAGCAAAGTGCAAGCATTCAGATGGAATAAATAATATAAACATGTATTTACTTGATTTTTTTCATAAAGTAATATTTAATTCGATGTTTTTTTTCATATATATTGGTTTATGTATATTATAATTTCATGTGAATTTTGTTTTGTGTGATTATTCAAAGAATAAATACTTATAATAGGATTTATTACTATTAAAAATATCCCTAAAATACTTATTTAAATTGCTCCAACTTCCTAGCCTTTATTATCAGTAGAATTATGTATTTCCCTAATCTAGTTGACTAGCAGTGATATGAATTTTAACATTATTTATCCCTAAGGCCCACACTTTATTCTTTGAGGGCCTCAGGTTGAGGATCTGGACACATGACTCTATTCTTAGTGGATTTGATGGTTATGTATGTTATTTATTGATACTATGATGATGACAACATTAATGGTTATATACCTTCTCTATTGATATGATTGTAGCATTAATGGATATGTATGTTCTCTATTGATATCATGATGTTGATAAATTTGATGGATAGGTATGTTTTCTATTGATGTTACGATGGTGATGGCTTTGACAGATATGTTAGTTTTCCATTGATTTTATGATTATGATAACCATGATGGATGTGTCCCCTATGTTAGCTACTTACATTAGTTCTGATTCAAAATGAACAACGATGTGAATGACTAGGCCATGTTGATGTTACTATTATGATAATGACTAACACTGAGAAACTTTGTGACTGATGATTACTGAGTATGACAGGAAACCACCTGAGGCAATCACATATGATGAGTTGGAAAAATTTGGTTCGATAGAAATTAATATTTTGACTTTGAAATTCTAAGTCCAGTTAGAAATTTTCTATATATATATATATATATACACTCTGATGATATGTTAGTGGTTGCAGTAACATGTTAGTTTGTTGGTAAAATGACTCACATATGGGTGATGGGCTTGTACAATTGGATGGAACAACATGGGAGGGGTGGGACAGTGTTCTTGATCTCACCCGCTAGCACTCCCATTGTGACTTAGGCTGGAAGGCTTGAAACAAATTTTCCTTGAAGATCAAAATTTCGTGGAGGCAGGTCCCAAATTTGGTTGGCTCATGAGGATTTTCAAGGGGGCGCGCATCAAGGTGGATTCCTTGATCCCCAACACCATTAGTCTCACTATAGCAGGTGACATACAAGATGATAACAGTCTCTATCGTTGCACCTATACTTTCCCCTCGTATTCAATAGATGCTTGAAGGTCAAGTGGCATGGCACCCTTGGAACTTCAAGAGAAATTCTTGAAGGGCATGACCGACTTGGCACCCTTGGCATCACAAATAAACTATTAGGCATGGCACCCTTGGAACTTCGAAGGGAATTTATTGAAGGGCATGACCAACTTGACACCCTCGACATCATTAAAGAAACTAATAAATGTAATAAATATATGGAAATCCTACTAATTCATATCATGTGATATATGATGTTAAAACCAAGGAAATTAAATCAAGAATAAAACTTAGGTTAAGGGAAGAATAGGAAGAAATAAAATATTTCACCATGAGAACTATACCCCTTTCCATGTTGAAAAAAAAATATTAAGTGGATAATGTACATAAGTAACTTAATTAGGAAAAAGGGGGAAAGAGGGACATAGAGATAAGTATAAATATTAATCATAAAATAGTTAAAATATTCATTAAGAGAAGAGGGTGGTGAATTAAAATAAGATTAATAAATTAATATTGGAGAAATTTAGAGAACCTCCATGCTGCAAGAGACAACATAAGAATATCCGTCTAAGAGGAAAATTGAGTTAAATTAGGGGGTAGTTAGGGGACCAAATCTGATACTTATCACTTAACTTCAGTAATAAACACAAATTAAGGAGTAGGAAAGGGGGGGATCAAGAGACAACTAGGAAAAGAAATAGGAAGTCTTATTGGGGTGAGGAAAATACCATTTTAAATTAATATTTAAGTAAATGATTTTTGGAGAGTCTTGGTGAGAGGGTGACACATGGATGGGTGAAATCAAATTTTGGATTAATAGAAATAATTATTTATGCATGAAATGCCAAGTGTCACCTATGAAGCCTTCTATAAAAGAACTGGAAAGCTAAGGGAAAGGGACTTTTTTCTTACCCTATTTTTGGATGGAGGATATTATGTAGTTATGAGTGGTTCTGAGCTATAGTGGATTTTGTTGAGGTAGAGGACTTTAGAGAGGCGACTCTTGAACCAAGGAGTACTCACCTCTATCAGCTAGCACATTCCTTCATTGTACAAACCCATTGCAGCTCGGGGGTCTGCGGGGAAGGAGAGTACCCAAGGAGTAGGCTGGGAGGTCAACCGGTGGGTCATTATATTAGGATTAAGCATGGAAACATTCACGCTTGTAGGTAGATGACAACAAAGGAGTTCAAGTAACAACAAGTCAAATTTGAATCTCATCTCCAGGTGAATGGTACATGTGTTATTTATAATGTTTTTTTTTAATATGATTCCATTGTGCCTAAAATTAGAATGTAAAATAGATGTATGAGTTATGAAGATAAATCCATGGATTTTTGATATAAGTGATTTATTTTTTCTGAGTTTCTAACTTTGTATGCTTATGGTTTAATTCCTAGTTTAATGTATTATCTCCTTAAAGAAAAAAGAAAAATAATAATTAAAGCATAGTGTTCATCTGGTAAAGTATAGGGTTGGTCCCTACACTTGGTATCCGAGATTAGGTTCGGACTCTAGGAACTATGGACCCTTGAAACTTACTTTTCATAAGTGCCACTATGAATTCTCATTAAAAAAGAAGAAGAAATAATAGAGAAAAAAATTTGCGATTAAATATAATTTAAAATGTAATTGAAGGATCCTTAATATAATTTATCTTTTATTTTTGTTAATATATAAAATACGTACTCTAATATTCCTATCCTTCCTCTAAGATTCTTTCTTTTAACTTGCAGATATATTTCATGTTCTCATTCAAGTTTTAGCCAAATTTTGAATAATAATTTTAAGGATTTATTTGTTGTTGGGAAAAATACTGAGAGGGGGGTGGGGGTGAATCAGTATTTAGGGCAAACTAAATTTTTTTACTTTTTCATGCTCTAAAACCCATACGCTACTTTGCTGAAGCCAACTAGCGTATACACGCGGATATCCTTCATAAAACTCGCGTATACCCAGAGATCTAATTATGCCATTAGTTCTTCACTTATATCATTCCATCATTCATTCATTAGATGTTCTATAAACAGTAAACATGTGCAGTAAGAACAGAATAAACCATCACACAAAGCATCACACACGAACACCAGGATTTTTAGGTGGAAACCCAAGTCGGGAGAAAACCACCGCTGCAGTTGCTCAGCCTTCAATATTTTATTATAGAGAAAACATCTTACAACATGTCTTTGATGGAGCTCTACCGGCACGCGACTGCCCACTGCGCTCGTTTACGACCTCTCTTGAAGGGAGCTCCGACCCCGACTCGTTTACCGACCCCTCACCGGAAGGAGCTAAAAATAGTCTCGTTTACCGGCCTCACCTGGAAAGGAGGAGCTATGACCCCTGACTGAAGGCTACAACCCTCGACACCTCTATGGACCACGTTTCATCAATTTTCACACTTTGGATCCAGCTTCCTTTAGCACACCACTTGTAGGCACATTTCATCATATTTTGTTGGACCCTTTCCATACTTTTAAGCACAGTCAACCATGAAATAGATACATATAACTCACTGACAGATATCAGTAAACCAGCAGAACATATCAGACATTTCTTACCACATACTTCAGCAAACCCTAGTTTGCATACGCGCTTTCCTTTCTCTGATGTCGCGTATACACGCACTTCCGTTCATATAAACTAGCATATACATCTGTACATAAACTTCACTGCGCATACGCACTTTTTCTTCAAAGAAGCCGCGTATATACGCGCTTCCTCTGCGGCTAACTAGCGTATGGATCTTCAACCATTACAGAGTTGCATACTTCTTCAGATCAGATATTCAGTTCAGATTCAACCCTTTACTTCAGACAGATGTTCGCCTCATCACAGATCTAATCACTCCATAAACAGATCTAGCAAATACAGATACATTTCAGATCTAGATATCCCGCTTCATCATTTCTTCATAGGTGCATCATAGATTCAGATCTATCATCAAACCTTTACCCTTTCCATACGGATATACTTCACAAAGAAGTATTCATTCAAGCTCAGACATCTTGCTCCCACTCATGGTGCATAATGAATTTCATCTCTTTATATAGGTTATCCTTTTTCAATACCATGAGCCCCTTTTTCAATACCATGAGAGCCAAAACAATACCATGAGCCCAAAACTGCATTACTTCCGATGGTATTCCTGGACGGGGTCAATTAGGCGGATCATTACCCAATACAATGGGTCAATACCATGGTGGTTACCCTTGGTTTTTCACTTTTTGAGTGCTTTTTCCCATACGCGACTTGGAACGTTCTTTTCCGTGTGCATACGCGAATTCTCCTAGACATATCCACGTATGCCTTGAGACATACTCTTTTCTTCAAATATTTAGCACATGCTGAATTTCTTTCTTCATTGCCTTCTGTACTCACTGTAGATACATCAGTTTTAGTTCATCAAGACATATTCTATCAAGCACAACTTCATCCAGTAAGTTGCCATTATCTTCATCAAGAGGGTTGCCTTTCAAGGACAACACTCATCATCATATTGCTAACAAACATCATTTACCAAGTCCATCACGTCAAGAGTAACTTCATCAGGTGGATTGTCATCAAGGACAACACATGTCAACAGTCGCATGTCTTCATCTTCATTCAGTGGGTTGCCATCAAGGACAACACTCTGCATCATATTGCCAACAATCTCCCCCTTTGGACTTGATGGCAACCATGATGGTGTTTGGTTACAACAACAGATAGGTACATTAAGAATACAATGACACCATGTCACTCTCTCCATTTTTGACACCATTCTTTTTCTTCATTCAAACACCATGTCATTCTCCCCCTTTGACATCAAGGGCAAAGGGCGGATCAAAACCAACACACTCTCCCCTTTTCTCCTCATGTAGAAGAAGCGTTCTGCAGATCTGATATATACTGAAGTGACCAAGCTCCCCCTGAGTTCATGCTGAATCTTCAACCATATTTTCCAATGAAGTACTGACTCTATGAAGTTCCTATCACCAATGACTCACACTTACATCAAAGATCCATCCAAGTGGATTTACATAAGAGACTCAACTACCCAACCAAGTGGGTTTACAACTTTGACTCAGCTACCCAACCAAGTGGGTTTACAAAATTTGACAATTCCTTACATGAATGAATATTACAATTTTACATCATGGGTCTCAACAAGACCTTTTCATCAAATTACAAATATGACCATTTATGACCAACACCAGAAAGACTTCAAGAAAAAGAACATATTTCAAAACCATCATAATGCCAACAATGCATTATACTCGGCAACTCTAATGCTCCCCCTAAATCTGTGCATCCAAGCATCCTTTTCAAATGACTAAGGCTCCCCCTTAGTTTGTGCATCCTGAACACTTTCACCAAAAAATCATCAAAACATCTTCATCAAATCACTAGAAATAGAATTATGAGAACTGGAACACCACCTGAGATACCAGACAGTATCAGAGATACCAAACAGCACTGCAGCTGTGCTGAGGAGAGCTAACTCCAAACATAAAATTGTCAGCAATCAGACATACGCGGTTTTCTGTGCATGAACTCGCGTATATATGCGACTGTGTTTCAGGAAACCCGCGTATCCAATCCCATCTTCTATATTTTAACCAGATCTGATCCTCTTGTGAGAAAAAAACAGTGTTCAGATTCTTTCTGAGATATTTGAATGCTTCCCTGGAGTGCAGATAGATAGTGTAGTTTGTGTCTTCAAGCGTCATCCACCGGTTGTAGCATAAGCCCATTAGTAACCAAGCCTTCAGATTCTTTGCAGCATCAATACAATCTTTCCAAGAGAGATTATCATACCAGAACAACATTTTCAACTATGTGTCAATCATCCATGTGGTCCAATATCACCATGATCTTCAAGATTTAACATGAAGTAACATATGTAGGCAAAAGATCTCAACCTAGTAACAAAATCTGCATGATCTATTCTTATTTCTGAATCAAACGACATCCAACTCATCCATGTGTGAGCACAAAAGATACTTATCAGCAACCAGGGCTCAAAATCTCATCATAATAAACCATGTACCAAGTCATCATCATTTGAGCATGAGTATCACAAAAACCAAAGAATAAGCAATCATATTGCCAACAATGCAATCATCAACCTGCTACTCCCCCTGGACCAGTGCTCCTTCTTAACTTGTGCAACCTGAAAACGTTCATCAGCAAGTCATCAGCAACAATCTCTGCATGGGCTGCCCTTATCTCCGAATTATAGGACTTTCATCTCAACAATGAATACTCTTCATCAATAAGCAAACAGGACTCATCCACACTCTTCAACACAAGAAACCATGTATCGTTTCCTCATTATTTAGAACTGATAAACTAAGCTGAAATTGAGTCAATAATACAGTTATTAACAGTCAGACTGATGCTCCCCCTGAACCTCTGCTCCAGATCTTCAGCTATCATATAAATTCTCTTATCATCAATGCATACGCGACTGTGTCTGCTGGAACTCGCGTGTATACGCGACTTTTGTTAATAGAACCCGCATATGGAAAGTGAAGCATAGAAATTTTTCACATTCCTTCATCTCCCCCTGAACTTGTACTTCCTGTACCTGTCTTCTTCATATCAGATGCTCTGTCAGAAATACATATAACCAGAATAAACAAATCAATCATGAGAGACATCATACATTGCTCCCCACAGCGGGCATTAAATTTTAAATCCTATGAGCCTCACATCATTCACCATGATCAATCGATAAGCCGAAGTGGATGGCTAACGATAGGGTCAAAATTCCCTCACGTTTCGATCGGTTCTCCCATCTTTTTCCAGATTGTTTGAACTTTCCTGTTGATGTTGTGTCTTGGAAGTTATTCACTTTCCCAGATCTGTTCATCCTGCATTCTCTTTCTACATGTCCATACTTGTTACAAGCATAACATCTCATGTGGCCAGAGAAATAAACATAAGAATCATAATGAGTATTTCTAATCTTCCTCCTTTTACAATCAACTGCTTTATGTCCATACTTGTTACATGAAAAACAATATCCCCTGAAGCTGCTGAAATTGCCTTTGAGTAGAATGCGCATTTTGTTTTGTGGCTGAATTGTTAAACACACAATTTGCTGACTTTCTTACATAATTGTGACATTTAAAACATTCAACATTCTTGAATGAATTCCTTTGAGAATTCATGATAGTTGGTTGAGCTTTTGTTTCTTTCAACACTTCAGGTTTTGCATTGACTACCTCTGAATTTTTAGCACTCCCTTGTGAGCTAGATTCACCTTTAATAGTTTCATGGAAACCAAGAACCAAGTTTGATAGCATGAGACCTTTGATTACTCAGAATATTGTCCAAAATGTTAGTACTATCTTGAAACCTCAAAATTTTAACCTTTTCTTCTAATTTACCTTTGAGAATGTTTACCTCAACCTCCAAGGCTTGACATTGCTTTGTCATGCTTTCTTCTTTCCTTCTTCCATCTTCTACTTGATCCTTCAGTTTTAGAATCTCTTCTTCCAACCCATTTCCTTGTTCTTCAAAAGTTTGCAAGAGTTCTTCATTCTTCTTCTTTGATGCTTCAAGATTTACTTTCAGAGATATGATTTCTTCTTCAAGTCCTGCATTCTTCTTATCTGTTTTATCCAGGTCTTCTTTGAGGGAAATGATTTCTGTTTCAAGTCCTTCCTTTTCAAATGATTGTAGAGGTTCCTCATTCTTCTCACTTGATGCTTCAAGTTTTGCTTGTAGAGAGATGATTCCAGCTTCAAGACCTTCATTCTTCCCTTTTGATTTTTCCAGATCCGTTTTTAGAGAAACGTTTTCTGCTTCAAGTCCTTCATTCTTCTTATTTGATTCTTCAAGATCTGCTTGCAGAGAGATGATTGCAGCTTCAAGTCCTTTACTTCGATTGTATACATCATTGAACATCCTTTTCAGTCTAAAGACCAACCTTTTGGAGGCAGAGTCCTTCTCAATAAATATTCTTTGTTGATCTTTGATGACTTCTTTTAAATCCACAACATCACTTTCTACATCTACATCATTGCTTGCACCGATAAGATTACAAGGACCCCAATCACTATCAGATTCATCTTTGTCAACTTCTGCTATACAGGTTTTCTGAGACATCTCCTTACTTTGAGTAGCCTTTTGCTTCTTTGCCATGAGCACTTGTAGAGCTTGGTCAGAATATTCTTCATCTTCACTTTCACTATCATAAACTTTGCATATACAGTTAAGTAAAATACAAGAACAACGATCAATACCTGTTTCATCTCCTTCAATTTCTGCTTTACATGATTTCTGAGGCCTCTTCTTTCCTTGAGTAACCTTCTTCTTTTGCTTCTTTCCCATTGCGACGGATCTCCTTCAAGCGATCAAGCTTCTGCAGAAGGACCTTGCTCTGATACCAATTGTTGGGAAAAATACTGAGAGGGGGGGGTGAATCAGTATTTAGGGCAAACTAAAAATTTTTACTTTTTCATGCTCTAAAACCCATACGCTACTTTGCTGAAGCCAACTAGCGTATACACGCAGATATCCTTCATAAAACTCGCGTATACACAGAGATCTAATTATGCCATTAATTCTTCACTTATATCATTCCATCATTCATTCATTAGATGTTCTATAAGCAGTAAACATGTGCAGTAAGAACAGAATAAACCATCACACATAAGCATCACACATGAACACCAGGATTTTAGGTGGAAACCCAAGTCGGGAGAAAACCACCGCTGCCATTGCTCAACCTTCAATATTTTATTATAAAGAAAACATCTTACAACTTATATGTCTTTAGTGCGGACTCTGCCACGACACGCGGTACCCACCTGTGCGCTCGTTTACCCGACCTCTTTGGAAGGAAACTCCGACCCCACCGAGCTCGTTGCAGCCTCCTGTGGAGGGGCTGCCAACTGGTCTGGTTTGCCCAGCCTCACCTGGAAGGGAGCTACAACCCCCTGACTGAAGGCTACAACCCTCGGCACCTCTATGGACCACGTTTCATCAATTTTCACACTGGATCCAAAGCTTCCTTTAGGACACAACTTGCAGGCCACGTTTCATCATATTTTCAGATTGGACCCTTTCCATACTTTTAAGCACAGTCAACCATGAAACAGATACATATAACTCACTGACAGATATCAGTAAACCAGCAGAACAGATCAAGCATTTCTTACCACGGACTTGTGAGCCACAGTTTGCTTGCTTTTCTTTCTGCGATGTACACGTATATACGCGCCAAAGTTCTATAAACTAGCATATACATACGTACATAAGCTTCCTTGGCATACACGCTTTTCTTCGAAGTGAGAAGCCGCGTATATACACGCTTCCTCTGCGGCGAAGTAGCGTATGGATCTTCAATCATTACAGAGCTGCATACTTCTTCAGATCAGACATTCAGTTCAGATTCAACCCTTTACTTCAGACAGATGTTCACCTCATCACAGATCTAATCACTCCATAAAAAGATCTAGCAAATATAAGTACATTTCAGATCTAGAAATCCCGCTTCATCATTTCTTCATAAGTGCATCATAGATTCAGACCTATCATCAAACCTTTACCCTTTCCATACAGATATACTTCACAGGGAAGTATTCATTCAAGCTCAGACATCTTGCTCCCACACTCATGATTTTCATAATGAATTTCATCTCTTTATATAGGTTTATCCTTTTTCAATACCATGAGCCCCTTTTTCAATACCATGAGCCAAAACAATACCATGAGCCCAAAACTACATTACTTCCGATGGTATTCCTGGACGGGGTCAATTAGGTGGATCATTACCCAATACAATGGGTCAATACCATGGTGGTTACCCTTGGTTTTGCACTTTTTGAGCGCTTTTTCCCATACGCGACTTGGAACGTTCTTTTCCGCATGCATACGCGACTTCTCCTAGACATATCCGCGTATGCCTTGAGACATACTCTTTCATCGAATATTTAGCACATGCTGAATTTATTTCTTCATTTCCTTCTGTACTCACTGTAGATACATCAGTTTTAGTTCATCAAGACATATTCTATCAAGCACAACTTCATCCAGTAAGTTGCCATTATCTTCATCAAGAGGGTTTCCTTTCAAGGACAACATTCATCATCATATTGCTAACAAACATCATTTACCAAGTCCATCACGTCAAGAATAACTTCATCAGGTGGATTTCCATCAAGGACAACACATGTCAACAGTCGCATGTCTTCATCTTCATTCAGTGGGTTTCCATCAAGGACAACACTCTGCATCATATTGCCAACATTTGTTTATTTTTAAAATATTTATTTGTTTATTTTTAAAGTGTTTCGAAATTTTTAAATAAATACAATTTTTTTTAATGTTCTCATACTTAATCAATTTCCATACTTGATATTTGTAACTAATTTTCACGTTAAAAAAAATTGCTTCCTCCCATGAAACTAACTTGTTCCCATCTTTCTGGTGTTCCATTCTGACAATGATTCGTGTTTGCATTGTAAAAATAAAAAAATAAAAAAAATAATTCCAAGGTTAAGGTAATTCTATGGAAATTAAAGGGATGAAATTGGGTGAAACTCATTCGACTATTGGTACAACCACACAAGTACCCGACGAAAGTATTGAATGAGTAAAGCACTTAAAAAAAAACCAATAATCACACACAAATTGTTTAGTTTCCTTTGCACACATGCCGACACCATCTTGAACGTCATATTCATCCCAATCGTCTGTTTCAGGGATTATTAAGATGGGGCACCAACATTTCACCGTCTCGTTGTGTTGCTCCTGCATGTATTCCATACCCTAACCTATCCAATCCCAAATCTGATTGTTATTTTTATTTTTAAACTGCGGCATACAATCCCCTTATTCAATTTAGCTCTACAACACCATGGAAAAATAAGTATTCTAATGGAAAGAGTCCAGATCTAGCCTTTTTAAACATTGGTAATAATAATAACTACAATCATAGACATGGAAAAATTCCCTCCAACATCCTCTAATTCCCAGTATACCTTTGCATGATTATTATTACTACTAGCCAAGAGTATGAGGGATTAATGCATTATTAAGATTTGTTCTCAGCCCCTATGATTGTGTATTTGATATGCCATTGGCGCAGAGGTGAGGCAGAGCTAAATATAGATCCAGTTAATAAAATTTTGATCCGAATCAAATTATTAGATCATGTAAGCACCAATTACTTCAAATCTCATAAATTCAATTTTCAACCACATCGATCCAAATCTTAATTTACTATATCGATTAACAACCAATTACTCCAAATCTAGTTAACTAAAGTCTTCTGGTCATAATTAAAATTTTGAGTCAGGTCATAATTAAATTTTCGAAATAGAAATTACAGGGAATAAATGAGTATAAGTTTGTTCTTAACTCAGGGTGTTGTTAAGAACATTGTTCCAGTCGTTGCTTCAACAAATGTTATTTTATCATCTACATGTGCACTGGAGGCACTTAAGATTGTAACCAGATTCAGCAAGATTTTATCAATTTTTTTTTAAACGTATCATGGTGTTGTAGGTATTCATACAATTGTACCTAAGTTTGTGAAAGACAATGAATGTTTAGTTTGCGGTCCTGGAGTTCTCATTGAGTTTGACACCACTGTAACTTTGCAAACATTTATGGACCTCCTCGCAAAACATCCATTACTTAATATGTCAAGAATAAGTGTGATGTACGAAAGAAATAATCTATATATGCAAGCACCCCCTGTATTGGAAGAGATGAAATGATCAAATTTGCAGATTCCCCTGTTCGAGCTCATGGGAAAAAATCCTAAAGATATTGTAAAAGTGAGTGGTACTACAAATATTGATGATAAGAAGTCCACTGCATCTAGAAAAGTGCGGGTATCTTTTAAGGGAATTGTAGATGGGGTCACAGATATGGCCACTATATGTGGGGGCTAAGAAATATCATGGGGAATTATTCTTGTCCCTAATTAATAGTTAAGCTCTTTTTATGGGAGTTGTTTTGAAGCCACATTATTTGCAGCCAATTATTTGGATTGCATAGTTTGTTAGAATTTGCAGGTATGATTAAGAGAAGCATGCATGTCTAAGCATTTTTATTTTTTTTCCCCAATTTTCTCAGATAAAAAAAGGGTTTATAATTTTTTTTTGGTATGACCTCCACCATATATAATATGATGTGCTTCAATCGTAATTCTAAACTGGCATATTGAAACATTTGGATAGTCTGATACAAAGGGTTAATGCTTAAAAATGATAGCTAGCCTAGTTCTCCTGAATAACACTTGGCCGAGATATATCATGGTGGAGTTGTTTTCTGAGATAAAATCAGTTACTACTCTTAATCACAAGGAGGTTCAGACATCAGACAAATTTTTCTATTGCAACAATGTATATTTATTTGAATATTCTCTGAAATGGTCATGTCTTGTAATGGAGATGAATGTATTGAGTTATTGGCTTATTATTCAATGGATAATTCTATGCAAGGTCACTATTAACTCTCAAAACTAGCATGGTTGACTTACCAACAGTGCTATAGTTGGAATTCTTTCCACCATCAATGTTGCATATGTTGGAGTATTTAAAGTAGAATAGGATTTTATTTTTTAGATGTACGCTTATGTAAGAGGACTGTTTCATTTTGAGTTACCGTTGGAATGTGACCTGTTGTTTTTGGTTTCGTAAACTTGTTGGCCATGTTGGACTCTCCTTGTCTGTTATTTGTTCATAAATGAGGCATGCTCGTTTGAGTTATTTTGAGTTGTTAAAAAAAAATTACAATCTTATTAAATAATGAATCTAAACTATTTTACTATATTACTAATTTATTATATTGGGAAGAGTTACGAATTGTAGTTTGAGGAAAAAGGAAGTTATATGATTATCTAATTTAATTATTATTTTGTTAGAAGATAAGTAGTGAAATCATTTTTCTAACTCTAAACTTAAAATTTATTTATACTATAAATAGTTTTTGATGATAAATTAATTTATTTTGTAATATTGAATTATCTAAGAAATAATACTTGAATTAAGTTGTGTTAATGAAATTCAAATTATGTACATTATTTCTTTTAATACCTTTAATAATTTTATTTGTATCATGTAATAATTACTATAAATTTAATTATTATGCATATGTAATTATTATATTAAATTTCTCTAAATATGATTCACATATTGTCAAAGTATTTGTAAATGGTAAGACTAAGACTATGGTGAAGGAACTATTACTATGCATAATAGGATTCACATGCAGTCAAGGTATTTTCACTTCTATATTCTTCTCGTATCTGTACTTCATCCACTAAAGTCTATCTATTTAATAGATAAAGAAAGTAATGAAAATGTGGCTTCTTTCTAGAAAATAAAAGCAACATGAGGAGATAAATTTAAAGATAAAATATGAATAAAATATTTACCTACTATACTTTGTCAACAACTATGGTAAATCTACATATATACATTTTTACTCATAGAGTTAATTTATGCAAATAATTGCAAAAACAAATGGTGGGCAATAACTCTTGGTAGGTTGTTTATTTTCCAGAAGGGAAAAATGTCCCATGTAAATATTGCACTAATTCCTATGACATTCCGGCCATCTCAATTATATGATTCTACAAATTTAACATTCTCAGAATCATTACATTCACTTAATTATTTAATTACTTTCCTATATAAATAATGGAAGTTATTCTTATATATTATTTGATTATTAACACTTGTGCTTACACTTCATATTTATCTATGCATATTATTAATATTAGAGTTGTAAATCCATTATTGACATCATAAAATGATTAGAAACTTAATTTCTCTCTCTTTACTAATGACAATCTTAGTTTATATTATAATAATGCTACCAACCACCTCTATCATTTACATGACATAATGTAGTCTAAGCCTACTATGATGAGTTATATTAATTGTATCATTATGATTAAATCTTATAGGAAGGTTTGAAATTGATGAGTGAATTAAGTCTTATAGAATCACTTAGCAGGGAAAATTTTAAGGATGAAATTTTATCTTAAAGTTTAGAAGCCTTGGTGAATATTACTAGTCCCCAATATGTAAATTGTAAATTTTTTTAATGATATTTTTGTAAAAAAATCTAGGTTTATAATTATTTTATATTATTATATATAAAATTTTGGCAATTTTTGGGTAAAATGATTTTATACTATAAAATTTGGGCAAAACAATTTTCAAAAAAATGAAAATTAGAGAATCTTTTTTTTGGAAAAAGCATGGAAAATTAGCCCACTTGTGAATATTAGCCCCTAAAATTTTCCTTGCCACTTAGGTTGGTTATAATTTTTAATTGATTATTTTTATCTTATAAGGAAAATCGTGTTAAATTGTGATAGGATTCATTGGTGAACCATGGTTAGAAAAAGTACAATAAGGAGTGGGGCAACTAGAGGGCGTAACATGACGCGACCACAACAACCAACCCCTACCACCCAACCCAATGATGAGGAAAACATCACAACACAAGGAAAGATACCAAACAGGGAAGTGTTAAACCTAATGAGATCATTCCAACACATGTCTGAGGCATTAATAAACAATCTGGAATGAGAGCATGGAGGACCAGTCATACAAAATGAAGCACCTCGAAACACTACAGGAAATGATGTATGTCAAGATTTGGAAAAGGTAAAATTTCTAGAGTTTTGGGGGTCCGAAAATGGTCAATATGTAGAGGCATGGTTAGAAAACATGGCTATGTGCTTTACCCTAAGAGAGTGCACCTCAAACATGGAGGCCAAGATGGGTATATTCCAGCTAAAGGGAAACATGCTACTTTGGTGGAAGAAATTATTACCCCAATTGGGGATGGATATCTCAGAAGTAACTTGGGAATTATTTGAAGAAAAGTTTAGAGAGCGCGACCTGTCAGAGGAATTCCTTGAGAGACAATTAAATGAATTCAATGCATTAAAGCAAGGGAGTCACTTAGTACCAGAGTATGAGGCTCATTTCATGCAGAATTATTTTGTTATGCCCCTCACTTAAACGCATAAAGGCTCAAGGTGAACAAATTTTTATATGGACTAAATGGTAACATTTGAGCTATGGTTAGGATCTTAACGCCTCGCACCTTGCATGAGGCAGTTCAACTAGCGATTATCGCAGAGGAGGAGATCATGAATAATGGACCTAGTAAGACCACCAAGCCCACATGATCATGAGTAACCAATGGAAATAGTATGGAACGTAGAAATTTTTAAAGGGGTCCTGTGCTCAATCATCAAAAGTGGTCAGCAGGAAATAAAAAAACACCATATAGGCATCTAGGTCAGTAGCTGCATAGGGTACCTCAACAAAATCGTCAACGACAACATCATCATCATCTTATGCGACAACACCAAGTCACACCACCTCAGCATCAATCCCAACTATCTGGATCTTTCCAACAGAGTTCCATGCCAACTCCCAGTTCAGTCGGTAGTAGGATCCAAGCTCCTAAGAAGGGGTGTTGGACTTGCGGAGGTCCTCACTATGAGAGGGATTGCCATTAAAATACAGGTAATGCCAACTCAACTCAGAAAGAAGCTACTGTGGGGTTTCTGGGGAAGGTTCATCGCATTCATGCATCGGTGAACAATCGTTAGGTCGAACACCAATCCACTATGTTGAAAACCTCAAGTAATATTTATGGTATGAGTTTTGTCATTTTAATAGATCTAGGAGCTACTGATTCCTTTTTTTTTTAAATGCATTATCAAGGATTAAACATAAAAATATTTCACAACATGATTTTAGACATGTATAAATGGCATGTGGTATGAAAAGAAATGTAGGAAATATGTTAAAGGACTATGAGGTGGAGCTGGGTGTATGTAAGACCAAGGTATCCTTATACTCTACGATCTTAGGAGTACATGATATAGTTATAGGAATGGATTCGTTGGAACGACATTAGGCATTCCTAGACTGCAAAGGAAAGGTACTACATTTCACAAATGATGATGGACAAATAAAATCATTGAGGGGAAATAACTGAGGGGTGTCCCTAAGGTTCTGTTGTGGTAAAACACAACCCCCCCCATTATTGATGTCTTCACTTCAAATAATGGGGACCCTTTTTATAAAAAATTTGGCTAAACACCTTTTAAGATTTTTATTTTAGTTGATTATCCTATGCTTTTGTTAATTTTTTTATTTTCTTTGGATTCTTGTTTTGATTGCTTTGTTAGAATCAATTTTTTATAAGCTTCCCATTGACACTTGTTTCGTCTTATTTGGTCAACTGGTTTGAAAATGGTACTCCTTTAAAGTCCCATCATTTATCTAAGTCTGGGTTAAAAACGCTATTTTTATTCTTTTTATTTATTTTCGGAGTGGCTGTAGTTTAGAAAATTTCATAACTAAACTAAACATCATTAAAAAAAAACAAAAAACAAAAAAAAAAAACTAATATTTAACATTTAATTTTGAGATTAATTAAATTAATTATTATAATAAAATATAATTAATTTAATTAAAATTATAACTTAATATTAAAAAATATATATAAAAATAAAAAAATAAAATTTACATCGCATATCACAATATCGCAATATCGGATCCATCGCAATTTTTATAACATGCACTTTTGAAAAATCCCGATCCAAGGTTCTTGCGATATGCGATGTGTTAAAAGATTTTAATACAAAGTTTTTGTTTCACCCCTTATGCCTCCCGTGCCTCCATCTCACTCACCCTCACGTCACCCTCACCTCACACTCCACTCACCATACCCCTCCACAAACTCACATGGATGAATTAATAAGTTTATATTGATTTCAATGGTTTGTTTATTAATTTTTATATTTTTTATACTATAATAATTATATTATAATTATAATGTTATTTATAATTTGAATTATAATATTAATTACATTTAAATTAACTTTTTCAAATCATTTGTATATTAATTTAATTTTGTAACTTAATTAATTTATAAATTAGATGATAATTAATTAGAATTAATTGTATATATTATTTAGTTAATAATTAATTTATAATTAATTATTAGATAATTAGAATCTAATTTAGGATTAAATTTCTAATTAAAAATTCTGATTTTTAGCCCAGCAACAGAATTTCCAGAATTATGCCAGTTTTGACTCATCAACTTTGGAGGCTCATAGATTGAGTTATACTTGACCAAATGAGGCCCATGATGGCTTATTGGAAAAATAAAATCAAAGAGAACATTTCTAAGGAGGTTCCACTAATAGATTTGGTCATTAATTGGGTTAAAAATCATGCAGAAGATCAAGCTTCGAATTTATAAAACAAAATCAATTTTCTGAGTTATTTTTTGCATTTTCATTTGTCCTAAGCATCTTCTAATTGCAGATTCGCTCATCAATAATATCCTTGGCCAATATCCTTGGCCAGACATAGATAGAGGGCTTATATTTTATTTTCAATGATTTATTTAAATTAAATTTGATTGGATTTGTTTTAATGCCAGGAATAGTATTTTGATTTTGTTGTTGCATTTTAATTTATTTTGATTTCTTTTTGCAGGAAAACAATAGAAGAGATATGAAGAAAAAATCTTAATCAATGAGAATGCTCCAGCAATTAAAAGATTGGAATTTTTAAGCAAATAAAAGTGATTGGGCATATTTTCTTCAACAAACTTTCATCTCAAGAATTCCTTTGCAAATATTATAAATAGCAGATTGCAGAATGGAATAAGGGTTGCTCTCCTCTGCAATTCTGGAATTCTAAAAGCACTTTTGTAATAGCGATTTAGAGTTGTAGGTGGGAGGAGTGGAATCTCAGATCTGAAGATTATTGAGGTTTTTCTTTTACATTCTGAGTTATGTATAATGAACAGAGTTTGCACTATTGTAGCTCTGCTTTTGAAAGCAGAAACTTAGGCATTGTAAAGGACTATTACAGACTGGAGTTGGAGAAATGGATTCAATAAATTGGTATTTCAAATACTATTATTTTAAATGCTGGTTTTATTTTATGATAACAGGAATGGTGTCAATTTAATTACATATTTGTGCACTTTTGTCGGTATGGGTAATTTGCTTTTATTTTATGTTGTTATTTATCTCTGCTCTTATGGGATGAATTCTGATTTCTGAGTAACTATTTACTCATAAATCTGTCTTTTAATAATGGATGAATAAATAGTGATATGTTGTGAACTTCTTCCGCATATTATTGTTTAATAATTCAAGTTACTGATTAAATGATCAATACCATTTTGTGAACTACTTCTTGAGTGTTGTTGATTGATTATTTCAGTTAAAAGGTCTCAATAGGATGTGTTTTTCTATCCATAATGTCAGTTAATTGAACTATTTCATTAACTTGATATTCATTATAAACAAGACATATTTCAATCCCAATATTTTAAATACCTGCTCTTGGTTGGGTTAGAGCTATATCTGCCTAATTGAGATAGGATTAAGATAGTTTCTTTTGTTTGAATCTTAGAATAAGTTTGCATTTAGATTAATTTCTACATTCTTTTAAGTATTCTTCCCAAAGAGGCAAACTTTAGTAGTGGATTGGCTGAGCCCTAAATCAGCTTAAGGATCACTTTCTTGCCTGATCAGCAAAAAGGTTGATCTGATGTCTCTTTTCCATTGGTGAATGAAAGTAATATTTTAAAGCCATTGGAGATTGAGAGAAGGTAACTGGACCTAGTTGAACCAGTCAGAACCACCATTCCAAACGGAAAAGGAGTTGCTTTAAGGTTCAGACCGGGTGGTCATCCCCCATGTTGTTGCAGCGATTTTCGAGGCTTCAACAAGTTCATCTCCTCCTTGGAACTCATGAAATGTAGACGAAAGGGGTGTCAAATTTTCATGGTGGTAGCTTTAAATGATAAGGGTGATTCTAAAAACCTTGATAAACATCCATTTCTTGTTGAATTCAAGGATGTATTTCTCGAAGAACTACCTGGGTTACCCCCAAAAAGGGAAATTGATTTCACCATTGACCTCAAACTAGGCACTGAACCTATTGCAAAGGCACCCTATCATATTTCAGCTCCATAACGAACGGAACTAAAAATCCAATTAAAGGAATTGTTGGAATTGGGGTTCATACAACCCAACATATCACTGTGGGGATCTCCTGTAATTTTCGTTAAGAAGAAGGATGGTTCTTGGAGACTGTGCATTGACTACTGCCAGTTGAAAAAGGTGACAATAAAAAATAAATATCCTTTACCTAGGATAGGTGACTTGTTTGATCAAATGAAGGGGGAAACCATGTTTTCAAAGATAGATTTGAGGCCAGGATATCATCAATTAAGAATCAAGTAAGAAGATATCCCAAAGAAAACCTTTAAGACAAGATTTAGGCATTATGAATTTGTAGTTTTACCCTTCGGACTGACAAATTCCCTAGGTGTTTTCATGAGTTTGACGAATGGAATATTTTGGGATTACTTAGACAATTTTGTACAGGTATTTATCGATGAAATTTTGATCTACTCAAATACCTCAGAAGAGCATGACGAACACTTGAGGATAGTTCTTCAATGTTTTAGAGAAAACCAAATGTATGGAAAGTTGTCAAAGTGTTCCTTTTGCCAATCAAAGATTCATTATATTGGACACATTATCTCTGGCGATGGTATCATGGTAGACCTGAAAAAGATTGAGACCATCATGGAATAGCCAGCACCAACCATTGTGCATGAAATACAAAGTTTCATGGTCATGGCAGGGTATTATCGTAGATTTGTTGAAGGGTTTTTGAGGGTAGCAATCCCCATTACCAAGCTCCAAATAAAGAACAAGAAATTAATTTGGACTGAAAAATGTGAAGAGGCATTCCAAAGGTTAAAGGTATTATTAACGACGACACCAATTTTGAAAGTGCCAGATATGGAACAAGAATTTTTGGTTTGCACTGATGCCTCCAAGCAAGGGTTGGGTTGTGTATTAATGCAAGAAGGAAGAGTAATAGCATATGCATAAAGAAAAATTAGAACCCACGAAGAGAACTACACAACCCATGATCTAGAAATGACAACAATTTCTTATGCACTAAATATTTGGAGACACTACCTTTTAAGAAGGAAGTTTGGACTTAGGACTAACCATTGTGGGCTACAACACATATTCACTAAGGACCAATTAAATTCAAGGCAGAGATGGTGGTCTGAGATAATTAGTGAATATGATTTTGATATTACTTACATAAAAGGAATGATAAATAGGGTGGCAGATGATTAAAGTAGGAGGCCTCAGATATTTTTAGTGATTCCCTTAAAGACAAATTTGAGGGAGAAGTAGCTTGAATTACAATCTAAGAACACCTGGTACAAGGAGGTTAGCAAGAGTTTGAGGGAGGACGAAATGAGGATCCAAAAATATGAATAATACTCCCTTGATAGTGATGGACTTCTACAATTTTGCGGAAGGATATATGTGCCACTGAATGAAGATATACGCCAGTTGATATTGAATGAAGCACATTACGCAATATACATGGCACACCCTGGTGTTACGAAGATGAGTGCAGACCTGAAGCCACTCTTCTTTTGTAAAGGAATGAAGAAAGACATTGTAAATTTTGTAGTAATATGATTAGAGTGTCAACGAGTAAAATTTGAACACAGAAATCTAATAGGTTTATTGAAACCCCATGAGATACCAGAATCTAAATGGGAAGTTATATCAATGGACTTCATTGTGGGACTACCAATGACCTCAATATGGCATGATTCCATATTTTTAGTGGTGGACACATTGACCAAGAGTGCCCATTTATACCAATTAAGACTACATATAATGCACCAAAGATATCGAGAGTTTTTATTGATGAGATTGTGAGATTACATGGAGTTCCTAGGAAGATAATATCAAATATGGGAGAGGTTTTTATAGGAAGGTTTTGGACCAGTTTCCAATAAGCCTTGGGAACCCAATTGAACTTCAGAACTGCATACCACCCTCATAAATATGGTTAGATAGAGAGGACTAATAAAATCCTCGAAGACATGCCACAGATGTATGTGATGGACCAACAAAAGAGATGGGAGGAGTTTTAACCCTTGGTGGAATTTTCTTACAATAATAGTTATAAAAGTTCCATCAAGATGGCACCATTTGAGTTCTTGTATGGAAGACCGTGCAAGACATCTCTCAGTTGGGACCGAATAAAGGACTGAGTGTTAATAAGGCCATAAGTGGTGCAAGAGATGGAAGAAAAAATGACTATGATTAAAGGGAGACTAAAAGAAGCACAAGATAGATAAAATAGTTATGATGACAATCATTGAATAGACCAAAGTTATGAAGTGGGAAATAGGGTATTCATGAGAGTAAGGCCCCAAAAGACCTCTATAAGATTTGAAAAGGGAGAAAAATTGTGTCCATGATTTGTGGGACATTTCGAAATCTTATAAATTAAAGGGTTGGTAGCATATAGGCTTGCCTTACCTCCATACCTATAGAATATTCATGATTTGATCCATGTTTCCTTTTTGTATCATTTTATTTCAGATCCTTCACATGTTATTGACTTAGGTCATTTGTAGGTTTCAAACGAGGGCACGGTAATGTCCGAACCAGTTCACATATTGGAACAACGAATGTTGCAGCTTAGATGACGGTTATTGGACCAGGTTAACATCTAATGAGACAATTATAGTCCTATTTCATCCACTTGGGAGGATACCGAGGAGATGCGTCACTATTTTCCTTATCTATTCCAAAGACTTCGAGACGAAGTCTATTATTAAGAGGGGGTGTATGTAGTGCCCTACTCTAGTTGACTGAAAGTGATATGAATTTTAACATTATTTAGCCCAATGGTCTGCACTTTATTCTTTGAGGACCTCAGGTTGAGGATCTAGACACACTACTCTAATATTAGTGGATTTGATGGTTATGTATGTTCTTTATTGATACTATGATGATGACAACATTAATGGTTATGTACGTTCTCTATTGATATGATTGTAGCATTAATGGATATGTATATTCTCAATTGATATCATGATGATGATAGATTTGATGGATAGGTATGTTTTCTATTGGTGTTGCGATGGTGATGGCTTTGGCAGATATGTTAGTTTTCCATTGATGTTATGATTATGATAACCATGATGGATGTGTCCCATATGCTAGCTACTTACATTAGTTCTGATTGAAAATGAATAACGATGTGAATGACTAGGTCATATTGATGTTGCTATTCTGATAGTGACTAACACTGAGAAACTTTGTTACTGATGATTATTGAGTATGACAGGAAACCACTAGAGGAAATCTCATATGATGAGTTTTCGATAGAAATTAATATTTTGGCTTTGAAATTCTAAGTCCAGTTTGAAACTTTCTATGTACACACACACACACACACACACACATATATATATATACTTTGATGATATGTCAGTGGTTGCAGGAACATGTTAGTTGCTTGGCTAAATGACTCACATATGGGTGATGGGGTTGTACAATCGGATGGAACAACATGGGAGGGGTGGGACAGTGTCCCTGATCTCACCCACTAGCACTCCCGCCATGACTTAGGTTGGAAGGGTCATAACACATTTGCCTTGAATATCATGATGTCATGGGGGCAGGTCCCAAATTTGGGTCGCTCACAAGGATTTTCTAGGGGGCGTGCATCAAGGCAAATTCCTTGATCCCCAACACCATTAGTCTCATTATAGTAGGTGACATATGAGATTATAGTGGTCTCTGTAGTTGCACCTATACTTTCCCCTCGTATCCAATAGATGCTTGAAGGATAAGTGGCGTGGCACCCTTGGAACTTCAAAAGAAATTCTTGAAGGGCACGACCGACTTGACACCTTTGGCATCACAAATAAACTGTTAGGCATGGCACCCTTGGAACTTTGAAGGGAAGTTCTTGAAGGGCATGATCAACTTGACACCCTCGACATCATTAAAGAAACTAATAAATATAATAAATATATGGAAATCCTACTAATTCATATCAAGTGATATATAATGTTAAAACCAAGGAAATTAAATCAAGAATAAAACTTAGGGTAAGGCAAGAATAGGAAGAAATAAAATATTTCACCATGAGAACTATACCCCTTTCCATGTTGAAAAAATAAATATTAAGTGGTTAATGTACATAAGTACCTTAATTAGGCAAAAGGGGAAAGAGGTACATAGAGCTAAGTATAAATATTAATCATAAAATATTTAAAAACTTCATTAAGAGAAGAGGGTGGTGAATTAAAATAATATTAATAAATTAAATTGGAGAAATTTAGAGAACCTCCATCTGGCAAGAACCAACATAAGAATATCCATCTAGGAGGAAATTTGAGTTAAATTAGGAGGTAGTTAGGGGACCAAATCTGAGACTTATTAGTTAATTTCAGTAATAAACGCAAATTAAGGAGTAGGAAAGGTGGGGATCAAGAGACAACTAGGAGAAGAAATAGGAAGTCTTGTTGGGGTGAGGAAAATATTATTTTAAATTAATATTTAAGTAAATGAGTTTTGGAGAGTCTTGGTGAGAGGATGACACATGGGTGGGTGAATAATCAAATTTTTTATTAATAAAAATAATTATTTATGCATGAAATGCCAAGTATCACCTATGAAGCCTTCTATAAAAGAAGGGGAAAGCTAAGGGAAAGGGACATTTTTCTTACACTATTGTTGGATGGAGGAAATTATGTCGTTATGAGTGGTTATGAGCTATAGTGGAGTTTGGTGAGGAAGAGGAATTTAGAGAGGGGACTCTTGAGCCAAGCAGTGCTCACTTCTATTAGCTAGCACATTCCTTCGTTGTACAACTCCATTTTAGCTTGGGGGTCCGCGGGGAAGGATAGTACCCAAGGAGTAGGTTGGGAGGTCAACTGGTGGGTCATTGTATTCATATTAAGCATGACAACATTCATGCTTGGAGGTAGATTAAAATAAAGGAGTTCAAGTAACAACAAGTTAAATTTGAATCTCATCTCCAGGTGAACGGTACCTGTGTTATTTACAAGGTTTTTTTCATATGATTTCATTGTACCTAAAATTAACATGTAAAATAAATGTATATGTTATGAAGATAAATTCATGTATGTTTGATATAAGTGATTTATTTTTTTTGAGTTTATAACTTTATATGTTTATGGTTTAATTCCCATTTTAATGTATTATCTGCTTAAAAAAAATAAAATAAAAATTAAAGCATAATGTTCGTCTAGTAAAGTATAGGGTTGGTCCCTACAACTTCACTCGCATTGTAGAATTATCCCTTGACTCATTAAGGAATATAAAATTTAAGGCTATTACAAGTATCTACAAATAAAGTGAATTGAACTTATTTTATATATTTTTTATTGCCTTACAAATTTAGATGCACGCCATATCTTTGGAATCCATATATATATATATATATATATATATATATATATATATATATATATATTAGACTAAGTTACTTCACATGAACACACACATACTTTTTAAGATGTGTGAAAAATTACAAGGACAAGAATTTAACTTAATGGAAATTTGACAGATTATATGACACTGATATTTTTTGAAAAAAATGTCATTAGGATAACAACATAATTCTATGAAAATTTTCCTTTTACTCCAAAACAAAATTCACAAATCTTATATGGATTTTGAGGGCTTCAATTCAATAAAAGATTACAATTGTGAAATTTTATCGCCACATTTGGCCCAAAAATGTAACCCATTTTCATGGATTCACCCATCATTAAACCAACATCTTTCTAAATACTACAAGTGTCTTCTCAACTTTCTTGTGCAGCACAAATAGTGTCCCTTCACTACCCTAACAGCCCCATAGTGTCCTCCCATCTCAATGCCTCCATGGTTGCCCAATGAAACACCCAAAAATGCAACCCTATTTTATAGCTCGTGTTAAGAATATTTTTGCTCAAATTTATCAACGAGAAATTGGATATAATGATTCTTAATTATTTAATGTATTTTTCCTCGATACTATTATATGGAAGAGAATGGTGCTAAGGAAAATATCCTTCCTGCTTTATGCCTTAAGATGACTCTTAGGCTAGAGGAGGTATCCCTCAAACTATTACAAAGACAATTATTTTAGAATCGCCTCCAAATATATCTTTCAAGAACCCTAAAATGCTATGTTTAATGATTAAAAATACATGTTGGAGAAATGTTAAAAAAATGATAGAGAAACTATAAATCAAGACCTGTACAATAGACACCTTTATCCCACACTATAGTTATATAATTTTATAAGTGGAAGATACACCAACATAGATCCATATTAACTTTGGATCTATTAAACGCCAAGAGGGATCAGATCTCATAAGGTTCAAACCTCTTTTTTTAGTGAAAAACTTAAGGAAAGGTTTTCACTTCGACAGATTTGATCCCTCTCAATGCTTGATAAATCTGGAGTTAATATGGATATAGGCTAGTTTCAATTGTGTAGCTGACAAACAAAATTTGTCAAACATATTATTAATGTAATAATTTTAAATATGTTAAATATATCAATTATTAATTTGATGAGTTGCTTATCTTCTACATCTCTTGAACATTGGACCTATATTTTTATTAAAAACCTAAACTCTAACATATGACTTCTCACACAGATAACATGTTTTAACTTGTGCTAATTTATAAATCCTATGATGAATTTCCAATGTGCAATATTCAAGAGAGTTACTGGTTGAGCTTGGGCATAAATATATTTCGGATTTTCTCTTGCATCTTGTGTTATACTCGATTTGGTTGAATATTTTTTCCATTGTCTCTATGCTCTTTTTTATTCAACCTTTTTTTTGTTGATTTCATCTTTGTTTTTCATTTTGTTGTATTATTTTCTCTTAACAACCTTCAATTTCCATTTTTTGTGCTCGTCTTTGTCAATATGTTCTTTGATATTCTCTTTGATTCTCTTTGTCATTCAAATTTGTCTTTTGCCTATTCTTGTTGTTGTCCAATTGTCATTTGTTGTGACTATATTTATTGATATTCTTTTTTCTTCTCACTTTTTTGACACTCCTCACTAATAATTTCTTGTTCCTTACTCTATCAAATTACTCTTTCTTATCCATTTCTATTTAAAATGGATCTGGGATAATGATTAAGATGAATCTATGCTCTTCGTTGTTCATTTTTGTTTAATATGTATCTAGGTTGATGATTACTATAACAAAGAAATAAATGCATATTGTCAATAATTACTTTATTCATAAACTAAAATCAATGGACACTATTATTCTAATTAATTTGAAAGCAATGCACATCATTCGTCTATTTTCATGAGATCAAAAACTAACATCAATACTGAAATTAATGCAGCTAGTGCAAACAAAAATAGAATTAGAAATCAACGTCTACACTAAAATCAATGCCTCGTTAGTTGTTACTTCTTCTGCCTTTCTCTATTGACTTCCTCTTTGTTGTTCATTACTATTGAATATGGATCTAGACTGATGATTAAGATATGTATGGCTCTTTATTGTTCATTTTTTGATAACACTCCTCAGTAATAATTTCTTGTGACGATTATCATAACACGGAAATAAATAGACATCATCAATACGTACTTTGCACATAATTTTAAATAAATTCACACAATAAATCCCATTACTTTGAAATAAATGCACATCATCCAACTAGTTACATCAAATCGGGAATTAGCATCTACATTGATTCAATTCATTGCACCTAGTGTAAACAATCAAATAGGGTTAAAAATCAATGTTTACACTGAGATTAATGCATCAAGTGTGATCAATCTAATAGGATTGGAAATAAACTTCTACATTTAAATCAATATATCGAGTATAATCAATCAAACAAGATTAGAAATTAAGATCTACATTAAAATCCATGCATCTATTTCAGTTACACAACAAATATTAATGTTAAAGTAATATAAATTGGAGTTAGGACCTTACATATGATTTTACCCATTTAATTAGGGAAAATTTCAATAATTTTTGGTATCTTGTTTCTTATCTAATTTTGATATTTAATGACTTTATAAATCCAACTTTTTTTATCTCTTGTAAAAACCTTATTTTCTCTCTCTATGGTTAATAATGTTCAGTATTACATAATACTATATATTAAACATAATATTTTTGTATATAGTATTTTATTTTTAAACATTATAATATTATGTGAATATTATAATATTATAATAATAAATTTATTATAATATAAAATTATATTATATGTTTCATTATATTAGCCAACAATTATTATATAATATAATATTATGTTATATTATATTATATGTAATGTTATATTAAAACTCTTATATATTAATTTTATTTCTACATTCATGTATTTATAAGTTAGTTATCTCAAATCTAATATTATATTAAAATTACATTAATCGAAAATTATTAAATTTAATATTATATTGAACCTAATAATATTAATAATATAATTATTTTTTTTGGGGTGGGAGGAGGAGGATGGGTTCTCATTAATCCCGATGGAATAATTGTAGGTCGGTATGCTTGGGGTTTTGGCAAGAAGACAAATAATCAAGTTGAAGCCTATGGATTATTCTATGACATTGCCTTAGCACAAAAAAAAGGAATCAAGGATATTAATATATTGGGGGACTCTCTCCAATTATAAAACATATGAACATAAGCATGACAACCCAAAATAACAAGTTGAATCAAGTTCTAAAATGAACCAAGGGCTTATATTCTCTCTTTGAGAACCTTTAATTCCTTCACATCTTGAGAAGTGTAAATAAGGAGGCATACTTGCAAGCAAATATAGCTTGACAAATGAAAGAAATTTGTAATCAAGTAAATGGAATTAAAGGATACCTCCCCATCTCGTAATCCTGATCATGAGTAGAATGCATCTAGAGAAAAATCTTTTATATTTTTTGAAGTATATATTTTTTTAATTTGGAGCTTAAATTTTAAGGGTGTAAAATCATACAATAACCCTTTCTCTGCATGGGTTCAGGTTTGTATATCCCCTTCTGCTTCCCTCAGACTTCCCCTTCATCTACTCCTCCTATCCTCCCTTCATGTTTCCCTCTCTCCGCTCTGGTTACATCCACCTCCCCCTCCAACTCATCTCAGCTCCTCCCCTAGTCTTCCCCTTCATCTCCCCCTCCTCTACTCCCTTCAACTTTCCCCCAACCTACTCTGTTGGCATCCACCTCCCCCGCCCACTCATCTCACCTCCCCCTTTAGCTCTATTTACCCTCGCTTCAAAAATCACATCAAGAATATGAGGTGGCAGCCTCTTTTCATCAACACTTCGAATAAGTCATGAAATATAATCACCTCGATGTGTGGCTATATTATATTTTTTTCCTGGACACTTGGTTATGGGATTGGAATGAGTTGGGATACTAGTTGATTATACTTTGTAATCGAGCTCGTCGCATGAACCAAAAAACTAGAGCCATGCGAAAAATATCTAAGATTGAGCCTCATTTAGTTATATGGGGTAAGATCCGATGACTCAAGTGAGGGACAGTTAATAGGCATCAGGTGAAATTTGTTTTAGGTTGCAAGGCATTCATGGATGGTAATTGGAACCATGGAGCTATTTTTTCATTCTCACGATTCAGGGATTTCTATAAATTGGGAAACAATGATTAGAACCACTGTAGTAGATAGGTCTATTTCCAAAAGGCTGAGAGGGGTAGGTTGCATAGGCATAGTCGGGGTTGTCTGTGGGAATTTTGGGAAGTTGAATTCTGCCTCTGGGTCAATCTTAGTGTCGAAGAGTCTCTGCATGAGATCTTTTTTGTTGAAAATAATATTGTCTGTGAGCTTCCGAGAGTAGGGCCGATGTCATTTAAGCCTATGTTTAGGCCCCTATATCGAATTAGGTCTTTGTGGGATTATCTGGGTAATAATTCCTCGATGGTTGATTCGGGGCCTATGTCTCCTAGAAAATTTCTGTATGGTGTGAATAATTGGATAGATCTCAAGAGTATTGTTGGGAATTCAGTTTATGGTAGAATATGGAGTATTGTGGAGTCTCATGGGTTTGTAATTTGGGTAATTTGGTCTGGTTGTCTCCTTAAGGACTCCAAGGTGTTGTGGAAATTTTTCTTCTCCTCAATGAATTTTGGGTCTCGCACTCTGTCTCTCTATGGCTCTTGGGAATTGGTCTTCTCTTTATAATTTCTCCCTCAATCATATATCATGGATGCATGTGGATATTGTCATCGACATTCGGGCGGGGTGGCAAGTCGTTTGGACCGAAATTGGGATAAGTTCCCCCCTTTGGCTACTTTCTCCCCTCATGTTTGTACCCCTTGCGAGCAAGATAATTTCGAATTAAGGGAAATTCTGGATGAACTCTGGAATCGCTTCCATAAAAAAAAAAAAAGAATCTTGTGAAATTCTTGAGAGAAGCATAGAGAAGAACCAAAATATTAATCAACTGGAAGACGAGGTGTTTTCACTGCACAACCAAATTGAAGAAATGCATATTCAACTAGCTGAGAAGAATTCACATGTGATTTGGCAAAAATTCCCTACATGTGATTTTCACTGAAAGAATTTCTTACACAAGAATTCACATTATAAGGAGAAATCGACAGGGATTGATTTTATCCAAATGACTAGTCTTCTCTAGTATTTTATGAAAAACTATAAATGTAGTTTGCTACTTGGTGAGTTCTATAAGGCATATCTGAATTATTTTCTAATAGCTCAGCGAATTTTGAATCTATGCATATTATTTGGGCTCATCCTCAAAGTCTGCAAACTATATTTCCCAACGATGGCATTGATTTCAAATTTTAATCTCCCAATATTTGTCACGATCAGGCGCAGATTAAAATAATACTACTACTCTTTACTGTAATATATATATATATATATATATATATATATATATATATATATATATAATTAAATTTTTGATATTAATATTAAATTTTATAATATTGTTAAACTCCATATAATATTGAATCTTTCTGAATTTAATATATTCATTATAATACTAATGCATATATTGATCCCGATATCTGCAACCATGATAAAATCATTGCCAACGTCAAAGTAGGGAATGGATTATACCTTTTATGACGACACTTTTTACTAACCCAGAATATGTTTCAAAATAAATTGACCAAGTATCAATAATATTCCAAATACCTAGTATTTCATCTGATATAATATTGTGTGCCTATAGGAAGAGGAGATATTAGGATCTCAGATTAATTATTTCATTGATCAGAACATCTCCTAGGGCGCATGATTGCTATGTGTATTCTATGTTTATTGGTTTATAAAGATATGCGTTATTTATAACTTTAATTTAAAGTAATTTAAATATTTATTTAATAATTCAATATGTATGTCATGATTTAATTATTGTTCATTAGAATAGTAATCTTCAATCATTACAGAGAAAGGATTTTATTTGAGAAATAATGTTTTTTGCCTTTGTTTTTGGAAAAATATATACAATCAATTTAAATCTGGTAACCTTGATCAATTAAATTAGTGCCATTAACCTCATCAAACATAGTTTATTCTTTTGCTTATTAGGAAAGTAACCACTCATAAATTACAAATCACCCCATAAATTACCTAAGAACTCCACATTGTCCACCGTTGATATCAATTCAATGAAAACTGACATGGATAATATAATCCAAAATCATACAACTTTCCATACCTAACTTTTTCCTAAAAAAATAATAGTCATACAAGTGAACCAACTTTAATGGAAATACTGCTAAAATGTTAAAAATATACGCTGATAGAATATTTTCCATAACATAACAATAAGAAACATAATCTACATGCATGGATTGATTATATGCCCAAAATAAATGGTGAGAAGGGTGGGAAAACATTTCAGTTTGATTGTTCAAGTTAGATCTTCTCTACAAATGGCCAATTACATACACAAACACATCGTAAATATAAATTTTAAATAAAAAAATAAATGCATCTTAAAATACAATTTATTTTTTACACCTAATCTTTGGGGTTAGTAAAATCCATGTAAATATTGTAAATAAAAAATAAAGGAAATTGAAAGATGAATAAACATTGGACGATGAATCCCAATAGTCTCTTTCTCCTTGTATATATCTATCATTTCTCTTAATGCAAAAACATAATGCATTCAAAGAGTTATTCTCTTGGCCTAACATGGTATCAGATCCAGGTTCCAAATTTAGTTTTCAGCATTATAACTCTTGCTAGTTTCCTACCATTAAACTATTGGGTGTGGAGCTTGATTATCTTCCTAATTTAGAGGTCATGTTTCAGTTGGGTGTATACACCAGGAGGACTGTACACCCCTCCACGTGGGGGGGTGTGGGGGGGAATTGTCCCCCCCATGGAGATCTAGGGGCTAGCGGGCCCCCAATGGGGGTTCAGGGGCAATGCCCCCGAAGCTAAAAATTAGATGAAAAATTTCCTTGTAAAATATTGTAATTTTGTAGTCAATCTAGGGTGCTTATTAGGTGGATGATATGATGGTTTAATTATGTTAATTTCGGGTTTTTTTTTTTTTTTTTTTCGGAGAAGGCAACACCCAACTTATACGAGGGAATTGTATTGTGGTTGTGTATTATTATTTTGAGTGAGAAAGAGAGAGGATATTGTGTGAGAGCGAAGAGGAAATTATAGTGGATATGCTTTAGGTTGTATCTCTTAATTTTTTTAGATAATATAAAAGGAAGGATGGGTTATTTCGTTTTGGACTAGCCCAAATTGGGTGAACCAAGTATATCTGTGTATCTATTGTTTTATGCGTTTCTGTGTTTTTTGTTTCCACAATATTTTATGTGTTCCATTAATTTGTTATTTAATTTTCTACGTAAATTTTGTCTCTTTATTCTTTGTCCATTGTGATTCCTCTACCCAATAACTCCTTCAATTCCTGCTAGAATCAAATCTACACTAAAACCTTTCCTTTTCCGAATAACATGCAATTTCATTATGCGTTGCTGAGTTTGTGAAAACCATGAACGTTGCACTAGAGGATGATAAATTTGTTGCATTGAGGTAAATATGTTGTTGTGTTGGAGGATTATAAGGTCATGGTCTCAATACTTTTTTGACTCAAAACTCTCCTGTTCAACACAAGACTTGGCTCTGTCTATGTAATCTGGTATGCGTAATCATCAAATTTTTTAATATTGTAATCTAGTTTGTGTATGGTGCAGTAGCTATATAGGTCATGATGGAAAGTTAAATGTTTTCATATGTTTTGGTAGCATGTAATGGATGAATATTTGTGTTAAATTGTATACACATGCACTTGCATTAAATTATTTGGAGGGCCAAAATTTGTGAGATGTTTTGAAAATTTATTCTTATTAAAAGCCCCATTAGGGTAATTTTGAGGTCTAAAATGGGCCTCCTATGGAAATTATAAAATAATAGTGTAAACAATAAAATAATATTAGATTACATCATCAAATTTTAGAGGGAAAAAAGAAAAAACTATTTTTTCAACTCATATTTTCAACTTATCTCTTTATGGGTTTACTCAAATTTCGAGCGACAACACTCATTGGATGCATAATTTGATTCCTCGTCCAAGGAGTACCCATGTTTCATACTTTTGATGGACCCTCTTACATGAAAAATGAGAAATACATGAAAAATGTGATTGCAATCACATTTTTTCATGTATTTCTAAATTTTCGTGTAGTAGGGTCCATCGAAAGTATGCAACATGGGTACTCCTTAGATGAGGAATTAATTTTTTCATCAATTAGTACTCCCACTTGAAATTTGAGTAAAAAATTAGGGAGATAAGTTGAAAATACGAGTTGAAAATTTAGTTTTATTTTTTTATTATTTTTAATTTTTTTACCTTTTTACTCCAAAAATGGTGAATCACCCCCCATGGTTGACATCATCATCTTGAATCCTATTGGTTCTTATAAAGTTTATTTTGGTTGTAAATTTTTCTTAGGAGGCCCATTTTAGACCTCAAAATTCCCCTAATGAATATGTATGTGGAAGATTGTGCATGATTCGTTGGTATCTATTTTTTCCAATACTTTGAACAGGTCATATTCCATTGATTATGATATTATTTTTTTTAATGGGGCCGATATATATTACATGGTATATTGAATGCCTTATATATATATATATATTGGGGCGTTGGTTTATATACGCATATTTGAAAAGTCACAATTTATTTGAAGCATGGTGTATGGGGGTATACTGATGATTGTTTTGAAGACATGGCCAATCAATTTTATTACAAAGACATCAATATTTTGTTGCAAATATTTTAGGCACATGTCATATTATATTATGAATTCACCCATCTCCCTAGTAGGAGTAGTTCTCATTGGAAAAGGTAACTACCATGAGTGGTCCAAGGAGATAATGACATACCTTTATTTTCAACAAGTTGTGGAAAGGATATTGTGAAGGAGAAGGAGGCAATCATCCCCAGAAGGCCACTTATGACAAGGAGCTTTCCATTTGGGAAAAAAAGAACAACAAGACATATGCCTTGATTGTAGCGTTAGTAAACGAAGAGGTGAGTCATCATATTTCTCCATTTTCAAATGTTTTTGAAGCTTTGAATAAGTTTACAGAATTATATGAGTCACACTCCGAACTTGAAGTTGTTCAATTGATGATCAAGTTGTTCAATATTGTGTTGAAAAATGATGACCCTATTTCCTTAACATCAGAAATAAGATCCATAATGCATGATATTGAATATACTAGAGTTAGAATGGGTGTTCCTCTCATATCTTGTGTCAATGCACTATATCCCACATGTTCACATTATCTTGAGTCATTGTAAGCAAGTGTAAAAGTTAAGGAGATTATTTTGAATCTCTTGTGGAAAAGTTTGCTGAAAGAAAGAAGGATTTTGGGAAGAATATATGTGTCCAGTCTCCTAAATAAGTTGTATTCCTTGCACAAAAAGAGAAGAATCAAGGACATGATTCTTCTTGAGGAAGAGGTGGCCGAAGAGGACAAGGAAGGAATAATTTTAGAGGCGGGAAGGGTAGACATTTACAAGGAGAAAATTTTGATATTCATTACATACGGTGTAATATAAATGGTCATGATGTTTCCACATGTAAGATATCATGGGACGGGATTAGACAAGAAAGAGAAGAAGAGAAATGAAAATCATAATATCAAGGGAAAGTAAAAGCTTGAGTCCAGTCATTATGTGGCACATTGCGACACTAGAGTAACTGAAGACTTATTTAATACTTCACTTGCTTCATGGAAATATGCTTGGTTGATTGATTCAAGAGAAACTTGCTACATGACTTTCAGAAGAGGTTTTTTTGAAGGATTCACTGATAATGTTAATGGAGCAGTCTACTATGTAGACAAGTCAAAACTCAAGTCATCAGGGCTTGGCACCATCAGGCTCAAACTACCTGGTCTTCCAAAATTTCTCCTACATGATGTATACCTCCAAAGTTAAGGAGAAAAATGTTTTATTCGGTCCACATCCACTAGCAAGGACACTTAATTCACATATTTTATGAAAAGGTTGAGGTCAGAAAAGTATCATACAACTCACTTGTCATGACTGGGATAGAAGAAGAAATAATTTTGAAGCTGCAAGGAACCTTTTCTCGTGCATATAAATTTTAATACATTTATCATGATGATGAAAGTACACTTCTATCAAGTATTTTATGGCATGCTAGATTTGGATATTTGAACTATGACAACCTTCATTTGTTGAATAAATATTGCGTTACTAGTTTTCCTGTAATTCCTAAGAAATTTAAGCAATGCGATGCTTGTACCTTAGGAAAGAAAAACAATCAATAATTTCATGATTCTATTTCTAGAGCACACAGAAAGATTGAACACATTCATTTTTAATTGTGTGGCCTTATGCATGTTCATTCTCCAAATGGTAATAAAAATATGATGACATTTATTGATCACTACACCAGAATGTGTTTGGTTATTTATTGAAGAAAAAATTCAAATCCTTTGAAACATTCAAGTAATTTCATGCATGGATTGAAAATGATAGACAATATCATATTGGTTCTATTTGTAATAATAATGGAAAATAATATTTCAAAATTATCTTCATTGGAATAGGATCAAACATCAAACAACTGTGACTTATAATCCCCAATAGAATGGAGTAGCTGAAAGAATGAATAGGACAATATTAAATATGGTATGTTCAATGATGTTTTTCAAGAATGTTAAGCTAATTTTTTGGGTTGAATTAATGCTATGTGTTGTGTATATAAAGAATAGGTTTCCATCTCATGCTCTGAAAAACAAGATTCCCTATGAAATGTTGTATTGTCACATTCCTTCGATGAGGCATCTCAGGGTTTTTGGTTCCACCTATAATTCTTTGGTACCTAAGGAAAAAGAAACAAACTTGGTGCAAGGATTCAAAAATTTATCTTCTTGGGGTACTCAGATACCTCCACAACATACCATCTCTATAATGAAGTTAATAAGAAAATGTAATAATAACTAAAGATGTGATCTTTCTTGAATCTTCCAATACTAACAATGTTGTTGAGCGACAGCTTGATCGCCTGGACAAATTCGTGCATGCAAAATTTTTTCAAGAGTTTGATAATGAGATTCCACATATTGAAGGGGGCATCCCTATACTAGATCAATCTGTGGAATCTCTTTCTGAAGCACTTTGTCCCCCTCATGAAGCTCCAACCACTAATAAATAAGACACTTTTAGTGATGTGATTGAGAGAATTAGGAGGCTAAATCCCTATTCAACCCCATCTTAGTCAACTAAGTATTCTGGGCCATCTCATAAAGGTCATCCAAAATGGTTCACAAATACACTTGAAAATTTTCTTCCTGGTGAGGTTGGAAAGATAGGAACAAGAAGCTCAACTAGACAGAATAGAGGGCATGTAGACAATCTTGATTCACCTATTGATATGGATGTTTCTTATTATTTTGAATTAAATTTTTCTATATATTTTGAACCAACTTAATTCAAATAATTCACTTCTCATGATGAATGGAAAGAAGCAATGCATAAACAATATGATGCTTTGATAAAGAATGACACTTGGAAGCTAGTTTATCTTCCATTGGGAACCAAACCAATTGGTTGCAAGTGGGTTTTCAAGAACAAGTATAAAGAATATGACTCAGTTGACAAGCATAAAACTAGGCTTAAGTCAAAAGGTTTTACACAAAAGGAAGGGGTTGATTATGAGGATAATTCCCCCCCATAGCGAAATGGGCTACCATTTGGACTTTCTTTTCCTTGGAAACTCAAAATAATTGGAAAGTCCATAAATGGATGTAAAAATTTATTTCTTGAATGGAGATATGAAAGAGATTTTTTTTATGTCTCAACCAGAAGGATTCATTGTGAAGCATTAGGAACACAAAGTATGAAAGTTGGTCAATTCCTAGTATGGCCTCAACAAAGCATTGTGAGCCTCGTACGAGAATTTGACTGATTATCTTCTTAAACTCAATTTCAAACATTATGATCTTGATGATGAAAATTTGTTTGTCAACAAAGTTGGAAAAATAGATGTATATATTTTGGTTTATGTATATGATCTTATAATGACAAGGAACAATGAGAATTGCATTGCATCCATAAAGAAATAATTAAGGAAATTTTTTGAATTGACAAATTTGGGCTATCTTCACTACTATCTTGGTATTGAAGTAACCCAACATCTGAAGTTTATATTCCTCTTTGAGAAGAAGTACATTGGAGATATGTTGAATAGGTTTAGCATGGTTGAGTGCAATATTTTGACTACTGTAATGGAACATAACTTAAATTTCACATCCACTAGGGTAAAGAATTTGAGGATGCAACAAAGTACACAAACCTCATAGGAAGTCTCAACTACCTTACTACTACAAGACCAAAAATTTCATTTGTTGTTGGAATCCTCTCCATGTTTATGCAAAAGCCTTATGAGGGTCATTAGTCTGCTACAAAAATAGTTCTAAAGTACTTGAAGGGAACCCAAGACTTTGGACTCAAGTATACATAGGTGTATGACTTCATCTCGATTAGACACTCTGATTCAAATTTTGATGGAGATAAAGAAACTATAGTATATACTTCAGGTTATGTTATGAGTATTGGATCAGGATTTGTCTCTTGGAGGTCACTCAAACAATAAGTTCTACTAGATTCCAAAACTAAGGTAGAATATATGGCAATAGTTGAAGTAACGAAGAAAATTGTGTGGCTCAGGAAAATTCTGGAATATTTGTAGGAGAAATAGATGCATTCAAATCCTCTTTTGATTGATAAAACTTCTGTAGTAAATTTTTCCAAGAACCCAAAGTTCCATGATAAAACCAAGCACATTAATAAATTTCATCATCTAATTCTACATCATGTTGAGGCCAAGACAATACACCTACAACATTGTTCCACAAATGAGAAAATTGCATACATCTTCACCGAAGTACTTGGAAGAGAAAATATTGAAATATTCATAATGATACTTGGACTCACCTACATCTTGTCTGATTAAAGAGGGGGGGGGGGTGGGTGCAGGGAAGGGGGGGAATTTTGAAACATAATCTTTGGGATTAGAAAAATCCATGTAAATATTGTAAATAGAAAATAAAGTAAATTGGAAGATGAATAAACATTGGATGATGAATCCCAATAGTCTATCTCTCCTTGTATATATCCTTATTTTCTCTTAATGCAAAAAAAAATAATTGATGGAGTTACTTTCATGCCCTCACATTTACAAACAAAATAAATAATCAACATAGTTACAAATGACATACTCATTCTAAAAACATGATAAATAACTTATAAATTTACATACCTAAAAACATAAACGTTATGCCTATACAATATAATAAAAATGTAAATTAATATACATGAGATTACAACAAACCAAGTAGTTTCAAGATAGATTTGGAGTGTGGTTGATACATCGAGTGAAGTGAATATGCAAAAAAAATATCAAAACATATGTCCAAATAATTCGATTATATATGAATAGGGGCATGAAAAATTCATATTATAACTACATATGGAGCCAATTTTCAACATTAGGAGTGACATACGATTCATTCCAATGCCCCATTTCATGTTTTCAATTAAATTTGATGCTTCCTTGAACAATAGATGCTTGATTTGCAGCAATTTCCTTTGCTGAAGAAAAAAACCCATTTTGGATTCGAGAACTAATGTATGGAGGTGAAGGAGAATGCAATCATTGTGGTAATGGAGGTGAAGACTTTGTGATTTGTAGTATCAATTTTCTCAGCTTCCCACATGCTACTTGGATTGAGATTGTGATTGTAATATTTATGAGCAATTGGATTTGACTATGAAAGCTCCATTAACTGGGGGTTGTTTGAGATCTCTCACCATATTATACTCAGATTTGGATTCGGTTCCCAGTGAGTATAAGGGAAAAGTTAAAGAACCCATTAAATTTATATGTATAATAAATGGGTGAATATCCATGATACATAGGAAAAAAGGAATGTGATTTTATCAATAATATAATACGTATATACAATTTTTTTGATGAATCTCTCACCATATTATATTATCTTATAAAATCAAAATTAGGAACAAAAAAAAATAAACTCAAATTTTGGCAAGACCAAACGTTACAAGCAATTTCAGACTATATTTTACTTCCCTAAGCTAGGAACGAAACTATCAAACGATGTTGTTGCTACACCAAATATACTAGCATCAGAGTTTTTGCTACAGTATAGCGATGTTAGAACCAACTCCTTGAGGGATTATTCTATGCACCTTTGTAGTCATGCATGAGGCTCGAGATTGGACTTGGAGAGTCAAGACTATCTATTTTGATTTTCCAATTATGTTATGAGACTAAAATATATGTATTTGAATTGAGTAATATTTGTAAATTTGATCATGGAATCATATGTGAGTTCATTATTTTTCATACATAAATCAAGTGTCAAATGTTGTGTTCTTATATTGTATGAAATGATCTTATGAATTTCTGCATAGATTGTGGTTTTATAACCTATATGGATTGGAAATTTCATCAATATATTATTTGTTCACAAAATTTTTCCTCTTTGCCAAGTCTGAAAATAGTCTTTACAAAGTAACCATCCAGTCAAGTCTGAGTCTAACGACATGAATTCAAATTCCCCATTGGCATTCCCTCCCCCTTTCCAGAAATAGCCGAGAAAATGAAGAATACAAAACTTCAAGATAAAATTTAGGTATACTGGAAGAGAAGAATTAAAATAAGGATGAAGAATGTCTAAATGGACATAAATTTATTGGAATAAAAACAGTAAACAATGCCCTACTTCCTCTCTTCTCTGTTGCTCCCTTCCAAGCTCACATAGTCAAACCAAAAATGTCGAAGTGAGAATGAAGTTAGAGTTCGAAACACTTTGCTGTTTTGGGGCATCTTGTTGGGCCCACCCTAAATGAAAACTTAACAGAGTTTGTTAGTTATTAAAATATATTTATTTCATGCTAAAATCATTGTTTCCATACTCGAAATTGGGGTATGCCTCCAATGTCTCCCTAGGTATGACAGTGTATGCAAAAGTGTTGCAACGAACAACAAGGTACGATGGGGTACGGGAACGTTTCTAATACATTTTACCAGTACCTTCACATTGAAATTCTAACAGTTTATCTTGATCAAATATGGTGGTATACAAGCAGAGAACTACATTAAACGTGATATACAACTAGACAATACCTAATTATCAGTCATCTCAAAACTGCCAAGCACATAAATTACATATTATGTTTCATCTTTTTATATCACCAATTTTGGTTCTCAAATAATTCCCAAGAACATCATTGGACAAATGCATCATCAGCAATATGAACAATTTGCCAAGATTTATGCCATTCCATATGCACTCTTAAAACTCAACCCTTCAGCAATATATGCTCTATACAATATCTATTATGGAGGTGGATCATCAACAAATAAACAGACTGCAAATTTATCATCTCTTGAATAGCTCAACAAGCACAAAATATCAAAACTCATTGAGAAACTTGCAAGGGTCATTAATAACAAGTTAACAACTTCAGAAAGCATGCGATATAGGGAATTTTGTAGTAATGAATTATTAAACAAAAAAAATGTTATAATTATGGCTATTCATCATATTTATCATCCCTCGAATTGCTCCACAAGAATGAAAAATCAAAACTCATTGACAACGTTGCAAGGGTCATTAATAACAAGTTAACAACTTCAAAAGGCTTGATATGTAAGGATTTTTGTGGGAATGACTTATTCAACAATAAAAATAAAAAAAACTACTATTCTAAATTTATTCACAGAAATATATTACTAATTGCATCAAGATATATCCTGTTAGGTGTGTTTTTGAGGTCCAACGTTGGAAATCTGAAGTTCCCAATGTGACCAAAACATGAATTCTCTCATTGCATCCTTATTAATATTTTTCTTCTTGGAGAACATATATGTTGGGGACATTAATTTGAGAATTGAAATTAATTCTGTTAACTAAAATTTAAATATCCACAAGCTTTCTCAAATAAAATTATCAAGATATGCATGTCATAAACCATCAAATAATTGACCATAAATGGTACTGTCCTTACTCAAATTTTTCTCAGAAAATCCCAGAACGCTAGACCACTATCCCTCCCACCAATGTTCAAAACCCACTTGTAACATGTTCTCTCATGGGCTTATTGGGGCTGGCATGGTATGAAAAATATCACTTCGTTTAAGTGCTTGAGGATGTTGAATGAGTTAGAATTTAGGCTATTTCAGTCAGCAGAAGTGGATTGATTGATGACATTCATTATTCTTGACACTAGCAAATTTTTTCTGGACTTTTTGATGCAAAGTTAAAATTTAGTAAAATTTTCCAAAAAAATGTAGGCTTTCTTGAATGTTCTTCAATTTATAATGACAGGTATATCATATCCATTATAAGACAAGTATATCATATCCTGACAGATAGCAAGAAGTTATAAATGCAACAGTAGTGTCAAATAATAAATAATTTCAATAAAAGGATATTATAAACATGATGTTGATTCCTTTGAATTATAACAATAAATCCTAAGACCTAACAAGCCCTAGAAGCATGAAGAACATTCTTTTACCTAGAAGACCATAAATAAAGAACATGAAACCCATTCTTTAATAAAATAACTTTTCCTTGTTTGTTACATAGGATACATATTAAAATGAATACAACAACAATTATGAAGAACAAAACTACTTACATTTTCAACAAATACTTAGTCACTCAACCAAAGGTTTAAGACTTAAATTTTTGAGATTGCAACAAGATGATGAGCTTAGTGGAAAGGAGTCGCCTTCACTAAGTGGGCCCGTAGGCTATTTTTGGCACAAAGTCTATTTTTAGACTATGTCTATTTTTAGACATATGGATCATGTTCTATGAGTTGCAGGATGCTATTTGTGGATGGTTGGTCAAGTTGGAAAAAATATATGGACTTCTATTTTTAGACATATTGGGCGGAATCTATTTTTAGATTTCCAGTCTAAAAATAGATATGTCGAATATTATTAACTCTTAGTAATATTTGGACTCTAAACATTATCTTATTCTCTTGGAGCACTTCAGTTAAGTGATTACGCTATTCCTAAGGTTTAAGTGGAGCTATTGCATGGATACTTCAGTTAGAACTCATGTGAGAGAGTTTGGTGAAGTTGATTGAGAAGTTAATGGAGTTGTGTTCAGTTTAACTAATCTAAACATAGTTGAGCTATTTGTATCTAGTTTAACTGATTGATACAATTAGTGAGAGTGGTGTGAATTAATCATTAATTAATTCACTAATTATAAACTCATTAATCAACTAAATAATACATCAGTTAACCTCAGTGCATGGATAGTTTCAGTGGAGACCAGTGAAGAGATAGGTGAAAGAGTAGGTTAACTATCAGTTGTGACTATACTGTTGCATATTTGCAACAACTAGTGATTGGAGAAGCCCATGAGGATTGCGCAGTACAATCCAGGTGGTTCAAGTTATTTAATGAGCCATCCTACATCATTGATTACACAATAGATGTTGGCTATCAGGTGGCAGAGATTGGATCATGTGTTTTGCTAGATCTAGCTTGATTAGTGTGGAGCAATTGGAGATTGTACTGAGAGCTTGTGAGGAGCTTTGTACAATGATTGTTACATGATATCTATGACATATAATATACATATAGTTGGGGTTTTTTAGCTTTAAGATTTCCCTTGAAATACTGTGTTCATATGTGTGATTGTTTATGGTTTTAATGTGCGCATGCAATTGATTTTATTTCCGCATGTAATGGTCAATGGTAGAAGAGATTCTGTGTTGTGCATGAAGTTAAAATAGTGTGTGATCAAGAGAATCTCGATGAATAATATATCAGTTATTAAAATTTCTACATGGTATCAGAGTGATATTGATCATTGGAGCAATTGCAGAACATTGAAGCGGTTGAGTTTTGAGCTGGTGGAATTCGAATTTGCAGCAGTGTTTTCTTGGTGTCGAAGTTGAGATGTCTTTCAACGAATTGCGATTGGAGTATTCCCTTGAAGGAAGCTCGAATTATATTGCATGGAAGGACAGGATGGAGGCGGTGCTGGATGAAAATGGGTTGAAGGAGTTCATAGATGCAGAAATTCCAAAACCTACTTCTAGCGATGCTGCCGTACTTGACACATGGAAAAAGAAGACAAAAAAGTGTCGAAGGATTCTGTTGGAAGGTGTGAAGGATCACATAGTGTCCAGACTTCATGGTAAGGCTTCTCCATTCTTGATGTGGAAAGCTTTGACAAATTTTTTTCAAAGCAAGAGTGACCAGAGGAAGTTGGCACTCAAGGATAAACTCAGGAACATAAAAATGGAGAAAGGCGACAGTATGCCCAAGTACCTCACGAAGTTCATCCAATGTAGGGATGAGCTGGGAAGTGTGAGGGTTACTTTTGATGACAAGGACTTGGTGAGCTTGGCTCTCCTTGGGCTTCCAAATATTTTGCATTCCTATCAGGACTCTGTCAATGGTCGGGAGAAATTTCCAGGATGGGAGCGACTTTGGTCGGATCTTGTGCAAGAGGAGATAAGGCGGAGTACCAGGGATGGATCTTCATCAAAGAACTCAGATGAAGAAAATTGTGCTTTGTCTACCAAAGTAAAGAAGGGGAAGAGCAAGAAAGCTTCTCAATCCGGTGTGAAAGGCAAGAAGCAGGACATGTCCAAGGTGAAGTGCTTTCACTGTCACCAACACAGACATTACGCCACTAATTTTCCACAGAAGAAGAAAAATAAGCAGGCTGTTGGATCTATAGCTGGAGAGGCCTTAGCCTCACAGTTTGAGCTATATTTTTCGTTGATCGCATGCTTGGTTTCAAGTGTGATGGGTTCAGTGTGGTTTCATGATAGTGGTGCGTCTTTTCACATGACAGGAGATCGAGATTTGTTAACTGATCTGGATGAGAAAGATCTTGGAGTGCACATCGAGATGGGCGATGATGGTAGATACAGTGCGACCGGTATCGGTACCATTTCCTTTGAGAGGGAGTCTGGTAAACCCTTCGTATTGAAGGAAGTGATGCATGTTCCAGGGTTGAAGAAGAATCTTATCTCTGCGGCGATGTTAGAAGACGAGGGATATGATGTTTTATTTAGCGAGGGAAAGGCTTTCTTGCGTAGTAAGGCAACTGGTGAGACCCGGAGGATAGGGGTTCAAGTTAAGAACCTTTATCAATTGTAGGTAGATGGCTACACAGCAATGGCAGGCAAGGCAGAAGGAGTGGTGAGCCAGGATGATGGTGAGTTGTGGCACTGGAGATTGGGCCACCTTCACCATGGAGCTTTGAAGATACTGCAGCAGATTTCTACTGGGCTTCCCAAAGGTACACTTGCGCAATCAGATCAGTGCAAGGGATGTACTTTGGGAAAATTTGTGAAAGCCACTTTCACGAGAAGGATAGTCGCGCCATGACGATCCTTGAGAGAATTCATACAGACGTATGTGGACCTTTATCAGTAGCTTCGACAACAAAGAACAGGTACTATGTGATATTTGTTGATGATTTTTCTCGTAAGTGCTGGATCTTCTTCATGCAGAAGAAGAGCGAGACATACTCAAAGTTCTGTGAGTTCAAGGCACTGGTTGAGAAAGAATCGGGGAAGCAGGTGAAGGCTCTTAGGAGCGATAATGGTGGTGAATTCATCTCTAGCGAATTCAAAGACTTTTGCAGCACAGAAGGAATTCGAAGAGAGCTCATAGCGCCTCATAACCCACAACAGAATGGGGTCGCGGAGCTGGAAGAACGTAAAATTGTGGTGCTGCACGGGCGATGTTGCATGATCAAAGCCTACCCCTTCACTTGTGGGCCGAGGCATGCAATACAGCAGTGTATGTGCAGAACCGTTGTCCTCACAAGGTTCTTGGCATGAGTACACCGAAGGAGGCTTATTCTGGCAAGAGGCCTGATATTTCCCATTTTCGGATTTTTGGTTCTCCTGTCTACATGCATGTGACGAAGGATGCGAGAAGGAAGCTGGATCCAACTGCTGAGGTTGGAATATTTGTGGGGTACACCGATACACCTCATAACTATCATGTGTATTTTCCGTACGCCCACAAGACCGTTGTGCGACGGGATATCAAATTTCATGAGGAGAAAGCCATGAAGTGTCTACTTCGAGATGAGCCACACTTTACGCAAGATGGAGAGCAGTTAGTTCATAAGGATGAGTCTCAAGATGTGGATCAGCCACAAGATGAGGTTCATGGAGTGGAAGAGACCACTCAGGCAGCGCCAACCATCAGAGGGCAGAAGCGCACTATAGAAGCTGAGCGACTGGCTCAAGATGTAGAGGAGGTTGTAGGAGCACCTACATCACAGCACAAATAGAGACAGTCACCTGAACGGTATACTGGATACATGGATCTTATGAGTAAGTGTATCGTGACGGATCCATCCTTTTTCGAGTAAGCTGTGGAGGATCCTGCATGGGTAGATGCCATGGTGGAAGATTATGATTCGATTGTCAGAAACAGTGCATGGGAGATTGCCCCAAGGTCGGAAGGGAAACCAGTGGTGGGTTCGAGATGGATCTACAAAGTGAAGCAGGCAACTGACAGGAGTGTGGAGAAGTACAAGGAAATATTTGTTGCCCAAGGCTTCTCACAGATTGAGGGGATCGATTATGCGGAGACCTTTGCACCTGTCGCAAGGTATTCTTCCATACGGACGATTCTTGATCTCTCAGTACAGATGGGGTGGCACATTCATCAGATGGATGTGAAGACTGGGTTCCTCAATGGAGTCATTGAGGAGGAGGTGTACATAGAGCAGCCCGAAGGTTTCAATATCTTCAGAAGCAAGTCGCATGTGTGCAAGCTCAAGAGAGCGTTGTATGGGTTGAAACAAGCACCTCGTGCTTGGTACACATGGATAGACAGTTATTTCACCGGACTTGGATTCTCCAATAGTGAGGCGGATCCGAACCTATACCAGATTGTGGTGGAGGGTAAGTTGATGATCATTGTACTTTATGTAGATGATTTTATTTTGATAGGTGATGAACTGTTGATACACTCATGCAAGGCTGATCTTGCAAAGGTGTTTGAGATGAAGGAATTAGGCCTCCTTCATTATTTCCTAGGATTGGAAATTTGGCAGCGCAATGATGGACTGTTTGTTTCTCAAGGCAAGTATGCCCGGGAGATACTGGAGAAGTTCAATATGCATGGCTACAAGCCTGTTGATACTCCTCTTCCTGGTGGATGGAGGAAGGAGGATGCTACTTCAGCGGAGGTAGTGGATGCCACTATTTATCAACAGTTGGTGGGGTCGCTTATGTATCTGGTCAATACACGACTCGACATATGCTATGCTGTTAACCAGCTTTCAAAAGCTATGGTTAAGCCTACCAAGCTCTACTGGAAGGCAGGAAAACATGTATTGAGATATCTCAGAGGCACATCGGGATATGGATTATGGTACAGACAGTCAAATGAGGTGAGGCTATGTGGCTTCATGGATGCAGATTGGGCAGGGAGCCCAACAGATAGAAAGAGCACATCTGGAGGGATTTTCAGTATCGGGTCGACAACAGTTTCTTAGTACAGTAGGAAGCAGAGATATGTGGCACTCAGTTCAACAAAGGCCGAGTATATGGCAGCAAGTTTGGCTACATGTGAGGCTATATGGATGAGGAAGATCCTGGTCGGGTTGTTCAATTCACACTTAGATCCTACTGTGATTTATTGTGATAATCAGAGTTGCATTAAACTCTCGGTTAATCCATTATTTCATGATAGATCTAAAAACATTGACATCTGGTATCATCATATCAGAGATTGTGTGCAGCGGAAGATAATGTTACTTTCATACATTCCCACGGAGGATCAGGATGCTGATATCTTGACGAAGGCGCTCACCAGGAGCAAATTTGAATACCACAGAAGAAGGATAGGGGTGGCAGATAATCCTTATCTTGTTGAGAGGGAGTTTTTAGATTGCAACAAGATGATGAGCTTAGTGGAAAGGAGTCACCTTCACTAAGTGGGCCCGCAGGCTATTTTTGGCGCAAAGTCTATTTTTAGACTATGTCTATTTTTAGACATATGGATCATGTTCTATGAGTTGCAGGATGCTATTTGTGGATGGTTGGTCAAGTTGGAAAAACAGATGGACTTATATTTTTAGATATATTGGGTGGAATCTATTTTTAGATTGTCAGTATAAAAATAGATATGTCGAATATTATTAGCTCTTAATAATATTTGGACTCTAAACAATATCTTATTCTCTTGGAGCACTTCAGTTAAGTGCACAGATTTGGCACAGGAGCTGACAGAAGGAATTACGCTATTCCTAAGGGTTAAGTGGAGCTATTGCATGTATACTTCAGTTAGAACTCATGTGAGAGAGTTTGGTGGAGTTGATTGAGGAGTTAATGGAGTTGTGTTCAGTTTAACTAATCTAAACATAGTTGAGATATTTGTATCTAGTTTAACTGATTGATACAATTAGTGAGAGTGGTGTGAATTAATCATTAATTAATTCACTAATTATAAAATCATTAATCAAATAAAGAATACATCATTTAACCTCAGTGCATGGACAGTTTCAGTGGAGACCAGTGAAGAGATAGGTGAAAGAGCAGGTTAACTATTAGTTGTGACTATACTGTTCCATATTTGCAACAACCAGTGATTGGAGAAGCCCATGAGGATTGCGCAGTACAAGCCATGTGGTTCAATATATTTAATGAGCCATCCTATGACATTTATTATGCAATAGAGGCTGGCTATTAGGTGGCAGAGATTGGAGCATGTGTTTTGCTAGATCTAGCTTGATTAGTGTGGAGCAATTGGAGATTGTACTGAGAGCTTGTGAGGAGCTTTGTACAATGATTGTTACATGATCTCTATGACATATAATATACAAATAGTTGGGGGTTTTCAGCTTTAAGCTTTCCCATGAAATACTGTGTTCATATGTGTGATTGTTTATGGTTTTAATGTGCGCATGCAATTGATTTTATTTCTGCATGTAATGATCAATGGTAGTAGAGATTATGTATTGTGCATGAAGTTAAAATAGTGTGTGATCAAGAGAATATTGGTGAATAATATATCATTTATTCAAATTTCTACATAAATATCCTAAACTACTTAGGTATGTTCACACTAGAAATTTTGGATATATAAGAATTGAGGTGTTAATAAGAAATAAAACTTAGTGAATTATAGCTAAAAGCCTAAAAGATGCCATGCAGCTTCCAAGAGATGGAATGAAGTGGTATGTAAGTATGAAAGTGAATTTTTCTTTGGTGAAAGGGTTAAGATGTTATGAGGTACACAAATCACGTAGGAAAAATGATGAGGTGCAGTCAAAATGTATGTGTGAAGTAATTTGACCTACGCAAAAGTTATAATATGATTGCAATAAACAAATTTCCTAGGTAAAACTATGGAAAAATGTCATGAACATGAATGAAACTAGGTAAATGTATTACCACATCAGAGGATACTTATGATATAACCATGCAACACAAAGTGAAAGTGACCAAGATGTGATTATTTGACCACCTTGATGTTGGTTCTTGAAGAGCATTATGCACCACTGAAGCAACCTTCACTGATAATATAACCTTGCGAAGGATATAATCATCATTCCAACCAAGGAAACCACGTTATTATCAAGGAGAATCACTATGCTTATCATCCAGGAAGATCATCACATGAAGTAATACTCTCAACCAAAAAAAAGTGTGTGTATGTGGTCCTTGAGCATCCTACAAGTTACCCCTCAAATATGCATTTACCAATCATGTCAACATGAGGGGTAACAACAACCACCAATGTGACCAAGTGGACAATGACAAGAACATGGTTGCAGGGGTTCTCGACCTACAAAGACAAAACCCAGTTCCAACCTTAAAAAATTGATGATATTTTTCTTCAAATAGGATAAATTATAGTCTCTGTTGAAATATTTATTGACTGGTAGATCATATGTACCAGTTAGAATCAAGGGGCAAAGAAAAATTCAAATGATCGCATGACTAGTATACCTCCATGTCAAGCAGGAAATCACCACTACATAGGGAATCCTAACAACAAGAATCTCTAAAGATCAAGGGAGGAGACTTGGAATTTGAGTTACACACACCAATACCAAACAATTTCAAGAAACAAGATTTGATATTTAATTTGGGTTCCACAAGTATCACAATAAACCAGTCCCATGAAAGGAAAATTGGTCAGCATACCTTGTGCTACATTTAAGACACAACACAAACCTTTACCCTTGTCTTCTGTCAATTAACTGTGCTACAGCTAATGCACACAACCACCATTAGCAGACCATTAAATGATTGGAAAAAAACTAGTTAATAATTCGAAAGGGTCAAATATTATGAAAATGCAATGCATCAATTTGAATGTAGAAATTAAGTGAACCCAATTTTAAGCTACTGAGTGCTATTTACGAGGGTCAAATAAGGAAGTATACAACATAATAAACGCATGCACAAATTTCAGTATTTTAATCACCTATCATAATTATCCTTAACAAGCCCTTAGAAGAAGGAAGAGCTCCATTCAAAGAGAGGGTGTCATTGGCTAGATTAATAAGATCAAAAATAATTATTAATGTCCAACATATGACGACAAAATTAGGTCAATAGGACTGTGTTAGTTACCAAAAGAAAATGAAACATCTCTAACTGCATCATATTGGAGTCTAGAAATAGTGAGGTGATATAGAGGCATAAGGAGAGACTTCAAACCAGTATTATTTATAGCTTTAGTTACTACTAAAGAAGTCACACTCCTTAAATAATTGACATATAGGCTTAAGAATTTGATCAGGATTTACACAAGATTATTTCCTCTGAACCTGTACTGTAAGCAAGTCCAAACTTGTGCTCAAGTTCAATGGGGACTCTCGGGGTTTCATTCTTTTTGTAACATCAAAGTGCTTTTCCCTGCAATTTATGAAATATGGAATGAAAAGATAAGTAAAATTATCACCTTTTCTTAAATCATCAATATGATGTAGGTTTATTAAGGAATCTTGCAACGACATCATGCACTCTTGTATTCTAATGCTTCAAGGAGTAGATACGAAATAATTCTTCTAGAAATGTTAGGTTGTAAGCTTCCCCTTATGTTCCTTCAATATGATTGTGCATCCTTTCAAAGCGATTGTTTCTATCTCTCTAGATGATTCAGCTGCCCTACCTTTGGTAACCATAAGGAGGCAAGATAGATCAACTCTGTTAACTGTGGAGGCTCCTGCAATGCACTCTTAAATATTAAATATGATTAATTCAAGACCCCTGCCTTTTAGCAAGTTCAAAATATGAGCACAAGCTTTCTTCAGAACCAGAAAACTTCACTTTTATTCTCAACGTTTCCTATTGGCTTCTCCATCCTATACCACTTTTAAAATAATTCTTTATAGGAATCTGAGGACCATGGAGGAGTATCGACAACTATCCCAGTAGAGGCATTGAAGATCTGGACATCTCATTAGGATATAATATATATACACTTCCCAAATAATCACCTTCAAACCTTAGTAGCTACAACCAACTCATATTAACGAAAAAATTACTGAACTCCTGAGGTTGTCAGTGATGCACCACGTAGGCTACCAAGGCTCCTCCTCCTCCAAAGGCTATACCCATTTCACAGAGGTGATCATGCATCATACAGTTTTTACTGTTGACCTCTACAAGACATTTGTTTTCCAACTTATGGAGACTGAGCAATCCGACCCAAACAGATCCATACTTTATTATTATGCCCTATCATCTTCTCCTATGAAGAAAAGGTGACTACCAATATTGAATGCTCTTCTTTCTTTTGGTGATCTATTTTTTTTAAAATAAAAGGTTAATTAGGATATATTATATATACTCATGAAAAGAACTACAACTGAGAATCTGAGATACAAGGATACATGTTTCAACTGTGGGCAAGGATCTCAAATTTCCATGAAGTTCCCCATATCTATCATATTCATCCCATGAGACAAGAAGGGATAATTAAAGAGACTTTATCCTATCCCCATCTACAAAAACTCCCTAACACAAAGGGGGGTGTCCTTTGCTATCTGTATCTACATTTTTAACACATAATGTCTTCATAGTATATTTTCTGAGCTACATTCGAGGTGCCTAACTCCACTGTACAGTCTATCCAAAATATGAAACAAAATGAACTCATGAACCAGGGATATCTATCCAATGCCAGATCTGAAGCATACTACCAAAATGAAAAATAAAAGATATTGTCACATGACCCATACTGAAATGCTGATCACAGGGATTGGGATGTAAGAGACTTCTCAATAGTGGGTTGTTACACCCCATCTCATGGCTATATAACAAGATATTTATTGATAAATTTATAATTATCACTAAATTTCTCCTCTTCTTCAAGTGTGTCATAGCTAATTTTAAGCCTTCTTTGTATGTCTGAAGGAATTTCTTTAGATATTTTGTAGAATTGGTCTTTCAAATAATCCAAAACATTTTTTCCATGAAATGTTGCACCAATAGCTATCATAGATAAGGGAAACCCATCACATGCATCCAAAAACTGTCTAACTACAAATCCACCTGCATGATGTGGCCTGTGTAAGGCATGTAAGCCAATAAAATTTTGAGAATGTTCTCTGTTGAGGCTTGTCAACTTTTAAATTACCAGTCCCATGAAAGGAACATTGGTCATCATAACTTGTGCTGCATGAAAGACACACCACAAACCTTTACCCTTGTCTTCTATCAATTAACTGTGCTACAACTAATGCACACAACCACCATTAGCAGAGCATTAAATTCTTGGAAAAAACTAGTTAATAATTCCAAAGGGTTAAAGATTATGAAAATACAATGCATTGATTTGAATGTAGAAATTAAGTGAACCCAAATTTAAGCTACTGAGATCTATTTACGAGGTTCAAATAAGGAAGTATACAAAATAATAAAGGTATGCAAAAATTTCAATATTTGAATAACGTATCATAATTATCCTTAACAAGACCTTAGAAGAAGGAAGAGCCCCATTCATTGAGAGGGTATCCTTGGCCAGATTAATAAGATCAAATATAATTATTAATGTCAAGCAGATGACCACAAAATTATGTCAATAGGACTATTTTAGGGACCAAAGGAAAATGAAATATCTCTAATTGCATCATACTAGAGTCTAGAAACAGTGAGGTGATACAGAGGCATAAGGAGAGAGTGCAAACCAGTATTACTTATAGCTTTAGCTACTACCAAAGAAGTCACACTCCTGAAATAGTTAACTTATAGGCTTAAGAATCTGATTAGGATTTGCACAAGATTATTTCCTCAGAACCTGTATAGTATGCAAGTTCAAACTTGTGCTCAAGTTCAATGGGGACTCTCGGGGGTTCATTCTTCTTGTAACATCAAAGTTCTTTGCTTTGAGATTTATGAAATATGGACTGAAAAAATAAGTAAAACTATCACATTTTCCTGAATCAACAATATGTTGGAGTTTTATTAAGTTCCCAAAGGAATCTTGCAATGACATCATGCACTCTTGCAGTCTAGTGCTTCAAGGAGTAGATACGAAATAATTCTTCTATAAATGTTAGGATGTAATCTTTCCCCATATGTTCCTTCAATCTAATTGTGAATCCTTTTAGAGAAATTGTTTCTAACTCTCTATATCCTTCAACTTACCTATCTTTGGTAACCATAAGGAGGAAAAATGGATCAACTCTGTTAACTGTGGAAGCTCCTGTGATTTACTCTTAAATATTAAATATGATTATTTCAAGACCCCTACCTTCTAGCAAGGTCAAAATGTAAACACAAGATTTATTCATAACTAGAAAAATTCACTTTCATTCTCAATGTTTCCTAGTGGCTTCTCCAACATATAACACTTCTAAAATAGTTCTTTATAGGAATCTGATAACGCAAGGAGGAGTATGGAAAACTATCCCAGTAGAGCCATTGAAGATCTGACCATCTCATCAGGATATAATATAAATACACTTCCCAAATAATCACCTTCAAACCTTAGAAACTGCAACCCACTCATATCAACAGAACAATTACTGAACTCGTGAGGTTGTCATTCATGTGCCACATAGGCTACCAAGGCTCCTCCTCCTCCAAAGGCTATGCCCATTTCACAGAGGTGATCGTGCCTCATCATTCCATCTCCTGGAAGGTGCATGGAATGTTTTAGCCTGTTATTTATAATTCCCTAAGATATATTTCTTATGAACACCTCAATTCTTATATATCCAAAATTTCTAGTGTGAGCACACCTAAGTAGTTTAGGATAGTTTAGTATTAAACCTTTGGTTGAGTGACTAAGTATTTGTTGAAAATTTAAGTAGTTTCATTCTTCATAATTGTTGTTGTACTCATTTCAGTATGTATCCTATGTAACAAACAAGGAAAAATTATTTTATTAAAGCATGGGTTTCATGATCTTTATTGATGGTCTTCTAGGTAAAAGAATGTTCTTCATGCTTCTAGGGCTTGTTAGGTCTTAGGATTTATTGTTATGAGTCAAAGGAATAAACATCATGTTTATAAGATCCTTTTATTGAAATGATTTATTATTTGACACTACTGGTGCATTTATAACTTCTTGATGTCTGTTGGGATATGATATACTTGTCATTATAAAGTGAAGAACGTTCAAGAAAGCCTGCATTTTTTTGGAAAATTTTACTAAATTTTAACTTTGCATCAAAAGTTCAGAAAATTTTTTCTAGTGTCAAGAATAATTAATGTCATCAATAAATCCGCTTATGTTGACTGAAATAGCCTAAATTCTAACTCATTCAACACCCTCAAGCACTTAAACGAAGTGATATTTTTCATACCTTGTCAGCCCCAAGAATCCCATGGAGAAAATGTTACAAGTGGGTTTTGAACATTGGTGGGAAGGATAGTGGTCTAGCGTTCTGGGATTTTCTGAGAAAAAATTAAGGACAATACCATTTATGATCAATTCTTTGATGCTTTATGACATGCATCTCTTGAGAATTTTATTTGAGAAATATTGTGGGTATTCAAATTGTACTTAACAAAATTCATTTCAAATCTAAAATTAATGTTCCCAATATATATTTTCTCCAAGAAGAACACTATTAACAAGGATGCAATGAGAGAAGTCATGTTTTGGTCACATTGGGAACTTCTGATTGCCAACATTGGACCCCAAAAATCCACCTAACAGGATAGATTTATGCAATTAGTAATATCTTTCTGTGAATAAATTCATAAGAGTATTTATTTGTTTTTTATTTTTGAATAAGTCATTCCCAAAAAAATCCTTACATATTAAGACTTTTGAAGTTTTTAAATTTTTATTAACGACCCTTGCAATGTTGTCAATGAGTTTTGATATTTCATGCTCATGGAGCAATTCGAGGGATGATAAATATGATGAATAGCCATAATTATAAAAAAATTATTGTTGAATAAGTCATTCCTATAAAAGTCCCTATATCGCAAGCTTTTTGAATTCGTTAACTTGTTATTAACGACCCTTGCAAGGTTGTCAATGAGTTTTGATATTTTTTTCTTGTCGAGCTATTCGAGAGATGATGAATATGATGAATAGCCATCATTACAGCTTATTTGTATGCCAATTTGCATTATGTTTATTTGTAGATGATCGACCTCCGCAATATATATTGTATAGAGGATATTGTTGCAGGGTTGAATTTTAAGAGTGTATATGGAATGGCATAAATTTTGACCAATTGTTCATATTGTTGGTGATGCGTTTGTCCAATGAAGTTCTTGGGAATGATCTGAGAACCAAAATTGGTCATATAAAAATATGAAACATAATACATAATTTAAGTGCTTGGCAGTTTTGAGATGACTGATAATTAGGTATTGTCTAGTTGTATATCACGTTTAATGTAGTTCTCTGTTTTTATATTTCCATATTTGATCAAGATAAATTGTTATAATTGAAATGTGAAGGTATTGGTAAACTATACTAGAAATGTGCCCATACCCCATCATACCTTGTTGTTCATTGCAACACTTTTTCATACATTGTCATATCTAGGGAGAAATTGGAGGCATACCCCAATTTTGAGTATGGAAACAATGATTCTAGCATGAAATAAAGATATTTTAATAACTAACAAGATTTATTAAGTTTTCATTTAGGGTGGGCCCAACAAGATTCCCCAAAACAACAAAGTGTTTCGAACTCTAATTTCATGCTCACTTCTACATTTTTGGTTTGGCTATGTGAGCTTGGAAGGGATCAATAGAGAAGAGAGGAAGTAGGGCATTGTTTATTGTTTTTATTCCAAGAAATTGATGTCCATTCACACATTATTCATCCTTATTTTAATTCTTCTCTTCCTGTATACCTAAATTTCAAGTTGAAGTTTCTGTATTCGTCATTTTCTCAACTATTTCTAGAAAGGAGGAGGGAATGCCAATGGGGAATTTGAATTCATGTTGTCAAACTCGAACTCGATTGGCTAGTTACTTTACAAAGACTATTTTCAGACTCGGCAAAGAGGAAAAAATTTGTGAACAAAAAATATATTGATGACATTTCCAATCCATATAGGTTATAAAACCACAATCTATGAAGAAATTCATAAGATCATTTCATACAATATAAGAACACAACATTTGAAACTTGATTTATATATGCAAAATAATGAACTGAAAGATGATTCCATGATAAAATTTACAAATATTACTCAATTCAACTACATAGATTTTAGTCTCATAACATAATTGGAAAATCAAAATAGATAGTCTTGACTCTCCAAGTCCAATCTCAAGCCTCATGCATGACTACAAAGGTGCCTATAATAAGCCTTCGAGGAGTTGGTGCCAACATCGCTATACTGTAGCAACAACTGTGATGCTGGTATATTTGGTGTAGCAACAACTTCGTTTGATAGTTTCGTTCCTGGCTTAGGGAAGTAAAATATACTCTGAAATTGCCTGTAATGTTTGGTCTTGCCAAAATTTGAGTTTACTTTGTTTTATTCCCAATTTTGATTTTATAAGATAATATAATACGGTGAGAGGTTCACCAAAAAAATTATATATACATATTATATTATTGATAAAATCGCCTTCCTTTTTTCCTATGTATCATCGAGATTCACCCATTTATTATACATATAAATTTAGGGGGGTTCTTAAAATTTTCCCTGATTTGTAACATTAAAAAAAAACATCTATAAGTCTAGGCTAGAGATGTGTTCTAGCGTCATTAAACGTTGAATTGTCATTGTTTTCTAGTGTTGCATTTTGGGGGTGAAATCTCATTCCACGTATGTAAGTGTATAGGATCATTCTCCATGTACCTTCAAGTATATTAGATGGTGCTCCATGCATGAAAAGTATATGGGAACACTCTCATTGAATGATTACGCATTAAAAAACATTACTATGGACTACTCTCCCATATCCCATCGAGTATATTTTGGGAATCCCCAATACGTTTCTATCCATCCATAGGTAATTGAGTTTTTCGCCTTGTATACCGTGATATATTGAACACAACATTACGGGAGATTGGTTGTTGTATGTTAAGTCCTTGGTTCACCAAGGTGTATATTACAGTTCATTTAATACTTTATGCATAGATTACCCTCTTTTTGATTGATTTATTTTTGTGTTGATAAAATTTATCATCCAACATGCAAGAAGAAAATCCCCTTCTATATCGTTCACTTAGAATGCAAAATAATCCTCCTCTACCTCTAAGGGCTACTACTAACCGATGTTAAAAACATAAGAAAACGGAAACTACCAAAAGATGAACTTCATGCACTACTTTTGGCCCTCGTCATGATACTAAATTTCCAAAATCATTTGTCCCTTTGAGTTCTGAACCCGAGATTACATATACCCCTATTGGTGACACTGAAACAATTGAAAAAGAAATCCTTGAAACTTTGTTACTTGAGGACACTGAACCTGGCCTTCCTGAGTAAGACACTTTTTTTCCTGAGATCATTGAACCTAAGGAGCCTCAACCATCCTCATATGATTCAGTGGGACCTTCCTCATCTCTTCCTTTTTCTTAGATAAGACCAATATATCTTGGGCACGATGATGAACCTCTTCCATATGGACTTTTGATTATTGAATAGATCCCTCAAGAAGAGCCTCGTCCTTCTTCTCTTTTTCATTGGGAAGGGCTTCATTTTTATAAAATAGAGCCTTTTCCACCTCTTTAGAATATGGTACAACCTCCTTTACCTGATTATTTGGGCTTACCCAAGGATATTTGGAAACAATATTTGTTGGGATTGTCAACCATGTCTGGAGATGATTCAAACTCCCAACCCATGCCCACCACTATGGTTGAGACATCAAGTGTCGCTTCCTCATCTATGTTCGTGGCATCACCATAAATTCATTTATATGGTTTCCCATCCGTCCCACCTGGTTATCAGTCATTATCTCGTACATTTTTTGGTGTGAATTCCAGTCATTGGATACCCCGCATGTCATCTAATTCGGGAATAATATATGGTACTTCTCTTATGAATGCCACATAGTATGCTCCTCTTCATTTTGCTACGCCTACAATAGAGCAGCAGGTTGGTCCTTACATCAATGTACAAAGCTACCATCAATAGCCTAACTCTCCATATGTTGGGTACCATCCATATAGATCACAGTTTCCTCCATTATATTCTCCTTATTATGTAGGGGGGAACCTGTTGTTGGTATGCCTCAATACGGTTATCTTCCTAATTATGGTCTGCCTTATCTTGGAATGGATGCCAGTGTTTAGAAACCTACTTCCCTTGTTCAACTTGATTCGCTTTGGGATCAATTTTTAAATCCTCAAGTTGCACCATCCTCATCGCAAATTCCTATCTATCCATCATCACCTCAAGAAGCTCAAATACATGTGAGCCAAAATTTACAGCCTATTTTGATGATATCTGGCTCTTCCCAAGCACCGCTTAGTAAAACTATACAAGGTGCCTCATATTCTTAATCAATTGCGCAAAGTGCTCCTCAAGTTATGGTAGGTCAAATTCTTCAAAATTTGGCGCAATCTCAATCGAAACCATCATACCAGGGGGCAGTACAAAACCCTATCGGGCCACAATATGGACCTCATCATGTGCCTTTTCAAGGCAAAAAAATCAAACCCAACCATTCCAACAGCTTTATCACCATCCCGAGGCTGGGAAACAAACTCACTTGTATGCTTGTTATCAAAATACTGCATGTCTTGGTAACCAAGTTCCTTATTATCAGAACCCTCCTTATCCATGCATGCAAGTACCCATTTCCCAGGCTATTCCTTCTTACCCAAGACACCCTCCTCCAAAATTTAATCAGAAGTTGCCTTTTGTGGATACTCTTTATTTTCCTAATTTAACTCTGCTTACTAACAACCCCATCACTCATTCGCGATGGTGGACAATTATTCCACCAAGTTTCCATTTGATATCCCAAATTTCAATGGGATTCCTGGAGAAGACCCGTTGAAACATGTCATGATGTGTAATCTATGGTGTTCATCCAAATCCCTTAATGATGATTCCATTCAAATTCATCTTTTCCAATAGACGCTTACATGTATTGCAGCTAAATGGTATATAGAATTACCTAGAGCATCGTTTCACTATTTCAGTACTTTAGCCACCACCGTCCTCACCCATTTTTAGTTGCCCATTATATATGAAACTGGAACGAAACTATTGACCAAATTCAAACAATTAGATTCCACTCACATTTTAGATCACATTCATGAGTTGAGGCATCGTCGTCGGTTGGTCATTACCTTTGTTCCTAATCAGTTGTTGGCAGAATTGTTTGTCAAATCTCTGTTAGCTCCTATAATAGAAGATGTGGCCAAAGGTGGAGTTGTGACCAAAGAGAAAGTGATTTCTCGTGCTCAATATCTAGATCTAGTCTATACCCAATCAGGCACGCTCTATGATAAGATATCGAATGCTCCACAACCTTCAAACATTGTTCCTCTTCAACCTGGTAAATAATCTCATGTCACTAATGCCACTATTGGTTCTTCTAGTTTGCAGTAATTGAGTAAACCATTTGGTATAACTCTCACCGCTTCTGCTCAAAACCCTCAATCCCACCCTCCTATGGCTTCTAATTCTGGGATAAATGTCATTTCATATGATAAAGGAAAATCTCAACAAAAACCTAGAAGCAAGAAGAAAGGTAAATGTAAGAAAAAGAAATATTCCTCACCATAGGATAAACAAACAGATTTGTATTCCAATGAGAAAACGAAAGCTTCGATATCCATGCTTCATTTGCAAAGAGGATCACTTTACACATGATTTTCCACACCACGCTAAAGGGAATCAATTTCTTAAATCATCCACTTCTCTTGATATGTTGATCGACCTGTTTCCCACTCAGGAGACTCATATGGTTTCTTAGGACCCCACTTCCTCTAACACGGTTTTGATGCTTTCCTCCTCAAATAAGAGATCTTATGTTTCGGTGGCCACTCGAAAAAAATAATATGGTAATGTGAATCCACTGAATGGTTAGGCTACTGATCAACCTGCCATTTCGGCGCCAACCTCATCTGATTCTATTCCGCCTTCGGAGTTGGCTATCAAGCCTCCAAAGGGTGTTATCCATAAGTATGCTTACAACCCTCATTCAAGAGCCTCCTAAAATTACAATGTGGTTGAATACTTGGCTCAATATCCATAATCCATGTCCACTCTTGAGGTGTTGAAAAACTTCCCCACCCAAAATAAGGCCTTGTTGTCAGATATCATATGTATGGACCCATCGGATTCCAAAATAGTGGTTTTCTCTCATGAAAAATACACTCCTTGGCTTCCAGCTCAGTTATATTTTACAATTCAGGTCACTATCCATGGTAATAACATTCATCATTCTATTTTGGACAATGGAGAATTGACCTGCATCATGTCTGTGTCTTACTAGAAGGAAATTGGTTCACCTCAACTTAATTAATCAAACACCACATTAAAAGCCTTTGATGGAAGGACATATAAACCCTATGGAATATTGAATTACCTCCAAGTGGAACTTGGGGGAAAAACCATCTAAGTTTAAATAGAAGTTATTGACTCACCTATTGATTATAATATTCTACTAGGACGTATGTGGGTTTATACTATGGATGTTGTTGTTTCGACTTGTTTTCACATGATCGCCTTTCCTTATAAAGGTGGGATCGTAGCCATAGATCAAATCAACTTCTTTTCCTCTGATTCCAATGTTACCGGAAGTGTCCCTCTTGTATGGGAAGCCCTACATTCCTATCAATATGTTGGATTTGGATTATTGAAGGATTTTTCGCTTATGGGAACTTTTTCCCTCCCCCCTTCTCCTCCTTCCAACTCCCCACCTTCAATTGCTTATATCAACATGATATCATCCTCTAAAATTATGGTCAATCCATGTATTTCATAGGGTGAAACTGGCATCCAATTTTTTCACAACTGGATGTTTCTTAGCCCCATTGAGTAAGATTACAAAGCCATCTACTCGGCTTGTGTGACCGATAATTTTTCTTCTATTAATTGGGTAGATCGATCCCTAGATTATGGCATGTCCTCTGATCCTTTCTCATGTATATTCTCAACCAATGAAAGAATCAATTAGATCATTATGTCAGAAGAAATGACATGGGATGAGCATCACCATCATTCCTCCCTTACCAATTCCTTAGAAGATAATTTAGGTGGTTTATACCTACCTAACTTAATCGAATCCTTTATGAATTTCATTTCCACTCATGAGATCAACTCTCAAAATAACCTCTTGAATATGGAGGAAATCATTCCTCTTGATATTTTGATCAAACTAGAGATAATCAAAAATATTTACATCAGAGCATCTTGTTATTCATATGAAGTTAAGACCTATTGAGGCCTTTTTCATGAGTTTAGAGATGCATTTTCCTAGAAATATGAAGGAATGCTAGGTATCGACCCAAACATAGTGTTCCATGAAATTAAAATGTATCTTAATTCCAAACCCTTCCAAAAACACCTCTGTTCGGTCCATCCTAAGAAGTCTGTCGAGATAAAAGCTGAAGTTGAAAAGATTCTTCGGGTTGGTTTTATATACCCTATTCCATTAACCAATTGGGTTTCAAATGTAGTCCTTTTCATGAATAAATAGGGCATGATTTGAGTATGTGTCGATTACTAGGATGTTAATAAGGTTTCCCGAAAGACAACTATTCCACCCCATTTATCTACCAAATTGTTTATGATTTCACTAGTTGCGAGATCTAATCATTTGGATGGATTCTCAAGTTGCAATCAAACCAACATTCTCCCAATAAACCAACCTAAAATAACATTTATTTTCCCCTAGGGTACATTCTCTTATAAAATATCCCATTCGATCTCAAGAACGCAGGGGATACATTTCAACATGCGATGGATTATGCTTTTCATAATATTAAGCTATCGTGCAACCCTATTTGGACGATCTCTCTGCTCATTCCAAGCATCAGGTTTATCACCCCCTGAATTTAAAAGCCATTTTTATCTTTTGTATTAACTGTAACATGTGACTTAGCCTGCACAAATGTGTGTCCTATGTTGGTTCTAGTTGACTTCTTGGTTTCATTATCTCCAAGGAAGGAATTTTTATTAACCCTCTCAAAGTCCAGGCAATTTTTGATTTGCCTGAACCCTCATCCTTAGTTCAGTTACAAAGACTCCAAGGGAAAGCTAACTTCTTAAGGAGGTTCATCCCTAATTACACCAAGCTGACCAAAGGATTTACTCGCTTATTGAAGAAAGGGATTCCATTCCATTGGGATGATGTTGCACATAAAGTGTTTAATGCCTTGAAAAGTGTACTGGTTTGGGCATCTCTCTTATATCCCTATGACTATCAATGCAACTATTTCCTGTATCTTGTTGTCGGCATCTCTACTATAGCTATGGTGTTGGTCCAAGAATATGGCATTGGGACTGAACATCCCATTTAATATCTAAGTCAGAACATCAACAATACCGAAATCCAGTATACTCATGTCGAAAATTTGGATTTGGCGGTCGTTTAAGCCATCCAGATATTTTTCCATTACATCTTGCTCCAGAAAAATATGGTCATTTCAGATTGAAACCTGATAAAATATATAATCACACTCCAATTTCTGGGGGGGAAGTACTCAAAATGGATAGTTTTTCTCCAAGAGTTTGACCGAACTAATGTGCGGTCTTCCATCCCTTGATGCAAAATCTACATCTAAATATTCCATACCTGACAAGTCATTGTTTTTTATATATTCATTTGACCCGTGGTATGGATATTTCTTGATTTATCTCCATACCCAAACTTTTTGACCTAATACCTCTTCTTCTGAGCAACAAAATATTCAGTACTTGTCCCGAAATTATTTGACTATCAATGATACCCTTTCTTGTCATAGTATCAATACAATTTTATGAAGGTGCCTCACCTTCGAGGAGGCCGAGAAAGTTCTGAATGATTTCCATTTAGGAGCATGTGGAAAACACTTATCTAGTTACACTACTGCACAAAAGATATTACGCGCTAGATATTTATTGTCCACCATTTTTTGTGATTGCATCCTTGCAATCTAGTAGTTTCATGCTTGCCAGATATATGATCGTAAAGTCCGTGCTCCACCTGCTCCACTACATCCCATTGTCTCCATTAGTCCTTTTGTGAAATAGGTTATCAACTTTATGAGGTAACCCTCATTCGATCGAGGGGAATGGCTATATCATTATCTTTTTTCACTACTTTGCTAAGTGGGCCGAAGTGATGCCTACATTCAATAACACAAGAGAAACGACTACGTACTTCTTTTTCAACCATGCGATCGCTAGGTTTGGTGTTCCACAAGCGATATTCAAAGATCATGGGAGGAATTTTTGGAATCATATGATGATCGAATTAACTAAAAAATTTGGAATTTCACATGAAAATTCCACTCCATATTATCCTCAGGCCAACGAAAGAGTTGAAGCTATCAAAAAATTTCTTAAGACTATGCTTCAACGCATGATACAGGTCCATAAATTAGACTGGAATTTACTTCTCTATGCTGCCTTGCAGAACGTTTTGTAGCATTCCTTACGAAAAATCATTAAGGAATGCTACCAAATTCACACCTTTTAATTTGGTTTGCGGTTTGGAAGCGATCCTTCTCATTGAGTGCGAAATTCCATCGTTGAAACTAGTTATTGAAATTCTCCCTGTTACCTCTGCAGAAGAGGAGCGTCTTTTACACTTGAATCGATTGGATTAATCTCGATGCGATGCTGCTTTGGCAAAAGAAGCTCATAATAGATGCATAGAAGCACAATATAACAAAATTTTCAAGCCTAAAGTCTTCTCGAAAGGAGATCTGGTACTTTTATATGACTAGGAGGCCGATAAGTTAGGTCCAGAAAAATTTCAGCCTATATGGCTAGGCCCATACATTTCCAAATGCGTCCTTGCAAAAGGGGCTTATGAGTTGGTATATCTTGATGGAATTCCACTATTTTAGCCGAGAAATGGGTTGTATCTCAAAACATACTATGTTTTATCCCATGGGGAGCACATTGTGCACATAATATCTATAGGTGTGTCGAGTCTGTTTGCGGTGTGTTTTTCAAAGTTTCCCATCATTTTTGTTGATCCTTCTTTACTTTTGTTTGTAGATGTCAACCTATCTTCAACCGTATATTGGTTATGCTGATGGTGCTAGCCATAGTACTCTAAACCTATCCTCCACAACATGGGCCATTTTTGCTCTAAATTGTGAGCTAGTGAGTATGTAAGGGATTTTAATTGGCCCTTCTACTAATAACATCGTTGAGTATAGCGCAGTGGTTGAGATGCTATTTGATTTTATTTCACATGGTATCTTCCGTAAATTCATTAGGCTCGAGTCACAACTCATAGTACTACAACTCACGAATATTTATTCGGCGAGGAATCTCGCCATCCTTCACATGGTTTTTAGAGTGTGTATTCTAGAAAGACATTTTGAATTCATTCAATATGAACATTTCTATAAATCTAAACACTTTAGAAGATTCCCTAGATAATTTAGTTTTAGATAGAAATTTTCAATGGATGTAAGTAAGTTTCAATTCACATCACATCATATTGAAAGCAGAATATGAACTAGGAAACACTGAATATATATATATATATGATAAGTTTGGTTTTACAAAAATGTGCTCCCCAAGACACATATGACTACATCACCCATATACAAAAACTGCATGCAAACATATAAATAAAAAATCAGTGGTGCTCATGATAAAACGACACTCCACGAGCTATCTTGCATAGTAATCAACTAATGCGACTAGGTACCCTGATGGTATGTCGTTGAAGTCAGAATGGAAGCTGATCGAATACGGTCTCATCAAACCTGTGAGTCAATCCCTCTATGTAGAACTTCGCCTCTGAGAGGACCTCTGCTACCTCAAATCCCATAGTGTATCCCATCCCACCGTAGAGACCTGTACTGGTCCCACTACCTCCTCTTTTGGTTGTCTCTTTATGTGATGGAGATATGTAGCACCCATTGGTGGAACAAATCCAATGTATGCATGAAAACATCAAACAGTTTAGTCTCAGTAAAATGAAAAAAAAAACAAAAAAATTGTAAAACTTCTTAAAACTTAAAGGTCAAAGTGTCTTACTTGTAGCATCCCATTGCTCGCCCTCAAGCAGCACGAGCTCGGGATCATTGTGGAAATCCATCCCTACATAAGGATACTCATCAAGAACGATGAACTTTCTACTCAACCATTCAAAGAAGGCCGGTGAAAAGCTTATTGCTAATGGACCTGCACGTCTGGACATGTGGTCTATCCACCTCATCATCCATGAGACCTGTTAGTGTCAAAATGTCCGTGATCAAACATACTGTTTTAGTTAATTTTGTACTATCACAAGTCAAAAAGATTAGTCTTTCAAACAAGTTTTGAAAATAAATTTTGGTCACTAAAGGATTCAAGGTAAAAATTTATGCTTCCTCATCTCATCCATGGTCATCATCACTTTAAAGGTCATCTCATTCATTATCATTTAAAAGACTTAGTTCATTCACTCCATCCCATCTAGGTCTACTGTCTAGGTGTCATTGTTCTGCCTTTGAAAAAAGTCTAATTTGTCATCAAAACAACACAAACAATCCTTCATTTCACTCATAAGACTTTAAAAGGGAGCTAGCATACTTAGGAGGTAAAGTAAGACAAGTTGTCTTATTTATTTATGTGTTTAAATGTAAAAAAAATATCAAAAGGAAAAATTGTCTTATTTTTTCACTACAGGACAAAAAAGGTCATTTCAAAGCTATAAAAGACAAAAGCAAGCTCATCCAAACTCATTATTCTATTTTTTTGTGTGGTATATCTCCTCTCTTACCTATATTTCACTCATTAAGAGGTAAAAGGTTCGAAACCAAGGTGAAGAACTACTCCAAGAACACTTTTCTACACTTTTGGCTACCTTTGTTAAGCTTTTGTAGCCTTCTGCTATGATTTTGGAGAGGAAATTGTTATGTTTCTGAGAAGTTGTTACACTTATGTAGCCTTCTTCTATGCTTCTAGAGAGGCAGTTGTTACGTTTCTGAGTAGCTTTTACACTTCTGTAACCTTCTGCTACGCTTTTGGAGAGGCAGTTGTTACATTTTTCAATCTGTTGTTACGTTTATGAGTCTGTTGCTACACTTTCTGGGCAGTTGTTACGCTTATGGAAAGGGTCCAAAAGTAGGGATTTTTTCCCCAAAGCCATTAAAGAAAGGTCAATGCTTGTGGTCATCAATTATTGGACCTCACAGTAAGTTAAAATTCTTATAACCTGCCATGGTAAAATTTATCAAGTTTATTATTGATTTTCATGCTCACTCCATACTTCATCATATCATCGCTTCTTCATGTCATTGAAAGACTCCAGTGAAATAAACCCTAACCCTCCCATATAAAACTATCCTACACCTCCCACATACCTCATGCTCTCATCCCCCATCATCCATATCCTCCCTAATAGCCATTTTCACGAAACCCTAATTTCTAGCTAATTTTCACAGTGTTAAAATTGGGAATTTCTTGTGTTTCCCTCATTTAACAACCTTCCTCACATCCATTTCACTTGATTTAACTCATAACATGGATCTAACATGGTAGCCCATATCCTGAATTTTTTCTAGAATTTTCCTTAGCTCTGTAACCCTTCATCTCACCCTCTAAACCTACCCCATCGCTACACTCTCTTTTTCCAAAATTACACTACACATACTCATCCCATTAACACACTATGGTTTCATCCTTTCACCGATAGACAAGATGGAGAGTGAGAAGAATAAATTCAAGGAAGTGTTCCAGCTTAGGTTAGAACCCTTCACCATGCATGAAATCAATTCTTCACCCTTGGCCAAAAGATGTTTTGAGAGGAATGGATGTTTGAGGTTCTGTGAGAAGCTCATGGAGGAAGGATATAATATTAAAATTACAAGCTTATTTTCCTCTAATCTCAAAATGGGAAAAGTCATAATTGCAGGTGTAAAGTTTAACCTATCAACATATATAATTTCTTCAGCAACATGTATTCCTAGTCATGGAGAGAAATGGTTCAAGGTCATGGAATTAGACCTTGAAGATTATAAACAATTTCTCAAACCTCATGCTAGAGAGAAACTAGATTAACTCTTCCCTTTCAGACACCTCTGTAAAAAATATGATCCTTTGATGATGTTAATAATGAAGTATTTCACATTTGAAGGAATATTTTCCAGGTTTTATAGGTACCATATCAAGTTTTTGATGCATTTCACCTCTATCACAACACTTGATTTGCCACATTACTTGTACAGGAGTTTGATTAATATGACTGAGAAGCTGAGAAGGTTCAAAGCATAAAACAAGATCATTACCCAAGCCTTTTTCATTATGGTCTGTTCAAACTCATTGTGTTACATCAACTTTCATCCGTCGACATGACTTGGGAAACCTTCATGGAAAGAGTAGCAGCAACACCCATTACTAGCCCTCCTATCATGCATAGCGCATCATCACCATCACTGTCAGCACAACCAACGAAGGTTAGATATCATAGCATGAAAACTCGGATTTCAAAGGCTCCTAGGGTTTTTGAGTTTACTCATACCTATGAGAAAGGAAAGAGATAGGTATTTGCGCCCAAATCTATCAAAAGTGTACTTACACTTAACACCATTGTTGAACAAAGAGAAATGGAGGAGCATCCTCTTATGCATCAAGATGAAACACCTTTGCACCAACATAGTGAACTAGCGCCATTGGAGGTTGAGGTAGCAGAGCAGGTTGAGATCAAATCAGTTGAGGAGATCATTAGAGATAAAGATGAGGAAATAGCAGAGTTGAGGAGGATCTTCTCCATTGCTAATCTGAAATCACTTTCCTATAGCAGGATAATTTTAAATTGAAGGTAAAGCAGTTGTTACAAAGCAACCCTAAGCCAAAAATAGAGGTAGATAAAGGTAAAGGTAAGAGGATCATAGAGTTTGATTAAATTTAGTACATAAATACTGAAACACAATTAAGAATACCAAAGAAAAGAGGCCTCAAAAGGGTGTTGGAGCTAGGAAGACAGTCAGCTCATCCACATGAAGAGTTGACCTTTGATTTGATAATAGCCATGGAGATCAATCAAGACAAAGAAATTTGGTTGAAAAGGGTAAATGAACATTTGTAGAACCTCTTGAAAGGAGCTAAGAGGGACAATAACCTCCAAAGACACATGGCAAATCACTATCGCACCAAGAACACAATTTGCAAATAAGCCTAAAACAACTGAATAAAAGGCTAAAAGAAACTTAAATGAAGATTAAAGAGAAGGATAGCTTAGATTTGTTCACTAAATCTTCCTTCTATGTTTAACCCATCACTCACAGGTGCTAAAAAACCAATTTTGATAAGTTTTGAAGAAATTTGGTATTTTTTGTGATTTTTGCACAAGTCTGGAAATTTCTCCTCATAGAAGCATAGAAAACGTTTGCTACGCTTATTTTAGGGGCATCAAAATGATGATTTATTTATATGGTTGGATTCATTTTGATGAGTACATCATAGATCAATAACCCTCTTTGCATGAAAGGTTTTAATTTTGGAGAAAAGTCCAAAAAAACACTCATTTTCTATGCTTCTGCCTTTTTTTGGAGGCCTTGCTACCCTTCTGGAGTAACCTTGGGAGAATTAATTTTTGGACGCCTTCCCATGGGTCAGTTTGAAAAATTCAAGATGATATTGAAACTAGACACACATGGTTAGTTGACTATTCTTTTAGAATTGGATTTGGACTCCTAAAAGTGCCTCAAAAGTGGCTGAAAACATCTTCTATGCTTCTGTAAAATTCTTCTACGCTTTTGTCAGAAATGTTACACATTTGCATTAGATTCCTCAAGACGTTTGTCAAGCTCAGAAAATGTAAAAAATTAGAGGCTTTGTTGTCCTATGAGTTGGCATTAGATTAATTGAGTTGGTTTTTGCCTCCTATCATGAGGGAACATGTAATTTAATGTAAGGAACAAACACTCCTAGTTCATAGCTGAATTTTAGGGAATGGTTTCTAACCTCCCTAGAATATAGGAAATGATTCATATTATGTATTTATGATGCATTTTGGATGGGATTTCAACCTGATGAGGTGTCATGTTTCATATTTTATATAAGTAGACTCTCTTTAGTCTTTTTTTGGGTTGGATAGTCTTATTTTGAAGTGGAACTATTGTAAACAACATTTTGGAATGAAATCAAGGACAAATTTGCAGAACTTGTGTTGAGAATCTTGTGGTATGCATTGGAGCATTTTTTTCTTCCTATGTATGTGTATCTATTCATGCTAAATGATATATTTTCCTCTTTCATATACATCTTTCCACGCTTTTATCTTGTAATTTTATAAGCAGAAATCATGTCTATTCATGCTTTGTTTTAGACAAGGTTTACATGATATGTCTATTTACTTCTAAATGAATGAATTTACCTCAGTTCTCATGCAGACCCTCTATCACTTCATCCTATAATCAATGACCAATTAAGAATGCTTTCAAGCTACCTATCTAGCCTCATATATTCTCTACAAATTGATCTTGAAATTTCAGACCTAAAAACCCTATACCTAGTCTTCTCACTGACCTTTCTATACAACACTTAAAACATCAAACAAAAATCCAATTTATTGAGCTTACATACCTAGCCTAAGATCAATAGATATTAGGTCAATCCATTGACTACAATTTGATAACGAGAGAGCCCTCTATAGTACTGGTAGGGCTAGCTACCTGACCTAAATCCTGGACTATAGTTACCTTTCTTCAATCCCATTTTCAACCTTAGGAAGTTGCAAAGAGTGATAACAAGACCCTTATATCAAAGGGATCAAGTACAATATGTTGAGGCTGGAGTAATGGTACCCGCTCTAAGGAAAAAGGGACCAAGATGGAACGATAGCCAAATTTCTTCAACTTCCCCTCCTTTTATTTAGTAAGATGTTCCTTGAAGTTGACAAAGACACCCTCGCTCCAGTTTAATACTGTCGGCTCTAGACATTATACCCCATACTACATGTATGATCTACTTGTCGCATGTAATGTTGAGCTTCCTACCAATATTTCTATGATGAACAATATCATTCTCAAAGGTAGTTGGGTCACATCCTTTATATTAATATTTCTGTCCCTATTAGGAATGGCTCGAGGTCTACAATATGTTATAATATAATATTTCATCGTCTCACCACCACTTCTTCCACCTAGAAGAGAGATGGGGGCACCTCGACTTAAAAATATTTTCAGAAAGTAAATATCATCTACCTGTACCTTCAGTAAATTCTCCCCAAACCTGAACGACTATGCCTGAACATCCCATGAATGCACAAGGTACTTTAAGAAATCCATTTGTTCCCTCATACCAGGAAGCTAGAATAATTTCAACAACCCACAGTTTTAAGAGCCTAGATGGTAGTAAGGTCATTTGCTGCAACTAAATATTGTGCTTCATGCTCTCTTTCTCTCCATGTAAATGACATGTTGTGATAATGGGTACTTGAAACATCAACAAAGGAATCATTAGACTATTTCCCATGCAAAATTATCGACAAAATTTGAGGCAAAAATGAGAACAAAATTGGACAAATGCACCCAACGCACCTCATAAGTCTTAGAAAGAGTGTTTCACCTCTGTCTATAGTGTTCCTCTGCCTAGGTGTAATTCCCTTTTCGATACAAAGGTGGTGCATTGGTCCCAGGGTGTTTTTTATGAACCCAAGGGGCCTCAAAAATTTGTTAGAAAAATATATATGACAGAACAAGGGAACACATAAAATATGTAGAAACACAAACACATAAAACATATAAAATAAGAGAGACAAAGATATACATGGTTCACCAAATTTGGGCTACGTCCACCCCGAACAACCAATCCTTCCTTTATATTATCCAGCAAGATGAAGAGATGCAACCTACAAAAAATATATTTTAATATCCTCTACTCTCTCTCTCACTCCCCCTTTCTGTTTCTCGCTCAGAATATACACACAATACCCATCCATAATACAATACCCTCATAAAAAATGAGGGGTTGCTTCTACAGAAAAAGACTCTACATTAAACATAACTTCTACCATCAGATAATCCACCTAATGAATGGCCCATATTGACTACTAAATTATAATATTTTATAAGGTAATTTTACATATGTTTTTAGCTTCGAGGATGTTTCCCCCGAATCCCCCGCTGAGGGACCACTGGCCCCCAGCCGGGGGGATCGACCACCTCGGAACCCGGCGGGGGGGATAAGTTCCCGTTGCACCCCCCTGCATGGAGGGATGTACAGTCTTCCTGGGGTATACATCTGGCTAAAACAAAGACCTCTAAATCAGGATGAAAATTAGGCTCCACACCCAACAATCTCCCACTTGGAGACTAATTGTAGCAACTCCACCGCTGCTTCATTTTTTGGAAAATGACTCCACTTTGGACCTGGATGTTTCTCATCTTCATAATCATACTTGAATACCAATTAAAACTAAGCAAAATCTCAGTTTCTCCCTAGTTACAACTTTTGTTAACATATCTGCAGGATTCTGGCTAGTGTGTATCTTTTCTAGCTTCAATTGTCCATCTTCCAACACTGATCGTATGAAATGGTACTTGAGTTGTATGTGTTTAGTCCTAGAATGAAATTTTGAGTTCTTTGCAATATGAATGGAACTCTAGTTTTCACTGTATGTCTTTCCCATCTCCTGCTTATTACCCAATTCATCCATAATCCTTTGTAACCAAATCATTTCTTTACTAGCCTCTGTAGTAGCAACATACTCTACTTATGTTGTTGAAAGTGCAACAACACTTCGCATTTTTGAAACCCAACTAACAGTTATTCCACCTGCAGTAAATACATACCTTGTAGTTCTCCTCTTGTTATCTCTATCATCTTCCATATCTGCATCAACATATCATTAAAGAGAAATGTTTGAACCACCAAAGCATAATGCTTGATTTGTGATACCTCTAAAATATCTGAGAATCCATTTCAATACCATCTAATGTTCTTTTCTTGGATTGTTCATGTACCTTCTTACAAATCCCACTGCATGTGAAATATCTGGCCTTGTGCAGACCATTGCATACATTAAGCTTCCAACTTCTAATGCATATGGAACTTTAGACATATAATCCATTTCTTCTTGGGTCTTGGGGCACATCTCCTTACTAAGTTTGAAATGGCTAGCCAGAGGTGTACTAACTAGTTTTGAATTTTGCATATCAAATCTTTCCAACACCTTTTGTATGTACTCATTCTGAGACAATGTTAATTTGTGATTTTTCCTGTCTCTAATTATTATCATACCAAGGATTTTTTTTTACCTCCCAAATCTTTCATTGCAAATGAATTTTCCAATTTTATTTTGAGTACATTTATTTCTTGCATATTAGACCCTGCAACGAGCATGTCATCTACATACAATAACAATATAATATAGCTTCTATCATTTTTCTTTTTCAAATAAACACAATGATCATAGTGACATCTAGTATAACCTTGTTTAGACATAAACTTGTCAAATTTTAGATACCACTGCCTTGGAGCCCTTTTTAAGCCATACAAGCTCTTCTTTAACTAACACACTAATTTGTCCTTCCCTTTGACCTCATATCCTTATGGTTGCTACATATAGATCTATTCCTCTAAATCTCCATGGAGAAATGTTGTCTTTACATATAACTGTTCAATATGCAAATCTTCCGCTACTACAAGACTTAAAATAGTTCTGATTGAAATCATCTTAACAACAAGAGAAAATATTTCATAAAATTCAATACCTTTCTTCTGTGCAAACCCATTCACCACAAGTCTAGATTTGTACCTCTGTTTTCCTCCATCTTCTTCCTTCAACTTGTAAACCCATTTATTCTACAATGTTGTTTTACCTGCAGGCAACCTGACTAAGTCCCAAGTCTGGTTATGTATTAAGGAGTCCATCTATTCTTTCATGGCTAGCTCCCACTTCTTCTTGGTTTCGACCTGCATTGATTCTTCATGACATTTAGGTTCTCCAGAATCAGTCGACAATAAATAATATAATGAAGGAGAGGATCGTTCAGGGGGTCTAATTATCCTAGTAGATCTTCTGACACCACTTTCAGGTGTTTGAGGTTCCTGTTTCTGTTGTGGTGGTTGTTGTTGTTGTGGTTGTTGATTGTCATTATTTTCAGGAACTTTTACTTTTTTCTGTGATCTCATCAAGAACTGTGTATTCTTTGGTTTCTTTTTCCTGTTTCTTTTCCTGCAACTGATTCTTATGCAAAATATTTTCATTGAATATTACATCTACGCTCCTAATGATTTTGTGATTTTCATAATCATATAAGCGATAACCAAAATCATAAATACCATATCAAATAAAGGTACATTTCTTTGATTTTGCCTCAATCTTTGTTCTATTTTATTTATTAATATGACAAATGCCTCACAACCAAAAGGCTTTAAAAAGGACTAGTTTACCTTTTTACCTGTCCATGCCTCCTATGGAATACCACCATCCAAGGAACTTGAAGGCCCTACGTTTATTAGATAAACAATAGTATCTACAACATATGCCCCAAATTCTAAAGGCAATCCTGCATGCAATCTCATGCACCTTGCACTCTCCATGATTGTTCTATTCATCCTTTCTGACACACCATTTTATTGTGGTGTTCTTGGAACTGTCTTCTCTCTGTGAATTCCATGCTCTAAACAGTACCTATCAAACTCTTTTCTACAATATTCACCTCCATTGTCTGATCTCAAAAACCTCAACTTCTTTCCTGTCTCAATCTCAACCAAAGCTTTCCATTTCTTGAAAGTATCAAATACATCAGATTTATTCTAAATACAATAAATCCAATTTTTTCTATTTGCATCATCAGTAAAAGTAACATAATAACAAGAGCCACCGAGAGATGATACCTGAGCAGGTCCCCATACAGCTGTATGCACAAGCTCTAATTTTTCGCTCTTCTTTTTTTTCCCAACTCCAAGAAATCCGACTCTCTTCTATTTTCCATAAACACAATTCTCACAGAAATCCAAATCAATATTATTCAAACCCGGAAAAAAATTTCTTGAGTGAAGAATGTTCATCCCCTTCTCACTCATATGTCTGATCCTATGATTCCATAATGCTACACCTGTTCCTTTGGAAGTTAAAGCATTAAAATAGTTATAAATACCATTGTATAAATACAATGTACCAACCTTTTCTCCTTTTTCTATTACCAGGGATCCTTTAGTGATCTTCCAGGTTTTATCTTTGAAATTTATCACACAACCATCACCGCCTAACTACCTTGTTGAAATCATATTTTTCTTCAGATCTGGAACATGCCTTACCTCCTTTAATAAACATTGGTTTTCATTCTATTGTTTTACAAAAAAATTACCCATTCCAACGATTTTATAGGGTTTATCATCACCCAGATGAACTTGTCCAAAATATCCTTGAGAACAGTCATGGAAAATTTTAGGGGCTAATATTCGCAGGTGGGCTAATTTTCCATGACTTTTCCGAAAAAAAGATTTGCCAATTTCCATTTTTTCTAAAAATGATTCGCCCAAATTTTACAATATAAAATTATATTACCTTAAAAATTGCCAACATTATATATATTATATAAAATCATTATAAATTTGAATAATTGTACAAATATATAAATAAATAGTTTATAATTTATATATTAGGGACTAGTGAGATTCACCAATGTTTTAAAATTCAAGATAATTTTCCATCCTTAAAATTTTCCCTGAACACAATCATGAAAATATTTCTTATCAGGTGTGGCATGGAATGAGGCCCTTGAATCTACCACCCAGGAATCAGTAACATTTTATAAAGAAAAAATCAAAGCATATTGTAATACGTCACCTGTCACATTTGCATCATGATTTCTTTCTTTCTATGCGTCTCCTTCTTTGCCCTTCCGAGATTTACAATATTTCTTCAGGTGCCCTTTCTTTCCGCATTTCTAGCACACTATCCCCGATCTGGACTTGGATCCGCCTTTCCTTGATTTACTACGATATGCTGAGCTCTTTCCTCTTTCCATTTTTCTTCCCCTAGTCTCTGCACTCAAATCATTACCCAATGTCTCATTAAAGATTTTTCGTCGCATTTCCTAGCTAAGGATAGCACCGACAACATCATCAGACTTTAAAGTACTAGATCCAGAGACAGAGTTACTAATGGCCATAACTAGACCATTCCAACTTTATGGCAATGAGCATATAAATAACAGAACCCTAACTTCATCATCAAATTTTACCCCTACAAAAATCAATTGACTGGTAACTGTATTAAATTCATTTAAATGGTCAGCAACAGACCCACCATCCAAAATCTTCATATTAAATGAATGTTTCATAATAAATACCTTATTTGAGGCTGATTTTTTTTTTCATATAGTTTCATCAATTCCTTAATTAAACCCTCTGTTGTTGTTTCCTTCGAAATATTGAAGGCTACCGATGCTGCGAGGCACAACCATATTGTTCCAAGTGCCTTTCTATCGAGAATCCCCCCATTTTGCTTCTATCATACTCAACAAATTCTTCTTTTTTCCGCTCAATGGTAGGTACAGATATTTCTGATACAGATAATCTTCAATCTACATATTCCAAAACTGGTAGTTTTGGCCATTAAATTTCTCGACCCTAAACCTACCATCTTCCGCCATTGCTCCCACTCGAACCAAGAACCCTTCCTTCCTATGAGTTTATCAGCCAAATAGACCTTCGGCTCTAATTTCGGTTGTTAGAAAAATTATATATGACAAAGTAATGGAACACATAAAATATGCAGAAACACAAACACCGAAAACATATAAAACAATAGAGACACAAATATACATGGTTCACCCAATTTGGGCTACCCCAACCCCGAACAGCCAGACCTTCATTTATATTATCCAGCAAGATGAAGAGACACAACCTACAACCGATCCTCTAATCTCTCTCATAGTCCCCCTTTCTATTTCTCGCTCAGGATACACACACAATACCCAACCGCAATACAATACCCTCATACAAAAATATGGGTTGACTTCTAAGGGAAAAAACCCTACATTAAACATAACTTCTACCATCAGATCATTTTCCTAATGAATGACCCAGATTGACTACGAAATTACAATATTTTACAAGGCAATTGTAAACCTGTTTTTAGCTTCGGGGGCGTTGCCCCCGAAACCCCCACCATGGGACCGCTAGCCCCCAGACCCCCCATTCAGGGGGGATTGGCCACCCTGGACCCCCGCGAGGGGGACAAGTCCCCCCTGCACCACCCCCCCCCCCCCCCCCTGCGCGGAGGGGTGTACAATCTTCCTAGGGTATACATCCAAGTGAAACAAAGACCTTTGAATCAGGATGAAATCAAGCTCCACACCCAACAAACTTAAAAAATTTGCATGAAAACACAAAAATGAACCGTGGAAAGATAGATAAAGGCCTTATCTCCTACTTGGATCCAACAACACTTGAAATGGTTCCTTGGATCGGCCGCAATCAACTGCAGAAGATCGAGGGAAAAAGAGCTCCAAATATTCATTGTTGAAGGTAAAGTGTGAAATTCTAAAAATGAAAAGTCATTTTGGATATTTATGATCATTTTCTCGTTATTTTATTCTTTTTTAACATTTTGACTTAGATATGCTTCATTTTTACTATGAAACATGTATGTTTAATCCTTTTTGTGGTGTTTTGAGGAGGTCGATAGCAATTAGCAAGTTTTTACTATGTTTTAATAAGTTACTTTGACCAAGTATACTTTTATCTCTTTTTCGGACACTATAAACCAACGAAAAAATAACCCCCTGGAGTCCTCTTTCACCTCTTTTCAGACTCCCAAAATATGAAAATATTTTCGAGCACTTATGCTTTCGAGCTCGTAAAAGTAAATGAAAATATGTCTACTCAGTATATGTTTAACCCTTTTTCGGACTGGGATAGACTAACTACGAAAAAGGAATCATTTAGTCGAACATGGATAAGAGGTTCTCTTGAGTATTGTTTTCTACCTTTTCGGACTTAAGAGACTATCTACGAAAGGGGACATCTGAAGTTTTCTTTTCCGCCTCTTTTTCAAACTCTTAAAACATGAAAAAGGTGTTGAGTTTTACCTTTGATGGACTCGCTAAAGCATCAAACTATGATAGAATTGTCGAACATGACAAGGTTGAACCATTCCTTCTCAAGATTCATTAAAAATACTTGGAGGGATTCATCCGAAAGATGAACTTGCAGATCAAGAATATGCTATCCTCCTCAAGCTTAGTAAAAAATAAAGGGGTACTGACTGGTATGGTTGGGGAAATTGGGAAAATAGGGAATTCCATTTTTCTAAATGGCAGCAACTCTCTCTTAAACACAACACTTTCCACTTCATCTCCATGGCTATTAGGTTGGGTAATCTGCTTGTCTTTTGGTTATCATACCATTTTCAAAGCCTCCATTTCGGTTTTGTGTCAATGCTGCCAACTCCATTCAATGTTGTTTTGTGTTCAAGAGAAGTCCTTCAGTTGATCTCTACTACAATACACTTAAACCTTAATTCATGTCTTCCTTTCCTAATCCAGTTCCATATCAACATCATTATGATCATCTTTGTCTCAATCATGATATCTGTTTCGTGTCATTGATGGGGGACACATCAAGGCCCTCCTACGATGGGTCACTTCCTGTCAAAATCAACACATCATCCAAGGAGTTGACTTAGAAACACCCCTTTGGTACCTTCGTGATTGCATACATCAATGGCAAGCCTCTTCACTCTTGGTGACATGTTTACATCAATGGTATTCAACTGGAAGATTATGTGTGGTGTTCGACATTAGCTCATTTAGTCGCACCAAACCGATTGTATAATGGTACCTTGAGAGCCATTAACCTCATCAGTGGTTTCTCTCGCATCTGTTAATGACTTACATCATTAGTCGGTAATAAAATGGTGTATACCATGTTTGACTCCAAATCGTTGATTCACATGGTTAGACTCTTACATTAGTCGATGCATATTGTGATAAGGATCACTTATGGTGTCTATAAGATCTACTGCCACTTATGGTTGTTTTCCTATATGTGATGTCATTATTTCAATTTTCTTAATACCACGTTGATATATTGAATAAATTATTTAGATGATGCTGCATACATCTCGTAGTTTCTTGGCTTGTGTTATCTGACTATTATGCATGTTCTAATTTTGGTGGTTGGAGTTGGAATTGGAGTTTCTAAGCTAAAGGAGCGAAGTGAGCATAAGTTTCCAGGTAGGCCTCAAACATAGTTACCGATCAAACGAGAAAAATACCTGGTACTCGTTTTTTTAAGGTAGCAAAAAAAACACCAGATTTTGAAAAGTGGTGATGCAGAATGACACTTTTTTTAGCATAGTTTTGGCACTTTAAATTTTCTTATGTCTTTTTTTTTTTTTTAAATGTCATGATTTTCATGTCAATTTTGAAAAGTGCTGATGTAGAATAACCTATTTTTTTTAGCATATTTTTGGAACTTTAAATTTTCTTTGATTTTTTTTTTAAATATCATGTCGATTTAGAAAAATGGTCATTTTTTTAGCACTTTAATTTTATTTATTTATCAGGTATGAACATTTGTTTTTAAATGTTAATGATTTTCATGCTAATTTTGAAAATTGTTGATGTAACATCAATCCTTTTTTTTTAGAGTGGTGATTTTCATCTTCGTAATAAGACATAAAAATAAAATAAAAAAACATGACAAAAAAAATAAAATATAAAAAAATATGAAAAAAACCGATAAAAGTGTAAACAAAAACAAAAATAACTCGTAAAAATAAAAAATTTAAACAAAAAATTCAAAAAATATATATATTTTTTTAAAAGGAAAAAATTTAAAAAACTCATAATTTAAAGACAAAAAAAAAAATTAAACAAAAAAAAAATTGTCTTTTAAGTTAAAAAAAAAAAAAAACAACATAATTAAAAAAAATGATTAAATTTAAAAATTTAAAAACAATTAAATTAAAAAAATTCAAATAATCAAAATACTAAAATTTAGAAATTTGAATTAAAAATAAAAATAAAAGCAACACTCAAATAAAAATTTTAAAACAAAAAAAATTAAATTAAATTAAACAAAAAGCATATATATATACATATATATATATGATGATGATGATGGTTAAAGTCTACTGAGACCAATCTTTGGTCTATCAGATCTAAAGAAAAGAATTATTTAGTTTGATTTAAGATTTTATTCCTATGCTCGAAAAGCTTGGAGAGAAGTCTCCCGAGCTCACTATAATTTTGACATCTTAAAAGGCTAGGAAGGTCAGTATTGCAACAAAGATTATGAAATTGAGCTCTAATTTGGTTGTACAAGGGGCACTCTAAGAGGAAGTGATTTTCATCCTCGATGTTCATATTCTCACAGAGATGGCATATCCTTTCCATCCATGGTGTTTTAGGAACTGTCCAACGACCTGTTTCACTATGGAGCTCATGAGAGTTCGTTCTAATCTTGGCTATATTAATTTTCTTCTTTGAGCTAGTTAAAACATAGAGATACTTTTGATCTTCTAGGGTTGGTTGATGACCTCCTTATAATATTTTAAATTTATTTTAGCTACTAGATCTTTCTCACACCACATTTTTTCTTTGAACTTAGAAGTAACAATTTTTTTAAAGTTATTGATGTTTTGTAATGCAACATTCTCGTCGATATCCCAATGGTTTAACCAGACCCTGTTGTCTTTATACCAACCTCTTTATACAATTTTCAAATAAAAAATTAATAATTTTCTTTCTTTTTTAATTCAAAAAATTAAAAATTTCAAAAAAATAAAAAATAAACAAATTTTTAAATTTAAAATTAAAAATAAAATAAAAATAAAATATTAAATTAAAAAAATTAAAAATATAAATAAATAGAATAATAATAAATAAAAATAAAAAATGAAAAAGTAAAAAATTAATAATAATAAAAATTAATAAAACAAAAAAAAATAAAAATAAACAAAAGAACAAAATTTTAATTTTAAAAAAATAAAAAAAATTAAACAATGAAATTTAAAAACAAAAAAATATAAATTTAAAAAAATAATAATAAAAATAAAAATAAAAATCACCACCATCGCCCTAGTGGCCACGAGGCTCGACTGATGAGTGACAGAGACCTAGTAGCTCTTTTTCACCCATCGGCCGAACCCCGCGACCCCATGGCAGTGGGGGTCGATTTCGAGAATCACCATCGCCCTGGGTCGATTCCAAGAATCACCGTAGCCTTAGGTCGATTCTGGGAATCGCCGTTTTTGCTCTGGGTGCCGTGGGGCTTGGCTAATGGGTGGTGGAGAGCTAGTAGCTCTAAGTCGCCCGTCGGCCAACCCCTGCAGCCCCAAGGACAGCGGCGGTGATTTTTATTTGTTTTTTAAGTATTTTTATTTAAAAATAAATTATTTATTTATTTTTTAATTTTTGATTTTTTTTTTAATTTTTTTAAATTAATTTTTATTTTTATTTTTTTTAATATATTTTATATTCTTTAATTTATTTGTTTTTTTTTAATTTTAATTTGAAAATTGCTTCTTCTTTTTTTAATTTTATTTTTTTAGTTAAAAAAATTAATTATGTTAATTTTTTTATTTTAAAATGTATTTTTCATAGATTTATATGCATTTTATTTTAATTTAAATTATTATTTAATTTTTTATTTTTTATTTTTATTTTTTTAAGTTTTACTATTTTAAAGTTTTTATTTTTATTTTCTTTTTAATTTTGTTTTTTAATTTAAATTTCTAAATTTAAATTATTTTTTATTTTAATATTTTTTTATTTTTTAAAATTTTAACTAATTTTAAATTTTTTATTTAAATTATTTTATTTTATCATTTTTTTAATTATGTGCGTGTTTTTTTTTTATTACTTAAAAAATAATATTTGTTTTAGTTTTTTTTGTCATTTTTTTTCTTTCTTTAAATTGTGTTTTATTTTTTTTATTTTTCCCTTTTTATGTTCTTTTGAAATTTTTTGTGTTTTTTTTTTTAATTTAATTTTTACAAGTGATATTTTATCTTTAATACCATGCCTAAAAATTGTTAGAATTTTATTTTCATAAAGGAGACATTTTATCTTGAATGTCATCCTTGGATTTTCAAGATTTTTCAGAGACACGATAATAGATTATCTTTGATACCATGCATAAAAAATATTGCAATTTTAAGACTTTTGATATTTTATCTTAAATGTCATGTTTAGCGTTCAAATTTTAAGGTTTTTTAGAGTCATGATATTTTATCATTAATGTCATTATTAAAAATTGTTGACAATTTACCCCCCAAGAAAAGAAGATGTTATTCCAACATTAACACTTTTCATTTTCAGGTTGCTTTTTGCACACAAAAAATTGGCGACGTTATTCCAACATCAACACTTTTTGTTTTCAAGTTGTTTTTTGCATACAAAAAATTGGCGATGTTATTCCAGTATCAACACTTTTTGTTTCGAGGGTGTTTTTTCAATCCTTTTTTCAAGAAAAAATTTGGTTTTTAGCATAATTTAAAAAAATGTTGAAATTTGACCCTAGAAAAAACAATGCATTCTCAAAGACACACTTTTCGTTTTTGGGTTGTTTTTCATGATTTTTGAGTTTTTTTGGGCTAGATTTCTCGTTTTGAGGTAATAGTTCCCATTTAATCGGTAACTATGTTCTCACTCCATCATCTATTTACTTTAAGGAAAAGCATTGGGTTCCTTGTCTCTCGGTTTTTCTAGGCTGACCACCAAACATAAGGGAGATACCTTTATCTGCAATCGTAAATCCTGTATAACACTAGGCCTAATCGAGACTCCACCCTCTAGGCTTTACCGTATATCCCGCCATTCACTAGTCGAGGATTCCTAGGCCTAATCTATGGCACACACCTGTAGGATTTACTGAATATCCCACCATTCACCGATCGAGGATTACTAGGCCCACCGAGGTACACAAAATATGGCTTTAGCACATTCCCACCATATACCGGTCCAGGGATCACTAGGCCTTTTGTTATTCTTCAAAGACCATCCCACTCAGTTTCAAAACCATCCGAAAATCCAGATTAACTAAGTAAAAAAGAACCTATCACACCATGGCTATCTAGAAATGGCAAGGAAAGGCTGAAAATCATTGTCACACTTGGAAAAATCCTTGCCAATGACAACAAGAGAACCATATACACACATGTATGTACCATGCATACCAAATCTAGCAAGGAAATCACATGCAAATCGATACCTAGAATTGATCTCGTTGTAGTTGCTTGATCCTGTTCCTCCTTTCTTTATCTTTTATTCCCTTTTCCTTCTTTTCTCTTCCATTGCTTTTCTTGATCCAATGCAAGAATTCTCCAAGAATGCTCTAAGTGTCCAAGAGTGAGAGAGAGAGAGATCCAAAACTAAACTGACAAAAGGTTACACCGGCAAAAGCTACCAACTAATCCTCATAATCCTTTTTATCAACAAGACCTCTAATTATTCATTTTCCATTATTTCCTCCTCACATGCAACCTGTGACCTTTCACCTTCCTTTTCTCCTAATTTCCTTTATTTTCATCAATAAAATTCCAATTAATGTCTCTTTCCTTTTTAAATCATTTTCCATTTCCTTTGCCAATTCACCCTGGCTATAATAAACCAAATGAACGCCCACACTAAGATGTTTTTCCCAACATTTAGCTTGGAATACGTGTCGCATGACCTTTGTCTTATATTTCCTTTATTAAATTTAGTACATGGAATTTTGACCAAGGATGTTACAGAACCCTCCCCCTTGGGGGAACACCATCCTTAGTGTTCAATGACACATAAAACCAACAAAACCGTTGAAAATAAAAACATACTACCCATGGAGATTTATAACACAGCTTGTTGCAACATTTACAATGACATACTGCTAAAAACATGACAATCATACAGTTTACTAGAGATTTATAACAAAAATCATTACGATATTTACAATATCAATGACATATACACATATGCACATTTTCTTCAGCCAAAAAATCATATGATATTTTCTATGGATATTTATAATATATCTCGATACAATATTTAAAATAATATACACATATGCACATGTTATCAACCAACAATTAAAAGGATATGATGCATGCATCCAAAACAAGGGAATCTAGAGGCTCATACCTCCACCCTCAAAAGTAGTACCAGGATTCACCTCCTTCCCAAGAATTCCATAATCCTCTACCAAAGTAAAAAAAATACATCAAATGTACAGAGCCACAATCTCGTGACAGTTGTCCTCTTAGTGAACATTTACCGGCTCATTATTCTAGGGCACACTCCCAATGTGCATATGATTCCTTCTGGAAATACTAATGACCAAAACAAATCCATCCCCGACCTTCCCTTCTTTAGTACAGAGTCCCTCGGGCAATCTAGCCACCTGCTTCCGTGCAATCACTCACCTTCCAAGTTCCCTAACATCCCCTTTCCTGGGTGATCCATCCCTTAGCAAGGTTTCCTCACATCAGAAGGTCAAACAACCAAGGCATATACCTACCTCAAAACCATCATACGAATCATAGCATGCTCTTGGAAATCAATGGAAACTATTGGGTACCAATGTCCTACGATGGCCTTGCTCCTGAATTTCTTTACCAACATACTGTTGTCTATTCCAATTCTTTTTTGTTGTTTCTCATTGATGGCCTGTTAATAAGGTACACCTTTATTCTTTCCATACACACATCAAATAAGTTTCCACACCTAGCAAGCACCCAGTGCTTTCTCTTCTTTTCAACCACGTACACATACACATAGTGTGCATCACACACATACAACCACACATGACATACAACATCATACAATACATGCATCTACACCTGAAATACAACACATACACCTACACCTAGTGTACAACACCACACAATACATACACCTACACCTGATATACAACACAATACATACACGTACACATAGTACAACACAACAAATACACATGTCATGATATAAGGACTACACATAACATAGTACCACATGTATACAACACAATGTGTACAATATGCACACAATACCACATGTGCACAACGGAGCTTGTACGATGTGCACACAATACCACATGTACAACATGTACACAGTACCACCTATACACAACACCACTTGCACAACATGTATACAACACCACATGCACGACATGTACACAACACCACCTGCAGTCAACACCCCATGTACAACATGTACATGGTACCACATGCACACAACACCACCTGCACAATCATACACATAACACCAAATGTACATATGACCATATGTTCAACATGCACACCACACCATATGTACACAACACCGCATATGCAACATGCACAAAGCACCATATGTACATAACACTGCATATCCAACATGCGCAGAACACCATATGTACACAACATCACATATCCAACATGTGCACAACAACATATGTGCACAACACCGCATATCCAACATGTTCAAAACACCATCTATACTCAAGATTTCATAAGCAACATGTGCACAACACCATATATACATAACATTTCATAAAAAACATATACACAAAACCATCTATACATGTCATTGCATAAACAACACGTACATAGTACCATATGTACATAGTGTCGCATATGCAACATGCACACAACACTATAGGTACAATAAATACACAACAATACTGCACATCTAGATACCACACACTAACTCTACCATGCAACCTTACTTATAGTGTCTTTCTACTATTCATGCTTGTTCCAACATGTCGTAAATCACACTCCTTCCATTCTGCTAATGTATCCCTCAATATTACTTGTTCATAACATAAACATAGACATAGTACAAGCATATAATATCAACTTATATCCACATGATACTGACCTTGTATATATGTTAGGGTCACTCTTCCAACTTGATTTCTCATAAACCAGGAACCCCTTCATGCTATTCACCTTCATAAGCAATCATTCTTCCACAAGACTGATTCTTGATGACCCTGTCAGACAACGACATACATGCATACATATATACATATAAACATCAACATTAAACAATCATGATCCATGACGACCCTAATAAACAATTGTATACATGCATACATATACATAATCATTAGCATAAAGCAATTATGATCCCTAATGACCCTATCATCCAACTACATACATACATATATACATCTATAAACATCATCATAATCATAATCACAACATAATTACAAGATATCATAATGTTAAGGTTAAGAGAACTACCTTTATTTGTGCACAACATGCACAACATTGAGAACAACAGTCCCCAACTTAGCCAAGGCATCTAATGAATCAAATCGTTTCAATTTACCTTTCTCATAACTATCTAGCCACCATCCATTTACACCAATGGACCCAACCAATCCAATTGGTTGTCATACTCTAGCCTTCAGCTGCCCTTTACTCATGCATCAGGATTCATCCAAGTCTTACATTACCTGTTGGGTTTCATTCATCTCTCCCTGAGCTCCATTAACTTTCCTCCTTCCCTAAACAATTCCCAAGGCCCTCAAAACATAAAAGACAAGAACAATAAACAAATAAGATGAAAACCATGAAAAATAATAACAATATGACACCACAAACAAAGTGGCAAGGCCTTTCACTAGACACAATCAAAACCTATACTCAAGATCAAAAAAATCACTAAATATCGAAGGAACAAAACTAGAAACAACCACCATGACTCAATCCCCATGGTTCCCGATGCTTCCAAAGGAAATCTCAAACCAAGCCTTCTTCAATATCTCATGACAACCTCTTTTCCATGAAATTCCCTGCATCACACTGCTATAAACACATAATCGACAGTGTATAAATAAGCATACATTATACCAGTCACAATACCTTTATGTGCTAAGCATGTCACCTTGTAACTGAACACATCCATACTATCTCTCAAGGGACTCCAATTCCCTTGACAAATCATGCTATAACTAGAAACTAGATAATATACCTACCAAACACATGTTATGAATATAGCACATATCCACATAATGTCAAGAAGAATCAAGGTTAAGAAGACTTCTTGTATTCATACAAAGAACTCATTCATTTGGAATCATGGTTTCCAAAAATAGTCAAAGGAATTATCACCCAATTCATTTCTTTTACGTTTTGCCTTGTTACAATCAAGTCTTATTGTCTACTATCACATCACCCACCTATTAGTTATATAAAAATATCGATTATTACCTTTTCATGCTAATACTAGGCATGTTACCATGCAAATTATCACATGTCAACCACATGTTCCAAAGATCAAGACATCATATCTATTAATATGAAATCAACTTTTACCAAGACTAACAAACATGTCATAAAAAAATCGCAGTTATAGACATAATACTATAACTAGCACCCGCTTACACTCAAGTACATATATGTTGTCTCAGCACATATCATGCTAGTAAAACCATCTTAAAACAAGATCATTCCTTCATGAAATATTATATACACACTCATATCATGCAATTTATCAAGCATTCACACAACATAAAAACATACCGTGCTAGATAAACCAAGTAGACAACATAATCAAACTCATACCTCAATATATCTCAGGGAGGATGTATGTGCAAAATAAATCTATATTAGTACGATATAACTTCACAACATATCAAATAAAACATAAGTTCATGAGATCCATAACAATAAATAGCTAACATGTTCACCTCATGAACTCATAAAAAAATTTCATTCATGCATAACAATAAAATATGCACAACCCATCTATATTAATACAACACAATATCAAAAATAGGTCGACTCATACCTGAATGTCATAACCCTAACCATCTGCATAGGCCAATCCAAATTATAACTATACATGTATCATCTATATCTTAGTTTCAATGACCATAACCATCTTGAATATGACCACAATGCATATAACAACAATTTACTATCCTTCATGACTAACCAACACATTCACATATGATCACACTGATTAACTAACATCTATCATAACTGTAAATACAAAAACCATAGACTAACAAACATGTACATAACCCCAATTCTTATAACAACCATTAACCAACATACATGCATACCCACCATACAAAACTATATGTCGATATGCTCTTACCCTAACGTTCAGTGTTGCAACCTTGCTCTGATGATCTACGTCTCCTGCTCTACCTCAACCAACACATTAGCATCATAACATACCAAAAACATAATGATGACACAACCCACATAATGACCACCACGATGCATGCCTGATGAGTGCCATACATCAAGTATGTCATAAAACATACTCATAACCAACATATAATGAACAGAAATAAAAAGGATATAACAACCATAAAACCCGCATTTGAACAAGTACATTTACACATGAAATACTAAGGAGAATGATCTCTTATTAATGAATGCATAAGCCAAACAAGTCAGGGACTTCAACGAACCACCCGATTATAGATTGGGTTGAATCAAATATTTATTTCAACCAGTCACCCCCATGCCATAGTCAAATCATGAATGTGGGACTCATAAAATTCCCAGTCCAAGCTTCCTTAGGTATTATCAAAATCCACCAAGGGATTCCTATGGACAAACAATAAAGATACAACACCAAGTTTTACCACAATCCCACCATATATCGGTCCAACAATTACTAGGCCTATACGAACATGGATGCCTCCATATCTCTCAACCTACACTGTGGGGATTTTTTCTATCTCCTAGTCTCTAGGCTTTACTATATATCTTTTCATTCATCAGTCAAGGATTCCTAGGCCTAATCGAGACTCCAGTCTCTAGGCTTTACCATATATCCCACCATTCATCAGTTGAGGACTCTTAGGCCTAATCGAGACTCCACCCACTAGGCTTTACTGTATATCCCTCCATTCACTGGTTGAGTATTCCTAAGCCTAATTGAGGGCAGAAAACTCTAGGATTTATTGTATACCCCCCCCCCCATTCACCAGTCGAGGATTCTTAGGACCACCGAGGTACACAAAATCTAGATTGACCGCAATCTAACCATATACTGGTCCAGGGATCACTAGGCCTTATTTTTTTCTTTAGAGACCACCCCATTAAGTTTAAAAACCATTCGTTAATCCAACTTAACCAAGTAAAATACATCCCATCACACCATGGCTATCCAGAAATGGAAAGGCTAAAAATCACTATCGCACTTGGAAAAACCCATGCCAATGACAACAAGAGAACCAAATACACACATGCATGTACCATGCATGCAAAATCTAGCAAGGAAATCACACATGGAAATTATACTTGCAAGTAATCCCACTGTAGCCATTTGATATTTCTCTTCCTTGATTTTTTCTTCCCTTTTCCTTCTTTTCTCTTCCATTTCTTTTCTTGATCCAATGCTAGAATGCTCTAAGTGTACAATAGTGAGCGAGAGAGAGAGAGAGAGTAAAGAGAGAGAGCTCCAAAACTAAACTGAAAAAAGATATCAATTGATCCTTAGAAGCCTTTTGATCAATGATGCCTCTAATTTATTCATTTTCCATTATTTTCCTTCATTTTCCCCCTCACATGCAACCTATGACCTTTCATCTTCCTTTTTCTCATAATTTCCTTTATTTTCATAAATAGAATGCCAATTAGTGTCTCTTTCCTTTTCAAATCCTTTTCCATTGCATTTTCCAATTTCCCCTAGCCATAATAAACCAAATGAACAGACACACTATGTTTTTTTTCTCAACATTCATCTTGGAATACGTGTCCTGTGACCTTGGTCTTATTTTGCCTTTATTAACTCTATTACATGGAATTTTGAACAAGGATATTACAATTTTCCTCTCTTCTTAACCCACTTTCCTTTATTATCATCATTACCTTTCCAATCCTACTTAGACTCAGTCTTACGCTTCGATTTCTTATAAAAATGCTTCAAATTTAGGATGTCTTCCTCTAGTGATCTAGGTTCATCAAACTCAATCCTATCTTTGAATGATACCGACAACCCACTGATGAATCTATGAATATTTTCTTTCTCCTCCTTATGATAAGGCGCATATCTCAAAAACTCCATGAATCTATTGGTATACTCATCATCTGTCATAGATCCCATCTTCAACTCATATAACTCATTTTCCCTACCATCATAGTGTTTTTTTGATACATACTTCTTCCTGAAAATTCTCTCAAACTCACTCCAACACAACTCCTCTTCTCGAATTCCTCTGAAATTCTTCGCATATTCCCAACAAATGCCTAATTTTCCTTTAAGTCTGAAAGTAGATATCTTGGCTTTCATGTTATATGAATAATCATGCAATCTTAAAAAATTGTTCATCCCAAGTAACCAAGCTTCTGCATTTTGTGAGTTCTTCATTTATCCATCAAATGTAGGAGAGTTTTCTTTCTTAAACTCCTATGGTAAGTATTGTTTCTCACTCCTATACAAATGGTGATGGTGATCACGATGTTTTCCCTCTGAACCAGAATTTGAATAGAACCCATGATCATTGCCCCTCCTGTTAGATCTATCCAAGAACCTACCATCTCTCACTGTGTCATCCTTATCAAACATGTATCCTAATTGAGACTTGCTGCCATATGCCCCATTGGTCCTTTCCTCCTATCCATGACTGAAACTAAGTGGTCCCTACCTCTGCATATATGATAGATACTGAATGATGATTGCATTAACTTCCTCTTTCTTATCCTATGCCATGGCATGTATTTCTTGTGACTGAATGATCCTATCATTATCTCCCTTACAACTCATGATCTCTACTTTCAAACTCCTCAATGTGTCTGCTATGTCAGGGGAGTAATCATCACCATGTCATTCATATGATTTGTAGGGAGAATCATGTTAACTGTAGTCCACCATTTTTCTTGTCATATTTGATCCTCTACTTTATGAAAACATACCTTGTCAGATAAAATAATATAAACATAATACACATATCTTAGTGAAGTTCAGGGGAGGATATCTCATTTACAAAATAAATTCATATTATCACACCATATGTATATATAATTAAATCCACATATCAATTATCTCAACATCAACATCATCAACCTCTACATGACGACACAATTGTAACAAAGAATATCTTAATGCATGCATAATGAACACACTATAGACAACTGACATGCATGCATGACAAACACATTATGCCCATCCAATGCAAGTGCTTGAACCTAAGAGCTCTGATACCAATCCATAACCATCCCCCCCACATTTACCCAATTTCACCAGTTTGAAAAGGTAAACATGAGACAAAGAGAGCTACTATGACATGACTCAACCTCCTAGATCCACTTAAGGAAGTGGGGCTGAAATAATGACCATCGATTGAAAAACCACCTCATTCTCAGTGCTACAGGACATTTAAGGGCTAAAGAACCACCCCAGGTGGCCAAACCCTGATTTGGGGCTCCCTTTCAGTCATTTTAACCCTCAACCACACCTAGCAAGCACCCAGTGCTTTCTCTTCTTTTCAACCACGTACACATACACATAGTGTGCATCACACACATACAACCACACATGACATACAACATCATACAATACATGCATCTACACCTGAAATACAACACATACACCTACACCTAGTGTACAACACCACACAATACATACACCTACACCTGATATACAACACAATACATACACGTACACATAGTACAACACAACAAATACACATGTCATGATATAAGGACTACACATAACATAGTACCACATGTATACAACACAATGTGTACAATATGCACACAATACCACATGTGCACAACGGAGCTTGTACGATGTGCACACAATACCACATGTACAACATGTACACAGTACCACCTATACACAACACCACTTGCACAACATGTATACAACACCACATGTACACAACACAGCCTGCACAATGTGTACACAACACCACTTGTACATAGCACCACCTGCACAACGTGTACATATCACCACATGAACACAACACCACATGCACACAACACCACATGCACGACATGTACACAACACCACCTGCAGTCAACACCCCATGTACAACATGTACATGGTACCACATGCACACAACACCACCTGCACAATCATACACATAACACCAAATGTACATATGACCATATGTTCAACATGCACACCACACCATATGTACACAACACCGCATATGCAACATGCATAAAGCACCATATGTAATATACATCGTGACATCCAATATGCCATAGTAATACCATATGTAATAATACACATCATACATATCCAGACGGTAATAATGTTGTTGTGTACAATACCCCATATTCAAATATGTTCCTAAAAATACCTATCTATACTCAAGATTTTATAAGCAACATGTGCAACACCATGTTATACATAATATTTCATAAAAACATATACACAAACTATCTATACATGTCATTGTGCATAAACACACGTATATAGTAATTATATGTACATAGGTTTATATGCGCGCGCATAATAAATAATTACAGTAATAATAAATAATAATAAATAACAATTTCCGCACACTAAGATACCACACACTAACTCTACCATGCAACCTTACTTATAGTGTCTTTCTACTATTCATGCTTGTTCCAACATGTCGTAAATCACACTCCTTCCATTCTGCTAATGTATCCCTCAATATTACTTGTTCATAACATAAACATAGACATAGTACAAGCATATAATATCAACTTATATCCACATGATACTGACCTTGTATATATGTTAGGGTCACTCTTCCAACTTGATTTCTCATAAACCAGGAACCCCTTCATGCTATTCACCTTCATAAGCAATCATTCTTCCACAAGACTGATTCTTGATGACCCTGTCAGACAACGACATACATGCATACATATATACATATAAACATCAACATTAAACAATCATGATCCATGACGACCCTAATAAACAATTGTATACATGCATACATATACATAATCATTAGCATAAAGCAATTATGATCCCTAATGACCCTATCATCCAACTACATACATACATATATACATCTATAAACATCATCATAATCATAATCACAACATAATTACAAGATATCATAATGTTAAGGTTAAGAGAACTACCTTTATTTGTGCACAACATGCACAACATTGAGAACAACAGTCCCCAACTTAGCCAAGGCATCTAATGAATCAAATCGTTTCAATTTACCTTTCTCATAACTATCTAGCCACCATCCATTTACACCAATGGACCCAACCAATCCAATTGGTTGTCATACTCTAGCCTTCAGCTGCCCTTTACTCATGCATCAGGATTCATCCAAGTCTTACATTACCTGTTGGGTTTCATTCATCTCTCCCTGAGCTCCATTAACTTTCCTCCTTCCCTAAACAATTCCCAAGGCCCTCAAAACATAAAAGACAAGAACAATAAACAAATAAGATGAAAACCATGAAAAATAATAACAATATGACACCACAAACAAAGTGGCAAGGCCTTTCACTAGACACAATCAAAACCTATACTCAAGATCAAAAAAATCACTAAATATCGAAGGAACAAAACTAGAAACAACCACCATGACTCAATCCCCATGGTTCCCGATGCTTCCAAAGGAAATCTCAAACCAAGCCTTCTTCAATATCTCATGACAACCTCTTTTCCATGAAATTCCCTGCATCACACTGCTATAAACACATAATCGACAGTGTATAAATAAGCATACATTATACCAGTCACAATACCTTTATGTGCTAAGCATGTCACCTTGTAACTGAACACATCCATACTATCTCTCAAGGGACTCCAATTCCCTTGACAAATCATGCTATAACTAGAAACTAGATAATATACCTACCAAACACATGTTATGAATATAGCACATATCCACATAATGTCAAGAAGAATCAAGGTTAAGAAGACTTCTTGTATTCATACAAAGAACTCATTCATTTGGAATCATGGTTTCCAAAAATAGTCAAAGGAATTATCACCCAATTCATTTCTTTTACGTTTTGCCTTGTTACAATCAAGTCTTATTGTCTACTATCACATCACCCACCTATTAGTTATATAAAAATATCGATTATTACCTTTTCATGCTAATACTAGGCATGTTACCATGCAAATTATCACATGTCAACCACATGTTCCAAAGATCAAGACATCATATCTATTAATATGAAATCAACTTTTACCAAGACTAACAAACATGTCATAAAAAAATCGCAGTTATAGACATAATACTATAACTAGCACCCGCTTACACTCAAGTACATATATGTTGTCTCAGCACATATCATGCTAGTAAAACCATCTTAAAACAAGATCATTCCTTCATGAAATATTATATACACACTCATATCATGCAATTTATCAAGCATTCACACAACATAAAAACATACCGTGCTAGATAAACCAAGTAGACAACATAATCAAACTCATACCTCAATATATCTCAGGGAGGATGTATGTGCAAAATAAATCTATATTAGTACGATATAACTTCACAACATATCAGCCCAATCATAAATAAGGTCATCATATACAAGCAGTATCTAGCTAACATGTTCACATCATAAACCCATAAGCAAATGTCATTCCTTCATATAATCACATATGCACAGTTAGTCTAGACATAATACAACACACTATAATAATTAGTTCCACTCGTGCCTGAATTTCATAACCCTAACCATCTGGATGGGCCAATCCAAATTATAACTATATGTATCATCTATATCTAGTTTCAATGACCATAACCATCTTGAATATGACCGCAATGCATACACAACATGTTACTACAATTAATGACTATCCAACACATGTGCATATGATCACACCGATTAACTAACATCTATCATGCATGTAACCATAAAAATAAATAAAATGAAAAGTATATAAGATACCCTAATTCTTATAACAACCATTAACCACATACTTGCATGTCAAACATATAAAATCATATGACGATTTGCTCTTACCTTGAAGTCTAGTGTTGCAACCTCGCTCCTCATGACGATGCCTCCCAAGTTTACCAATCCAACACATTAGCATCATAACATACCAAAAACATAATGACACACAACCCACATAATGACCACCACGATGCCCATGAGTGCTACACACCAAGTATGTCATAAAACATACTCATAACCAACATATAACCAACAAAAATAACAAGGATATAACATCCATAAGAATCACATATGAGCAAGTACATTTACACATGAAATACCGAGGAGAAGGAGCTCTTATTAATGAATGCATAAGCAAACCAAGTCAGGGACTTCCATGAACCACCTAACCATAGATTAGGCTGAACCAAATATTTATTTCAACCAATCACCCTCATGCCATATTCCAAGCATGAATGTGGGACTCGAAACAAGCCAACCAGGTTTCCTTAGGTTTTACCACAATCCACCAAGGGATTCCTAAGCCCAAAAAATAAACATTGAATACCAGGCTTTACCACAATCCCACCATATACCGGTCCAGGGATTCTCATTACTAGGTCATACGAACATGGGATGCTCCATATCTCTCAACCTACACCGTGATTTTTTCTATCTCCTAGTCTCTAGGCTTTACTATATATCTTTTCATTCATCATCAAGGATTCCTAGGCCTTAATTCCAGACCTGTACCAGGCTTACCACATATCCCACCATTCATCTGAGGACTCTTTAGGCCTAATCGAGACTCCACCACTAGGCTTTATATCAGAGCATCCCTCCATTCACCGGTTGAGTATTCCTGTCTATTGAGGCGTAAAACTCTAGGATTTACCGTATACCCCCCCCCCCCCATTCACCAAATAGAGATTCTAGGACCACCCGAGGTACACAAAATTCAGATTGACCCTAATCTAACCATATACTGGTCCAGGGATCACTAGGCCTTATTTTTTTCTTTAGAGACCACCCCATTAAGTTTAAAAACCATTCGTTAATCCAACTTAACCAAGTAAAATACATCCCATCACACCATGGCTATCCAGAAATGGAAAGGCTAAAAATCACTATCGCACTTGGAAAAACCCATGCCAATGACAACAAGAGAACCAAATACACACATGCATGTACCATGCATGCAAAATCTAGCAAGGAAATCACACATGGAAATTATACTTGCAAGTAATCCCACTGTAGCCATTTGATATTTCTCTTCCTTGATTTTTTCTTCCCTTTTCCTTCTTTTCTCTTCCATTTCTTTTCTTGATCCAATGCTAGAATGCTCTAAGTGTACAATAGTGAGCGAGAGAGAGAGAGAGAGTAAAGAGAGAGAGCTCCAAAACTAAACTGAAAAAAGATATCAATTGATCCTTAGAAGCCTTTTGATCAATGATGCCTCTAATTTATTCATTTTCCATTATTTTCCTTCATTTTCCCCCTCACATGCAACCTATGACCTTTCATCTTCCTTTTTCTCATAATTTCCTTTATTTTCATAAATAGAATGCCAATTAGTGTCTCTTGCCTTTTCAAATCCTTTTCCATTGCATTTTCCAATTTCCCCTAGCCATAATAAACCAAATGAACAGACACACTATGTTTTTTTTCTCAACATTCATCTTGGAATACGTGTCCTGTGACCTTGGTCTTATTTTGCCTTTATTAACTCTATTACATGGAATTTTGAACAAGGATATTACAATTTTCCTCTCTTCTTAACCCACTTTCCTTTATTATCATCATTACCTTTCCAATCCTACTTAGACTCAGTCTTACGCTTCGATTTCTTATAAAAATGCTTCAAATTTAGGATGTCTTCCTCTAGTGATCTAGGTTCATCAAACTCAATCCTATCTTTGAATGATACCGACAACCCACTGATGAATCTATGAATATTTTCTTTCTCCTCCTTATGATAAGGCGCATATCTCAAAAACTCCATGAATCTATTGTTATACTCATCATCTGTCATAGATCCCATCTTCAACTCATATAACTCATTTTCCCTACCATCATAGTGTTTTTTTGATACATACTTCTTCCTGAAAATTCTCTCAAACTCACTCCAACACAACTCCTCTTCTCGAATTCCTCTGAAATTCTTCGCATATTCCCAACAAATGCCTAATTTTCCTTTAAGTCTGAAAGTAGATATCTTGGCTTTCATGTTATATGAATAATCATGCAATCTTAAAAAATTGTTCATCCCAAGTAACCAAGCTTCTGCATTTTGTGAGTTCTTCATTTATCCATCAAATGTAGGAGAGTTTTCTTTCTTAAACTCCTATGGTAAGTATTGTTTCTCACTCCTATACAAATGGTGATGGTGATCACGATGTTTTCCCTCTGAACCAGAATTTGAATAGAACCCATGATCATTGCCCCTCCTGTTAGATCTATCCAAGAACCTACCATCTCTCACTGTGTCATCCTTATCAAACATGTATCCTAATTGAGACTTGCTGCCATATGCCCCATTGGTCCTTTCCTCCTATCCATGACTGAAACTAAGTGGTCCCTACCTCTGCATATATGATAGATACTGAATGATGATTGCATTAACTTCCTCTTTCTTATCCTATGCCATGGCATGTATTTCTTGTGACTGAATGATCCTATCATTATCTCCCTTACAACTCATGATCTCTACTTTCAAACTCCTCAATGTGTCTGCTATGTCAGGGGAGTAATCATCACCATGTCATTCATATGATTTGTAGGGAGAATCATGTTAACTGTAGTCCACCATTTTTCTTGTCATATTTGATCCTCTACTTTATGAAAACATACCTTGTCAGATAAAATAATATAAACATAATACACATATCTTAGTGAAGTTCAGGGGAGGATATCTCATTTACAAAATAAATTCATATTATCACACCATATGTATATATAATTAAATCCACATATCAATTATCTCAACATCAACATCATCAACCTCTACATGACGACACAATTGTAACAAAGAATATCTTAATGCATGCATAATGAACACACTATAGACAACTGACATGCATGCATGACAAACACATTATGCCCATCCAATGCAAGTGCTTGAACCTAAGAGCTCTGATACCAATCCATAACCATCCCCCCCACATTTACCCAATTTCACCAGTTTGAAAAGGTAAACATGAGACAAAGAGAGCTACTATGACATGACTCAACCTCCTAGATCCACTTAAGGAAGTGGGGCTGAAATAATGACCATCGATTGAAAAACCACCTCATTCTCAGTGCTACAGGACATTTAAGGGCTAAAGAACCACCCCAGGTGGCCAAACCCTGATTTGGGGCTCCCTTTCAGTCATTTTAACCCTCAACCACACGCATGAAAAGGCCTCCATGTGGTTGAAGGCCTCCAACCTCACGCACAAGCCTACTTGGGTGTAGTTCTGACCCAAATTGTCTTTTTCAAAGGGTGTGGCCCCAATATATAAGCCTATATTCTAGGTTATATTGTAGACCAATACCCGAAACTTCTTGAAACTTCTCAGAATTAATAATGGCATGACAACAATGCTAAAGATAAAAATTTGAAGGAAAAATTTGACCTAGGCTTCCTAGAACATGATAGACATTTCGTCAAACACATGGCAATCATGTGAGCTACAAGTCATGAATTCATATTCAATCATAAAAGTATGAGATTCATTTGAGAATCAATGAGAAGGCCCTATTCCCTCTCTAAACAACCGTAATAATGCTTATTAGTCCAAACATTCATCACCGATCAATAGCTAAAAAATTCATGACAAGATCCATAGAGACACATATTGTATAAACAACATATAACCATAAAATAACCAACTATAAACTATGGAAAACCAACCATAATATCACCAACATATTACCAACAAATTTACATGAATCATAATATAAGAATAACTCTTATTATCATAGGAAAATACCAACCAAGTTAGGGAATTCCACATACCACCCGACCATAGATTGCGTTGAACCAAATCTCTCTTTTAGCCAATCACCCCCATGCCATATTCCAAGCATGAATATGGGATATCATGGAATAAACCAAAGAAAAACAAATTAGGGTTTCCATAGGCCAAACCACCTCAACCCTCAACCAATGATTCCACATCACAGTCAAACATCACTCACACCAATCAGACTGGTCTCTACCCAATCTTTCCAAGGCTCTAGGAACTAGTAACTCAACCCAAAACCTTTCAAGGCTCTAGAGTGTTTGTCAAACCCAACTCCAATATTAGTAACTCAACCCGCCAAGGACTCTAGAGCATTTTTCAAACCTAGGCTCGAGGACTAGTAGCTCAACCTAATTTTTTTCAGGGCTCCAGAGCATTTTTTCCAACCCACAACCATAAGGAATTATGAGTACCAAAAAAAAAAAAAATCAAGTGGAAAAACCCACAACACCATGGTTATCCAAGAAATAGAAAGGAAAGGCTAAAACCATTTTCAATCCAGGAAATCCTCCATTCCAATAATATAACACAACTAGCTAATCACATGCATATACCATGCATCTATAAATCAACAAGGAAATCAAATATGCAACTTGTTACCTACAAAACAATCCATCTGTGGCGACTGATCCACATATTCCATTACACTTTCCTTCATTCCCTTGCCTTCTTTTCCAAATTCAATGTATGCCAAAGTGCTTCAAGAGTGCTCCAAGAAAACTCTAAGTGTGCAATAATATGAGAGAATGAGAGAATAGAGGGATATCTCCACCATAGAACTATCAAAAGCTGTGAACTGATCCTTAGAAGCCTTTTTATCATTAAGACCTCTATTTTATTCATTTTCCTTCATTTTTCCTTCAATTTTGTTCTGATGCAATTTTGTGACCTTTCATCTCCCTGTTCTCCTAATTTCCATTATTTCATAAATAAAATGCCAATTAATGCCTCTTTTCCTTTTCCAATTCCTTTGCCAGTTTCCATACCCATTTATTAATAACCAGTGATACCCATCAATATATTTTTCCCAACATTCAACTTGGAATACATGTCCCATGACCTTGGTTATTATTATTTTTTATTTACATATGAAATCAACTAGGGGTTTCTACAACAACCAACATTCTTGATGCATAGGAAATTCATGTTGATCACCTGGGATATTTACAACTCGAGGAGTTTCCTAGTATCTTCTAGTTGTCTTTATCTAACCATTGTAGGAATAGTAATATGAAGAGTAATTGTTGGAGTAGATACAAAAACAGTGAAAATAGTAGCAAAAGATTCAATTGTAGATGTAACACCAGAAAACGATTTCACAAGTCTGAGTTGAGGATGAAGGAATAGATGAGGATAATGGAGGGACAAATTCCCGATTTTATAAAAGTGGGATAGGGATAACAGGGGTAGGAGGAGGATAAACATGAGTATTTCTTTCACTAGTTATTGTATATGAATCATTACAATTTTCTTATGGCGTTGAGTTTTTAGTGGAAATTCAAATGCTTCGAGTCCAAGTTTATTACTTTGAGTCCTCGTTAAGACACTAAGATTTTGTAAAGAAAAAGAGACACTTCCTCGGGTTTCTTCAAAAACTTTTGATGTTTATCCTAGTTTTCTAAGACCTTCTATAATCTGTCTAGTTTGAATTTCTAGAGAAGCAAGAGGATTTCAATAATTTCTATGATCTTCAGGAGTCACTTCAAGAGCAATTGGATTTCGGGTAGATATATGAACTAAGCTAGTTGAATGAGGAAGATGGGTTAATAACTCAGATGGATTTGAGGGTGAAGGTTCAACATGAGAAACTTAAAATATTAAAGAGATAGATCTCGAAGGGGATATGGAAGTTGTATGTGACACTAAGGGGAAATTTGGTATCTTAGAAAGGATAATATTTTTCTTGTGAGATATTTTTTCCATTCATAGTCCAATGAAACTCCTTATAGTGCTAAAAATTTTGATGCGAAAAATCAACCATGATCAACATTTGAGAAATCACCTGGTCATAGCCCCAATTAGACTGTTTTCCATTTGGGATGGTGATTTTGATTGGTTAAATTGGTCCAACTATCCTTTGTAATTTCACTTCAACGAATGGAAACTTGTCGTGAGGGTGGAATTGAATGTGCAAGGCAAAAGGAGATATAAATAATACAAGGATTTAATCTAATTAATCTAAATACTAAATCTACTTATTAATATAAATTTCTTGGCACTATATGTATGTGAAAAAGGATAATATAAATAAACAAAGACTTATATCATAAGTTTGTTAACTGATATCGCCTAACTTTAAAAGAGAATACAATTTATTTAAATAATTAAATGAATTGAAATAGTTTCCAGCATTCACATACAACTTCAAAAAAACAATGTCTTTTACAATCACAACTGATCAATAATAATCAATTTCATCATTAGATACTAAATCATAACATCAATTTAATGATTTCAGTAAGAAAATAAGGAAACAAAGTGACAAGTAATAATAGACAAAATCGTGACAATTCAATTGATATATTAAGAAAATAATGGTACATTTGTGCAAAGTGTATTTTCTTGCTCAAAATCAAAACCCCGATTACAATGCCATGACCTAGTTTAAATAACTGTTGCGAAATATGAAACATAAATTTTTTCTCAATTTTCTCAATAATAAAATTTAAATTTAGCAAAATAAGAGTCAATTTAGATGCATTGATAGAAATAAACCTTAAACATGTGGATAAGCTTCCACATAATAATCACAATTGTTTTCCAATGAGAATATATTTCCAAAAGGTCAGAAAGTTCTGAGGTAGCATTGAGTCAGATGTTGACTTGCTAGTTATAAAATTTTGCTTCAATAGCTAGAATTTCAAGGATTATTCTCTAGTTGAGCAATTTTGTCATTTTGAGGTAGCTTTGAGGTTTCACCATGTACTCCCAAATTGAATCCAGGTTGAATAATCCAAATTTAAGCAGGAACACAATAGAATACATATATAAACATGGACACAAAGATGAAACATAAATATGACTTCATTTAATTAATACCATAGACTGAAATATTCTTATATACAGAATGGAAATAAACTAGCTTGGGTGATGGTAGCTTATCTCTGAGAAGAGATGTGGTGGCTACATGCCTCTGATCTCGTTACTGTTGGGAATACTGAGAGGGGGATGAACCAATATTTCTTTTCAATTGTTATTTTTTACCAATTAGATTCTTCACAATTTAAAAAAAGAAGTGTATAATAATAATATTATTAAGGATCAAGTATATCTTCAATCCTTTTTCAAATAATTGAGTAAAATAATTATGTGAGGGCACCAAACCTTTATGCTTCAGGCACCAATTTGTTTCCAAGCACCAACTTGGACTTTGGTGAGGCTCTTACCTCTAGGGCTTCGACCCTATCTATTCCAAGGCACCAACCTTGCTTCTACGGGCTCCTAGCCCAAGGACACCAATCCTTCATCCTTCTTTAATAAAATGAGCTATGTATTTGCTTGATTATTTCCTACAAAATTCTTCACTTTTCATTGCTTCAATTGTCTTAAACATTGTCCAATGTTCTTCAATTTTTATGTCTTCATCATTGACTACATATGTCCTCACTGTAAGCTTGATAATGCCACCATAGTCACTGCATCACTGAAAATTCACAGGATGAACTGAATGCTCTTGTTAGGATGTAGCTATCTCCTCTTCACATGTCAAACCTCAGTCATAAGACATAGGTATGATGATCTAAGATAGTCCTTAGTATCTGAGCCACATCAAAGGTCCAAAGTAATGTTTTCTATAGATTCAAGGGCATTCTTAGAAGGTCCAAGCCAAAGATGAAGCACTAAAATCGATTATGGTGAGTCCAAGAAAAATCACAGTGAGTCGCTGAAGAAGGATATGCTATTTGTTTCGATCCACAATAGGTCTGAGGGTGAGCAAGATAGCACAGGTTTGTTGAGATTATAGGTTCGAGCCACTGTACTAATCCAGGATACTATAATATAAGAAATATGAACTACTGTAATCTATATAGGTTTGAGGCACGGTGCTGATTCAAGTCACTATAATATAAGAAATATGAATTAATGTGATCTATACAGGTCCGAGGCACTGTGCTAATCCAAGTCTTCTTTCCTAAGCTAGCTATGATTTTCTACAGTTAGGTTTTGTTCCAGCAAATGATCCGAATTTTTCAACCCTTGACACAGATCACCCAAACATATTAATCCTTAAACTCCTTCTCCTCGGCCTTCTTCAGTTCACGAGTTGTGAACTTCTTGTTGCCCTGTATTCTGAATTTTCTTCCCCAAGTTAATCTTAGAGAATGAGGGTTGTATATCATATAAATAGAGATTTTTCATGCCAAATGGAAAGGTATGTTAAGGCATCCAATATGAGTAGGCAAAGTGAGGTCGGCTCAATGAATATATATACCTCTTGAATTAAAAATTCAAATTCTCCCTAACCACCAGGAATTTGGAGGCATGTGAGGGCTCATTGGAAAGAGGAAACAATCCTCTTTCAGATGGTGTAAGGCTCATTGTGAAAAAGTGACTCTAATATGGTGGAAAAAGTTTTTTTATGACTGGTCATTTATATGAGCAAAAATGGAGGTAGGGTAGAGTGTAGACTTCTTTATGTAGTCCTCCATTGTCCAAATGATCATATTAAGCATGGTCATTTATCATCGTCTAGCATCATATTTCCATCAATGAAAACCTTGCTTAAAAATCTCCTCCTTTTTCATTGGATTGCAATATTATTTTTCTTCTATCCTCCTTTGACATCAATGGCAATGGGGGTGTCAATGTGATCCCCCTATCATGCTACTGTTTTTAATGTGATGCAAGAGCAATGAACCCCATATTTTGGCGAAGATACTCAAATGCTTCTCATGGAAGGGGTTTTGTAAAGATATCTGCATTTTTCTCTTTTGTATTGGCGTATTTCAACTTGATATTTTGTTCAACAACTTGTTCACAAAGAAATTGATATTTAATTTGAGTATGTTTGGTCTTTGAGTGCATCATTGGATTCTTTGAAAGACTGATGGTGCTTGTGTTGTCACAAAAATAGTAATTAGTTGCTTAGTTTCTATGTTGACATCCTTCAAGGCTTCCTTCATCCATAGAATTTGTGTACAACAATCAACAACAACTACATATTCAGCTTCAAATGTAGAAAGAGATATAGATGATTGCTTTTTGCTGAGCCAAGATAAAAGACAATCTCCCATAAATAATGCATTTCCACTGGTACTTTTTCGATCATCCACGCTTCCGGTCTAATAATCATCAGAGTAAGCAATCACAATAAGAGTTGAACTCTTGGGATATCAAAGACTAATATCAAAGACTGAAATCAGTCGTTTCTTTCAGATATCTGAGAATTCTCTTCACAGCTGCCAGATGGGATTGTTTAGGACTTGACTGAAATCTTGCTACCATTCCCACGACTTGCATAATATCTAGTCTTGTAGTAGTTAAGTATAGGAGAGTTCCAATTATTGACTTGTAAAGAGTCGCATCTATGAGAGGGATTTCATCATATTTACTTAATTTACATTCTGTGGTCATCGGTGTGCTCATAGGTGCACAATATTCCATCCTATATATTTTGAGCATGTCTTTAAGGTATTTTTCTTGAGATATAAACATGCCTGCAGAGGTTTGAGATATTTATAGCCCAAGAAAGTAAGACAACTCCAATCATTGACATTTCGAATATTTTGGACATATTTAGAGCAAATTCATGGCTCATCTCATCATCATTACTAGCAAATATTAGATCATCAACGTATGCAAGAGTGATCAGAAGTTTTTCCTTGTCCATCTTCATGTAGATATTGCTACTTGATACTCCTTTTTTGAAACCTTCTTGTTGCAGATAGTGATCCAAATTTGCATACCATGCTCTAGGGACTTTTTTTTAATCCATACAAGGCATTTTTCAGCTTGCATACAAAATCTTTCCCTTCGACAAGATCAAATCCTTCTAGTTGCTCCATGTAAACTTATTCCTTGAGATCTCCATTCAAAAATGTTGATTTTACATCCATTTGATAAACCTTGAATCCTTTTGAGCAATTAAATTCCAAAATCATTCTTATGGCTTCCAATCGAGCTACTAGTGCAAAGGTTTCTTTGAAGTCAATTCCTTCAAATTGCTAATATTCTTTGAAAACAACTCTGGCTTTATTTTTTATAATTTTTCCATCCTCATTCATCTTTTTTCTGAATACCCATTTTGTTCCAATTATATTTTTATTTTGTGGGCGAGGTACCAACTCCCAAGTCCCATTTTTTTGATTTGATACATTTCTTCTTCCATGGCCTTTATCCAATGAGGATCTTTACTTACTTAAGGAAAATTTTCAGGTTCTATTAATGATAAGAGAGAAACATCATCTTTTCTTGGAGTGTTTATCATCCTTCTTCAAGTTTGGATTCCTTCATCTATATTCCCAATAATTTTTTCTTATGGATGATGTTTTTGAAGGAGTTTGTGAAGGTTCACTTTGTGGCTCTTCATATTTTCAGGTTCTTCTTCACTCTCTTCAAGGAAGGGCTCAACTTCATGATCCTCAATTTTCTTTTCTATAATGCCTTCATCAATCTTCACATCAATGCTTTCCACTATTTTCTGTAGACAGTTGTTGTAACATTTGTAAGCTTTTCTCCTTGTGGAATACCCAAGGAATATTCCTTCATCAACCCGAGAATCAAATATTCCTGGTGATTCATCATTGATTTTTATGAAGCATTTGCTTCCAAAAATCCTAAAATAATTTACTGTAGCAAGTCTCTTTCCATAATTCACACAGAGTCTTTCCATTATTTGGTCTTAGTTGGGTTCGATTTAAGGTATAAACTTTCGTCCCAACTCCTTCCCTCCAAAAATTTGGTTGAAAATCAGCTGCTAGTAGCATTGTCCCTGCCATTTCTTGAATAGTTCGGTTTCTTCTTTCAACTACTCCATTTTTCTTGGGATTCCTAGCAGCGGAGAGTTCTCTTTCGATTCCATGTTCTTTACATAATTAATCAAATTATTTTCAGGTGAATTCTCCTCCTTTATCTGTTCTAAGACATTTAATCTTGGAATATTTCTAATTTTCAACAAGAGATTTAAGATTCCTAAAACATTCAAATGCTTCGGATTTATATTTTATGAAATATACCCACATCATTCTAGTATAGTCATCAAAAAATAAAGAAAAGTACCTTTCACCTTGAAGAGTTGAAGTTCTATTTGACCCACATAAATCTGCATGAATGATCTCCAAAGGTTTTGATGTTGAAAAATCCTTAGTTTTGTGGCTGGTTCTAGTTTGCTTTCCATGCTGGCATGGCCCACATATAACTTGAACTGGGTTGAACATCTTAGGAATGTCCCTTACTGATATTAATCAAGTTGTCAAAACTTTTGTGGCCCAATCACTTATGCCATAACCAGCTTTCATCTGTTTGACTCAAGTAACATTTATCTCCTTGGATTTTTCTTAGAATGTAAACGTTATGTGGTGTTCTTACTCCTTTTGCCACAAGTTCTACCAAGGATGAGTCTCATATTTCAAAACTTTTAGTATTAAAGACAACATTATGTCCTTGATCACAAATTTGGCTAACACTTAAGAGATTGTGTTTGAGTCCCTCAACTAGCAAGGTATTTCCAGCCTTTCCTTGTCCATTAATGATAGTAGTTGTTCCTTTTCCAGTGATCTTAGCAGATCCACTTCCGAAAGATACATTTTCATTATTTTTTTTAATGAGACAAACTTATTTTGGTCACCTGTCATATGTATAGAGCATCCACTATCCACGAACCAATGATTCTCATCACTATGAGCACATAGAGCTAGGCCACATTTATTTGTATTAACATTCACCTTTTTAGCTTCCTCCTTTTTGAGTGGGAAATTTTTCTCATTATGACTATGGTTATTGCATGATAAACAAGTTGGATCAAACTTAGCCAATGGATCAAAAGAATTGTAAGTATTAATTTGTCCTTTCTCTTTAGGATCATGTAGTTTGTTTGTTTGATCTTTCAATCTTGGTGCTTCATTTTTATAAGCCTTGCAGTGCTTAGCTTAGTGAACAAAGTGCTTATAATAGTAAAAATACCCAAGAAATATAGTTTGGTACCTGTTGTAAGAGCCATAACTTGAATCAACATTCTTCCTTGGAGTTGCTCTTCCTTCATTTCTTGTGTTGGAGATGGGCCTTTGTTCTTGACAAGATACATTTTCCTCTTTTGGATGGCAAGAGAGTACATTGGCATATATCCTTGTATTATCCTTAGTACTTGAAGATTCTCCTTGGAAACCAATCCCAGATTTGTCACATTGAGGTTTTTGACTATTAAGGATGTTATCAAGTGTTTGAGAGCTTTGCCAACTCTTTTTGACTTACTCCAACTCCTTCCTTAGATATACTATTTCAACTTCACGTTTTTCACAGAGATATTCCTTTTCTTTTAGCTTATTGTTCAATAACTCTTCCCTTCTTTTTGCTTCCTCTTTTTCTATTTTGAGAGAAACGATATTATTTCGTAAATTCTCATTCTCTTCAATGGAAATTATTAGTAGGTCTTCCATATTTCCTCCACCTTCTAGTTCTGAATCATCATCATTTGTGAATTCCATGAATAATACTTCTTTGCTTCCAACATAGTCATTTTCTTCATCTGATGAATCATCTCCTTTATTGTGATGAGGGAAATTTCTAGATGATTTCTTATTGATGACTACAAATTCATCTTCATCGAACTCATCTTGTTTGGAGAAGAATTTTTCTTATTAAAATTTTTCTTTTTGCATGCCATCCTTTTAAAATCCTCTTCATCATCACTATAATGTTTATGAGAACATTTTGCAGCATAATGACCTATTCTACCACATTTGAAACAAATAAGAGGGCACTTACCTTTTATCTTAGATCCCTTTTCCTCTTTTTATTGATTTTGAGGCTTTGAATGCTACTTCTTTGGAATTTCGAATTCCTTTTCTCATTTCATAAGCAATGAGGATTCCATGAAGTTAATCCATATTGAGTGTATCTAGATCCTTCATTTCTTTTATGGCACTTACTTTGGAGCCAAATTTGTCAGGAAGAGACCTTAGGATTTTTTGAACAATAGTGCTTTCTTCAATATTTTCTCCCAACCCTTTAAGAGAGTTAACCACTTTAGCTACTCAGAGGAAGTATGATGCAATATCTTCTCCATCATCCATTTTCAAACTCTTGAATTTTCTTCTATATGTTTGAAGATTTTCCTTCTTAACTTTGGAGTCCCCATCATATAGGGAAACCAACTTTTTGTTGCTCCTAGAGACAACCTTGAGTTGCAAAAGACCAGTGCCTTGGACATCTTAAAAATCAGAGGTTGAATGTGAACAATTTTATAAAATGCCTCTGACAAAATATGGAATAGTTAAGTCCCTATATTAATAGTGTAGTCCCTTATTATGTTAGTGTAGCCCCCCTTATTATTATTGTTGTACCCCTGTAACCCCCATATTGTTATTATTGTGCCCTTTCATTATTATTGTTAGGCCGACTAGGGTTACATTTGTTATAAAATTAAATATTACAGAGCAATGCAACATATAAAATATGCGGAAAACACAAGCACACAAAACACATAAAACCAAAGAGACACAGAACAGCCTATTTTGGGCTACGTCCACCCCGAACAGCCAGTCCTTCCTTTCTATTATCTAGCAAAAAATGAGGAGACACAACCTACAGCAGATCCACTATAATATCCTTTGTTCTCTCTCACAGTCTCCCTATCTGTTTCTTGCTCTGAGAATACACACACAATACACGGCCGCAATACAATACCCTCATAAAAGCGAGGGGTTGCCTTCTAGGGCAAAAAACCCTAAACTAAGCATAAATTCTACCGTCAGATCATCTGCCTAATGAATGGCCTAGATTGACTAGAAATTACTATACTTTTACAAGGAAATTTTACATCTGTTTTTAGCTTCGGGGGCACTGGCTCCATAAAGTCGCAGCTGCCCCCCCCCCCCGGACCCCCTAGGCAACGTTTAATTACGGGCGGCGTTTCCGCCCCATTAAGGTATAGGGGTCCAATGCTGTGGTACAAAATAAACAAGATAATCAGGCTCCACACCCAACATGTTGGAAATATGATGCAATGTGTTGTCCTTGATGGCAACCTACTTGATGAAGTTGTCCTTGATGGAAACTGACTTGATGAGTTGTCTCTGGATAGCAACCTATGTGTTAAAGATGTAAGAATGATGTATCTACAGTGCAGTTCAGATGTGACAGAGAAAAAGAAGTCCAGTATGTGCCGGAGAAATGATAAATATAATATGTCACAATGTATACGTGCTTTTGTAAAGGCCAAGTTGCGTATACACGCGGATAAGTACATCCCAAGTCGCGTATGCCCTTTTGCGCCCCAAAATTATAATTCCAAGGGGCATTACCATGGTTTTGGCACACAGTATTGAGCGTTGTATGGTTTATTTGATTCCGTCCAAGAATACCATCGGAAGTTGTGTGGTTTTGACTCATGGTATTGGTAAAAGCTAAATCTATTTAAGGAGAAGAAGATCATAGTGCAAGGTGTGCATGTGTAAGGGTTGTTGATGAATAAATTTCTCTAAGGAATATCTGCATGGATGAACTCTGTTCTTAATTGATATATCTGAATCTATGATGCACCCATGGATATAATGATGGTTCAAAATCTCTAGATCTGACGATGATGAATCTCTGGTTTGATCGACTGACGAAATCATGAAGAACTGGCGCAAGTTTGCTGAAGAAAATGAACAAATCTGGGTAAGTTTTATAGATCTGGTCTGTTCTACAAAATTTATTTTTACAGATATATACGCTAGTTGGTTTCAGAAAAATCGCATATATACGCGGGTTCTCTTCATGAAAAGCGCGTATGGCAGTTAGGGTTTCTGAAGAATAAAATACACAGAAGTATACGCAAGTTGGTATGCAGGAAAGCGCGTATCTACGCGGCTTCGGTGAAGAAAAGTAGCATATGCTATGTGAATTAATGAATTTTCAAGGTTGAGTTTGTATCTACATATATATTCTGAAGTCTGGTTTATTTATGAGATTCTGGTTACAGTGGTCTCACTGTTCTGTTTGAAGTATTGGGCAAAGTATGTTTATTGATGTTAAGTGAAGGGTTGTGTTGAAGCTATTGGATCCAGTATGAAAATTGATGAAACGTGGTCAGGAGTAGATCTGGGGGTTGAAGCCTTCAGTATGAAAGAATAAGCTTTCTGTCAGTAGATGCTGGTGATTGATTTCAGGGGGTCGAAGGTCCCTTCCAGGAGAGGCTGGTAAACGAGATCAGGGGGTTGGAGCTCCCTTCCAGTTGTAGCTGGAAAACGAGAGAAGGTTGCAGCCTTCTGCAGGTAGAAGCCTGCGTACTGGTATGAGTCTACATCAGTACTATGTTGTAAAATGTTTTCTATATAATAAATATTGAAAATAGAGATGACAACAGCAGTGGTTTTCTCCCGAATTGGGTTTCCACCTTAAATATTGGTGTTCATGTGTGTGATGCTTTATTTTGTTGATTACTTCTCATAATATGATACATAACTGATAAATCTGGTTATAATATTGCTTTTGAAAATTTTCTCTAAATCTGGAAAGTTAAATCAGTATACGCTAGTTTCCTTCTGCATTTCCACGTGCATACGCTAGTTCCATTCATAAAAACCGCGTATGGAAATTTTCTCAAAAGAAAAATTTGAACTTATATTATAAGCTCTAAATACTAATCCACCCCCCCCTCTCAGTATTTTTCCCAACAATTGGAATCAGAGCAGGTCCTTCTGAAAAAGCTTAGCCGCTAGAAGGAAGATCAATCAAGATGAGCAATCAAGAAGGAACAACATCTATCAGGCCTCCGCTCTTCAACGGAAACAATTTAATCTTCTGGAAAACAAGGATGAGATCCTATCTTCAATCTCTAGGAGTAGATGTATGGGCTATGGTTGAAGGAGGATATCAATATCCAGCCGCAACACCAACAGATCCAACGAAAAGAAAGAATTATGAAACAAATGCAAAGGCGGTCAATGCTCTATTGGGAAGTCTAACTGAATCAGAATTTTTCAAAGTCATGCAGCTGGATACAACAAAGACAATATGGGACAAAATCATTCTAAGTTATGAAGGTGATGCAAAGGTAAAAAGTGCTAAACTCCAAATTCTCAGAATTCAATATGAGAATCTAAAAATGCATAATGAGGAGAGCATTGCCAAAAAAAATTTACGTCTTAATGATATTGTAAATCGTATGAGAAATCTGGGAGAAAAAATAACTGAATCTACTTTGGTTGAGAAAGTTTTAAGATCACTAACGGAAAAATTTGAGTCAAAATTTTCTGCTCTTGAAGAAAAGCAGGATCTTCAAAATATTACTGTGGTGCAACTTCATGGAAAACTAACTGCATGTGAAATGAGAAGAGGAGGACCATCTGAAGTCAAAGAAGTTGTCTTTAGGGCTTCTAAAAAAGGGAAATAAGTACAAGAGACAGAAGGATCAGGGTATATCTCAGAAGAAGATGAGGTAAATTTTGTAAAGAAACTCCAACTTGGCACAGGACGGTTCAGAGGTAAGCTTCCTTTCAAATGTTTTGCTTGTGGAAGAGTTGGTCATTATGTTGCTAAGTGTCCTTACAAAGAAACACATGGAAAAGGGAAGGAAGTAGCAAGAAGGAATAAGAATCGGTTTAGCACTAGAAAAAGTTACTATACTCATGAAGACAGTGATGGGTTATCTGACAGTGAGGAAGAATGTGAACAAGATCTTAGACTTCTCATGGCATTTGAAAAAGAATCTAGAGAAGAAAAAGATACTTTTATGGATGCTTTATAGGAAAATGATTTTATTTATGAATTCAATCAACTCAAAATATGATTATAAGAAAGTAAAATATGCTTAGAAGAAAGTAAAATATCCATAGAAACTCTGAAAAATCAGCTTGAAGAAAAGGAGAAACACAATGAGAAATTAGAATGTGAAATAGTAAGTCTAAGAAAAGAAATTGAGAAAGTGAAGACTTTGAATCTTAGATTTGCTAAAGGATCTGAAACCTTAGATGATATTATCAATGTACAACGTTCTGCTTTTATAAAGACACGTCTTGGATATATCGGAGAATCTTCTCAGACTTCAGCACCAAATTATCTAAAAGCAGCTACAGCCAGTATCCAAAATTCTGCCACTCAGCAAGGGAATAAAGAATCTTCACAGGTAAAGCATGACCAGCTCAATTCAAAGAACACTAACAAGAATACCTTCCAAAGAAACACCAACCAACAGGTAAATTCAAGTAGAAGATTTCATAATAGCAGAAATTTCTTCTTCAATGGACAATGTTTCTCATGTCACAATTTTGGTCATAAAGTTGTTCAATGTGTTGCATATAAAACCATCATGACAAGAGAATCAAGAAAGAAAAGGATGGATTTTGGAACAAAGAAGAATACCTCTAACAACTTTTCTCGTCTTCAAGATGAAGTTGAATGTGCTTATTGCAATAAATTTGGCCATAACGAATCTGAATGCAGGAGCAAAGTCCAGCCAAAAGAGCATTTTCCTTCAAACACCAAAGTATGGAAAAAGAAGGAATTACAGGTTGAAAATTGTGGCATAGCTTTATTTGCAGAAGGTGAAGAAAATCAATGGTATATTGATAGTGGATGCTCAAAACACATGACAGGTGACAAAAACAAACTTCTTGCATATAGTGCTCTGGAAATAGAAAAGAATGTTACATTTGGAAATGATACTCCTGCTGTCATTAAGGGAAAATGGTATGTTTTTCTAAAAGAAAAGGTGAAAGCTAATAATGTCATGTATGTGGATGGATTAAAGCATAACCTGTTAAGTGTAAGTCAAATGTGTGATCAAGGAACTGAAGTTTTCTTTAGTTCAAAAGAATGTGTGGTACATGATCTTGATACAGGTAAAACAATTATAAAAGGAAACAGAACTCCAAGCAATCTGTATGTATTGAAGAACTGCAAAGAACAATGTTACTTGAGTAAATCTTCAGAAAACTGGCTATGGCATAGAAGGTTGGGGCATCTGAGCTTCTCTCAAATCAACAAATCAAGCAGACTTAAAGTTGTTCATGATCTTCCCAATATTACTCTACCTGAAAGTATCATATGAAAATCTTGCCAATTCGGTAAGCAAACCAGAGTGCAATTTAATGCCAAGGAAGGATCATCAAGTAAGCCTCTTGAACTCATTCATACTGACATATGTGGACCTGTGAGGAAAAATTCACCACGTGGTGAACAATACTATATCCTATTTATTGATGATTTCTCTAGAATGTGTTGGATTGGGTTGATTAAACACAAAGATGAAGCATTTGAGAAATTTCAGATCTTCAAAGCACTGGTTGAAAATGAATTAGATCTAAAAATCAAGTGTCTTAGATCTGATCGAGGAGGAGAATATACGTCAGATGAATTCTTTGAATTTTGTGAACAACATGGCATAAAAAGACAGTTTTCTGTAGCTGGCACTCCACAAAAAAATGGCGTAGTAGAAATAATGAATAGAACAGTTCAACAAATGGCTAGAGCTATGCTTGATGATTCTAGAACACCTGACACATTCTGGGGAGAAGCAGCACATACAACAGTAAATATTCTTAACAAGGCACGTGTTCGTGTAAATAGTGATAAAACTTCATATGAACTCTGGTATGGTAATCCTCCCACTGTGAAGCATTTTAGAGTTTTTGGAAGAAAATGTTTTATCAAAAATAATGATGAAAAACTTGGAAAGTTTGAACCCAGAGCAGATGAAGAAATACTTCTTGGTTACTCCTCTAGGAGTAGAGCATATAAATGTTACAATAAAAGACTTCGGAAGATTGTTTAATGTATTGATGTTGTTATTGATGAGTCTCCTGTAGCTCCAAAAGAAGAAAAACAAACAATAGATGAAGACGATGATGACATATATCCTTATACATCAAATAGAAATGATATAGACAGTGAACCCAATGAAGAACCTGAAGATGATTTATCTAAAAAAGCTCCATCCAGATATGTTCAAAAGAATCATCCAAAATCTCAAAATTTGGGAGAAAAGGGATTAGGTGTACAAACAAGGAGGAATCTTGTGGGATCTTCTAGCTATCTGGCATTTCTATCCACTATTGAACCACACAATGTCAATCAAGCTAGCAAAGATGAATGTTGGATTCAAGCCATGAATGAAGAGCTTGATCAAATTGAAAAGAATCACACTTGGGAATTAGTACCAAGACCTCGGGACAAAAATGTCATTGGAACCAAATGGATATTCAAAAACAAGTTAAATGAGAATGGGGATGTTATAAGAAATAAAGCTAGACTTGTTTGCAACGGGTATGCTCAACAAGAAGGTATAGACTTTGAAGAAACTTTTGCTCCTGTAGCCAGACTTGAAGCCATAAGAATGTTTCTTGCTTTTTCAAGCTTCCAACAAATCAAAGTTTATCAAATGGATGTTAAATCTGCTTTTCTCAATGGTGATCTAGAAGAAGAAGTTTATATAGAACAACCAAAAGGATTCATTTTTGGAAATGATGAAAAACTTGTTTGCAGACTTAAAAAGGCTCTATATGGTCTCAAACAAGCTCCAAGGGCATGGTATTATCGTCTTGACAAATATCTTCATCAACAAGGATTTTCAAAGGGGTCTGCTGATAGCAATTTATACACCAAAACTAAAAATGATAAACTATTGATTGTGGTTGTATATGTTGAAGATATCATTTTTGGAAGTAATGAAGAATCTATGAGTCAGAAATTTGCTTCTGATATGCAGCAAGAATTTGAAATGTCTTTACTTGGGGAACTAACATTCTTTCTTGGCTTGCAAGTACAACAAACAACAGATGGCATATTCTTATCACAAGCAAAATATCTTAAGCAAATTCTGAAGAAGTATGGCATGGAAGAATGAAAACCTGTAAGTACACCAATGATAACCAGATGTAATCTTAGTTCTCATGATGATTCTCCCACGGTGAATCAACCAGAATACAGATCGATGATAGGAAGTCTACTTTATCTCACTGGGACTAGACCAGACATTATGCATGCAATTGGGATTGTTGGACGATTCCAAGCTAATCCAAAAGAGTCTCACCTTCAGGCTGTCAAAAGAATATTCAAATATCTACAAGGAACTCAAGACTTTGGACTATGATATCCAAAGAATGTTGATCTCACTCTTCATGCTTACACTGATGCAGATTGGGCTGGAAATGTTGATGATCGGAAAAGCACTAGTGGTGGTGCATTCTATATGGGGCCCCGGTTAGTATCTTGGTTCAGTAAGAAGCAAAGCTCTATTGCCTTATCTACAGCAGAAGCAGAATATGTGGCTGCCACATCATGTTGCACTCAACTTCTTTGGATGATGCAAACCTTACAAGACATTCAAATCAAATGTTCACCTCCTATCTCCATTATGTGTGATAATACAAGTGCCATCAGTATCTCAAAGAATCATGTTATGCATTCCAATACCAAGCACATTCCCATCAAGTATCACTTCTTACGTGAACAAGTGTTTGAACAAAAGGTGAAGTTGGAGTATGTTCCTTCCAAAGAACAAGTTGCTGATATATTTACCAAACCTTTACCTAGGGAAGCATTTGAATATCTCAGACAGAAGCTGGGAGTAGTCTCTACCATGCAGAAGATCAGATCTACTTGAATTTATAAGATTAAATTTGATACGCGGATTTCCTGAAGGACAATCGCGTATATACGCGAGTTTATACACAGAAAACCGCGTATGAGTGTTCGCTGACAAAAATTTTCTGGGTCAGCATTCTTCAGCACAGTTGCAGTGTTGTTGGGTCTCTTTGGTGATGTTCCAGCTCTCATATTTATGTTTCATTCTCTAATGCTTCTGATGAAGATGCCTTGATGATTTACTGTTGAAAGTGTTCAGGATGCACAGGCTAAGGGGAAGCACTGGTCATGTGGAAAGGATGCATTGTTGGCATTCTAATTATTTGTTGTAGTCTAATCTCATGCTTGAGAATCTTTGATCTTGATTGTATAAGTCATTTCTGTAATTTGATGAAAAAGGTCATGTTGAGACCCATGATGTAAAAAATGTAACATTCAGTCATGCAAAGACTTATTCCATTTTGTAAACCCACTTGGTTGGGTAATTGAGTCAAACTTGTAAATCCACTTGGTTGGATCATTGATGTAAGTATGAGTCCTTGGTGATAGGAAAGGTCAAACTAAGTTGAGTTATAGAGTCATGTACTTCATTAAATATTATGTTTGAAGATGCAACATGATCTCAGGGGGAGCATGGTATTGTCGGTACAAAGGATCTTGATCTAACCTTTGCCCTTGATGTCAAAGGGGGAGAATGTTGTTGCTGAATGTATTTCTGGTTATGGTTTCCATCAAGTCCAAAGGGGGAGATTGTTGGCAATATGATGCAATGTGTTGTCCTTGATGGCAACCTACTTGATGAAGTTGCCTTTGATGGAAACTGACTTGATGAGTTGTCTTTGGATAGCAACCTATGTGTTAAAGATGTAAGAATGATGTATCTACAGTGCAGTTCAGATGTGACAGAGAAAAAGAAGTCCAGTATGTGCCGGAGAAATGATAAATATAATATGTCACAATGTATACGTGCTTTTGTAAAGGCCAAGTTGCGTATACACGCGGATAAGTACATCCCAAGTCGCGTATGCCCTTTTGCGCCCCAAAATTATAATTCCAAGGGGCATTACCATGGTTTTGGCACACAGTATTGAGCGTTGTATGGTTTATTTGATTCCGTCCAAGAATACCATCGGAAGTTGTGTGGTTTTGACTCATGGTATTGGTAAAAGCTAAATCTATTTAAGGAGAAGAAGATCATAGTGCAAGGTGTGCATGTGTAAGGGTTGTTGATGAATAAATTTCTCTAAGGAATATCTGCATGGATGAACTCTGTTCTTAATTGATATATCTGAATCTATGATGCACCCATGGATATAATGATGGTTCAAAATCTCTAGATCTGACGATGATGAATCTCTGGTTTGATCGACTGACGAAATCATGAAGAACTGGCGCAAGTTTGCTGAAGAAAATGAACAAATCTGGGTAAGTTTTATAGATCTGGTCTGTTCTACAAAATTTATTTTTACAGATATATACGCTAGTTGGTTTCAGAAAAATCGCATATATACGCGGGTTCTCTTCATGAAAAGCGCGTATGGCAGTTAGGGTTTCTGAAGAATAAAATACACAGAAGTATACGCAAGTTGGTATGCAGGAAAGCGCGTATCTACGCGGCTTCGGTGAAGAAAAGTAGCATATGCTATGTGAATTAATGAATTTTCAAGGTTGAGTTTGTATCTACATATATATTCTGAAGTCTGGTTTATTTATGAGATTCTGGTTACAGTGGTCTCACTGTTCTGTTTGAAGTATTGGGCAAAGTATGTTTATTGATGTTAAGTGAAGGGTTGTGTTGAAGGCTGTTGGACCCGAGTATGAAAATTGATGAAATGTGGTCAGCGGTAGATCCGGGGGGTTGAAGCCTTCGAGTATGAAAGAAGAAGCTTTACGTCGGTAGATGCTGGTGATTGATTTCAGGGGGTCGAAGGTCCCTTCCAGGAGAGGCTGGTAAACGAGATCAGGGGGTTGGAGCTCCCTTCCAGTTGTAGCTGGAAAATGAGAGAAGGTTGCAGCCTTCTGTAGCTAGAAGCTGTTGTGTAACCAACTCCAAAAATAGAAGAAAAGAGATATCAACGCCTTAGAAATAAGCCACTTCGAGGGGGCAACCTCCAATACATTACATAAATGAACAATTCTTGGATGATCCAATTTACAAAACCTCCTTTCTATATATAGGAGTCCAAGGGGCCATAATGTAATCCTAGTGGGCCACAATGTAATCCTAGCCGACCTAACAATAATAATTTAAGGGCACAATAATAATAAAATGGGGGTTACAAGGGTACAATAATAACAATAAGGGGGTTACACTAACAACAATAAGGGACTATACTAGTAATATAGGGACCTAACATGCCCCTCTCCTTCAAAAAGTGTTGTCCTCAACGCTTGAGTAGCTCTGGGTGCTTCTGTATAAAATTATCATCCTCCCATGTAGAATCTTCAGTGGGTAAGTTCTTCCACTTGATGAGATACTCTGAAATTGATCGATTCCGTAGTTGTCGAGTTCTTGTTTCTGTGACCGCTTCAGGTTCCAATATGATTTTTCCTTCCTCATCAAGTTCTAGTAATATTGTTTGAACTGGAATATTTTCACCGATAACCTTATTTAAGCATGAAACATGGAAAATTGGATGTACTCGCGAAGAAGCAGGAAGCTCCAATTTGTATGCCATAGTACCAATCTTTTGCAACACCTTGTAAGGACCATAGTACTTTGGCGATAATTTATTATCCTTCTTTGCTTGCTTGAAGGACATTTGTTTGTATGGTTGTAGCCGTAAAAATACCCAATCTCCTACATCAAAACTTCTCTCGCTACGATGTTGATCTGCCTGTTGTTTCATTCGATTTTGTGCCAAATTCAGGTTATCCTTTAAGAGTTGTAGAACTTCTTGCTGATGCTCGATGTGATCTTCCACCGCTTGAACCTTCGAATTTTCCCTTAAAGATGATGTGATGGATGGTGGATGATATCCATAAAGTGCCATAAATGGGGTCATTTTTGCTGCAGTATGGAAGGAAGTGTTATACCACCATTCAGGAAGAGGTAACCACTTGACCCATTGTGTTTGTTTATCAGATACAAAACAACGAAGATATCCTTCCAAACATTTATTTACTATCTCACTTTGACCATCAGATTGAGGATGATAAGATGAGCTATGAGCTAATTGAGTACCCAAACAAGAAAATAACTCCGTCCAAAAATTTCCAGTAAAAATGGGATCTCTGTCACTTACAATAACCCTTGGGCTTCCATGTAGCTTTTGAATTCTGTCCATAAATGTAGTAGCAACTGCACTTGCTTTAAATGGATGAGATAATGCACAAAAGTGTGCATACTTGGTAAGCCTATCAACTACCACCATGATGACACTCTTTCCTTCGGACTTAGGTAAACCTGTGATAAAATCCATTGAAATCTCCTCCCAACGTTGACTTGGAATGAATAAAGGTTGTAGAAGTCCCGGGGTCTTAATTGTTTCCACTTTATTCTGCTGGCAAACCAAACATTCCACCACAAACTTTTGATTATCAGATTTAAGGCCATCCCAAAAAAATTCTTTCTTCACCATGTCGTAAGTTTTTAAAAATCCTGAGTGTCCTCCTAAAGGAGAAGTGTGCAATTCCAGAAGAATATTTTGTTTTAGTTGGGAATTCTTACAAATATATAAGTGATCTTTGTACCATAAGGAATCATTTTTCCAACTAAATGTATAAGATGTACTAGGATCTTGCTGCAACTTTTGAATGAGTTTCCATACATCTTTGTCCTTCTTCCATTCATCTCTTGATTCGGTTATCCAATCTAGTTGGATAATAGAAATGGCACAAAGAAATGCTTCCACCTCTTCATTCTTTCTTGAGAGTGCATCTGCAACAACATTAAGCATTCCTTTTTTGTAGATTATTTCAAAGTAATAACCCAACATATTTGTGACCCATTTTTTCTGCTCTTCTGAAGATAGTATTTGTTCCAAAAAGTGTTTAAGACTATCATGATCATTTTTTACCTTGAAGTGTCTTCCCATTAGGTAAGTTCGCCATTTCTTTAGTGCATGCAGTATTGATAACATTTCCTTCTCATAAATAGGTTTCTGTAAATACTTTCCTTTGATTGGACGACTTTCAAAAGCAATGGGTCTTCCTTCTTGCATTAAAACAACACCAATTCCATTTCCTGAGGCATCACATTCCACAATAAAGGTTTTTGTGAAGTCCGGCATAGCTAAGACTGGTGCTAGGCACATTGCCTCTTTAAGATGTTCAAAGGCCTTAGTTGCTTTAGGAGTCCATGAAAATGCATCTTTCTTCAATAATGTTGTTAAAGGTGCTGCTATTCTCCCATAATTCTTAACAAACTTGCGATAATACCCTGTTAACTCGAGAAATCCTCGCAACTGCTTTATGGTTGTGGGGACTTTCCATTCCTTAATGGCTTTAATTTTGTTAGGGTCTACTTTAACACCCTCGTGAGATACAATATGATCCAGATATTCCACCTCTTGTACTCCAAAGAAATATTTGGATTTTTTTGCATATAATTGTTTCTCCTGCAATAGTTTGAGCACCATGTCAACATGTTCAACATGATCCTTCCAAGACCTGCTGTAGATTAGTATATCATCAAAAAATACTAGCACAAATTTTCTAAGGAAGGGTTTGAAAATGGAATTCATCAAACCCTTGAAATGTAGAAGGTGCATTGGTAAGGCCAAAAGGCATGACCAAAAATTCATAATGACCCTCATGAGTTCGAAATGTTGTTTTTGGAATATCTTCAGTCTTCATTCTAATTTGATGATATCCTGAACGAAGATCCAACGTGGTAAAATAAATTGCTCCATGTAATTCATCCAATAATTCATCAATCACAGGAATGGGAAATTTGTCTTTAATGGTGAGCTTATTGAGCTCCCTATAATCTAGACACATTCGCCATGATCCATCCTTCTTGTGTACCAATACTACAGGAGAAGAGAAAGAACTTTGACTGGGTTGAATTATACCCGCCTCTAACATTTCTGCAATCATACGTTCAATTTAGCTCTTTTGGAAGTAAGGATATCTATAAGGCCTGATGTTTGGAGGAACACTTCCTGGAATCAAATGAATAGCATGATCATGATCATGAATAGGTGGGAGTCATTTGGGAGTTTCAAACACCTTGGAATGATTGTCCAAGACTTGTTGGAGATCTGCAGAAATAGATGATTTTGATGTTGGAACTTCTAGTGAGCATAATTGTGCAATTACGCCTCGCTGTTCTTTCTTTAGAAGCTTTGTCATGACATTAGAGCTTATTATCCTTCCTGGCTTCCCCGCAATACCCCGTAATTCAACTTCCCTTCCTTCTGAAAAAAATTTCAAGAAAAGTTCTTGAAAATTAAAAGCTACCGTCCCCAAAGATTGTAACCATTGTACTCCTAGTACAACATCAGCACCTCCCAAAGGAATGGAAAGCATTGGACTAGTCAATACATATTCCCCCATGGTTAGCTTGATATTATGGCATTTTCCAGAGCAATTTATAGTTCCTCCATTTGCAACCATCACTTGACATTCTGGTGTTGGGTATAGGAAACAATTTAATTCCTTGGCTACTTTACAATGAATAAAATTATGGGTGCTACCTGAATCAATCAAAACTATTACCCTTTTCTTCTTGATTTGTCCTTCTATCTTGAGATTTTGAGGAGTGGTAATTCCTGCTAGTGCATTACACGATATGGTCAGATTCATTTCTTCCTCTTCTAGGGTTGGTTCTCAGTGTATATCCTCTTGTTAATTTTCTTCTTCCTCTTCACAATCTATGTAAAATAATTTCTTCTCAGCACACTTATGACCTTTAGTGTATTTTCTATCACAACTGTAGCAAAGCCCTTTTGCTCTTTTTTCTTCGAATTTTTGTGGTGTCAACCTTGTAGGTTGTGCAAATATAGACGTAGCAACACTTCCTTCTTTATATAATTGAGTGGTAGGCTTCCTTGTTGCCATAATTTTACATTCAACTTTTCTTTCCAACCTGAATGCCTTCTCCAATAAATCAGGTTCCAAAACATGAACTTCATGTTGGATGTTATCCTTTAAAGTGCCTATGAAGAGATCAATCTTGTGTTCCTCTGGAATATCAGTTACCCTTATATTCAATCTTTGGAATTCCTCAATGTGTTGCCCCACTAAACCCTTTTGTTTGAGATTTATCAATTTGCTAAAGAAGGTGTTTCTCTTTGTATCCTCATAATGTGCTATCATTTCTTCCGTAAAAATTAACCAAGTGACAATTTTTTTACGGGAGCAAAGCCATCGATACCATACAAATGTATTTTGTTCTAAATGTAAAGTTGCAATGCGTACCTTTTGTGTGTTTTTCACATTATGGAGATTAAAATATTGCTCCATCTGTAGTATCCATGTTACAGGATCCTTCCCATCAAACTTCCTCATATCCATTTTTGGAATATGGTGGTTCTTCCCGCCAACATTAGAGTTTATGAAATCGCGATTAACATTTATTTTGTTCTCATCATGAGTTTCTTCTACTATCTTTTCACCATTAGGAAACATTTCTTGTATAAACTTGGTCAAACCTTCGATGTCTGCTTTTAGATCATTCTTCATGTTTTTCATGTTGTTTTCCATGTTGTCTTTCATGTCATCCATCTTAGCTTCCATGCCAGCTTCCATGCCATCCATCTTAGCTTCCTTGCCAGCTTCCATGCCATCCATCTTAGCTTCCACACCTTTCTTCAAACCATCCATCTTCTCTTCCATGCCTTTCTTCAAAACTTCCATTTCATTTTTTGTTGCTCTTTGTGAGAGTGAAATTAGTTGCACTTTCTCTTGTAATTTTAATAGATCATGTTGCAATTCTTCATCTTCATGAGTCATAGTAGACCCTTCTGAAGGCTTAATGGGTGTTGAATTATTTTTACGGGGCATCTTTTAGAACCCAATAATGATATATATTCTACAATATGCCCTTGGAATCAATTCAAATTGATTCTTCAAACAAGACTTATGCAATTCGGAAAAAATATACACACCTTTTTCTTGCTTTTTAGGAGCTCGATATTGAAATTGGATTATCTTTGTGATTGCAGCAATTAAATATCTGAATTTTAGTACCAACGTAGCCCTATGAATTATCTTTCGAATGCCACAGGTCTGACCTGATTTGGATTCTCCAAGACAAATTTGTGTCCAATATCCCACAATGACCTAATTATGGACTAGTTCAGTAGAGTGAACTTGTACGAATTGTCACGTGTCACTGTTTCGTCCTTTGTCTCTAAAATTGATAGCCAAGAAACTAAAGTCCTTGTAATTGTGACCACTTTTTACGGCACTCCAATCCGATGCCCAGAGAGAGAGTTATTGAACTTTTCCCACGATCACCTTTTTGAGATGAAATTCAGGAGCCTGAAAAAGCACTACCTTCCACAGATCATATCTCCAAAAATATTACGAACCAAGCTCTGAAATGTTTTTGACGAATTTCCTTAGGATTTTAGCTTCGCACCATATGAATTTCAGATTCTAAACCTTCGTAGAAAAAAATTTATAGCGCAAATTCCACGATGACCTGTTTAGGAGCCTGAAAAAATACCTAACTTCCACAGATCATATCTCCGAAAATATTGTGAACCAAGCTCTGAAATTTTTAGAAAATCTTCCTTAGGATTTCGGCTTTGCACCCTAAAAATTTCATCTTTGGAAACTTCGTAGAAAAAACGTTATAGTGGAAATTCCATGATGACCTGTTTGGAGCAGTGAAACCCTAGAATCCAAAGCTCTAATATCAAATGTTGTGTAACCAACTCCAAAAATAGAAGAAAAGAGATATCAACACCTTAGAAATAAGCCACTTCGAGGGGGAAACCTCCAATACATTACATAAATGAACAATTCTTGGATGATACAATTTACAAAACCTCCTTTCTATATATAGGAGTCCATGGGGCCATAACGTAATCCTAGTGGGCCACAATGTAATCCTAGCCGACCTAAAAATAATAATTTAAGGGCACAATAATAATAAAATGGGGGTTAAAAGGGTACAATAATAACAATAAGGGGGTTACACTAACAACAATAAGGGACTATACTAGTAATATAGGGACCTAACAGAAGCCTGCGTACTGGTATGAGTCTGCATCAGTACTATGTTGTAAAAGGTTTTCTATATAATAAATATTGAAAATAGAGACAAAAACAGTGGTGGTTTTCTCCCGAATTGGGTTTCCACCTTAAATATTGGTGTTCATGTGTGTGATGCTTTATTCTGTTGATTACTTCTCATAATTTGATACATAACTGATAAATCTGGTTATAAGATTGCTTCTGAGAATTTTCTCTAAATCTGGAAAGTTAAATCAGTATATGTTAGTTTCCTTCTGCATTTTCGCGTGCATACGCTAGTTCCATTCATAAAAACCGCGTATGGAAATATGCTCAAAAGAAAAAGTTGAATTTATATTATAAGCTCTAAATACTGATTCACCCCCCCTCTCAGTATTTTTCCCAACACAACAATCTCCCACTTGGAGACTGATTGTAGCAACTGCATCGCTGTTTCATTTGCTGGAAAATAACTCCTCTTTGGACCTGGCTGTTTCTCATCTTCATTGTCATCCTTGAAGACCAATTTAAACTGAACATAATCTCAGTTTCTCCCTGGTTACAACTTTTGTTAACATATCTGCAGGATTCTAACTAGTGTGTATCTTTTCCAGCTTCAGCTATCCGTCTTCTAATACTGACCATATGAAATGGTACTTGAGCTGTATGTGTTTAGTCCTGGAATGAAATGCTGAGTTCTTTGCAAGATCAATGGCACTTTGGCTATCACTGTATAACGTGCCCATATCATTCTTCTTACCCAATTCATCCATAAACCTTTGTAACCAAATCATTTCTTTACTAGCCTTTGTAGCAGCAACATACTCTGCTTCTGTTGTTGAAAGTGCAACAACACTTTGGATTTTTGAAACTCAACTGACAGCTGTTCCACCTACAGTAAATACATATCCTATAGTGCTTCTCCTGTTATCTCTGTCACCTTCCATATCTGCATCAACATATCCCTATAGAGCAATGTTTGAACCACCAAAGCATAATGCTTGATTTGTTGTACCTCTCAAATATCTGAGAATCCATTTCACTGCCATCCAATGTTCTTTTCCTGGATTGTTCATGTACCTGCTTACAACTCCCACTGCATGTGCAATATCAGGCCTTGTGCAAACCATTGCATACATTAAGCTTCCAACTGCTGATGCATATGGAAATTTAGACATATAATCCATTTCTTCTTGGGTCTTGGGGCACATCTCCTTACTAAGTTTGAAATGGCTAGTAAAAGGTGTACTAACTAGTTTTTCATTCTACATATTAAATCTTTTCAACACCTTTTGTATGTACTTGACATTCTGAGACAATGTTAATTTGTGATTTTTCCTGTCTCTAGTTATTCTCATATCAAGGATTTGTTTTGCAGCTCCCAAATCCTTCATTGCAAATGAATTTGCCAATTTTCTTTTGAGCACATTTATTTCCTGCATGTTAGAACCTGCAACAATCATGTCATCTACATACAATAACAATATAATATAGTTTCCATCATTTTTCCTTTTCAGATAAACACAATGATCAGAGTGACATCTAGTATAACCTTGTTCAGACATAAACTTGTCAAATTTTAGATACCACTGCCTTGGGGCCTGTTTTAAGCCATACAAGCTCTTCTTTAACCTGCACACTAATTTTTCTTTCCCTTTGACATGATATCCTTCTGGATGCTCCATATAGATCTCTTCCTCCAAATCTCCATGGAGAAATGCTATCTTTACATCTAACTATTCAAGATGTAAATCTTCCGCTACTACAAGACTTAAAATATTTCTCGTTGAGGTCATCTTAACAACAGGAGAAAATATTTCATCAAAATCAATACCTTTCTTTTGTGTAAACCCCTTCACCACAAGTCTAGATTTGTATCTCTGTTTTCCTCCATCTTCTTCCTTCAACCTATAAACCCATTTATTCTGTAATGTAGTTTTACCTGCAGGAAATCTGACTAATTCCCAAGTCTAGTTATACATTAAGGAGTCCATCTCTTCTTCCATGGCTAGCTCCCACTTCTTCTTGCTTTCAACCTGCATTACTTCTTGATAACATTCAGGTTCACCAGAATCAATCAACAACAAATAATATAATGAAGGAGAGTATCATTCAGGGGGTCTACTTATCCTGGTAGATCTTCTAACATCACTTTCAGGTGTTTGAGGTTCATGTTGTTGTTGTGATGGTTGCTGTTGTTGTGGTTGTTGATTATTATTATTTTTAGGCACCTTTACCTTTTCTGTGATCCATCAAGAACTGTATATTCTCTGTTTTCTTTTTCTTGTTTATTTTCCTACAACTGATTCTTATACAAGACCTTTTTATTGAATATTACATCTCTTCTCCTAATGATTTTGTGATTTTCATAATCATATAAGCAATAACCAAAATCATTAACACCATATCCAATAAAGGTACATTTCTTTGATTTTGCCTCAAGCTTTGTTCTATTTTCTTTATTAATATGGAAAAAAGGCCTCACAACAAAAGGCTTTAAAAAAGAGTAGTTTACCTTTTTACCTATCCATGCTTCCTCCGGAATACCACCATCCAAGGAACTTGAAGGCCCTCTGTTTATTAGATAAACAACAATATCTACAGCATCTGCCCAAAATTGTAAAGGCAATCCTGCATGCAATCTCATGCACCTTTCATGCTCCATGATTGTTCTGTTCATCCTTTCTGACACACCATTTTCTTGTGGTGTTCTTGGAACTCTCTTCTCTCTACGAATTCCATGCTCTGAATAGTACCTATCAAACTCTTTGCTACAATATTCACCTCCATTGTCTGATCTGAGACACTTCAACTTCTTTCCTGTCTCAATCTCAACCAAAGATTTCCATTTCTTGAAAGTATCAAATACATCAGATTTATTCTGAATACAATAAATCCATGTTTTTCTAGTTGCATCATCAATAAAAGTAACATAATAACGAGAGCCACCAAGAGATGATACCTGAGCAAGTCCCCATACATATTTATACACAAGCTCTAATTTTTTGCTCTTCTTTTCTTTACCAACTCTTATAAATCTGACTCTCTTCTATTTTCCATAAATGCAGTCCTCACAGAAATCCAAATCAACATTCTTCAAACCCAACAACAAATTTATTGAGTGAAGTTTCTTCATCCCCTTCTCACTCATGTTTCCGAGCCTATGATGCCATAATGCTACATCTGATCCTTTGGAAATTAAAGCATTAACAAAGTTATAAATACCATTGCATAAATACAATGTACCAACCTTTTCGCCTTTTGCTATTACTAAGGCTCCTTTGTTGACCTTCAAGTTTTATCTGTGAAAGTTGTCACGCAACCTTCACTACCTAACTGCCCTGTTGAAATCAGATTTTTCTTCAAATATGGAACATGCCTTACATCCTTTAATAACCATTGGTTTCCATTTTGTTTTTAACAAGAAATTTACCCATTCCAACAATTTTACAGGGTTTATCATCACCCAAACGGACTTGTCCAAAATCTCCTTGAATATAGTCATGAAAATATTTCTTATCTGGTGTGGCATGGAATGAGGCCCTTGAATCTACCACCCAAGAATAATTTTCGAAAGAAATAATCAAAGCATCTTGTAACACATGACCTATCACATTTGCTTCATGATTGTTTTCTTGCTATGCATCTCCTTCTTTTCCCTTCCAAGATCTACAGTCTTTCTTTAGGTGTCCTTTCTTTCCGCATTTCCAGCACACTATCCCCGATCTAGACTTGGATCTGCCTTTCCTTGATTTACTGCAATATCCTGAGCTCTTTCCTCTTTCCATTCTTCTTCCCCTAGACTCTGCACTCAAAGCATTACCCGATATCTCACCGAATCTTTTCCGTCGCATTTCCTCGCTGAGGATAGCACCAACAACATCATCAAACTTTAAAGTACTAGATCCAGAGACAAAGTTACTAATGGCCATAACTAAACCATTCCATATTTCTGGCAATGAGCACAGAAATAAAAGAGCCCTAACTTCATCATCAAAGTTTACCCCTATAGAACTTAACTGACTGGTAACTGTATTAAAATCATTTAAATGGTCTGCAACAGATCCACCTTCCGACATCTTCATATTAAATAAATGTTTCATAAGAAATACCTTGTTTGAGGATGAGATTTTTTCATATAGTTTCTCCAATGCCTTAATCAAACCCTTTGTTGTTGTTTCCTTCGAAATATTGAAGGCTACCGATGCCGCAAGGCACAACCGTACTGTTCTGAGTGCCTTTCTATCAAGAATCTCCCATTCTGCGTCTATCATAGCTATCATATTCTTTGTTTTTTCACTCAATGGTAGGTACAGATCTTTCTGATACAGATAATCTTCCATCTGCATCTTCCACAGTGGGAATTTTTGGCCGTTAAATTTCTCGACCCTAAATTTACCATCTTCCGCCATTCTTTCCACTCGAACTAGAAACCCTTATTTCCTGCGAGTTTATCAGCCAAATAGAATTTTGGCTCTAATACCATTTTTTAGAAAATTAAATATTACAGAGAAATGAAACATATAAAATCTGCAGAAAACACAAGCACACAAAACATATAAAACCAGAGAGACACAAATATATGTGGTTCACCCAGTTTGGGCTATGTCCACCCCGAAAAACCAGTCCTTCCTTTCTATTATCCAACAAAAAATGAAGAGACACAACCTAAAGCATATCCACTGTAATATCCTCTATTCTCTCTCACAGTATTTTCTCGCTCTGAGAATACACACACAATACAAGGCCGCAATACAATACCCTCATAAAAGTGAGGGGTTGCCTTCTAGGGAAAAAACCCTAAACTAAACATAACTTCTACTGTTAGATCATATGCCTAATGAACGACCTAGATTGACTAGAAATTACTATACTTTTACAAGGCAATTTTACATATGTTTTTAGCTTCAGGGGTGCTGCCCCCAAAACCCCCCGCCCGGGGGGGGGGGGCCTCAATAAAGTCACAACCGCCCCCCCCTGGACCCCACAGGAATCATTTAATTACGAGCAGCATTTCCGCCCCATTAAGCTACAAGGGTCCAACACTATGATACAAAATAAACAAGATAATCAAGCTCCACACCCAACAACATTGTGGCCCCATGGACTCCTATATATAGAAAGGAGGTTTTTTCATTTGTATCATCCAAGAATTGTTCATTCATGTAATGTATTGGAGGTTTTCCCCTCGAAGTGTCTTATTTCTAAGGCATTGATATCTCTTTTCTTCTCTTTTTGGAGCTGGTTTCACAACATTTGGTATCAAAGCTTTGGCTTCTAGGGTTTCGCTGCTCCAAATAGGTCATCGTGGAATTTTCGCTATAAAATGTTTTCTACAAAGTTTCAGAAGATGAAATTTTTAGAGCGTGAATTCGAAATCCTGAGGAAAATCGTCGCAAAATTTTAGAGCTTGGTTCACAATATTTTTGGAGATATGATCTGTGGAAGTTAGGGATTTGTGCAGGCTCCTGAATTTAAATTAAACAGGTTATCGTGGAATTTTCGCTATAATTTTTTTTTTACGAAGTTTCAGAAGCTGAAAGTTTTAGAGTGCGAAGCTGAAATCCTGAGGAACATCGGCCCAAAATTTCAAAGCTTGGTTCACAATAGTTCGGAGATATGGTCTGTGGAAGTTAGGGCTTTTTCAGGCTCCTGAATTTCATCTCAAAGAGGTGATCGTGGGAAAATATTCATAACTCTCCCTCTGAGAATTGGATTGGAATGCTATAAAAAATGGCCACAATTACACGGACTGTAGTTTCCTTTATATCAATTTCAGAGCCAAAGGAGGAAACAGTGACACGTGGCAAGTCGTACTAGTTCACTCTACTGAACCAGTCCATAATTAGGTCATTGTGGGAGATTGAACATAACTTTTCCTTGAAGAATCCAAATCAGGTCAGACCTGTGGCATTTGAAAGAAGTTTTAGAGAGCTACTACAAGGCTAAATTTTAGCTATTGAAGATATGAAATCACAGAGATAATTCAGTTTTAATATCGAGCTCCTCAAAAGGAAGAAAAAGGTGTGTATTTGGTTTTTAAAATTGCATAACGTTTGTTTGAAAAAGCAGTTTGAAGTGATTCCAAGGGAATATTTTATAATTTTATCAGTATTGGGTTCTATAATGCCTCTAAAAAATAATTCCATACCCATTAAGCCTTCAAAAATCTATACTATGACGCATGAAGAGGAAGAATTGCAATATGAGATATCAAAATTACGGTACCAAGTGCAACAAATTTCGATCTTACGAAGAGCAACCTAAGATTACATAGATGGTTTAAAAGAAGAAATGGAGGCTAATTTGGATGGTTTGAAGGATCAAATAATAGCTAATATGGATGATAAATTAGTGGAAGATCACATCGAGCATCAACAACAAGTTCTCCAACTCTCAAAGGATAACCTAACTTTGGTGCAGAATCTAATGAAACAACAAGAAGATCAACATCACATCGAAAGAAGTTATGAAGCAGTAAAAAAAACAAGAACTCGAAAAGTATGATCAATTTCAGAGTATCTCAGCAAGTGGAAGAACTTTCTTGTAGAAGATTCCACATGGGAGGATGAGAATTTTATACAGAAGCATCAAGAAATAATTAAGCATTGAGGACAACACTTGTTTGAAGGAGAGGGGCATGTTAAGTCCCTATATTAATAGTGTAGTCCCTTATTATGTTAGTGTATCCCCCCTTATTTTTATTATTGTACCCTTGTAACCCCTATATTGTTATTATTGTGCCCTTACATTATTATTGTTAGGTTGGCTAGGGTTACATTGTGGCCCCACTAGGATTACATTGTGGCCCCATGAACTCCTATATATAGAAATGAGGTTTTGTCATTTGTATCATCCAAGAATTATTCATTGATGTAATGTATTGGAGGTTTCCCCCTCAAATTGGCTTATTTATAAGGTGTTGATATCTATTTTCTTCTATTTTTGGAGCTGGTTTCACAAAAGAATAAGAGAACAATCATTTTGGTGGTTCATGGATGGAGAAGACATTGGATTCGATTCATGTGAATTCCTTATATTGTGAGAGGGATAAAGAGGCTATGAGACTGATGGCTTTTAAATGGGCCAAGTATAAAACAATGAACAGAAATCTTAAAACATGCATAGGTGTTCAGAGAGAACGGAGAAGGAACCCATGACAGATAGGCTTAAGAGATTTAAGAATTTGTCCCCTATGAACTCAGAGGAAACAAATATGAATGAGATATGGAAAACAACATAGATTCATGGAGAGTGAATTAAGGGAGTGAAATAATCTTAATACATGAGTGTTAACACCTGAGCGTTATACAGACATGAATTCATGAATAAAATTGCAAACCATCGATAGCTACATTACACGAACCATCAAAGCAGAATAGCATGAAAGATGATTACGCATAAAGAGGAGATTACTGATAAAAAAATAAAACAAACACATACTACTCATTGCTCCATCTGGAATCCAAACATCATCTCTGTATTCATATTAAGTTTAAAAACTCTCCCAAATATGTGTCTTAGAGCACAGGGAGCACAATCATACAAAACTACAAAAAAATTCTTCAAAATTCCAAAACCTTTCTTTCATCTTAGAACTCACTACATATATTTCTCCTTGAGGGTTTACGATCGAATATTATGTCATGATAGACCCACCCAGGTGAAACCAAAATATCCTAACAAACTATTGGAGCGTGCATCAAGAAATCACTCATGCAACAGAAAAATCATAACAGAATTAGGTAAAATCAGGATTTTACCAGCAAAACATCATTATCTTTATAGTAAAAAGAAAAAAAATAGTTAGCGAGGGAGGCCAAATTCCAGAATCTTCGGAGGAGTGTCGAGAAGTGGCTAAGAACCGGTGAGCGATCCAGACTTCATCATGTAATTCCATCTGTTGTTCGACATCCTCTACTCCCTAATTCTTATGATTTCAACTTCCCGTTGCGGAATGATTGGTTGTGTTTTTCATGCTGAATTATTTAGTGGGGAGCTCTTGGAGGGACTGAATAAACCGTAACTATGTGCTCTACCAAAACATCTTGCTTTATTTGAAAACTAGAAACCAGATTTCGAAGGGGGTCTTAAGTGGTAAGAAGTATTGGAGAAGGGGTGTGCTAAATGATGAGAGGAAGACACATGGAGGAGTGAGTGGTAATGGATACTGCCTATTTCAGACCCCCCCCCCCCCCCCCCCCCCATGGTTAAATTTTGAAGGCCGAGGGGGGGGTATGAAATGTGTTAAGGACCATCGGATGCATTGGGGTGAATTGGAGGTGACGGAGAGATGTGAAGGGATTAGTGGTGATGGGATGTGCGAAGACCAGATGGAAATGGCAGAAGGCATGGTAGGACCAAACCACATCACAAGTTGCAAGCTTTAAGTTTTTTTATAAGCGCAAAGGAGGTAAACACCAAAAAATATGAAGTGTGGAGCGCGAGGGGGAGGTAAGTGATGTGGAGGGAAGGTGGGACCCGCCTGTATCACAAATTGAAAAATTTAACATGAATTAGTAGAGATAGACCCTAAACGGTGCGAAGAGAGAAGCGCGGGAAGGAGGGAAGTGATTTGGAGGGGAAGTGGGACCCAACTGCAGCCCGCAGATCGAAAACTTTAAGTTTTAGTTTATAAGCGTAGAGGTAAACTCTTAAATCCGTGAAATGTGAAGTGCGGGGAGAAAGGAGGTGACGTCGAGGGTGTTCAAATAATTGAGTACAATAATTATGTGAGGGCACCAACCCTTTATGCTTCAGGCACCAACCTGTTGCCAAGCACCAACTTGACTTTGGTGAGGTTCTGACCTCTAGGGATTTAACCCAATCTATTCCAAGGCACCAACCTTGCATTTAGGGTCTCCTAACCCAAGGACACCAATCCTTCAGCCTTCTTTAATAAAATGAGCTATGTACTTGCTTGAGTATTTCCTACAAAATTATGCACTGTTCAATGCTTCAATTGTCGTCAACATTGTCAAATGTTCTTCAATTTTTAACATATGTCCTCACTGTAAGCTTGATGATGCCACCATAGTCACTGAATCACTGAACCTTCACAGGCTGAACTGAATACTCTTCTTAGGATGTAGCTATCTCCTCTTCACATGTCAAAACTCAGTCATAAGACAAAAGGTATGGTGATCTAAGATAGTCCTTATTATTCGAGCCACATCAAAGGTCCACAATATTTTTTTCCACAAATTTGAGGGTATTCTTAGAAGGTCAAAGCCAAAGATGAAGCACTGAAATTTATTATGGTGAGTCCAAACAAAATCATAGTGAGCCACCGAAGAAGGATGAGCTATTTGTTCTGATCCACAACAGGTCTGAGGGTGAGAAAGATAACATAGGTTTGTTGAGATTATAGGTTTGAGCCATTGTAATGATCTGAGCCACTGTAATATAAGAAATCCGAACTACTATAATCTATATAGGTCTGAGGCATTGTGTTGATCTAAGTCACTGTAATATAAGAAATCTGAATTAATGTGATCTATACAGGTTCGAGGCACTGTGCTGATCCAAGTCTTCTTTTCCAAGATAACTGTGCTTTTCCGTGGTTAGGTTCTGTTCTAGTAAATGATCCAAATTTTTCAACCCTTGACACAGATCACCAAAATAGATTAATCCTTAAAATTCTTCTCCTCCACCTTCTTCAGTTCACGATTTGTGAACTTGTTGCTGCCCCATATTCTAAATTGTCTCCCCATGTTAATCCTGGAGAATGAGGGTTGTACATCATATAAATAGATATTTTTCATGCCAAATGGAAAGTTATGTTAGGGAAGCTGACATGAGTAAGAAAAGTGAGGTCAGCTCAATGAATATATATACCTCTTGAATTAAAAATTCAATTTCTCCCTAACGGGAATTTGGAGGCGTGCGAGGGCTCGTTGGAAAGAGGAAACAATCTTCTTTTAGATGGTGTATCTGTGAAAGAATAACTCTAAGATGGTGGAAAAAATATTTTTATTGTGACTATTCATTTATAGGAGTATAAATGGAGGTAGGGCAGAGTGTAGGCTTCTTTATGTAGTCCTCCATTGTCTAAATGATCATCTTAAGCATGGTCATTCATCATCATCTAGCATCCTATTGCCATCAATAACAACCTTTATTAACAGTCACAATGAGGCTCTAAGGCCTATTTATTATTGAGAAACAATGGAAATTCCTAAACATCCAAAAAACTAACCATAGGAGGTGAAGTGCCAAAACTATGGGCCTCATTTGGGTAAATTAGTACACCAACTTCCTGGGGATGTAACTTTAGCATGAAATCTCTATTTTACGTGAAATACCTTGTTAGAAATGTCTATCCGAGGAATACAACTTTCGAGTGACAAACATCAATCAAAAACCCATGTTGGCTCCGGTGTTTAAAAAAAACGTCATTTAGGGCCTCAAAACAGCTACAGAAGTTCAAGAACCCAAAAACTGCCAAAAGTAGTAAACGGTGCTACGATTAAGGAAACTAAAAAATTGAAAGAAACAATGGTGGGGGTCCTAATGGAATAGGTGGGTGGCCACCAATATCCTCTTGGATCATTAACCTCCAACATCTGCTCAATCATGCTCTGACATTCCATTCTTCTTTCACATGCTTTCTTTCTCAGAACAAAATTTTTTATAGGGTTATTGTCTTAGGATTCTGGTTCCATTTAGTTTCCCTTATTACTATGAGATATATTTCATTATTAGATAACAAACCTACTAAACCAACATGATATATCTTTTGGAAAATTCAAATTAGTTTTCCAATCTTTCGGCATAGTATTTTTCTGCATTGCACATACTTTGGGTAGGTTGGGGAAATGTCATTTCTCATATTTCTACCATGATACAAATTTAGTTAGTTTCCTCTTTGATTCATCATACTCGATCTCCATATTGATCATATCATTAAATAAAAAATTGGTTAACTTCTACTGAACCTACTATTTGGTAAATTAATTGTCCTTAATTTACTTCATTAATTTGCAACTAGGATTCATGTACTTATGAAATGTATGTGTATTATATATGCTAGGATTCCTTCTGTGAATTAAGTGATTCTAAAAATTATGAAACTAATTCTAAAGATGCAAAATTTGGAGAATAATTACACACATTTTCTTTCAATCCAACGTTATATTAATTCCTAATTAATTAAGTCAAACTTTAAAAAATGGAAGATATTTCTAAATTGTAGAATTCAAACTTAATTCTAATTGCATAAAAGGAAATGCTTAAAGATAAAATTAACGGAAAACAATATGAATCTACTTTTGTGAAATTGAACACATTTTGCACTGTCTTGTTGAAAGAAACCCTAAACTAATTTGCAATAAGGAAACTATATATTAAATGCTTGGAAGGAAAATGACAGTAAAGTCTGATTCCTACTTGCAGAAGATAAAATTATAACTTAAGAATGGTTATTGGTGTATGTATTTAGCCTCTAATGTGAATTTCATTAATATCTAAGAAATTGAATTGATATATGAAACAATTAAGTGCTAACAAGAAGATGCATTGAATAATTGATACTTTTTAGTGTTTTCTATTTGTGAGTATTCCAATCAAATAAAGAATAATAAAAAATGAAATTGTAATGGAAACATATTCTCAAAATAAACTATAATGCTAAAAAAAAAACAAAACTATGAATAAGACTTCACAACTTGACAGGGGGCCCTCTCGTGAGTGCAGGTTGATTAATGATCACCAGATCTTCACACACACATTAAGAATAATAGTGATTTATATTACAAAACAAAGCATCATCAGTATTCACAGTGAAAGAGTTATAAACTTGAAAACTAAAAACCTTATGTCTCTGGTCTCACTTACAACATTTATATAATTTTCATAAAATGATTTGAAAGAGTTTTAAGTTGATATGCTATGAACCATCTTGACACCTACGAGATCAATTTAACTTAGAATTCATTGTATTTATGACTTTCTATTGAAAATAAAGTCATAGGAGATTTATTTCGATATAAAATCTCAACAGCCTGTTAGATCTTGAGTCTTGCTCACTTGATGTTGTTTTATTCCTACTCTACCTCTTCTTGATCACTACACATAGTTTCTAGAGTTGACTTTGCCTTTGAATGTGAAATTTATTAATACGGGTAGCTTTCCAAGTGATGCTAGTAGGTGTTTATCCATATGGTAGCCATTTTTCACCTTCTAATAGTCTTCATCCCTTTATTGGAGTGTTGCAACTAGTCTAAAGGTGGATTTTTTTGCAGAAACAAATATCAGTTACAAAATTTTCATAATTTTGTCACTGTAAGAGTGTTTAAGTTATAATTCATTAAGAAACAAATATTCTAACTATGGATGATGAATAACTTCTAGGAGTTGATATTTACCTTGAATATGCTAAGAATACTGTAAAATGGTGACAAAAAAAGGTGAAATAAGATGGTAAAAGGATAGTCATAAAGGAACAATTTTAGGCTTCCACATTCTCCCACACCAAAGGTTTTTCATGTCCTCATGCGCCATAAATTTCAAAAAAGTTTATTATTTTACCTTTAGTGAATTATCTTTGAAACCTGTGCAAGCACATCCATACTAGTGGTTCTTTACTTCTTCTTAATGCTGAAAATGGTCCTCAGTTCCTTCATCATAATTCTGCCTTGTAGCACTCTAAACCTGTTTTTGAGAAACTTATTTTGAACTTTAAGTTTCTTATTCTTTTTATACCAGTGACAAAGGTGTAAAAGAATGCTATCATTTTGAGTTCTCAGTATCTCATTTTGAATTTTTGTTGCTTATCTTTCATATGTTAGGTGTTTTTTAAGCACCTCTAGCTCATATATATCTTGTTTTAGAGTTTCTTCAATTCTATGTTCCTAATATGAATCTTTTTTTGTTGCCGAAGTTTCCCCCATTTCATATTGAGAAAATTTTTCATTTTATTGTGCCCTTTGCTCTAGAGATTCCACATAATCATAAATCTATTGTTGATATCAATTTATGGAGTTTTCCTTATTGGACTAATTGTTTGAGGAGATGTCTTAGACCCTTATTCCTTCGAATCAATCATTTATGATTACTATGAGCTTGAAGGTTTTTAAATTATTTTACTTCTTGTAAATTTCACTTCTAAGCTTCTAATTCCTTGTATTTTTGTTTTCTTATATTTTGTTTTCTTCTTTTCTTCGGGTAATTTTTGTCTTGTGCTGGATTTATTTCTTATAAGGTCCCTTTTATCATTTTTCTGTTTAAAATTTTCAATATATTGGGATAGTGGGGTATTGTCTTCAAATGGATACTCGGGTGTTTCATTCGCATTCTACTTTTGAACTTCTTCTTCAATTCTCTCTTTTCCAGGGATAGGGTTTGAATTTCTTCAACTTATTTTGACCTTACTGCTTGTTTCTTCCTCTGGGGCTTCTACAAAATGATTTATTACTCATAAAATTTTCCAAATATATCCTCTAGTTTCCAAGTGTGCTTCTACAAGAATATTTATGATTCCATGATGGTAAAGAGACTTATCAATTGACCTAGATTCCCTCTATTTGATAAATTCCATTTTATTCAAACTTTTGAGGAGGAAGTAAGGTAAATTAATCTCATTGCCATTAAAAAAATGCATCATAAGCCTATCATGGTAGAAAAACGTTGTCCCAAATCTACCTTCACATGTTATAAACATTGGAATAACTACCAAGCATTTTCTCCATTTTCCTTTTAACGTAGTGACTAGAATATCCTTTTTGAAAATAAACAAGTTGAAACCTGGTTATTTAAGGAAATGAATCCAATCATTTTCTTTTATCTTCCTATTTTTGAACCACCTTTCTCAATTTATGGGCAGTCTCGTTTCCTCTTCTACAATCGATACTATGAGGATGAGCTTAATGTCTCGTATCTTTTCTTCCAGTCCATCAAATTCTCAGGCGAAGGTTTTGGCGATTTCCATTTCAAACCCATTGAATTTCTCGAAAAATTGGAACCATCCCACCTAATGTAGTTGGTCTTTGACCCTTAGATAAGCTTGAAGAAAATTTTCTCCATGTGGTTTAGAGAGAACAAAATTTCCCATGGGGAGAATAACTCTCGACCTCGACTGTGATTTTTTATAGGTTTAATGGGAGTTTTGAAAGGAGGAGTAAGAAAAATGCAATTTTAAATGAGAGGAATGGATATGGAATAGATTTAAATGATGGTAAGGCAAGGCACTGATGGAAGAAGTCATGTTGCACTTGAATTGTACCTTCACAATTTCCCAGATTTGATTTCAAAGGACAGATGTTATGTGTTCAATTCCTGATCAGACTTTTATGTGACTAGATAAGTAATGATAAGGGGATATGGTATAAAAGTTATATATAAAAAATTCACAAGGTATTCAACCTTTTGATATATTCACCCATAAATTAAAATATAAGTTCTCATATGAAATAAAATTTTTATCATTCTTACATACCTTTATTTCCATGTTTCCCTTAATGCTCTTTTTATTGTAGAATCTAAACCTGGTTGCAAAGATAAAAATTAGCTGGAGAAACATAAAAAAATTGTTTTTTTCTTGTCATATTTCAGGCTTTATTTTTCTGATAAGGAAAAGACTTCTTTTTTGTTGGTATTTTTGCTATGAATAATCAGTGAAAATATTGATCCCATGAATATAACTCACCACCTAGAAATTTATTGAAAGAAAAAGAAGGATAAAAGGAAATCGGGACAAGAAAGAGGTGATTTTTGAAAATCTAAACTCGCAAGAGATCCTGGTTTTCAATTAATAATTTCTATATAAACATGCCAACATATTTGGTTTTCATGTTTATACTTATTTTTTTATTATTCTTATTTTTATATTGTTGAAAATAAAATACAATGAAGTTGAAGAGTGACAAGAAGAAAATCCTTTCTTGATTAACTTAAGTTCAAAATTTTCTTGCAAATACTTAACAAATTATTCACTTGTTAGAGTTTTATGATATAATATCAATCTATGACCATTAACAAGGAAATAAATTTGTTAATCATCAATAGTCTTGATTTTGACTGCTCCATGGTAAAAAATAGTATCAATCTCATAAGGACCAAGCCAATAAGTTTGAAATTTTCTTTGAAAATATTTGAACTTGGAATAAAAAAGAAGAGTCCAATCACCTTGTTTGAATTTTTTAGCTTTGATAAAATTATCATGTCATTTTGATCTTTGTTGTTGCACTATGCTAGTCCTTTGAATAACATCTTGTCGGATTTCATTTAGCTCATTCAATTGTGCTAGTCTTTGCTTTTGAGATTTTGATGGCTCAAGGCCCAATTTAGCAGTTGTTTTGTAGGTCTCCACCTGGAATTCTATTGGAAAAAAAAATTCTTCCCATAGACAAGCTCATAAGGAGTATGTCTAGTTGTATTTCTCTGTGTAGTTTGATATGCCCATAATGCTTTTGGAAGCTTTTCTTCCCAATACTTTCCATGAAAATGCACAGTATTGGTAATAATTGCCTCAAGAACTTTGTTGGTGGGTTTCACTTGTCCATTGGCTTGTGCATGATATCGAGTAGACTTTTGGTGCTTGATTTTATACTTCTCCATGATTGTTTCAACCAAATTGGATGTGAATTGGGTACCTTGATATGTTACAATTTCTCTTGGAACACCAAAATGAGTAAAGATATCCTCAAAAATAAATGTAACTACAACATTTTTAGTTGCAAATAAAAGAGGTTTAGCTTCTACCCATTTTATGACATAATATGTGCAAACAAGTATGTACCTTTTCTATTTAGATGGAGGATTTATAGGCCCCACAAAATCTAAAGCTCATTTTTCGAAAGGCTCCACAAGTTGTTCTGGTTGTAAATGCATTTCATCTTATGGAACTATTTTTCCCATTCCGTGACAACTATCACATATTTTGACATATTCCTTGACATATTTGAAAATAGATGGCCCATAATATTCCAAAAGAAGAATTTTGTATGCAATTATTTTATCAACAAAATTCCCTCCACATGCCTCACCATGGCAATATTTTAGAATTTCTGGTACTTGACCTTCTCAAACACATCTTAAAATTATCAAATAGGGTCTAATTTTGTATAATTCTCTATCTATCCAAGAATAGGATGCACTAGTGTTACACAGTAATTTGTCACCATCCCTGAAATCCCCCGTCCCGCACATTGGAGGGCTTATTCCGTGACCTGTGAGAAATGACATGACTTAAAAACACTTTCATGGCATTCCCCTAAATATGGACTTTCATTCCCCTAAAGACAACTCCTTGAGGAAAACCCTAAAAATAGCCTTTTTATCCTTGGCGTGACTCATCAGTGTTATACCCGCGCCAATGGAGGAAATCCTCCAAAGAGGGCGCACCAACTGGCGCTCTTTCCTAGATTCGCACCCGCGCTAAGCTTAATAAGGAGTGTTTTTTAAAAATAAATGGTGGAAGATTGACTCCAACAAACTACTGAACTGGACTCTAAATCGAGTTGGGACGTTTGGCTCCGGTTCTCCATGTAGAGGAAGTAGTTTTCCACCTCTCATGGAAGCTTCCTTGAGGATAGGGCCAATCCCATGATTGTAGGGATCCCAACTCCCCTTCCACCATCTATATAAGCTTGCCATTTCCATTTGCAAGCTAGTATCCAAGAGCCTTCATAGCCCAATAATGTTGCAATACTCCTCATAGAGCTAAATCAATAGCAAGGAGATTGACGATCGAAGAGAGAGGCTTGTCCCTATTCCCGACAAGCTTTACCGAGACGTATTCCGCTGACGACCTACCGAAGGAAGGTTCAGTGTCAAAGCCAGGTTGTATTTTCCTTTGTATGAATTAATGATAAGCGACTATTGGTTATGGTTCCACTCGTATTGTTCATTATGATCATGAGTTGTGTCTTCTCTGACTGATACATAATTGCATATATTGGGTTTTATGCTTGTGTTTGTCGTGTTTCTTGCGTGTGCAAGTGTTCGATCACGGCGAGCGTGAGGATTGTGATCTGCCGAAGCAAAGGGAACGGGAGTGTTATCTCCTCTACAAACAACAACGTTGGATTCAAGGTAAGCCTTATTCTCCATTTGGTTTATTGAAATTAGGAACTTGCACCTTACCGTGATACGATTGTTGCTAGACCCGATCTGGGCTAGTAGGGATCGCCTCTGTCCGCAGAGGGGATTTACCTCTATAGAAAATTGGTGACTCCACTGGGGATCGAACCCAGAATCTCTGGTTTGGCCTCCAGTTCTGACCAGCGTACCAGGCGACTGCCCTAAGTTTGAAGGTAAAGCTGGAGAAGACCCCTAAGCTCATGTAATGACCTACCATTTGTGGTGTTCATCTAATTCTTTGGTCGATGATTCAATTCGTCTACGTCTCTTCCAGCGCACTCTTACCGGTGCTGCTGCTAAGTGGTATATTGAATTACCCCGTGGCATCTTTCAGGATTTCAATACTTTAGCAATGGCTTTTCTGACTCACTTTCAGTTACCGATTCGCTATGAAGTCAAGACACATCTCCTAACTTCATTAAAGCAGGATAAAGAAACCCACATATCTGATCGTATTCATGAGTGGCGATGTCGTCGTAGGCTGATCAAGTTTGATATACCTGATCAACTACTAACTCATTGGTTCACCACATCCTTCATTAAAAAAATCACTCAAGATATTGCTATGGGGGCATGTGTGACTAAAGAACAGGCCATCGCGCGTGCCCAGTATCTTGATCTAGTATACTCTCAGTCCGGCACACTGTATGATATTTTGACTGATGCTCCATGCCTGGGAACCTCTAAAGCTCCACCTACCCCAGCGGTGGATGGTGTTATTGGTTCCGTGTCTCAAAATTCTCTAAAATATTCGAATGGGAAGCAGAAGTCCAATTCTTCCCATAATTCTGCTCTCCCTGCTCCTCCAGATTCTGGCAAGACTGCGGAGGTCAACGCCGTTCAGGCTAATCCTATGAAAAAAGTCTCCAAAGGAAAGAAGAAGGGAAAAGGAAAATCCAAACCTGACGCCCCAAAACCAGAGTCTTCTAAACCTCGTACTGAGGACGGTTATCAATGTAAACCGAAGTACCCCTGCCTTATTTTTGAAGGAGATCATTATACCAAGGATTGTCCCCGATGATCTGAAATTAGTCAACTTCTCAAAGGTTCCAAAGGAACTCCAGCAGTTCTCAAAGAACCATTCCCATCTCAACAGACCTAGCTAGTTTAACATCCTTCACCATCTGTACCATTTGGGTCCCAGGTCTTTATGATGAATGGTTCTGCACCTGTCTCAATTGCTACACGTTCAAAGGATTATGTTGGATCGCGTTAGGCAGCTGGGAAGGAAGTTGTGGATGGCCCACCTCCTCCTCCTGTCTCTGGTCCTTTGGAAATTGAGAAGTCTATTGCTGAACCTGTTGTGAGACCACCTTCTAAAGGTGTTCTGTGAAGGTCTTCCTACAATCCAAATGCCTGTGCCGCTCAGCACTACAGTATTGTTGAGGATTTGGCACAGGCGCCTTCTGTTATGTCCACATTGGAATTCCTTCAAAGTTTCCCTTCGCAATGGAAAGCTCTGTTATTTGCGATCGGTGGAATCGACCCCACTAATTCTAGTCTTCTCACCTTCAACCTAAAAAACTTTACCCCCCGACTTCCGCATCAAATTTCTCTTGTGATACAAGTCGGGATCAATGGTCTTAACATCCATAGGGCCGTTGTGGATGACGGTGCTTCTACCTGTGTCATTTCATTTGCCTGCTGGAAGGCCATTGGCTCTCCGATGCTTTCATCATCTCCAAATGCCTTAGAGGCATTCGATGGTCGGGAATCGAAACCCCTGGGTGTTCTTGAGAGTTTTCCAATTACATTACAGGGGAAGACAGTCAACGTAGAAGTAGAAGTGGTAGATGCCAAGCTTAACTACAATCTGATTCTCGGCTGCAGTTGGACTCACGCCATGTTATGCATGTCGTCCACCCTCTTCCGACTTCTGAAGTTCCCTCATGAGGGAAAAATCGTTACTGTGGATAAGTTGTCTTTCTTCACCTCCACCTCTGAGAACAACGTTCCTTACATGGATCAGATCCCCAATCCCCCTAATAGTGTAGGACCCGGTCTCTTCAAGGACCCCATCCTCATGGGTATTTTTCCCGCGTCACCACCTCACACCGTTCAATTTAATATGATCTCTAGGTCTGACGACTCATGGATCATCCCTTCGCCTGAACAGGTGACTGATTTTGGAGAATCGATGCCCTTAACTTCAGTAGAGATTAATTACTGTGAAATCGTCACCGCATCTGATCCTCCTCCTTCTCAACATGCTCCCTCAAGCATGGCTTTAGATATCTATTCTCAGTCCCCCTGGCTCGGCGAGGCTGACTCTCCTGATCCTCTTAAAGATATTTTCCCTTCTAACGAAGCCATTGTTGAAAAAATGTCTCTTGAGGCTTGGAGCGATGGACATCATCGTTCCTCCTTCATGCCCAGCCTGGGGGAAATGTCCAATTGTCTAGAGCGTTTTTCATCTCAGGTTCCTACTCCCCCTCTCCAAACTCCTATATTGAATCATGAGGTCCTTTCGGAAGGAAACCTAAGCAACATTACTCAAACCACTCCGATCGACATCTCCGTCAAACCGGGGATAGTTGAGAACATACATGTGGGAGTAACTTGTTCTCCTGATGATATATGAGTTTACAATGATATTTTCCGTGAATTCAGAGACGTGTTCGCTTGGTCCTATGAGGAAATGCATGAGATTGATCCTAGCATAGTAGTGCATGAGATTCCTACCTATCCCGATGCGAAACCTGTGCACCAACGCCTACGCCCAGTGCATCCTCGCAAAGCCGCTACCATTAAAGCAGAAGTTGAAAAACTTCTGAACGCGGGCTTCATTTACCCGATTCCCCTCACAGAATTAGTCTCAAATATTGTTCCTGTAGATAAGAAACAAGGTACTATAAGAGTCTGTGTTGATTACCATGATATTAATCAGGTCTGTCCTAAGGACAACTACCCCACTCCCTTCATAGTTCAAATCATTGACGAATGTGCTGGGAGTGAGATTTATTCGCTGATGGAAGGCTTTTCCGGGTATAATCAGATAAATATTTTACCTGCCGATCAACACAAGACTGCATTCAGCTGTCCATGGGGTACCTTTGCTTATAAAAATCTCCCGTTCAACTTGAAGAACGCTGGAGCTACTTTCAAGCGTGCTATGTCTTACGCATTCCATCACATATGCCATATCGTTCAGCCTTATTTGGATGATCTGCCAGCTCACTCAGCTCGGCAGGAGGACCATCCCGAACACCTCTGCCAGATTTTCCTTCGCTGTAGATGCTATAATATCTGGCTTAACCCTCATAAATGCGTATTTTGCGTGGATTCTGGCTATATTTTGGGGTTTATAGTCTCCAAGGACGGGATTCGCCTCGACCCTCTAAAGGTCAAGGCTATTATTAATCTCCCATCACCTTCCTCTTTACACCAATTGCAGAGTCTGCAGGGAAAAGCTAATTTCCTTCGACGCTTTATACCGAACTACGCAGAAGTGGCCAAAGGATTCACGCGTATTTTAAAGAAAAATGTTCCCTTTCGCTGGGACGAGATTGCTCAACGATCCTTTGAGAAGCTTAAGACGTTACTTGTTAATGTTCTATTGCTTCGTCCTCCAAACTATCACCGTGATTTCACTCTATATTTGGCCGCCACGTTTAGCACCATAGCTATGGTTCTGGTGCAAGATGAAGATGATGGCAATGAACACGTTGTTTATTATCTATCATGGAATCTTCTCGACATAGAAACACGTTACGCTCACATCGATAAATTGGCATTAGCCACAATGCAAGTTGTGCAGCGTTTCCGACACTACATCCTGTTGCGTACAGTAACCTTGGTTTCAGATTGCAACCCCATGATGTACATTCTATCTCGACAATTATTGGGGGGGAAATTCTCCAAATGGATCCTTATCCTTCAGGATTTCGACTTAGATTTTACCACTGCTAAGTCGACCAAATCACTGGTTTTTGCGGATCTCATTTGCTCCCTCTCGACAGACTCCACCCCATCTCACTCTGAGGAACATATCCCAGACGAAACCCTCTTCCTTATCAGTACTCGCGATCCATGGTACGGTGACATTATTGTGTATCTTCAAACATCGACGTTCCAGTCTGAGTTGACCAAGGATGTCTGACGTCGGATTCGGCATCAGTCTCAACCCTACCGCATTGTAGGAGATACTTTATATCGGGTAGGAGTAGATTCGGTACTCTGCTGGTGCTTGACCCTAGAAGAGGCTGAAATATTCTTGAATGACTGTCACAGTGGCGCCTGTGGTGATCACATGTCTGGATATGCTACCGCCCAGAAGATTCTATGTGTGGGCTACTTCTGGCTGTCGATATTCAAAGACTGTATTGTTGCAGTCCGAAAATGTCATGCATGCCAGGTTTTTCAGCGCAAGATGCGCGCACCACCTCTCCCTCAGCATGCTGTCATTACTGTCGACCCTTTTTCAAAATGGGGCGTAGATTTCATGACGTGTAACCCTCATTTGGCCAGGGGACATGCATATATAATCGTCGTTGTCGACTACTTTACTAAGTGGGCCGAAGCGATGCCTACACTAGCCGCCGACGGTAAGACAGTTGCCCAGTTTATTTTCAACCACATTATTGCACGTTTCGGGGTCCCTCAGGCCATTGTTACTGACCATGGCACTCATTTTCGAGATTACATGATGGCCGAGCTGACATCAATATTAGGCTTACGACATGATAGCTCAACACCATATTACCCCCAGGAAAATGGCCAGGTTGAGGCTGTGAACAAAGTTTTGGTCACAATGCTTCAATGGACAATTGGTATTCATAAGTCCAATTGGAATCTCCAATTTTTCTCAGCTCTATGGGCCTACCGGACGTCAACAAAGAGTGCGACCGGATTCACACCTTTCCAATTGGTGTATGGTCTGGAAGCAACTCTTCCGGTTGAGTGTGAAATTCCTTCTTCAAAGTTGGCTGTGGAACTTTTGCTTGAAACTTCTCCTGAAGAAGAGCGTCTCTTGTATTTGGAACGGCTGGATGAAACCCGCCGCTTGGCTGATTTAGTCATTGAAGCACAGAAGAAGCACGTCAAAGCCCACTTTGATCAATCTGTATCTCCACGTTCCTTTGTCGAAGGGGACCTCGTCCTCCTATATGACCAAGCGCACGACAAACTTGGAGCATGCAAGTTTCAACCCATGTGGCATGGGCCTTACATAGTAAAACGAGTATTGAAAAATGGGGCTTATGAACTCATTGATTACGAAGGAGTTCCGTTGGCGCAACCTAGGAACGAGCTGTACCTTAAAAAATACTATGCTTGAGTTATTTTTAGTGTGGTGTGTGTACATAGGTGTATATATTCATTTGTGTGCATGTGTGGTGTGGTGTGCGTTGTAAGCGTATTTCTGCTGATTGTGTAGATGTCTTTTACTCCTTTTGTTGGTTTCGCAGATGGTGCCTCCCGGAGTACCAGGAATTTGTCCTTGGCAGCCTGGGTAATCTATGATCCTGCTGGTGAGTTGGTTAATTTGCAAGGTGTGTGTCTACGGCCTACCACAAATAATGTTGCGGAGTATAGTGCTATTTTAGAATTATTAACCGAGGCTGTTAACCTCGACATTCGTGCATTACTTGTGTATCTGGACTCACAGCTTGTAGTATTACAACTTAACGGTCATTATTCAGTAAGAAACCCATCCATTTTACGTCTGTATCTACGTATTCGTTTACTGGAAAGAAATTTTGATTATATCGCATATCAACACATACCCAGGCATATGAATACATTAATAGATGCAGTAGCTAATTTTGTTTTAGATCGACATTTGCGCAACTTATAAAAACATCATCACATGTAAAAAGATCCATCCAGAAATAGATATATAGATATATGTGTCGAATAGTTTGCAGTACATCACATAAAGTAAAAAAATATACATGTTTGTCTAATAATAGTCGGAGACAACATGTCTCTCAAAAAATATGCATATGAAAGCCCTAAATAGCTAATCAGCGTGGTGCTCATGGTAATACGCCACCGCGCACACCAATCGCCTCAACAGTCTATGGAGGCGACTAGGCACCCCCACAGTGTGTCACTGGTAAGCTAATGGGACGTCTTCCAACTGTGCATAGTCTGGGATTCCCTAGGCAATGCCCTCCAGGTTCTGGATCAGCTCGCTCCCTTCACCACCCTCAGCCTGAGGGTCATGTGCAAGATGGGTCCTCCGTGAAATGGGCGACATGCCCGCGGGCCTCTCTAGGCCAACGTCTGCATACACATAAAACTGTTGTTAGAACAGACATGTATTACCAAAAAATCATAAATACATGAAAATAAAAAAGAGAATCATACCCAGCTCCTCATCCCAGTCCTCCCCCTCCGGGAGCGGAAGATCGAGATCTCTGGTGAAATCGGTCCCAGCATAAGGCCAATCCTCAACCATGATCAGTTGACGCCATAACCACCCAAAGAACTCGGGTCTCCAAGACATCTGTTGACATCCTCCTGACCTGGGCATAAGTGCTTCCTAGTGAGCCATCCTTGGCTCCCTCGATATCAGCTCGTCAACTATTGCCCCTTGGCCTTGGAAAATGGGTAGTTGTTCCAAGATGAACGACACCAGAATGGAACCGTATCCAAACTGCTTTAGTTTGGCTTGCTTGCATCTTGTTAGCTGCCTCTTTATGTTGGTTGTCACTGCAGTAGCCCAATCGAACAACGTAGGATTCATGCACTCGGAGGCTAGTATGAGTTGGGCCTTGGTTGCCTCATGCAGTGCCTATGATCCCGCAGCCCGCGTAATGGTGTGAAGCACTACTCTGAGTGCAAGGTCGCAGATAGTGTGGATGTCCACCTTCCTGCTTCCCGATCCTGTTCGTGCCCCTCGGCACACTCTCGCCATTACCATGTCCATTTTCTCTCCAGAAGGTCTTCTTCCCGTTATTATTGGCACTGGACCTCTGCGTGAAAATCCGGTTATAAAGTAAACATCGGAGACCTCAAGAGCTAATACTTGGTCCTGAAGTTTGAACACTTCCTCATTTTTCATCCCATATGCTGACCAGGTATTGCAATAGCTCAGGTTGAGCTCGTAATCATGGTGTAAGGAAGAATTTTTTGAGTCCACAGTTCCTGAGTGCATTCATACAGGCTTCGTTTTCCATAGCCATTTCATCTTCCTCCCCATGTTCCCTCTCCTTCCATTCGATAACCATTGTGCCCGAATACCTGCACCAACATGGTCAAAAATCCCTTGTTAGATCTCTATTACACCTGGAAATCCATATGGATGGCTCACATTTTAGAAATCTAAAGTGGAAAACCGCGTTGCGCCATTGGCGCAACCCCTTTGTGAGTAAAAGTCCATTGGCGCAGGTCCGTGCCCAATACCTGGCCAATGGGCGGAGCCCTAAAATTTCAAAAGGTCTCCTCCAGAGGTCTAATGCACAATGAAAACTCATAAAAAATGGATTAAAATGGAGCTTAATGGAACACCTTTTACCTAGAACAGACGAGGATCTGAATGATGACCCAGATCAGTCATAATCACCGCCGCAAGTTTGCACACAAACAGACCACTGTTGCTCTCCAAATGAGGTAAAAAGTAAAAGTAAATTTGTTTTACCATTTGAAGCCTATTTATAACTTTTCAAGTCAAAAATTAGGTTTTAAAAGTCATTTTTCTCAATATTTTAATATATTTTTGTCGAAAAATGGATTTTACACTTGCTTTTCTGTGCAGCGACAGGTTTCTTCATAGCTTCGACGATGATACGAGTTGTATTTTATACTTTTTCGGACTCGGTAAAAACACGAAAAATTCATTTTGGAGTCATCTTTCAGCTCTTTTCTGACTCTCTAAACATGAAAGATTTCCGAGTCCCTTGTCATTTCGATCTCGTTAAAGTGGCCCCGAAACGACATCTACCCAGTATACGTTTACACCTTTTTTGGGCTGGGATAGATTACTTACGAAAAAGGAATACCTTAGCCTATCGCGACTAGGAGGTTTTCTCAGATATATTTTTCTACCTTTTCGGATCTGAGGAGCTATTTACGAAAAGGGACCATTGGAGTTTACTTTTCTGTTGTCTTTTCAAACTCTCTAAACATGAAAGGACGCCAAGTTCTTCCTTTGTCAGACTCGTTAAACCCTGATGACATCGGATCCAGTCATAATGACGATATTCAAGTTTCTCCTTCCTAGGGCTCGTTAAATGTACTAGGATTGATTCGTCCGAAGGATGGAATTATATTACAAGCATATGCTATCCCCTTAAAGCTTGTTTTCAAAAATAATTGGGGTACTCCCCAGAAATGGTGGGGAAAAATGGAACTAGCATCATTGTCGTGTCGGTAGTATGTCGCTCTTGAACATGCCACTTGTCTGCATTCGTGTCAGGTTGGAGACATCTCATCTCATTTTCCACTTTCCTCCGTGGGTTTGGGTGATCCCTTTTGACCTCTCATTTTCTCTTTGACTCGTCATCATGACCTCTGATCTTTTGATGTCAAATATTGCCAAATCCACTGTTATGCCACCGATATGTTCAAGAGAAGTTGACCTCTACAAGTTTCAACCTTCCTCTAATTCTCATCTGATCCTGATTCACAAAGACATTATGTTCCTATGTCTCGCGTCGATGATGTGTGAAACACTATGGCCCACCTTCGATCAAGGTCACTTCCTGTTGACATCAGCTCATTATCCGAGAAGCTGATCTAGAGACTCCTTTTTGGTACCTTGGAGCCTGCATGCCTCAATGGTAGGTTCTTTGCGTTCGACGTGAGGTTTTCATAATTGGCCTCCGATCGAGTGATTCTACGGGTGTTCGATGCCAGGTCACTGATTCACATACCGTAGATTGTGCCTATAGTACCTTGAGGACCATTGTCATTATTGGTGGTACCTCTCGCGTCTGTTAACAGCTTTCATCATTGGCTGGTAATTAGGCGATGTTCTTGCATGTTCAACTTCAACTCACTTATTCACATGCTTGAACTTGTACTTTGTTCGGGTCGATACGGAGCGCAAGACCCTGGATTTCGTCTGTTAGAATCCAGGCTGCAATTTTGTGGATTATTATGATTGGATACATGACTCGCTCATTGGATGGTTGCGACCATATCTGAGTCTCTTTTATCGATCCTTATTGGATGGCTTCATCCATGCCTTGGATCTAGATTCTTGTATACTCTATTATGGATGGCTACGTCCATGCCTTGGATCTGGATTCTTATATACTTTGTTATGGATGGATGTGCCCATACCACATATATATCATGTATTTGAGATATCAATTGTACTTCTCTACGCAGGTTTTCCGACGGCAGTGTTTTCAGTTGGACGCGTTCTCGTAAAACATTTCACCCCTCTCTCTCTTTCGGGCCTCATGCTTTAGGGGGCATCTGTTACACAGTAATTTATCACCGTCCCTGCAATCCCCCATCCCGCACATTGGAGGGCTTATTCCATGACCTGTAAGCATTGACATGACCTAAAAACACTTTCATGGCATTCCCCTAAACATGGAATTTCATTCCCCTAAAGACAACTCCTTGAGGAAAACCCTAAAATTAGCCTTTTTATCCTTGGGGCCACTCTTCAATGTTATACCCGCGCCAATGGAGGAAATCCTCCAAAGAGGGCGCGCCAACTGGCGCTCTGTCCCAGAGTCGCACCCGCGCGAGGCTTAATAAGGAGTGTTTTTTAAAAATAAATGGCGGAAGATTGACTCCAATAAACTTCTGAACTGGACTCTAAATCGATTTGGGATCTTTGGCTCCAGTTCTCCATGTAGAGGAAATAGTTTTCCACCTCTCATGGAAGCTTCCTTGAGGATAGGGCCAATCCCATGATTGTAGGGATCCCAACTCCCCTTCCACCATCTATATAAGCTTGCCATTTCCATTTGCAAGCTAGTCTCCAAGAGCCTTCATAGCCCAAGAATGCTGCAATAGTCCTCATAGAGCTAAATCAATAGCAAGGAGATTGACGATCAAAGAGAGAGGCTTGTCCCTATTCCTGACAAGATTTACCGAGACGTATTACGCTGACGACCCGCCGAAGGAAGGTTCAGCGTCAAAGCCAGGTTGTATTTTCCTTTGTATGAATTAATGATAAGCGACTATTGGTTATGGTTCCACCCATATTGTTCATTATGATCATGAGTTGTGTCTTCTCTGACTAATACATAATTGCATATATTGGATTTTACACTTGTGTTTGTCGTGTTTCTTGCGTGTACATGCGTTCGATCGCGGCAAGCTTGAGGATTGTGATATATTGGAGCAAAGGGAACGAGAGTGCTATCTCCTCTACAAACAACATCATTGGATTCAAGGTAAGCCTTATTCTCCATTTGGTTTATCGCAATTAGGAACTTGCACCTTAGCGTGATATGATTGTTTCTAGATCCGATCTGGGCTAGTAGTGATCGCCTCTGTCCACAGAGGGGATTTACCTCTACAATAACTGGTTTTAATAAAAAATTTATTCTCTCTTGCTGAAAATTGTGGTGGAAATTTTCATGTGGCGAAATAATTTGCAATATCTCCAAACCAAGGCAATTTAGTAAATACTGCAAAAAGAAACCCATCAAGAAAATTATCTTTTATAGTAACATCATTACTATTATTCTGCATTCTAGAAAGGAAATCAACAACTATATTTTCTTTTCTAGTCTATCAATAATAGTAATGTTGAATTCTTGTGATAATAAAAGCCATCTTGTAATTCTTCCATTAGTAACTAATTTTTTCATTAAATATCTAATGGCAGAATGATCGTATGAATAAAAGTTTCATAAAAAATAATGTAATGACTAAATGTATTAATGGCATGAACAACAACTAAAAAATCCTTCTCAGTCACAATATAATTTAACTCGATTGGAGTCAAATTTTTACTCGTATAATAAATAACATAAGGAGTTAAATAATTTTGTCCCAACACAACTCCTAAAGTTGTATCTGAAGCATCAATAGAAATTTGAAAAGGGAGAGACCAATTAGTTCCTCTTAGAATTGGTGTTTCAGTAATTCTTTGTTTCAATGTTTCAAATGCTTTTTGACAATCAAAGTTCCATGCAAATTCACTATCTTTGGTAAGAAGTTTGAAAAGTGGAGAGAATATTTTTGTGAAGTTTTATATGAATCGCCTTTAGTATCTAGTAAATCCAAAAAAAATTCTAACATATTTTTGACAAACGTGAATTGAAATTTTAGAAATAAATTCTACCTTAGATGTGTCCACCTTAATTCCATCACCTGAAATATGGCGACCTAAAATAATCCCTTCATTGAACATCATAGAACGTTCATCACTGCTTAACAAAATATTTGCTTCTTTACACCTAATAAGAATTTTTTCTAAATTTTGCCATAGCTTCTTCAAAATTATCTCCATACATAGTAAAATCATCCATGTACACTTCCACACAATCATGAATTAGATAAGAAAAGATACCTAAAAATGCTCTCTCAAATTTGGCAGGTGCATTACATAACCTAAAGGGAAATACCCTATGTGAATATGTTCTTGAAAGACATGTAAAAGTAGTTTTGTCTTGATATTCCAGTGCTAGTTGGATATAATTATATCAACTAAAACCAGCTAAAAATGAAAAACACTTCTTTCCTACCAAGGTATATAATAATTGATCTATAAAGGGTAGTGGAAAATGATCTTTCAAAGTGACTTTGTTTAATTCTCTGTAGTCAATACATGCTCTACATTTCCCATTCTTCTTTGAAATAATCACTAGATGTAACAACCATTCACTATATGATATAAGATAACTGAAATTCACATTCAACAATTTTTGTAATTCCTATTTAATAATTTTCCTCGGATTTGGATTCATTCTCCTATGACGTTGTCTAACCGGTTTTACATTTTATTGAATATAAATATGATGCATGCAAATTTTAAGATCATTTATTTTCATATCAGTATATTCCCATGCATAAACAGAGGAATGTTTCTGTAGCATCTTTATTAATTTTCTCTTTTGATATTCTTCCAAGTTATTGTTGATATTCAATGTTTTTCCTAGAAAAAAACTTACTTGATAATTTCCAAACTTATCCATAGAATGTAAAGAAAATTGATGAGATGATAGATATTCAATATCACATTGATCTTGAAAACTTTGATCTTGCTCACGATAAGAAAAAAGTAATTATTATTCATTAAATTTATTAACTGATTTTCCTTATCTAATTGTGAAAGAGTATAAATTGATTTCATATTATCAAATTATTCATCATCATTATCTATCTAAATTTTACTTTCTACTTCAGGGTTTGTTTTTGCAGGAGGAAAAAATGAGAATTCCGTAGTGGAATTTCCATAAGATATATACATATCACCAGATCTACAACTTATGAATACATCAGTTGTATCTAGCCAAGGTCTACCAAGGATCAATGGATGGCCTCCTAAATTATTCTTGGGAGTTAAAATTATGAAATCTATAGGATATTCCCAAGAATATAGAGAGACAGACACATATTCGAATACCCCATCTGGTTTAATAACATATATATCTGCTAATTGCAACAATGTTGGAGTGTATTGAAGAATAGGAAGCTTAAGTTGCTCCAATGTCTGTTTAATCATGATATTAATGTCTTCTCCTAGATTAATTAGAGTGTTTGGAATATTGATACCATTGATGTGGATTTTTACAATGGGGCTACCTGGATCTAGATATTTTTGGAAAAAAAAAATTCCCCATCATCATATCAGTAAATTTTCCTACAAATTGAATTTTTTTAGTCTTTTCTTTTTCTTCCTAGTTTTCTAATACATATATCCTTAATGTTTTTTTCAAATATTGGCATTTCCTTTATAGCCTGAAGTAAAGGAATTTTAATGCAAATATATTTTTAAGTTCATCTAGCATATCATAGTTTGGTAAAACAATTTTCCTTTATATTCCTTTATCAAATTAAGTCTTTCAGGAAAAGGAGGATCTTGTAAAGAAAAAGAAGGTTGTTCTACTAGATGAATTGTAGGAGCTTGTTTTATTTGTTCATCCTTTGATTTTATAGGAACATATTCCCTTAGAGGAATACTTTCTTGATCAATATTTGCATCTTTTTTCATGAACCTCATACTTTTTAAATTTTTGGATGACAATTGTTGGTGACTTATTTTGCAAAAACCTGCCAGATCTAAGTTAGACATCATTTAGACCTAATGGGGTTATCATACAAGCTTGAAAATTTTTTCCTTGAACATTATAAATATCTTGTTGATTTTTATTATTTGGATTAGCAAGTGGTTGGGTTGGCAGTTGATTTGGATTTTGTGGAAATGGTAATGAACGTTGTTGATTTGGATTTTGAAATTGATGAGGTTGAGTGGGTTGAGGAGGATATTATTGTGGTGGAAAATAAGTATAAGGTTGTTGTAATTGAGGATATTGAGGATATTTTCCATAAGGGTTTTTCCAACCCTAGGCCCAAGATGGATTTTGAGATTGTGAGGGCCAAGGTTTCCAAGGCATAGGTGCAGTCCAATTATTATGCGGTTGTGCATAATATTGAGTATTTAAACCTTGAGTCATATTTGATTATTGATTTTTCCATGGTATTTTAGAAACACAACAAGGAGATTTAACCTATCTTGTTCCAACTTCATCTTGAAAGACATATTTAAGACTAGGCATCAAAGGAAATTCCTTTGTATTATTATTTTCAATACATATGGCATAAATTTCTACTATCAAGGGGTAATTCTATCAAGGCATGCTTATTCCTATTGTTGGTGTTGGATTCAACACGTGGACTGCAACAATCACATGACTAGACACATCCTAAAATCTAAGGCAATTTAATGATTTTTTTTATGAGATTAGTAGGTGGCATAAATTCTGATTCAATGAAAGGAGATTTTAGTCAAATCCATAGTTTTACTAATGAGGGTATTAGAACATGATGTGGTAGCAGAGTGCAATTTTGTAGCCTATGAGGAGAGGAAACTATAAGATGAGAGAGGAAATAGTAGGTCTGTAAAATAGAAATCCACTGCATTTGGTAGAAATTCACAAAAGTAGCAGTTTGACAATATTCCATTAAGAGAAATCTATTTCTATTCTAACAAGATTCTCACTAAAATATCATGAACAATAACTATCATCAGTGATTCTCTTCGAATTTTATAACATACATTTTACCAGGAATTCTCACTATGTGATACTAAAAAAATTGAAAAAACACATAACATGTTTAAGAGACTGATAAGAAGACATAACAATATAATGGTTTGAAAAATGAAACTAAAAGAAAGAAGATATGGAAACACAAGTAAAGTTGACAATACACACAACAAATTGGTAATAAGTCCTCAGTAGTATCATTCCATTTCATTCACAAAAAATATTACAGATCATATGAGTCAAAATTCTAAAACCACCAACCTTTAATTCATATCAGTTTGCAATATATAAACAAAATATTATACTATCATCTCCACAGCAAAAGGTAATTATGTTTCAAAATTTATTACAATCTCGTGCAAGAGATGTGACTTATCTCTAATCTTAAATACAAAGTGATATATTAAAACTAAAATAAACATCATGAAGGCTATCCATCCGAAATGGTTGTATGAGGTGGCAGCCTATTTGAAGACCACTCTTATGTTCTGGTGCAACCAATCTTCAGCAAAAATTGTAAAAAAAGTGGGAGTCACATGTGGTTGTCTCCTTCAAATGTGCAAAATAGAAGCCTGGTATTTTGAAGAAGACTTTATACATGACACCTGGCAGCATCCATTGCAACTGAAAAACTCCTCCACTTCATCTTTTTAATGTCACCATCAAGATAACAAACCAAAAAGTAGCCCCTTTCTATCAAATGTTGATATTTCAAAATAATTGCTACCTTCGCAAAAAATGTAGCTATATCTCGAAAACATGGAACATTAACTCAAAAAGGTTCTCCAAGGCAACCCTGTTCTTCATTCCTCATAGATCCAAAATAGAGGCAAAAATTCTGATGGCCTATGCTTTAGTCACCCTCTTATCAAACCTCTTTCTCTATGCTTGACTCTTTGACTGAGTCTTCTTCTTCCTTTCAATTTTGTCTTCTAGGCTCTCTTCAATGTTGATAATTTCATCTCCTAATTTAGGATTGGAAATCAACTTGTTGTTCAGCCCGAGTTTATTTTTGGGTCTAGTATGAGGTCTCTTGACATAGGGATTAGGGATGAATTTGGAACTCTTACCTCCATGTATGAATTTACTATACCCTGCTTCCTCATCTTTTGATTTTGTGTACTCAGGGTCACTGTTGTCTTCATAGGAGGAATAGGAGTGTATCTCATTTTTCTTCCTCTTCTTGATCGAAGAAAAAATGGAGGAAACTAATTTATCCAAAGTAGGCTTTTCTTCTATGACAGGCTCTGTCATTTTCTGTTTTCCTTACTTAAGAGAAAGTAAAACTTGTGAGTTAGTGGACTCTGTGAGAGAAGTACCACTACTTGGTTGTGCTTGATGAGATAACTCAGGAACATGGCTTGAAGTTTTCACACTAGGGTTGACTTCCAATGGTGAAAAAGCAGGCTTAGGTGCAAGAATTCCAAGATTGACTTCCACTGGTTCTTCTGCCATGAAGAGTTTCTTCTTAGGTTGGCTCCATGAAGAGGAGGCTATTTTCTCCTTGTCCTTTGACATAGAACTCCTAGGAGACTTTAAATTTTTTTGTTGCAGTTTCTTCTTATATTCATCCATGAAAGACCTCATGGTTTTGGTTTCCCTAGGTGAGCTACTGACATGAACTTCATGAATTGGTGACACTGTTGGCGTAGGCATAGGATTTGCAACCTTTCTACTTGAGCTTCTAGTTGGCCTTTTAACTGAGATGGAGGCAAGGTTAATTTGACAGAAGACTGATGAATGTACAGAGTTAGATGGTGAAATGTGTGAAACAGGGGCAACATGGGTTTTCTCATGGATGTATTTTTTCTTTGGCCTTCCTAACCTTCTCTTAGAATTTATGCTACCAAACCCTTATTCCCTTAAAAACCTATCCCAAGTAATTTTCCTCTTTCTGAGATGATAGACAATTAAAATTTTAATCAATCCTCTGTGATACAAATTGTGCAAAGAGTACTTTGGAATTTTCTGTAGCTTTAGAGACATTTCGAATAGAGATTTCTACAGAAAATAGGGTAGGTTCAAAGGTTTAACTCTTGAAATGTGAGCAATGAATCTTAACTGATAACGATGAACAGAAGAAAACCTCCCCTCGCATGTGATGTATTTTTGGACTGAGGTAATAACATGTTGCCACTCGGCCTTAAAATAAGAAATGTGAGCAGCTGGATTCCACTTTACATTAACATATTCGGGCTTAAGGTAAGAACTTACTTCTTCAAGCAACGTTTTTATTTTAAACCAACGTTCACCAGTTGCAGCAGTTTGGGTGAAACAGTTGAAGACCTAGATGACATTCAAATCAAATTAATGGGGATAAATGATAATGATTCATTGTTTCTTACTCAAGAAGAACAAGAACTTTTTCTGCTTTCATAAACTGAATTTTATTCTGAGGAATCAGATGACTATAAACAAGGTTTTGAAAATGCCATCATGGAATTTCATAGGCAGTATAACCTTAGAAGTAAGAAAACCACAAACAACCCTACCAAGAAATTTTTTGAAACTCAAAGTAAAAGGACTGCAGATACCCCTACAAAAAAAGGTTCTGAGATTCCTCCTAAAAAGACTGCAGAAAATCCAGCTAAAAATATGTTTGATTCTGCTTCAAAAACAACTCAAACAGATGTTCCACCTACCAGCCAATAGAAAGATACTACCCAAAGGGATGTTGTTGAAAAGAAAGATGTCCTAAAATCAAACAAAATTCAAACAACATTAAACATTGAACATGAATTAGCAAAGCTTAAGATACCCATTCCATTAACAGAGATTATGAATAATAATGTATATAGGAACCAATTAATGAAAGCTCTGAATTTAGGGCAAGGTGAAGATACAAGCAATGTGGCTAATGATCAACCTGAACTTTTGTTTGGGCCTGAAATAGATGGAAAACCTCAAGAATGAGGTCTACCTCCATTCTATATTATTCTAAACATTGATGACAAAAATTTTCACAATGCCATGCTAGACTCAGGAGCCTCACACAACATTATGCCTAAGGCTGTCATGAAAAAACTAGGACTTGACATCACTAGACGGTACAAATATTTGTACTCTTTTGATTCAATTAAGGTAAATTTATTGGGTCTCATTAAGGACCTGTGTGTCACTTTCGCACAAATTCTAGCCAAGAGTGTGCTGATGGACATAGTTGTTGAGGACATACCCCTAAGTATGCATGTTACTATATCGCTCATGGGGAGCTAAGTTGCAAGGAACCCTTCAAATGGACATGACCTTTTCTACCATCCCAGTGTTTGGTCAACAAAGGAAATTATATAGGGAGACACTAATGAAGTTCATAGTCAGTAGTCAAGAGAAACCCTACAATTATCCCTTATATTCTTTCCACTCATACCTTGAATCATTCATTCTATATAATGATGGCGACACGGAAAAAAAAATTGCTAACTTAGAAACTAATCTTTGTGAAATAACATAAGACAAAAAAAAATAACGGAACATAATACCCAAGATGAAACCTTTTGGAATATGGACTTCAATGAAGCTGCTAGTAAATACGGGTTAGGAGCAAGAGTATGGGTTTCAAATTCAGGAACCCACCACGCAGAGGGACATTCATAAAAGAAAAAAATTCAATGTAAAAACAACATAGTTGAATATGAAGAATTGATTCTAGGGTTACAATTGTTAAAAAATCTTGGTGCTAAAATAATTTATGTTCATGGTGATTCTGAGATGATAATAAAACGGATCAAGGGGGAATATTATGCTAAACACCCTAGATTAAGAGCCTACAGAAATGTTGTCCTAGATTTTTTGGAATTTTTTGTGGAATATAACTTGTCAGTAATCCTTAGAGATTAGAACATTCTAGCTAATGGTCTGGCCACTTCTACCAGTACCTACAAAATTCCCTTCCGTCCTAGCCATCAATACACAGTGGAGGTAAAAAATAGGCCAACTGTCCTGGACAATATTGTTGAGCCCCAAAGATGTCCTTCTCTTTCACCAAATTTCACTTCAATTCCTTTGTCCTTTATCAGTTGCAGGCTTAAAAGATCAATAGGATTAATTAAAGTCACTTTAGGAATGCATATAATGACTGACTTGCTATATTTTTCGTGGTTTTGTTGTTGTAGTAATTTTTGACTAGACTCAGCTACAGAATGCAGTCATTCTGTAGCCAGTCGTCTATTCCGCAGCTATCTTCATGTTTACACAGGTTACAGGTGTCACTTAGAGGAAAAACGCATATGGTTGAAATCCAGACTTCATCTACATCGTTACTTGTCCTCTATGAAGTCTAAGTAAAAATCTCCAAGTGGTTATGCACGTGGAAGAAATCAAGACTAAGAGGTAGACTTCTACCGGGACAAGAACTCTACAGATGTCTTCAGTAAGAGTACGAGGCTTCCACAAGAGTTCTATTTTGATTTTAATTGGGAAAGACACTTATCCCTATTTCCTCTCAAGGGTAGTTATGTATTTTTTTTATAAGAATGACTCGGGAGACCGAGAGACAGTTAGCTAGATTGATGTTTTGTTGTTAGAACTCAAAAGTCTGTAATACTCTGTTTCTAAAGTATTTTCCCCTTAATGAAAGAAATTCAACTTCATTGCATGCTCTGAGGCAATCTTGAGAAGATTTGTATGCTAATCTGGTGGTAGAGGGCCCCTACTGCCTGAGAAGCTCTATGCATATTGTTTAGATAAATAACTTTAGCTCTGTTTTATTCCTAATTTAAGCAGTTTTCTGAACTTTATGATTTATGCTCACTCACAACGGATGTTACAGCCAGTCTTATTCTTATAAATTATTCCAAGATATCACTAACACTAAATGAGATATAGCTGTAATACTTTAAATATTAGTTGAATTTTAGTTCATCTGTAATACTCCGAAGATTAATTGCACTCTAGTTAAGTTCTGTTCACTGTATTTCAAGTTTGATTGATTGCATTCTAGTTCATTTCTGTTTAATGTATTTTAAGTTTTATTAGTTAGTTCTATTCTAGTTCTGTTCCATTGGACTTCAAGGCCCTCATTATTTACAAACTACTCTTGTTATTAATCTCTTCCAACACATCATCATATGGACAGGAATTAGTGATATCAATTCGAGGTCTTGACTGTTCTGCAATTTCTTATAATTTTACAAATAGCCTTTTTCCAAAATTATTCCAAAAGATTTCTAACTCTCGAATGAGGCTTAGTAGTGACAATTTAAGTTTCAGAATGGATTAATTTTAGTGTCATAAGTTAATTTAGAGTAGGGTTCTTTACTATGCTACAGATAATCTTTTCCAATTGTGTTCCAACAAATTTCTAACCATGGATGAGATTTTTTGATATTGTAAGTTGTTGTTTACTTAGAAGAACCTCATTGCATTAAGCTGATCCTTTTCTCAAACTATTCCAATATACTTCTAATGAAATTAATTGGATTGAGTCTATGTTATGAGTTATTTTTCTTGTCAAGTTTTGCAATTTGTAAGTTAGCATTCTCTGTTCTTAAGTGTCATACATAGTCTAGATTTTACTCTGTTTTTAGAGTGACTAATAACTCCTCTTTTCCAAACAACTTACTTTCCTCTTAGCATAAAAACACAAAACCCAAAAACACTAGAAAAACACTAAACACAACGAAGTAGAAACCAAATACCTAGGCACATATAGTGCACTTCACTTCAACAGTTTACTAGCCCTGGTTGACAATTTATGACATCAACTTAGGAACACTAGGTTGAACAGACATTTTGGCGCCGTTGTCGGGGAAGTGTAACTTGGTGGCCTTGTTTCTTACCTCCCAAAAACAATGACATGCGTACAGAAAGAGACTCAAGGGGTAGATTCATAAGAAGCAGAAGCTTGATTCCTAGAACATCACTTGTTCCACCAAAACCAAGAAGCAACACACCTCCAACTCAAACCTACATTCCATCCTATAATAATCATAGACTTATAGAAGGCTTAAGATCAGATATTCCATTAGAAAGACCTTCCACTTCATCCACTGAACCTGTTTTAGAAGAAGATTCAAGGGCCCCTGCTAGAGACACAAACTTTTCCACTTCTACAGAAGAATCAACTATGGAAGAAGAAGGGGGAGGATAAGTCTTTAATGGAGGTAGAGGTGCAAAAGGAGAAGGAGATAGAGGTGCATAAGGAGGCAGATGAAGAGGTAGAAGGGAAATGGGAAGCTCTTTTGGGTTTCCTATAGTAGATGAAGAAACCAATGAGACTATGAAAAACATTTCACCCTCTGTCCTTCCAAACTTTTATGGACTCAAAAATGAAGATCCTGAAACCTTCCTATTTGAATTTGAAGTCCTATGTAGAACATATGATTACTTACAAGATGCCCAAAAACTTAAACTATTTCCTTCAACATTGAAAGGAGCAGCATTAAAATGGTTTCTGAGGTTGATCAGCAGTTCTATTAGGACATGGGAAGAAATGAAACATGCATTTATAGAGAGGTATTTGGATTACTGTATGCCAGTCAACCATAAGGAGGAAGTGCTTAAAATGTTACAAAAAGAGGATGAAAATATTCAAGATTTTCTAGAGAGGTTTAACTATAACATCAAGAGGGAAAAAATGGAAAACTTAGACCAAGACACTTTGAAATCTCTCTTATTGAAGACAATTAGGGATGAATGGTTAGATATCCTTAACATGATGGGAAAAGGGGATATATCTTAGCTCATATTACCTGAAATAGTTGAATTATGTATCAACCTTTCAAGAGGGAAATCTAAAACTGTGAAAGGACCAAGAGACCCTGCTCTTGCAAGGGCAATTAAGTCTGCTTCTGGGACAGTAAGTAGGGTAGAAATAGGAAATATGCTTGATGAATTCAAATCTGATATTTTAGGGAGTCTCAGTGAACAAATATACACCCTTAAGTTACGAAACAAGAAAAAAACTGAATCTGATGCCTTAGCAATATTTTGTCCCAAATATAGAAAGAAGCATGCCTTGAGAGAATGTCCTTTGGATGAAAAAGTAGTAGAGACCTGTATAATTTTTTCAGAAAAACATGAGACCAAGAGTTTTCCTTCACTTCCTGGTCTTAAAGCTGTCTTTCAAGAAGAAACCTTTACAAATTCCACAGAATCTCTCAATTTTGTCTCTAGAAGGCCTTGACAAGGACCTCAAACACAAGGATTCCATGATCAGCTGTATAATCAACCCCCACCAAATTGGAATTCTTGGCAGCAACCTTGGCCCCAATTCCAAAATCAATCTCAAACTTGGGCACAAGGAGAAAAAAATCCCGGTGGAAGATACTCTCAGTACTATCAATATCCACCATATCCACATTTCCCTCCTCAACAGAATTTTCAACAAAATCCTCAAAATCCACAACATCAAAATCCACCACTTCCATTACCATTTCCTCATAAAACAAATCAGTTACCTACTCAACCCATACCAAACCCCAACAATTAAAATCCTCAGAACACATACATGATAGAAGGCCAACAGTTTCCAACTTATTTGATTACTCCTTTAGACCTTAGTGATGTTCAACTTAGGTCTGGAAGAATACTTGAAAAGAAGAAACCTTCTATAATCATACAAGAGCAAAACAACTCTGAGGAAGATTCTCTACTGGTGAATAAAAGTCTTGAAGAGAACACACATTTCCAAGACCCAAACATTGAAAAATCAAAACAAAAAGAACCAATAATTTCAACTCCTATATTAGAGCAGCCATCAACATCCACTTCTACACCTCCCTTTCCAGAAAGATTACAAATTGATAGGGGTGTAGAAAAACAAATTATGGTGCCTAATTATGATTTCCTAGATGAGCTGAGAAATTTTTGTATTAAGATTCCATTATTACAAGCTATCAAGGAAATTCCAATCTTAGCAAAGACAATAAAGGAGTTGAGCATGAAAAAAATAGGAAAAAGAATCAAAGAGACAAAGAAAATTCAACTGGCAGGAAAAATAGCAGACATCATGATGGGTAAGATTTCTATTCCAAAGTATCTAGACCCAGGAAATCCAGTTGTTAAAATACACATCAATGGAACTGAGATCCAAAACACACTTATTGATTTAGGAGCAGCAATTAATATCATGAGTAGACAAATCATGGATAAACTAAAACTTCCTAATCTTCTTTTTACACCCACATTATTACAATTAGCAGATAGATCTGTGATTAAACCTGATGGGGTAATAGAAGACATTCCAGTGTCCCTAGATTCTTGGGAGTATCCTATGGATTTTATGATCCTAACTCCTAAGAATAATCTAGGAGGGCATCCTATTATATTAGGAAGACCTTGGTTAGCTACAGATGATGCTTTCATTAGTTGTAGATCTGGTGATATGTATATCTCTGATGGTAGTTCAACCAAAAAAATTATCTTGTATCCTCCAGCAAAAACAATTACGGAATTAGATGATACTCAATGGATAGAGGATGAAGAAGACTTACAACCTCTCTTCACAATTTCAGAAATTAGTGAAGATAGCCAGATTCTGAATACCTTAGAAAACTTTGAATCCTCTTCGGAATACAAACATGAACAATTTCAAGAAGAATCCAACATTGAGTTTTTATCATCAAGATAGATGTCTCTTTATTCCATGGATAAATTTGGCAGTTCTACAATTGAGATATTTCCAGGAAAAACTTTAAACATAAATAAGAACCTAGAGAAATCTCAACAAGAAGAGCTAGTCAAGATATTACAGAGACATTTTTCTGCATATGCATGGGAGTACACTGATATGAAAGGGATCAGCCCTAAGACTTGCACTCATCACATTTACATAGAGGAAAATTGTAAACCAATCAGACAACCTCAGAGACGGATGAATCCAAATCTTAGGGAGATTGTTAAAGAAGAATTGCAGAAATTGTTAAATGTCAACTTTATCTATCTCATTTTAGATAGTCAGTGGGTTTATCCTTTGGTAATTGTGCCAAAGAAAAATGGTAAATGGAGGGTATGTATTGACTATCGGGAATTAAACAAAGCTACTCTTAAAGATCATTTTCCCTTACCTTTCATAGATCAGGTATTAGATACATTAGCTGGAAAAAGTAATTCTCATTTTTAGATGGGTTTAGTGGTTATAACCAAATTCAAGTAGCACTTGAAGATCAAGACAAAACCACATTTGCCTGTCCTTGGGGTACCTATGCTTACCGAGTATTTCCATTTGAACTATGCAATGCACCTACAACATTTCAAAGGGAAGTACTAGGAATTTTCTCAGATCTAATACATGATTGTGTAGAGGTATATATGGATGATTTCACATTTTATGGAAACACATTTGAAGAAGCCTTAGCAAACTTGGAAAAAGTTTTAAAGAGATGTAAAGAAGAAAATCTTTCACTAATTCATGAGAAGTGTTTTATGATGTTTACTGAAGGAATTGTTTTGGGGCATCACATTTCAGGGGATGGGATTAGAGTTGATGAGTCAAAAGTTGAAGTCGTCTCTAACTTATCTATTCCAAGTTGTCAAAAATATGTTAGGAGTTTTCTAGGATTTACAGGATATTATCGAAGGTTTATAGAAAACATCACCAAGATAGCATCTCCACTTTTCAAATTACTTACCAAGGAATGTGAATTCAAGTGGAATCATGATTGCCAGTTAGCCTTTGAGACCCTAAAATCAAAAATCTCTGAAGCACCTATTTTAAGGGGACCTAACTAGAAGTTACCTTTTCATATTTCAATAGATGCCTCAGAGACAGCTCTAGGAGTAGTATTGGGACAAAAAAACCTGATTCCTTATGCCATATACTATACAAGTAAAAATTTGACTCCTTCAAAGTTAAATTATACTGTAACTGAAAAAGAGTTTTTAGCTATTGTTCATGCCATAAAAAAATTTAGACACTATATAATAGGCTATGAAACTTTTTTTCACATAGACCACTCTGCAATTAGATATCTAATGAACAAATCAATTACTAATGGCAGAGTCATAAGATGGTTATTGCTTTTACAAGAATTCAACATCACCATTCTAGATAGGTCTGGGAAACAAAATACAGTAGCTGATTTCCTATCTAGACTCCAAAACATTAAAGACAACACCCTAGTTGAAGATCAATTCCCTGATGAATATCTTTTTGCAATTTCTATTCAGACTCCTTGGTTTGCTGACATTGCTAATTATTTAGTCTCAGGGAAATTTCCTTCAATAATGAATGCAAGAGAAAAAAGAAAGATCATTTATGACAGTGCAAAATATTCATGGGTTGCTAATGAGTTATACAAAATAGGTCCATATTTTATCATTAGGAGATGTGTTCTGGAAGATGAGATGTCTGAGATCCTCAAGGCATGTCATGATGAACCTTGTGGCAGAAACTTTGTTGATAAAAGGACAGATTATAAGGTCCTTCATTTAGGATACTATTGGAAATCCCTTTTTAAATATGCTAAAGAGTATGTCAAAAGGTGTGACAGTTGCCAAAGGGTAGGGAAACCTTCTCCTTCAAGTGAGATGCTATTGCAGCCTCAGGTACATATTGAACCTTTTGAGAAATGGGCTTTAGATTTTGTAGGACCTATTAGTCCTCCATCAAGACAAAATAAATATATATTAGTTTGCACTGATTATGTTACCAAATGGGTAGAGGCCAAACCATTACTTTCTGCTACTGAAGCATCTATAGTTAATTTTATTTTTGAGGATATTTTTGCTCGTTTTGGTGTCACAAGGGAAATTGTTACAGATCAAGGAGCTCAATTCACATCAAGGCTAGTGGAACAAATGATGGAGAGGTACAAAATCAGACACATAAAATCTACTCCCTATCATCCACAAGCAAATGGTCAAGTGTAATCTACTAATAAGGTCATTGAAGGGATCCTAACAAAGATTGTTCATTTACATAGAAGAGATTGGGCAGACAGGCTTTCTGAAGCCTTGTGGGCCTACAGAACCACATGGAGAAGCACAATAGGCGATACTCCTTATGAACTTGTTTATGGAAAACAAGTTTTGTTTCCCATAGAGTTTCAGATTTAAACTTTTAAAATGGCAGTTCAGCTAGGACTTGATCTAACAGAAGCACAAAAGCACAAATTGGAGCAGATTAATGAATTGGATGAGATCAGACAAGATGCAGTCCAGAAAAAAAGTATAGTCTAGCAACAAAGGACTAGATGGCATGATAAGTACATCAAGGAAAATAAATTCAAAGAAGGCGACTGGGCCCTCTTGTTTGATTCAAAGTTCAAAGATTTTCAAGGTAAATTCCAAACACATTGGCTTGGGCCATATGAAGTTATGAAATTTTTTGACAATGGAGCAATAAAAATCAGGACAATAGATGAAGAGAAGGTCACTTTTCTTGTAAATGGTCATAGATTGAAGTTGTATCATAAGCCACTTTCAAGAGAAGAATTTATCAATAGATTCCAGGAAAACTGTGATGTGAAGTTAATGAAGAAGAAGAATTCTTCTTCATCAACTTAATTGAATTTTCTGAATTCGAATGTAAAAATAATAATAATAATAATAAAGTATAAACATGAAAACTAATCACTGATTAGCATGTTTATACAGAAAAGATAAAGTGAAAATTAGAATCCTTCTGACACTTTAGCTTTTCAAATTTGTTCTTTCCCTACAAGCAGCTATCATAAAATCATAAGTGATCACATTCCACTTATGATCCATTTCACTCCATTCATTCATAACTCACTCACTCCATTCATTCATATCTCATTCACTCCATTTCATAGTCCATCTCATTTCCATCTCATATTTCTAAATTTGATCTCTTTCTGCAAATTGAGTATTACAAATCACAAGTTGCAGACCACTTTTTATGCCACTTCATATTTGTGATTCATTCCATTCCATTATATTCCACTTCATTCATGCTCCATTCCACCATATTTCATGATCCATGATTAATCCATTTCATACTACACTCCATCCATGTTTCAAATCATTTCATTTCATGTTTCAAAGCTCCTACAGGTATATTTTGCAGCCAGATATTCTGCAGTCAGACATTCTGCAGCCAGCTAGACATTCTGCAGCCAGATACCCTGCAGGAAACTATCTAGCAACCACTTGTTCAGCAGCAAATTATCCCTGCACACCTATGTCAACAAGAAAAATCAAAGGGATTATGAAGACTGAAGAATCAATGATTTTCAAAGGAAGACAAAGCATATTAAAACCACAAAAATCAAAGGAAAGGCTAAGGTAAAGTTGTGAAATTATTATGATGACAGATTATAAAAGTTATAGTATAGTTAAGTCATGTATGATTCATAAAGTTATTTTGATTATTCGTGTTGATCAAGCCTATTAAACCTATCATAAAAACCTTGGACAAAATCCCTTCCATTCCTCCATACCAAACCATCATTTATTAAAAAAAATTTAATGGTTAGTACTGAAGTGACCTATTCGGTCACGTCACTAACCCGAAGTATTCAGTGATGATTTTGAATTTCTCACGAGATTTTTTCACGGTCTTTTCTTCCATGATATCTCTCAAACTCATTAATTCGTGTGAATCACCTTCATCGTATTTCACTCATTCTGTAACCACTTCATATCATCTTTCCGTAGCTAATTCTTACTGCATAAGCAGAGAAGGCATATTTGGGGTGAAAACAACTCTCTGCAGCCATTCTTACCATGAATAGAAGAGTAGTAACGGAGCAGTAAATTGAAGGTTGAGAAAGAAGCCATGGGTCTCATTGTAAGGTCCGAACCAGTCGGAACCAAATACTTAGAGGGTTACCCACAAATTAGAGAAATGCTATAGCAGGTTGGGTGGTTACAGTTTTTGGAAAATTTCAATGGTTTTCATAAAGAGGTAACTAAGACATTTGAATGGTCATTCAACGGAGCAGAAGTTGAAATAGGAGATTTCAAGTTCACTATTACAGAATCCTTCATTGCAGAGGCAGCAGAATTACCAAGGCAAGGTGAACGATGGTTCAAAAACAAGGAATTTCACAATGAGGCATGGAGGCAGATGCTCAAAACACAAGGTATGGATATTTCAGTTTTTAAGAAGGGCATCCCTAGCTCAGCACTGAAGAATAAATGGAAAAATATGTTGCTCATTTTGCAAAAGTTTATAACTTGTGATGGAAGGTTTGGTACCCTATATGTTTATCACATTCAGCTTATGATGCATTTCTTAGATGAAGAAATCAATTTACCCTTCTTCTTACTTCATAGCCTAAAGAGAATGGCCTCTAATGTTCAAAAGAGGGTTCAATTCTTGGAAACCACTTTGTATCACCATAGCCTAGTTAAAATCCTAATTGAACATCATTTGAGAAAAGTGGGAGACAATTAGGATGATTTCCTAGTGAGGAATCACTTTGAAGAACCCAAGGAATCTCCATCTGAAGGAAAACTTGTAAGAAGAAGCAGGAGAGGGAAAATTTCCAAATCTGTTGAAATTAAAACTGGTAAGTCTATACAAGAGGACAGTGAGGAGATTATTTCTGAGAAATTGGCTGAAATTAAGAAACAACTTAAAAAGGAGAAGATAACAAGAAAGTATGCCAAGGAGAGAGGTGAGGGACCATCTAAACTAAGATGAAGCCATAGGCTTAGAGGCATATTAAAGAAAACAGGGGTTAAGCAAACGGGCATCATAGACATTGAAGATGAAGGGACACCAACTGATAGATCTCCTGAGCACCATTATGAAGAGGATCTTGATGAAGAAACTCCAGAGATAGACCCAACACAACAACAAATCTATAATTATGTTGAGTCATTAGAAAAGAGAGCCTCAGAAAACATAAGAAGAACTCCTAGCCCACCGGGATCTGCAATTGAAGTACTAAGAAGAGATAAATATGAACTGGAAGTACTTAATAGGCACATAAAAAATGAAAATGAAATTCTCAGGGAACAAGTCAAGCTGAAGAGTAACATTAACACAACTCTCTCTCTGCAAATGGAAAAATTGTACAAGGCTAATGAGAAGTTGAAAAAGAAAAACAAAAAGTTGAGTAGGGCACTTATAAACCTGAGATTCAAATTTTTCATAAGGAAGCCTAGGAGGTCATTGAACATCAGGCAAAGCAGAAAAAGGAAGTTGGATTTCCTAGTAGAAGTTTCAGAATACATGGATTAATTGCATGAGGACATGCAAAAGCCTTGCAGTGGGGGTATGTTGAGCCCCAAAGATGTCCTTCTATTTCACCAAATTTCACTTCAATTCCTTTGTCCTTTATCAGTTGCAGGCTTAAAAGATCAATAGGATTAATTAAAGTCACTTTAGGAATGCATATAATGACTAACTTGCTATATTTTTCGTGGTTTTGTTGTTGTATTAATTTTTGACTAGACTCAGCTACAGAATGCAGTCATTCTGTAGCCAGTCGTCTGTTCTGCAGCTATCTTCATGTTTACACAAGTTACAGGTGTCACTTAGAGGAAAAACGCATATGGTTGAAATCCAGACTTCATCTATATCGTTACTTGTCCTCTACGAAGTCTGAGTAAAAATATCCAAGTGGTTATGCACGTGGAAAAAATCAAGATTAAGAGGTAGACTTCTACCAGGACAAGAACTCTATAGATGTCTTCAGCAAGAGTAGGAGGCTTCCACAAGAGTTCTAATTTGATTTTAATTGGGAAATACACTTATCCCTATTTCCTCTCAAGGGTAGTTATGTATTTCTTTTATAAGAATGACTCGAGAGACTGAGAGACAGTTAGCTAGATTGATGTTTTGTTGTTAGATCTCAAAAGTCTGTAATACTCTGTTTCTGAAGTATTTTCCCCTTAATGAAAGACATTCAACTTCATTGCATGATATGAGGCAATCTTGAGAAAATTTGTATGCTAATCCGGTGGTAGAGGGCCCCTACTGCCCGAGAAGCTCTGTGCATATTTTTTAGATAAGTAAATTTAGCTCTATTTTATTCTTAATTTAAGCAGTTTTCTAAACTTTATGATTTATGCTCACTCACAACGGATGTTATAGCCAGTCTTATTCTTATGAATTATTCCAAAATATCACTAACACTGAATGAGACATAGCTGTAATATTTTAAAGATTAGTTGCATTTTAGTTCAGCTGTAATACTCCGGAGATTAATTGCACTCTAGTTAAGTTTTGTTCACTGTATTTCAAGTTTGATTGATTGCATTCTAGTTCATTTTTGTTTAATGTATTTTAAGTTTTATTAGTTAGTTGTATTCTAGTTTTGTTCCATTGGACTTCAAGGCCCTCATTATTTACAAACTACTCTTGTTATTAATCTCTTCCAACACATCATCATATGGATAGGAATTAGTGATATCAGTTCGAGGTCTTGACTATTCTGCAATTTCTTATAATTTTACAAATAGCCTTTTTCCAAAATTATTCCAAAAGATTTCTAACTCTCGAATGAGGCTTAGTAGTGACAATTTAAGTTGCAGAATGGATTAATTTCAATGTCATAAGTTAATTTAGAGTAGGGTTCTTTACTATGCTACAGATAATCTTTTCCAATTTTGTTCCAACAAATTTCTAACCATGGATGAGATTTTGGTGATATTGTAAGTTGTTGTTTACTTAGAAGAACCTCGTTGCATTAAGATTATCCTTTTCTCAAGCTATTCCAACATACTTATAATGAAATTAATTGGATTGAGTCTATGTTATGATTTATTTTTCTTGTCAAGTTTTGCAATTTGTAAGTTAGCATTATCTGTTCTTAGGTGTCATACATAGTCTAGATTTTACTCTGTTTTTAGAGTGACTAATAACTCCTCTTTTCCAAACAACTTACTTTCCTCTTAGCATAAAAACACAAAACCCAAAAACACTAGAAAAACACTAAACACAACGAAGTAGGAAGAAAATACCTAGGCACATATAGTACACTTCACTTCAACAATTTACTAGCCCTGGTTGACAATTTATGACATCAACTTAGAACACTAGGTTGAGCAGACAAATATTATGAAACCATCTCCAAAAATAGAAGAAAAGAGAGATCAACGCCTTAGAAATAAGCCACTTCGAGGGGGAAACCTCCTTTACGTTACATAAATGAACAATTATTGGATGATACAAATGACAAAACCTCCTTCTATATATAGGAGTCCATGGGGTCGCAATATCATCCTAGCCGATCTAACAATAATAATGAAAGGGCACAATAATAACAATATTCGGGTTACAGGGGTACAAAAATAAAAATAATGGGGCTACACTAACAACTATAAAGGACTACACTAGTAATATAGGGACCTAACATGCCCCTCTCCTTCAAAAAAGTGTTGTCATCAATGCTTGAGTAGATCTAGGTGCTTCTTTATAAAATTATCATCCTCCCATGTAGAATCTTCAGTGGGTAAGTTCTTCCTACATCAAAACTTCGCTTGCTGCAATTTTTATCTGCATGTTGTTTCATTCGATTTTGTGCCAAATTTAGGTTATCCTTTAAGAGTTAGAGAACTTCTTGTTGATGCTCGATGTGATCTTCCACTGCTTGAACCTTAGAATTTTCTCTTAAAGATGATGTGATGGATGGTGGATGATATCCATAAAGTGCAATAAATGGGGTCATTTTTGCTGCAGTATGGAAGGAAGTGTTATACCACCATTCAGCGAGAGGTAACCACTTGACCCATTGTGTTTGTTTATCAGATACAAAACAACGAAGATATCCTTCAAAAAATTTATTTACTATCTCAGTTTGACCATCAGATTGAGGATGATAAGATGAGCTATGAGCTAATTGAGTACCCAAACAAGAAAATAACTCCGTCCAAAAATTTCCAGTAAAAATGGGATCTCTGTCGCTCACAATAACTCTTGGGTTTCCATGTAGCTTTTGAATTGTGTCCATAAATGTAGTAGCAACTGTACTTGCTTTAAATGGATGAGATAATGCACAAAAGTGTGCATTCTTGGTAAGTCTATCAACTACCACCATGATGACACTCTTTCCTTCGGACTTAGGTAAACCTGTGATAATATTCATTGAAACCTCCTCCCAACGTTGAATTGGAATGGATAAAGGTTGTAGCAGACCTAGGGTCTTAATTGTCTCAACTTTATTTCTTTGGCTAACCAACATAGCCCTCACAAATCTCGGTGTCCTCTAAAGGAGAAGTGTGCAATTCCAAAAGAATATTTTGTTTTAGTTGGGAATTCTTTCGAAGATATAAGCCAATATTTTTCTGAGAATCATTTTTCCAACTAAATGTATCAGATGTACAAGGATGTTTCTGCAACTTTTGAATGAGTGTCCACACTTATTCGTCCTTCTTCCATTCATTCCTTGCTTCGGTTATCCAATCCGGATGGATAATAGAAATGGCACAAAGCAATGCTTCCACCTCTTCGTTCTTTCTTGAGAGTGCCTCTCCAACAAGATTTAGCTTCCTTTTTTTGTAGATAATTTCAAAGTCGTAACCAAACATATTTGTGACCAATTTTTGCTGCTCTTCTGAAGGTAGTCTTTGTTCCAAAAAGTGTTTAAGACTATCATGATCCGTTTATACCTTGAAGTGTATTCCCATTAGGAAAGGCAGGAATTTCTTTAATGCATGTAGTATTGATAAAATTTCCTTCTCATAAAGAGATTTTTGTAAATACTTTCCTTTGATTGGACGATTTTCAAAAGCAATGGGTTTTCCTTCTTGCATTAAAATATCACCAATTCCATTTCCTAATGCATCACATTCCATAATAAAGGTTTTTGTGAAGTCTGAATAGCTAAGACTGGTGCTAGGCACATTGCCTATTTAAGATGTTCAAAGGCCTTAGTTGCTTCAGGAGTCCATGAAAATGCATCTTTCTTCAATAATGTTGTTATAGGTGTTGCTATTATCCCATAATTCTCAATAAACTTGCGATAATACCCCGTTAACTTGAGAAATCTCAACAACTCCTTTATGGTTGTGGGGAATTTCCATTCCTTAATGGATTTAATTTTTTTAGGGTCTACCTTAACACCCTCGTGAGATACAATATGACCCATATATTCCACCTCTTGTACTCCAAAGAAAAATTTGGATTTTTTTGCATATAATTGTTTCTCCTCCAATATTTTGAGCACCCTGCCAACATGTTGAATATGATCCTTCCAAGACCTACTGTAGATTAGTATATCATCAGAAAATACTAGCAAAAATTTTCTAAGGAAGGGTTTGAAAATGGAATTCACCAACCCTTGAAATGTAGAAGGTGCATTGGTAAGGCCAAAAGGCATGACCAAAAATTCATAATGAACCTCATGAGTTTGAAATTTTGTTTTCAGAATATCTTCAGTCTTCATTCTAATTTGATGATATCCTGAACGAAGATCCAACTTGGTTAAATAAGTTTCTCCATGTAATTCATCCAATAATTCATCAATCACAGGAATGGGAAATTCATATTTAATAATGAGCTTATTGAGCTCCCTATAATCTGGACACATGCGCCAGAATCCATCATTCTTGTGCACCAATACTACTGGAGCAGAGAAAGAACTTTGCCTAGGTTGAATTATACCAGCCTCTAACATTTATGCAATCATACGTTCAATTTCACTCTTTTGGACATAAGGATATCTATAAAGCTTGATTTTTGGAGGAACACTTCCTGGAATCAAATGAATAGCATGATCATGATCAAGAATAGGTCGGAGTCCTTTGGGAGTTTCAAACACCTTGGAATGATTATCCAAGACTTTTTGGAGATCTGCAGAAATAGATGATTTTGATGTTGGAACTTCTAATGAGCATAATTGTGCAATTACGTGTCATTGTTATTTATTCATAAGCTTTGTCATGACATTAGATCTTATTATCTTTCCCGGATTCCCTACGATACCCCATAATTCAACTTCCTTTCCTTCCAAAAAAATTTCAAGAAAAGTTCTTGAAAATTAAAAGCTACCGTCCCCAAATATTGTAACCATTGTACTCCTAGTACAAAATCAATACCTCCCATTATAATGGAAAGAATAAGAATATTCAATACATATCCCCCCATGGTTAGCTTGATATTATGGCATTTTCCAGAGAAATTTATAGTTCCTCCATTTGCAACCATCACTTGACATTCTGGTTTTGGGTATAGGAAACAATTCAATTCCTTGGCTACCTTACAATGAATAAAAATATGGGTACTGCCCATATTAGTCAACACTATTACCCTTTTCTTCTTGATATTTCCTTCTATCTTGAGAGTTTGAGGAGTAGTAATTCTTGCCAATGCATTACACGATATGGTCGGACTCATTTCTTCTTCTTCTAGAGTTGGTTCTTGGTGGATATCCTCTTATTTTGAAGTTTCTTTTTCATTTTCTTCCTCCTCTTCACAATCTATGTAAAATAATTTCTTCTCAACACACTTATGACCTTTAGTGTATTTTCTATCACAATTGTGGAAAAGCCCTTTTGCTATTTTCTCTTCCAATTGTTGTGGTGTCAACCTTGTAGGTTGTGGAAGTCTAGGAGTAGCAACACTTCCAGGAGTAGCAACACTTCCATATTTATAGATGTGAGTGGTAGGCTTCCTTGTCGCCATAATTTTACATTCAAATTTTGTTGCCAACCTGAATTCATTCTCCAATGAATCAGGTTCCCATATGAAAACATCAATCCTGTGTTCCTCTAGAATATCAATTACCCTTATATTCAATTTTTGGAAGTCCTCAATGTGCTCCACCACTAAACCCTTTTGTTTGAGATTTATCAATTGGCTAAAAAAGTGTTTCTCTTTGTGTCCTTATAATGTGCTATCATTTCCTCCATAAAAATTGACCAAGTGACAATTTTTTTATGGGAACAAAGTCATCGATACCATACAAATGTATTTTTTTCTAAATATAAAGTTGCAATGTGTAGCTTTTGTGTGTTTTACACATTATTATGATCAAAATATTGCTCCTTTTATAGTATCCATGTTACGGGATCCTTGCCTTCAAATTTCCTCATATCGATCTTTGGAATATGTGGATCTTCCGTTCAACATTATAGTTTATGAAATCACGATTAACATTTATTTTGCTCTCATCATGAGTTTATTATATTATATTTTTTCCATTAGAAAACATTTCTTGTATCAACTTTGTCAAACCTTCCATGTCTGCTTTTAGATCATTCTTCATGCTTTCCATTTTTTCTTGCATGTCATACATATTAGCTTCTACACCTTTCTTCAAACCATCCATCTTAGCTTCCATGCCTTTCTTCAAAAATTCCATTTCATTTTTTGTTGCTCTTTGTGAGACCAAAATTTGGTGCACTTGATCTTGTAATTTTTATATGTCATGTTGCATTTCTTCATATTTATGAATCATAGTAGAGCCTTCTGAAGGCTTAATGGGTGTTGAATTATTTTTAGGGGAGATTTTAGAACCCAATAATAATATATATTCTACAATATACCCTGAGAATCAATTCAAACTGATTCTTCAAACAAGACTTGTGAAATTTGGAAATAAAATAAAATAAAATAAAAAACACACACACTTTTTTCTTGCTTTTGAGGAGCTCGATATTGAAACTGAATTATCTCTATGATTTAGAATCTTAAATATTTGAAATTTCGTCTCATAGTAGCCCTCTGAATCTTCTTTCGAATTCCACGGGTCTGACCTGATTTGGATTCTTCGAGGCAAAATTATGCCCAATCTCCCACAATGACCTAATTATAAACTAGTTCAGTAGAGTGAACTTGTACAGTGTGTCACGTGTCACTATTTCCTCCTTTGGCTCTAACATTGATACACAAGAAACTACAGTCCGTGTTATTGCAGCCACCTTTTACCTATTTCCAATCTGATGCTCAGAGAGAGACTTATGATGATTTTCCCATGGTCACCTCTTTGAGATGAAATTCGGGAGCCTGAAAAAACCCTAACTTCCACAGATCATATCTCCAAAAATATTGTGAACCAGGATCTAAAATTTTTACACAAATTTACATATGATTTCGGCTTCACTCTGTAATATTTGATTCTCAGAGAGAGAGTTATGATTATTTTCCCATGGTCACCTCTTTGAGATGAAATTCGGGAACCTGAAAAAACCATAACTTCCACAGATCATATCTCCAAAAATATTGCGAACCAAGATCTTAAATTTTTACACAACTTTACATATAATTTTGGCTTCTCTCTGTAATAATTTCAGATTTTGAACCTTTGTAGAAAACAATTTATAGCGAAAATTCCATGATGACCTATTTAGGTGAAATTCAGGAGCCTGGAAAAACCTTAACTTCCACAGATCATATCTTCAAAAATATTGCGAACCAAGATCTGAAATTTTTACATGACGTTCCTTGGGATTTAGAATTTTCTATGTAAAAATTTCAGCTTCTAAACCTTCTTATAAAAAAATTTATAGGGAAAATTCCACGATGACCTGTTTGGAGCAGTGAAACCCTAGAATCCAAAGCTCAGATACCAAATGTTATGAAACCAACTCCAAAAATAGAAGAAAAGAGAGATCAATGCCTTATAAATAAACCACTTCAAGGGGGAAACCTCCTTTACATTACATAAATGAATAATTTTGTTGTGTAACCAGCTCCAAAAAATAGAAGAAAAGAGATATGAACGCCTTAGAAATAAGCCACTTCGAGGGGGCAACCTCCAATACATTACATAAATGAAAAATTATTGGATGATACAATTTACAAAACCTCCTTTCTATATATAGGAGTCCATGGGGCCATAATGTAATCCTAGTGGGCCACAATGTAATCCTAGCCGACCTAAAAATAATAATTTAAGGGCACAATAATAACAAAATGGGGGTTACAAGGGTACAATAATAACAATAAGGGGGTTACACTAACAACAATAAGGAACTATACTAGTAATATAGGGACCTAACATGCCCCTCTCCTTCAAAAAAGTGTTGTCCTCAATGCTTGAGTAGCTCTGGGTGCTTCTGTATAAAATTCTCATCCTCCCATGTAGAATCTTCAGTGGGTAAGTTCTTCCACTTGATGAGATACTCTCAAATTGATCGATTCCGTAGTTGTCGAGTTCTTTTTTCCATGACTGCTTCAGGTTCCAATATGATTTTCCCTTCCCCATCAAGTTCTGGCAATACTGTTTGAACTGGAAGATTTTCACCTATAACCTTCTTTAAGCATGAAAAATGGAAAACTGGATGTACTCGCGAAGAAGCAGGAAGCTCCAATTTGTATGCCATAGTACCAATCTTTTGCAACACCTTGTAAGGACCATAGTACTTTGGCGATAATTTATTATCCTTCTTAGCTTGCTTCAGGGACATTTGTTTATATGGTTGTAGCTGTAAAAATACCCAATCTCCTATACCAAAACTTCTCTCGCTGCGATGTTGATCTGCCTGTTGTTTCATTCGATTTTGTGCCAAATTCAGGTTATCCTTTAAGAGTTGGAGAACTTCTTGCCGATGCTCGATGTGATCTTCCACTGCTTGAACCTTCGAATTTTCCCTTAAAGATGATGTGATCGATGGTGGATGATATCCATAAAGTGCCATAAATGGGGTCATTTTTGCTGCAGTATGGAAGGAAGTGTTATACCACCATTCAGCGAGAGGTAACCACTTGACCCATTGTGTTTGTTTATTATATATAAAACAACGAAGATATCCTTCCAAACATTTATTTACTATCTCTGTTTGACCATCAGATTGAGGATGATAAGATGAGCTATGAGCTAATTGAGTACCCAAACAAGAAAATAACTCCGTCCAAAATTTTCCTGTAAAAATGGGATCTCTGTCGCTCACAATAACCCTTGGGCTTCCATGTAGCTTTTGAATTCTGTCCACAAATGTAGTAGCAATTGTACTTGCTTTAAATGGATGAGATAATGCACAAAAGTGTGCATACTTGGTAAGTCTATCAACTACCACCATGATGACACTCTTTCCTTCGGACTTAGGTAAACCTGTGATAAAATCCATTGAAATCTCCTCCCAACGTTGACCTGGAATGGATAAAGGTTGTAGAAGTCCTGTGGTCTTAATTGTTTCCACTTTATTCTGTTGGCAAACCAAACATTCCGCCACAAACTTTTGAATATCAGATTTAAGGCCATCCCAAAAAAATTCTTTCTTCACCCTGTGGTAAGTTTTTAAAAATCCTGAGTGTCCCCCTAAAGGAGAAGTGTGCAATTCCAGAAGAATCTTTTGTTTTAGTTGGGAATTCTTACAAAGATATAAGCGATCTTTGTACCATAAGGAATCATTTTTCCGACTAAATGTATCAGATGTACTAGGATCTTGCTGCAACTTTTGAATGAGTGTCCATACATCTTTGTCCTTCTTCCATTCATCTCTTGTTTCGGTTATCCAATCTGGTTGGATAATAGAAATGGCACAAAGCAATGCTTCCACCTCTTCATTCTTTCTTGAGAGTGCATCTGCCACAACATTAAGCTTTCCTTTTTTGTAGATTATTTCAAAGTCATAACCCAACATCTTTGTGACCCATTTTTGTTGCTCTTCTGACGATAGTCTTTGTTCCAAAAAGTGTTTAAGACTATCATGATCGCTTTTTACCTTGAAGTGTCTTCCCATTAGGTAAGTTCGCCATTTCTTTAGTGCATGCAATATTGCTAACATTTCCTTCTCATAAATAGGTTTCTGTAAATACTTTCCTTTGATTGGACGACTTTCAAAAGCAATGGGTCTTCCTTCCCGCATTAAAACTGCACCAATTCCATTTCCTGAGGCATCACATTCCACAATAAAGGTTTTTGTGAAGTCTGGCGTAGCTAAGACCGGTGCTAGGCACATTGCCTCTTTAAGATGTTCAAATTCCTTAGTTGCTTCAGGAGTCCATGAAAATGCATCTTTCTTCAATAATGTTGTTAGAGGTGCTGCTATTCTCCCATAATTCTTAACAAACTTGCGATAATACCCTGTTAACCCGAGAAATTCTCGCAACTTCTTTATGGTTGTGGGGACTTTCCATTCCTTAATGGCTTTAATTTTGTTAGGGTCTACTTTAACACCCTCGTGAGATACAATATGACCCAGATATTCCACCTCTTGTACTCCAAAGAAACATTTTGATGTTTTTTCATATAATTGTTTCTCCTGCAATAGTTTGAGCACCCTGTCAACATGTTCAACATGATCCTTCCAAGACCTGCTGTAGATTAGTATATCATCAAAAAATACTAGCACAAATTTTCTAAGGAAGGGCTTGAAAATGGAATTCATGAACCCTTGAAATGTAGAAGGTGCATTGGTAAGGCCAAAAGGCATGACCAAAAATTCATAATGACCCTCATGAGTTCGAAATGCTGTTTTTGGAATATCTTCATTCCTCATTCTAATTTGATGATATCCTGAACGAAGATCCAACTTGGTAAAATAAATTGCTCCATGTAATTCATCCAATAATTCATCAATCACAGGAATGGGAAATTTGTCTTTAATGGTGATCTTATTGAGCTCCCTATAATCCGGACACATTCGCCATGATCCATCCTTCTTGTGTACCAATACTACAGGAGCAGAGAAAGAACTTTGACTAGGTTGAATTATACCGCCTCTAACATTTCTGCAATCATACGTTCAATTTCGCTCTTTTGGAAGTAAGGATATCTATAAGGCCTGATGTTTGGAGGAACACTTCCTGGAATCAAATGAATAGCATGATCATGATCATGAATAGGTGGGAGTCCTTTGGGAGTTTCAAACACCTTGGAATGATTGTCCAAGATTTGTTGGAGATCTGCAGAAATAGATGATTTTGATGTCGGAACTTCTAGTGAGCATAATTGTGCAATTACGCCTCGTTGTTCTTTCTTTAGAAGCTTTGTCATGACATTAGAACTTATTATCCTTCCCGGCTTCCCTTCAATACCCCGTAATTCGACTTCCTTTCCTTCTGAAAAAAATTTCAAGAAAAGTTCTTGAAAATTAAAAGCTACCGTCCCCAAAGATTGTAACCATTGTACTCCTAGTACAACATCGGCACCTCCCATAGGAATGGAAAGCATTGGACTTTTCAACACATATTCCCCCATGGTTAGCTTGATATTATGGCATTTTCCAGAGCAATTTATAGTTCCTCCATTTGCAACCATCACTTGACATTCTGGTGCTGGGTATAGGAAACAATTTAATTCCTTGGCTACCTTACAATGAATAAAATTGTGGGTGCTACCTGAATCAATCAACACTATTACCCTTTTCTTCTTGATCCGTCCTACTATCTTGAGAGTTTGAGGAGTGGTAATTCCGGCCAGTGCATTACATGATATGGTCGGATTCATTTCTTCCTCTTCTATGGCTGGTTCCTGGTGTATATCCTCTTCTTTTTCATTTTATTCTTCTTCTTCACAATCTATGTAAAATAATTTCTTTTCAGCACACTTATGACCTTTAGTGTATTTTCTATCACAACTGTAGCAAAGCCCTTTTGCTCTTTTTTTTTCCAATTGTTGTGGTGTCAACCTTGTAGGTTGTGGAAATCTAGGCGTAGAAACACTTCCTTCTTTATAGAATTGAGTGGTAGGCTTCCTTGTCGCCATAATTTTACATTCAACTTTTCTTGCCAACCCGAATGCCTTCTCCAATGAATCAGGTTCCAAAACACGAACTTCATGTTGGATGTTATCCTTTAGAGTACCTAAGAAGAGATCAATCCTGTGTTCCTCTCGAATATTAGTTACCCTTATATTCAATTTTTGGAAGTCCTCAATGTGCTGCCCCACTAAACCCTTTTGTTTGAGATTTATCAATTGGCTAAAGAAGGTGTTGCTCTTTGTATCCTCATAATGTGCTATCATTTCCTCCGTAAAAATTGACCAAGTGACAATTTTTTTACGGGAGCAAATCCATTGATACCATACAAATGTATTTTGTTCTAAATGTAAAGTTGCAATGCGTACCTTTTGTGTGTTTTGTACGTTATGGAGATCAAAATATTGCTCCATCCGTAGTATCCATGTTACAGGATCCTTTCCATCAAACTTCCTCATATCCATCTTTGGAATATGGTGGTTCTTCCCGCCAACATTAGAGTTTATGAAATCACAATTAACATTTATTTTGTTCTCATCATGAGGTTCTTCTACTATCTTTTCACCATTAGGAAACCTTTCTTGTATAAACTTTGTCAAACCTTCCATGTCCGCTTTTAGAAAATTCTTCATGTTTTCCATTTTCTCATCGATCTTAGCTTCCATGTCATCAATCTTAGCTTCCATGCCCACTTCCATGCCATCCATCTTAGCTTCCAAACCATTCATCTTAGCTTCCACGCCTTTCTTCAAACCATCCATCTTAGTTTCCATGCCTTTCTTCAAAACTTCCATTTCATTTTTTGTTTTTCTTTGCGAGAGAGAAATTTTTTGTTGCACTTGCTCTTGTAATTTTGATAGATCATGTTGCAATTATTCATCTTCATGAGTCATGGTAGAGCCTTCTGAAGGCTTAATGGGTGTTGAATTCTTTTTAGGCGCCATTTTATAATCCAATATTAATACCTTTTACTTGCTTTGAGGAGCTCGATATTGAAATTAAATTATCTCGGTAATTGAAAATTTTAAATATCTGAAATTCAGCTCTGTAGTAGCCCTCTAAAGCTTCTTTCAAATTCCATAGGTCTGATCTAATTTGGATTCCCCAAGATAAAGTTGTGTCCAATCTCCCACAATGACCTAATTCTGGACTGGTTCAGTAGAGCACACTTGTAGGACTTTCCACGTGTCACTGTTTCGTCCTTTGTCTCTGAAATTGATAGCAAAGAAACTACAGTCCGTGTGCTTGTGACCACTTTTTACGGCACTCAAATCCACTTCCCAGAGAGAGAGTTATTGAACTTTTCCCACGATCGCCTCTTTGAGATGGAATTCAGGAGCCTGAAAAAGCACTACCTTCCACAGATCATATCTCCAAAAATATTGCGAACCAAGCCCTAAAATTTTTTGACGAATTTCCCCAGGATTTCAAATTCGTACCATATGAATTTTAGATTCTGAACCTTCGTAGAAAAAAAATTTATAGCGAAAATTCCACGATGACCTGTTTAGGAGCTTGAAAAAAGACCTAACTTCCACAGATGATATCTCCGAAAATATTGCGAACTAAGCTCTGAAATTTTTAGACAATCTTCCTCAGGATTTCAGCTTCGCACCCTAAAAATTTCAGCTTCTGAAACTTCGTATAAAAAAAATTATAGCGAAAATGCCACGATGACCTGTTTGGAGCAGCGAAACCCTAGAATCCCAAGCTCTGATACCAAATGTTGTGTAACCAGCTCCAAAAAGAGAAGAAAAGAGATATGAACGCCTTATAAATAAGCCACTTCGAGGGGGCAACCTCCAATACATTACATAAATGAACAATTCTTGGATGATACAATTCACAAAACCTCCTTTCTATATATAGGAGTCCATGGGGGCATAATGTAATCCTAGTGGGCCACAATGTAATCCTAGCCGACCTAACAATAATAATTTAAGGGCACAATAATAAAAAAATGGGGGTTACAAGGGCACAATAATAACAATAAGGGGGTTACACTAACAACAATAAGGGACTATACTAGTAATATAGGGACCTAACAAATTCTTGGATGATACAAATGACAAACCTCCTTCTAGAGAGCTAGGATTAGGATTGAGAGAAGAGTAACCATAAAAGAAGAACCATTTACCTCGTTTGCTGATGCTAAGATATATTCCCTAGTTAGAAATATGGAAAGAATGATGGAGATAATGAATATTACTGATAGGGCCCCTCCTAGAGAAAACCAACCTTGTCCTCAAATCAGAAGTCCCAATTTTAGGAGGAACACACCACAAATCAAACAAAGGGAACAAAAGGGACCAAACTAGCAATCCAAGCCTCCATTTCAAGAGAACTATGTTGATCAAGAGGGCAAAACAATTGAAGACCTAAATGACACTCAAATCAACTTAATGGGGATAAATGATGATGATTCAGTGTTTCTTACTCAAGAAGAACAAGAAATTTTTCTGCTTTCATAAACTGAAGTTAATTCTGAGGAATCAGATGACTATAAACAAGGTTTTGAAAATGCCATCATGGAATTTCATAGGCAGTATAACCTTAGAAGTAAGAAAACCACTAAAAACCCTACCAAGAAAGCTACTGAAACTCAAAGTAAAAACATTGCAGATACCCCTACAAAAAAAAGTTCTGAGATTCCTCCTAAAAATATTGCAGAAAATCTAGCTAAAAATATGTTTGATGCTGCTTCAAAAACAACTCAAATAGATGTTCCACCCACCAGCCAATAGAAAGATACTACCCAAAGGGATGTTGTTGAAAAGAAATATGTCCTAAACTCAAACAAAATTCAAACAACATTAAACATTGAACATGAATTAGCAAAGCTTAAGATACCCATTCCATTAACAGAGCTTATGACTAATAATATATATAGGACCCAAGTAATGAAAGCTCTGAATTTAGGGCAAGGTGAAGATATAATCAATGTGGCTAATGATCAACCTGAACTTTTGTTTGGGCCTGAAGTAGATGGAAAACCTCAAGAATGAGGTGTACCTCCATTCTATATTAGTCTAAACATTCATGACAAAAATTTTCACAATGCCATGCTAGACTCAGGAGCCTCACACAACATTATGCCTAAGGTTTTCATGAAAAAACTAGGACTTGACATCACTAGACCGTACAAAGATTTGTACTCTTTTGATTCAATTAAGGTAAAATTCGTAGGTCTCCTTAAGGACTTGTGTGTCACTTTCGCTCAAATTTCTAGCCAAGAGCATGGCAATGGACATGATTGTTGCAGACATACCCCCTAAGTATGGCATGTTACTATATCGCTCATGGGGAGCTAAGTTGCAAGGAACCCTTCAGATGGACATGACCTTTTCTACCATCCCAATGTTTGGTCAACAAAGGAAATTATATAGGGATACACTAATGAAGTTCATAGTCAGTAGTCAAGAGAAACTCCACAATTATCCCTTATATTATTTCCACTCAGACCTTGAATCATTCATTCCGTATAGTGATGGGGACATGGAAAAAAAATTGCTAACTTAGAAATTGATCTTTGTGAAATCACAGAAGACAAAACAACAATAACGGAACATAATACACAAGATGAACCCTTTTGGAATATAGAATTCGATGAAGCTGTTAGTAAAGAAGGGTTAGGAGCAAGAGTATGGGTTTCAAATTCAAGAACCCACCACGCAGAGGGACATTCATATAAGCTAATATTTCAATGTAAAAACAACATAGTTGAATATGAAGAATTGATTCTAGGGTTAAAATTGTTAAAAAATCTTGGTGCTAAAAGAATTTATGTTCATGGTGATTCTGAGCTGATAATAAAACAGATCAAGGGGGAATATTATGCTAAACGACCTAGATTAAGATCCTACAAAAATGTTGTCCTAGATTTTTTGGAATGTTTTGTGGAATATAACTTGTCAGTAATCCCTAGAGATTAGAACATTATGGCTGATGGTCTGGCCACTTCTACCAGTACCTGCAAAATGCCCTTCTGTCCTAGCCATCAATACATAGTGGAGGTAAAAAATAGGCCAACTGTCCTAGACAATATTATGAAACCATCTCCAAAAATAGAAGAAAAGAGAGATCAACGCCTTAGAAATAAGCCACTTCGAGGGGGGAACCTCCTTTACATTACATAAATGAACAATTATTGGATGATACAAATGACAAAACCTCCTTCTATATATAGGATTCCATGGGGTCACAATATCGTCCTATCTGATCTAACAATAATAATGAAAGGGCACAATAATAACAATATTCGGGTTACAGGGGTACAACAATAAAAATAAGGGGGCTACACTGACAACTATAAAGGACTACACTAGTAATATAGGGACCTAACATGCCCCTCTCCTTCAAAAAAGTGTTGTCATCAATGCTTGAGTAGATCTGGGTGCTTCTTTATAAAATTCTCATCCTCCCATGTAGAATCTTCAGTGGGTAAGCTCTTCCACTTGATGAGATACTTTGAAATTGATCGATTTCGTAGCTATCGAGTTCTTGTTTTCATGACTGCTTCAAGTTCCAATATGATTTTTCCTTCCTCATCAAATTCTGGAAATATTGTTTGAACTGGAAGTTTTTCACCTATAACCTTCTTTAAACATGAAACATGGAAAATCGAATGCACTCGTGAAGAAGAAATAAGCTCCAATTTGGATGCCATAGTACCAATCTTTAGCAACACCTTGTAAGGACCATAGTACTTTGGCGATAATTTATTATCCTTCTTAGCTTGCTTGAGGGACATTTGTTTGTATGGTTGTAACCGTAAAAATACCCAGTCTCCTACATCAAAACTTCGCTCGCTACGATTTTGATCTGCACGTTGTTTCATTCGATTTTGTGCCAAATTTAGGTTATCCTTTAAGAGTTAGAGAACTTCTTGTTGATACTCGATGTGATCTTCCACTGCTTGAACCTTAGAATTTTCTCTTAAAGATGATGTGATGGACGGTGGATGATATCCATAAAGTGCCATAAATGGGGTCAATTTTTTTGCAGTATGGAAGGAAGTATTATACCACCATTCAGCAAGAGGTAACCACTTGACCCATTGTGCTTGCTTATCAGATACAAAACAACGAAGATATCCTTCCAAGCATTTTGTTTGACCATCGGATTGAGGATGATAAGATGAGCTATGAGCTAGTTGAGTACCCAAACAAGAAAATAATTATGTCCAAAAATTTCCTGTAAAAATGGGTTCTCTGTCACTTACAATAATCTTCGGGTTTCCATGTAGCTTTTGAATTGTTTCCATAAATACGGTAGCAACTGTACTCGCTTTAAATGGATGAGATAATTCACAAAAGTGTGCATAATTAGTAAGTATATCAACTACCACCATGATGACGCTCCTTCCTCCAGACTTAGGTAAACCTGTGATAAAATCCATTGAAATCTCCTCCCAACGTTGACTTGGAATGGATAAAGGTTGTAGAAGACCTGGGGTCTTAATTGTCTCAAAATTATTTTGCTGGCTAACCAAACATTCTACCACAAATCTCGAGTGTCCTCCTAAAGAAGAAGTGTGCAATTCCAAAAGAATATTTTGTTTAGCTGGGAATTCTTACAAAGATATAAGCAATATTTGTACCATAAGGAATCATTTTTCCAACTAAATGTATAAGATGTATAAGGATGTTGCTGCAACTTTTTAATGAGTGTCCACACTTCTTCGTCCTTCTTCCATTCATCCCTTGCTTCGGTTATCCAATCTTGTTGGATAATAGAAATGGAACAAAGAAATGCTTCCACCTCTTCATTATTTCTTGAGAGTGCCTCTGCAACAACATTTAGCTTCCCTTTTTTGTAGATGATTTAAAAGTAGTAACCAAACATATTTGTGACCCATTTTTGCTACTCTTCTGAAGGTAGTCTTTGTTCCAAAAAGTGTTTAAGACTGTCATGATTGATTTTTACCTTGAATTGTATTCCCATTAGGTAAGGTCGGAATTTCTTTAATGCATGTAGTATTGATAGCATTTCCTTCTCATAAATAGCTTTCTGTAAATATTTTCCTTTGATTGGGCGATTTTCAAAAGCAATGGGTTTTCCTTCTTGCATTAAAATATCACCAATTCCATTTCCTGATGCGTCACATTCCATAATAAAGGTTTTTGTGAAGTCTATGTAACTAAGACCAGTGCTAGGCACATTTCCTATTTAAGATGTTCAAAGGCCTTAGTTTCTTCAGGAGTCCATGAAAATGCATCTTTCTTCAATAATGTTGTTTTAGGTGTTGCTATTATCCCATAATTCTTAACAGACTTGTGATAATACCCTGTTAACTCGAGAAATCCCCGCAACTCCTTTATGGTTGTGGGGACTCTCCATTCCTTAATGGCTTTAATTTTGTTAGGGTCTACCTTAACACCCTCGTGAGATACAATATGACCCATATATTCCACCTCTTGTACTCCAATGAAAAATTTGGATGTTTTTGCATATAATTGTTTCTCCTCCAATAGTTTGAGCACCCTGCCAACATGTTGAATATGATCCTTCCAAGACCTACTGTAGATTAGTATATCATCAAAAAATACTAGCAAAAATTTTCTAAGGAAGGGTTTGAAAATGGAATTCATCAACCCTTGAAATGTAGAAGGTCCATTGGTAGGGCCAAAAGGCATGACCAAAAATTCATAATGAACCTCATGAGTTTGAAATTTTGTTTTCAGAATATCTTCAGTCTTCATTCTAATTTGATGATATCCTGAACGAAGATCCAACTTGGTTAAATAAGTTGCTCCATGTAATTCATCCAATAATTCATCAATCACAGGAATGGGAAATTCATATTTAATAGTGAGCTTATTGAGCTCCCTATAATCTGGACACATGTGCCATAATCCATCATTCTTGTGCACCAATACTACTGGAGCAGAGAAAGAACTTTGCCTAGGTTGAATTATACCAGCCTCTAACATTTATGCAATCATACGTTCAATTTCACTCTTTTGGACATAAGGATATCTATAATGCTTGATTTTTGGAGGAACACTTCCTGGAATCAAATGAATAGCATGATCATGATCAAGAATAGGTCGGAGTCCTTTGGGAGTTTCAAACACCTTGGAATGATTGTCCAAGACTTTTTGGAGATCTGCAGAAATAGATGATTTTGATGTTGGAACTTCTATTGAGCATAATTGTGGAATTACGCGTCATTTTTATTTATTCTTAAGCTTTGTCATGAAATTAGAGCTTATTATCTTTCCCGAATTCCCTGCGATACCCCATAATTCAACTTCCTTTCCTTCCAAAAAAATTTCAAGAAAATTTCTTGAAAATTAAAAGCTACCATCCCCAAATATTGTAACCATTGTACTCCTAGTACAACATCAATACCTCCCATTGTAATGGGAAGAATTGGAATATTCAATATATATTCCCCCATGGTTAGCTTGATATTATGGAATTTTCCAGAGAAATTTATAGTTCCTCCATTTGCAACCATCACTTGACATTCTGGTTTTGGGTATAGGAAACAATTCAATTCCTTGGCTACCTTACAATGAATAAAATTATGGGTACTACCCGTATCAGTCAACACTATTACATTTTTCTTCTTGATATGTCCTTCTATCTTGAGAGTTTGACGAGTAGTAATTTTTGCCAATGCATTACACGATATGGTCGGACTCATTTCTTCTTCTTCTAGAGTTGGTTCCTGGTGTATATCCTCTTATTTTGAAGTTTCTTGTTCATTTTCTTCCTCCTCTTCACAATCTATGTAAAATAATTTCTTCTCAGCACACTTATGACCTTTAGTGTATTTGCTATCACAATTGTGGAAAAGCCCTTTTGCTATTTTCTCTTCCAATTATTGTGGTGTCAACCTTGTAGGTTGTGGAAGTCTAGGAGTAGAAACACTTCCATATTTATAGATGTGAGTGGTAGGCTTCCTTGTCGCCATAATTGTACATTCAAATTTTTTTGCCAACCTGAATTCCTTCTCCATTGAATCAGGTTCCCAAATGCGAACCTCATGTTGGATGTTATCCTTTAAAGTCCCTATGAATACATCAATCCTGTGTTCCTCTAGAATATCAGTTACCCTTATAATCAATTTTTGGAAGTCCTCAATGTGCTCCACCACTGAACCCTTTTGTTTGAGATTTATCAATTGGCTAAAAAAGTGTTGCTCTTTGTGTCCTCGTAATGTGCTATCATTTCCTCCATAAAAATTGACCAAGTGACAATTTTTTTACGGGAACAAAGTCATCGATACCATACAAATGTATTTTGTTCTAAATATAGAGTTGCAATGTGTACCTTTTGTGTGTTTTGCACATTATCATGATCAAAATATTGCTCCTTTTATAGTATCCATGTTACAGGATCCTTTCCTTCAAACTTCCTCATATCGATCTTTGGAATATGTGGGTCTTCCATCCAACATTATAGTTTATGAAATGACGATTAAAATTTATTTTGTTCTCATCATGAGTTTATTCTACTATATTTTTTCCATTAGAAAACATTTCTTTTATAAACTTTGTCAAACCTTCCATGTTTGCTTTTAGATCATTCTTCATGCTTTCCATTTTTTCTTCCATGTCTGTTACACAGTAATTTGTCACCGTCCCTACCATTCCCCGTCCCACACATTGGAGGGCCCATTATGTGACCTGTGAATAATGTCATGCCTTGAAACCATTATCATTGCACTCCTCTAGACATAAGCTTCAATTGCCCTAAAGACATCTCCTTGCAAAAAACCATAAAAACATCCCTTTTTGCATTGGCGCGGGTATCCAGTTCATTACTCGCGCCAATGAGGAAAATCCTACAAAGAGGTCGCGCCAAATGGCGCTCTGTCCCAGAGTCGCAGTCGCGCCAACCAATTTAAGGAGTGTTTTTTAAATAAGAAAGGCGGAAGTTTTGTTTCAACAAACTCAGAAACTGCTATCTATCTTGAGTTGGGAAGTTTGGCTCTGGGAGTTCCATGGAAGGGAAGTGGTTTGCCACCTCTCATGGAAGCTTCCTTGATGATAGGGCCAATCCCACAATTATAGGGATCCCAACTCCCCTTCCTCCTTCTATAAAAGCTTGCCCATTGCCATTGCAAGCTAGTCTTGAAGTGCTTAAGCTTTGAATCTCCAAATTCCCAAAAGCCTTCATGCTACAAGAGCCCTCATTTTTCCCTTAAGGCCAACTCAAGCAAGGAGACTATCGTCGAGAGAATCTAAGAGAGGCTTGTCCTATCCCTGGCAGGCTTTGCGAGACGTGCATGATTGGAGACCCTTCCGAAGGAGACCTCAACGTCAGAACATTGGTTGTACTCTGTTTCGATTGCTTATTAATGAATGACTACTGGTTATGGTTCCACTCTGTTTTTCACTTATGATAATGATGAGTTATATCCTTTCTGACTAATATATAGTTGCGTATTCTAGATTTTATGCTTGTATTCGTGTTGTTTCTTGCATGTGCAGGTGTCCATTCACGGAGATCGTGGGGATCGTGATCTGCCGAGGCTGAGGAACGGGAACGCTGTCTCTTCTACGAATCATAGCACTGGACTCCAGGTAGGCCTCCATCGTTGGTCTGTTTATTCGCAATTAGGAACTTGCACTGTTGCATTTGACGATTGTTGCTAGACCCGTGCTGGGCTAGTAGGGATCGCCTCTGTCCGCAGAGGGGATTTACCTCCTCAAAAATTTTGCGACTCCGCTGGGGATCGTCTAGTTTTGATTGTCTCATTTTGATTGTTTCGCAGTTTTCCTTGCTTGGTTAGCCTTCTGGGCTGGGTTCTTTTGCTATTTTTTGCTTCTTGGTTTGCTTGGATATCATTGATCTGCTTCTAGAGTAGTTCTTTTTTATTTTTGGCTGAGGAACTCGGCTGGCGCGCTTTTTAGCTCGACAGTCACGCCAATTGGCGCATGTTGCTTTTGTATTGCCCACGCCAATTGCTTTCTGGCGCCAGTTACAACCTCACAGTCGCGCCACTCTTGTGAGGCATTAGGGTTTGCTCAGTTTTGAGCTCTCTGGGTCTGATCAGTGTATTTCTTTTTGGTTTTTCAGCTACCTGAGTGTGTTGGAGTCCTGTTTGACTGGGAATTTTCCTTCGTCCTTTGGTTGTTTGCTTTTCTCCATCGATTTCACGTTTTAAGCCCTAGGGCATCTAGTGGCTTTGTGTATCGAGCCCTCCTTAGGAGTTTTGGTGTTTTGTTAGTCCAGTCAATTCTCTGATTGCTCCTCCGCATTCTCTTAGTAGTTGTTCACCGTTTCGTTGCGATTTTTGGGTGATTTCTCTTTTCTTCATTCAAATTTCGTTTGGTCTTGCTTTGGGCCCAGATCACACGGTCCATTGGAACCTTTGGGACTTTTTCTCGGTTTTGAGAGACTTTGGTCGATTTGAGATCTGATTGTTGGTGTCATTGAGTGAAATTTGTTTGTTTTTCTCTCTTAATATCATTTCTCAAGTTGTTCCGTTTGTTTTTTATTTGTTTAGTGCATCTAGCCATCAAACATTGAAAATTAAAAAAAAAAAAATCTCTTTTGCTTTTGGTTGATTAGTGCAAATTGTAATATTTTCGATTTTACTAGTAATTAGTGATTTGAATGAAAAGTTTTCAATTTCATTAGTTGCATTAGAGATATCATTGTTTGTCTTCCGATCATTTTGTTTGTGTAAAAACTCTCAACTCTTCTGTAGCTAGTTTTCATCGAACAAAATGATGTACTGTGGCATGTAGCTTTGCATTTAGGAGTTTTTGAGACCACACATTCGTTAGGGCCTGAAAACTGAAACGTAATTGAAGATCAACTTTAAAATCTACTCAATTTACACTAAGGCAACATTGAAATCTAACGAAACACATTTAGAGGTCTAGGCTAGAGACGTGTTCCAGCGTCTTTAAACCTAGTAGTTGTCGTTCGCCTTTGGCTTTAGACAGCGCTAGTACGGACTTGTGCTCCCCATACCATCGCGTATATAAAGGGAGACCCCTCTAGGTTTCAATCCTTTATCCGTAGGAAGCCGAGTCTGCCGCCCTATACCCGTGATACACCGAACACAGCATTCGGGGAGATTGCCTGCACGTACGGAAAGTCCTTGGTTGATTTCTCTTTCATTATTAAAACCAAGGTGTATATTGCAGTTCACGGTTATTTGGTACACCCTTTTGCCTAGTATTCCTGAGCAGTCATTTGATCTTTTCTGACTCCCTAAATTTGAAAAGATTGCCAAGCGCTTGTCCTTTCACGCTTGTGTCAAATCTGAAAGAGATAGAGTCACCTTTTTATCGTTTCTCGACTCTTAAAACATGAAACGGTGAAGTTTCTTATTTTTCAATGTGGTAAAAATTAATCACCCACGATTACACGCCCTGTTAGATTTTGCTTGTTGACCGTTTGATCGTGTGTCTTGACTCTTTTTCAGCCCGTTTGTGGTCTTGAGTTTTGATGGCAACTTTTTCAGAGTTTACCAACCAAGGAATCCCCTCAGAAGGGAATCCTGGTCATTTTCCTCCTTTTGGGAATGTTGGTGCTCCTTACATGGCAACGTTGTCCCTTCCTGGGTTAACTGTTGGGTTGCCTGTTTGGTTGTTTTCAACCTTTGTGGTCTCGAATATCTCTGCTACTGTTCAATCAGTTCCTCCACCAGAACAACATCATGTTGATCCCAAGGTGGACCTCTCCCCTTCTTCACCTGTTTCTGCGTCCTCCTCTTCTACTTCGCCTGGTGAAAGCCTGGATTCGAGTAACCAGGTGGTTAAGAAGAAGAAGAAGAAGTCTGATAAAAGAGAGGCTAAAGCTGCCACTATTGTTTCTGAAATATCTCCTCTTGATAAACCTCCCAACCCTCCACGGAAAGTCAAGTTCCCTTGCATGTTGTGCACGGGAGACCATCTTCTTCGAGACTGCCCTAGCATCCCCAAGGTGCTCGAAGCATGGTTCGATGACCGTCTGCTGTTGCCTTTGACTTTCGGGAGCCAGGTTGGGGGCACTTCTTCAACTGGTGCTGATAAGGCTCCTAAGAAGCAGGGTAAGATCACCAATCCCTGTAAGCTGTGTGAAGGGCACCATGCCATTCACCTTTGTCCTTATATGGATGAAGCCAAGCGAGTTTTGGACAACCCAACCGGTTCTACACCATGCCTTCCACCTGGTTATAATCGACTTTCTTTGAGTCCTCCGCCAGCTGATCCTACGATTGGTCAAGAGTCATCTTAGGTCCTTCCCACTCCCTCAGAAATTCGAATTAACGAATCTGTCCCTGACCAACCATTGGTTATAGGATCGGTTGAACTGGCCCCGTCCGCGGTGCACCAGGTCTTTTCTGTTGAGAGTGGATCTCACACCCCCCATGTTCTTCTGGTTTCTTCAGATTCCTCAGACTTGGAGAAAGATTCTCCTGTCCCCGTACCCCAAGGAGCTGCCCCTCTGCTTCCCACCATGGAGGCTCTGGAGGATACCCCTCCTACCTCCGAGATGGAGGTTATGGGGAATGCTCCTTCTTCCGTAACACCAGGGGAAGACCTTCTCGGTTCGATGGTATCCCCTCCGAGTAGTCTGGTCGCCTCCTTTGATTGGAGTCGATTTGCAGGATTCCGCCTTCCGTCTTACGTGCCTTTCGAGATCACAGTACAGGCTCTTGGTCTGGTCGTACCCAGCACCATTATAGATGAGGGTGCCTCTGTTAGTATTCTATCCTCAAATACCTGGCAAGCTTTCGGTTCGCCGCCGCTTGCGCCTGTTACGCAGAATCTGTTGACTTTTAACAGAAGGATGAGTCAACCGTTGGGGATCCTTCCAAGGTTACCGGTTAATTTCGGAGGTAAAACCGTCCATATGGACGTGATGGTCGTTCCAGGCCCCTTGGATTTCAATCTGCTCCTGGGGCGCGATTACACCTATGCCATGGGAGTGCTTGTCTCCTCCCTTTTTCGTGTGGCTTTTTTTCCGCATGAAGGACGGATCGTGACCATTGATCAACTTTCGTTCTTTGGTCCTAATGTGGCAACTGGTTCACCATCACCCCCTCCTGGTTTTTATTCACCTGTTGTATCTACTCCACCGCAGGTCAACTATGTGTCTACCTACCCTGTGCCCGCACTCAGTGAAGACGCCATCATGCATAGTGTACTGGGGGCATTGGGTCCTGACTTCCAGGATGTTTTCCTTCCATTGGGAGTGGAACTCTTGGAAGCACCGCCTTCTTGTTCATTTTGATGTAAGTCGGTTAGAGCACGGTTTCCTCCCTGTGTAAAGCTCTTTAAAAAATGAAACCAGGTTCTCGGAGCATAGTTCCTCCACTTGTGTCGAGCTCCTAAAAACAATGAAACAAGCTGTTTGAGGATAGTTCTTTTAAGTGTGTCAACCTCGTCAAAATAATGAAACACGAGCATGTTCAATTCGCCTTTTTGTTTTGAACCTTCACTCCATTTTAAATGGACTGAAGCTTGGGGGGCATGCACCTCGAATTGAGACACCATGCTGGGGGGCATGCCCGTCTTCCTCATTTCAAGCATAGTTTGCATATGTGTGTGTTCATGTGTGCTTTTAAGCTTGCATAAAAATGAAATGTGTGAGTAGATACATTGTGTGAATACATTTCGCATTGGTTCGTTTGTTGTGTAACTGATACATTAGATTACATTTGTATTAGACATTTGCATGACATATAGAAAACATCATCACACGTAAAAGATCCATCCAAAATAGTCATATGTATATATATGTGTGTGTGTGTGTGTGTGTGTGTGTGTGTGTGTGTGTGTGTGTGTCGAAATGTTTGCACAGTGTGCGTCACATAAGTAAAAAATATACATAATAATCTTAAATACATCCAGAGACGATATGTCTCTCAAAAAATATGTGTGGTAAAAGCCCTAAGATTCTAATCTGCATGGTGCTCATGATAACATGTAACTGCACACACTAAGCGTCTCAGAAGTCGGTGGATCCGACTAGGTACTCCCACCGTATGTCGCTGGTACGCCATTAGTACATCATCCAGCCGAGCATAGTCCGGGATCCCTCGGGCAATACCCTCGAGATTCTGGATCAACTCCTCCCCTCCTGTACCCTCTGCCTGAGGATCAGGGGCGAGAAGAGTCCTCCGCGCGATTGGAGACATACCGGCTGGTCTCTCGAGGCCCACATCTGCATACATATAAAATGTGTTAGGACGATTGTGTATTAACAAAAAAATCATAAAACATAAAAATCAAAAGAGATGAGGTCATACCCAACTCCTCGTCCCAGTCATCTCCTTCTGGCAGTGGGAGATCTGGGTCTCCAGTGAAATCGGTTCCTGCATATGGCCAGTCTTCCACGACGATCAACTGGTGCCGTAACCACCCAAAAAACTCTGGCCTCCACGACATTTGTTGGCCTCCTCCAGCTCTGGGCATTAGTGCTGCCCAGCGAGCCATTCTTGGCTCTCATGGAATCGGCTCAGCTACGATGGCCCCTTGGCCTTGGAAGATTGGTAATTGTTCCAGAATAAATTATACCAGGATGGAACCGTAGCCGAACTGTTTCAGTTTGGCTTGCTTGCATTTCGTGAGCTGTCTCTTCATGCTTATTGTTACTGTTGTAGCCCAGTCAAACAAAGTGGAGTCATGCACTCTGAGGCCAGCAGGAGTTGGGCCTTTGTGGCCTCGTGCGGTGCCTGCGACCCTACAGCCCGCGTGATGGTATGTAGGACTACCCTCAATGCCAGATCGGGGATGGTGTGGATATCCACCTTTTTTCTCCCTGATCCCATTTGTGCTCTTGGGCACACTCTGCCATCACTTCTTCCATCTTCTCGCCGGATGGTTTTCTCCTAGTCAAGATGGGCACCGGACCTTTGCGAGACAGTTCGGTTATAAAATACACATCAGAGACCTCCAGTTCCAACACCTGGTCTCGTAACTTGAACACTTGTTCCTGTTCATCCCAACTATTGATCAGATACTGGAGGAGCTCAGGCTGAGCTCGTAAACAAGGTGTTAGGAAGAACTTCTTCAGCCCATAGTTTCTGAGGGCATTCATGCAAGCCTCACTTTCTATTGCCTGTTTTTCCTCTTCTCCATGCTCTCTTTCTTTCCACTCAATCACCATTTTTCTTGATTTCCTGCATCCACATGGTCACAAACCCTTAATTAGATCTCTGGTAGGCTTCAAAATTCATTCAAATTGGTTAAAATATCGAATTTTTAGGTGGAAATTTGGGTTCGGCCACTGGCGCGGCTGTTTTGTGAACAGTCACGCCAGGTGGCGTGAGGCCTTTACATGGAAAAGCCCATTGGCATGGGTCCGTGCCCGATACCCGCGCCAATGAGCGCAGCCCTAAAAATTCAAAAAGTTGCCACAAGAATCTGATACATGAGGGAAAACTATTAAAAAATGGATTGAAATGAAGTACAGCGAAGTGCCTCTTACCTGTCACAGACGAGAATCTGAATGGTAAACCGAATCCGTCGCAATCACCGTCAGAAGTTTGCACACCAAATGGACCACTGCTACTTTTCACCAAGGTAAATAGTAAATGTAATTTTGTTTTTACCATTTTGGCATATTTATAACTTTTTCGACACAGGATAGGTTTTAAAAGTCATTTTTATCAAATATTTTAATATGTTATGTCGAAAATGGGTTTTACGCTTGCTTGGTATGTGCAGCAACAGGTTTTTCGCGACTTTAACGGTGAAAACGAGTTGTATTTTATACTTTTTCGGACTCGGTAAATACACGAAAAAGTCACTTTGGAGTCATCTTTCAGCTCTTTTCTGACTCTCTAAACATGAAAATATTGCCGAGGCCCTTGTCGTTTCGATCTCGTTAAAATGGACACGAATCGACATCTACCCAGTGTACGTTTACCTCTTTTTCGGGCTGGGATAGATTGATTACAAAAAAGGAATAACCTAGCCTATCGCGACTAGGAGGTTTTCTCGGATATAGTTTTCTACCTTTTCGGACCTGAGGAACTATTTACGAAAAGGGACTGTTGGAGTCTACTTTCCCGCTGTCTTTTCAAACTCTCTAAACATGAAAAGACGCCGAGTTATTCCTTTGTCGGACTCATTAAACCCTGATGACATTGGACTCAGTCGAAATGACGTTCATCGAGTTCTTCCTTCCTAGGACTCGTTAAATGCACTAGGATGGATTCGCCTGAAGGGCGGACTTATATTACAAGCATATGCTATCCCCTTCAAGCTTGTTATCAAAAATAATTGGGGTACTCGCTAGAAATGGTGGGGGAAAAATGGAACCATCATCATTGTCGTGTCGGCAGTATGTCGCTCTTGAACATGGCACTTGTCTACATTTGTGTCGGGTTGGGGACATTTGATCTCGTTTCTTCACTTTGACTCCGTGGGTTTAGATAATCCCTTTTGACCTCTCCTCTGCTCATTGCCTCGTCACCATGACCTATGATCCGTTGATGTCAAACTGCCAAGTCCACTGTCGTGCTGTTTATATGTTCAAGAGAAGTTGGCCTCTGCAAATATCAACCTTCCTCTGATTCTCATATGATTCTGATTCACAACAAAAACATCATGTTCCTCTGTCTCGTGTCTATGATGTGGGAAACATTATGGCCCACCTTCGATCAAGGTCACTTCTTGTCGACTTCAGCTCATTATCCAGGAAGCTGACTTAGAGACTCCCTTATGGTACCTTGGAGCCTGCATGCCTCAATGGCAGGTTCGTCACATTCGACGTGAGGTTCTCATCATTGGCCTCCGATCGAGTGATTCTACGGGTGTTCGACGCCAGCTTATTGATTCACATGTCATAGATTGTACCTGTAGTACCTTGGGGGCCATCGTCATTATTGGTGGTTCCTCTCGCGTCTGTTAACAGCTCTCATCATTGGCTGGTAATCAGACGATGTTCTTGCATGTTCGACTTCAGCTCACATATTCGCATGCTTGAACTTGTACTTTGTTTGGGTCGAGATGGAGCGCAAGACCCTGGATTGTGTCTGTTTTAATCCAGGCTACGATATTGTGGATTATTATGATTATTTACATGACTTATTCAATGGATGGCTGCGACCATACCTGAGTCTATTTATTGATCCTCACTGGATGGCTGCGCCCATACCCTGGATCTAGATTATAGTATACTCTGTTTCGTATGGCTGCGCCCATACCACATACACATCATGTACTTGAGATATCAGTTGTATTTCTCCACGCAGGTTTTCTGACAGCGGAGCTTCAATTGGACACGTTCTCGTAAAGCATTTCACCCCTCTCTCTCTCTCGGGCCTCATGCTTTAGGGGGCATCTGTTACACAGTAATTTGTCACCATCCCTACCATTCCCCGTCCCGCACATTGGGGGGCCCATTATGTGACCTGTGAACAATGTCATGCCTTAAAACCATTATCATTGCACTCCTCTAGACATGAGCTTCAATTGCCCTAAAGACATCTCCTTGCAAAAAACCATAAAAACATCCCTTTTTGCATTGGCGCAGGTATCCAGTTCATCACTCGCGCCAATGAGGAAAATCCTACAAAGAGGCCGCGCCAACTGGCGCTCTGTCCCAGAGTTGCAGTCGCGCCAACCAATTTAAGGAGTGTTTTTTAAATAAGAAAGGTAGAAGTTTTGTTTCAACAAACTCAGAAACTGATATCTATCTTGAGTTGGGAGGTTTGGCTCTGAGAGTTCCATGGAAGGGAAGTGGTTTGCCACCTCTCATGGAAGCTTCCTTGATGATAGGGCCAATCCCACAATTATAGGGATCCCAACTCCCCTTCCTCCTTCTATAAAAGCTTGCCCATTGCCATTGCAAGCTAGTCTTGAAGTGCCTAAGCTTTGAATCTCTAAATTCCTAAGAGCCTTCATGCTGCAAGAGCCCTCATTCTTCCCTTAAGGCCGACTCAAGCAAGGAGACTATCGTCGAGAGACTCTAGAGAGGCTTGTTCCATCCCTGGCAGGCTTTGCGAGATGTGCACGACTGGAGACCCTTCCGAAGGAGACCTCAGCGTCAGAACGTTGGTTGTACTCTCTTTCGATTACTTATCAATGAATGACTACTGGTTATGGTTCCACTCTGTTTTTCACTTATGATAATGATGAGTTATATCCTTTCTGACTGACATATAGTTGCGTATTCTGGATTTTATGCTTGTATTCGTGTTGTTTCTTGCATGTGCAGGTGTCCATTCACGAAGATCGTGGGGATTGTGATCTGCCAAAGCTGAGGAATGGGAACGTTGTCTCTTCTACGAATCATAGCACTGGACTCCAGGTATACCTCCATCGTTGGTCTATTTATTCGTAATTAGGAACTTGTGCTGTAGCATTTGATGATTGTTGCTAGACCCCTGCTGGGCTAGTAGGGATCGCCTCTGTCCGCAGAGGGGATTTACCTCCTCAACAATGTCATATATCTTAGCTTCTACGCCTTTCTTCAAACCATCCATCTAAGCTTCCACGCCTTTCTTCAAAACTTCCATTTCATTTTTTGTTGCTCTTTGTGAGAGAAAAATTTGGTGCACTTGCTCTTGTAATTTTTATATGTCATGTTGCATTTCTTCATCTTCATGAGTCATAGTAGAGCCTTCTGAAGGCTTAATGGGTGTTGAATTATTTTTAGGGGGAATTTTAGAACCCAATACTAATATATATTCTACAATATACCCTTGGAATCAATTCAAACCGATTCTTCAAACAAGACTTATGAAATTTGGAAAAAAAAAAAATACACACTTTTTTCTTGCTTTTGAGGAGCTCGATATTGAAACTGAATTATCTCTGTGATTTAGAATCTTAAATATTTCAAATTTCGTCTTGTAGTAGCCCTCTGAATATTTTTTCGAATTCCACAAGTTTCACCTGATTTGGATTCTTCAAGGCAAATTTATGCCCAATATCCCACAATGACCTAATTATAAACTAGTTTAGTAGAGCGAACTTGTACGGTGTGCCACGTGTCACTGTTTCCTGCTTCAGCTCTAAAATTGATACACAAGAAAGTACAATCCGTGTAATTGTGGCCACTTTTTACATATTTCCAATCCAATGCTCAGAGAGAGAGTTATGATGATTTTCCCATGGTCACCTCTTTGAGATGAAATTCGGGAGCCTGAAAAAACCCTAACTTCCACAGATCACATCTCCAAAAATGTTGCGAACCAAGATATGAAATTTTTACACAACTTTACATATGATTTCGGCTTCTCTCTGTAATAATTTCAGCTTTTGAACCTTCATAGAAAAAAATTTATAGCGAAAATTCCAGGATGACCTGTTTAGGTGAAATTCAGGAGCCTGTAAAAACCGTAACTTCCACAGATCATATCTTCGAAAATATTATGAACCAAGATCTGAAATTTTTACACAATGTTCCTTAGGATTTAGGATTTTCTATGTAAAAATTTCAGCTTTTGAACCTTCTTAGAAAAAAATTTATAGGGAAACTTCCACGATGACCTGTTTGGAGTAGTGAAACCCCAGAATCCAAAGCTCTGATACCAAATGTTATGAAACCAACTCCAAAAATAGAAGAAAAGAGAGATCAACACCTTATAAATAAGCCACTTCAAGGGGAAACCTCCTTTAAATTACATAAATGAACAAGTCTTGGATGATACATATGACAAACCTCCTTCTATATATAGGAGTCCATGGGGTCACAATATAATCCTAGTCGACCTAACAATAATAATGTAAGGGAACAATAATAACAATATTCGGGTTACATGGGTACAACAATAAAAATAAGGGGGCTACACTAACAACAATAAGGGACTACACTAGTAATATAGGGACCTAACAAACAAAATTAGATATTGGTAAGTTTTTGGAAATGAACAACAAATTGAATTTTTTTTACAATCCATTGATGAATTTGAAGATGCTAACATAGATGTATATTTTGAGTTAGAAAATAATGTAGATGTAAATTTTGAGTTAGGAAATCAATTAGGAAACCCCGTGAATAAAAATTTAAATAAACTATAATTACAAGAAATGGATCAAGAAACGCAGGAATTAGAAATATTGTAATTGAAAGAATTTTTTTTTCCTAGAGGGTTAGTTCCCTTAGAATAATTATTTGACTTTAACGATGTAACCAAAAAGCCCAAAATTGAACCTACAGGAGTTGAAGTGGAAGACTACAACATAAGAAATGAACAAGAACTAAATATGGTGAAGTTGTCTAAATCATTACCCCCTGTTGAAAAACAGAAATATATCAGTCTGTTCAAATAATTTAAATATGTATTTGCATTGGAGTTATATATATTTAAATTCTTATGACACTAACATTATACAACACAAAATTCCCATTAAAGAGGACTAGAAACGTTTTAAACAAAAGATTAGAAGAATAAATCCAATTCTGATGTCTTTAATTGAAAAAGAGGTTAAGAAAATGTATGATGGTAAGATCATAGTACCTTTGAGGTACTCTAAGTGGGTATCCAAATTAGTCCCAACCAGAAAGAAAACAGGAGAAATCAGACTTTGTGTATATTTCAGGAATATTAATAAAGTCTCATTGAAAAATAACTACCCTTTACCTAAGATGGATCATATTTTACAAAAGATAGTTGGGTCCAACAAGATTTCTCTTTTGGATGGTTTTTCTGGTTATAATCAAGTTTTAGTCCACCTTGAAGACCAGGAAAAGACAAAATTTAATACTCCATGGGGTACCCTCATGTATGTGAAGATGCCTTTGGGCTTAATGAATGTTGGAGCTACATTTCAGAGAGTAATGGACGTTGCTTTCACTGATGAAATTAGCATATTCATAGTCATATATCTTGATGACATCATTGTTTCTCAAAAACAGATGAAGAACATTTACTACATTTGAGGAGAGTATTTGAGAAGTGTAGGAAATTTGGCATTTCCCTCAACCCAAAGAAAACCTTATTTGGCCTAGAAGAAAGAAATTTTTTGGGACATATCGTTTAGAAAAATGGAATTAGAATTGATCCCAACAGGATTGAGGCCATTTTAAAGATAAGTCATCCTTAAAATGTGAAATAGCTTCAATCATTTATTGGTAAAATAAATTTTCTAAGGAAATTTATCCCTAACTTGGCAGAACTTCTTAGGAACATAAAAAACATGTTGAGGAAAGACACAGAACTAAAGTGGAATATTGAGGCAAAACAGTCATTTGACCAAGTAAAATAAGCCCTAACACAAGCACCTGTGTTAATCAACCCAGACTTCACAAAATATTTCATAATTTTTTCATTTGCATATGAACACAGTCTTGCAGCAATTCTCTTATAGAAAAAAACGATGAAGGATATGAACATCCCATCGCTTTCTTTAGCAAGGCCCTAAGAGATTATGCATTAAAATACAATATAATGGAAAATAAATCATTTGCTTTAATACAAGAAATTAAGGATTTCAAAGTATATATTATTCATTCCCACATAATTGCTTTTGTTCCAAACTCTGTGGTCAAATATATATACTAACCCAAAATGGTCCTGATGGGAAAATAGGTAAATGGATTGCCATTATTCTTGAATATGACATTGAAATCAAACCCACCAAGCTCATTAAAGGTTAGGGATTAGCTAAGTTAATGGTTGAGTCTAATTTTCATGCTTTGGATATTAATTTTGTAGCTGCACTGGATGACCACGAAGACCAGGTGACTCCAAAAATAACAGAGCCTTTTACAACATCTCCCTGGTATGAGGACCTCATTTTTGTATTCCTTAATTTACAAGCTCCTCCTAGTTTTACCAATACAAAGACTAGATTTCTCAAACTAAAGGCTATTAAATTTTGTATCTTAGACAATAATTTGTACTGGAAATATGCTGGTGGATTTTTACTCAACTGTGTGTTGAAGGATGAAGTAAAAAAATAATGCAGGAATTCCATGAGGGAGACTATGGTGGAAATTTGTATTGGAATACCACTGCCAATAAGATCCTAAGCGTTGGTTTTTACTCGCCAACGCTCTTTGTTGATGTCCATAAAAAATTTACTTCATGTCATAAATGCCATATTTTCGAAGGCGGGAGGAAACTACTGTCTGTACCCTTCAAACCAATATCTGTTGAAACCCTTTCCAACAATGGGGTTTGGATTTCATTGGATAAATCCATCCACCATCCTCTGCCCAAAAAAAATGGATCCTCACCGCCACTGACTATTTCACCAAGTGGATTGAATCCATACCTAGTAGGAAAGCTACAGATGCAGTGATCATTAATTTTTTAGAAGCTAATATATTGTCGAGAGTTGGATTTCCCACAAAACTTATCACCGATAATGCAGCAGCTTTTAACTCAAAGAAAATGGTGGACTTCTGCAGCAAGTATTAGATCACACTAGGACACTCAATTTCATATTACCCACAAGGGAATGGTTTATCATTATTCTCCAACAAAATTTTAGTCAATATCATCAAAAAATTGATGCAAAACAATAAGAAGTCATGGCACAACATGCTAGTAAATTCACTGTGGTTTGACATACTTACCACTAAGAAATCAATTGGTATGTACCCATACCAATTAGTTTATGGAATAGATGTTGTTTTTCCAACTTCTTTAGGTGTCCCAATTATGAAAATGTTGCAAGAGTTACAGGTAGAATCAAATGACTTTCAAAGAAGGATAAATCAAACCATACAGCTGCAACGATCTAGGGTAGAAGTGTACAATAAAACATAAGTAATCTAGGAAAACATCAAGAAAATTTATGACAGAAGGACCAAGGCTGATGATTTTCAGTTGGGAGGCAGTGTTTTGAAATGGGATTCAATAAGGGAAGATAAATATAAGCATGGTAAGTCTGAGAATTTATGGAAAGGACCTTATATAATCCATGCCTACAAAGATCATAATGTTTTTTTCCTCAAGGAGTTGGATGGAGCAGAGCTACCCAGTGGACCTATAAATGGTAGGACACTGAAACATTATTTTTCACAGGAATATAAGTGTTTCTTGATAAATTAATTGTAAATAGAATTTTCTTTTACTATCAAAAATTGGTGACTTATTATCAGAAGTTGAAGCTCGAAGAGAAGGCCCTAGGCTCCTGGTTAATTTTCCACCATAACTACCACAACAAGAAAAGAAATCAGATGAAGGAAGGTACTGAATGAGAGCATTCAAGACTAAGATTCAATAGTTCTTGGCACCTCACAGGAGAGTGCCATCCCTAGCTAGAGCCACTGTTAGGGTCCTATAATTCATAGGATCACAAGGTGATTGAATATTTTCTCTCAGTCATATGCAATTGTAAATAATATTGCTTTTTACAAATGATTTCCAAAAAAATAAAAATGAAAAGAGGGTATTTGAAAAAAAATAGAATAAAGAAAAAGAAAAGAAAAGAAAAATAGAGAAAGGAAAAAAAATAATGATGAAAGAATCCCATGAAAAAATAAAAATAGATGTGAAAGTGATGCAAATTCAAATTCCACTACTAGATAAATTGTTTCTTTTTAAGAATAAATAGAATGTCGTGTGCAACTTGTTTAAAATGCCACAACCTTAAGTCATTGTTTATATCATATAATGTAATCATGGTCAAGAAACTTTGAATTTTTGTTAATTATATTAGAGGAATAATTTAGCCAAACTGTTTAATCTTGGCTAAAAATAGTTTGGTAGATGAATAAATTGATCCAATTGTTTAAGCTGGATCAATGAAAAAAATGAATAGATAGGATTAGGTTAGATGATTTTCCCTTTCAAAGAAAATGAAACAAGGGTCTGTACATCTAAATGCACCCTTGATAGTCAAAATTAGTCTTAGGTTAGGAGAAAATTGAAGAGAAAAGGTTCAAAAGGTGATTATGTGTAGATTACATCATATATGCTCTTATCCTAATGTTAAAAGCGCTTAATAATTTTCTCCAAAGTTTCAACGCATATGTATAAAGGGCATAAGAGACAACATGTTTGTCAGATAGTGTTAAAAGGTGCTCATGTCTCAACCATCCTATCGCTGCCATATTAAATCAATGGTCGATGCCTTTCGGTCCCCCCTGCCCATCCTAACTTTATCGACGGAACGGGGGTTCGAAAAGTGGTTTCCTCCCCGCTGGTCCCACTCTACGTGTTAACCCCTCACTTTTTCGCACCCCCTCCCCCTTCCTTATTCTACTTACCACTTCGACCCCCCTCCGAAAACTGCCAACCCGCCTTTTTTTTTCTCGCCAACACCCTTTGCACCATCCTCTCCACTCCAATTTCAACACCGGGCATGACCGTTATGCATTAAATTTTTCCCGGGATTACCATTTACAATCCGTAACGGTCCCACGCCCCCAACAAACCTCTTCTCTTACCAAAAAACCTTTCATGTTTACCCATTTTGCACAATTTTCACACATTTTCACTCAGATTGATCACTCCTCCTCACTCTTAACTTGTTTTGGCACAATGAAAACTCCTCAGAAACGGACAAAGAAACCAATCAAACACAGAGAAACAACCATCCTATCCCCAACAGTAGACTGTCATCAAATTATCGGTAACCTCTCATTGTTACCTTCCTTTCCTACAGTTTCAAATGTCAAAATGCCTCCTAAGAACAAAAACAATGATAGTTAAAACAACCTGATGATCCCTCCTACAGTCGACATTGACCATATTCCCCTTACTGAAAGATATTATAAGATCACAGAGACAAAGTGAAAATTTGATCTGTTCGAACTCTATTTTTGGCTCGAAGACAATCATTTAGACCAAAGTGATGAAATTAAAAATTTGGGAGTCCAATTTACCATTGTATATCTTTCCTCAGACCCACGATTTCCCTAAGTTCATTCGCAGATGCCATGCCTATTACTTACCCAATCAGAGAGTTGTTGTAGCCCCAAGTGGAGAAGTTTTGTTCATAATCACCCCTGAAGCAATCAATTAGATGATGCAGGTTCCTCAAATTGAATCCAGTACCCCTTTCTCAGTGGAAGCCCTTAATGACCTATACCATAAATTAAACTTCTTTAAGAGATCCCATATTTTTGAAATATTTTTACCTGAAAAATCCTAGTTACCCAAGAATAATCCACCATATTCCTCATCTATGTTTCCAGACCAAGGCAAACAAATCATCTTTGTACTTTCATGTCTGTTAGGCTATTATTCAGATGAATGGATAGATGAACCTATCCTAGGTTTTCTATCCATTTTTTTCCACTAATGAGAAACACTTTTTTTATGTTTAATTTCAGTAAATTTCTTGCTGAGAACATTCATGAATAATTTCTTAAGTTATAAACTGAAGGAATGTTCAAGTATGCCTCAATTCTTGCTTACATGTTCATATACTATCAAGAAAACAGGTTCCCATTCACACTCCAGAAACTGGATGAAGAAGGAAATCCACAGTTAGTTATTTTCTATACTTCATTGGTAAGGAAGGATTCAGGTGAGTACACTTTTAGAGACTACATAGATCATTTTTTTCATTCGCATATGTTTACTGACCAACAATGCAGAACCCAGGGTCAGTGATGAAATTCAAAAAGTTTTACACCTCACAGAGCACGCAAAGACAGGAGACTGGTACCTTTACCAGAATTACACTGAAATAAGAGTGTATGGGTGTGTGCTGCCACCCTACAGATTTCCCAAATACCTCCATTTTCCTTATAATACATCAAGCAAATGATCAATACAGAGGAGATTCATTTTTTTGCTTCTAAAAATAAATCTCATCTCAGGATAAAAACTCAGATTGGCCCCTTTATTTGTAACAAAGGGACAACAGGTGAGGAGGAATAAAACATCCTAAAGAAAATGAAGTTCCCCTTGAGTTTCACATGGTCATATGACCCATTTGGCCTAATTTCCATGCTAAGGGTGGAGGATAAGACCACTCCTTATGTTCATACTCAAAGGCCTGAGATTGAGAAGTACACGAATCAGATTGAGTGGGTGGAGAACAATCTACAAGATGCAGAAGAGAAAAATATGTCCACCTCTACTTCTCACTCCCATACCACAAGAGAAGACAAAAAAAATACCAAGGGAAGAGGGATCCCCTTCAGTTATTGAGCTCTCAGCAAAATAATTCAAAATTTACAAGAAGACTATGAAGAAAAATCCCAAGAAAAATTTTCCAAAGGAGGGAGAACAACCACCTTTTGTAGTGTTGAATGGTCCACATTCTTCAGCAAAGAAATAAACTTAAGAATGAAATCCCTAAAACCAATAATTATACTCAATTTTGGAGCAAACAACCACTGCTCAACACAAACTTTTGTCATCTTTTGACACAGAGAAGGGAAGAATGCAAATGACATTCTTACAAGCACAGGTCCCCCATCCTCATACAACAACATATTATAAGCATACCTCTTTTGAGTTTTATGCCAAGGACATCTAACCCATTGATCAGATGGATATGCATAAGAAAACAGGGGAAATGATATTTTCCACCTTGACAAACATTTCGATGAATGATTCTAAGTTGTATTTGTAACTCACCAATGTCCAAACATAGTCAAATATTGAAAAACTCTCTTCTCTAGTCAAGGACAATAAAATTAAATCCTTAGAAGACCTGGTTATCAAAATAGGATATGACCCAGCCGATGTCAAAGTAGTAGAATAAATTATCAAAAAGAAGAATGTTGACATTGCATCACTCAAGAAATAGTTAAAACTACCACCCACTAAGGATCCGAAGACCAAATAAATGGGAGAGACATAGAGCCAAAAGGAATACATGCTCAAACTCATCATGGAGGAAAATGCACAAATCAGGAACATGGAAGTGGAAATGGAGAAATTAGTAAAAGAAAAGGAACATAATGCATAGTTAGCCTTAGCCCCACTAGAGGCTATACCTATTACAACAATACCCCAAACAGGAATAGTTGCCTCAACTACATGAGGGGCTTCTACATCAGTAACAACCCCAGCCAAGGACTTTGTTAATTTTGGGAAACTAGGTCCAAAATCCATGTTGCACCGCTTATATGATGATGATTACATTTTTATTGGAATCCTCTTTGAGAGAGGTGCAATATTGATCCAAAGATCATCTTGTTTAGATGAGTAGAACATATATTTTGATTTTATTTTCCACACATGTGCAAGGTCGACAAGATATGTAATGTAGGCTCACCACAAGGGCTTCACTAACAAGGCAATACCATATCATGTGCATTCATATTGGGGTATAAAAAATGAAAAAAAAAAAAAACAATATAATGGCCATAAAACAAGGGCTAAAATGGTTTTTATATATTATAAGGTATTTTTTATTATATATATGGGCCAAGCAGAGGCCAAAAACAAGTGGGAGTATCGTGCATTTGAATAGAGAGCGCAACGATCTTGGCCAAACTTGGTAGCCACGCTACTAAGTTCTGTTCTTGAGCATAGCGAACATGGTGACAATCGGGAGCCACACCTGCCAAGTCTCGTTCCTATCTCTAGATAGGGTATTTTACAAAAACCTTGGTCTCTCGATTGTTCATGTCGCATTCCCATCACAGTAGTTCCCATCAATAAATATTTTTTTTTATGTCTCTGAGATTTGGGGGCCAAGTTTGTTTTAGAATGATTGGGCCAAGATGAAGAGATTTTGTTTGATTTGGTCAAGGTCCTTCCCCCTACAGCAGAAGTGGCGAAGCCCAATGAAGATTGGGATAACTCATTTATCTTAGATTGGGGTCCTAGATAACTCATATATCTTAGATTGGGGTCCTAGTGAACTTTTCCTCTGGAGCATAGAGAGTGAAACAAACTGCAGGTTACTTCCTATGTCAATCAATGAGCAGCATTCATCTATTTGTGGTGTGGCAGCAAGGTTATTTGGAATCTATCCTCCGAAGTATCGAGAGCGCAATGAACTTCAGGTTACTTCCTGAGACAATCAGTGAGGAAACATTCATCTATTTGTGGCATGACAGTAACGGTATTTTGCATCTGTTTGGGCAGTGAATTATCATCCAAATGTCTTCTGAGGTAGCGATATTGGGTTGAGGTTCAGTTAGAGGCAGCAAGGGTTTCTGTGTTCATATTTGACATAGTGACCCATCTTGAGCATCTTCTTGTGGCAGTGCAGTTGTTGTAGGGTTAAATCCTTGGCAATGTACTCTCCTAAAGTCTGGTATGAGGTTCATTCATCACTCCGTGACAACGAAAGGATAAAATAAGACCAATTGTGGCAAAATCTACCTCAGAATGATCCTTGATTGTAGTAGCTCACATTTAGGGTCAAATCAAAGTTTTGTTGAGAGCAGCGAGCTGCTAAACCCTCCTGAGACCCGGTCTAGGTAGCGATGGTTGGTTTGGGGCAATGTAGGGTGATTCAAGAGAAATTTCATCACCTATGTAACCTTCTCCAAGGATTTTTGTGTTAGGATATTAATAGTGGGGCATGATCTGGGCATCAGATCACCTCTGTGGGCTTTGAGGTAGCGAAACAATTTTGAGGTGTGTATGTAGCATTAGAATGCCTATGTGGTATGAATTGTGGAAAACAAAGTCTGGATGGTTGGAAAGAGGAAAAAATTACTAAGGTCAAACTAACAATATTAGCATAATAGGTTTTTTCTGATAATTTATCAATTTTTGTGTATATAAAACTAGTTAGAATATAAATCCACTTTGTTTTCCAGGCAAGACGGAAACAAAAATATCCCCCATGTTTGAAAATAATACTTCCACTTGGTTACCAACTATATTAAATCTAGGTGCAGCATAAAATCCCTTGTCATATGTCACTCTTGAGTGTAATACTGCCTCACATTCTGTGTTTACCAGATCCAAGAGATTCTCCTCCCATAGACTCATTTTGCTTTATTGGCATGAAAGATCCTATGACACGCTTTCTGGAAGTGTTATGGTAAAATAGTAAATACAAAACTAAATGCTTTAGTACTCAATAAAACTACTACATAACCCTTAGAATCATCTCTGCAAGATGATATTGAAGCCTTTCCAAGGCAACTAGAACATGACGAACTCTTATTTTATGGCTGCCTAGAACTAATGCTTGTCTCTCCCTTTGTTGATGGGACTAATATGTAGTGTTGCTGATAACTGGCTCCATACAATGAAAATATTTGTAACCATGGACTAAAAAGTGCAATGAATATTCTTCAACTGACTTCGTCATGTTCTCTTTCCAACATTTTACCCTAAGGGATGTTTCAATGACTAGTAATGCTTGCGTTGGCCTCTTCTCCCTTTTTTCCACTTTATTCTTTTCTAGACATTGTTCTACCTCTACATCACATTCCTTTTCCCCAGGAACTATCTGTAGGGGATTTGATGGGGCCATGGAAAGGGGAGTCGTTGCACTCTCAGATTAAGCTCCAAGGCTTCATAGATGTTCAATATTGTTTTTACCAACCCTTTCACCACATCGAGTGGGGGAGGTTATTGTGATCTCATCTTCCTTTTTTTAAAAGGGCTTGTTGTGATCTCATCCATTTCTATCTTTTTATGTTTTGAGATCGTTGTTTGGCCTGTCAAAGATTCTACAATTGGTTTTCATAGGTGTATGTTTTCTTGTTTTTTCATTTCAGAAACCTGTTGTTTGAGGTCTAGTACCTCTAAATGGAGCTTGTTTTTTTCATTCTCAAGAAATTCTATTCTCTGCAGCAAATTCTTGACTTGTGATATCCAATATTGAGAAGTCATGCACCATGTTAATATGAATGGAGATATATATTTTTCCTTGGTTTTTGTTACAATTGCTAAGGGTTCAGTCATGTGTCTTAGTTGTTAATTTGTCCTTGGCCAAGGATGGTGGTGGTGAGACCTCCATTGAAGTCTTTGATATTTTTATAAACTACCTCCACTGTTGTTGACATTGTTTTGAGGCAACACCCTGCCACTGCCATTGCAGAGTTGTTTGAGGTGATTGGGGATGCTAACTTCTGAGTTGACATTGTTAGACTATGTGTATTAATTATAATTTATTATTTTTACCTCTTTTTTCCTATCTCATTGTACTCTGTATGAAAATTTAAAATATAATGACTATTATTTTCATTTTTATCGTTAGAAATGTTTGTTTGGATACATAGTTATTCTGATCATATTCATGTTGTCAATGGCAGGTTGTTTCTGTTAAAATTATTTACAATAAACAGACTGGACAATCAGAGGGTTATGGATTTGTGGAGTTTGCAAGCCATGCAAGAGCTGAGAGAGCTTTACAAACTTACAATGGTGCATAGATGCCCAACACTGAACAATTTTATAGGATAAATTGGGAAACCTTTGGCATTGGAGAAAAGCGGCCTGAGATTGGACCTGATTATCCTATATTTGTTGGATATTTGGCATATGATGTGACAAACTATTTGTTGCAAGAGACATTCTGAACTAGATACCAAACTATAAAATGAACCAAGGTTGTTATTGATAGGGCTACAGGTCATTCAAAAGGATATGGGTTTGTAAGGTTTGGGGATGAGATTGAGCAAGTTCAGGCTATGAAAGAGATGATTGGGGTGTTGTTTTCCTCAAGATCTATGCGAATAGGTCTTGCCACAAAAAAAAAAGACCATAATTTTTTAGCAACCATATCATAAACATAAGTTGTGCAAATGTATACATAAATGTATTGATTTTTTGAATATTTTATTATCCTGGTAGCAGATGCTAGAATGGTGAATAATGGTTGTGTTGGTTGGAAAAATTCATATTTTCCATTGATATGGATCAGATCTTCTTTTTATTGCCTCTACGTTGTGTAGCTTTAGGCTCTATTTTATGTATTGAGTAATTTCCTTTCTAAATTAGCAGTTGGCTGGTATTGCAGTTTCTTTTTTGTATATTCCTAATTCTTGTTATGTTTGAATCCATTATTCCCAATTAAGATCTTTTTTAAATTACACTAGAATTTGGTCATGTGATGTGGGAGGTTTTTAAAACTAGTGAATTATACACATGCCAACTATGCTAAGCTTTGGAATTAATTTAGATTTCAAGTACTTCAAGAGAAGCCATGGTGGTTGCACCAATTGATCTGTAAATTCATTTCCTTCCAATTATTTTCCTTTCCTTTAAGAAATTGGGCAAAATTTAATTGGAGATCAAAGTTGTGAAAGCTTATAAAACTGATGTTGTCTCCAAGCACGATGCCATGAGGCTCTGTTCCGTTAGGGGCCTTGAAAAAAATTTAGCATAGAAAAAGTGTCCTTTTAGTGAGTGGACTCACCTATGTAATGAACTGTTATTCTGTCATTTATTTGACATTTTTGTAGCATTTTATCCTATCATCGAACAATTTTTTTCTTTTATATTCATGAATTGTCCACCTTGTTAGTTATCCTTTTCCAAAATCCTGTTTATATAGCCAATTTCTCCATTTCATGTTTTAATATGGTTGTTTTTTTCATTTTTGATAAAAATTTTACTATTCAATTCTTTTTTTAAAGTTTTATAATAGAATGATATACGTTATTTTTTCCGCAATTTCTCATTGTCCATCTTATTTTTATCTTCTCTATCTTTAAAAAATATTTTCAAACATTCAAGGCATATTGCAGGCAAGCATGGTATATGGTTGGCATAAGTATCATGTTGTCATGAATTATTGATTAACAGTTTGGAGGCTTTGAGACTATCTTTTGGATTTTCTGTAAAGGATAGTTAAGTGGATGCCACCTTCATGTTGTGGTTGTCCTGTCATATAACTTAGCCTATTTAAATTTAGTTGAAACAGTTGGTTGTTGTAGATGTACCTAGAACACTGCTTGAGTAGTGTTTTGTATTATAAATTTCTCAAACTGGATGTAAGGAAATGGGAGGCTCTGATATTATTTTTTTATTTTGTGTCAGTATAGCCAAGTGGTTGCCACCTTATTTGGTAGATGCTTGTCTAAATTGAGTTGAAACTGTTGGAAATGTTTGGTATTACAAACTTCTCAAACATGATGTAAGAAATTGGTTTTAATGAAGTTATTGTATATCTTACATTGCATCATTCATCTTTTGTGTTGATTCCTGTCATTTACTCTTACATATATTAGGTTTTATTAGATCCTTTCGATCCAATCATCTACCTTCAGTATTAGTGTTAACTTTATAGGTTACCTAACACATCAAAACTGCACACTCTTGTGTAGGAAGTTATGTGATATGAGATAGACTGGAGATCATCCTGCATAGGAAGGTAGGTGATATGAGCTAGGGTGGATTGTTGTTTTTCATTGTAAAATATTATCAATACATAATGTTCCTATCAACCCACAAGTCAAATTTGTGAGAGTTTTCTTGTGTGGAAATTAGATAGAGAAAAGAAAATGGTTTCAGTGAGAAACAAATTTTTTGGAAGGATCTCACAAACACTGTATGTGCAATGTAGTGAGCTACTTAGGATGATTCTATTATTAATGATTTTTGTGTGGTTACCCAAATGACCTACGATTAGTATTTTGGTCTACATCTCTTTGAATGTATTCATTTCAAGGTCCCTATTCAACCCATATTATAATAATTAATTGCAAAGGTAATCATGAGAAGTTTAGTGAGTAATGTAACTTCAATCTTTGTTTTATTGAAACAGAGGTGTAATTCATTGAAAGCATTGTAATTTGATCTCTGATTCAAAGCATGGTAAGGTCCATGTACACAACCCTTATTGTAATACTTAACTATGAAGGTAATCATGAGAATATTTAAGTTAGTTAATAATGTACCTTCAGTCTTTCAAGAAGATTCAAAGGGTAAACCCTGAAATTTGAGCAAGGAAAAGTGGCGCTAGGTAGGTGAATGAAAATTATGTATTAATTTCCTGCATGCTACAGTAAGGCAACAAAAATTCTTGGCACAAATCTTGGCCACATCTGAGAGGCCAAATGACCCTATAATATGGTAGACCCCATGCAGGGTAGTCGATAACCTACCAGTTTTTGAACATGATGTGTGGTATATTTATTGAATCCTCGACCTTTTATTGTGGGATAAGAGGGCATTGGAGTATTCTTTCCAAGCATGGTGTGCTCAGGAAGATATATAGGTCAAACCCTGAGATTTGAGCAAGGAATACTTGCAAGCTACAAAAAGGAAACAACAATGCATGGTACAGATTATTATTTCCAAGTAGTCTGAGTTTAGGAAGATATGAAAGGTAAACCGTGAGATCTGAGCAAGGACTACTGGTACTACGTAGGTCAATGCAATTATGTATTAATTTTATGCATGCTATAAAAAAGCGGCAATAATGCTTGGCACAAATTTTGGCTACGTTTGAGAGGCCACATGCCCCTATAATATGGCAAATGCCATGCAGGGTAGTTGATAGCTTGCCAGTGTTTGAACCTGTTGTGTTATATATTTGATAAACCATGGCCCTTGTATTATGGGGGAGACGAGGGCATTGAAGTATTCTTTCCAAGAAGTGTGAGTTTAGAAAGATATAAAGTGTAAATCCTGAGATATGAGCAAGATCTAGTGGTACGAGGTAGGTTAATGATCTAGGTGGCTCAAGAGACACACCTAGGATAGAGGGCTTATAAAAGCTCAAAAATCAAAGTCTCTAGAATGCTTTCGAACCAATACCAAAGCATAGATATCGTCATCCTAATCGCAATGGTGTGAACGGTTCCTAAAACCGAGTTCGTATGTGAAAGTTAGAGCAGTTTGAAGTTTTGTTAAGGCAAGGGAAGAGGGGCCCACAACATGCCACATGATATCCAAGTAAGCACGTGGGCCCCTCAGCTATTGACACATGGTGCTCCTCCATTGGTCCTTAATCTACATAAAAGACAAAGACAAAATATATTATTAAAATATCATTAAAAACCAAAATCATCATTTAAATATTTAAAATGGTTATTAAATAACAAAATCATTTTAAATATTTAATTAACCATATAAAAAATTTGATTAAAAGAAAAATGATAATTTAACATATGGTGCAACGAATATATTAAACGTGCATATATATTAAATGCTATGTTTTGAAACGAAACTAACGTATATACCATATGTGTGTTAGTGTTAAACGGTATAACAAACCCACACCATATATGGGTTGCACGATATAACCAAATACCATAAACGTTGAACAGAGGCAAGTGATGGGGTTGGGTCGAGCCGCGTGGAGTAGAACCACCCACCCACTATAACAAAAGTTAAAACTTATATCATGTTAAAAAATGAGGGGAGAGATTTGATCCCCTGAGACCTCCTCTTCAAATCGTGTGACTTACCAATTAGCCAACCACCTCGGGGTTGGTAAGTCCACCCAACTTTTATATATAAAAAAATCAATTCACAAATGCACCCCAGCAGAGGAGGAGTGGGCACGCAGTTGGAGGAAGATATTTTTTTATGCAGGTGGAACCATGAGCCAGATGTAGAGGCAGTGGAACCCTGATTGAGCCTCATTTCCAAATGGGCCAAATTTTTCTAGTGTCCAAATTGGACAAATTTTATATGGATTTTACACCTCTCGCTGACACGAACCTGATGGTGGTGTTAGTTTCTACAATAGAGGTCTCGATGTTTTGGCCATATTCCAGCATGGGATGACAGTATTGGATTTCAGCATGTGGACAGTCGTTTTCTCGCCATTCGAAGCCACATTTGCGATGGTGCTTTCAGATCCAGTGAATGAGCAACCTATTCTTCAGCCAACATTAGAGTTGAGGTATATGAAGTGTTGTTTCCATGCACTTCATCGATTATTTTTGTATTATGCTTTATGTCATGTCGATTCTTACTTGATGTATGATGCAGATTCTTCATGTTTATTAGATGTTGTTGATTCCTGCTGATGTAAAATGAAGAATCTTTATGTGTATTGATGTGGTATGTATTTATCATGAATGGTGATTTATGTTGTGAGATCCATTTGTTGCCTTGATGGCAAGATACTCTTTTTCACCATGTGTGAACTTGTCACGCTGATAAGAGGTTTGTGATGAGTGAGAGTTCCTTGTAACATAACGTCTTGTGGAAATATTTTTCCACTTATGTTGAGGGCTTTTCCTTGTATGACAAGTAAATATCATCCATGTACATTATCACCAGTTACAACATTGAATGAAGCGTCTAACGCCATCGAGACATCGAGGCCCGGAGACATAGTCCACACTAGACAAACTCCGCTATTAAACCTCTTGCATTTTCGTTCGTATGATTGTTGACATGTTTTCCTCTTAAGCATATCCACATGTGTGTTCATTAATTCTTTGAAAAATGTAATTCTAACACATCAGACAAAGAAAAAGTTCTTGGTTAAAAGGGTATCAAAAATTTAGCCGGATCAAGTGGTATCAGAGCGGCCTTCTTGCTGATGTGAACCACAAGCGTGAACCATTGAACGTGCAACAATGGAGGATGTCGAAGACATGTACGAGGCCATGCTCAGGATGTCCAAAAGGGTGGAAATTTTGTATGAATATTATGAGAAACAAGTAGCAGATAATGCTGAGTTGAAAACACTTCACAAGAGGAGAAGGAGGAAAAGCAGTGATTGCAGCTTCAATTGCAAGCCACGATAGAGGCATTGGAAGAATTGAAGCACAACGACCAAAGTCTTCAAACAGATCATGATTCACTAAAGACACTTCTATGAGAAGAGAAGGAGGAGAACCAGTGATTGCAACTTCAATTGCAATCTATGACTGAGGCATTGGAAGAATTGAAGCGCAACAACGAAAGTCTTCAAGTATATCATGAGGCATTGAAGACACTCCTATAGGAAGAGAAGGAGGAGAAGCAGCGATTACAGCTTCAGCTACAAGCCACGACAGAGGCCTTGGAGGAAGTGAAGCACAATGAAGGCTCAAAGAAGCCCTCTTCACCTATTTCAAAATCGGCATATGAGGTAAACAATTGTGATCAATCTTCAGTTTCATCTTCACATGCTATTATTTCTGTTGGAAATGTGGAGATCCCCATTACAAGAACTGGCATGAGACTCCTTACCAAGATGGGGTGCAAAAGAGAAGGACTTGGAATTCATGGTCAAGGCATAACTCAGCCATTGGAGGATGTGTAGAGACCTCACTATGCAGGTTTGGGATACACTGAAGGAGAATGTTCAAAGGTGTCAAAAGCCTCCACGACATTGTGGAAATCGTCGAGGAGAGAGAATGATGAGAATACTTCACCATCATCTTATGGTAGTGCATATTGCAGAGAGAAAGTTGAGGCAAGATCTCATCTCCATAATGACATCAGAGGCAAACACATATTGTTGAACTCACCAAGGAAAAGGATTTATGGGAACACTTCACCATCATCCCATGGCAGTGCATGTCGCAATAGAAGAGCTGAGACAAGCTCTCATCACCATGATCGCACCAGAGATCACTAGGAAAGGTATAATAAGTCTCAATATTCACAAGTTCATTTTGATTATAAGCATGTTGTTAATCATGAACATAAATCATGGCATAAGAAAACTTGTCGTTTTGTGGTTTACATGACCATGTCATTGTTGAGTTTTGGACAAGAATGGAAGCACAAATGAAGATGAGGCATGGAAAGCCTTCCCCACAACAGGGAAAGAAACTGGTTAAGAAGGTCTGGAGGAAGAAAACATTTTGCAGCCATTGCAACCAAAGTGGTCATCAAAGAGCCACGTGTTCGAGGCTCCATCCAGAGCAGCACCCTAAGGACGAAGCATCGATGAATGAACCAGTTGAAACAATTGCTCGACAAGCAAGTGCACCACAGGGAGATGATCCATTCGCTTTGATCAGTGAGAGATGGTTTTTCTAGATGTGGTAGCATGTCATGGCCATGTTTTGTAAATCATATGATGCATTTCTTTCATGTAAAAGTGATGATTTTTTTCCATCACTTCGAAATGCGACAATGATGTCTTTGGCCTTGTAATAGTTAGGGTATTATTGATTTCATTTTGTAAAAATGACCACCGAGTATGTGTTATAAACTTGTGGCAAGTATGGAAATGTTTGGGTCATAGTTGGTCACAATTTGAGCACGTAATTTGCAGGAGATTGTACTACAATTTTGCAGAGGATGCAGGTGTCGACTCATCGCTTAAGGCTCCGAAGAACAAAGGTGAAGGAGATGGAAGGGTGATTTTTTCAGGACACTTATGGTGCGGACATAATACACAATAGTTGCAGATTCTTGTTGATGCTTTGGAGGACCAAAAGCTCCTCAGTGGGGAGGAATGATCTAGGTGGCTCCAGAGACACACCCAAGATAGAGGGCTTATAAAACCTCAAAAATCAAAGTGGTCAAAATGATTTCAAAACAGGACTAGAGCATAGATCTCATCGTCCTAGTCACAACGGTGCGAATGGTTCATCAAACTGAGTTCGTTAGAACAATTTGAAGTTTTGTTAAGGCAAGGGAAGTGGGGCCCACAACATGCCACATGGCGTCCCATTAAGCATGTGGGGCCCACATGGAAGCCCCTTAGCTCTTGACACATGGCACTCCTCCATTGGTCCTTAATCTACATAAAAGGCAAAGACAAAAGATATTATTAAAATATCATTAAAAAACAAAATCATCATTTAAATATTTAAAATGGTTATTAAATAACAAAATCATTTTAAATATTTAATTAACCATATAAAAAAATTGGTTAAAACAAAAATGTTAATTTAACATATGGTGCAACGAATATATTAAACGAGCATATATATTAAATTTTATGTTTTGAAACAAAACTAACGTATATACCATATGTGTGTTAGTGTTAAACGGTATAACAAACCTACACCATATATGGGTTGCACGGTATAACCAAATACCATAAACGTTGAATGAAGGCAAGTGCCAGGGTCGGGTCGGGCCGCGTGGAGTGGACCCGCGTGCCCACAATAACAAAATTTAAAACTTATATCATGTTAAAAAGGAGGGGCGAGATTTGATCCCTCGACCCCTCCTCCTCAAATCGCATGACTTACCAATCCGCCAACCACCTCGACGTTGGTAAGTTTGCCCAAATTTTATATAAAAAAAATCAATTCGTAAATGCACCCAGACAGAGGAGGAACATGCACTCAGTTCAAGGCAAAGATTTTGTATGCAGGTGGAACCATGAGCCAGATGCAGAGGCAGTGGAACCTTGATTGAGCCTCATTTCTAGAGGGGCCAAATTTTCCCAGTGTCCAAATTGGACAAATTTAATATGGATTTTACACCGCTCGCCAACACAAACTTGATGGTAGTGTGAGTTTCCACAACAGAGGTCTTGATTTTTCGACCACATTCCGGCATGGGATGACGGTGTTTGATTTCAGCATGTGGGCAGTCGATTTCTCGCCATTGGATGCCACATTTGCGATGGTGCTTTTAGATTGAGCAATTGAGCAACCTATTCTTCATCCAACATTAGAGTTGAGGTGCATGAAGTGTTTCTTCCATGTATTTCATTGATTATTGTTGTATGATGTGTAAAAATTTCCTCTTTCCCACCCCGGTTTTCAGTTTCACCTTATTTCTCCAAATAGTTAAATGCCCTTTCCCATATCCTTACATTCAAAAAACTGGAAAATAAATTTTTGCTAAAAACACAAATTCTGGAAAATTTACAGAATGCTGGAAAATGCAGAAATAAAAAATCAGCAAGCATAAAACAGCCATTCAACACATTTAACACTGATATTTTGGTCAACATGACCCTGGAAAAACCCCCTACAACTCTTGGGTAAAACCAGTTCGAAAGCTTCTCTTTTATTTTTCTGAATATTGCTTTTTACAGTGAAACAGGAAAAACTCAGAAAAAATTCTAGCAACCAATTTACAGACTTATCTCGATTTCCGTGCTTGCACACTGCCTCGGAAATTGTGCCAAATCAGCAACAACAGAAAAAAGAAAATTTGCAGCACCTTAGGACAGCATTAAATGTTGTATGACCACCTTGGGAGCTCTTGCTCCATTATTGCATGCAGTTTATTTTATGTTACAATACAACAACTCTCTCAAAATCCATATAAAAATAGAGTTAACGATTCTGTCCTCTTCCCTCGATTTTGTGCATGAAGCTGCTCTTCTACCTCTTCTTGAAAAACCTTCTCAATTTTTGTTGCCTTGGTCTTTATGGCAGTGCCCTCTTCCTCAATTCAGTACCTCCCTCACTTGAAATGCTGCCTCTCTTCTTTGTCGGATTTTGCCTCGATATATGTGCCCAATAATCTTTGTTGTACCTTTAATCATCTTCACCTTCTCCTTCTTATCATGCTGGAAAAATCTAGGCTCTCTTCTCTCTTCCTTCTCCCCAATCTGCTGCGAAGAATGAATGACCTTTTCCTCCTTTCCCTCCTTTAATCTAACCCTAAGTGACACCAGAATCCTAGTCTATTGTTTAATGAATTGAGATCTAGGGCTGAGATTAAATGCTCATTTAAATCTCACTTTCTATTTTTAATTCACCCCACTTTAATAAAGACCCACTTAGTCTTTTATTTCCAAAGTCACTTTTTCCTTTCTAATTTTACATTGACTTTATTAAAAGTCACTTTAAAATTAGACTTTAGTAACTTTATCACTTAAGTCATTTTTAAATTAGATTTGACTTTATAAAAATTATAAAGTCACTTTACGAGAAAAATTAAATTCTTTTGGACACTTTTCCCTAGGCCAAAGGTCAGAGCCTTAGGGAACCACCTGTCCTCCGGTACCAAATTTCAACACTCCCTCTTACCGAGGAAGGTGTTCCTCACCACACCCATCTTGTCTCTGAAGTAGACATGCTTGCCCCATGGTAAGGCTTTGGTAAGAATATCTGCAACCTGCTCATCAGTGGGAATATACTCAAGCTTCACGGCTCCTTTCTGAACATAGTCTCTGATGAAATGATATTTGATCCCGATATGCTTTGACCTGTCATGAAACACTGGATTCTCCGTGAGTTTAATGCAACTCTGATTATCACAGTAAATCACTGAAGGTCTCAACGGCTGACCAAATAAGCCAAACAACATCTTGCGAAGCCAGATGGCCTCACAACTAGCTAGATTGGCTGCCATATACTCTGCTTCCGCTGAACTCAATGCTACTGACTGCTGCTTTCCGCTGAACCATGACACAACTGCCGAACCCAACCCAAAACAGCACCCTGAAGTGCTCTTCCTATCAGAAGCACAACCTGCCCAATCAGAATCAGTGTAACCTGCCAATCTTACTCCATCCCCCTGCCTGTAGTCCAGACCATAATCCACTGTCCCCTGCAAGTATCGCAAAATGTGTTTTGCAGCCACCCAGTGAACCTTCCTAGGCTCACACATAAACTGACTCATCGTGTTGACTGCAAAACAAATATCTGGTCTAGTGTTGACCAAATACATCAAAGAACCAATCAGCTGTCTGTACAATGTGGGATCCACCAACTCGGAATCCGAAGCATGAAGCTTCTTCCAGTTGGTGATCATCGGTGTCGACATGGGTCTACAATCCTCCATGTGGAATCTGCCAAGGATGTCCACAATATACTTCCCCTGTCCCAGGAAGAAATGCCCCTCCTCCTCCCACACCTCCAAACCCAAAAAGTAATGCATCAAGCCGATGTCCTTCATCTCAAACTCCGCCGCAAGATCTCTCTTGCAGTGCTCTATGAGTCTCTCTGCACCTGTAATGACCAAGTCATCCACATACAGCACTAGAATGAGAGGCTCCTCACCTATCACAATATAGTAAAGGTTTGGATCTGCCTCACTCTTTGTGAAACCCATCTCCTGCAAGTATGTATCTATCCTGGAGTACCAAGCTCTGGGAGCTTGCTTCAGGCCATAAAGGGCCTTCTTCAGTCTGCACACATGGGACTCCTTCCCCATGCACCCTCAAAGCCCCGTGGCTACTCAATGTACACCTCCTCCCTATATGAAGCCATTGAGAAATGTGGTCTTCACATCCATCTGGTGGATCTTCCAACCCATCTCTGTTGCTATCGATATAATGGAGCAGATCGAAGTATATCGAGCCACGGGAGCGAAGGTCTCCTCATAATCAACTCCCTCTACCTGGGAGAACCCTCTAGCCACAAACCTCGCTTTGAATTTCTCAATGCTGCCATCTGCAGCATGCTTTACCTTGTAAAGCCATCTGGAAGTAACCACGGATTTGCCCTCAGGCCTCGGCACCACCTCCCAGACATCATTCTTCATGATAGAAGAATACTCCTCCTGCATGGCCTCTCTCCAGACCTGCTGGCTAGCTGCCTCCTCATAGCTAGAAGGCTCAGAGTCAAGGATGTTGGTAGCCATTTCCATATAGCTACAAAACCTCTCAGGTGGTCTGCTCTCTCTGACCGGCCTCTTAGGCGCAGCAACAGATGTGGCCTCTCTCAAGGTGTCCTGAAGCCACTTAGGCTTCCTCTTCCCTGAGCATACTTCTCCCATTGGAGAATGAAACTCCTCCTCCTCATCATCATCAGGAGCCTGAACTCCTGACTGTCTGTCTGCTGTCCTCCTACCTGCACCTGAACCTGTAGAAGCTGAGATACCGTGTGAACTGTCCATCGGTGGACTCCCTAGTGTTGCTACGCATGCGCAGCCACCACCCCTCTAACTACGCGAGCCCTTCCGCGGTGGACGACATCGTCATGGTCTTGCCCCTCTGGATCCTCTGATATGCCGCCTTGGATCCTACCAAAAGCCCGACTCAGCTGCGTTGGCAGTCAGTCTCTAACTCCCGTGACCTCCTAAAGGCCCTGTCCTCCTCGAACTTCACATCCCGCCTGACAACAACTTTCCTTTGCGCAGGAATGTAAATCCGAAAGGCCTTGGAGGTCTCACTGTAGCCCACAAAGATACCCTTCTCTGCGGTGGGCTCTAGTTTGTTCCTCTTCTCCTTGGGTATGTAGGAGTATGTGATGCACCCAAAGATACGAAGATGACCAATATCAGGCTTCTTCCCAGAAAAAGCCTCCTCCGGAGTCATGTGCCCCAAGGCATGATGCGGACTCCTGTTCTGCAAATAAACAGCTGTGTTGCAGGCCTCTGCCCACAAAAACAATGGCAACCCCTGATCATGTAACATGGCTTTGGCAGCCCCTCCGATGGATCTGTTCTTCCTCTCCGCAACCCCGTTCTGCTGGGGGTTGTAAGGAACAGTGAGCTCCCTCCTAATGCCTGCCTCCGCACAATAGTCAGCAAACTCTCCAAGGGTGTACTCTCCTCCATTGTCCGACCTCAGGGACTTGATCTTCCGACCTGTCTGTGTCTCCACAAGAGCTCTGAACTCCTGAAATCGCTTGAAGACCTCACTCTTGGTCTTCAAAAAATAAATCCAGGTCCTCCTGGAGTGATCATCAATGAATAACACATAGTACTCATATCCACTCAAGGAAACATGAGACATCCGACCGCTCACATCGGAATGAATCAAATCAAGTATCCCAGTCGCTCTGCTGTCACTGCTGGGAAAAGGGGATTTGGCAAACTTGCCCATCGCACATCCTCTGCAAGTATCAAAGTGATCAGTACTGAAATCTGGCACACCTGTAGTGATCTCCCGCAAAGTCCTCAAGGCTCCATGATACATCTGCCCCATCCTGCGGTGCCAAATCTCACACAGCTCAGAACTGCTAACTCTGCTTTTGGTACTACTGCTCAATGCCAAAAGGGGCTGAAATGCAAACTTGTACACCTTTGCATGGCGTACACCTATCACTCTAGTTGAATCAGCTGGAGTGCCCCTGGGATACATCAACACCTATCCACCCCTGAACAGTATCTCATATCCTATGTCCTCCAAAGCTGAGACAGATATGAGTTTCTTCCTCATCCCTGGCACATAAAGAACATCTGACACCTTCAAGGGAGGTTTATACTCCCTCTGAAATGTCAGTGTTCCCACACCGACTGCTCTAACAACTCTTTCATCACCGAGTACTACCTCTATATCAGTGCCACTCTCTGAAAGCTCTGAGAAGTACTCACGGACTCCTGTCATATGATATGAAGCCCCACTGTCCACATACTAGATACCCGAAGATGATCCACTAGTCGAGGGAAATGCATGCTCCCTCTGAACCTCTGTGGCAGGTGATCCTGCACTAGAGGACTCACATGCAATGAACCCAAACTCCCGGTCAAAGCTATCTATAAAGTCCTCAACCTCTGTTGATGCTGCCATGTTCTAGTTCTTCCCCTTATTCTTCTTCTTCTCCAGACACACAACTGCATAGTGTCCCATCTTCTGACAATTCCAACACTTCACCTTCGAATAGTCCTTCTGTGTGTTACCCTGTTTACCTTTACTTTTACCTTTGCCCCCACCATTACTTGTGGAAGCCTGCTTCTTCCCTTTGCCTTTCTTGCCTCCTGCCAACAGTGCTACATCCTCATCCTACTCAACTGGCTTGGCTACCCCAAGCTGACCTTTCCTAATCTCTGTCTGAATGCAATCATCCCAAAACCTCTCCCATGTGGGAAGGGTCTCACATGCACAAACCCCATCAGCAAAGTTCATCCATGAACTGGGGAGGCCATTCACTGCTATCCACACCAACTCAGTGGGTTGAATGACCTCTCCAATTACTGCCAACTCATCTCTCACATTAGTAATCTTTGTGAGATATCCAGCTGCACTATCAGTCTTACCCATCTTAATGGTTTTCAGCTTCTCCTTCAAGACCATTTTCCGGTTCTCATTAGTACTTTGGTAGAGATTGGACAATGCTGTCCACATCTCATGAGCATTTCTCTTTCCTCTCACATGAGGAATGCAATGGTCTTTGATTCCATCTAGGATCAGTCTCTTACCCTTGTTGTTCTTCCTATTATATGATGCCAACTGAGTAGCGTCAGTAGGCACATTAACAAGCTGTTGTGTGGTATGAACCATGATATCCCAGACTTCTGCCTCCTCAAAGATACTCTACATTCTCTCCTTCCAAACGATGTAATTGGTATGCCCATCCAACCTATCCTCCACCCTCAATCCCAATGACATCCTGCTGTCCTAAAACTGAAAAATAGCACTGTTGTAGTAAAGATAAAAATTTTGTTTGTGAAAAAATCAACTTGCTGGAATTTTCTGGGTGAAAAATCAGCTGGCTGTATTTTTCTCTTTGCTGTCCCAAACTGCACTTTCAGCACTCAAGCTCTGATACCATGTAAAAATTTTCTCTTTCCCACCCCAATTTTCAGTTTCACCTTATTTCTCCAAATATTTAAATTCCCTTTCCCATATCCTTACATTCAACAAACTGGAAAATAAATTTTTGCTGAAAACACAAATTCTGGAAAATTTACAAAATGTTGGAAAATGCAGAAATAAAAAATCAGCAAGCATAAAACAGCCATTCAACACATTTAACACTGATATTTTTGGTCAACATGACCCTGGAAAAACCCCCTACAACTCTTGGGGAAAACCAGTTCGAAAGCTTCTCTTTTATTTTTCTGAATATTGCTTTTTACAGTGAAACAGGAAAAACTCAGAAAAAATTCCAGCAACCAATTTACAGACTTATCTCGATTTCTGTGCTTGCACACCGCCTCGGAAATTGTGCCAAATCAGCAACAACAGAAAACATAAAATTTACAGTACCTTAGGACAGCATTAAATGATGTACAACCACCTCGGGAAGCGTGCCGGAACAATCGTACTTTGCTGTACGGACTGTACAGAATTTGTACAGCAACCTCTCTCGAAATCCATGCCAAAAAATAGAGCTGTAGCTGCTGTCCTCTTCCTCGATTTTTGTGCCAGAAATGACAGCCACCCTCTTCCTTGAAAAATGTGCCTGATTTTTTTGCCTTGGAGTGCGTGCTTGCTGTTGTACCCTCTTCCTCGATTTCTGTGCCTCCTCACTTGGAAACACTGCCTCTCCTTTGTTGTACGGATTTTTTGCCTCGGTATGTGTGCCAATAAATGCTACTATACCTTTGCTGAAATCTCTTCACTGCTGCCCTCCTTCTTCTCACTGCTCAGAAAAATCTCCAGCTCTCCTTCTCTCCTTCTCCCAATCTGCTCATGAAAGAATGAATGAACTTTTCTTCCTTTCCCTCCTTTAATCTAACCCTAAGTGACTTTTGGGGAATCCCTAAATCCAATGGCTGAAATAGATTGAGATCTAGGGCTGAGATTAAATGCTCATTTAAATCTCACTTTCTATTTTTTAATTCACCCCACTTTAATAAAGACCCACTTAGTCATTTATTTCCAAAGTCACTTTTCTTTTTTAATTTTACATTGACTTTATTAAAGTCACTTTAAAATTAGACTTTAATAACTTTATCACTTAAAGTCACTTTTAAATTAGATTTGACTTTATAACTTTATAAAGTCACTTTAGGAGAAAAATTAAATTCTTTTGGACACTTTTCCCTAGGCCAAAGATCAAAGCCTTAGGGAACCACCTGTCCTCCGGTAACCAAATTTCAACATGATGCTTTATGTCATGTGGATTCATGCTTGATGTATGATGCAGATTCTTCATGTTTATTTGCTGTTGTTGATTCCTGCTGATGTAAGATGAGGAATATTTATGTGTATTGATGTGGTATGTATTTATCCTGGATCATGATTTATGTTGTGATATCCCTTTGTTGCCTTGATGGAAGGATACTCTTTGCTACCATGTGTGAAGTTGTCATGTTGATAGGAGTTTTGTGATGAGTGAGAGTTCCTTGTAATGGAACATATCATGGAGAGAATTTTCCACTCATGTTGAGGGCTCTTCCTTGTATGACAATTCAACAACATCCATGTATATTATCACCAATTACAACATTGAATGAAGTGCCTAACACCATCGAGACACTGAGGCCCAGAGATGTAGTCCTCACTAGACGAACTCCATTATTAAACCTCTTGCGTTTTGGGTCGTATGAATTGTTGACATGTTTTCCTCTTAATTATATTTGCATGTGTGTTCATTAATGCTTTGAAAAATGTAATTCTAACACATCAGACAAAGCAAAAGGTCTTGGTTAAAAGGGTATCAGCCAATTACCTAGATCAGTTAATGCAAATTCTGTATTAATTGCTTGCACACCACAACAAGGCAAGAACAATTCTTGGTACAAATTGTTGTTTCCAAATAGTCTAACTTCAACAAGATATGAAAGGTAAACCCTAAGATCTGAGCAAGAACTAGTGGTACTAGGTAGTTCAATGAAAATTATGTATTAATTACCTACACTCTATAGAAAGGAAACAATAATGCTAGGCACAAATTGTGGCTACATCTAAGAGGCCACATGTCTGTGGAATATGTTAAACCCCATGCAAGGTAGTTGATAGCTTGCCAATATTTGAACCTGCTATGTTGTATATCTGCTGAACCCAGGCCCTTGTATTGTGGGGGAGAGGAGGGCATTGAAGTATTCTTTCCAAGCAGTGTGAGTTCAGGAACATGCAAATGGTAAACCCTGAGATATGAGCAAGGAGTAGTGGTACTAGGTAGGTCAATGCAAATTATGTATTAATTTCTTGCATGCTACAACAAGGCAACAACAGACCTCGGTACAAATTGTTCTTTCCTAGCAGTCTAAGTTCAGGAAGACATGAAAGGTAAACCTCAAGCTCCGAGAAAGGAGTAGAGTTCTTGGTACAAATGTTTCTTTCCAAGTAGTCTGAGTTTAGGAAGATATGAAAGGTAAACCCTGATCTCCGAGCAAGGAGTAGTGGTACTAGTTAGATCAATGCAAATTATGTATTAATTGCCTGCATGCTATCACAAGGCAATGACATTGCTTGGCACAAATTGTGTTTACATCTGTGAGGCCACATGCCCCTGGAATATGGTACACCCCTTGCATGGTAGTTTATAGCTTTCCAGTATTTTAACTCTGGTCATCTCTACAACAATTGCTCCAATTTGCCTCTAGACACGTAAATTTCAATATGCCATTGATGGGAATCACAATTGTTGTTAGACCAAAGACTGCAAGTGTTAGTTAATGATTTCATCACGCAAGATAATTATCCACTAAAGGTGGTTAGTCCATGTAGTGAAACACATAGGAAGCACTGGTTTATCCAATGTGCAAGAATCGCACCACACCCCCCCCCCCCCCCCAACAATTGCTCCAATTTGCCTCTAGACACGTAAATTTCAATATGCCATTGATGGGAATCACAATTGTTGTTAGACCAAAGACTGCAAGTGTTAGTTAATGATTTCATCGCGCAAGATAAGTATCCACTAAAGGTGGTTAGTCCATGTAGTGAAACACATAGGAAGCACTGGTTTATCCAATGTGCAAGAATCGCACCACACCCCCCCCCCCCCCAACCCAAGCCATTGTTGATCGAACTTGTGACCTATGCTCTGATACTAGTTGGGCCCCATGATTGTCGTTAGACCAAAACCTGTAGGTTTTTGTCAACGATCACATCTCAACAGATAAGGATCCACAAGAGGTGGTTAGTCTATCTTGAGAAACACGCAGGGAGTGCTGGTTTATTCAATGTCCAACACATAACATTTGTGAATTTAAAACTTGGAAATAAAGCCAAATGAGGAGTTATCGACAAATTTGAAAAGTGATGAATGTTTTGAGTCATGTTTCCAGTGCCCAGGGGTGGAATTTCCAGTAACATGGGTTATTTGTTGAGCCCCTCGGGATGTTGCCAACTTCAAAATTTAAAGGAAAATTTAATCTAAGATTAATATTCGGGGGATGGATGGTGCAACATATGAAAGCTCGATAATATAAGACAAGATTTGATTTTTCAGAAGTGTAATTTTTGTCGATTTTGGCATAAAAGGCTGAGGGCATGCCTAGTTGGATGTTGTTAGCACTGCAATTTTTCAAAGATTTTCAAAGTCTCGTCATCATTCTCCAAGGAATCAATCTACCTTTTCAGTTCAGTCTTAAGATGAAAGTGTCATTGTCAAAGTGTAGTGGTGAGAAAATTTCATTTCTACTTTCATTCATTTCATTTTCCCTCTTTTACCTTTCATTTTTCCAAAAACCCAAAGTCCAGCATTTCATTTCTTTCAAAACCCCTATTTAACTATTAAAATCCATTTTTTATAGTTAAAAAGTAGCTCTGCCCACCCACTAACAACCATATCATATTTCCTTTTAAACTTACCACATATTTATATTATCACGGCTCTACCCGCACTACAACAAACCTTGGTAATATCATATATCATATGATATAACTTACCGCACTTAATAACATTGTGGACTCCTTACCCTTTCATTGCAATTGACTTATCGTAGTTTTAACTTTCATTCATGTTACAATTGTTGTCTCCTACAAAACTCCTGATTGCTCGATTGCAATGTAAATGGACCCCACCTTCCATTCTCATCGCACATCACACTTCGCGAATCTTAACCTTTAACTCTCGTTCCTCATAGCAAAACTCGAGATTCGCAATTTGCGATATTGTCTGGGCCCCACTTTCACTGCCATATCACCCTCCGCTTATCATACATCGGCCTTCACAAGTTGTAACACTTACCTCCTATTTCTCATAAAAAAACTCTCGATTCCCCAATTGCGATGTAAATGGGCCCCACCTTCCATTCTCATCGCACATCGCACTTTGCGAATATTAACCTTTAACTCCCATTCCTCATAAAAAAACTCTTGATTTGTGATTTGCGAGTGGCCCCACCTCCTTTCCTCTTCATCACCCCCATCACAAATCACGTTTGTGTCTTATGTTTAAATGTTCTAACCCCAATCTGCGATTGCAATATATGTATAAAGGGTTTTTCTCCTCCCACCCATAATTTATTTAATAATCTCTCTCGCTAATAAAATGAAACTCCACTATCTCTTTTAATCCACCTCCATCCCTATCTCAACAAACAAGAAACCAAAGGAAAGGAACAACGACAGAGTTTCTTTGAAACATATTTGTACCATTAATCTCAGCACTAGCATGTTTCTGCGAGGCACCAGGCAGCATTCAAGGAAAAACCACATGTCACTTTCGCTATTGTTTACACTTTTTATGGATTTGGTTGCACCAGAATAGAGGAGGAGTCTTCCTATAGACTGCCACATCATACAACCACTTCAAATTGTTAGCATTGATGTTGTTTATTTTGATTTTTTCGTAGCACTTTGTAATAAATTTTTGGGATAAGCCTCAACTCAAGCACGAGATGGTAATAAATTTTAGGAACAAATTTACTCCTTTTGTGGGGATGACAGTTTTATATTTTTGTATATACGTGACAAAATTCTATGAAGTAAGGGTTCATGGTTTTAGAATCTTAACTCATATGATCAATACTATTTTTAGTGAATGAAATAGATAGAAACTTCTAAGGACTTATTACCATCTGGTGTGTGTATTGTCAATTTCCACTTTTGTTTCCATATCTTGTTATCTTCAGTTGCAATTTGCAATTCCTCATGTTGTTATGAGCTTTTATCAGTGTCTTGACATGTTCATGTGTTTTATCAATTTTTGTTAGTCTCACATAGTGAGCCTTCTTGGTAAAATATACATAATAACAGTGGAAAGCGCATCACTCGTGACAGTTATCTTATATAGTATTTCAGTGAGAATATTGTAAGACTAGAAATAGCTTTTCCTTGATGAAATATTGTTAAACTAATACTTATGTTAATTTCTACCAAATTCAGTAGATTTCTGCTTTGCAGACCTACTGTTTCTTCTCTCATTTTACATTTTCTTCTCCTCATAGGCTACAAACTCATTATTTGCTACCACATCATGATCCAATACCCTCATTAGTAGAACTGTGGATTTGATTGAAATCACTTTTCAGTGAATAAGAGTTTAAATCACCTACCAATCTCATAAAACAAATCATTAAATTGCCTTAGATTTTAGGATGTGTATGGTCAAGTGCTTGATGCAGTCCAAGTGTTGATTCCAGCGCCAACATATGTAAACCTAATTTTCTACTTGTATGGAAAAAAATGTCTTGTCCTATGTTTCCTTTGGTTTTGTGAAACTAAAATGTAGTTTCCCATATGTTAGTATTATTATTATTTTATGTTATGTTTACCCATTCTGAATGCATGCCAAATATTCTTGTCATACATAATTTAATTTAGCTTTTTGTAAAGTATTTTAGCAAGCTGCTTGTCATTGGTGGCAACTGATTACAACCTGGTTACATATCAAGTGTGATTTTTCCTTTCAAAATAGTTTCTTTAGCAATCAATTCTGGCTATGTTTATTGTTTATGAAATGTTATGTGATTATTTATTAATAGGGTTTGCTATGTGATAATTTACTGAGATATATCATATGTTTAATACTTGTTGTTGTTCTTTAGTTATTCTATATATGTCCTATACCCCTCACAAGTGCTTTGTTTGCTGCAGCAGCAACTCCTCCTCAAGTATTTGCCTCAGATAATGATCCAAATAATACAACTGTGCATTCCTTTGTTTTTGTTTCTCTTTGCATGATTTCATTTCTTCAAGGAATTTGTTACTTTATATTCTTATTCTATTTTCCTTTTGGACAAATATTTGTGGGTGGCTTAGACCCAACTATGATAGATGAAATGTTGTGATCATTATTTGGCCAGTTTAGAGAACTTGTATATGTAAAAATACCAGTGGGTTAGCGTTGTGGATTTGTCCAGCTTAGTAACAGGTATTTCTTATGAAGATTTTGAAACACCTATTGCACACTTTATTGAATAGTTTATTTCAACATGTCAGGCTACAATGAAAAGCATTAGAATGTACCTTTTTACTCTTCATTTTCTCGACATGCATATGCTTGCCACTTCATGTAGAATCTAAAATTTTAGAAACCAATGTTGGTTCAAATTTTAATAGTTTAATTTATGTATTGTTTTTGACAAAATCATTCCATTTACAAGTCTTCTAAGAGGAAGCATTGCAAATTCTACATGGTACAATTCTCGTTCAACAAGCCATTCATCTTTCTTGGGAACAAAGTCCTGCAAACAAACACATAATTTTAATAGTGCAGTTGTTGCTTAAGTGATTATTCTTGATGTCAGTGCATATGATGGATTTATATTGTTGTAGCTGCAGACTACTAGGAGTTTTCAACCCCAACAACTAGATCCAAATCAATGGAATGGATCTTGTTATGGTTACAAACAAGGATATGATGCAAGCTATGGTTATGCACGACAACCTTAGGATCCCAATATGTACAGTTATGCCCCTTATGCATATGGAAATTATCAGCAATAGGTAAATTAGTCTGGAGAATTTTCACTTGGAAAATGGGAAGCTATAGGTGTCCTATATTCACTGTGAAAATTACATTAGAGTCTGACTTTGTAAGATAATTTATATCTTTGTTTTGGTAGTTCAAAACTCTTAAATTCTACTAGTTGGGATTACTAATAGCCACACAAATATTATAGTAGTAGTTCAATATTTTATTTTACCTATCTGTCAAAAACTCAAAACACATGGAGAATTGAAGTTTCCAATGTGTGTGATCACATTAGTGTTTTATTCAAGATTACCAAATTACATGGGAACAATTTGTAATTATGTTGAGGGGTTCCATTAATGGTCTTTTGTTTAAATATAAGATAATTTTTTGTAAATTCACTCCCAATGTCAAAGATCTTTTGTCCCTTTCTTAATCGGATACAATTGATGAGGGTGTTCTAACAGTACATTTCATTGGTTTTTTTATGGATCATTTATCCCTTTTTGTAATTTGTATAGTAAACGTTGCTCTTTGCTGGCTTAAATTTTTCAATAATAATAATCCTCCCATAAGTCTACTATTAAATCCAACGTGTTTGTAAATGTTAGCTTTTCACTCATGTTCTATAATATATCTTTTTTGGAATGAGTTTCATCATGCTTGTATTCCCTATTGGGGCGGAATTTATATCGTGGATGTTAATATGTTCATTTGTTTTGTATGGAGTAACATTTACATGGGTTCATGCTCTTCCCTGGACATGCAAATATGGGTTCATTCTTAGAGTTATGTTTGTAAACAATTGCTTTTAATGGTCATCTAATCAAATTATCTATATTATATTTAATGAAGAGGAAAGTATCATGTGACGATAGAACTCGTCTCACCAGATTGAGAGCAAGGGAATCTCGTTATTGTTTTAAAATAGTTTTCATGTAGGAACACATTGTAGGTATCTTGTCTCTCAACACATTTTGATCCAGGGCACCATTTCTATAAAATAATTTTCTTATAGGAACATATAGCAAGTGTTAGTCATTTCCTTGTAGGAACATATTGCAGGTGTTAGTTATTTGGATTGATGAATTTGGTTATCCAACATGCTCATTAAAGATTATCTAGCTTGTTTATGAGATGATGTCCTCTATACATTATCATGCCACATTTTTGGTTCCTAGCAAAAAGGTTCAACTTGAAAAATGTGATGTTGTCTTGTTTTGTTCTTGCATGTACGTGAAGTTATTGGTTTATTTTATTCGTTTTCCAAGTTAGTCGTAAGATATTGATGATTAATTTAGCAAACAATAATAAACTTCGATTTACTCGAAATCCGAGTTTTTTGAAAAAAATCCATTTGTTGTGATCACATTATAACTTTCATTCATCTACTATTAAAAGTGACGTAACACACGACTTAAAAGAGGATATCATATCATTAAATTCCTATAAATAAGAGGATATCATCTTCATTTCTTGGGCTCTAAATATTTATTTATGCATCTTATATGAACAACTTATAGGTTCCAACTAACAATTTGCTAAAAAGATTTTGTTAGTATAAATTTCCCACATCTCCATATATAAGGGGTTCTTAGTTACCAATTTGTTCTTTGCTTAAGTTATGACTTCAACTATTTTATTATTATTTAAAATATATTTCTAATAAAACATGTGTTCCATATGCAAGGGGTTCCTAGTTATTAATTTGGTTTTTGTTTAATCTATGAACCTAACTATATTATTATTGTTATTAAGCCAAGGTAGGAAAAAAGTACTCATGTTACGTGGTTTACATGTTAGGGTATTTGTTTCCATAGTGGCAAAACAAACCTTTTGTGAGGATGTTAGATTCTTCATGGTTCAAAGTCTAAATAATCCATATGATATGAATTTCTATTGGGATATACTGTAACATATTTATAAGTATTAATTTTTTTTTCTTTATTCAACTTGATTAGTTGGAATGAGATATTTAATGAAAAATATTCATAATATTCAACCTGCCATTCCCATGCACCAAGAGGCTCCTTGACTTCAAAAAATAGTATTTTCCATTGCATCCACACCTTGTGCTCATGAACCTTGTGTAGAAATGATTATGCACACATAATTATAAATACTTATTATTTCAATTTTCCATTTTAGTGGTTTGGTCTACCTTCATTCCCAAGGGTTTAATTTAAGTTTTGATTTGCATTTTCCATGTTATGTTTTATAAAAAAAGGACTTGTGTCTTCTATTGTATACAACCTAATGCAAATTAACATGCATGTCTCATGTCACAATAATCAATATATAAGTTGGATTTCTATGTGTTTTCTTTCCTAATTGTATACACCTTATTGATGACACCTACTAGTCTTGATATGGACATCAAGAAAATCTTCTTCAAAAAGTGAAGGCTAAAATTCTGAAATGGATACCTCTAAATGTGAGAATGGAATGGATTACTCCAAGTGCAATGGATTACATGGCTTGAAATTGTTGACAAACACATTGTAGACAATAGACCTTGTTACCCCTTACCTTGTATGAGATTTCACAGATTGAAATAGATGCTAGATGAGCTTGGATGTATTTATGAGAGAGATTTTTCATGTGATTTGATGCCCTTGGCAATGGTAGACAGATATTCTTATGGTGCTTGATTTGTTCGTCTTTCTTATAATGACGTTGGTCATGATAATGTACTTGTGTATGTGAGATGTAGCTAAGAAATTTTCCCTCGAGGCTACACATTGCCCAAATTAGAAATTACCGAAGTTGCTAAGTTGTCTCTTCAATTAAATCAATGTTGGTTTATTGCCTAGAACATTAGATCATAAATATGTTGCATCATATCAAGCTACAACCACACATTTTGCAAAAAAAAATTGTTTGAGTAATTCCATAAATTCAATGCCAGACAATTATTCATCAATTATTATATTGTGAATGAGGAGAGGAGTGATGGGTTGAAGTGCTATGGATGTGCATTAAAAATTAGACCGCATTTATTAAATTAACACAATAGATTTGTTTAGATGTTTTCCATTAAATATAGGTTCTTTTACTTATTGAACAATCCTCGGTCTTGGCAATACAAGCTGTGAACCAAGCCAACTAGTATTGACCAACTAAAGCCACTCGTTCATCCTTATCAAAAAATAAGCCTTGAACTTGTCATAGAACACAATTTTTTAATTAATTCCATGATTCCGTGTTTATGAGATGGATAGGTCATATTCAAATCATCTATAGATCCACATTAGAGAAATATTTTAAATTGAAGAAGGAATAATCCATGCTAGAGGATTGAAGAAACGAGTATAATAATTAAGGCTGAGTGTAACTTCTAGTAGGGTATTCTCTATGTGAATGGCATTTGTCATTAGAATTTTCTAGAGTTTTCTTTTTTATATGTTGTTGTAGTGTGAATTCACATGCAATACATGCTAGATATTTTGCATTGTTTTTAAGTGAACTAGTAAAATCACAACATAAAATACAATATTTAATCAAGCACATGCTTATAAATATGATACAGTTATTTGACTTAGCAACTTGGATCCCATTAAAACTTTTTTTGGGTAAATGAAAGAAATTTTTTATCTTATTGATAATTTACAAAGGAGCACATCACATCATTATAGAGAATAGAAAATCTTTCATCTGGTTTTGTGTTCCTATACCATACTCTGTATATCCAACATTTGGAAAAAAATAGCAAATTGCTCGTTTATTGCTTGTAATTTGTAAATACCACAAAAAGAAAGGTTGTTACTTATAAATAAGGGTGGTTTTTCATGTCCATCGTAATTCACCATGAATTCATGAGTATATCAAGATTCTTAGATATGAATTGAAATAACACACAACCAAGTTGTTGTAGAGACCAACCCTATAATTTACTAGATGAGCGCTAGGCTTTACATTTTTTTTTTTTTTTTACATAGTAACTAGGAAATGAAACCATAATCATACAAGTTTGAAACTCAGTAAAATTAAATCACGTTTATCAAGTACATAAATCTAACTTCATAACACATACATATATTTAACTTGATTATAGGCACAATGAAATCATCATAATTAAACACAATATAACTAACACATGTAGCATTCACCCTTAGACGAGAACCAAACTTGATTTGCCACTACTTGAGTCCCTTTGTTGTCGTCTACCTCCAAGCCTGAATGTTGTTGTGCTTAATCTAGATGTAATGACCCACCGGTTGACCTCCCAGCCTACTCCTTGGGTACTCTCCTTCCCCGCGGACCCCCGAACTGCAATGGGGTTGTACAACGAAGGAATGTGATAGTTGATAGAGGTGAGCCCCTCTTGGCTCAAGAGTCCCATCTCTATAATACTCTACCTCACCAAACTCAACTATAGCTCGTAACCACTCAAAATGACATAATATCCTCCATCCAACAATAGGGTAAACAAAAGGTCATTTTCCCTTCCATTTCCTTTTCTTTTATGGAAGGCTTCATAGGTGACACTTGGAATTTCATGCATAAATAATTAATTTTTATTAACCAAAAATTTGATTATTCATCCACCCATGTGTCACCCTCTCATCAAGACTCTCCAAACATAATTTACTTAATTATTCATTTAAAATAGTGTTTCCCTCAACCCAACAAGACTTCCTATTTCTTCTCCTAGTTGTCTCTTGATTCCCCCTTTTCTACTCCTTAATTTGTTTTTATTACTAAAGTTAATTGATAAGTCTCAGATTTGGTCCTCCAACTACCTCAATTTTCCTTTTAGATGAATATTCTTATGTTGGCTCTTGCCACAAGGAAGTTCTCTAAATTTCCCAAATTTTAATTTATTAATATTATTTTAATTCACCACCCTCTTCTCTTAATGAAGTTTTTAATAAATATTTATACTTAACTCTATGTCCCTCTTTCCCCTTTTTGCCTAATTAAGTTACTTATGAGCATTATCCACTTAATATTTTGTTTTAATCATGGAAAAGGTAGAGTTATCATGGTAAAATATTTTATCTCTTCCTATTTCTCCCCTACCCTAAGTTTTATTCTTGATTTGATTCCTTTGGTTCTAACATCCTATATCACTTGATATGAATTAGTTGGATTTTCATATATTGATTAAATTTATTAGTTTCTTTAATGATGTCGAGGGTGTCAAGTTGGTCATGCCCTTCAAGAACTTCAATTCGAAGTTCCAAGGGTTCCATGCCTAAGAATTTATTTTTTGATGCCAAGGGTGCCAAGTCAGTTGTGCCCTTCAATAATTTCTCTTGAAATACCAAGGGTGCCACACCACTTGCCCTTCAAGTATCCAATGGTTATGAGGGGAAATTATATGTGCAATGCTAGAGACCCCTATCATATTGTATGTTGCCTGCTATAGTGAGACTAATGGTGTTGGGGATCAAGGAATCCACCTTGATGCGCGCCCCCCAGAAAATCTTCATGAGCGAACCAAATTTGGGACCTGCCCCCACGACATCGTGATCTTCAAGGCGAAGGTATTTCGACCTTTCCAGCCTAAGCCACGGCGGGAGTGCTAGAGGGTGAGATCAGGAACAATGTTCCACCCCTCCCATGTTGTTCCATCCAATTGTACAACTCCATCACCCATATGTGAGTCATTCGGCCAAGTAACTAACATGTTCCTGCAACCATTGACATATCATCAGAGTATATGTAATATATATAACAATTTTCAAACTGAAATTAGAATTTCAAAGACAAAATATTAATTTCTATCAAACCAGATGTTATCCACTCATCATATGTGAGTGCCTCTGGTGGTTTCTTGTCATACTCAATAATCATCAGTAACAAAGTTCTCAGTGTTAGTCATTATCATAATAGAAACATCATCATGACCTAGTTATTCACATCATTGTTTATTTTGAATCAGAACTAATGTAAGTAGATACATATGGGACACATCCATCATGTTTATCATAATCATAACATCAGTGGTAAATTAACATATCCATCAAAGGAATTATCATCGTAACATCAATAGAAAACATATCTATCCATAAAATCTATCATCATCATGATATCAATAGAGAGCCTGCATATCCATTAATGCTACAATCATATCAATAAAGAACATGCATATCCATAAATTCTATCATCATCATAGTATCAATAAAGACATACGTAACCATCACATCCACTAATAATAGAGTCATGTGTTCGGATCCTCAATCTGAGGTCCTCAAAGAATAGAGTGCAGGTCTTAGGGCTAAATAATGTTAAAATTCATATCACTGTCAGTCAACTAGAGTAGGGCACTACAGTTGCTCTCTTTATTCCTCTCCAAAGACCCAAAGAGGTTGTAATAAGTTCCCTTTCTTGAGAGGTAGTGAGTGAACAATTAATTAAGTGATGGGGGTAAAACCCATTGATATATGGATTTGAGATTTGGGGCCCCAACCTTGGTTGTAGGTAGTGGTATTGCATCTAGAGGGTCTAGATGTTGGCGAGAAGTCAGGTCTCGCAGACAAGACCCAGGTTCAAGAGTTGTGGCCAACAAAGGGGTCCGGTGTAGTCTAGGAACACGCCGGCATTTTCACCCTGCTTTGGAGAGCAGTGCGTCTCACCCGAGGCGTGCCGCAACCACATGCAAAAGGGGATGAGATCAATGGAAAGGAACAAACCCGCAACTAATGAAGGACAGTGCATCCATTACATATACAGAGTTATATACGCAAGATCACTTAATAAGCATTCAGACATTTGCAAATAAAATTTTAAACCAGCATAAACACATTACAAGCACATAGACATCTTATTGAGACAGCAACCTTCCATTATATTAATCTCTTGGCCGAACACATGATTACATGGCATTCTCACTGATAGCTTACAAATCTGATACAGATGGATTTCAGAACAGAAAGGTAGAATAGAGAAGATAAAGAACCATAGGAAGGACATGCATGATTCTTCCACAATCGCTCTGTGCATCTTTCCCTGTCTCGAGCCTCGCAACCTCTTTAGCCTTCTCTTTGTTTCAGCCGGGTGACTGTTATTTATTCACCCGCTCGTGTGACTATCAGTTCCTCTGTGGCTTAACTTCAGCTTCTCCCGGCTTCTCTCCTGTTATCTGCGTGTTCTACTTTCTGTCTTCTGCTGTGTGTTTCCTTCATCTACACTTGTCCCTGTTCTATCTCCAGCTATCACATGCGTCCGCGCCACCTTGATAGCTCTGCGACTCCTGGTAGTTGCGACGCGGTCGCGGTTGCCATGTGTATTCATACCGCAACTCAAAAAGGGTCAAAATTCAAAATTTCTTAGCCAAGATTTCAAAACTAAACAAAAACAAGGGCCCCAACAGGCCCCGACCACAATTCCTTGACTCATCCCCGAGTCAATCACAAATAACAGTCTCCACTTCCATTGCCCCGCTGGCTCCCGTGCTCTGTTCTGCTGTGCCCTCGCCCTTCGCCCTTTCCTGCTGTGCTCCACCGTGCGGTTGTTCAAACAAGGGCCCCAACTCCGGGACCCTGCGGAGCGCTGTATCTCTAAGCCCGGTGAAGTCCGCCACCACTTGCTGCCATTCCTGCATAAGCAAGTCGGCTTCTTCAGAGATCCGGGTGGCGGCGGCCTCGTCTATAGTCGTCGGGGCAACCCCAAACAGCGTGGCAAGCTGGGCTTTGGCTTTGGCATCCAGCTGTTGTATGGATTCAGCATTGGCGCGAATGGGCGGACGAATCTCCCGAATGACCTGTTTGGCCGCTGCCAAGTCGGCCTCAGTCTGTTGCATTTGAATTTCAAGCTCGTCTGCCTGGGCATAGAGCTGATCTAACCGTGTTGGGTCCACGTCTCCTGAATGTCACGGGAAATTTGTTGCAGCTGGGCAGAGATACGCTGCGTCTTGACAGTTAGAGTGAGTGAGCACTCCTGCAGACTTCGCAGGACGGCGGAAGCCGCGGCCGCAGTGGAATGGAGAGTCGCCTGCATACTAACTGCCTGAGTCTGCTTGGCAGTCACCTGTTCTGAGTGGACAATCTGTGGGTCCGGAGGGGTAGGCCGTGCGGCTAACGCCGCTTGGAGTTCCTGGTTCTCCCTGCATAGATCAGTGAAAATAGTCTTGAGGTGGTGAGCCTGGATTACTACACTGTCCTTCGCTATATTGGCAGGAAGTGGGGCATAATGAGCCCTTGCAGCAGGCCATAAGTCAGAGAACGCCTAAGTAGCAATGGTGGCCTGCTCCTGTAGGTAGGTCTTCTCCCTAGTCAACTGATTGCGCTGTTCAGTAAGCGCCATGATCTGGTTATGCTGCTAGGTACACCGCTGCTCCAGCTCTGTGTGAATCTGTTCGGCCTTTAGGGCCGCCCGCTGAATGAGTAGGTACAGCTGTGTTGTACTCCATGGTTCTGCATTGGTCGTGCTGGGTGCGCCCGGCTCCAGCACCCGCTCCTGCGAAGGTTTGCCACTGGCCACTGATCGGTTTGAGGTCTCAGGAGGATGGACCGGCGTCTGTTGCTGCATCGAGGTGGCCATATCGGATTCCGGCCGGTCTTGCTACGTGGTCTGGTCTGGGGGAGGGTCAGCCGAATCAGCCCCACCATTTGTTAGCTTGGTAGATATAGTAGAGGGAGGATCCTGGGGTGTGGCCACGGGGTCAACCGGCGGTACCACGGTTGCAGTACTGGAGGTGACTTCCACCCCGTGGTCACCTCCGAAAAGTTCCCGGATGAGAGGATCTGATACAGTGGCCGATGAGTTGGATGGATTGGAGGAGGTGGCAGGTGGATGGCTGGTGGAGAGGGCAGTGGACGGGGTGAAAAAGGTATGAGGGAGGCGAATGTTGAGGAACTCTGACGGATCGATCAGAGGTTCCTCCGGAATCAACGCTCCTGGGAGTGGAGTGGATGGTGGATCATCGTTGGTAAGATCCACCACTGGATCGGTGACAGCAACGCGGGCCCTCTTGGATGGAGGGGGGTCTGATGAATCGGGTTCTGGGCCCATTTCACCCATCGGTGTGACGATAGGGGTGGCAGAGGTGAACAGCTGGGTGGGGATGGGAGAAATGAGAGGGGCAGTATTGGAGGGAGCACGAGACCGACCGATCTGAAATTCAGCAAAAGAGGGAAATAAAGGAGCACCACTTGAAGCAACTTGGGTTACCACGTTAAGTCATCGTACCTGGGCATTGAGGTGTTGTACGATGGGGACCAGTGATTCGGGCAGGTCCTGTGCGGTCTCAGCTGCATCCTGTGGAGGTTCCGCCGCAACCTGTGAGGACCCCGCTGCACCGGTCGCGGCAGGCCGCTGTGCCGGCAACATTCGCTCAAAGTTATATCAGGTGATCCCATCGCGGATGTGCTTGATGACCCCCGGCCACGCAGAGACCTCACGGTGAAAGGTGTCATCATTCAACTGGAATCTGAGGGGTGCCATGTGGAAGGTGGTGTTCGACACGCAAGTTGGCCAGAGGTAAGTGTGCCTGTGGCTGACCCCAAACCACACCTGCTCACTATACTCATCCAACAGGTGCCTGGGCACCTGTTGCTGGTTAGTCACCACATCTGTCATCATCCCGTACCACGCCCGAAACGCTTCCGCGTTCACCTATTTGGTGCTGGGGTCCAAGGACACTTGCCAGGGGGTGTATTTCATCGCGAGAGGCTGGCTCGCGGTAATCTCTGCAGGCATCCGGATGGGAGGAAGGTGCCATTTCCACATGGTGAAAGCTAAAATCAAGTAACCGTAAATGAAACTGGTGGTACGCTTGTAGTTCTCTTCGCAGGCCGCGAAGAGATCTTTTAGCACAAAAGAGCACCAATTCAACCTGACGCCCTGGATGCAGTGCTCCGCAATGGAGATTGTATCCAGGGTGCACTCTCCCTTTGTGTAGTGCCGCATCGTCTTGCTAGCGATAAGGTAGCAAGCGAACCGAATTTCTGGCTTATTGATCAAATCAATTTTGGCACCTTTGCCCCCCCAGCGAGTGCCATACTTGGTGTACAGGTCTGAGTCACCCGACTTTCGGGCGCGCTTGGAGGATGTCTGGCCAGCAGCGGAGACATCTGCACCATTTTGAGACAGCCCTGTAAGCCGATGAATGTCTTCGGCATGAATTGGAATTTCCTCATTGAGCCACAGGGACCCGTTCTGTATCCGACTGAGGAGGAACTGAGTGCATTGCAGGGCCGGTCCCGTAGTTCCAAAAACTGGAAGAGTCCTCAAATTCATCAAGGACGACTGTTGTAGGCCCCTGAATTCTGGTCGCATCAGACTGTTGGAGCTGCTGCCTGGCGTGTAATGATGTTCCATGTAGGTCTGCCAATGGAGGTGGGGGAATTCAGCTGGGTCGGACAGGTTGACGTCCATACACGCTACATTGTCATACTTGCCAACTAGCGACTCTACGCGGTGAATTTGGCTGTCCAACACTGGTTCGGGGATGGATAGGAGAGCCCTCGGCATCTTGGCGCGGCACTGGTAAACTTGGAGGATTCTTCTGGAGTTTCCTGCTGGGTGCGGTGCGCTTTGAGGCTGCAACTGCTCTGGAGTCGCTGCAACTTCCAAATTGAACTGGTCCATCATTCTCGTGCTGATAGCCTTCATGCAAGTTATGTCATCTACTGGCATGAGCGAAGTTGATGAGACTCCATAACGACAATTAATTCTTTCTATCTTTCTTGCCTGCGATAATCGTGCGATCAATCGCATGCCTGTGTGTAATCTGACAGTTGCTGACGACGTCATGGGGAGATGGGCGAGCGCGACGGCTGAGGGAACTGCGGGTGATGGAAAATGATTACGGTACGATTACTGTCTACTTATGGTAATTTATGATGCAGATCTGAGCGATCCTACGGACTGACAAAAGGACTGACGGAAATGACCTGGACTGACACTGGCACGGGGATGGATCCTACGCGAACGACATGCTGGACTGGCGCTGTGACACGCTGGACTGGTCCGCCCCGACCACAGTCGGTTGCAGTGAGGTACTCGCAACTAACCAGTTATTTGACAGACTGCCTATGAACGGAAAAGACTCCCTACGCTCGTCCCAGTTGCGGGAGAGTTATTCGACTAAGCTACTCTACGAGTTCTCTCGGTTGCGAGAGTTATTGATGAAAAGTCAAAGGGACCTACTCCTGGTAGGGTTTCAGGTGTGCGCCATTCACCCACCCAGGAAGAACTGTACCGTCCAGCTGTGCCAACCGAACGGCTCCTGAGTCGCGGATCTCGATGACAATGTAGGGTCCCAACCAATGCATCTGGAGCTTGCCTGGAAACTTCTGGAACCGGCTGTCATATAAGAGAACTTTGCTGCCAACTTGGAAGGCTTTGGTTTTGATGTGGCAGTCGTGCCACGCTTTCTGCCTGGCCTTCTGAACCTTCTGGTGGAATTCCGCCAGGAATCGGGCCTCGTCCAGCTCCTGCAGCTCCTGGAGGCGTTCCCGAAGTGACTCCTCTTCTGAGAACTGAAGAGACGTTGTGATCAAAAGACTGGGTACCGTGAACTCGGCGGGAATCACAGCTTCCCGGCCATACACCAACTGGAATGGTGTCTGGTGGGTCAAATGTTTCACTGTGGTCCGGTAGGCCCATGATGCCGCTGGGAGGCGCTCGTCCCAATCGTCGTGCTGAGCATTGCAAATTTTAGTCAAGCCCTTTTCGAGAATCTTGTTGAATGATTCCACAGTACCATTGGCCTGTGGGTGGTATGGGATGCTTTTATGATGCTGAATCATGAATGTGTCCAGTAGTGACTTGACCGTGGCATTAATGAAATGCGTACCCTAATCACTGGTCAAGCTTCGTGAGCAGCCAAAGTGGCTGATGATGTGTTCAAAGACGAACCGGGCAGTGGTCTCTGCCGAGCAGTCGCGTACTGCTGCTGCCTCAGCCCACCGAGTGAGGTAATCCGTGGCGGTAATGATGTACCGGGCCTTGGAGTTTCTGGCGACCGGGGCGATGGGACCTATGAAATAAACATCCCACTTTTCAAACGGCCGCAACACATGCACTGGGTGTAGCGGAAGCTCGTCCTGGTGCGAAGGCCTTCCCGTCCGCTGGCAAACATCGCAACGCTTCACATAGGCCTTACAGTCAGCATGTACCGTCGGCCACCACAGGCCATCTTGGAGCACCTTCCTTGCGGTGGGTTTCGCACCCACATGCCCTCCCGCAACACCACTGTGACATTCCCACATCACTGCTTCCCGCTCATGGTCGAGAACACACCTGCGCAACACCTCATCAAGGCCCAGCGTGTACAGCTGCCCTGCGATCAATTGGTAGTCGGCCACCTGGACAACCAGGTGGCGTTTCTGAAGCGGGGTGTAATCCTGAGGGAACTTTCCCGTGGTCAGATAAGTGGCAATGTCAGCCAAATAATCTGGTACTGCTTCGACTCGGAAGAGGTCGGCATCTGGCAGCTGATCATCCAACGAGCCTTCATTCTCTCCCGTCTCCAACCTGGATAAATGATCAGGACCAACATTCAACCTGCCAGGCTTCACAATCACTTCAAACATGAATTCCTGGAAAAGTAATAGCCAACGACAGATTCTTCCTTCCAACACAGGCTTATTCACCAAATAATTCAATGCAGAGTGGTCCGTGAAGAATGTGAATTTGTCGCCCAGAAGATAGTGGCGGAACTTCTGGAGGGAGTACACCATCGCCAACGCCTCCCACTCGGTCGTGGTGTAGTTCTTCTCCGCATTCGATAACCAACGACTGGCGAAGTACACCGGGTGGTCAACTGTCGTCTCCCCGGGTTGTGCCAATACAGCTCCAAGTGCAATACTGGACGCATCAATATGCACATGGAACTGCTTATCCCAGTCGGGGTGAACAAGTATGGGCGCTGTCGCCAACTTCTCCTTCAAGGTGTCAAGTGCCTTCCTGCACTCCGCCGTCCACTGGAACACCTCTGACTTCCGCAACAGTTTCTCCAGAGGGGCCGTAATCTTTGCGTAGTTGCGAATAAACCGCCTGTAATACCCTGTGTGCCCAAGTAGTGCCCGCAACTGCTTCACGGTCTCGGGGGCCTCCATATGGACGATGACCGCGACCTTGGCAGGATCAACGCAGACCCCTTGCTTGCACATCATGTGGCCCAAGAGTGTGCCGAATGGAACTGCAAAAATAAATTTCTTCAAGTTCAAGGAAATCTGCAGCTGACGACACCGGTCAAACATAACACGCAACAGGGAGGCGTGATTCTTCAACAGGCTGTAGACGGTCAAGTCGTCCATGTAGACCTCCAGGAACTTGTGAATGTACTCCCGGAAAGCAACAATGACAATCCGGGAAAACACAGCCGGTGCATTCTTCAGACCAAATGGCATAACGTGGTATGCGAATGATCCCCACTCAGTGGTGAATGTCGTCTTTGCTTTGTCTTCCTCGGGAATGCGCACCTGATGGTAACTCGAAAACCCATCGGTGAATGAATAAGCTTTGTTTCCCGCAACGTGATCTAGGACTTCATCGCTGAAAGGAGTGGGAAACGGATCGTGGATGCAGGCATTGTTCAGGCTCCGGTAATTTACACAGACACGGATCTCCGCTTTGTCCTTCTTGTTCTGGATGACAATGGGACTCACCCACTCGGCTTCTTCTACTGGAAAGATGAGACCTGCTACCAGCATCTTGTCAATCTCCATCTTGACCTTCTCTTTGATACGGGGGTTCAACCGGTAGGGTCGGTGCTTCACCGGCCTGACCCCCGGTTTCAACGCAATGCACATTTCACCCAGATCCCCCTTGATCCCCTTCAGGTCCGCAACCAAAGACGGGAACAAATCTTCGTATTCCCGGAGGAGCCTGAAAATTTCTTTTGTTGTCTCCTCATCCCAGTAATCTCCCACCGTTGCGAGCTTGGGTCTCTCGTCTGTTCCAATGTTCAGCTTCCTTGTCTTTAGGGGCTGTAAATGGACTCCTTCAGTCGTCAGCTCTTCACTGATGCTCCGCTTGCCTTCCCTTTCGTCAAAATAGAGATGCCTGAGGTCCTCCAGACTATCGTCATCCGGATCACCGTCAATCCGGTGGCAAACCAACTCGCGCCTGACCTCAGGTTATGACACCACCGGTCCCCCATCAGGCTCGGGATGGCAGAAAAACAAGACCTCCTTGACTGCCTGTAGGGCCTGAGACTCCTGCGCCGTCTCCCCCTCGAACAAGAAGCATCGTACGAACTTGTCCGCGACTGCCTGCCAAGAGCAAGTTCCCCGTTTCCGCTCTTCCTCCAGGTACCGGGCCTGGGGAATTGTACCCAGGGAGTGGATAAACCTGTGGACCCACAGCTCCTCAGGGTAGCGGGCGCCACGCCACTGTTCCTCACAGGTCCACAAATGGTGTCGCGGGTCGGAAGTTCCATGATACTTAAGCGTACTGCAGGGTCCTTCGTCCTCTTTAAAGCGTGCCCGCAGAGCATCCGCCACGCACTCCCATCGCAACAGAGTGTTGCGGTGATTTTTCCACCATCGGGCCGACGTGGATTGCAAGGCCACATCCAAAAGTGGTATCCAGCTTTCAGCTGGGACCAGGTCTTCCACCTTGGCAATAAAAGTATTCACTGCTTGCATGTTCGACAATGTGGGATATCCGTGGATTTCAGTCCCTACCCATCGGACTTGGGCAATGGAGGCACATCTCCGCGTGGTGGTCTCATACCCCCCTTGCTGCCAGTCTTCCCAAGCGAGTTCGGATCCGATCTCCGAGCTCTGCACACTCCGCCAACTGACAGAGCCAGTCGCGGTCGGGTTAATATAATCGTCTCGCTTTCCTGCAGTCATCTGATAAAGGTGGTCCATCATCTGAGCATCCTCCTGATTGTCCACCGTTTCTGTATATTGCGGGCCCTGATACGGGTCGAGAGGCTGGGTGACCCATACCTCTCCATCCTCAAAGATCATCAGCTCCTTCTTAAGGTCGATGATGGCGTAATTCTCAAAAGCCCAATCAATGCCGAGTAAGGCAGGATAGGGATCCTTGTCGCTCATGATATCAATAACCTCAAAATCGGTGTATGTCTTCACCCCCGCAACGTCGACCTCGACACCCTCGAGCCGGCTGATTGGAAAAATTCAGTACTGGTTCGCCATTCTGAGTTGGATTGGTGAGTAGGCTAGCCGTGGCCTTCCAAGAGCCTCCCATGTCTTTCGTGGCAGAATGTTGATGTTGGACCCCAAGTCCAACATGGTGTCGCTGATTTGGAACCCTGCGACCTACGTGTTAAGCCGAAATTATTTGCCTGTTCGTTGCTTGTTCCGCTTAACACGCTGCACGTATTGAGGGCCAGCGTCCGCCGGATCTCTAAGTTCTGTGCGCCCCTGCAGTGCTCCGTCCAAAGCATGCTTGAGCTGCTGCTGCAGCGCAGCGTTATCAACAATCCTGAGGAATAGCCGGAGCCAATCCTCGACCACAGTACTTGCGACGTTCTGCGCACCAGATTCTGGCAGCATGGACTCCTCCAAACCTCCCTCGTTCCGCAACTGGGTGAACGCCTCAACTGCCTCCTGGAAATACTTCTTCTGGACTTCGGGCCTGATCAACTTCTTCGGGGATGCCGGCCGAACCACTCGTGCTGGCTCGTTCCCGTGGGCATCCTCTCCAGTCTTCTTTCTGCCCCTCGTCACTATCGCGACGTTTTGCATGTCGGGGGTTGTGGCCCCTCGCGACTCTGAGTTTAACAGATTCGCTCCCCTCTACCTCGCCCGTTCTTCCCACTTCTTGATGAGCTCCGGACAGTCTTCTGTAGCATGGGCGTTGACCCGGCACTGGGAACAACAGGGTCATCGCGGAAGGGGACATTCTTGAGCCACATGACCCTCCTGGTCACAGTTGTAACATTTTACCGGACCGCGTCCGCCTGTGCGGCCTCCCCGCATGCCTCCGCCATCTCTTCCCCTTGGAGCCTCGTTCACCCTGTACGAGGGACGATCCAGTAGATCCGCAAGTGCATCAAGCACCCTACACTGCTCAGTGTTGTGAGTCGTGGACACACAAAATTCGCAGTATACATTATTCGGGACCGTGGAGTACTTCTGTAATATCGGGCACATCCAAGGAGGATGCCCCAGCGTTCGGAAAATCTTGCAGTACTCCGTGGTGGAGGAACCCGGTTGCGGTGGGAACCCCGCGTAAGTCTGTTGCGGTTGGTAGACTCCCTGCGGGTTCATCGCTGCGCCACCCCCTGGTGGTGGACCCCCCTGGATTGCTGCGACCGAGGGTCCTGCTCCTGCGTCGCGCAACCGAGGACACTCGGTTGCTACGTGGCCCTCGACCAGGCAATGAGTACACCAAACATTCGGTCGCGCTGGTCTCACTGGCTGAAGCTCCTTGAGCTTTTCAGTCAAGCTGGAAATCTGGTGTTGCAACCCTATCAAAGAAGGATCTTGCAGGGCCGCCCCCCCCCCCGGCATTCCTGGGGGTAGCCCGCCATGGCTTCAATCTTCATGGCCTGCTCCAAAGCGTCCTGCAGATTATCAATCTTCTGCTGAGTGAGAGGGGTTCGTGTCAAGGGGAGCTGAGCCTTGATGAACCAGTCCCTCTGGTGGTTTGGATCGATCGGGTAGCTAAGTTTCCCGATCGCGTCCTTGAATTGCCGCATCAACTCCCACGCGGTCTCACCTTCCTTCTGCTTAATTTCCCATAGCTCTGACAGGCCCTGCTGGTCTGTCTAGGGAAGCTTGAATTCGCGGACAAAATCCCGCTTCACGTCCGCAATTACGGGGTTAGGATGAGCCTCGAACCACTTGATAAACCATCGCAGAGCCCTCTCTCTGAGCATGGTTTGGAATTCTATTAACTTCCCTGCATCCGGCGTCTGGCGAGCCCTCCAGATGGCTTCGCACAGGTACCAGTGTTGCTCTACATCATCATTGCCCCGGCCAGAGAACTCTGGATACCGGGTGAAAGATCTAGCCATGTGTACTTGCAGAGAATTGACCAGGATAAAGCCTCCAAGTCCTGGTTGCGTAACGGTCCCACTACGAAAAATACCACTACTAGTAACGCTGCTATTACCGGACGTTACTGACACTGATGAACTATTGTATGACCGACTCAATGCTTGTAACTGAATAAAAATATTACTTAAAGGTTGACACAGTACCAGGGGAAGGTCGGGATCCTGGCCATGCAGAAGGTGATAAGTAGGGCTGCCTGGAGGGGTGGGTGCCGTCTGATCTTGAAACATCCGATGCATCACGTCGTGCCATTCATTATCGGAACTCTCTTCGGGCTGCATCTTTCCATTATCTTCGCTAGTCACAATCTCTCTTTCTCGCATCGCTAGGCTCCCATGCACCCACTGCACTTCCACTGCTGTCCCGTTTTCTTCCTGGGTATCCAAACCCATAATTCCCGTCCTCTGAGGTGCCTCCTTCTGATTTTTCCTCTCGATCTCTCTTCTCTTCAAATCTCTCATTACCCTTCTTCGCCACCTATCGGCGATCTGTGCCCGCCGATGTGCGCGTCGCTCCCGCAACTTGCATGCGGCCTCAACATCCATTCCCCACCCCCAATTTCACATTCTACACAGCATCAGTTCCCTCAACCCTTCCCCCAGCACGGGAGGTTTACGCTTGCATACTCGTTTTGTGGAATTCAATCAACCCTTCATCCACCATCAGAGCTTTAATCCATAGCGGAATCTCCTTCAGCAGCTTCCCTCTTAGCCCTGAGTGGAAAACAGCCTCGGCTTTCGAGAAGGATTGATAGCACTCAGCAGCAAACTCCACAGTGTATCCTTCCAACGTGGTCCTTACCCAGAAATCCACTACGCGGGTTAGTTCAGTGTCCACCCGGTGCAGTGCCACCAGATCTTCGTGCGCCCACCTGCGGTTTATCTTCCGCAAGCCTTCTTGGGGCAATGTCGCTCGTAACCTCCGCAACCAATTGTAAAGGTCTGTAGGGACCTTCCCCAGAAAATTTCATACGTATCACTGGTTGAGTCAGAGAAAAGAACAAGCTCCTTGATCGCCGCCTCCTTTTTCTTGGTCAGCACTGCTTGCTGAGCAATGAACTAGTCAAGATGATCATCCCACCATCGTCGTATCGCTCCTTCAAAAATCCTCGATACCATGATCTAGATCCCCTCAGAACATGCAGGTCCCGGCAACGGAACCATTTGTTGGCGAGAAGTCAGGTCTCGCGGACAAGACCCAGGTTCAAGAGTTGTGGCCAACAAAGGGGTCCGGTGTAGTCTAGGAACACGCCGGCATTTTCACCCTGCTCTGAGGAGCAGTGCGTCTCACCCGAGGCGTGCCGCAACCACATGCAGAAGGGGATGAGATCAATGGCAAGGAACAAACCCGCAAATAATGAAGGACAGTGCATCCATTACATATACAGAGTTATATATGCAAGACCACTTAATAAGCATTCAGACATTTGCAAATAAAATTTTAAACCAGCATAAACACATTACAAGCACATAGACATCATATTGAGACAGCAACCTTCCATTATATTAATCTCTTGGCAGAACACATGATTACATGGCATTCTCACGGATAGCTTACAAATCCGATACAGATGGATTTCGGAACAGAAAGGTAGAATAGAGAAGATAGAGAGCCATAGGAAGGACATGCATGATTCCTCTGCAGCTGCTCTGTGCGTCTTTCCCTGTCTCGAGCCTCGCAACCTCTTCAGCATCCTCCTTGTTCCAGCCGGGTGACTGTTATTTATTCACCCGCTCGTGCGACTATCGGTTCCTCTGTGGCTCTACTTCGGCTTCTCTCGGCTTCTCTCCTGTTATCTACGTGTTCTACTTTCTGTCTTCTGCTGTGTGTTTCCCTCATCTGCACTTGTCCCTGTTCTATCTCCAGCTATCGCATGCTTCCGTGCCACCTTGATAGCTCCGCGACTCCTGGTAGTTGTGGCGCGGTCGCGGTTGCCATGTGTATTCATACCGCAACTCAAAAAGGGTCAAAATTCAAAATGTCTTAGCCAAGATTTCAAAACTAAACAAAAACAAGGGCCCCAACAGTAGACATGTGCTTGAACACCTTATTTGGTGCAAACATATTCATAAAGATTCATCAATTTATTTTTCATCATCATTTAGATCAATTCATATGTCATTTTATATACATGCACATAATCAATCTTCCTAAAAAGGGTTTATCTTTGTGTGCCTTAGACCATTAAATGCCACAAATAATAGTGAGATGTGCTTGAGTGTGGGTTGAGTAATTGTGGGAGAACTAATATGCATCTACAATGTATATCAAAATATGGAAGGTGCGTTGTAGAATGCATGTGGGGTCATAAGACATACTTCATGTCACTATACTCGAGATATAAATATAAAAATGGTATAAAAAATGTTAATGGAAAAATGGATACTTACAATATCTAAGGAAAGTAGGGGATTTTTAAATTGGGAAGGTGTATTGGGTTCGTATTGATAGGGGGTTAAATAAAGTGATTTTTAGAATTATTTTCCAATATTGTTTCAAATTAAGGGTATTGTTTAGTATGCCATGAACACATGTGCTATGCTAGAGATTCATTGAGTGAAGCCCCTATGAGGCTCACAAGCCCAACAGATGTGTCACACCCTCATTGATGGATATAAATGGAGAGAGATGATGCTCATTTCATCATCATCTCATCACACACATTCTACTTGTGATATGATTGGTTCGTACAACCTAGGAGAGGCTTCATTTCCCTCACACGTGTGAATCTGAACCTGAAGAATTTGTTGTAACTTTCAGACTATTTTTAGGGTTTCTCGACAACATTGACCAGCATTGACTTTGGGTAAACTCTTGGATTTTTACTTCGATTTTTGCACAGAAAATTCGATTTCTTGAGGTGGCATTGGAGGGCACAAAAATCGAGGATAAGAGTTGAATTTGACTGTTGTCTATTGACTACAACGTTGAATTTTGTGTTGACCTTTTGGAGTTGTCTTTGAGGGGTGTGTGTGGCACTTGGAGTAAGGTTGATTTCATTGTTGGAGAAGTTGGTTTGACCAACTCAATACTTTGCTGGCTACAGCATCTTGTTGACTGTTGTAACAAACATTTATCTATCCATTTTCCGGACAAGGAGAATTGCAAACACTGATACATTATTTGGCTTGTCTTCTGTTGATCTATTTTTATGTTCTATCAGAATTTTACTTTCAAATTTATGTGATTTTTAAATCTGAATTAGGACTTAAATAAGAATGAAGTAAAACTAAATTCAAGCATAGAACATACCATGGTTATCTAAATTTAACATGGTATCAGAGCTGAGGTGAAGAAAAATCCCAAGATAGTGTGAAAAGCAATCACTAAAGAAGAAGTCTCGTCAAGGATCAATGGCATCCATATACAAGGATTTCGAGTCTAATGATAAGTTGACTGATAAGTCTAATTATCATGCATGAAAGATGGCTTTGGATTTGGTTTTGGAAGATCAAGATGTCATGGATTATGTACAGGGGAAGATCCATGAGCCTCCATCAAATGCACCAGCTCCCACAAAGACGGAATATAGAAAAGGGGAAATCAAATCATAGATGATTATCAAGGATTCAATATATAAGCACTTGGTTTCTTACACCTCCGAGCTAGGCACATCTAAAGAGATGTATGATAAGTTGGTTAGCATGTTCAGGGCTAGCGATGATAATCAAGTTTTTGTCTTCAAGAACAAGTTGGAGAATATCAAGAAGGGAAAAGATGAATCCATCCAATCATATTTTATGAGGCTCACATAAATCAGGAATAATATCCTTTCCATAGGAAAAGAAGTAGTTGAACGAGAGCCCGTCCTCATTGCTCTTGGAGGACTTCCCCGAGACTAATATGTATTTAATACTATGATTCCTAATTTTGATGAATTTTTGATGAGATGCACTCAAGAGGAGACAAGAATGATGGAGAGAGACCATCCCTCTAATGGAAATGGAGGTGACCCTACTGCCTTCACCGCTCATGTAAAGAAGAAGAACCATGGTGGCCCGAGAAATCAAAACCATGGAAGAGTGGGGCCGAAAGGAAGAAAGGGAAGATGTTACACTTGTAACAAGATTAATCACTATGAAAGAGAGTGCCCCAATAGAAGGGACTCTCCCAGGGATGATGACAACAACATCTTCAGGGGGAATGGTAATCAAAGGATCAACAAGTTCAAAGGAAAGAGGAAGGCTCCCTCTGATTGAAGTGGAAATGGCCAACCTTTCTAGAGGTCAAGGAATTCTACGTATGATGAGTCCAATGTTGTTGATAATAAGATAAATGAATATATTATTATATCTGCCCTCTCTGCTGCATCTCCTCCCGACACCCTAGATGTTTGGTTGATTGATAGTGGTGCTTCAAGGCACCTCACTAGTTATAAAGAAGCCCTCTCTGATTTGATTCAGAAGGATACTAATTTAGAAATTATCCTTGGAGATAATGCCACCTATCTTGTGAAAGGGATAGGGACTGTGACCCTTCATCTATCTCAAGGTCAAGTACTTCTCTTACAATATGTGTTGTACGTACCTGATTTGAAGAAGAACCTTGCATCCATTTCGGCAATGGAAGACAAAGGATTCAAGGTGGCATCCATTGATGGAAATGTATGCATCTGGAAGAAGAACTTCAAAGAAGATCTTACTATTGGTTTTAGAGTTGATACACTCTATCAGGTTGGAGGAAGTCCATTGGGGGCCCTGTCATGTGATAGAACTCTTCAAACTGAGCTATGGCACTAGAGGTTTGCACACCTTCATTACAAATCCCTTCCCGAAGCAAGGAAGGTGGTGACAGGGATGCTCGAGTTTAAAGATGATCATGAAGGTATATGTCAAGGTTGTGCCGAAGGGAAGCATACAAGGGGACCATTACCCTCAAGTGTCACAAAGATATAAAATATATTGCAATTGATACATTCTGATATATCTGGTATGCTGTTTGTAACATCTTTGGGAGGATTTTCCTACTACATGACTTTTATAGATGACTTCTCTTGCAAAACCTGAATATATTTCTTGAAGAAGAAGGATGAAGCATTCAAATGGTTTTGTACCTGCAAGGCCTTGGTTAAAATCAAACCGAGAAGAAAATCAAAATTTCGAGGACCGATAATGGGACCGAGTATGAGTCAAATGAATTCAATGACTTTTGTAGGGAAGCTAGCATTAAGAGGGAGACCACAACTATGTATACTCCTAATCAAAATGTTGTTGTTGAAAGAAAGAACATGACGATTGTGGAAGTTGTCCGTGCCATGCTATATGACCAAGGTCTTTCGAAATTTCTATGGGAAGAAGTTGCGAACACTATTGTGTATGTTCAAAATAGATGCTTGCATTCCTCTTTTGACTCCAAAACTCCCGAGGAAGTATTCTCTGGTAAGAAGCATGATGTCTCACACCTTAGAGTTTTTGGAAGTCCTGTTTGTTTTCATGTGCCGAAAGAAAAGAGAAGAAAGCTGTACGCTTTTGGAAAGAAGGGAATGTTTGTGGGCTACAGTGAAACCTGACAGGCATATAGAATCTATGTCCCTGGTTGAATAGAAGTGGATATATGTCACGATGTCACCTTTGATGGAGATGTTGCCCTCAAGAAAGTAATAAATCTTCCTAGTTCAAAGGAAGACAAAGAAGAAGAAGAAGAAGAAGAAGCAAGGAAGAAGGAAGAGTCGAAGGATGAACCAATGCTCAAGGTTGAAGGACTGATGGATGTTATTGATCCACCTCCTTCTAATAAAAGGAGACCCTCATGGCTCAGGGACACTCTCAAAGATGCCAAGAGACATATTTCCCCAAGGGGGACATTCCTTGAAAGTAAGAAGTCGAATAGGTACCAAGGGTACCTAGCAACCATGAATACAATTGTACAATCTGAGCATGGATCATTTGAAGAAATCGTAAAGCATCAAGTTTGGGATGCTATGCACAAAGAATATGAGTCCATTATGAAAAATGATGTCTGAGATGTGGTCCCCAGACTGGAGGACAAATCTATTGTCACCTTGAAATGGCTCTTCAAGATCAAGCATGGAGTCGGTGGAAGTGTTGTAAAGTACAAGGCAAGATTTGTTACCTCAGGCTTCTCTCAAAAAGAAGGCATAGATTATGATGATATATTTGCACCTGTTGCCTGCTATACCACCATCAAATCTATCATTTCCCTTGCTGCAACGCAACGATGGAGTCTCCATCAAATGGATGTGAAGACTTCTTTCCTACATGGTTCAATAAAGGAAGAGGTTTATGTGGAGCAACCTCTGGGGTTCGAAGTCCAAGATAGACTCTAATATGTATGCAGGTTGAAGAAAGCCCTCCATGGGTTGAAGCAAGCCCGCAAGGCTTAGTATGAGAGGATTGATAACTACTTGATCAAGTCGGGCTTCACTCGAAGAGATACTGATCCAAATGTTTATTTTAAGGTTGATAAAGAAATGCCTCTCATTATAGTTCTCTATGTGGACGATCTCTCCCTGACAGGTAATGACCCTCTAATTCATCAATGTAAGAGGGAGCTAGATTCTGAGTTTGATATGAAAGACCTAGGACTGATGCATTACTTCCTAGGCTTGTAGGTCTAGCAAAGGCTAGGTGAGATTTTCCTTTCTCAAGGAAAATATGTCGTGAAGCTACTAGAGAGATTTGGTATGGTGGACTGTAATTTTGTGTCGACACCAATGGAACTCAAATTTAAGAAGTTGTGTGGAAGCGCTACTAGGCACAAGCTAGGAAATCCCACCAATTATGACAAATCGTAGGGGCCCTCATGTTCTTAGTGAACTCCCATCCGGATGTATGTTTTGCAGTGAACATTTTGAGTCAACATATGGTTGAGCCTCATCACATTCACTAGATTGGTGCCAAAAATATATTGAGATATCTTCAGGGAAAAATCAACCATGGGCTGAGATACACTGTCGGGAGTTTGAGACTCCATGGATATACTAATGTTGATTGGGCTGGCAATGTGGTGGATTGTAAGAGCACATCTAGATGTTGCTTCACCTTAGGTTTTGCTTTAATATCTTGGATGAGCAAGAAGCAAAAATCGATGGCATTGAGCACTTCTGAGGCCAAATACATTGCAGCGAGTATGGCCTTTTGTGAACCTATTTGGTTGAGAAGGGTCTTGAGTGAGTTGTTTGGACATGTGTTAGATACCACCATTATCCTTTGTGATAACTAGAATGGTATTTGTCTTTCTGAGAATCCGGTGTTCCACGATCAATCCAAGCATATTGATATTAGGTACCACTTTATTCGGGATATGGTACAACAAGGCACTGTAAGGCTCGATCACATTGGAACTGATGAGCGGGTCACAGATATTCTCACAAATCCCCTTGGGAACGTCAAGTTCCTAACCTTTCGTGAGAAGCTTGGAATCATGGAAAGACCCTATTGCGAGAGTCCTGATTGAGTTGGAAAATGAGCTCTAGGAGGTCCAGGGGGCTTGGGGATAGCTTCTTGGAGCTATAAGCACACCTGGGGCTAGGCTTGCCGAACCTTGTTGTGCTTCTGCCCCACTATTATGATGTTCAGTTGGTTCCTCTCTTTTATTTGTGACCCACATGCATCCTACCCATGGAGTTTCAAACTCATGGGAAGTGCCTCTCATTTGGCCAATGAGGTGGGAAACATGGATAGAGACCAATAGCAAGACCGATGGACGCATCGGAGATTTTGGGAGTCTCTATCTCTAGGATGGGTTGTGTCCAACACCTTGATCTGGGATCAAGTCTGATGAGTTTTTCACCTCTAAACTGACTTTGGGTCAGTAAAATAACTTTAGGTTAGTATGTGACTCTCTTGAGTCTATTTAGCTTTTACCCTCTAGCTTGACTTCAGGTCAACAGAGTGTGATGTATTTGTGACTCACTCTCATTTTTTTGCCCTTAAAGTTGGTAAAGCATGTTACAATAGGATGATACATGATTGCGGGATGATGATGATGATGATGATAGTACATGATGGTACTAATGACAAGATGGCACAGGTGGACAGATGTAGTTCTCCCTAGTTGAGTGGGAGTGTTAATTTTGGGCAACTAGGTCCAAACTCCATATTGCACTGCTCATATGATGATTACATTTTTATTGGATTCCTCTTTCGAATAGGTGCAAGACTAATGTAAATATCATCTTGTTTGGATGAGAAGAACATATATTTTGATTCTATTTTCCACACATGTGCAAGGTAGGCCATATTTGTAATGTACGCTCACAAGCCCAACAAATGTGTCACATACCCTCATTGATGGATATAAATTGGAGAGATATGATGCTCATTTCCTCATCATCTCATCACACACATTCAACTTGTGATATCATTGGTTCGTATAGCCTAGGAGAGGCTTCCTTTCTCTCACACGTGTGAATCTGAACCTAAAGAATTTTCTGTAACTTTCAGACTGTTTTTAGGGTTTCTCGACAACGTTGACCAACGTTGACTTTGGGTCAACTCTTTGATTTTGACTTCGATTTTTGCACAGAAAATCTAATTTCTTGAGGTTGCATTGGAAGGCACAGAAATCGAGGAGAAGCATTGACTTTGACTATTGTCCGTTGACTGTAGCATTTACTTATACGTTGACCATTTTGGGTTGACTTGCGTTGACTTTTTGGAGCTGTCTTTGAGGGGTGTGTGTGACAATTGGAGAAAGGTTGATTTCATTGTTGGAGAAGTTGGTTTGACCAACTCAAGGCTTTTTTGGCTAGGGTATCCCCTTGACTGTTGTAACACACATTTATTTATCCATTTGCTAGAAAAGGAGAATTTCAAACTCTGATACACTATTTGGCTTGTCTTCTGTTGATATATTTTTATGTTCTATCAGTATTTTACTTTCAAGTTTATGTGATTTCTAAATCTGAATTAGGCCTTAAAGAACATTGAGGTAAAACTGCATTCAAGCATAGAACATACCATGGTTATCTAAATTTAACAAACTTAGATGATGCGGGTTAATTGGCAAAGACTATGGAGGACATGTCCATACAAGGAGAAGAAATAAAGAAATTACAAGGATAGGTTTAGGCCATACAAGATAAGAAAACAAGGATAGAAACTTCATATATGGCCGAAGTACAAAAGTCTCAGAGTCTCACACAAAGAATACAACAATTAGGGAAAGAGGTTTCCATGGCTCAAAAATTAGTGTAAGCTAAGGAAAACATATGGATAGATATCCATAAATCCATGAATGAAATTTGGCCTTCCATTCAAATTATTTTTGAGCAGAATCAATTAATTCAGAAGTTTAAGGAAGCAATTGAGAAAATTAGAGATCAACTAGGAGACAAGCCAACAGAAGCTACAAACCTCATCAAATTTTTGAATTCTAAGAAAAAGTATGAGCTGGAAGAATGACAGATTGAAGATAGGACTGATATAATACTAGAAATCAAGAAAGTGTTAACTAAAAGGAACCTCATGTTACAGATGGAAGAAAAAATGTCAAGGGCTAGAAATTGGTGTCAACAGATTCTTCAACAAGCTTGAAGTGCTAAACAAGAAAGGACTTCCAAGTTTATTTGTAATAAATGATAAATTAATCACCTTGGATGATTGTAACAAGAAATTGATGGATATATCTAAGTATGGTTCTAAGTTTGCAGGCATACTGGGCAGCATTACAGGGAAGGCTTTTCTCGAGGCACTAGAAAATGATTAAAGCACCCAGCATAAGGTAAATCACATTTTTTCCATCAAACCTACTTTGGCCAAGTATACAGAAGTAGATGAGATCTACAGAAGAGTGACTAGATTATCTACTCTAAGTGAAGAGAGGTGGTAAAAGTTATGTGAGTTACTAGACTAAATGAGTAACTCTATCTACAGTAACAGGATCAATAGCGCAGCAAGGGTCAAAGAGACAGATCAACAACAACCTCCTTCAAATCATGGTCAACATTCAAATAGTTCCAACTTGCCCTATTATTTTGTAATAAAATATGCAATTTGTTTTATATATGCCTAAAATATATCATGATCTATCATGACAGAATTTTTTGTAAATAATTCTATAAATACTTCGGATTTCGATGTATTGAGGGTTGATTTGTGCACTCCATAAGGCTATTGTACTTTTCAAATTTAATGGGTTGATCAGTAATAAAAATGACTCTTTCAAAGGATTCATGTGTTGAACTATTGGTGAAGTGCTTCTCTCATTATCTATTTGTTTATTTCCTTATTTTTCATGCTTATGTATTCCTAATCTAAATTATTTTACATAAATTTGAAGAACATAATTTTTTGTAAAATACACTCTGTTTCTGGCTGTGAATGATTTAAATGTTTTCTTCTGAAATTAAGTTAAATAATTTTTAAATGCTCTTTTTCTTAATGGAACCTATTTCATTCCTTCTCTTACACTTCATTTAAATTTACAGGATCCAGTTAGTTTAGCTACCTTGCCCTGTCCAATCCCTTTTGAAAATTTGAAATAGATCCAAGTTAAGTTATAGACTCCATATCCCAATGGAATTTTAGGAATTTAATCAACCAAACAAATCAAACAATCTCAACCAATAAACAAACAACTTGAACCTAATACCTAGCCTAATATTATTTAGAAGAACATAGCTAAATCAGACAGAGAGATCCCTCTCTGGATCTGGAAGGGCTAGATCCTAGCTTCCAAAGTGGTTTTGTGGTTACCTATGTGATTTATTTCACAACCTCGGAAATTACGGAGTGATAACAGAAGGATATATCTTCAACTCTCTTCCACCAATTCCATACCCCAGATACACCAAAGAATGTTTCACAAACTCACACTTCCTAATATTTTCTAGTAGTTGGTGCTTCTTCAATGTTTCCAGCACTTGCATCAAATGTGAAATATGCTCCTCCTAGGTAGCACTATATACTAGTATATCATCTAGATAGACAATAACAAATGAAACTATCAAAGGGTGCAATATATCATTCATTAATCTCATAAATGTAGTTGGTGCATTACATTGGCCAAATGGCTTATTAACCACTCATACAAACCGTGTCTAGTTTTGAAGGTTGTCTTCCATGTATATTCTTCTTTGACAGGAACCTGGTAATATCAAAACTTCAAATCCAACTTGGTGAAGTACTTGTTGCAAATGAACTAGCAGATCATCTATCTTAGGCAGGGGGTATTTTTTCTTGAGTGTGATTTTATTCAACGCCCTGTAATCTACACACATCCGCCAAGTCTCATCCTTCTTTGGCACAATGATGATGGGTGACCCACATGGTGATGTACTCGGTCGAATGACACCCTATTCCAACAATTGTTGAATCCGTTTCTTCACCTCACTTGCTTCTATAATAGACTGACTATACAATCCAATATTTAGTGATGGGGAGTCTGGAAATCGATAGATCTCATGCTCCACTTCTCTCTTAGGTGGTAAATATATAGGCTCTTGGAAGACATCTTTGTTTTCTTGTAGCAACTTCTCCAATTGTTTCTTTTGTTTCTTAGTACACCCCTCCAAGGATGCCTTGCCTCTTATTGACTCCTCTTCAGACCAAATTTATCGTAAAAACAATAAAACATACATCTTGCTAGAACTGATCATTTTCTTGGCTTGATTGGCACTTACTAGTGAAATTTTAAACTTTCCTTTGTGCGCGTTGGTGATGAACAATTTTTCATCTTTGATGAGCCAGTATTGATTGGCTCTCCTCATGAATATTGCATCACGCATGTAAATGTATGGACTCCCAAATATGACTCCACAGACATCAACGAGAACCACATCTAGATCTACGTCATCAACAAAAACAACACTAATAGAAAATCTAATTCTACATTGTTTTGTTACCTTCAGCTCTGCATCCTTATTTAAAAATCCCAATGAATATGGGTTTGGATCATCACGAACTTCCAGCCCCAACTTCTTGACCAACTCTATTGCAATGAGATTCGGTTATGAGCCTGAGTCAAACAAATCATCAATCTTTTTTTTCTTGACCTATATCTTTATATGGAAGGGTTTGGTCATTTCTTTCTCTTCATGTTGCTGAAGGCTACTTAGATTCACCTCATTTTTTACTGACTTACACACAATCTTCTCATCCACACACAAGTTTATTTCAACTTGGTTGCTCAAATCAATGAACATGAGATTCTTCTTCTTGTTCCTCGGGTTTAGTTCTGGATGCAACTTCTAGCAATTCTCCTCTGTATGGCCATCAATGTTGCAATGGTTGCTAGGATATTTCCACTGGTGTGTTGTGGTTGTTTTATTCTTATCTTTTCCCCCTTTTTGCTTCTTCCTCCCCTCCTTAGAAGCGTCATGTTACTCCTTTTTCTTCGATCCACTTGATTGCACTCTTTTCAGGCCTATGTTCTTCAGGTATTGTGCCTGTACACAAGCCTTGTCCACTGATTTGCGCTTATACAACATCACTTGCTCACACAGATGGCGGTGTAGATCCCCCAAATACTTAAGGAGTACATTTGGGTTCTTTGGAGAGATACTCAACATTATAGTCATCTTTATTAATTCTATGGTGTACTCTTGCATGCTCTGGCCTAACTTTTGCCTAAAGTAATGCCACTGGATCCACTGGTCCTCCACGTACCCAATGGGATAAAATTGTGACTTAATGAGGGTTTTGAAAGCCTCCCACTTAGACACTGTAGGTTCTCCCTCCAATCTCAGAGTTTTCGTGTGGATCTCCCACCAAATCAGTGCCTGGCCCTCCAATTTTAGCCACAAAAATGAGATTTTTTTCCCTTCCTCGATTTGATGGACATTGAAATAAACTTCCAGTTGCTGCAACCAGTGGTTCAGCTTCAGAGCATCGATCTCATCATGGTGCGGCTTGATATCAAAATTTTCTTCCACTTTAAACAAGGATTGATTCGTGACACTCAAACTGGGTTGATCTTTTCCGAGTTATTTCTTTGGTTAGTTCTTTGTGTCTTCCTAATCTCCCGATCGCCCTTCTGATTTTTCCTCAGCATTCGAACCCCCATATTCTCCAAATATCCCCAAATTATTGATAAGGGCTGCCATGAGGAGGTTTACATTTTGGTTTATATATGTGACTTGTTGTTCGAGCCGCAAAAACCTCACCTATGCAAGATCGCAAGGTTCGATTACAGATTCGTCGGCCATGATTAGGGTTTTATGAGTTTTGGCCCCATCGATCTAGATCCCTGCAATCTACACAAGAATAACCAAATAAACCTGCTTTGATACCAAATGATATTTAAAATTCTGTGGATATTCCATTAGACAGTTTGTCACAACAGATCGGATAATAATTTATTAAAATATAGAAATTTTACACTATTACAGTTTTATTAAAATTTAATATCTGTAGATTTAATTCTAATTAGTGCATGCATGTGAATATAAATTATGCATAAAAGTAGAGAACGACAAAATAAGATCACACAAACATAAGACACAAGATATGCTCTCTGGGAAACCCTTTCGGGAGAAAACCAAGTTGAAAGGTAAGGCTGCTTTGCTCTCTTTATTTTTCTAGAAATATGGTTGTAGGTACAAAGAAGTAATGTCTGTGGCCCGTGGGCTGCTACAGTGCACATATCCTCTCTTTGTGCTCTACCTCCTATCTCTCTTAGCTATATTTTCTCAAATATGGAACAAAGTAGAGAACAACAAAATAAGATCACACACATATAAGACACATGATATGCTCGCTGGGAAACCCTTTAGGGAGAAAACCCAGTTGGAAGGTAAGGTTGCTTGGCTCTCTTTCTTTATCTGGAAATATAGTTATACGTACAAAGAAGTAGTGTCTGTGGCTCGTGGGTTGCGACAGTGCTCTGTGTGCTCTACCTCCTATCTCTCCTAACTATCTTTTCTCAACTATGGAACAAAATGTTCTTAAAAGAATGGAATGCATCTTCCTCTTGGTGGCCTGGTTATAACACAACTCGATGGCCTACTAGTGGTTAATTTTGACTACATAAACTCTTAACTAGCATTACAAAATAAACTCTTCTAAATTATTTTACATCAAAAACACGTGGCTAGCCCCTTTTCCATGAATAATGGGGGTTGACGTAGCATCCTCTCGAAGTATAGGTGTGAAAATAGGAAGGTCAACTTCTGAGTGGCATAACTTTTGCATGTAGACTCTGATTAACGTGCTTCTTGCGCCGTTGGAAAGATCTATGTGAGCAGAATAGCAAAGTTTTACCCCCAAAAATCGTTGTTTGACGCCTCGAAACGCTCCTGGAAGGTTTCAGAGCTTGTTTTTTCCAAACCGGGTCCCGTCGGTAAAAAAAATCTTATAAGATGATTCCTCCACTTTTTCCTCTCCAAATGCATCGAGATGGATGAAATATAATATAATGATCCAATTCGGATCAAGGAGGCAGATATCTATCACACTCAGTACTCTAGAAGCAAAGTATATCACAACCAATGAAGCTTGTACTGAAGTAGTGTGACTACTGTAAAAACCCCATCCACTTGTAGTGCTTGGTCTGTTGTAGCTTACTCTGGGCTTGCAAGTATTATAATGACTGGTGATATATGTGGATTATTGTCTCCTTTCCCATCAGATAGTGCTTCCACTTCTTCACAACTTTCACCATGAAATATATCTCCTTATCGTAGGTAGGGTAGTTAAGAACGACCCCATGAAAAACTTTAGAATGGTAACATACAAGCCTTCCTCCTTGCATAAAAACAACTCCCATAGCATACCCACTCACATCTATCTCCACTTCAAAGGGCCATTGCAAGTTTTCTAATGCCAGAGTTGGTGCTTGATTGGTCGTCTTCTTTAACTCCTCGAAATCCCTCTGTTGACCTTTTCCCCACTGGAATTATGGTGTGGAGCAGTGCTGCTACTGCTGAAAATGAGGCTATGAATTTCCTCAGGTATTGTGCTTCCCCATTGAAACTACTGACCTCAGAAACATTAGTAGGCATCAACCATTTCATGATGGCCTCCATCTTGGAAGGATATATTTTCATCTCTCTTCCACTGATCACATACCCCATATACACCAAAGACTGTTGTGCAAACTCACACTTCCTAAGATTTGCTAGCAGTTGGAGCTTCTTCAATGTATCCAACACTTGTGTCGAATGTGAAATATGCTCCTCCCAGGTAGTATTATATATTAGTATATCATCTATATAAACAATAACAAATGAATCTATAAAAGGGCGCAATAGATCATTCATTAATCTCATAAATGTAGTTGGTGCATTACATAGGCCAAATGGAATAACTAACCAATCATACAAACCTTGCCTAGTTTTGAAGGTTGTCTTCCATGTAATTTCTTCTTTGACTCGAACCTAGTGATATCTAGACTTCAAGTCCAACTTGGTGAAGTACTTTTCTTGTTGCAACAGATCTAGCAGTTCATCTATCCTGGGTAGGGGGTATATGTTCTTGAGTGTGATTTTATTCAATGCCTTGTAATCTATACACATCCTCCAAGTCACATCCTTATTTGGCACAATGATGATGGGTGACCTACATGGTGATGTACTCGGTCTACTGACACCATATTCCAGCAATTGATGCAACTGTTTCTTCACCTCACTTGCTTCACTAACAGACTGCATATACAACCCAATATTTGGCAATGGGGATTTTCACAATAGCTAGATCTCATGCTCAACTTCTCTCTTAGGCGGTAACCCTTTAGGCTCTCAAAACACATCCTTGTATGCATGTAACAACTCCTCCAATTGTTGTTTTTGTTTCTTAGTACACCCCTCTAGGGATTCCTTGCCTCTTATTGACTCCTCTTAAGGCTGAATTTCTCGCAAAAACAATTAAAAATACTTCTTGGTAGCACTAATCGATTTCTTGGCTTGATTGGCACTTACTAGTGAAATTTTGGACATGCCTTTGTGCGCGTTGCTGATGAACAATTTTCCATCCTTGATGAGCCGGTATTGATTGTCTCTCCTCATGAATATTGCATCTTGCATGCACATGTATGGACTCCCAAATATGACTCCACATACATCAGGGGGATCCACATCTAGATCTACTTCATCAATAAAATCAAAACTAATAGCAAATATAATTCTACACTATTTTGTTACCTTCAACTCTGCATCCTTAATTACCCATGCCAATGGATACGGGTTTGGATGATCACAAAATTCCAACCCTAACTTCTTGACCAAATATTTTTCAATGAGATTCACCTGTAATCCTAAGTCAAACAAACCATCAATATTTTTCTTCTTGACGAGTATCTTTATATGGAAGAGTTTGGTCATTTATTTCTCTTTGTGTTGTTGAAGGCTACTCAGATTTACCTCCTTCTATACTGACGTACATACAATCTTCTCATCCACACCTGAGTTGCTTTCAACTTGGTTGCTCGAATTAGTGGACATGAGATTCTTATTCTTTTTCTTCGGGTTTAGCTTTGGATGCAACTTCCAACCCTTCTCCTCTATATGTCCATCAATGTTGCAGTGGTTGCTAGGATCTTTGCACTAGTGTTTTGTCATTTTCGTATTCTTATCTTTTCTTCCTTTTTGCTTCTTCTCCTCCTCCTTGCAAGTGTCGTGTTGTTACTTTTGCTTCGATCCACTCGATTGCACACTTTTCAGGCCTATGTTCTCTAGGTACTATGCCTATACACAAGTTTCATCCATCGATTTGGGCTTGAATAACATCACTTGCTCATGCAGATGGAAGTTCAGACCCCCAACATTATAGTCATCTTTGTGAATTATGTGGTGTACTCCTGCACACTTTAGCTCGACTTGTTCCTAAAGTAATGCCACCAAATCCATTAGTCTTCCACGTACCCAATGGGATAAAATTGTGACTTAATCAGAGTTTTGAAAGCGTCCTACTTAGTCACTGTAGGTTCTCCCTCCAACCCCAGGGTTTCCATGTGGCTCTCCCACCAAGTCAGTGCATGGCCCTCCAATTCAGTCATCTAAATGAATTTTTTTTCCCTTCCCTGATCTAATGGACATGAAATAAACTTCCAGTTGTTGCAACCAATGGTTCAGCTTCAGAGCGTCAATCTCGCTATGGTACGAATTGATATCAAATTTTGCTTCCACTTTAAACATGGATTGATTCACGACACTTAAACTAGTTGATATTTTCTGATTTCTTTCTTCGGATGGTTCTTTGTGTCTTCCTGATCTCTTGATCACCCTTCTGATTTGTCCTCTACATTCAAACCCCCATCTTCTCCAAATATCTTTAGCTTATTGCTTAGGGCTGCCATGAGGAGGTTTACATTGTGGTTTATATCTGCGACTTGTTGCAGCGAGCTGCAAAAACCTCACTTGTGTAGGATCACAAGGTTCGTTTACAGATTCGTCAGCCATGATTAGGGTTTTATGATTCCGTCCCCTTTGGTCTAGATCCCTGCAATCTCCACAAGAATAACCAAATAAAATTGCTCTGATAACAAATGATCCATAAACTACCGTGGATATTGCGTTGGACAGTTCGTCACAACATATTTGATAATAATATATTAATATACTGAAATTTTACACTATTACAATTTTATTAAACTTTAAGATCTATAGATTTAACTATAATTAGTGCATGCATGTGAACATAAATTATGCAGAAAAATAGAGAACAAAAAAATAAGCTCATACACACATAAGACACAAGATATGCTCTCTGGGAAACCCTTTCGAGAGAAAACTCAGCTGGAACATGAGGTTGCTTCGCACTCTTTCTCTGTCTAGAAATATGGCTACATGTACAAAGAAGTAATGCATGTGGCCCATGGGCTACTACAGTGCACAGATCCTCTAAGTGTGCTCCACCTCCTATCTCTCCTAGCTATATTTGCTCAACTATGGAAAAAAATTCCCTCGAAAGAATGGAATGTGTCTTCCTCCTCATGGCATGGTTATAACACAACCTGATAGCCTACTAGTGATTAATTTTGACTACATCAACTCTTAACTAGAGTGACAAAATAGACTCTTCTAGAGTATTTTACATCAAAAACATGTGGCTAGCCAATTTTCCATGAATAATGGGGGTTGACGCGGCATCCTCCTGAACTATAGGTGTGAAAATAGGAAGGTCAACTTCTGAGTGGCATAACTTGTGCATTCAGACACCGTTTCACGCGCTTCTTGTGTCGTTGGATAGGTCCATGAGTGTAGAATAGCATGAAAATATGTTGCAATAAGCAGAAAATTTTTATCCCCAAAAAATGTCGTTTGATGCCTCAAAACACTCCCAGATGGTTTCAGACCACGTTTTGCCAAACTGGGTCCCATTGGTAAAAACAATCCCATGAGTTTATTCCTCCACCTTTTCTACTCCAAATCCATCGAGATGGATGAAAAATAGTATAGTGATCCAATCCGGATCAAGGAGGCATATATTGGTCACACTCATTACTTTAGAAGCAAAGTATATCACAACCAATGAAGCTTGTACCGAAGTAGTGCGGCTTCAGAAGTTGTTTGGAAGATTGCTCTATAAGGAGTTGGAACCAGCAATGATATATTGAGACAATCAAAGCTATGTAGATATTTCAGAGAATCCCATGTTCCAGAATAGGTCAAAACATATTGAGATCAAGGACCACTACATCCATGGCATGGTGCAAAGGAGAGCAGTAAGGCTCAAGTACATCTCCACTAATGAGCAAGCAGTTGATATTTCGATGAAACCGTTGTCCAAAGAGATGTACATGTATTTCATGGAAAAGTTGGGGCTTGTAGATATTACCCCTCGTTAAGAGGGAGCGTTGATATGATAACATCATGGAAAATTGTTCTCCCTATGTCAAAGATGTTGAATAGTTGGGGAGAATAGTCCTAGAATCCTAGGATCACTTAGTTGAGTGTGAGGATTTCAACATCAGGCTCAATATATCTAGGTTGGATGAGAGCTCCTTTAGTATCAGGCCTATTTTCTCAAGTAGAGAGTGGCCTACGTCAGGAGTACCGACCAATGGGGTTAGTGTTGTATCAATCAAGAGTTATGATGACTAGTTGATGCTAAATGTTGTGCCACGTGTAAGGAGTATTGACTAGTTGGGTCAGTGGTATTGACCAATTGTGGCTACTAGTTGATGTTGAAAGGGTTTTAGAGATTCCAACTAGTTGATGTTGACAGTATGTCAGAGATTCCAATTAGTTGATGATGACATTGATGATGATGATGTCAGAGATGTTAATAATGTCAGAGATGCTAACAAGATGTTAATAATGTCAGAGATTTTGATTTTTGGGTAGCATCGGATGTGATCTAGCTCCAAAGCTTTGTGGAGGGGCTAGAACACATGAGATCTCCGAGATCCATAAATAATTGGGAGAAATTCCACTCAGAGCTTAAGTTATTCAGATAAGTAATTATTTTAAAGGAGACCCTAAGTCTAACTTAAGAAAATTAAATAATTAAAGTGAATTAATTTAACATGTGGATGAGAATTTTCTAAGTGATGAGGATAAAGTATTTTCTAATATGAGTCGTCGATTAGAGATTAGATCACGACTATTGAAATTTCAACAAGAAAAGTATTAAAGGAAGGTTTGGCGTCACTTGGAGGATACACACATAGTGGCAACACTTGAGCTAAGTCGAAATTCTAGGGCACGGTTTGCTGAGAATTTTCGATTGAGCTTGCATTGCAGCGAGGGGCAGTTCAACAGTCGGATTTCTAATCCAAGGCTGAGAATACAATAGCAGAGAGGAAGATCGGCACCAAAGGAGAAACGCAGGCCCAGGAGGGGTGACGCAGACCCAGCCAGGATAACGCAAAGCCAATGCAGAGGCTCACGCAAGCCCAGAGGGGTGATGCGAGCTTAGAGAAGTTGACACAGAGCCGTATGGGGCAACAATGGGGTTTCAGTGGGCTAGATCAGGCTCATATTCAACAGATCAGAAAGAGTGATGCAACCACACTGAAGCGTGATGCAGTCTCAATGCCGAGCTTGTTGGGGACAACGTAGGCACTTGTGAGGTTCTTCATTCTCATGTTTAATCAACCATAATATCTGTCTCCGGAGATAGAGGTACTTCTGATGGGATTTTCTTTGTTGGGTAAACCACTACTATTACCCTAGTTTTTATTTAGATATCTGCATAATAATAAAACCCTCAAGAGTTGTTGTATCGGTTTCCTTGCATTAGGTTTTTCCGATGATATTTGTTCAAAAAATCTTGTGTGTCCTTTATCAAATGTGCTTATTTCTTCAATAATTGATCTGTATATTTGTGTAGGAAGCAATGTATTTACTTCGATTTTTTTCTTGTATTATTCAAAAAAATAACGTGTTAAGTTAATAAAACAAGTAGGAGAATTAAATCAAATCACTGCTGTAGGATTTTCTGTTTTGTAGATTCAGAAATTTTCACATGGTATCAGAGCCTATTGCAGAACAGGGAGAGTTGAAGCCATCAGCAAAGAGATGAAGATTTTTCTGCAGGAAGGCAGTTGTCTTGAGTGACAGCGCAGATCCAAGAAGAGGCAGCGTAGCACCAGAGGGACAATGTAGGCTCAGGAGGGGTGATGCAGAGCTAACACAGAGGCTCACGTAGACCTATAAGGGTGACACAGAGCCAACACAGAGGGTTCTCCGGAGGGGTGACGCAGAGCTAACGCAGAGGCTCACGTAGACCTATAAGGGTGACACAGAGCCAACACAGAGGGTTTGAGTCTTCGTCCTTCCGATTGTTGTGACTGAAAATGCAGTTTGTTCTTCGAAATTCGTTGGTGGGGCATTTTTTTTGTCGGTGCAGAACATTGTCTAGTAGGGTGTGACAAAGTAAGGGGAAGCAGTTCCTCAGAAAAATTTCTCACCAAGAAGTCTCAGATCTTATCAGTAGAGTGAGTGGAGAGGGTTGATTCGACAACAGTTGCTGGAATATTTCAGGGAAGGAAATCACTTATCAGATGAAGCGTATTCTCTATCGCCAAGAAACCAGATCTAGATCTCTTGCTAAAGGCGACAATAGAATAAGGGAGAAGAGTATCCACTTTGTCATCTTTTAAGAAGAGATGGACACAAAAGGATTGAGGGATCAAGATAGGTTGGATGTGTTAGCTCATGTATGTCAGCGATCAAATGACTATTTCAGTTTTTTTCCATTAAGTCATAGGTCAAAAATTTTACTTTTTCGAACCAGTTCTCAGAAATAATTTTGGTCACTAAAGAGGTCTAAACCTTGTTTGTTTCTCCTTCATTTCATTTATCATCACCATCATCAAGGTCATCACCATCATCAGTTTCAAGGTCACCATCTCCATCCTCATCACTAAAGAGTTCTAGGGTTAGGTCATTCCATCTCATATAGGTCAAGTCTAGGTTCAACCCTACCTTTCGAAAAATCTTCAAATTTTCATTGAACATAATGCAGTAATCCTCCATTTCATCCATAAAACCCTAGTGAAGGAGCAAGCATGTTTATGAAGTTCAAATAAAGCCATCTCTCTTATTTCATATGGCTCAAGTTTCAAAAAAAGTTTCAAACATCTCATCTCTGTCTCATCGTTTCACGAAAAATAGAAGAATTATGTCTCACTGTCTCATTTAAAGGATCTTTAAAGTCACCATTGATTGTCAAATTTCCAAGGGATGTTATTTTTACCTAATGTCCCAATCAAAAGCAAAGACAGTCATTTCAAGCTTCAAAGGCATCTTATCTAGTTTTGAAAGTGTCATTGACCCATGTGAAAGTTTCAAGGTGTAAAGAGATTTCAAAGTTTTAAAGAGAAGCAGTCTCATTGTCCCCATGAAAAAGAAGCAAATTGTGCCTTGATGTTTCATCAAGGATCTATAATTTCACCTCAAATGTCAAAGAATAAAGGGTTAGTTATGTCCTCTGCATCTCTCTTAAAGGAGTAGCATGTCATTTTTTCAAGTGTAAAAAGGGTTAAAAAGTCATTTTAAATGTCATGAGAAAAGGTAAGAGGGTCATCATCTCATAAAGAGAAGAAAACTTCAGTTTTAATTCATTGTTACCCATTCATATTTGTGAAAGAAACATTTCTCTACTTCACTTACCCTTCCATACTCTCAAAATTCTCTTACAACCCTCAACGAATACTTGTGTTACATTCATGTGGGGAAGATAAGGCTGGTTGTTACGCTCCTGTGGTGTAAAGAAACCAGTTTTATGCTCCTGTGGAATAGAGAAGGCTGCTTGTTACGCTTATGTGTGAATATTATACTTGTAAATAAAGTTGTGTTACACTCATGTGCAATAGAGAAGGAAGGTTGTTACGTTTCTATGGTGAAGAAAACCACATTGTTATGTATCTTCGGTGAAGAAAACCACGTTGTTACGTTTCTGTGCCGAATCAAACCACGTTGTTATGTTTTATTGTTGAAGAAAACACCAGTGTTATGCATATGTGTATTACAAAAACATTGTTGTTATGTTTATGTGGTGAGGAGAATTTAGTTGTTACACTCCTGTGGTGGAGTTTCTAGTTGTTACTCTTCTGCAAGGTGAAAGTTTCCGACATTTTCAAGCTTCAAACCCTCCAAAAAAATTCAAATCTTGTCATTTATCCTTTGTTGTAGCCTCCATACAAGGTAATCAACCTTCCATGCTACTGTTGTGGGTTAGATATTGAATATTTTAATCTTTTTATGTCTTTTAATGTCTTCTCCATATGACTCACTGTCCATAAATAATAATAATAAAATATTTTATGACAAACCCTAACCTATTCAAACTAAAACCCAAATCCATCACCTATCACATTCATACACCCCCATGTCCCATCTATATTCCTATCACATCACCATTCATAACCTATTTGACACTATCAAACCCTCACTCTAAGCTTTTCAATACAGTGAAAACAATCAACATAGGGAGGTGACTATGTTTTAGGGTTTTGACTACCCTATACCCCTTCATTTTCCCTCATTACACTTGCACTGTCGAGCTAAAGTTTCAACCTACCCACTGAATTTTTATCAAGCTCCATGACCTTTAAACTTCAAAAACACTGTTTCACTAGTTTTTTCTCAGAGTCAAAACTGGGAATTGACTGTGTTTTGAGGTTTTCATCATCTATCCATTTGGTTTCATTCTAGTGTCATTGTGAAGACAAGACACCAACCTATTCACTTAATTTTTTTCAGAATTTTTTCTCAACCCCATCCCCCCTATTTCACTTCACAAAATTACCCTACTATTACACAGGCTATTTTCACAGTCAAAATTGAGAATTTCATGTGTTTTAGACATTTTGACACCTTCCACTCATCCAGTTTCTCTCATTCCACCTAAAACTTGAAGCTAACAGACAACACTACTTACTAAAATTTTTCTAGAATTTTTCTCAGCTTCAAGACCCTCCATTTCACCCACCCAACTCACCCTTTCCTGCACTCTATTTTTCTAGATTTCCATTCATTCACTCATCCCACCAAAACACTAGGGTTTTCATCCTTTCAGTGATAACCAAGATGGAGAGCAAGAAGAAGAGCTACAAGGGAGATCACCTTCCAATTTTGAGCGAACTTAGACCCATGGCATCATTTTTAAGAGCTTCATCATCATTTGTCAGGGTTTACATTGCACATAGGGATAATTTGGCTTCAAAATAAGTTTATGAAGTAATAGGAATGAATTTTAAAAAAGTGAAAGAGGTTTTTGTCAATCATAGGCCAAATAATAAAAACCTCATTCACGTTATGCACAAGTGTTATGGTTTGAGAGAAATGCCAATAATACACTAGCTCTAGATCATTTTCTGCAATTTTGGACTAGTAGTCTTCATATCAACTTTTCATGGGTTTCAAACAGGGGCAGTGTTTAATGGCTCCATTTTATAGCATACATCCTAAGATCTCCAACCATACCACTTGCAGCCCCAAACTCCTCTGGGAAGACCTCCAAAATCCCTCTCAAAGGGGTTTGTTACACTTTTGGAACACTATGTTAAGCTTTTGGAGTAACCCTGGGAGAATGAACTTTTAAAGGCCTTTCTGTGGGTCATTTTGCAAAATTCAAGATGTTCTGGAAACTAGACAGACATGGCTAGTTGACCATTTTTTCAGAAGTGGATTTGGACTCTTAAAATTGCCTTAAAAGTTCCTCCAAATTTATGTTACGCTTCTGCAATTTTTTTTTTTAAATCCCTCTCAAAGGGGTTTGTTACACTTTTGGAACAATCTGTTAAGATTTTGGAGTAACCCTGGGAGAATGAACTTTTAAAGGCCTTCCCATGGGTCATTTTGCAAAATTCAAGATTTTCTGGAAACTAGATAGACATGGCTAGTTGACCATTTTTTCAGAAGTGGATTTGGACTCTTAAAAGTGCCTCAAAAGTTCCTTTAAATTTATGTTACGCTTCTGCAATTTTTTTTCTTAAATATTTAGTTAGAATTGTCACAAAGAAACATTGGATTCCTCAAGACACTTGTCAAGCTCAAAAATGGTCACAAATTCAAGGCAATGATGTCCTATGAGTTGTTATTAGAATTATTGGGTTTTTTTTGGCTTCCTATCATGAAGGAATTTGCAATTAATGTTAGGGACAAACACTCCTAGTTTATAGTTAAAATTCAGGGAATGGTTTGTAACCTCCCTAGAAACTAGGAAATGACTCATATTTTGCATTTATGATCCATTTTGGATGGCATTTCGACCTAATGAGGTGTTATGGTCTATATTTTCTATAATTAAACTCTCTTTTGTCTTTGGTTGGGGTTGGATAGTTGTTATTTGCAGTGTTTTGCTAATGAAATCAAGGACAATGTTGCAGACATAGTGTTGAGACTCCTATGGTATTCCTTTTAGCAATTGTTTTTCGCTGTAAAATCATGATGTTGAATGTTATGTTACTCATCTTTCACATATATGCTTCTTTATGCTAAGTATTATTAGTTTATTGACAAAAAACATGCTTTCCATGCTCTGTTTTTCATAATATTTTCATGAAATTGTCTTTCTCTTCTGATGAATGAATTCAGTTTAATGCTCATTCTAATTCCCTCTCATTTCACTCTATACACAGTGACAAATTAATCATTCTTCTTAGCTTACCTACCTGGCCTCACCCTTGCCTCTGCATTTAAACCTTTGAAATCAAATCAAAACCCTCGACCTAGTCTCCTAACTGTCATTCCTATCCAGCAAAACTCCAAACAAACAAAAACTTTAATCTATTGAGCATCATAACTAACATAAAACTTTATATACAGTCATCCCTTTGACTGCAAAGTGACATAGAGAGATCTCTCTCTAGTCCGGGTAGGGATAACTACTTGACCTAAAGTTTGGTTTGTGGTTACCTTTCTCAAAACCTACTGTCAGCCTTAGGAAGTTGGGGAGAGTGATAACATTCATTGCATTGTTGTCGGGGAGCGAAGGTTAAATATTTCCCAGGAAAGAACAACAAAAATTAGATCTGATTGATGATGGTGAACAATGGTCAGGCTCAAGAAAGGTTGTGCGTCTTTCATTTGGCAACTCCAGTTTCGAAGAATCCAAAGGTTCAATGTTTTCGTGGTGAATCCACTATCCAAAAACCGATAGCTTGAAGAATTTCTTGGTGATTTCACTATTTTCAAGATGGATTCAACTGCTAGAAGGTATGCCCCTATGAATCGTGCTTACATTCTTGGTTTTCCAAATCGAATTCCTTGCATATATTGGCAAACTTATCTGCCCAAATTCATAGATGGAAACGAGGATGAGGTTGTTCTACTTCTGGTTAGATTTCACATGAATGTATGTAAACTGAAGATTAATTTTCCTGAGGATTACTTAGTGAAAATGTTTATGGCTGCCTTAGAAGGAAAACCTAGAGTATGGTATGAAGGGTTACCAAAAGGAAGCTTATGTTCTCTTAAAGATTTCTATATTGTGTTCTTCAAGAATTATGGGAAGTCTCATCTTCCTTTGTCTCTTTTACAAAGTTATTGTGATTATTGTGAAGGTTTTACTGAATATCTTAAAATAATTGATGATATCAAATGTATGGATGATGAAGAGATCATTGGAGCCTTCTACGATTTTTCCTTCCAACAACAATATGAAGAAGCTAATCACTTTGATACATGAGATCATACTCATCACACAGTAGCCTACTCTTTGATTGATGAAGAAACAAATGATATGTATTGTCTAGATGCTCATAAAGATTCCCCACAAGAAACAATTATGAAAGCAACACAACACACTGATCAACTAGAGGTTAAGTAAGAAACTCAGCAGCCTGAAACTAATCAAGAAGAGAATAATGAAAAAGAACAGGTTATTTTAGATCATGTGGGTGTACACATTAGCACTGTGGTTGTCGAACAAAGTCCTCTTGCCAATCATCAGGTAAAAGTGATTGAGCATATCATTGAAGAATCATTTGTTGATTTGCAACAATATTATGATCCACAAGAACATATCCAACATACAATATTTTCTTCCATAATTAAAGATCAATCAAATTTGAATGATGAAAGCCAACTTTTATTTCATGATTCTAATGATGAGTTGCAACAACATTGCCAACTTCTATGTGATCTGGTTAATGATGAAGACATCCTAGTTGCATATGATCTTGTTGCTGTGTTTGATGAAATTCAAGAAAACTTAGAGCCCTTATCTATTATGGATCATTAGAATGAAAAATAGTTTTCTCTCATTCCATTTGTTGGGAATCAATTTCAACATATAGACAAACCAACATTGTGGAATAATGTTTTTTTTCGTACTTTTAATCATCCAGAAGATCATATGTTACATGCTTTCCATGATCCTCTTGTGAGTTTGTTGCAATCATCAGTAGAGAAAGAATTTTCCAAGTTTGTCGATATAGGTATTGGATTCAATGGAAAATTTGAGTTGCCGCTTTTGTTTTTCTCCTGCCTGCTCAAGGAACATGTGAGTAGGATTTTAGTAAGTAGCCATTTGCTGGATTAGTTACACTGAAAATATCATATCACATGATTGTACATATGTCTTCAGCATGTGGGTAGTTTTCATCAGGATTTGAAACCATCAAGTCTCGATGATATGTTTCCATTAATAAGTTTTGTAAGTTTTGTTTCAGTCAGTTCTCAGGTAAGATTTAAGTCAATTTTTCTAGTCAAAGTCATTTCCATAATTAGTTCATCATTTTCATTTTGTCAAAGTTTTTCAAACTCCAGTTTGACTCCATTGCCCAATGGTAAGGCTACCTCATCTACAGTGTTCTTGACACCTCCTTAAGGAGCTGCCATCCCCAGCTGGAGCCAATGTTAGCTCAGGTAAGTCACTTATGAAATGACTCGTTCAATTTTTTTCCATTAAGTCATAGGTCAATTTTTTTACTTTTTCGAACAAATTTTCAGAAATAATTTTGGTCATTAAAGAGGTCTAAACCTTGTGTGTTGCTCCTTCATTTCATTTATCATCACCATTGTAAAGTTCATCGCCATCATGAGTTTCAAGGTCACCATATCCACCATCATCAGTAAATAGGTCTAGGGTTAGGTCATTCCATCTCATATAGGTCAAGTCTAGGTTCAACCCTGCCTTTTTAAAAATCTTCAAATTTTCACTGAACATAAGGCAGTAATCCTCCATTTCATCCATAAAACCCTAGTGATGGAGCAAGCCTATTTATGAAGTTCAAATAAAGCCATCTCTCTTGTTTCATATGGCTCAAGTTTCAAAAAAAGTTTCAAACATCTCATCTCTGTCTCACTTTTTCATGAAAAATTGAAGAATTTTGTCTCACTATCTCATTTAAAGGATATTTAAAGTCAACATTGACTGTCAGAATTCCAAGGGAGGTTATTTTGACCTACTGTCCCAATAAAAAGCAAAGATATTCATTTCAACCTTCAAAGGCATCTTATATAGTTTTGAAAGAGCCATTATCCCATGTGAAAGTTTCAAAGGGGTGAAGAGATTTCAAACTTTTAAAGAGAAGCAGTTTCACTATCCCCATGAAAAAGAAGCAAATTGTGCCTTGATGTTTCATCAAGGATCTATCATTTCACCTCAAATGCCAAATAATAAAGGGTTATTTCTATCCTCTGCATCTCACTTAAAAGAGAAGAATGTCATTTTTTCAATTGTAAAAAGGGTTAGAAAGTCATCGTAAATGTCATGAGAAAAGGTAAAAGGGTCATCAACTTATAAAGAGAAAGGAAACTTCAGTTTTCTTTAATTGTTACCCTTTCATATTTGTGAAAGCACTGTTTCTCTACTTCACTTACCCTTCCTTACTCTCAAAATTCTCTTACAACCCTCGAAGAAGACTTGTGTTACATTCTTGTGGAGATTAGAAGGCTGGTTGTTACGCTCATGTGGTGTAAAGAAACCAGTGTTACACACTTGTGGAATAAAGAAGGCTACTTGTTACACTTATGTGTGAATATTATACTTGTAAAGAAAGTTGAGTTACGCTCCTGGGCAATAGAGAAAGAACGTTGTTACTTTTTTTTGGCGAAGAAAACCACATTGTTACGTTTTTGTGCTGAAGAAAAACACTAGTGTTACACTTCTGTGTATTACAAAAACATTGTTGTTATGTTTCTATGGTGAGGAGAAGTTAGTTGTTACGCTCCTGTGGTGGAGTTTCTAGTTGTTACTCTTCTGCAAGGTGAAAGTTTCTGGCGTTTTCAAGCTTCAAACCCTCCAAAAACTTTCAAAGCTTGTCATAGATCCTTTGTTGTAGCCTCCATACAAGGTAAGCAACTTTCCATGCTACTGTTGTGGGTTAGATATTGAAGGTTTTAATCTTTCTATGTCTTTTAATGTCTTCTCCATATGGCTCACTTTCCACAAATAATAATAATAAAATATTTTATGAAAAACCCTAACCTATTCAAACTAAAACCCTAATCCATCGCCTATCACATTCATACACCCCCATGCCCCATCTTCATTCCTATCACATCACCATCATAACCTATTTTACACTATCAAACCGTCACTCTAAGCTTTTCAACACAATGAAAACAGTCAACATAGGGAGGTGACTTTGTTTAGGGTTTTGACTACCCTATACCCCTTCATTTGCCCTCATTCCACTTGCATTGTAGAGCTAAATTTTCAGCCTACCTAGTGAATTTTTATCATAATTTTTATCAAGCTCATAACCCTTAAACTTCAAAAACACTTTTTCACTAGTTTTTTTCCCACAATCAAAATTGGGAATTTACTGTGTTTTGAGGTTTTCATCATCCTAAAGCTATCCATTTTATTTCATTCTAGTGTCATTATGAAGACAAGGCACCATACTATTCACTAATTTTTTGTCAAAATTTTTGCTCAACCCCATTCATTCACCCATCCCACCAAAACACTAGGGTTTTCATCCTTTCAGTGATAAACAAGATGGAGAGTGAGAAGAAGAGCTACAAGGTATATCACCATTCCGAAGTTTGATCCAACACAACCCATGGCATTATTTTTAAGAGCTTCGTGGTCATTTTTCATGGTTTACATTGCACACAGGGATATTTTGGCTTCAAAATAGGTTTTTTAAGTAATGGAGATGAATTTTACAAAAGTGAAAGAGGTTTTTATCAATCATAGACCAAAGAACAAAACCCCCTTCAGTTTATGCACAGGTGCTATGGTTTGAGAAAAATGACAAAAATACACTTACTATAGGTCATTTTTTGCAATTATGGACAAGTAGTCTTCAAATCAACTATTCATGGATTTGGAACAAGGGTTTTTAGTGCTTAATGACTCCATTTTATAGCATACATCCTAAGATTTCCATCCATACCACTCGCAGCTCCAAACTCCTCTGGTAAGAACTCCAAAATCCCTCTCAAAGGGCTTTGTTACACTTTTGAAACACTCTATTAAGCTTTGGGAGTAACCCTGGGAGAATGAATGTTTGAAGGCCTTCCCATGGGTCATTTTGCAAAATTCAAGATGTTATAGAAACTAGACACACGGGGCTACTTGACCTTTTTTCAGAAGTGCATTTGGACTCTTAAAAGTGCCTCCAAAGTTCTATTATGCTTTTGCAAATATTTTTTTTTACATCTTTAGTCAAAATTGTCACAAAGCAACATTGGATTTGTCAAGACACTTGTCATGCTCAGAAATGGTCACAAATTCCAAGAAAATTTGTCCTATGAGTTGTCATTAGATTTATTGGGATGTTTTTGGCTTCCTATCATGAAGGAATTTTAATTAATGTACGGGAAAAACACTCCTAGTTTATAACTAAAATTCAGGGAATGGTTTCTAACCTCCCTCGAAACTAGGAAATGACTCATATTTTGCATTTATGATCCATTTTGGATGGGATTTCGACCTGATGAGGTGTCATGGTATATACTTTCGATAATCAGACTCTCTTTTGTCTTTGGTTGGGGTTGGATAGTTTTTATTTGCAGTGGAACTATTGTACAAACTTTTGTTAATGAAATCAAGGACAATGTTGCAGACATAGTGTTGAGACTCTTGTGGTATGCCTCATAGCATTTGTTTTTCTCTATAAACTCATGATGTTGAATGTTATGTTACTCATATTTCACACATATGCTTATTTTTCCTAAGTATTATTAGTTTATTGAGAGAAAACATGCTTTCCATGCTTTGTTTTTCATAATATTTTCATGAAACTGTCTTGCTCTTATAATGAATGAATTTAGTTTAATGCTCATTTTGATTCCCTCTCATTTCACTCTAGACACAATGAAAAATTAATCCTGCTTCTTAGCTTACCTACCTAGCCTCACCCTTACCTCTGGAACTAAGCCTTTGAAATCAGATCAAAACCCTAGACCTAGTCTCCTAATTGTCATTCCTATCCAGTAAAACTCCAAACAAACAAAAACCTTAATCTATTGAACATCATAACTAGCCTAAAACTTTATATCCAGTCATCCCTTTGACTACAAAGTTACATAGAGAGAGCCATCTCTGGTCCGAGTAGGGCTAGCTACCTGACCTAAAGTTTGGTTTGTGGTTACCTTTCTTGAAACCTAATGTCAGACTTAGGAAGTTGGGGAGAGTGATAACATTCTTGACGATGTTTCTGGGGAGCGAAGGTTAAATATTTCCTGGGAAAGAACGACAAATATTAGCTCTGATTGCTGATGGTGAGCAGTGGCCAGGCACAAGAAAGGTTGTGCATCTTTCACTTGGTGACTCCAGTGTCGAAGAATCCAAAGGTTCAGAGTTTTCGTGGCTACTCCACTATTCAAAAACCGGTAGCTTGAAGAATTTCTTGGTGATTTCACAATTTTCAAGATGGATTCAACCGTTATAAGGTATGCCCCTATGAATCGTGCTCACATTCCTAGTTTTCCAAATCAAATTATTTACATAGATTGGAAAACTTATCTACCCAAATTCATAGATGGAAATGAGGATGAGGTTGTTCTACATCTTGTTAGATTTCACATGCATGTATGTAAACAGAAGATTAAGTTTCTTAAGGATTGCTTAATGAAAATGTTTATGGCTACCCTAGAAGCAAAGCTACAGTATGGTATGAAGGGATACCAAAAGGTAACTTATGTTCTCTCAAAGATTTCTATAGAGTGTTCTTCAAGCATTATGGGAAGTCTCATCTTCCTTTGTCTCTTTTACAAAGTTATTGTGATTATTTTGAAGGTTTTATTGAATATCTTAAAATAATTGATGATATCAAATGTATGGATGATGAAGAGATCATTGGAGCCTTCTACGATTTTTCCTTCCAACAACAATATGAAGAAGCTAATCACTTTGATACATGAGATCATACTCATCACACAGTAGCCTACTCTTTGATTGATGAAGAAACAAACGATATGTATTGTCTAGATGCTCATAAAGATTCCCCACAAGAAACAATTATGGAAGTAACACAACACACTGATCAACTAGAGGTTAAGTAAGAAACTCAACAGCCTGAAACTACTCAAGAAGAGAATAATGAAAAAGAACAGGTTATTTTAGATCATGTGGGTGTACACATTAGCACTGTGGTTGTCGAACAAAGTCCTCTTGCCAATCATCAGGTAAAAGTAATTGAGCATATCATTGAAGAATCATTCGTTGATTTGCAACAATCTTATGATCCATAAGAACATATCCAACAGACAGTATTTTCTTCCATAATTAAAGACCAATCCAATTTGAATGATGAAAGCCAATTTTTATTTCATGATTCTAATGATGAGTTGCAACGACCTAACCAACTTCTATGTGATCTATTTAATGATGAATATATCCTGGTTGCATATGATATTGATGTCGTGTTTGATGAAATTCAAGAAAACTCAGAGCCCTATCTATTGTGGATCATGATAATGAAAAATTGTTTTCTCTCATTCCATTTGGTTGGAATCAGTTTCAACATATAGACAAACCAACATTTTGTAATAATGTTTGTTTTCCTTCTTTTAATCATCCAGAAGATCATATGTTACATGCTTTCCAATATCCTATGGTGAGTTTGTTGTAGTCATCAGTAGAGGAAGAATTTTCCAATTTTGTCAATACAGGTATTAGATTCAATGGAAAAGTTGAGTTATCGCTTTCATTTTTCTCCTACCTGCTCAAGGAACGTGTGAGTATGATTTCAATAAGTAGTCATTTGCTAGATTGGTTACATTGGAAAGATCATATCACATGATTGTACATGTCTTCAGCAGGTCAGAATTTTTCATCAGGATTTGAAACCCTCAAGTCTCGATGATATGTTGCCATCAACAAGTTTTGTAACTTTTGTTTCGGTCAGTTGTCAAGTCAGAGTCAAGTGAGTTTTTTTAATCAAAGTCATTTCTAGAATTAGTTCATCATTTCCAGTTTGTCAAAGTTTTTCAAACTCCAGTTTGACTCCATTCCCCAATGGTAAGGCTACCTGATCAATGGTGTTCTTGACACCTCCTGAAGGAGCTGCCATCCCTAACTAGAGCCAACGTTAGCTCAGGTATGTCAGTGATCAGATTACTCTTTTAGTTGTTTTTCATTAAGTCATAGGTCAAAATTTTTACTTTTTCGAACCAGTGCTTAGAAATAATTTTGGTCACTGAAGAGGTCTAAACCATGTGTGTTGCTCCTTCATTTCATTTATCATCACCATTGTCAAGGTCATCACCATCATCAGTTTCAAGGTCACCATCTCCATCATCTTCACTAAAGAGGTCTAGGGTTAGTTCATTCCATCTCATATAGGTCAAGTCTAGGTTCAAATCTTCCTTTGGAAAAATCTTCAAATTTTCACTGAACATAAGGCAGTAATCCTCCATTTCATCCATAAAACCCTAGTGAAGGAGCAAGCATGTTTATGAAGTTCAAATAAAGCCATCTCTCTTGTTTCGTATGGCTCAAGTTTCAAAAAAAGTTTCAAACATCTCATCTTTGTCTCACTATTTCATGAAAAATTGAAGAATTTTGTCTTGCTCTCTCATTTATAGGATCTTTAAAGTCACCATTGATTGTCAGAGTTCCAAGGGAGGTTATTTGACCTATTGTCCCAATCAAAAGAAAAGAGATTCATTTCAAAGGTGTCAAGAGATTTCAAATTTTTAAAGAGAAGCAATCTCATTGTCCCCATGAAAAAGAAGTGAATTGTGCCTTAATGTTTCATCAAGGATCTATCATTTCACCTCAAATTCCAAAGAATAAAGGGTTATTTTTGTCTTCTACATCTCACTTAAAGGAGAAGCATGTCATTTTTTCAAGTGTAAAAAGGGTTAAAAAGTCATTGTAAATGTCATGAGAAAAGGTAAAAGGGTCATCAACTTATCAAGAGAAAGGAAACTTCAGTTTTCTTTCATTGTTACCCTTTCATATTTGTGAAAGCAATGTTTCTCTACTTCACTTACCCTTCCATACTCTCAAAATTCTCTTACAACCCTCAAAGAATACTTGTGTTACATTCCTGTGGTGAAGAGAAGGATGTTTGTTATGCTCCTGTGGTGTAAAGAAACCAGTGTTATGCTCCTTTGGAATAGAGCAGGTTGCTTTTATGCTCCTGTGTGAATATTATACTTGTAAAGAAAGTTTTGTTACGCTCCTGTGCAATAGAGAAAGAACGTTGTTACGTTTCTTTGGTGAAGAAAACCACGTTGTTACATTTTTGTGCGAAGAAAACACCAGTGTTATGATTCTGTGTATTACAAAAACACTGTTGTTATGTTTATGTGGTGAGGAGAATTTAGTTGTTACACTCATGTGCTGGATTTTCTAGTTGTTACTCTTCTGCAAGGTGAAATTTTCTGGTGTTTTCAAGCTTCAAACCCTCCAAAAAAATTCAAATCTTGTCATCTATCCTTTTTTGTAGCCTCCATACAAGGTAAGCAACCTTCCATGCTACTGTTGTGGGTTAGATATTGAAGATTTTAATATTTTTATGTCTTTTAATGTCTTCTCCATATGACTCACTGTCCATAAATAAATAAATAAATTCTTTTATGACAAACCCTAACCTATTCAAACTAAAACCCTAATCCATAACCTATCACATTCATACACCCCCATGTCCCATCTACATTCCTATCACATCACCATTCATAACATATTTTACACTATCAAACCCTCACTCTAAGCTTTTCAACACGGTGAAAACAATCAACATAGGGAGGTGACTGTGTTTTAGGGTTTTGACTACCCTATACCCCGCACTGTCGAGCTAAACTGTCAGCCTACCCACTGAATTTTTATCAAAATTTTTATCAAGCTCCATGACCCTTTAAATTCAATAACACTTTTTCACTAGTTTTTTCCCACAATCAAAATTGGGAATTGACTGTGTTTTGAGGTTTTCACCATCCTAAACCTGTCCATTTGATTTCATTCCACTATCATTGTGAATACAAGACACCATCCTATTCACTGAATTTTTGTCATAATTTTTGCTCAAACCCATCACCCCTATTTCACCTCACAAACTTACCCTACTATTGCACAGGCTATTCTCAATCAAAATTGGGAATTTCCTGTGTTTTAGACATTTCGAAACCTTCCACACATCCATTTTCTCTCATTCCACCTACATTTTGAAGCTAACACACAAAAATACCTACTCAAATTTTTCTAGAATTTTTCTCAGCTTCAAGGCCCTCCGTTTCATCCACCAAACTCACCCTTTCCTACACTCTATTTTTCCAGATTTCCATTCATTTACTCATCCCACCAAAACACTAGGGTTTTCATCCCTTCAGTGATAAACAAGATGGAAAGTGATAAGAAGAGCTAAAAGGGAGATAACCATTCCAAGTTTGAGCCAACTCAGACCCATGGCATCATTTTAAAGAGCTTCGTGATCATTTGTCAAGGCTTACATTGCACACAGGGACAATTTGGCTTCAAAATCAGTTTCCGAAGTAATGGAGATGAATTTTACAAAAGTGAAAGGGATTTTTGTTAGTCATAGGCCAAAGAACAAAAACCTCCTTCAATTTATGCACAGGTGTTATGGTTTGAGAGAAATGCCAACAATACACTTGATCTAGGTCATTTTCTGTAATTTTGGACAAGTAGTCTTCAAATCAACTTTCCATGGGTTTGAAATAGGGGTTTGCAGTGCTTAATGACTCCATTTTATAGGAGGCATACTAATTTTTCCAACCATACCACTTTCAGCCCCAAACTCCTCTAGGAAGACCTCCAAATTCCCTCTCAAATGGCTTTGTTATGCTTCTGGAACACTCTGTTAAGATTTTGGAGTAACCTTGAGAGAATCAACTTTTGAAGGCCTTCCCGTGGGTCATTTTGCAAAATTCAAGATGTTCTAGAAACTAGACACACGGGGCTAGTTGACCGTTTTTTCAGAAGTGGATTTGGACTCTGAAAAGTGCCTCCAAATTTCTATTACGCTTCTGCAAATTGTTTTTTTTTAAATCTTTAGTCAGAATTGTCACAAAACAGCATTGGATTCCTCAAGACACGTGTCAAGCTCATAAATGGTCACAAATTCGAGGAAATGATGTCGTATGAGTTTTCATTAGAGTTATTGGGTTGTTTTTCGCTTCCTGTCATGAAGGAATTTGTAATTAATGTAAGGGACAAACACTCCTAGTTTATAGCTAAAATTCAAGGAATGGTTTCTAACCTCCCTAAAAACTAGGAAATGACTCATCTTTTGCATTTATGATCCATTTTGGATGGGATTTCGACCTGATGAGGTTTCATGGTCTATATTTTCTATAATTAAACTCTCTTTTGTCTTTGGTTCGGGTTGGATAGTTGTTATTTGCAGTGGAGTTATAGTACAAGCTTTTGCTAGTGAAATCAAGGACAATGTTGCAGACATAGTATTGAGACTCTTATGGTATGCCTTTGAGCATTTTTTTTTTCTCTGTAAAATCATGATGTTGAATAGTATGTTACTCATCTTTCACAGATATGCTTCTTTATGCTAATTCTTATCAGTTTATTGACGGAAAACATGCTTTCCATGCTTTGTTTTTCATAATATTTTCATGAAATTATCTTGCTCTTCTGATGAATGAATTCGATTTAATGCCCATTCTTATTCCCTCTCATTTCACTCTATACATAATGACAAATTAATCATGCTTCTTATCTTACCTACCTGGCCTCACCCTTATCTTTGCAACCAAACCTTTGAAATCAGATCAAAACCCTAGACATAGTTTCCTAACTGTCATTCTAATCCAAAAAAACTCCAAACAAACAAAAACCTTAATATATTGAACATCATAACTAGCCTAAATAATTATATCCAATCAACCCTTTGACTACAAAGTGACAACACTGTTACCGATGAAATAGGTAACCGCACTGTTACCTACTTTTTTTGGTAGCATAAAAAGCACCCGATTTTGAAAAGTGGTGATGCAGAATCACCTTCTTCTTTTTTTAGCACATTTTTGACACTCTAATATTTTTATTTATGAAGTATGAATATTTGTTTTAAAATGTTAGTGATTTTCATGCTAATTTTGAAACGTATTGATGCAGCATCAAAATTTTTTTTAAGAGTGGTGATTTTCATGCTAATTTTGAAACGTATTGATGCAGCATCAACTTTTTTTTTTAGAGTGGTGATTTTCATGTTGGTAATAAAACACAAAACTTAGATATATATATATATATATATATATATATATATATATATATATATATATATATATATATATAAACAATAAAAAAAACCAATAAAAATGTAAAAAAAAACAAAATTAACTCATAAAAATAAAAAAATTTAAACAAAAATAAATAAATAAAACAAAAATATTCGAAAATTATATCAAAAGAAATGACAAAATTTGAAAAAAAAAACATAATAAAAAAAAAAAGAAAAAAAAATCAAAAACATTTTTTTCTAAGTTATTAAAAAAAACCATATAATTAAAAAAAAATATTTAAAATAGAAAATTACAAAATAATTTAAATTACAAAATTAAAATTTAGATTAAAAAAAAAATACAAAAAAGAATAAATTAAATTTAAAAATTAAAATTAAAATAATAATAATAATAATAAGAAAACAAAAATACAAATTTTAAAATTAACAAAAAATACAAATTTAAAAAAAAAAAACCAAAATTTAACACTGAAAAAGAAAATTAAAATAAAAGAATTATAATAAAAAAAACTATCATTAAAAAACAAAAAAATGAAAAAAACCATGTGCAAATAATTAAAAAACAAATATCCATAAATTTGCTGTTTTTTTTTTAAATGAAACAATTTATAAATTTAAAAAATGAAAAACAAAATAAACTAAAAGATTAAAAAAAAAAAATTAAATTAAATTAAAATTTAATAAATTTAATGAATAAATTTTAAATTAAAAAAAAAAAATCTAAAATATTAAATTTTAAAACAAAATTAAAAAAAAAACAAAAAAAAATTAAAACAAATTAAATTTAAAATAAAAAATTTGAATTAAAAAAAAATAATTTTAAATTTTTTGAATTTTAAAAAATAAAATAAAAAATAAAAATCAAATTAAAAAAAAAATATTAAAAATTAAAAAAAATTAAAAAAATAAAAGAATTTCGATCGTGGTATGCTGCCAGTTGACTCCTCCCGCCTGTGTGGCGGCGAAGGCCGGCCGCCGGGCTGGGCGGGCGGGGAGGCCGCATGCGCCCCCCGCCCGCCCAGCCGGCTGCCTTCCACCGCCAACCGGACGGGGAGGCCGATTCCAGAATCGCCCTCCCGCCGCAGAGGCCGATTCCCTGTGTGGAGGCCGATTCTAGAATCGCCCTCCCGCCGATTCCAGAACTCCCGAGGTCGATTCCAGAATCGCCCTCCCGCCGCAAAGGCCGAGCCCCGGGGACCGCCCCGCTCGCGGGAGGCCGATTCCACCGCCCCGCTCGTGGGAGGGCGGAGCCCTCTCGGCCTCCCGCCGCGGGAGGGCGATTCTCGGAATCGGCCTCCGCTGTCACCTGGGCGGGAGGCCGATTGGCAGCGCCACCACGATCACAAAATTCTTTTTTTATTTTTTTTATTTTTAATATTTTTTTTTTAATTTGATTTTTTTTCATTTTTTTTTAATTCAAAAAATTTAGAATTTTTTCTTTTTTAATTTAATTTTTATATTTAAAATTTATTTTTTTTTATTTTTTTATTTTGTTAATAATTTTTATTAAATTTTGTATTTTTTTTATTTAATTGATTTTTTTTTCATATTTTTTTTTATTATTAAATTTTATGTTTAGTTTTTTCATTTAATTTTTTAAAATTTAGTAAATTTTGTATTTTGTATTTATTTATTTGAATTTAATTTTTATTTTTTTATTATTATTTTTTTAATTACATAAATTTTTATATTTTTTTATTTCAATTAAAATTGTGTATTTAATATTAGATTTTTTTAAAGTTAAACTTAATATTTTCAAATTAATTTGTTTTTTTATTTAATTTTTTATTTTATATATATATATATATATATATATATATATATATATATATATATATATATATATATTTCAATTTTTCAATTTTAATTGATTTTTAAAGTTTTTTAACTTTTTATTTTAACAATATTTTTTTTTTCTTTATATTTAAAATTTAATTTTTATTTCAAAATTTATTTGTTTATTCATTTATTTATTATTATTATTATTACTATTATTTTTAATTTAATTTAATTTGTTTTTTTAATATTAACAATTTTTTTTTATTATTATTATATATATATTTTTTTAATTTAAGTTCATATATATATATTTTATTTTTTATAATTTAAATTTTATATATTTTTTAAAATCTATTTGTTTTTTTAATATATATTTTTTTAAATTTAATATTTTTATTGTATTTTTTTTCATTTTTTATTTTTAATTAATTTTTCATTTTTTTACTTTTAATTTCAATTATGTTTTTTTTTTTTTTTTTTTTTTTTTTTTTAATTTTTAAATTTATTAAAATTTAATATATTTATTTAAATTTAATTTTTTATTTTAAAATTTAATTTCTATATTTTATGTTTTATAATTTCTTTCTTTTTTTTACTTGTTTTTCTTTTTAATTTAATATTTTTATTTTGTTTTTATTTTTATTTTTTTTATTTCTTATATATTTTGAAATTTTAATATTTAATTTAATTTTTTTTTTTTTTTTTTTCTTAAATTTTAGGTTTTTTAATGTTTGAATTAAAAATTTTAATTTGTTTTTATTTTTATTTTTTTATTCCTATATATTTTTAAATTTTAAGCTTTAAAATGTTTTTATTTTTTAAATTTATTTTTTTTTCTTAAATTTTAGGTTTTTTTTTAATGTTTGAATTTTAAAAATTAAAAAATGTTATTTCTATTTTTGAAAATGTCAAAAATATGACAAATTTTTTTTTTTTTTTTTTTGTTATTCCAGCATCAACTGATTTTGTTTTGAGGGTGTTTTTTCAATACTTTTTTCAAGAAACAATTTTGTTTTTAGCATAATTTTATAAAATGTTGAAATTTGATCTTCAAAAAAAACCAAGTGCGTTCTGGAATACACTTTTTTTGTTTTTGGGGTGTTTTTTCATGTTTTTTGAATCTTTTTGGGCTAGAGTTCCCGTTTTGAGGTCAAGTTACCTATTTCATCGGTAACAGTGTTTGACATAGAGAGAACCCTCTCTAGTCTAGGAAGGACTAGCTACCTGACCTAAAGTTTGGTGTGTGGTTACCTTTCTCCAAACCTATTGTCAACCTTAGGAAGTTGGGGAGAGTAATAACAAGATGGGGCATCCAACTTCGTCGTCTGGAAGGCTAGAAACCTGTCAGTTCTTGATGAATATCACATCAAAGATCACATCAAGAAATTTTGCGTTGTTCCTATTGATGTTGATCTATTGTAGAAGAATGAGGAAGCACAAGCAAGGGCCAAGTGCTTGATTATGGATGAGGTCAAGGATCATGTGGTCCCACACATTGCTGAAAAGAACACAACAAATGAGATGTGGATGACGTTGGCCACATTGTATCAAGGGAATTCTGTCCAGAGAAGAATGCTTTTGGAGAATCAACTTCGACTGTTTCAGATGCATAAGGGAGAGGAAATCGACCCCTTCCTCATCAAATTGAAGGCGATTCGTGATCAGCTGGTTGCTAGGGGGGTCACTCCTGATGAGAGTCTACTGGTCAGGACTGCCCTGAATGCAGTGTCTGAAGAGTGGGAGACCTTTGTCCAAGGCATTTTGGGCAGAGCGACACTTCCAAATTGGGAATACATGTGGGCAGCTCTTTGACAAGAAGAGATCAGGAGGATGACTAAGGCGTGCAACAGCAACGGGGGAATCAATATCAAGAAGGAGGAGGAGGAAGATGCGACTCTTGCATCTAAGGGACAACAGGGGCAGCGAGGGAAGAAGAAGAAAGACCTTTCAAAGGTCAGGTTCTTTAGATGTGGTGAACTAGGACATTTCGCCACAACTTGTCCTATGAAAAAGTCCATTAACGTAAGATTTTGATTCAACTACGTAACAACTAAGTGGGGTGATGATGGGAGTGATGATGATGTGGTTAGAGTTGTCATGTGGCTCGGGAGAAGAGGTGGGGCGACATTGATATCTAATTCTTTCGAACTGCAGTGTGGGGCAGGATCCTTGAGGTGTCTCAATCTCTTGGATCACATATGAGCTATGGGAGCCCTTAATGAAAGTAGTAGGATGAATTGGGTTAGTTGGTGCAGAGGATAATGGAGCAACATTGGCAGAGCTAGGACACTGAAGTCTTGAGCAGCGCAGAGCAGAGGAAGCAACAGTATGGTAGTAGTGCAGAGGTTGATGGGATTTCAACAACGCAGAGGCAGTGCTCACGTAGTGCAGAGTAGCAGCAACGCAAAGCTCTAGAGGGTCTCGTTAGGTCCCTATATTACTAGTTTAGTCCCTTATTGTTATTAGTGTAGCCCCTTATTATTATTGTTGTACGCCTGTAACCCCCATATTCTTATTATTGTGTCCTTACATTATTATTGTTAGGTCGGCTAGGGTTACATTGTGGCCCCATGGACTCCTATATATAGAAAGGAGGTTTTTTCATTTGTATCATCCAAGAATTGTCCATTCATGTAATGTATTGGAGGTTGCCCTCTCGAAGTGGCTTATTTCTAAGGTGTTGATATCTCTTTTCTTATATTTTTGGAGCTGTTTTCACAACATTTGGTATAAGAGCTTTGGATTCTAGGGTTTCATTGCTAAAAACAAGTCATCATAGAATTTTTGCTATAACTTGTTTTCTAAGAAGGTTCAGAAGCTAAAATTTTTCAAGCATGAAGACGAAATCCTGAGAAAAATATTCTCGAAATTTCAGAGCTTGGTTCGCAATAGTTTTGTAGATATGATCTGTTGAAGTTAGGGATTTGTGCTGACTCCTAAATTTAACCTAAACCATTCATCACGACATTCTTGCTATAACTATTTTTCTACGAGGGTTCAAAAGCTTAATTTTTCACAGACCAAAGAAAAACTCCCAAGGAATGTCGTGGAAAAATTTCAAAGATTGATTCACATTATTTTGGGAGGTAGGATCTTTGGAAGTTAGGGCTTTTTCAGGCTCCTGAATTTTGTCTCAAAGAGGTGATCGTGGGAAAATCTTCATAACTCTCTCTCTGAGCATCAGATTGGAATTCTGTAAAAATTAGTCGCAAGAACACAAAATGTAGTTTCCTATATATCAATTTTAGAGCCGAAGGAGGAAACAATGACACGTGGCAAGTCGTACAAGTTTTCTCTACTGAACCAGTCCATAATTAGGTCATTATGGGAGATTGGACATAAATTTGCCTTGAAAAATCCAAATCAGGTCATACCTGTGGCATTGGAAAGAGGATTCAAAGGGCTACATCAGGGCCAAATTTTAGATATTCAAGATCCGAAATCATAGAGATAATTCATTTTCAATATCGAGCTCCCCAAAATCAAGAAAAATGTGTTTTTTTTCTTTCCCAATTGCATAAGTCTTGTGTAAAAAATCAGTTTGAAGTGATTCCAAGGGCCTATTGAGAAAATATTTCAGTACTGGGTTCCAAAATCCCCCCTAAAAAGAATTCAACACCCATTAAGCCTTCAGAAGGCTCTACTATGACTCATGAAGACGAAGAAATGCAACATGAGATATCAAAATTACAAGAGCAAGTGCACCTATCGCAAAGAGCAACAAAAAATGAAATGGAAGTTTTGAAGAAAGGCGTGGAAACTAAGATGGATGGTTTGAAAAAAGGTGTGGAAGCTAAGTTGAATGGTTTGGAAGTTAAGATGGATGGCATGGAAGTTGGCATGGAAGCTAAGATGGATGACATGGAAGCTAAGATCGATGAAAAAATGGAAAACATGAAGAATGATCTAAAAGTAGACATCAAAGGTTTGGCAAAGTTGATACAAGAAATGTTTCCTAATGGTGAAAAGATAGTAGAGGAAACTCATGATGAGAACAAAATAAATGTTAATCGTGATTTCATAAACTCTAATGTTGGAGGGAAGAACCACCATATTCCAAAAATGGATATGAGGAAGTTTGATGGAAAGGATCCTGTAACACGGATACTACAGATGGAGCAATATTTTGATCTCCATAATGTGCAAAACACACAAAAGGTACGCATTGCAACTTTACATTTAGAACAAAATACATTTGTATGGTATCGATGGCTTTGCTCCCGTAAAAAAATTGTCACTTGGTCAATTTTTACGGAGGAAATGATAGCACATTATGAGGATACAAAAAGAAACACCTTCTTTATCCAATTGATAAATCTCAAACAAAAGGGTTCAATGGTGGAGCACATTGAGGACTTCCAAAAATTGAATATAAGGGTAATAGATATTCCATGGGAACATAAGATTGATGTCTTCATAGGGACTTTAAAGGATAACATCCAACATGAGGTTCGCATTTGGGAACCTGATTCATTGGAAAAGGCATTCGGGTTGGCAAAAAAAATTGAATGTAAAATTATGGCGATAAGGAAGCCTACCACTCACATATATAAAGATGGAAGTGTTGCTACTCCTAGACTTCCACAACCTACAAGGTTGACACCACAACAATTGGAAGAAAAAAGATCAAAAGGGCTTTGCTACAGTTGTGATAGAAAATACACTAAAGGTCATAAGTGTGCTGAGAAGAAATTATTTTACATAGATTGTGAAGAGTAAGAAGAAAATGAACAAGAATATTCAGAAGAAGAGGATATACACCAGGGACCAACCCTAGAAGAGGAAGAAATGTTTCCGACCATATCGTGTAATGCATTGGCAGGAATTACCACTCCTCAAACTCTCAAGATAGAAGGACATATCAAGAAGAAAAAAGTAATAGTGTTGATTGATTCAGGTAGTACCCATAATTTTGTTCATTGTCAGGTAGCCAAGGAATTGAATTGTTTCCTATACCTAGCACCAGAATGTCAAGTGATGGTTTCAAATGGAGGAACTATAAATTTCTCTGGAAAATGCCATAATATAAAGCTAACCATGGGGGAATATGTATTGAATAGTCCAATGCTTTCCATTCTAATGGGAGGTGTTGATGTTGTACTAGGAGTACAATGGTTACAATCTTTGGGCACGACAGCTTTTAATTTTCATGAAATTTTTTTCAGAAGGAAAGGAAGTTGAATTACGGGGTATCGTAGGGAAGCCGGGAAAGATAATAAGCTCTAATGCCATGAAAAAGCTTCTAAAGAAAGAACAACGAGGCGTAATTTCACAATTATGCTCACTAGAAGTTCCAACTTCAAAATCATCTATTTCTGCAGATCTCTAAAAATTCTTGGATAATCATTCCAAGGTGTTTGAAACTCCCAAAGGACTCCCACCTATTCGTGATCATGATCATGCTATTCATTTGATTCCAGGAAGTGTTCCTCCAAACATTAGGCCTTATAGATATCCTTATGTCCAAAAGAGTGAAATTGAATGTATGATTGCAAAAATGTTAGAGGCTGGTATAATTCAACCTAGTCAAAGTTCTTTCTCTGCTCCAGTAGTATTGGTGCACAAGAAGGAAGAATCATGGCACATGTGTCCGGACTATAGGGAGCTTAATAAGCTCACCATTAAAGATAGATTTCCCATTCCTATGATTGATGAATTATTGGATGAATTACATGGAGAAATTTATTTTACCAAGTTGGATCTTCGTTCAAGATATCATCAAATTAGAATGAAGACTGAAGATATTTCGAAAACAACATTTTGAACTCATCAGGGTCATTATGAATTTTTGGTCATGCCTTTTTTATCCAGATTTATAGAGGAACGCAACATAATACACATGAAACCATAAATACAAATATGCAGCGGAGATGACACTTCATTTCATTAATATCAAAGAACTGAAATTTTTTTACAGACAAAATAGAAATAAACTAGCAAGAGCGTTGGTAGCTTATGTATGAGAAGAGATGTGGCGGCTACAAGCCTTTGAACTGAGTTACAATGAGGCTCGAGGGCCTATTTATTATTTAGAAACAATGGAAAACCCTAAACATCCAAAACCCTAACCCTAAGAGATGAAGCACCAAAACTATGGGCCCTGTTTGGGTAAGTTGGTGTTTCAACTTCCTAGGGACGTAACTTTGGCATATGATCTTTGTTTGATGCACTCAGTAGCTCATTAGAAAGATCTATCTGAGTACAAATTTTGGTGCAAAACAAGTAGGCTCGACTAACTCTCGGTTTTTCCAAAAAACGTTGTTTAGGGCCTCAAAACCGATTCGGAAGTTCAGGACCCGAAAAACTGTCAAAAATAGTAAGCTGTGCCGAAACTAAAAAAATGAAAGAGACAATGGTGGGGCCCCAAGTGGAATACGTGGGTGGCCACCAATATCCACTTGGATCATTCCTCCCCCCTTAGGAAGTAATGGTCCCCATTGCATTGAGTTCCTCCATGAGATGAGGAAACCTCTGTTGAACTTGGTCCCTGGTAAACCACTTGACTTGGTGCAGGAGTTGGCCAGCTTTGACAACCCGATATAGTTGGATCTTCTGTTGGTGAGTGTTCTTGATGTGCATGTCCATGATACAATCTACGGTGTCTTGTTCGATGCAGTCTGGGTTTAACTCTGTTGTTGTGAGTTGTTCTACAATGTTAGAGGTATCCAGTAGAGGTGGGAATTAGGGACGAAGGCAGTCCACATTGAATACCAGGTGCAAACTAAGGAATGGTGGAATACTGAGCTCGAAGGCATTGTTCCCTACTGCCTTGGTGATGGTATACGGCCCGTATCGGAGCGGGCGAAGCTTGAGGTAGCGTCCACTGAGGCGCTCCTTTTGTAAATGTAGCCACACTTTGTCACCCACCTGGAAGTTGTGTGGTACTCGATGTTGATCATGTTGTTGCTTGTACTTAGCATTGGCTTTGTCTAATATGTCATGAACTTGTTGGCGAATGTGCTGAATGTGCTCAATGAAGATGTTCACTTTGTCAACTTCAGACTGGACATGAGCTTAATCGGCCTTAGAAGCCGCAAATGGCATGGCTATGTCAATGGGACACAGTGGCTGGAATCCCAAGCCCACCTAAAAGTGGTTGTGGCTGATTGAGCTGTGGAGAGCCTGATTATAACTGTGTTGTAAATAGGGGAGGCTCTCATCCCATGTGCATGGATGCTTTGAATTAAACATGCACAGAATGTGTACAATCATCCTGTTGACGGCCTCTGTTTGGCCATCAATATGGGGATGGAAAGCTGTGGACTTGGTGAGCTTGGTGTCCATCATTGACCATAGGCTGGGCCAAAATGTGCTGAGGAATCTGTTGTCATGATTTGATATAATAGACTGTGGGAACCCAAAGTGCACCCACACTCATTCAAAGAAGAGTTTAGCAGTGGCTTCTGCTGTGATGTTCCTCTTGCAGGCCACCATAATGGCCATCTTCGAGAATCTCTCGATGACCACGAAAACACAGTCGTTTCCATGCTCAGTAGAAGGAAGGCCTAACATGTAATCCATGGATATGAATTCCCAAGGTCGACTAGGGGTAGGTAGTGGATTATAGAGGCCTTGCTTCTTGATGGTTGGTTTGGTAATGGCGCAAGCAGTGCAGGATCTGATGTACTTCCCCACATATTGTCAAAGATTCGGCCAATAGAAATACCTTTGCAGTACTAGCACTGTTTTCTCGACCCCAAAATGCCCAGCGACTTGACTGTAGTGTGCTTCCCATATCATCTTTGCATGCTTGCTTTAAGGAACACAAATATTTCTTAGGTGACATAACAGTGCATCTTGGAGGTGAAATTTTGGAACTTGCATACCCCCAAGAGTTCCTTGTATGTGTGGCCGAATTCTGGATCGCTCTTGTAGAGAAGTGGTCAATTAGAAGTCTCGTGCCCACAAGAGTTGAGAATGGTGGTTAGTGCCACGATCGGTGGTTGGCTGAGGCAGTCTGCAACATTGTTGGTGCTACCCTTCTTGTACTTGATGTTCAAATGAAATTGTTGCAGATATGTGGACCACTTTTGATGGTGATTGTTCTGCAACTTCCCTTGTGACTATATGAACTGCAGGGGTCGATGGTATGTGTGGATGATTATTTCCTTCCCCAAAATGTAATGCTTCCATTTTCGACAAGCCTGTACAGTGGAATACATTTCTTTGTCATAAGTGGTATACTTGAAAACTATGTCGGACAATGTCTCACTGCGATATGTCACTGGATGCCCCTGTTGAGTAAGAACTACCCCAATAGCATAGTTAGAGGCATCTGTCTCGATCTCAAATGGTTGTTGCAAGTCTGGTAATGTGAGCATGAGGGCAGAACAAAGGCAATGTTTCAATTATATGAACACCTTTTGTTGAGATTCTAACCAAAATAATTTTGCTCTCGCTTCTCCCTTGGTGACTTGACTCAAGGGCCAAGTGATATGAGATAATCCCAACACGAACCTGCAATAGAAATTAGCAAGACCCAGAAAGCTGCGAAGATCTGTTATAGTGGTTGGGGCTGGCCAGTCTCAAATGACTTGGATCTTGGTTGGATCCACATGCACCCCCCTTTCATCAATAATGTATCCCAGATATTGAACCTGGGTCATGCCAAAATTGCACTTCTCCAAATTGGCACACAACTTGTGTTGCCGTAGTGTTTGGAGGACTTGTCGAATGTGGTGGAGGAACTCTTCCCGAGTTTGGCTGAAGATCATAATGTCATCCAAGTACACTACTACAAATGAGTTGGTGAATGGCCCCAAGATGTCGTCCATCAACCTCATGAAGGTTGTGGGAGCATTCGTCAACCCGAAAGGCATGACCAACCATTTGGAAAGGCCCTCCTTAGCTTTGAAGGCAGTCTTCCACACATCGAAGGGTTCGATGGGTACCTAGTGATACTCAAACTTCAAGTCAATCTCGTTGAAATATTTCACCCCTTTGAGTTGGTCTAGAAGGTCATAAATTTGTGGGATCGGGTACCTATTCCAGACAGTGATCTTGTTCAGCGCCTGATAGTCAATATAGAGTCTCCAAGTCACATCCTTCTTCTGTACTAACACGATCGGGCTCCCACAGGGCGATGAACTTGGCCGGATGTGACCTTTCTGCAACAACTCCTGAATTTTCCTCTTGATTTCATTGTTCTCCAGAACAAAGCACCGATAGATCGGTCCGTTGGGTAGCGATGCACCTAGGGTCAAATCAATGGGGTGCTTGACCTAACAGTGTAGAGGCACCCCTATGGGTGAGGTGAAAATGTCCTCATACTCCTCCACAACCTTGTCCATTTTTTGTTGTCGTGCAAAGGAGCCATGTTTGGAGGTCGTGGCCACAGTCTTCTTCTTTCCTTGGGGGCGGATCATTAGGAAAACAAATTTCTTGATTTGGGAAATGAGCTTATTGCATTGTTTTGCAGTATCCAAAGAGATAGTGGTAGGTGGTGGTACCTCTGGTATCCTGTACAACTTATATCCCAAGGTAACAATCACAGCGCGAGGACGTGACTCATACACAACATGTCGCTTCCATAAGTATGGTTGGCCTAATAATACATCAAAAACATCACTAGGAGTAATGTCACATAATACCTCATCTGTGAAGGGCTTGATGATATATGGAAGACGACATTGTTGGCTGACACGAACAACCCGTCCTTGGTGAAGCCACCCGATGGTGTATGGCTGTGGGTGCGCTGTGGTCGGCAAGCCCAACCGCTTCATGACATCTGCTGAAATGAGGTTCTTTTGGATCCCATTATTGACAATGAACTGTAGTGGGGAACCCTTTACCCACATCTGGGAGTGGAAGAGACATTCTGCCTCCTCTGGATCCCTTGGTTCCTCCTTCTGGATCTTCGCAGTGGCAACAATGGCGTCGGGCTCTGCATCAATAATATTTTTCCCTTTGTCATTCCCCTTGTCAGGTTCTGATTTAGAGTTGGAGCATGCATCTGATTCAGAAGCTCTCATCTCGGCCATGAGCGACTGCTTAGCCTGACACTCACTTGTGTTGTGAGTGGAGCTCTTATGGAACTCACACCACTTTCCCGTGTCCTTCTTTGGCTTCGTGGTGTTTTTCTTTTCTTGTGGCTTTGGCAGGTTGTCTTGGGCCACCATGCCTTGGCTTTATCCTTTGTTTTGCAGTTTGGGGGCACCTTACACTTGCTTTTGATTCGCAGATCCAAAGTCTCGCTTCTTCTACTTGAATTTCTGCTCAATCTTGGTAGCATATCGGTATGCTGTACCAAGCAAGGAGATGTCGAGGAACTCCATTTCCTCCTGAATGTATCTGTGTAGACAACTGTGATACTTTAGCACCAAATGTTTCTCTGAATCTTTGATACCCAACATTGTGCATAGGGTATGGAACAGATTCGTCAACTCATGCACATCTTGATCCCTTTGTTGCCGCAGTGTGGTCCATTATATGTACTTGTCCTCATAGCTCCCCACGGGATAGTATTGTTCCTTGATGGAATCTCGAAAATAATTCCAAGTGGGTACGACTGAGAATAGAGAGGGTTCTGTCTCATCCTTTTTCTCACAATAGGTTTCCCACCAGTCCTTGACATGGGGGGTAGCTTTGAGGAGTGAAAAAATAATCTTCTCCCGGTCAGAAAAGTCATGGACCGAGAAATATCCTTCTAATAGATTCAACCATCTATATACGACATCTGCATCTATTTGACCCTCAAATATGGTAATGTTAAATTTTACTTGTACCTTAAAGGGAGTAGCGCCTCTAGAGTGGTTATTGGATGCAGATGCGCCACCTATGGGCAGTCGTTGACGGATCTGGGCAAAGTTATCCATCATCGGGTTCCTTTTTTTTTGGAGGGCCTCCTCGAGCAATATTTTGATAGGATCTCCTGCTCCCTCATCTTTCTTTTCGTCCCCCATGGGCGGCCGTTGGGGTTTGCGAGGCTGATTTTGCAAAAGTTTAATCAGATCGAGACCCAACTCCTTATACCCCGACCTCGTTGGGGACATGCATAGAAGGATCGAGAAAAAGAAGACCACTCTGATACCATTGATCCATATTTATGCAGGAACACAATAGAATACACATTTAACCAAAAATACAAATATGCAGCGGAAATAACACTTCATTTCATTAATATCAAAGAACTGAAATTTGCTTACAGACAAAATAGAAATAAACTAGCTAGGGCACTGGTAGCTTATGTCTAAGAAGAGATGTGGCAGCTACAGGCCTCTAAAATGAGTTACAATGAGGCTCGAGGGCCTATTTATTATTTAGAAACAATGGAAAACCCTAACCTTAGGAGATGAAGCGCCAAAACTATGGACCCTGTTTGGGTAAATTGGTGTTTCAACTTCCTGAGGACGTAACTTTGGCATACGATCTCCGTTTGACGTGCTCAATAGCTCATTAGAAAGATCTATCCAAGGAGTGAAACTTTTGGTGCAAGAAAAATAAGCTCGGTCGCCCTCGGTTTTCCCAAAAAACGTCGTTTAGGGCCTCAAAATGACTCTAGAAGTTCAGGACCCAAAAAACTGTCAAAAATAGTAAATTGTGCCGAAACTAAAAAACTGAAAGAGACAATGGTGGGGCACCAAGCGGAATAGGTGGGTGGCCACCAATATCCACCTGGATCACTTTTGGACTTACCAATGCACCTTCTACATTTCAAGGGTTGATGAGTTCCATTTTCAAACCCTTTCTTAGAAAATTTGTGCTAGTATTTTTTGATGATATACTAATATACAACAGGTCTTAAAAGGATCATGTTCAACATGTTGAAAGGGTGATCAAACTATTGCAGGAGAAACAGTTATATGCAAAAACATCCAAATTTTTCTTTGGAGTACAAGAGGTGGAATATCTGGGTCATATCGTATCTCACGAGGGTGTTAAGGTAGACCCTAACAAAATTAAAGCCGTTAAGGAATGGAAATTCCCCACAACCATAATGCAGTTGCGAGGATTTCTCAGGTTAACAGGGTATTATCGCAAGTTTGTTAAGAATTATGGGAGAATAGCAGCACCTCTAACAACATTATTGAAGAAAGATGCATTTTTATGGACTCCTGAAGCAACTAAGGCCTTTGAACATCTTAAAGAGGCAATGTGCCTAACACCGGTCTTAGCTACAACAGACTTCACAAAAACCTTTATTGTGGAATGTGATGCCTCAGAAAATGGAATCGGTGTTGTTTTAATGAAAGAAGGAAGACCCATTTCTTTTGAAAGTCGTCCAATCAAAGGAAAGTATTTATAGAAAGCTATTTATGAGAAGGAGATGTTAGCAATACTACATGCACTAAAGAAATGGCGACCTTACCTAATGGGAAGACACTTCAAGGTAAAACTGATCATGATAGTATTAAACACTTTTTGGAAAAAAGACTATCTTTAGAAGAGCAGCAAAAATGGGTCACAAAGATGTTGGGTTATGACTTTGAAATAATCTACAAAAAATGGAAGCTAAATGTTGTTGTAGATGCACTCTCAAGAAAGAATAAAGAGGTGGAAGCACTGCTTTGTGACCTTTCTATTATCCAACTAGATTGGATAACTGAAGCAAGGGAGGAATGGAAGAATGACGAAGAAGTGTGGACACTCATTCAAAAATTGTAGTAAGATCTTAGTATATCTGATATATTTAGTTGGAAAAATGATTCCTTATGGTACAATGTTAAGTCCCTATATTAATAGTGTAGTCCCTTATTATGTTAGTGTATCCCCCCTTATTGTTATTGTTGTACACCTGTAACCCCCATATTGTTATTATTGTGCCCTTACATTATTATTGTTAGGTCGACTACAGTTACATTGTGGCCCCATGGATCCCCTATATATAGAAAGGAGGTTTTGTCATTTGTATCATCCAAGAATTGTTCATTCATGTAATGTATTGGAGATTGTCCGCTGGAAGTGGCTTATTTATAAGGCGTTGATATCTCTTTTCTTCTATTTTTGGAGCTGGTTTCACAAGATTTGGTATCAGAGCTTTGGATTCTAGGGTTTCGCTGCACCAAACAAGTGATCGTGGCATTTTCGCTATAAATTTTTTTCTACGAAGGTTCAGAAGCTGAAATTTTTAGAGTGTGAAGAAGAAATCCTGAGGAAGATCGTCACAAAATTTTAGAGCTTGGTTCACAATATTTTTGGAGATATGATTTGTGGAAGTTAGGGCTTTTTGCAGGCTCCTGAATTTAACCTAAACAGGTCATTGCAGAATTTTAGCTATAACTTTTTTTTTACGAAGATTCAGAAGCTGAAATTTTTAGAGAGAGAAGCTGAAATCCTGAGGAACATCTTCAAAAAATTTCAGAGCTTGGTTCACAAAATTTTCAGAGATGTGATCTGTGGAAGTTAGGTCTTTTTCAAGCTCCCGAATTTCATCTCAAAGAGGTGATCGTGGGAAAAGCTTCATAACTCTCTCTCTGAGCATCAGATTAAAATTCTATAAAAAGTGACTGGAAGTACACGGACTGTAGTTTCTTGTCTATAAATTTCAGAGCCAAAGGAGAAAACAATGACACGTGGAAAATCATACAAGTTCGCTCTACTGAACCAGTCCCTAATTAGGTCATTGTGGGAGATTGGACATAACTTTGCCTTTAAGAATCCAAATCAGGTCAGACCTGTGGCATTCGAAAGAGAATTCAGAGGGCTACCTTAGTGCCAAATTTTAGATATTGAAGATCCGAAATAATATAGATAATTTAGTTTCAATATTGAGCCCCTCAAAAGCAAGAAAATGGTGTGTATTTGGTTTTTAAATTTGCATAACTTTTGTTTGAAAAAGCAGTTTGAAGTGATTCCAAGGGCATATTTTAGAATTTTTATCAGTATTGGGTTATATAATGCCTCCAAAAAATAATTCCATTCCCATTAAGCCCTCAAAAAGCTATACTATTATGCATGAAGAAGAAGAATTGCAGTATGAGATATCAAAATTACGATACCAAGTGCAACAAATTTCGATCTTACAAAGAGCAACCGAAGATGACATAGATGGTTTAAAAGTAGAAATGGAAGCTAAGTTGGATGGTTTGAAGGATCAAATAGTAGCTAATATGGATGATAAATTAGTGGAAGATCACATCGAGCATCAACACCAAGTTCTCCAAATCTCAAAGGATAACCTAACTTTGGTGCAAAATCTAATGAAACAACAGGAAGATCAACATCACATCGAAAGAAGTTCTAAAGCAGTCACAGAAACAAGAACTAGACAAGTACGATTAATTTCAGAGTATCTCAACAAGTGGAAGAACTTTCCTGTAGAAGATTCCACATGGGAGGATGAGAATTTTATACATAAGCATCAAGAAATAATCAAGCGTTGAGGACAACACTTTTTAAAGGAGAGGGGCATGTTAAGTCCCTATATTAATAGTGTAGTCCCTTATTATGTTAGTGTATCCCCCCTTATTGTTATTGTTGTACCCCTGTAACCCCCATATTGTTATTATTTTTCCCTTACATTATTATTGTTAGGTCAGTTAGGTTTACATTGCAGCCCCAATAGGATTACATTGTGGCCGCATGGACTTCTATATATAGAAAGGAGCTTTTTTCATTTGTATTATCCAAGAATTGTTCATTCATGTAATGTATTAGAGGTTTCTCCCTCGAAGTGGTTTATTTCTAAGGCATTGATATCTCTTTTCTTCTATTTTTGGAGCTAGTTTCACAACATACAAAGATTGCTTATATCTTTGTAAGAATTCCCAACTAAAACAAAAGATTCTTTTGGAATTGCACAATTCTCCTTTAGGAGGACACTCGAGATTTTTAAAAACTTACCACAGAGTGAAGAAAGAATTTTTTGGGATGGCCTTAAATCTAATATTCAAAAGTTTGTCGTGAAATCTTTGGTTTTCCAGCAAAATAAAGTTGAGACAATTAAGACCCCGAGTCTTCTACAACATTTATCCATTCCAAGTCAATGTTGGGAGGAGATTTCAATGGATTTTATCATAGGTTTACCTAAGTCTGAAGCAAAGAGTGTCATCATGGTGGTAGTTGATAGAATTACCAAGTATGCACACATTTGTGCATTATCTCATCCATTTAAAGAAAGTGTAGTGGCTACTACATTTATGGACACAATTCAAAAGCTACATGGAAACCCAAAGATTATTGTCAGTGACAGAGATCCCATTTTTACTAGAAATTTTTGGACGGAGTTATTTTCTTGTTTGGGTACTCAATTAGCTCATAGCTCATCTTATCATCCTCAATTCGATGGTCAAACTGAGATAGTGAATAAATGTTTGGAAGGATATCTTCATTGTTTTGTATCTAATAAAGAAACACAATGAGTTAAGTGGTTACCTCTCGCTAAATGGTCATATAACACTTCCTTCCATATTGCAGCAAAAATGACCCCATTTATGGCACTTTATGGATATCATCCACCATCCATCACATCATCTTTAAGAGAAAATTCTAAGGTTAAATCAGTGGAAGATCACATAGAGCATCAATAAGAAGTTCTCTAACTCTTAAAGGATAACCTAAATTTGGCACAAAATCGAATGAAACAACAGGCAGATCAACATCGCAGCGAGAGAACTTTTGATGTAGGAGACTGGGTATTTTTACAGCTACAACCATACAAACAAATGTCCCTCAAGCAAGCTAAGAAGGATAATAAATTATCTCCAAAGTACTATGGTCCTTACAAGGTGTTGCAAAATATTGGTACTATGGCATACAAATTGGAGCTTCCCGCTTCTTCGCGAGTGCATCCAATTTTCCATGTTTCATGCTTAAAGAAGGTTATAGGTGAAAATCTTACAGTTCAAACAATATTGCTAGAACTTGATGAGGAAGGAAAAATCATATTGGAACTTGAAGCGATCATGGAAGCAAGAACTCGATAGTTACAAAATCGATCAATTTCAGAGTATGTCATCAAGTGGAAGAACTTACCCACTGAAGATTCTACATGAGAGGATGAGAATTTTATACAAAAGCACCCAGAGATACTCAAGCATTGAGGACAACACTTTTTTGAAAGAGAGGGGCATGTTAGGTCCCTATATTACTAGTTTAGTCCCTTATTGTTATTAGTGTAGCCCCCTTACTGTTATTGTTGTACCCCTGTAACCCCAATATTGTTATTGTTGTCCCTTACATTATTATTTTTAGGTCGGCTAGGATTATATTGTGGCCCCATGGACTCCCATATATAGAAGGAGGTTTTGGTCATTTGTATCATTGAAGAATTATTCATTTATGTAATGTATTGGAGGTTGCCCCCTCGAAGTGGCTGATTTCTAGGGCATTGATCTCTCTTTTATTTTATTTTTGGAGCTGGTTTCACAACAGGGTCAACGCAGATTAACAGTAGAGGGTGTTTTAGTATCTAGACATAGCCAGACTGACTCATCTGTCAGGATTTGGGTGATGTCCTTCAGTTGCTTAACTCTCAACAATTGAGTTGCAATGCAGTAGTTAGCAGTGGCTACGCTATGGCCAGCATGATGCAACATTTGAGAGGGAGCTGAAGTACAAATGAGGCAGTGACTATGGCAGAGTCATGGGCAGCAGTATAGAAGGCAGTAGCGCAGTGGATGAGGGGCAGCAACCGAGCATCAGCAACACAGAGGATCGATGTCGTGGATCAGGTGATGCTTCAGGTTGAAGTGTTGTTATAGCACATTCCTCGCTAAGAGGGAGTCTTGATTTTTGGGTAGCATTGAATGTACTCTTGCTCTGAAACTTTGTGGACAGGCCAGAATGCATGAGATCTCCAAGACCCATAAATAATTTGGAGAAATTCAACTCGAAGCTTAAGTTATTCAAATAATTAATTATTTTAATGGAGACCTTAAGTCTAACTTAGGGAAATTAAATAATTAAAGTGAATTAATTTAACATGTGGGTGAGAATGTTCTAAGTAACGAGGATCAAGTCTTTTCTAATCTGAGTAGTAGATTAGAGATTAGATCACGACCATTGAATGTTCAATAGGAAAAGTATAAAGGAAGGCTTGGGGTTAGTTGGAGGATACACACATAGTGGCAGCACGTGAGCTAAGTCGAAATTTGCGAGCGTAGTTTGCTGAGAACTTTCGAGTGAGCTTGCAGTGCAGCGACAGGCAGTTCAGTAGTGGGATTTCTTATCCAAGGCCAGGAATACAATAGCAGAGAGGCATATCAACACCAGAGGAGCAACGCAGGGCCAAGAGGGGTGACGCAGGCCCAGCCAGGCTCACGCAGAGCAACCGCAAAGGCTCACGCAAGCCCAGAGGGGTGACACTGGCCTAGAGGAATGGACGTAGAGTTGGAAGGAGAAGCATTGGGGTTTCATTGGGTCAAATTGGGCTCATATTTAGTAGATCGAAAAGGGTTTCACAGCCACACTGAAGGGTGACGTTGTCTCAGCGCAGAGCTTGTTGGGGACTACGTAGGCACTTGTGGGGTTCTTCATTCTCATGTTAAATCAACCATAATATCTGTCTCCAGAGATAGCAGTACTTTTGTCGAGATTTTCTTTAATGGGTAAACCACTACTGGTACCCTAGTTTGTATTTAGAAATCTGCATAGTAATAAAACCCTCAAGAAATGTTGCATCGGTTTTTCTGAGGACATTTGTTCGAAAAATCTTGTGTCAACTTTTGTCAAATGTGATTATTTCTTCAGTACTTGATCTATATATTTATGTAGGAAGCAGTGTCTTTACTTCGATGTTTTTCTTGTATAATTCAGAAAAATAGGTTAAGTTAATAAAACAAGTAGGAGAAGTAAAACAGATTACTGTTGTAGGATTATTTTTTAGTAAATTCAGAAATTTTCACAAGAGATAATCTGATGAGATGCTGATAATGTCAAATATATATCGTCAGAGATGTTGACGAGATAATGTCAGAGATACCTCCCTAGTTAAGAGGGAGTGTTGAATTTTTGTAACTATGTTCGGTCTTCATAATGTAAATTTAGCCCTTGATGTATTTATATTTATTATTGTAAATAATATTTGAAATGGTATAGTCAAAAGAAATATGTATTTTGAGTCAAGTCCTATTTATAATTTTAAGAAAAGAAAATTTGAATTTTTTTATTTGAATTTTTTGGCTCCAAGTTTGTCAAGTCAGCATAGGTAGAGACACACCCATTCGACCTATCCAATCACTATATAAAGACAGTTCGACCTCCTCGTCAAGGCACCAATTCAAATCTCTCTCATCAAGTATCTTCTGGGTAAGAAACTGAAGGATGCTCTCTCTCTCTCTCTCTCTCTCTCTCTCTCTCTCAGCTGAGCCAAAATTCTAGGAAGTTGCAGGGGCCAAAATTTCGAGGTTTATGGGAAGAACAAGGAGACCAAAATTTGGCCTAGGAAAGATCAAAGTTAGAGTGCTATATTATATTAGCTTGACTTGGAGGGAGAAGAACAGGTTTGACCATAGAATTGTTAAGGTTAGTTTGAACTAGTTGTTGATTAGTGGTCTAAGTGTATCTCTTGTTGAACATAATAATTTCTTAATTGAAAAGGGTTGTTGGGTTTCTCCCCTTAGTGGGTTTTCCTAGTGTAAATATTGTGCTCTCTTTGTGCATTGTGATCTCTATTGTTATACTTCTTTTGTATGGTTGAATTTCTGAAGTGTAATTGCTTAATGATATATTGGAAAAATTAAAGGAAGATCAACATCATTAGAAGTAATTATTAGATTTTAGAAATCTTGTGTTTGTATCTATTTCACTTGAAAAATCAATAGAAACAAATGCATTGATAAAAGAAAATTCATATTTTCTTTGTTTTCTAGTGAAATTTCATGTTGTTTGTAGAACTTTTGTATTCTGACCCAATAAAAATAAAATAAAAAAACTAGAAGAGTCGATGTTACCTGTGCAAGCAATTGTATTGAATCAGTTGCATTCATGAGTGGATTTGAGCATGATACAATCTTTGTGTGTCGTTGGAGGCAATAGAGTCCATCCATAGTAAATTTATACAATTTTTGTTGTAGTCCAGTTAAATCAAAGGTTACAGTTAGGTTCAATTTTCATTTGGAACCCCTATTGCAAGACATGAAATTGTAAGGCGTTGCTACTGTAACACGTTTCCATATTTATTGTGTATCATTGGATTATTTCAATGAAAAATGTAGACATGTTGAAATAGTTCATTCATAGTCAAACCACATAACCAATCTCAGTCATTTATTTTGAAGGATTAACAATGGTTGCAACATACTCTGGCAAGTGAAATTAAATGTTTTAAGATAGATTGATTTGATTCCAATAAAAATCCTAACAAAGTGACTTTATGTGTCATTCATAGCACCCAAAATGTAAAAGCTTGGTCATATGAACTAGAGGATTGAGAGAAGTGTGAGGATTCAAGATTTTTTTTATAAAACATATACTAACCACTTATTTTTTCTAAGATATCATGAATTTCTATAAACTTAGTGGGATATCACCGAAAATTGGAGTGATCCGTCAATTTATAACCAAATTTTAGTTTTGCTAATATATGTGGAGGAGAATATATATTTTTCTTGCACCATTTGTGGTATCAAAGCAAGAACAAGACATTGTGTTAATATATAGAAGTGATCATCTGTGTCAAGTAATGGCCTATAGATAATTTATGTTAAATGAATCTCGATAACCTATCAATTATTGCAAATCAAAGTATAAGGTCCTTGAAGCAACAACTCTCATGCCCTAATGCCATGCAGAGTCCTTTGAAGGCCTCCTTGATTGGGCAAACTCTTTCCAAACCATAAATTCTCCTTGACTCCATCTCTCCCAAAGGACAAGGCACTAATCCTCCATAGGTGATCACTTTAAAACTTATTCTTTTCACCTCCCTCTTTTGCTAATCCTAGCCTACATAGGTCAACTAGGGAATCAATTATCTCACAATCTAGCCATCCAAGGACTTCGATTTTTGGTCCACAATTGTGTCGGGGTTTTCTCTAGAGGCCCTCCAAATTTGAAGCAAATTCGACGGTGTGGTCCCCAGATATAAAAAGCCCTGGCCCGAAGATTGATTCTTGTCCTTGGTATCACATTGCCTAGTAACCTCATCAAGATCATAGTGTTAAATTATAAAGAGAATACTCTTTCTTTGATCCCCTTTCCTTCCCTAATTAGATCAAGTATATCCTTAGTTGATCAATTCCATATCCTTGACCTAATTTCGAGTCCACTTGGCCTTTTGTGGTCCTACAACTTGTTGACTCCAATTCCACAAGGATCATTCAAAAGCCAAGTACCCATAAAGCCTTCTAAGGCTAGGGATTTCCTTGATAAGGCATATTTTCAAACCCTAACCTCGAAAGCTCTAGTAGCCCTTCCTAGGGAGCCCATTACACTGCTTCCAAAGCAAGAAAGCCATCACTCATCATCTCTCCATTGATCCATTCATCTTGTGATTCCTCATATAACAGGTCTCCTCCCATCGATGAAAGTCTATAAAGAGTAGGGCGATTTAGCTGAGGTGACAGTGGGCTATCGCTCCATTGTTTCCCTTGATTTGGTATTTTCCCTATAGGATCCCCTCCTAGGACCCCTGCTAGTTTGAGCGGTAACAGGTTTTACATGTATGACAATGACTCTTTTGACTTCATAATTCTATGACAAACCTAGACGCACTCAATGGGTGCTTGACCTACAAATAAATTTTCCTTGGGCATGAAACCCATGCATCAAGAATGAAAATAATATTTTTTTACTATTTTCATCAAATATATAAAATCATGATTACAATAGACATCATGAAGACCGAACCTAGTTACACATTTCAACAATGTACACCACGCAGTGACAATAGGTAGGATACCCAAATTTCCATAAATGACAAGCATCACACATCCTATTGTCTAGAGTTCCCTCAACCCCAGGAGCTCGTTGCCTCAATTCCTCTCCTTGGGAGCTCAAACAGGGGGGGGGAGAGCATATCTCATTGTCCTCGATCATCTGTGACCCTTTACTAAGAGGGCCACATCCACCAATCCAAGCTACTCTCTGAAGACCAAGAACTTCCCTTTCGACAAAGGCTTGGTGATAATGTCAACAACTTTCTCATCCACAACAAATCAATGTTAGAGCCTCATTGCTCCCTCTGCATCATATCCCGGATATAGTGACATCTAATCGTAAAAATGCTTGGACTGGTCATATAACACATAATTCTTTGAAAGTCACATCCCACTCATATTATCACAATATATCATAGTCATGTCCAACACATGCTCAAATAGCTCTCCAAAGAGCTTTCTCAATCACACTGCCTCGTAGCTAGCCATGCATACTTAAATCAATAGAATTTTATTTCAGCTCATCCAAGAAATTATGGAAAACCCTCAAGCTACAGTAGCACCCAGATGTGCTTCTCCTGTCAACAACATTTTCAGACGCAGTCAACATCGATGTTTTCATCAAGTTTCTGGCAATGTGTCTCAATCCATGATTAATATTTTTATGTAGATATCTCAACACATATTTAACAGCAACCTAATATACATGTCTAGGCTTTATTTGGCTTAGAGTGCATGATGCAAAGCAAGGATACATCTGAATGTCTGCTCATCATGGGATCCATAAAATCCGAATCTAAAGGGGAGTATCTTTCAACTACTTCATTGTAATTCATCATGTCAAACCTCTGATAAAATACTTCTCTTAACATGGAGGTCCTCATCATCTCTTGATCATATGGACTCAGGGGTCAGTTCCCTCTGGGGACTGAACACGAAGATTATTTGATCCTATAATAAATAAATTTTTGGCATGTATAAAACCAAAATATCAAAGACATACCCTCAGGGTGGGAGTCTGCATCAGTTGTTTGACAATCCAAGCAGATTAGGTCTAAAGGACTAACTTGAGTCCATATGGGAATCTCTTCAATCTATAATCATGAGTCTCATCTCATGTGCCTCAAAGCCTTGAGGTAGCCTTAAGTGTGTTACATCATTAAATATCACAGAGGAAGCCATATTTATGAAAATTTCAAATCTAAAAATCTGAAATACTACTGCAGCGATAGATTTATTTCGCCTACTTATTTATGATAAGTTATTTACGAATTTCTTTTAGTAAATTCTGAAATAAATACAACTGCGATAATCACTTAACCATAAGCAGAGAATAGAACATAACACATATAATGCAATAGAAACAATCACATGTACACAATTATTTTTGGACAATTTTCCCCGGAAAAATCCAATGCAGGAAAACTAGTGCAACAGATGAGGGTTTGTATTATTCTTCAGCAATGAAAATATTTTACAATAAGAAGACGAGCAGATTTCTTAATAATACACCTGAGATAAATTCTCTGAATCCTCTTAGAAATTTTTTGACACCCATAAGACACTCTAGCTTCCTCAGCGTCACTCTGCGTGATCTTCTGTGCAATCCCTATGCTGGAATGCATCACTCTACGTGGGCACTCAGTGTTGTTGCTCAGCGCTGTCCTCTATGGCCCTCTACATCCTCCTCTTGCCTTTCTTTGTCACTGTTGACTTCCCCTTCTTTCTTCTGCCTCTGCAACTCTGCCCTGCAACTCTCCCTTTGAAATCGAATTATGTTCCTTCATAATCGATTTCCTTCGGGTACTAAGTGTGTGCCCGACTTGCTTTCCAAATGACCCTCAAGCCTTCTCTTATAATCTTCTCGTTGATGAATCAATGACCCAGATTATATCTCTAATAAATGGCTAAGATTAAAACATGACTTGATCTTCATTCTCTAGAATATTCTCACTCTGTTTTATTAATAATTTTTAATTATTTAATTTCCCTAAGTTTATTCAGTAATCATCTTTGTTTAGTCGGCCTACCTTATGAACTTCACGAAGAGAATGCGCTCGAAACTCGTCTCTGCAGAAACCCTAGTCTGTCGGCGCCTCTGATCTGACGATTCGGACGGCTCCCAAGCACCTTGCAAGGCCTGAACACTGTTCATGGCTTCCAGATCGGGGGGGGAAGGGCAACCCCCCCCTATTACCAAAGACGGCACCCACGCAAGCTCCGTGCAAAGTAATGAATCTGCCGGCAAAAGCCCGGAAACGACGACTCAAAAGGATACGACTACGAATACTCAGCCAGAGGCAGAGGCGCCCAAATCCTCCACCTGCAAACCCATAGCAACGGAAAGACCGAAAATCGAACTGCCCAGCCATCGGATCAATGCCCGAATCCAATACATGAAAGACCATGCTCTCATTGGCAAGTTCATCAGCTTCTGGCCAACTGAAAAGGCCCTATACGGCTGGGTTGCCTCCAAATGGAAACCCAAAGGGCAAGTTACGCTCCAGTTAGGCGCAAAGGGGTTCTTTACAGCGATTTTCAACTGCCTGGAAGATCGCAACAGAGTAATGGATGGAGGACCTTACTTCTTCAACTCAGCAGGGTTATATCTCCGCAACTGGGTGGAAAGATTCAACCCAGACAAAGAAAATTTTAATTGGGCACCGGTCTGGATACGCCTATACTCGCTACCAATAGAGTACTGGGACGAGGAATCTCTTCAAGCAATAGGCCAAGGTCTGGGGGAATTCATCAAAATAGCAGAAGAAACAAAGCTTCATCGGTACACCTCATATGCACGCATCTGTGTCCAAATGCATCTGGACAAGCCCCTACCAGATGCGGTCAGCATATACCATGATGATTTTGAGTGGATCCAGCCGCTAGACTATGAGCATGTCCCTTTCAGATGTCGAAGATGCCATGCACTAGGGCATCTCTTCAGAGATTGCCCCCTCACCACACAAGCTCAGGCAAAGAAACGGAGGCAACTCAGGAGGCAGACGGCTTCACCAAGGTCACGCAAAGAAGAAGACATGGCAAAAAACCTCCAGTGCCAGGTAAGAAACCCTCTCCCTCCAATGATACTCCTTCCACCAGTAATAGTTTCGCTGCTCTTGCCAACCCTGATGTAACCCCTGAGATTGATCCTAGTCAGAATGCTGCCCCTACTCAGCCCTCGAATCAACCTAAGCATGTGACTAAGCCCAACACGATGCAATCTCCAGAACAAAAAACTCCTTCCGAAACCCACCCTGACAAACTCTCTGCTGAGATCAAACTTCTACCCTGGCATCCAGCCACAATGGAAGTAGACAACCCTCATACCCAGCCAACCCCTTCTAATCAAGCCTTGATTAGCGGAAGTCAAGAGACTTACATGGAAGAGGAATCCGAAGGCCTGGATCTGGGTGAACAGGACATATCCGAGCTAGAGGAAGCCTGCTTAAATCAGAATTTCGACACCATCAATCCACACCATATTGACAAATTAGAAAAAGTCTTCTCAAGTGCCCATCAGCAAAAGAAGCTCGGCATCCAACCCGGCAGCCACTGGGACAGGCTCAAAATCACAAAAGATTCAAGGAAAAGAGGGCGAAAGCCAGATTGGCAACGCACCATTACCATAGGGCAAATATTGGTCGATTCCAGCCGATATCCTAAGCTTACAAGGTTCTTTAAACCTCTGACAAACAGTTCTCAATGAAGCTGATCTCATGGAACATTAGAGGGCTCAACAGCCCTGGAAAGCACAAAATTCTTAAAAACATGATTCAGAAAGAAAGACCAAATATACTCTTTCTTCAAGAAACTAAATGCAGCAGTGAAACTCTAGAAACATTCCTGACAAAGGTTTGGCCTAGTTGTAACTCAATAGCAGTGGATGCTTCAGGGGCCTCAGGAGGGCTTGCAATTATTTGGGACACTCAATCTATAGATCTGTCTAACTACCATGCCGCTCATCACATTATACAGGCAACTTTCCATCCTATTGGAACCAACATTCACGGGCATTTATCCAATGTCTACTTTCCACAGGATTCAGCTCAGAAACGAGCTTTGCTTAACACCATAACAGATCTAAATGCAAACAGGACTTTTCCTCTCTGGATTGTGGCAGGGGACTTCAACATGATTACCAGAATGGGAGAAAGAAGAGGGGGAAGACTCCGAGCAGACCAGGACAGCGCCCACTTCAGAGATTTCATCGCCAACAGCTGGCTCATAGATATTCCTTTCTCAAATGGCACATTCACTTGGAGCAATAAGAGAACTGGAAATCAGCAGATTGCTTCAAAACTTGATCGTTTCCTCATCTCTGACAATGCAATCCACTTAGGAGGGGATCTTATGGCTTCAATCTTACCGCAGATTGGCTCAGACCACTGGCCCATCATGCTACATTGGCAGAATGTTGGTCTTCAATACAAAAAGCCCTTCAAGTTTGAAGCATTTTGGCTCACTCATGCCTCTTTCAAAGACATGGTCACTCGAGCATGGCACAGTTACACTCCTCCCCCTGGCTCGAAGATGTACCAATTTCAACAAAAACTCAAGCACCTCAAAACGATCATCAAGAACTGGAATATCTCTGTTTTCGGAAACATCCTTCAAGATCTCAGAACACTTGAGAACAAAATGGAAGCAACTCAGCAAAAAATCATTAATGAAGGAAGAACTGACGAGCTGGCTACTCAGGAACAAGACCTACACAAGCAGCTAGGGGAGAGACGCAAACAAGAAGAACTCCTATGGCGGCAGAAATCTAGGATTACCTGGCTAAAGGAGGGGGAGAGGAACACGAAGTTCTTCCATAGATCAACCATTCAGAGAAGAATGCAAAACCGCATTCCTCAAATAAACAATCCACAGGGGGCAAAGGTGGAACAGCAAGAGGAAATCGAACAAGTCCTCCTGGATCATTTTCAGAGCATACAGCAGGAGGACCACTCAGTAGATCGACAGCCGGCCATAGACCACATCTCTCAGCTTATTCCTAAACTAATTACTGAGGAGCACAACAAGATGCTACTTCGCCCGGTCACTCTTTCAGAAGTTGAATTGGCAGCCACTCAAATGAAAGAAGGGAAGGCACCTGGGCCAGACGGCTACACCTCTAATTTTTTCCACAGTTTCTGGGAACTCATTAAAGAAGAAGTATGGCAGCTAGTTGAAGAGTCCAGAGCTGCTCATTGGCTCCTCCCTTCCTTAAATGTAACCTTCATAGCACTGGTTCCGAAAGAAAAGCAGCCTAGCACTCCAGAGAAGTTCAGGCCTATAGCCCTCTGCAATGTAATCTACAAAATCATCTCCAAGGTCATTGCAAACCGCCTCAAGCCTCTGCTTCCTCTCCTCATATCGCCAGAACAAACTGGTTATGTAGAAGGACGGCAAATAATGGACGGCATCATCCTCACGCATGAAGTCATTCACTCTCTCAAAACTACCAAGAAGCCAGGTATGCTCCTCAAAATCGATTTATCCAAAGCTTTTGATAAGATAAGCTGGCAATACATTCAAAGCATCCTTTTAGCTTTCGGTTTTGACAGAATGTGGATAAGATGGATTCTATCTCTCATCTCCACACCTTTGCACTCCATTTTGATCAATGGTATCCCCTCCAAGCCTTTCAAGCCTTCAAGAGGAATTAGACAAGGCGACCCTCTTTCGCCCTTCATCTTTGTACTCATGTCCGAAGGTCTCAGCAAACTCATCCAAAATGTCGTCCTCTCTAATCAGTTGCGTGGTCTCAATCTTCATGGCTCTCTCACCACCCATCAACAATTTGTTGACGACAATATGCTCTTCGGGTTCCCTTCAGTCCAAGAAGCAAGATCCTTCAAAAATATTCTTAACCTCTTCTCCACAGCCTCTGGCATGACTGTCAATGTTTCCAAGTCCCAGCTCTTCTTTTTCAACACCCCTGCAGTCATCCAGGCCAGCATTACCAGAATTCTTAGCTTCTCTCCAGCCCATCTCCCCTCCAAATATCTAGGGGCTCCTCTTATTGCCACTGCTATCAAGCACTCTACTTGGAATCTTCTGCTGGAAAAACTGGAAACGCGACTCTCCACATGGACTTATAGAGCTCTTAATCTCCCCAGCAGACTTATCCTCATAAAAGCGGTCCTGCAATCCATGCCTCTTTATTTGTTCTCTGTGTTAGCAGCTCCTAAATGGGTGATCAACCAAATCAGAAATCTTCAACGCCGATTCCTATGGGGTTCCTCAGAACAAAAACGCAAATGGGCTCTTGTCCATTGGAGCACGGTATGCTCTCCCAAAGCAGCCGGCGGTCTGGGGCTTCGAAACCCCATACATAGCAATGAAGTTATGGGGGCAAGACTTTGGTGGAATTGGCTCTCAAACCCTCAGAAACCTTGGGCCAGAATATGGACTGCTAAATATGCCAATAACAGGCCGCCGGAAGACCTGATCAGACTCCAACCTGGAGCAGCTGGATCACTCATTTGGAACGCCGCCAAACAGCACTTCTCCCTCATACAGCAGCACAGCTTCTGGGAAATAAGAAATGGGCACACAGCCATATTTTGGACCGACTCTTGGCAGCAACATCCTCAACTCACTGACACTCTCAGTCTCTCCAACTATGATCAGCCCATTCCTATGGAAGAAATCAAAGTCAACCAAAGTTGGATCCCAACTGTCTCAAGCGATTATAGACAATGGAAGCACCCGACCTCTATCCTGCCCAATGCTCCCAATAATATACAAGCAGATCTTCAGCAGGAATTGCAACGAAGGAAAATAAGATACTCAGAGGAACCGGATATACTCCGCTGGGGTTACTCTCCCAAAGGCTTGTTCACAACAAAAGAAGCCTTCTCCATCATGCACCCGATCCAGCTTCCAAAAGACAGGCTTTGGCAATTTGTCTGGGCTCCAGGCACTTGGCCTAAAATCTCTACCTTTCTTTGGCTTCTCAGTCACAGAAGAATCTTAACTTGGGACAACTTGCTCAAGCGCGGCTTCAGTGGCCCTTCCCAATGCCCAAATTGCAAGCAAGAGGAAGAAACTTCACAGCACCTCATGCTAACTTGCCACTATGCCCACAAACTATGGGAAAAAATTTGTTTCAGAAGTCAACGCAATAAGCCAAAAGGAGATCTTGTCAACATCATGCGCAATTGGCCTAAGAGACCATACAACAGTCCCTTACTTAACTACCTCTGGCAACTAATCCCGGGACTCCTTTTCTGGACTCTCTGGAAGGAGCGCAACATAAGGATATTCAAACACCAAATAGCTCCTTTGGAAATCAGCTGGGACACCTTCAGCAAAAATCTTCAAGAGACCCTCGCTCTCCAAACATGGCAGGAAGAAGATCTCCCAAAGCAACCAAAGGAAGCAGCTATTTGGAAAAATTGGCAACTGCAGATAAATACAAGGCCTAGCCCCTCTAAGCAGAGGACTCCTGACACCTCTATCCACTGGACGCCTCCACCTCCGGGCATATACAAATTAAACTTCGATGGAGCTTCTAAGGGGAATCCAGGCCAGGCAGGTTTTGGAGGCATCTTCAGAAACTCGCAAGGAAGCACTATTTCTATCTACTATGGTTCAATAGGATGGGACACTAACAACTCGGCGGAACTGGAAGGTCTCTGGCAGGGATTAATCCTTTCTCACCTTTACAATCTATCTCCCATCATAGTAGAAGGAGACTCTAAGATCCTCATAAACATAGCAACTCAACTTCTTCAAGGCACCAGAACCCATAAAGTTGTGAACAGTTGGAGAATGGCCTCTCGCCTCGACCAACTCAGCAGATGGGTGGGCAACAATCAAGCTATTTCCTTCGTTCACACCAGAAGAGAAGGCAACAAAGTTGCGGACCTCCTAGCCAATCTAGGAGTCGAAAGCACAGATACTCTCAATCATGGCCCTATCCATATCATCAATGACAGGGTTACTCTCCAGAATTGCATCAGCTTGGTGCAAAATGATCAAAACTCTCCGGATGCGGATGAACATTAGGAAAATGGAGATCATTGGCTCCGGCCAATTCCCAAAGCTTTCGGCGCGTGGTAGCCACATGGGCCTCCACGGCGCCATAACCTCTGCATTAACTATGTCTGCAGGCTGCATTAACTCTCTCCACCGCCGGCATTACATGCCTTCAGTTCTGCCTGGCTCGAGCATTATGCCTCTCATTCTCTGGTTCGACGAGACCACCGACTCTCGACGCGCATGTATGGTGACCCTGCTCGGTGCTCTGAGCGTTTGTATGGTGCCGTTGAATAGCGCATGCCCGCCCCACTGCGCGGAGCCGAACGCTCGCACAAACACGGGCAGGCGATGCTCAATTTATAGCTGCATAGAATTTGATTCGGGCGCTCATTTCTCCCACAGTGATTTATGTTCGGGTGTCTCCAGTGCTCCTCAGCAACCTTTCCGCGCTCCTCTGCAGCTTGGTCCGGATTCTGTCTCTGTTGTTGACTCTCTCCAGATTTCCCAGCCTTTCGACCCTGTGCCTATACCTCGCGACTTAGCAATGCCTCGACTCAGGCAACGCATGACCGCGAGGCATGGAAGCACCAGAGGCAGTTCGTCTGGCGATCGCCCCTGCTCCAGCAGGCTTTTTTCTGAAGCTCCTCCTGTCTGTGATTATGGCATTCCCCCTGCCTCTCATACGCCTATTGCTCCTCATCGCCCCACCCCCCCTGCTACTCAGTCGGCCAGCAGTCGCCTCATTCGACAAACCACTCAAAGAGCAGAATTGAAGTTTGATAGCGCCTTCAATAGGCCATCTATCACTGCGTATATCACCATCACTTTGCGCGAGGACGCCAACCTCAACCCGCCCACTTGGACTGTTGCTCCTCTGGCTCCTCGCGCACCCCTTCCTGGAGAGCTTCGTCCCTCCCCTGCTCCCTTTCATAGTGCAGCCTTTCCCGACCCGGCAAACTTTGCCAACCCACCCTCAGGTGAAGCTTCTCCCTCTCCTTTGCAGGTCAAAACTGAAGCTGAACAGGCTGCGAAGAATCACAACAAGCAAAGCGAAGCAGACGATCCTGGAGCTGCCTACAGCTGCCCGATAGTGGAGGAACAGCCATCGCCTACCAACTCCATCTGAAAATGCAATGTCTGGACGCAGTAGGCTCGTTCATCCTGTTTTTCCTGTTAGCAATGTTGGCTATTTACAGTACATTACAGTACATTACAGTTTTCTGGTCTATGTCTATGTCAGGGTCAGTTTTCTGGTCTTTGTCTATGTCTATGTCAGTGACAGTTTTTTGCTACTGTGATATAACAAACACTAATACTCCACCGGTTTCCCTGCACAAGGGCGGTGAGAATGTCGCTTTAGAGCTGGTTTCCCTATATGGGCAGCTTCGAACCAGAACTATGTTTGGCTTTCAAGCCCAGTCTCAGGCTAGTACAGCTGAGCTGAGGCAGTTTTGTATCATTATATTTACATAAATAGAATTAGTCAGATTTAGAAAAAAAAAATTCCCTAAGTTTAGACTTGGGGTCCTCATTAAAATAATTAATTATTTTAATAAAACATGAACCGAGTGGAATTTCCACAAACAATTTTTGGGTTCTTTGAAATATTGATGTGCAAGCCTCCTTACAAAATTTGGGACTTTGAACAATTTCTAATCCTACAAAAATCAAAAATCTTCACATACCTCTGGAAATAGGTGCTAGGATCTTATCCTAGTCCTCTCCCTCTAAGAATATATTTTTTTATCATTGTTGAGTTTGATATTGTGGAAGCATCTAACTCTGCTGCATCTTGTCATCTAAGACGGTCATGAAGGACGTCCTAATTTTTAGCATCTCCTTATCTTAGAATATCTGATTGTTACATGATGGTCTGCTCCCTCTAATAGGAAACCTCTTCAATCATAGATATCAACTTGAGAGATGAGATCCTTCCATCAAGATTTGAGCTCGTGTCCATCTTTCAAATGCCACTCTGCTCATGGGATGTCTTTGCATCCTCCCCAGTCTTGATATAGAGAACTTGGTCCTCACATCCATCTGATGTGCCTGTAGACCCCAGAACAAAAGCAAGAGCAAAAATGGAAAATTAAAAAAACATAATGAAGGTGTAGATGATGATGAGGTAGGACTATTTTTCTTCTTTAGATATGAGAGTGGCTCCTTCATTTTCCTACACAAAATGTTAAGTCCCTATATTAATAGTGTAGTCCCTTATTATGTTAGTATAGCCCCCCTTATTGTTATTATTGTACCCCTGTAACCCCCATATTGCTACTATTGTGCCCTTACATTATTATTGTTAGGTCGACTAGGATTACATTGTGGCCCCATGGACTCCTATATATAGAAAGGAGGTTTTGTCATTTGTATCATCCAAGAATTTTTCATTTATGTAATGTATTGGAGGTTGCCCCCTCGAAGTGGCAGATTTCTAAGGCGTTGATCTCTCTTCTCTTGTATTTTTGGAGATGGTTTCACAACATTTGGTATCAGAGCTTTGGATTCTAGGGTTTCGCTGCTCCAAACAAGTCATCGTGGCCTTTTCACTATAATTTTTTTCTACGAAGGTTCAAAATCTGAAATTTTTAGTGTGTGAAGAAAAAATCCTGAGGAACATTGTCGCAAAATTTTAGAGCTTGGTTTGCAATATTTTCGGAGATATGATCTATGGAAGTTAGGGCTTTTTGCAGGCTCCTGAATTTAACCTAAACAGGTCATCGCGGCATTTTCGCTATAAATTTTTTTCTACGAAGATTCAGAAGCTGAAATTTTTATAGAATGAAGCAGAAATCGTGAGGAACATCTTCGCAAAATTTCAGAGCTTGGTTCGCAATATTTTCGGAGATATGATCTGTGGAAGTTAGGTCTGTTTAAGGCTCCCGAATTTCATCTCAAAGAGGTTATCGTGGGAAAATATTCATAACTCCCTCTCTGAGCATTGGATTGGAATGTTATAAAAAGTGGCTGAAAGTACACGGACTGTAGTTTCCTTTCTATAAATTTTAGAGCCAAAGGAGGAAACAGTGACACGTGGCAAGTCGTACAAGTTCGCTCTACTGAACTAGTCCATTATTAGATCATTGTGGGAGATTGGACATAACTTTGCCTTGAAGAATCCAAATTAGGTCAGAACTGTGGCATTTGAAAGAGGATTCAGAGGGCTACCGCAGGGACAAATTTTAGTTATTGAGAATCCAAAATTACATAGATAATTTAGTTTCACTATCAAGCTTCTCAAAAGCAAGAAAAAGGTGTGTATTTGGTTTTTAAAATTCCATAACGTTTGTTTGAAAAAGCAGTTTGAAGTGATTCCAAGGGAATATTTTAGAATTTTTATCAGTATTGGATTCTATAATGCCTCAAAAAAATAATTCAATACCCATTAAGCCCTCAAAAATCTATACTATGACGCATGAAGAGGAAGAATTGCAATATGAGATATCAAAATTACGGTACCAAGTGCAACAAATTTCGATCTTACGAAGAGCAACCGAAGATGACATAGATGGTTTAAAAGAAGAAATGGAGGCTAAGTTGGATGGTTTGAAGGATCAAATAATAGCTAATATGGATGATAAATTAGTGGAAGATCACATCGAGCATCAACAACAATTTCTCCAACTCTCAAAGGATAACCTAACTTTGGTGCAGAATCTAATGAAACAATAGGAAGATCAACATCACATCGAAAGAAGTTCTAAAGCAGTCACAGAAACAAGAACTCGAAAAATAAGATCAATTTCAAAGTATCTCAGCAAGTGGAAGAACTTTCCTGTAGAAGATTCCACATGGGAGGATGAGAATTTTATACAGAAGCATCAAGAAATAATCAAGCATTGAGGACAACACTTGTTTGAAGGAGAGGGGCATGTTAAGTCCCTATATTAATAGTGTAGTCCCTTACTATGTTAGTACAACCCCTCTTATTGTTATTGTTGTACCCCTGTAACCCCCATATTGTTATTATTGTGCCCTTACATTATTATTGTTAGGTCGGCTAGGATCACATTGTGGCCCCATGGACTCCTATATGTAGAAAGGAGGTTTTTTCAATTGTATCATCCAAGAATTGTTCATTTATGTAATGTATTGGAGGTTGCCCCCTCGAAGTGGTTGATTTCTAAGGCGTCGATCTCTCTTGAGTCTTTTCTTCTATTTTTGGAGCTGGTTTCACAACTCCAACTCCCTCTTAGAGCTAAATCTTCATTCAATGCTCTACATCTTGATGATCCTTAAGATGGATTTCATCCTCATCCAATAAATTAGTAAAAGAAACATTCAAATATTCATGCAGGAAGAATAAACAATAGTCTAAAACAATAAATCTAAACAAGAGTAGAAAAATAACATAAGTCTTGAAAGTACGTAGCTTTCATGATTGTAGGAGGCTATTAGCTCCCTCTTGATCTTGTCGCCATGGGTCACCATTGTCCATCAATCATATGCCAATGTCATCTGCAGAAGAAATTCATCCTCTTGAGTACCACATGTATCCTTTATTTCTTTCATCGGAAGCCAAGTCCAATAATCAATGTATACAATGACCATTGAATCTACAACATACCCTTTTCCTAAGGTTTCTCTGAATCTATCATGGGCTTCGCACCAGTCATATCATATCAAGAAGTTTCATGATAAGGTTCCATTGTTGTAGGCCTTTACCATATCCAAGGCTACTCTGAATGTTTCTCACAAACCCTAACTTCTATTGTAAGAACTAGGGTTTCCTTCAAACCTAACATTCATTTAGGTATCGGCCATCTTCATCTCTTTCACTCTACTTGATCCATTGGTGTCTTCACAGGGGTGATATTAATGACTTTTCTTCAACCTAACTCTAATACCATATTAATTTTTAGGGCTAGATTGTTCTTTGTTGAAGACAATTGCATTTATAAACTTTTTCAGCATTTTACATTACATTCGCCCCATTTTATCATATGATCATTAGCAATTATGTAGAGAGAACAATAAACATCAACAATGCAACAGAGAAAAAAAAAAAAAAAAAGCATACACAATAGAGACATCGGGATTTAGGTCACAGACCAGGGAAAAACCCCACAAGGGGGAAAACCTGAACATATTCTTCTTCTATTATATATTCATCAATTGTTCAGTTGAGATACAAAATATATTAAGAGTGAAATACGTAAAGCCTTTAAGGCCAACCCAATTCAATTCACAACTATGTTTTTGAACTGAACGCTCTAATCTCTAGAGCGTTGTTGCCATAACACGGTCACAAGAAGTAACCTCCTTGTCACAAATCAATACTTTCAACTGTCATCAAATGTTGTCAAGAGTTACAAGAACATGTGCCATCATTGTCAATTGTCATGATCACAGATATACTTTCATCAAAGGTTACTGTAATCATGTACCATAGACATGTTCACAAGGGTCACTGCCATACAAGGAATCACTACCACTAGGTCATTGTGTTGTCATCTACACTATCATTAAGAAAAAATTTAAACATCTATGTCATCTATCATATACATATCCATATTATCATGAAGATTTCCAACATACTTAATGCATATATATACTATATCAGATGGCATTGTCATACAAAACATTGTTACACTTATAATTCATTGTTGCATAGTTTACAGTCATGCCTCTGACACATAAATCACTATCATAATGGTTTAATGTCATATCTCATCAACTATCATTCATCAAGGTCAAGAGTCTATAGATCACAGTCAAGTCAATGTAATATAGATTGTTGACCTTCATCAAATTGCTAGCCACAAGAATATATTGCTAACCTCATAGATACATGAAAAACTAAAATATATACTGATTGCATAGTATTAATATGTATCACTGAATATATCCACAATATCGATGCCACTGTAAAGTATAAATGTGAGCCATTGTTATACATAATAAGAACATTAGAACGATCGACTGAGGCATGAGCCAAATATACAAGCTACAGTGATAAGTTTGAGCCTTAGAAGTTAGATAATACATATACGAGCCACTATGATTAGTGCAAGCCTCGTATATGAACCACTGTGATGAGAGTGAACCATTGTAACAAAGTGAAAACCTGAATAGAATGTGATACACTATGAGCCTCAATATAATGCGAGCCATCATATTATAGAGTGTGATCCTTAAAAAAATGTGAGCCACTATATTATAGAGTGTGATCCTTAAAAAAATGTGAGCCACTATATTATAGAGCGTGATCCTCAACAGAAAGTGATCCATTGTATTGATTTGGCGAGCCTCATCACAAAGATATATAATACAGGCACATAGAGACTTCACCAAATTTGTCCCGCGAGCATAGAGATAAACATGTCATGTGAACTACACGGATTTTTTGAATTTTCCATACATACCACAGAGAAAAACATTCTCATGTGAGGTGCAAGGTTTTTCTATATGAACTGTAGAGATAAACTTTATCACGTGAGCTTCATAAGAGATGGCCTCAGAACCTTCGAAATCTACCATGGAAGTGTGAGTTTCTATGTTCAAAGTTGAGGACAATTAATGGCAGTCTATAATTGATTCTATAAGTGAAAAGTCGCGTCACTTGGGTGAGCCGACTTTAAAGAATGGAGGGAAAATCTTTAAATTCAAACTTGCTCTCAATAATATTCAAATTATTTTCAATGTGACTTAATACTTGATTTGTCATGATGATTTGCCATATTTAAATAATGAAAGAAATACCATGCCAAATTTCCATATATTAGAAAGAATATTTCTTTTATTAATTTGAATCCTCCTTTGGGGCAAGATGGGCTCCTTTTGGGGTCTTAGGGTTTTTATTGGAAATTCGTCCCATAGTCACCCGAATTTTCAACACCTAGAGCATTATGTTCCTGGTACCTCTCCTACTACCTCCTTTGTTTTTTCTCATGATAGTAATATATTTCGCCATTTTGGTTGTCATCCATTTTGAAGATCTCTTTAAAGCCCAAGCGGAGGCCACAATAGTTGAAATCATTCGTACATCTCTCCCCTTTCCCAGTTTTCTCAATGCAGAAGAAAATCGTGATCTAATGGTTGAATTTTCTGAGGATGAATTAAAGATTGTCCTCCACATCTTCCAAAACATAAGAGTCCTAGCCTAGATGGATGGGGCATTGAATTCTTCCCGGGTCTTTATGAAATTTTGGGGAACGATTTATCAATCGTGGTTGAGGAATCTCATAGGAACCATCATAGTCTCCCTCCATTAAATTATACATTCATTTATCTTATCCCTAAAGTCGATTCCCTGGTTTCCTTTAATGATTTTAGGCCCATCTCATTATGCAATGTTGTTTACAAAGTTATCACGAAGGTGACTACCCTTCGTCTCAAATCGATTCTTTCTTCCTCCATTTCTAAAGAAGAATTTGGTTTCCTTAATGGTATATAGATTCATGAAGCAATTGGGGTGGCTCGGGAAGGTTTACACAACCTAAAGATGATGAACTTGAAAGGGGCTATCTTCAAGGTTGATTTTTTAAAGGCTTATGATCGGGTCAACTAGATCTACCTCCGGTTACTTTTAACTCATGTGGGTTTTAGTCTAAATTTGATAACATGGGTCATGAGTTGTAGACAAACAATCTCCTTTGTTGTATTAATTAATGCTGCGGCATCACCTTTCTTTCATTCTTAGAGGGGTCTTCATCAGGGATGCCCCCCCTCTCCATTATTATTTCTATTAGTTGTTGAAGGCCTCAACAAGCTCTTGGAGGAAGCAAAACTTAATGGGGATTTCCAAGGGTGTTTGGTTACTCAAGCTCTGGCTATATCCCACCTTCTATTTGTTGATGATATTCTCATATTTTGAAATGGAGATCCTCATGAGGTGGCGATATTAAAGAACATACTTTCATTATTTAGGAAGGCCACATGAATGTTGATACATTTTTAAAAATCCTCATCGCTTCAAATTTGGAGGATGAAATTTAACAAATCATTGCATTTCTACCGATGGAAATCTCTCACCTAGATAATGGTTTCAAATATTTGGGCTTCCTCTTGAAGCAAAATACATACAGAATGATGGATTGGTGTTGGTTGATCTCTAAGGTTGAGAAATGTATTAAAATATGGTGTCATAGACGGATCTCTTGGGTTGGTCGACTAGTCCTAATAAAATTCATACTTGAAGCAATTCATGTATATTAGTCCTCCCTTGCATGGATTCCAAAAGGTGTATTTGAATGCATAAAGAGAGTATCTTACAATTTTTTATGGTCTAATTCCAAATCGGTGGTTACCCTCTCGTGGGTGGGGTGAGATAAAATATCTAAACCCAAGGCCCTGGGTGGTTGGGGCCTAAAGAACATCTACCTATTTTTTGAGAAATCAATAGGCCTACAATTGAAGTGATTTCTCTTTAACTTGATAACTTCTTGTGATATTCTTTTACTTTTTTTTATGATTAGCTTCTTCTTATCTTATTATTATAGTGTATTTATCATCAAACGACTACCAAAAACATGAATATCAATAAATAAAAAATGGACACAAGATGTAGGCTACAAGCTAGGGCCAAAACCTCTCCTAGAGAGGAAAACCCACAAAAATCTCTTCCCTTCTTATAGAATCTTAAAATGACGAATTCCAAGACCCTTAGACCTAAGATCAAGACCCTTCTAAGACAAATTCAACCTTCTAGAGGATATGCTTCTTTTCACCAAGTCAAATCTCTTCCAAATGCACAACTTTGAGCCCCAACAACAAAATTTGTCCCTCTCTGCAGTCCCGGAACTTTGACCTTCTAATAATTTACTACAACTTCGCATGTGTGGGTGTTTTAGGGCTCTTTAGGCTTCCTCCTTCCTTCGCTTGGGCTGCTTCTTGATCAAAGACTTGTAGATGATTAACTTGACTTCTTTTCTACAGATTTCATCCCTCTTCTTGTAGTTTAGGATTTTTTTCCTTATAGCTGCAGAAACCATAGCCTCCTTTGCACGTGTGAGAGATAGAGAAAGAAAAAAAATCAAAATTTTTCTTTTCTTCTTCCTTATAGACCTTCACTTGCATTCTTGCTTCCTTAATCGAATCAATGAGTGAGTCTCCAATGATCTTGAATGGTCTCTTATATATATGCTTCAAAGGAGGACGAATAGCCCTAATTAGGTTGACTTCTTCACTGCAAGGCCAACTTGGTCTTGGAGGGGTACTTTGACACTTTTGACTCAATAAATTCTTTTGACCTGTTACAAAATGCCCAATAGGGTCTAATAAATATGACAATGAATCTTATGACTTCTTGACTCTATGACAAAACCTACAAGCACATAATAGGTGCTTTGACCAAGAACAAATTAAATTTGAGCATGAAACCTATGCTATAAAAATAAAAATAAAAATTTTATTTTTCCTTTTACATCAAATACATAAGATCAAGAGTACATCAATATTATGAAGATTGAACCTAGTTACAAATTTCAACACTATTCTCACATGCTCTTGCTGCAAAATGTTATTAGCACCTACTTACCACTCAAAGCCTTTGGAATATGGTTATAATTGATAAATTCATTTATCCTCTTTCGATGGAGGATTGGGTGCATCGATCAGACAAACCTCAACATAACATATTTGTAATTTGGAGAGCTATCTTAAACACTTTTGAAACCATCTGCAGTGGTCTTGTTTGGAAACTTGGTTAGGTCTTTGTGTTTGTCTCGATCTGGATCCCTTGCCTGGCTATCACCAAGAACATCTACTTCCATCCCCATTAATAGATTATCATTAGGATTGTGGCTTTTCAAAGTTAGCTCACATCGAAGACCTGACTTCCACTTCTAGATGGAGTCAAGGGTGGAAATCTGCAGCTATGATGGAAATCCCGACACCTTTCATTGAACATTGGAATAATTATATTAGTGCCTTACTGTCTGGTCATGTTCTTATATTGGATAGAGATGATGAACTTGTATGGGTTAGAGCCAAGAGTGGGTTATATACCCCAAAAGCTAGCCATATCTTTATCCCATCTGAGTGTTTCCCCATTATTTCTCAATGGCGGTGGAAGCTCGATTGGAAATCTAAATCCCCACAGAAGGAAAAAATTCTCATGTGGTGTATTATGAATGGAAAGGTCCCAACATGGGATGTCCTCCAAAGTCATTTTTCTGTATTTGACACCTATTTTTGATTTTCCCTTTCAGTCGTCAAATATGGGATCACTACAGGTCCGAATAAGCACAAATTGGTCCCTGGCTTGGACCTTCATGTTATCACTTAGAAAAAAACTCTAGTAATAGAGGGAAAAAACTAAGGTAACCTCTAACCACTTTGGATTGAAAGTTGGCCCTTCAATTTGAAGAGGGATCTCTCCTTAAAACTCTACCACTCACAGTCACTTTAGTAGTAGGTCATTAACCTCATTGACCAAATTTAATGTATACAATGAAAATTGTTTGAAAAGAGGAAAAAAAGGGTCATCAGGCATGGAGTCTAGTGTAGAGGATGCTAACCATGAGATACATAAACAACTCTTTGTGAAAATTCCAAGATCTAAACAGATCTAATGAATCCTATTGCAACAACTGAGTGTACTTCTCCAACTAAGTAAAATACATTACATAATTAATTCAGATCTAAATTATTGAATCAACTACTGAAGTATCCTACACTAAAATTATTTCATAAACAAGGAAATCATTCACACATATGACACAGTTATTTGTGGACTAATGTCCCCGAAAAAACCCAATGTGGAAAAACCAAGGCAGCAGATCTGAATATTTTATTATTATGTAGTAGCAATGTATGAATACATCTTTGAATACCCTCAAGGGTTATTCAGTTACAGAGATAAATACCTCACTCAATCACTGAGTTTCCAGTTGATCCAGATGAAGAAAATATTTCCTTGGAGAGGCTCTGTGCAGCGTCTCCACAATCCCAACGCTACAAATTGTAGAGTATATGTCACCCCCTTCCAGGTTCAACGTTCATCCCTAGCCAAGTCGGTTTGCCTCTGTGAATGTTAAGGAACGGACTCTCGGTACCACTTTCCGGATCCTGGCCTCTTACACTGATCCACCGACAAAATTCTGAAGTATCTGCCTCTGCCTCTGCGTGAGCTTACGTAGTCACTGTGTCATCCCTCTTCCTTCAACACTAGCTAGGCTAGATCACCACTGCCTCTCTCTGACTGATGCTCCACCAGAATAAAGAAATCTTTCTCTCCGGATGCTATCTCTACCCCTCACTACTCATATCTCTAGTTCAAAATTCTCAACAAACCCACCCCATAAATTTCGATCTTAGATCAATTCAGTGTCTCTGTGTCTTTTCCAAATGATCCTCAAGCCTTCCTTTATAGTCTTCTCATTCACATATCAACGACTTAGATTAGATGTCTAATCGATGGCTAAGATTAAAACATGAATTGATCTTCGTTCTCTAGAAGATTCATACTCTATTTTATTAATACCCTTTAATTATTTAATTTCACTAAGTTAGACTTAGGGTCCCCATTATAATAATTAATTATTTTAATAAAACATGAAACGAGTGGAATTTCCACAAACGGTTTTTGGGTTATTTGGAATACAAGTGTTTATGCCTCCACACCAAATTTGAGACTTTGAGCACTATCTGAAGCTACAAAAATCAACACTCCCTCTCAGCGAGGAAAGTGCTCTAGCAATAATGCATGTTGCATGTTGCTCTATCCCTGAAGCATCCTCTATGCTGCTGAAGTCCATCAATCTTTGTGTTGCTGCTGCCACTGTACTACTGCCACTATCACTGTTGTTTCTGTACAACAACTCCCTCTCAAGTGTTGCATCTGCCATGTTGATAATACTGTTACTGTTAACATTGCATCTACACTACGACTCAACTGTTGAGAGAAACAGCTGAAAACTCACCCAAAATTGAACAAGTGTTCAGTAGATGCACCTCGGTGATGAAGAATCGGAATGCTGATAGTTACTGTGTTTTCCATCTAATGCTCTGCGTTGATCCTGCTCTACACTGCGTAAGCACTGCGTTGCACCACTATGCACTACGTTGTTGCTGTTGCCTCTACTCTGCGCTACTCTAGAAATGAGTGATGCTACCCACCGCACTGTCGTCTCCATCACTCCTCGGCTCCACTGAAACTCCTCCATCCTGCTATTGTTGATCATGGGCTACTGTAGCAAGGTATGATCCATGAGGTGGGCTCCTCAACGATCCTTCCCAACTGAAGTTCAAAGAAATACAACTCAATATCACCCCACTTCCCACTGGGAGAAGCGTGGGCACTCATGGCCACCTCATCCTCCTTGATACTCACGGTTGCAACCTTCGGGTCATGCTTCTCATATTTTTCCTTCTTCTTCAGAGGACAATGAGATGCATAGTGGTCAATCTCGCCATATCTAAAGCACTTAAACTTTGAAGCAACAAGCTTCAGTTTCTGTTGCCCCTGTTGTCCCTTCGATGCAAGGTTGGGTTCTCCCCCTCCTCCATAGATTTTGATCTACTTCCACTACTGCCATCAATTTTTCACTTGATGAGGTCTTTCCTTAGCTCTTCCTCCTAAAAAGCTTCCCACAACTGCTCCCAGCTAGGTAATGTTGACCGGCCAAGTATGCTCTGGACAAACCCCTGCCACTCCTTCGTGACACCCTTAAGAGCCATCTATGCATGCTTGCATTTGTAGGTGTAGCACCTACTACCAATAGATGGTCATGAAGCTCCTGAAACCGCATAAGGTATGAAGCCACGTGCTCCCTTTTCGCATCTGGATCATACGGAGCTTCTGCTCCAAGTACAACTTATGTTGCTCGAAAGATCCCTCATATAGGTCATGCAAAGCTATCCACATACCTCTAGCAGTATTGTTGCCAGCCCGATGTTAGACAATGTGGTCCTTGACACCATCAAGGAGCAACCTCTTCGCCTTTGCCATATCAGCCCTGTACTTTTTGTTTTGATCTGGATCTATAAGAACAACTACCATGTTCTTCATGAACAGATAGAAGAAACATAATTCGTTCCTTCCAGATCATATAGTTGGAGAATCCCTCTAACCGATTTTGATCACGAAGTCCATGAGATGCCATCTCAACCGAAATATTGTTGAATCTGCTCCCTCTTTCTCCCTATTACGCAGTCCCAGGCGAGCTTATGCACTCCCTGGTGGAGTTGTAAGTTCTACAACTCCTCTACTGCTCAACAACTGAGAAATGTTGATTTTCCTCAGCTAGGAAATCAATGAGGAAGAAATTCCCTCAAATATGTGTCCCTTTGATTCCTTTTGACGATTTCTGCCTAGCAACAGCTTCAGAAAATTGTGGCCCTTTGTCTTCTGCGTGGAGTCTTTGCACAACTCCCTCTGCAAAAACAAAAACTCAAACTGGAAGTCCTACCCATCTGTCAACTCACTCGGAGAGAGACAACCTCGAAGCTTCAACCCTCCTGGCTAGATCTACGCAATTCCTCTAGGGATTCATTCTGCTACACTGCAGCAAGAACAACCTTCACTTCAGAAATCAGATCTGTCCTTCCTGTTTCACATCAATGCTCTGATACCATGTGAAAATTCCAAGATCTAAACAGATCTAATGAATCCTATTGCAACAACTAAGTGTACTTCTCCTATTAAGTAAATTACATCACATAATTAATTTAGATCTGAATTATTGAAGCAACTATTGAACCAACCTACACTAAAATTGATTCAGAAACAAGGAAACTAGACAAGGAAATCATTCACACATATGACATAGTTATTTTTGGACTAATGTCCCCATAAAAACCCAATGTGGGAAAATCGGTGCATCAGATATGAGGGTTTTATTATTATGCAATAGCAATGTTTGAATACATCTCTAAATACCCTCAAGGGTTATTCAGTTACAGAGAGAAATACCTCACTCAATCATTGATTTTTCAACTAATACAAAGGAAAAAAACCTGCGTTGGGGAGGCTCTGCGCAGTCTCAGTGCTACAACATGCAGCCTCTGTGTCACCCCCTTCCAAGCTCAGCATTCAACCCTATCCAAGCCATTTTTCCTCTATGGATGTTGACGAATAACCTCCCAGTGACACTTTCCAGATCCCGGCCTCTGAAACTGATCCACCGACAAAATTCTGAAACCTCTACCTCTACCTGTGCGTTGCTTCTGCGTGAGCTTACGCAGTCATTGTGTCAGCCCTCTTCCTTCAATGCTGGCTAGGCTAGATCACCTCTGCCTATCTCTGACTAATGATCTACCGGACTGAGAAAATATTTCTCTCTAGATGATATCTCTACCTCTCACTGCTCATATCTCTAGTTCGAAATTCTCAGCAAACCTGCCACAAACATTTCGCTCTTAGATCAATTTAGTGTCTCTGTATCTTTTCCAAATGACCCTCGCGCCTTCCTTTATAGTCTTCTCATTGACATATCAACGAGCCAAGTTAGATGTATACTCGATGGCTAAGATTAGAACGTGACTTAATCTTCGTTCTCTAGAAGATTCATGCTATGTTTTATTAATACCTTTTAATTATTTAATTTCCCTAAGTTAGATTTACGGTCCCCATTAAAATAATTAATTATTTTAATAAAACATGAACCAAGTGGAATTTCCACAAACGGTTTCTGGGTTCTTTGGAATACAAGTGTCTAAGCCTCCACACCAAATTTGAGACTTAGAGCACTACCTGATGCTACAAAAGTCAACACTCTTAATAGAGGAAAGATAGGATATAACTTCTTAGATAGGTTACCATCAAGATGTGGAGAGAGAATACAAAAAAAAAATATTATAATGTAGCAATAAGAATTATGTTATAAATATTTAAGTAGAAAACATAGAATGTATTTGGATAACATAAATTAGAGCATTCATAAGGAATTCTAGTTCATAACGTTTTATCCAAACTAACGAAGATTTAATGATCAAGAGATGCAACATAAAGGGAAACTAAACGCCATGGGGGAAAATAGACAGGAAGTTATACACACATGAATCTCTACAAAATTTTATATGTAACACTGTATATAGCAATATAATGATCAAAACTAACACACAATATTTCTTCTTCGAAAATTTTCCATCTAATTGATACAAAAATTGCATCAGTTTTAAGATCCACAACTTCTGAAAGTTTTAATTAAAAAAGTTGACAAAATATCAAAAATGTATCAAGGTCCAAGAGAAATGGATCTGAAAACCTCCTAATTTATCCTTAGTTTGTCATTTGAAACAATCAAGGAGATGGTAAGATCTGATCCCCAAGTCGAATTGATGAGGTGCTCATCAACAAATTGGGCATTTTTTTCTAAAAATAGAAAAAATTAACTCTAGGGAATTCCTGAAAAATAGGCTTCAAAGAGTCATTCAAATCTACAAAACCGTGATATTTGTGTGAAGTCTGAGAGAGGTTGTTGTTGATGGGTTTGTTCCCCACAAAAACCACTTTTGGATTTCAAAAACTCGTTCCCATTTGTTCAGAAACCATGCTTGAAGACAACAACTAAAACAAGAAAAAACAGAGTGTTGCCATTTGATTTGTCAACGCCACATGTCGTTTAAGGATAGGTTGTGCTGACAATTTAAATGTCATTGTTCTCTTTTCCTGGTAATTGGTTCTTTGCTAACATGTGATATGTTAGCGTTTTGATCTTGACATTTAAAATTTAAATTTAAATTATCGTTGATAATTAGCTATTAGTGCCCTTATTCAACATTTCCAAATTAGCGCTGACAATTCAACTATTAGCTCCCTAAAATTTGAATAATAAAAAACAAATTAAAATGTTGAACTTGATACTCTGAAGCTAATTTGAGATAACAACTAGCTCCAATGGAGATGCTGTCCTCCTTGTGAGGCAACAAAGGACTCGTTTCTCCAGTGCCTGGTCCATTGGGTTGATCCCAAAAACTCTAACCTACAACCTGCAAACTGTGACCTGCTCTTTTAACTGAGTCCAAACCTCAACTGAAACTGAACCAAAACAACTGAAAACAAAAATTGTTGAAAGGATGCTTTGACTATTAAGCTTATTGCAGATGTTGTCTACACTAAGTTGTTGAGATATCTGCTAATTCAAGTGATACAGAATTTCCAGTGCAACCATGAAATGAGGTGGCTACACACAGGAATTATGCTCAGACCCTCTGTAACCAGACAAAAAAATGAAAAAGATGGCAACTCAAATCTCAATCTGAATCCAAACCATGTACTTATGAACAAAACAAACTCCAACTTCTCTAATAATTGCAATAATCCGGCAAAAGGATCTTTGAAAATATGAAAAATTACCCTACCTTGTTGAGCAACAAAAGGGAAAAAAACATATTCATCTCTAATTTTTGGGTGTTCTCGTTCAATGTTTTCAATCCCGAGATCCTTCTCAAATGAGATGGCAACAATATGTTCATTTTGTTTATCATGCACCTCAGGAAAAAACATTGTGTGGTCTTGAATAGATTCAAAAAGAAAATCCATGTCACATACATTAGAAACATCACAAGTTGACCCTTCATGTGATTGAACGATAATATTATCTAGATCTTTGAAACTTTCAGAAACTATCATTTCAAAGGACAAAACATCGTGAATAGATTTAGTGCCATTTGAAGGGTCTAAAACATCCCGCTCTTCTTCAATATTTCCTTCTAACTCTAGGTAGTTATCCTCATAAATGGTTTCATTACTTAGATTTTTCACACATGCAATTTCAAAAGTTCGATTTTCACCAATTTCTTCATGGGACAAAATCTTAGAAAATGAATGAGCTGAAAAACAATTTGAATGATTATCCTCATACTTTTGATTACATAAAAATTAACCAGGTTGTTGCAAACCTTTACCAATATAATGGGATGTAACACAATTGTCAATATTAAGATGCAGATTTGTTTCATCTTCAAGCAAGGAAGAAGCTAATGTTTGTTGGGAATGATCCTGAGTACCAAGGAAACTAGTCTCTACTAGTTCTTCCTAATGAGAAGATAGTTCAAGAAAGGCTTCTTTGATTCCATCATCCATTATATCTTCATCATCAATATCAATTCCCATGTGTTGAAAGAGATTGGAAAATTTTCCACAAAAATCTTCAACCAACACTATAGAAGGGTATTTTTCTTTATAGTTCATACAAAAGGTTGAATAGAATTATTCAAGGGAATATAGAATACAGGATGGAAATTCTTCATACCAAGATCCTACATTTTCTTCTAAGGTAGCCATAAACATATTCATCAAACAGTCCTCATGAAATTCAACCCCTAGCCTATGTATGTGCATGTGAAATTTAATTAGATGTAAAATAGCATCATCTCCTTCTTTATCTTCAAATCTTGGCATATATGTTTGCCAATCTATATGAGGCAAACAATTTGGAAAACCCATAATATGAACACGATTCATAGTATCATACCTTAGAGATTGAGAATCCATCTTGATCCAGTGGAGTGGTCAATGATACTCTTTAGGCTTTCGATCCTTCAGACAAAAGAGTCGTCATTAGTACTTTGACCTTTGGATCTCGTTGACAATGGAGTCGCCATGTGAAAGATGCACAACCTTTCTATATATATCCTTTGTTTACTATTAGAGAGAAGATTTGTTCATTGTCGTTCTCTCGGGAAATATTTCACCTCCGCTCCTCGGTAACGGTGCCAAAAGTGTTATCACTTAGATTTAACCCTGACTGTGAAAGGGAAAAACTAAGGTAACCTCAAACCACTTTGGAGTCTAAAATCTAGCCCTTCTAAACTCAGAGGAGGATCTCTCATTAATAACTCAATAATAATAAAAAGGTTTCATTCTTAGCCTCAATGGCAATCCCTTGAGCCTTCCATTATGTAAATAAATCCATACCTATTGTTGATCTACCCATTGAGCCTTAGAGCACAACCTTTTATTTTGATTGAGTTGTTAATGAGAGATCTCCCTCTAAGTTTAGAAGGGCTAGCTTTTAGACTCCAAAGTGGTTTGAGGTTACCTTATTTTTTCCCTTTCATGGTCAAGGTTAAGTCTGAGTGATAACACTTCAGTTGAATCTGCTTGGCAACATTGGTTCTCTCTTCTGTCCTCTCATACTTTCAAATCTATTTCATTAATTATTTGTTGAGGTATATGGATAGCTTATAATCGAGCTATATTCCAAGATCAGGACTCTTCTCCAAGGATCATTGTTTCCAAAGAAATGGCGATGATAAGTCATTTTCCGTAGGAGAAAGACGCTTGTAGGGTGTGTGAAATTGTAGTTGAAGAACCTGACGTGTCAAAACTGTGGGCATACTTTGATGATGCCTCAATCAATTTAGGTGGTAACTACGAGGACAATTTTGTTATATATCTCTCAAGTGACTCCTATTTTCATTTGTATGTATGTCTGGGTCAATGTTACACTAAGCGGGGACGTTTTTTTGGAAGTGGATATGCGGAAGCGTCATTTCCCAAAAATCTAGGAAGTGAAGTGTCTTAGAAGCGTCTACTATGAAAACATGCATATTTGTATAAAAATCAAGATAGATATGGCATCCATTGTACATCAATGCTTAATTATTCGAGCATCAACCATCTTGAATCTAGATTCTTCTCCTCTTGTCTCACCTTTGCCTCTACCTCGATTGTCTAGGGACATTAGTCAACATTGCCCAATTTTTGACCAAACTACCTTATCCAAGCCTCAAAATATGGTGGAAAAAAGCTTAACATGCTTGATCAATGATTTTGACTTGATTGAAAACTGATTTTTAGCTAAGGCCATAACAAAGGAGTTCAACAATTAACACCACCAACACTAGGGTATATGAGCACATAGAGGGCTTGGTGCTCTTGATTAAATGGCAATCACATACCCTCATACATGATATAATCTAATAAAAATTCATAATCTCATTGATTCTGAATTCCCAAAAATTGTTAAGTCCGTTGAATTTTGAATAGGATATGAAATTCTATTTTCTCCATATGATGCCTGATGAGGCAAGAACCACTCTCAAACATCCTAAGCCATTTCATGGTAATGTTAAAAATTTAAGTAAAGGGATGAAATTGAATGATAAAGGAGAATGTCACTTTTACTTTAAGAATTTTACATTACCATGAGGGAGCATCTAGGAAACATCTAAGGAGCATCAAGGTAGCACCTTGGGAGTGTCCACGAAGCCCCAACCCAACTTAAGTCAACGAAAATTTAAAAAATAAAATTAGAACCCGGCAGAATCCCCATCTCCCTCTGGATCCACTAGCGTTCCACACGGATTTGTGCCCGAAACTCCATGGATCGACAGAGGGCCCTTTTTCGGATTCACAGATTGAGAATCCGAAACCACGGAGTGGGTTGGCGTCATTTCAGATTTACAGGAATTGCTTCAAAACAACAGAACCGCAGATCCGATTTTCGGATTCAAGGTTCCGCCGAAGGATTAGTACGAGACGCGGTTCCGACCTTGGATCCTTGAGAGTGGGGAGGATCGTGCAACATTGCTCTGGGTGTTGGATTGAATAATTATGATGAGCTACTTTCCTGTCGAAACCTTCTTGCCTTTGCCATAGAACAAGGTGATTTACATATACAAATTTATAGGTATTCTAAGCTTATGGTCAACTTGTTATATGGCATTAAAACATGCATGAATTTTCTATTAACATCTATTATGGATGATGTTTTGTGGCTACAAATCATGTTCTCACATTTCTCTTGTCATCATATATACAAGGAATTTAATCAGAGTGCAGAGAGTCTCTCCAAAGTGGCATTATTCTTGGCTCAGGACTGCTAGCGGATCACAAGGTTTTGTGGTGGCACTGTCATTACATCTACTTCAAATTGTTCTCAGATCCATCCTACAAGCAAAATATTTGACCAACTCACATAATAGTCAGTGAGATTCAACTATTTTGTTTCTGTTTTTCATATTGATTTTTAGGATAGTTGTTTAACATGGACATTAAACATGAATAGTTTTTTTGTAAAAACTTGATACTATATGCACTCACATGTCGGTGAGCTTCTTGGACTTTAGTATTATGGAGATCATAGTTGTTTATTGACCCCTGATATATATATATATATATATATATATATATATATATATATATATATATATTGATCAATGTTGTGAAACCAGCTCCAAAAAGAGAATAAAAGAGATATCAATGCCTTAGAAATAAGCCACCTTGAGGGGGGAACCTCCAATACATTACATGAATGAACAATTATTGGATGATACAAATGACAAAACCTCCTTTCTATATATAGGAGTCCATGGGGCCAAAATGTAATCCTAACCGACCTAACAATAATAATTTAAGGGCACAATAATAACAATATGGGGGTTACAGGGGTACAACAATAACAATAAAGGGGTTCCACCAACAACAATAAGGGACTATACTAGTAATATAAGGACCTAACATGCTCCTCTCCTTCAGAAAGGTGTTGTCCTCAATGCTTGAGTAGCTCCAGGTGCTTTTGTATAAAATTCTCATCCTCCCATGTAGAATCTGCCATGGGTAAGTTCTTCCATTTGATGAGATACTCTAAAATTGATCGATTTCGTAGTTGTCGAGTTCTTGTTTCCGTGACTGCTTCAGGTTCCAATATGGTTTTCCCTTCCTCATCAAGTTTTGGCAATATTGTTTGAACTTGAAGTTTGTCCCCTACAACCTTTTTTAAGCATGAAACATGATAAACTGGATGCACTCGCGAAGAAGCAGGAAGCTCCAATTTGTATGCCATAGTTCTAATCTTTTGCAAAACCTTGTAAGGACCATAGTATTTTGGTGATAATTTATTATCCTTCTTAGCTTGCTTGAGGGACATTTGTGTGTATGGTTGTAGCCGTAAAAATACCCAATCTCCCACATCAAAACTTCTCTCACTGCGATGTTGATCTACCTGTTGTTTCATTCGATTTTGGGCCAAATTTAGGTTATCCTTTAAGAGTTGGAGAACTTATTGTTGATGCTCGATGTGATCCTCCACTGCTTGAACCCTAACATTTTCCCTTAAATAATATGTGATGAATGGTGGATGATATCCATAAAGTGCCATAAATGGGGTCATTTTTGTTACAGTATGGAAGGAAGTGTTATACCACCATTCAGCCAAAGGTAACCACTTGACCCATTGTGCTTGCCTATTAGATACAAAACAATGAAGATATCCTTCCAAAAATTTATTCACTATTTATGTTTGAACATCGGATTGAGGATGATAAGATGAGCTATGAGCTAGTTGAGTACCCAAATAAGAAAATAATTCTGTCCAAAATTTTCCTGTAAAAATGGGATCTCTGTCGCTTACAATAATCTTCGGGTTTCCATGTAGATTTTGAATTGTTTCCATAAATGCAGTAGCAACTGTACTTACTTTAAATGGATGAGATAATGCACAAAAGTGTGCATAATTGGTAAGTCTATCAACTACCACCATGATGACACTCCTTCCTTCGGAATTAGGTAAACCTGTGATAAAATCCATTGAAATCTCCTCCCAACGTTGACTTGGAATGGATAAAGGTTGTAGAAGACCCGGGGTCTTAATTGTCTCCACTTTATTTTGTTGGCAAACCAAACATTCCGCCACAAACTTTTGAATATCAGATTTAAGGCCATCCCAAAAAAATTCTTTCTTCACCCTGTGGTAAGTTTTTAAAAATCCTGAGTGTCCTCCTAAAGGAGAAGTGTGCAATTCCAAAAGAATATTTTGTTTTAGTTGGGAATTTTTGCAAAGATATAAGCGATCTTTGTACCATAAGGAATCATTTTTCCAACTAAATGTATCAGATGTACTAGGATCTTGCTGCAACTTTTGAATGAGTGTCCATACATCTTTGTCCTTCTTCCATTCATCTCTTGCTTCGGTTATCCAATCTAGTTGAATAATAGAAATGGCACAAAGAAATGCTTCCACCTCTTCATTCTTTCTTGAGAGTGCATCTGCAACAACATTAAGCTTTCCTTTTTTGTAGATTATTTCAAAGTCATAACCCAACATCTTTGTGACCCATTTTTGCTGCTCTTCGGAAGATATTCTTTGTTCCCAAAAGTGTTTAAGACTATCATGATCAGTTTTTACCTTGAAGTGTCTTCCCATTAGGTAAGTTCGCCATTTCTTTAGTGCATGCAGTATTGCTAACATTTCCTTCTCATAAATAGGCTTTTGTAAATACTTTCCTTTGATTGGACGACTTTCAAAAGAAATGGGTCTTCCTTCCTGCATTAAAACCGCACCAATTCCATTTCCTGAGGCATCACATTCCACAATAAAGGTTTTTGTGAAGTCTGGTGTAGCTAAGACCGGTGCTAGGCACATTGCCTCTTTAAGACGTTCAAAGGCCTTAGTTGCTTCAGGAGTCCATGAAAATGCATCTTTCTTCAATAATGTTGTTAGAGGTGCTGCTATTCTCCCATAATTCTTAACAAACTTGTGATAATACCCTGTTAACCCGAGAAATCCTCGCAAATACTTTATGGTTGTGGGGACTTTCCATTCCTTAATGGCTTTAATTTTGTTAGGGTCTACCTTAACACCCTCGTGAGATACAATATGACCTAGATATTCCACCTCTTGTACTCCAAAGAAACATTTGGATGTTTTGCATATAATTGTTTCTCCTGCAATAGTTTGAGCACCCTGTCAACATGTTGAACATGATCCTTCCAAGACTTGTTGTAGATTAGTATATCATCAAAAAATACTAGCACAAATTTTCTAAGGAAGGGTTTGAAAATGGAATTCATCAACCCTTGAAATGTAGAAGGTACATTGGTAAGGCCAAAAGGCATGACCAAAAATTCATAATGACCCTCATGAGTTTGAAATGATGTTTTTGGAATATCTTCAGTTTTCATTCTAATTTGATGATATCCTGAACGAAGATCCAACTTGGTAAAATAAATTTCTCCATGTAATTCATCCAATAATTCATCAATCACATGAATAAGAAATTTATCTTTAATAGTGAGCTTATTGAGCTCCCTATAATCCGGACACATGCGCCATGATCCATCTTTCTTGTGCACCAATACTACTGGAGCAGAGAAAGAACTTTGACTAGGTTGAATTATACCCACCTCTAACATTTCTACAATCATACGTTCAATTTCGCTCTTTTGGACATAAGGATATCTATAAGGCCTGATGTTTGGAGGAACACTTCCTGGAATCAAATGAATAGCATGATCATGATCACGAATAGGTGGGAGTCCATTGGGAGTTTCAAACACCTTGGAATGATTGTCCAAGACTTGTTGGAGATCTGCAGAAATAGATGATTTTGATGTTGGAACTTCTAGTGAGCATAATTGTGCAATTATGCCTCGTTGTTCTTTCTTTAGAAGATTTGTCATGACATTAGAGCTCATTATCTTTCCTGGCTTCCCTGCAATACCCCGTAATTCGACTTCCTTTCCTTCTGAAAAAAATTTCAAGAAAAGTTCTTGAAAATTAAAAGCTATCGTCCCCAAAGATTGTAACCATTGTACTCCTAGTACAACATCAGCACCTCCCATAGGAATGGAAAGCATTGGACTATTCAATATATATTCCCCCATGGTTAGCTTGATATTATGGCATTTTCCAGAGCAATTTATAGTTCCTCCATTTGCAACCATCACTTGACATTCTGGTGCTGGGTATAGGAAACAATTCAATTCCTTCGCTACCTTACAATGAATAAAATTATGGGTACTACCTGAATCAATCAACACTATTACCTTTTTCTTCTTGATATGTCCTTCTATATTGAGAGTTTGAGGAGTGGTAATTCCTGCCAATGCATTACATGATATGGTCAAACTCATTTCTTCCTCTTCTAGGGTTGGTTCTTGGTGTATATCCTCTTCTTGTTCATTTTCTTCTTCCTCTTCACAATCTATGTAAAATAATTTCTTCTCAGCACACTTATGACCTTTAGTGTATTTTCTATCACAACTGTAGCAAAGCCCTTTTGCTCTTTTTCTTCCAATTGTTGTGGTGTCAACCTTGTAGGTTGTGGAAATCTAGGTGTAGCAACACTTCCTTCTTTATAGAATTGAGTGGTAGGCTTCCTTGTCGCCATAATTTTACATTCAATTTTTCTTGCCAACCTGAATGCCTTCTCCAATGAATCAGGTTCCAAAACACGAACTTCATGTTGGATGTTATCCTTTAAAGTGCCTATGAAGAGATCAATCCTGTGTTCCTCTGGAATATCAGTTACCCTTATATTCAATTTTTGAAATTCCTCAATGTGCTGCCCCACTAAACCCTTTTGTTTGAGATTTATCAATTGGCTAAAGAAGGTGTTGCTCTTTGTATCCTCATAATGTGCTATCATTTCCTCCGTAAAATTGACCAAGTGACAATTTTTTTACGGGAGCAAAGCCATCGATACCATACAAATGTATTTTGTTCTAAATGTAAAGTTGCAATGCTTACCTTTTGTGTGTTTTGCACGTTATGGAGATCAAAATATTGCTCCATCTGTAGTATCCATGTTACAGGATCCTTTCCATCAAACTTCCTCATATCCATCTTTGGAATATGGTGGTTCTTCAATCCAACATTAGAGTTTATGAAATCACAATTAACATGTATTTTATTCTCATCATGAGTTTCCTCTACTATCTTTTCGCCATTAGGAAACATTTCTTGTATCAACTTTGCCAAATCATTCTTCATGTTTTCGATGTTGTCTTTCATTTTTTCATCGATCTTAGCTTCCATGTCATCCATCTTAGCTTCCATGCCATCCATCTTAGCTTCCATGCCCACTTCCATGCCATCAATCTTAGCTTCCAAACCATTCATCTTAGCTTCCACGCCTTTCTTCAAACCATCCATCTTAGTTTCCATGCCTTTCTTCAAAACTTCCATTTCATTTTTTGTTGCTCTTTGCGATAGCAAAATTTGGTGCACTTGCTCTTGTAATTTTGATATCTCATGTTGTGTTTCTTCGTCTTCATGAGTCATAGTAGAGCCTTTTGAAGGCTTAATGGGTGTTGAATTATTTTTAGTGGCCATTTTAGAACCCAATATTGATATCTATTCTTCAATATGCCCTTGGAATAAATTCAAACTAATTTTTTTTCAAACGAGACTTATGTAATTTGACACAAATACACACTTTTTTCTTGCTTTTGAGGAGCTCAATATTAAAATTGACTTATCTCTATACTTGCAGATACTCAATATCTGAAATTTGTCACTATAGTAGTCCTCTAAATCTTCTTCTAAATTCCATAGGTCTGACTTGATTTGGATTCTTCAAGTCAAAGTTATGTTCACTCTCCCATAATGACCTAATTATGGACTGGTTCAGTAGAGCGAACTTGTATGACTTGCCACGTGTCACTGTTTGCTCCTTTGGCTATGAAAGTTATAGATAGGAAACTAAAGTCCATGTGCTTCCAGCCACTTTTTACAGAATTCCAATCCGATGCTCAGAGAGAGAGTTATGAATATTTTCCCACGATCAACTCTTTCAGATGAAATTCAGGAGTCTGAAAAAGCACTACCTTCCACAGATCATATCTCCAAAAATATTGCGAACCAAGCTCTGAAATTTTTTGAGGAGTTTCCTTAGGATTTCATCTTCACACCCTAAATATTTCATATTCTTAAACTTAGTATAAAAAACGTTATAGTGCAAATTCCAAGATGACCTGTTTGGAGCAGCGAAACCCTAGAATCCAAAGCTCTGATACCAAATGTTGTGTAACCAGCCCCAAAAAGAGAAGAAAAGAGATATCAACGCCTTAGAAATGAGCCACTTCGAGGGGGCAACCTCCAATACATTACATAAATGAACAATTCTTGGATGATACAATTTACAAAACCTCCTTTCTATATATACGAGTCCATGGGGCCATAATGTAATCCTAGTGGGGCCACAATGTAATCCTAGCCGACCTAACAATAATAATTTAAGGGCACAATAATAACAATATGGGGGTTACAGGGGTACAACAATAACAATAAGGGGGTTACACTAACAACAATAAGGGACTATACTAGTAATATAAGGACCTAACAGTCAACTTGTTGTATGGCACTCAAACATGCATGAATTTTCTATTAACATCTATTATGGATGATGTTCTGTGGCTACAAACCATGTTCTCACATTTCTCTTGTCATCATATATACAAGGAACTTAATCAGAGTGCAGAGAGTCTCTCCAAAGTGGCACTATTCTTGCCTCAGGACTGCTAGCAGATCACAAGGTTTTGTGGTGGCACTGTCATTACATCTACTTCAAATTGTTCTCAGATCCATCCTACAAGCAAAATATTTGACCAACTCACATAATAGTTAACGAGATTCAACTTTTTGTTTCTTTTTTTTCATATTGATTTTTAGGATAGTTTTTTAACATGGACATTAAACATGAATAGTTTTTGTGTAAAAACTTGATACTATATGCACTCACATGTCGGTGAGCTTCTTGGACTTTAGTATTATGGAGATCATAGTTGTTTATTAACCCCTGATATATATATATATATATATATATATATATATATATCTTCTTTTCTATGCTTGATGTTTTGATCAATCTACATACAAAAACTAGCGTGTTTACAAAAAGTAATTTTTATTAGTATTAAAAAAAATTACGGTTTTTTTTCTCAAGAAAAAAAAATTACTTTTAATCCAGGGAAATGGTAAATTTCCCATCATACTTTCTCTAGTCGTTGGAAGTCACTTCTCATCATCCCATCTTGTAGATATTCTTGTTACGATTCCAACAAGTTATTACACTAAGGTGTTTCATCAAATATTCCTCCTGGAATGCCACCTTAAGCGTAATTAATTTAGGCTCAAAAGTGACCTCGTTTTACGATAATTATCGGAACACAACGAAACCAAAAGTGTTGGAATTGTTAATAGGTGGTTGTCATTGATGTCAACCCAAGTTATTGCACTGGTTTTCCCACATTAGGTTTTTCCAAGTACAATGTCCAAAAACAACAGTGTCAATTGTGTGTGTGTTATTTCTTTCTTGCTCAATACTTGTTTCTGCATATTTATTTATGTTGTGAAGACTGCAGTTGTATTTATTTCAATTTTTATAGAGCAGCACAGTAAATAACTTGTATGATAATTAACAAGTAGGAGAAATAACATCAAATTGTTGCGCTAGGGATTTGGGTCTTCAAATTTTCACATGTATGTGCTTACATCATCATATCGCGATCCAGATCAACATCAGTACATCCATGTGGTCACATATCATAGAATGAATATCTCAGATCAAAAATTGATCGTCCCATGCAAATATTTCGAAGGGTGCTTGGCGGCAACTCAATGTGTATGAAGCGACTCAATCATGAATTTACTCAGGTTCGATGCACAACATATATATCTATATCTATATGTGTGTGTGTGTGTGTGTGTGGACGGGTGTTGAAATGGAACATCAATGCTTCAATCAACTATCAATTGCCAAGTCAAGCTCAACAATATCTTTTCAAAAAATCTTGAAGTTTGATAAGAGTGTCCAAGGATATGCATTTATGCTTTCTTTAACAGCTTCACTATATAGATTTTATTTTCCCAACTTCGGGACATAACTCAGCATGCCATGATTCTTCATTTCGAACTTCATAGGCCATCTCCCTCTTACATTGATTATAATATGTTCATTTCTAGGCTCAAGGATCTTGCTTCATACAATGCTTTCTGCAAATATATCATTTGATCAAACCAATATGCTCAGCGTTACATAAATCAATATTGTGCAATCAAATCAACTAAGTCAACTTATTAGAGTTTAGATCAAAAATTAATATCAAAATCATCAATATCAATGTATCAAATTCTTTAGACCAGGTGACAGGAATAGCTCTCATCCAAATATCAAGTTATGACTTCATCTATTGTCGTGGCAACAGATTGTCATTTACCAAGAAATATCAAGCCACACTTCATCAAGTCAACCTCATGATCATAATATAAATCATTTTTGTCACTAGATGCAAATGCGTGCAAGATCCATCCATTTTTTGTGAGAATACTTCATACTTAATCACAATCGTTTATACATTAACCATTGTGCCAAGGAAAATGAGGCCAATACAAAATATATTAGTTACTAAAAGCTACTATGTTCATATAGCACTGTTATCAATGCAACTCATCAGATATCAAGTCAAAACCCTAATTTGTTATCATAGTGAGTTCAATCAATCCACAACCCAAAATCATATGAAACATCATGTCAATGTTCTAAAGCATATTTATCAACTATCAAAAATCATGGCATTTCTCATCTATATTAATCAACCAGATCTTGTCAAACCCTTGTAATCAAATGTCATATACTAGCTTCAATGATCAAATCAAAATAACATACTAATATGCATATTTCAGACACCTGCAAACACAAGTTTAGTCAATACATTCACATTCTCTATAGTAAGTCAAGCATTCAAACTTCCCTCCTCATGGAACTTTTTGATGTCTCGCTCTATATTTGAAGGATTGCATTCTTGATTTTATGCATAAGGCTTTAGTTTTTGTGACCTACAGGCATAACTGCACCCATAGGCTTTCTCCTGTGTGGTTGAGGGGCCATAACCACACCCTTAAGCTTGCTTCCATGCAGTTGAGGCTTAAAGTAAGGAAAACTCTCTCTTCTTAGACTAGAAATTAGTTGCAAACCAACAATATCAGATATTTGTTTATTCATGTGCATAAATCACACTTCAATAGTAAGGAATCTTTTATATATAATGCAAATGATAACAAGTGTATGGATCTTATGGAGAGCTTATCCCTCTGAATCAGTTTCCCATTTAGCCATTATTATTCAAGTCACTCCTGACTATAATATTGTCATGTATCAAAATTTTTAGTTCATAAAATCAAGTTATATCATATCTTAAAACATATATCTATCATAGCACTAAATCATCACATCAAACTTTCATCGAGGATTAGAGTCATATGATTAGGGCAGCTGACAGGTTTATCATAATATTTTAAATATTATGATTGCTTCATCACATCTTTAGCATTAATCATCAATTCATGGCATCCAATTTTACCATATGTCATAATTACCAATTTAACCAAGGTCAACAAGAAGACCCTAAATATCAATCTTATGGTTAACTTCTATCATCAAGGTTGTCATACTTAGCACAAGCATTGTCAATAGTATCAAACTAACATATATAAGAATCAATGAGCTAACCTTTTATATGAAATCCATCATGTCTATAATGAAAGATGCATGCCAAATATAAAGTATACCAACAATGTAGATTTACCATGACTAGAATGTAAGATACTTGTCCAATACCAAGTACACCATCTCATTATAAATAGAATGAATCAAACTTACTTTCATATGCATGCATGAGCCATTTGTGAAGGTGATATACTCATCATACCTTAGAGCTTACCTTGCCATCCAATATTGCAGCTGAAGCATAACATTGAAACAATATACCATGCATACCTTGTAGTATTCAAATGCATGTGCACCTTCTTATTTTACATAGGTAGTTGTAGCACTTTGTCACCTTTTCATCAAGTGCCTCTTTATTGAAACAATATACCATGCATAACTTGTAGTATTCAAATGCATGTGCACCTTCTTATTTTACATAGGTAGTTGTAGCACTTTGTCACCTTTTCATCAAGTGCCATTTGTGAAGGTGATATACTCATCATACCTTAGAGCTTACCTTGCCATCCAATATTGCAGCTGAAGCATAACATTGAAACAATATACCATGCATACCTTGTAGTATTCAAATGAATGTGCACCTTCTTATTTTACATAGGTAGTTGTAGCACTTTGTCACCTTTTCATCAAGTGCCTCTTTACCTTTTCCAGCGCTAGCTCTTCTCTTCCTGCACTAGCCATGATCCTCAAGAAGGATCCACTTATCACAACTCATCAGGAGGTTAGAAGCATCCAAATGCTCAAATACACACGTAGGAAGTATAAGTAATAATCAAAACAACAATCAGATCTAAACAAAAGTAGAGACATAAAGGAGCACCATAAATCAAAAAGTATGTATCTTCAATGAGAGGTGATCATCTCCCTCTTGAACTAGTTTTCAAGATTCGTGACTATCCATTGTCCATATAACACTTGTTGCCTTCAATATTTATTCATCAACTTCATCATTAACCAAGGCCGAATTGAGACTATCCCATCTAAGGCTTCACAAGAGCTTTAAACATCTTCACATTGATCATGCAAGCGTTTCTAGATTGCATATCTCAAATATTTGCCATAAACTAGGGTTTATTCCAAACCCTAACCTCATAGCATCCATCAAACCCCAATGACCAAATTTCCTAGGGTTTCCTTCAAACCCTAGTATTCCTTTAGGTCTCATCCATCTTCTCTTTCATCCATCAAGGGTGTCTTCATAGGGGTGGTCTTCAATGACTTTTTTTAAGCCTAGCTTTGATACAATGTTAATTTTTCTTAGGGCTAGATTGTTCTTTACTTTGATAATTGTGTTATCACTCTGTAATTTCTTAAGGCTGTGAAAGAAACCAAGAGGTAACCACAGAACCACTTTTAAGTTTAGAAGCTAGCCCTTTGTTGAAGCCTAGAAAATCTCTGCTTCAAACATTGGGGAAAACCACCCGGTCGGGACCTTAGGATAGCTCCTTTTCCGTTTGGTATGGTGGCTCTGACTGGATTGAAAGGACCAGTTTCCTTATAACTAATGGGTTGGTGATGGGTTGATTTGGATGAGTGAGAGTGAGACTAAATTGACCAAAATAAAACTATCTAATTTAAACTAAATACTGATAAAGAAATTTTAACACTAACCCGAGCAATCATACGTGAATACAACTTCAGATTATTCCATTTGAACAATAATCATAAAAATGTATTATCATTTAAATCTAAATGTGCAGAAACAAATAAAGATAACTCTGTTTAAGAAATTAAACAGAGTTGTATTAGCATATTTCATTCATCATAATATATCATCTACATATACTTATGAAAGATAACATTTCAATTATACTCAAAAATGATATATATAAAAAAACGTTATGAAAAAAAATATCTGTAAATGATAGCAAATTTTAAAGCGAATATCATAAGACAAAAGAAATCAACAGTGAACAGATAGAAATACCTTATTCATCTTGAAAGCTTTCAAATGAAATCTGATACTCTAATCCAGTAATTCTGATACGAAATCAAATCCAAGGTACAAAAATGCAACACTTAAAGATAATTCTGCATAAAATCACCAGATGTGATCTTTTATAAAATATAAAAGTCAGTGGAGTACAGAAATGTAATCTCCAAGTCAAAAATATAATAATCCATGACCCCTCTCTAAATGCATGAGAGGGGTTTAAATACTACTTAGCTAAATCTAAAAATAGTCTATTACAAAAATTAAGGATTCGGTTTAAATGACCGTCCTTTTCCTAGGAAAAAATACAGTAAAACTAAAACTAAATCTAAAAATAAAGACTATTAACTAACTACTTATGAACTTGATCTTTAAACTTGTAGGCATCTAGCATTGTTTTGAGAAGATTTGGTTGATCGACTTCAGATTTAAACTGTCCTGAAAAGACCGAATCGGCAAGTGTAGGCGCAATCTTCTCAGCAGAATTGATGATACAATTAAGCACACTGCGCTGACTGTGTGGTTTCACTAAGTATGTCCAGTAAGAGTCCCAGTTTAATCTTGTCAACCCTTGGATTGATTTTGCTCTTTCTTCTGCCTTTTGCCCCCATTCTGTTTGCAGTTGATGTGCCTATGGGAGATATCCTAGAACAGTTTCTGAAATTAAATTAGCTTTGTGCAAATTATCATTTACACAATCAGTAAGATTGTTTGCTGCTGTAGCCGCCTCCTCTGCTGCTTTCTCTGCCCTTCTTATTTGTGCATCCCAGTTATTGAAAAGTATTTTTCTTTATGGTTTTCATTAATAATTGGTACACCAGCTTTTCTTCCTTCTTCTGTTTTTTTCCATAACAAATAATCAGTAATATTTTCATTAATTAAATCATAATCATTTCGTAAATCTACGACATGATTTGTGATCTTGTCACTCTCTTGGCAAAAAGAATTCCATTGCAAGATTTTTTGGCATAATACTTCTTCTTGTTGCAGTAGTTGATTGTTTAAAGAGATAGTTTCTGAAATAAACTCTTGAAACTTAGGATCATCTTTGTGCTGATCTTGGATAATCTGTATTTGTTTCTCTTTATCAGCCAAACTTTTTTGATGTCCAATTTTCATTTCTTGAAATTGTTGCTGTAACTTTTCAAGTTTCATCTGTGCTTCATTATTGGCCTGTACCTATTGCAATTGTTGTTGCAGAGCTTTTATCTGTTCTTCTTTTTCATTTAATAAGAGTTGTATCTCAAATGCTTTGTCAATAGTTACAGAAGCATAAGCCCCTGTAATTTGAGATAACTTAGCAAGATTATCAGTAGGCTCTGTGGTAGGATCCTTCCACAAGACATCTAGTTGTTCTGCTTCGGTAGCAATTGCACCTTCTAACTTTCTCTTTTTCCTTTGTTTCTTCACTACTGCTTTGTATTTCGGGTTGTAGAATACATCTAGAGGATGAATGTCCTCTACATTAAGTACAATTTCAGAGGAGGGTGTGATAGGTATGTGCTCAGTTTCTGTGACTGTGCTACTTATTCCTGTGCTCAAAACTTTGGTTGTCTGTACAGGGGTCTGTATATTCTGTCCTTCTACATTAATCAATTGATTAAAGCTTTCCCATTCTTTGTCTAATTCAATGGTGACTGACTGTTGCTGTACATTGGTAGGAGGAGGATTTATCTGCTGAGAAGTCAAAATTTGCTATTGAGGAAGCTCTTTCGATTGAGCAGAATATTTCACTGATTCTTCAATTTTATCTTCCTCTTCATTAGACTTATTAGAACGTTCAGAAGTCTCTTTTTCAGATTTTGACTTAGATTTATCTGTACTTGAACTGTCGTTAAGACTAACGCTAGGAGTTTGTTCCCTTGCGGGTTCCAAGCGTAGATTTTCCAAAGGAATAGTAGTTAGTCTTCTCTCTCTGTAAAGTTTAAATTCCTGGAATTCCTCTGGAGATAACTGCATTTGAGCTGAATTCAAAACTTCTTTAAATGAACCTTTTGTTTGGAACATATCATCAAAAAGATCCTGTTCCCCAGAAAATTCCCTTACTCTGATTGCATTGGTAAAATTTTTAACAACATTATTTGGGTCAAATAACCTTCTCGAAAACTTGAACAGTTGTAAGCATGTACTGTTGCTTACCTCTTTGAATGCGTGGCCAACATCAAACAGTGAAAATGTTCCACAGTTTATGGGAAATTGTGGCCAAATGCCTTTCTTCTTCTCTTTTAATTCATTTGTCAAACCTCCTTGGCCACAGGTCTGATAAGCAATCTCCCGAGCTATAAGTTTATCTGGAACATATAAGGGTAAAACATGGGGGGAAGCAAAACTTCCAAAAACCCTAACATAAGTGAACAACTCTTCTCCAAACCATCTCGTGATAGGGAGAATGTCGACCTCTATTTCTGGGGATAACCTTGGGGCATCCTTATTATGCAATATTCTGTACAATGGCAGCATTATACCATGGCAAATTTTGTAAAAATGAGGGACAAACTTAGACTCCCACAGTTCCTTATGATACACATGAATAGGCAAAGGATCGTGGATTGTCCATTGCCAACCCATCACAGGGAATTTAGAAACAAAACAGATAGCGTCCATGACATAGTGATGCAGGAGCATCAAGACTTTTTTCTCCATTTGTAAATATGGGGTGTGATAATATTAATTTGTAAATATGGGGTGTGATGATTTTTAATATTTTATTAATTAATTTGTATTAAATAGGAGAAGGTGAGGATTTATGTAAATATCTTTTTATTAATAAAAGGATATGAGGAAATTTAATAAATTGAAGGATTTTAGGGATAAAAACCTATCCTTTAGGGATGTTGAGAGATTTAGGGGTTTGTTGAGGATTTTAAGAGATTGAGCATTTAATTTAATGATTTTTTTAAATTGTATAAATAAGAGGGCTTTTTGAGAGAAAATACATTGAGAATAGTGAGAAGAGTAGAGAGCTGGTTTGGAACAGCCAAGGCTGTAAGCCTTCGGGCAAGTTGTAAAGGCCAATGAATTGTAAATCAGGCATGGAGAAATGTTGCTGTAAGTAAATTCACTTTTATGAAAGTGTTGGTTTTGTGTTATGCACCTTAACTTCATCAATTTAGGTGTAATTCAATTTCAGTGTTGAAATAGTGAATTTGCTGGTTAATTAATGTGTCAATTCCGGTGGAAAAAAATGGTTGGAAAATATTAGTTGATGAAATTTCAAAGCAACATTAAAATTGACCTTCAGATATTGGATATCTGATCTCATAGTTAACCCATATAATACTGTGAATTGGGTGAGTATTGTTGGATGGACTTTGTGAAAATCTGCTTGTTTTAAATAAGTCCTGAGTAATTCTGAAAGAAACTCTGAAATATGTCTTTGCACCCATTGATATCATCAAATATCAATATCATATATGATAATTGAATATGTCTTAAAGAACGCAGAGGAATGTCAGCGTTGGCACATCGATTTTATAGAAGGGCTGAGCAAGGTATGAACATATGTGAATGGCGCTGGAACTGTGTTTATACAGCGGTTAAAAGTGTTGAAACTATATTTTATTCAGCGTGGAATTAAATTAAAAGCATGTTTACTGAATGAGGATCTGCTAGTTCTGTTGGGTAACAAGAATTGAATGCCGTGAGGGTGTATATGACGTTGTTTAAATCCAATGCCGTAATTTGTTTTACAAAGAGACTTAAGAGCAATCTAAAACGCCACAGAGATCTGTTATTAAACAATTGAAATTGCAGGAAGAGCTGTTTCTCTATCGATGGACTCTGGCAAAGAAATTGAGACTTATAAAAGAGCAGACCAAGAATCTTATCAGATGAAAGCGTTGTGAAATTAAAGGGCTGTGTTTTACGTTTGAATGTTGCAGGATGGATCGATCAAAGATAGCGCTGTGGGTACATCGGAGGTATATGCATTGTAAGCACCGAATTGTTGTTTAAGCTCTGTCTAATTGATGAAATAGAATATTAAATTAATTGCAGGGCTCGATTTATTTCAAAACCAATTCAATAGGCGCTGACAGAGGAATATTAAATTAATTGTAGGCTCGATTTGTTCTGAAACCAAGTCAGAAGGAACGCATATTGAAAACACAGTTAAATTTGCATAGGAATGGTTCCTTTCTATGCTGTTGGGTAATCAGAGTTGAAGTTTAATAAAATGCAAGCCCACGTAGGCATAATGAAATGTTCAGAAGCGCTGGCAGAGTAGCAAAGTTTATGAAAGATCGATTGAATAAATCGATTTTATGTTGTGAATCTTCATATAAGAAAAGAGACTAAATGGCGCTGAGGAATGGAGTTCATTCCTGGTAAAAAAACACAGATATAAAGGTATGAAAATTAGATTCATTTGTTTGGATTGTGTGTTCATGAAATTGGAATCAGGCGCTCACATAGATTGAAAGTCCAAAGAATGTTATGAAACATGAGAAATTTTAGTACATTGAGTTCCATTATGATAATGGATTTGTTTTATGAAGACTTTATCATGTAACGTTGACTCAAGGACACATTTGACTGTGAAATCCGATCTTAAAAGGCGCATGGCCAAATTTTGCTTTGTAATTGAATGATGGACATGAAAGCAGGTAAAACATGGATTGGAGTTGCACTTTTGCATAAAGTTGTTTTAAGATTTGAGTTTGGGCCTCAGAAAAGAATCCTGTTTGGTTATCAAAGATAATAAGAATTGTGAATATATGCTTCCGCGATATGAGATAATAAGAATTGTGAATATATGCTTCCGCGATATGAGAGTAAGGTTTTGAAGAACATAGGTTGAAGAGTTTTCGCATGTAATGGTATGTATGAATATGCCAAGTGGATTTTGATTCTGGGTTTGACGGGGTTATCGTCATCACATAGGCAGATAAATAAAAAGGCGGATAAATCCACTGAGAAACACTTTGTTTAGACCGATAATGGAAAATAGCAGTGGTCAAATTATCAGACAAGATTTTGGCCTAGTCTACAATTGTAGAATTAACAGCAGCATTCAACAAAGGGAGCCATTCAGGCAAGATCATATTTATGTCAGGCTTTCCAAAAAGCCTGCATAACATGGCAGCATCAAAACAATATGGAGAGGTAAGTGAACCAATACTGTACATACCGTGTTTGTTTTTCTTCAATGGTTCATCTCTTTTGGTCCATTCTTGCGTGCATTCTGCCAAATTTGCATGTTCTTTGGCAAAATTCTCCATAAATTGCTTATTATAAGTCGCCTGAGGTTCTGACAAATGATACATCAGCCTCAAATCTTCCATAGTGAACGACCCGATTAACTCTTGACCTAGAGTTCTAAATTGCCTGTCTGAAATATCGGTGTTGTCCAGCACCCATTTTACCATGTCTGTGTATGGGAGAATTCTTGGCCTTGCCGCTATCCTATGCAAAAATGAACAAGCCAGTTCTTTAAGGGTTGCCTCAGATGAATTACTGGAGCCTGCTGTAGCCGCAACTTGCATCACCACAGGATTTTCTTCTTCAAGTAAATTATACATTCCTTCCCAGGTGGTTATACCGGCATCCTTATTGCAAGCAATGTCTGTATACAGTGAAGCCATTTTTCTGTTTTCAGGATTTGAAGTCTTCTCTTTCTTACCCATAATGTTCTGTGAACACTTTGTATAGTCGTTTTCTCCTTCGCGCCTGCGGTTTTACGAGTTAAATGAGAGTAATGGCATGAGAAAGGTGATGAGATAGTTTTAAATGTAAAGGCGGATGAAATATATTATTTTAACGTGAAACGACTTTTCAATAAAAACAAAATCCCATTTACCATTAATTGACAATCCATTCATTTAATCTAATCATTAAAGCACAAAACGGATATTGATTTATGGAAATATTTTCTTTGAACAACGCGCTTTTATGAATCTGTGACATTGCGATTTGCGATTTGCTGCGCAATATCGCAATATCGCAATTTTCTCAAAACGTAACCATCGCAATTTTGCAAATAGCGCAAAAGCGTAAATTGCAAATAGCGCAAAAGCGCAAATCACAAATATCGCAAATCAAAAAGTATTCATTTAACACATTTATGTGATCTGCGATTTGCGATCGGTATAAGCTTTTTGGGATCGCGTTATCGCAATATCGCAAAATCGCAATTTCAGTTTTACAAAAGATATCTACTATTTGCGATGGATGCGCTATTTCATTTAAAGAAAATTTTTATTGTAATCTATCATAAACTTAAGTGTTTCTTAAGGTTTTTCTAAGGAATTTCCCTAAGTTTATGATATAAAGTTTTATTTGAAAAAGAAAACAAATCCTAATTGATTTTTTTGGATTTTTTAACTAAGGGTCCCAATTTATTTAGTATTATTACTAATATTAAATAAAAGGGGGGTTGTTGCTGGTCACAACAATTGGCGATTCACTGAAAGAAACAGTTATCTCTGAAAAAATAAAATGAACACTATATTTCTAGTAAATAAAGATTTTTAAAGATAATGAAAAATATCTTAGGATATTTTAAATAAAATCTAACTATGAAAAAGAAATAAAAATCATTCACAATTTCTTTCTAATTCCTTAAGAATAAAAACATTTTTGGGTTATCTCAATCTTTGATTGGTGTTAATAATGAAGTAAGTGGATTTCTCCAAGTTTTGGTTTTATAATATACTATATTGCCATAGGTATTGCCTCTGTTGCCTGCAAACGTTCATAGTATCGACAGGGTTACCTTTAAACCATTAACCATTCATTGTCCCATCCAACTAAAATTATGACTTTTTAAAAGATAAATTCATAAGACCTATTATCTCATGTTTTTGTATTTTACTTATTTTTTATTTTTAAGAGCCATTGTTCTGGTTTGGTAGCCAGTTAATAACAATGCCATTCACTAGTTATAATTAAACTGAACAAGCTGGCTCGTGATGAGACCCATTGTCTTATATTTATAAGCCATTACCCTGTTTTGGTATGCAGTATTGGTAATGTCAGTTTCATTACTTCTTATGAACATGGTAAGTCGACTCATAATGAGACCTCTTATCTCTTAAATTTTCATATAATTTCTTAGAATTACATTCTAAAAAATCACAACTTAAATGGATGGGGTGAAATAGTTTTATCCTTAAGAATCAATAGATGACAATTTTCAGAGTTTTTTGAGTACCAAGACTTTGAAAAATCTTTACTTTTATAGATAATCTTTCTCTGCTTAATAAACTTATAATGATTTACATTCTCCTCAAGTTTTAAAAAGATCATGCAAATGATTGAAATAATCTTTCAAAGTTTAACATCTTATTTTAAACTATCCAAAAACTGTAATCATCTCTTTAAAAATTCTTATTTACACAAAATAAATATTTATAATATTTTTCCTAAGAAATTTTCTTAAATAATAAACAGTCAATTATAGACTTATTAACAACCTTTATTTGCAAAAACAATTAAAAACTCTGCAGAAAGGAATATGTACAGTTTAAGAAGGGGTTACCTCCTTATGAAAATAATTTCTTCAAGATAAGCCCATTTACAGGAAGAGATTCTCTCTTACCTGTTAGATCTTGGAGTATGAATGTATTTGAGCCTATCTTTTCAACGATCTGAAATAGTCCAAGCCACATTTTCTGAAACTTGGTATGTTTACCTTTTTCTTCGTGTGCTTTATCCCATTTCAGAACAAGATCACCAATTGACAAAAATTTTGAGCTGGTAGAACTTGCATCAAAAGAAGATTTTACAAGCTGTTGATGTTTTTCATGAATAATTTTTGTTTTATCTCTATCTTCTTCTAGTTTAAGGATTTGATCATATCTCAATTGAATGGATGAAGAAGGATTTTCTTCAATAAATTGCACTAGGGCTAATGATGGAAGAGCTAAATTTGATGGTATCACAGCTTCTTTTCCATAAACTAAATTGAAAGGTGAAGTTCCTATTGAATCTTTTTCAGTAATACGATCAGCCCATAGTGCAAATATTAAAGACTTGTGCCAATTCTTTTGATTTTTATCAATGGTCCTTTTAATGATTTTGATAAGATTTTTGTTAGTGGATTCAGCCAAACCATTACCTTGTGGATAATAATTTGCTGAATATTTCAATTTAAAACCTCTTTTGACTGCAAATTCCATTATACTGTTTCCAGAAAAATAAGATGCATTATCAAAGACAAGAGCGTTAGGTACACCAAACCTGGTTATGATGAATTGATTTATGAAATCAATAATTGCATCAGAATTGGCTACCTTCAAAGGGATTGCTTCTACCCAATTTGTAAAGTAATCAGTTGTTGTAAGGATGTATTTGTGTTGTTTGGAAGAATAAGGTACTATCTCACCAATAATTTCAAGCCCCCATTGTTCGAATGGTTGCTCAATACTCACTGGTTGCAAAGGAAAAGCTGGTTTCCTTTGTCTTCCACTAGCAGTTTGACAAATTTTGCACTTCCTCACATAGTCATGTGTATCTTTAAAAAGGGAAGGCTAGTAATAACCAGCACGAATTATTTTGTGAGCTGTGGTATCACCTCCAAAATGCCCTCCTGCTGGTCCATCATGCAATTCCTGCAAAACCTTTTCAGCTTCAGTCTTTTCAAGACATCTTAATAAGATTGAATCATAATTTTTTATGAATAACACATTATCAATGATCTCATATTTAATAGCCTTTAATCTTAAAGCACGTTTGCTCTTATAGCTGAGATTAGAAGGAGCATACCCATTTTTCAAGTAATAGATGAGATTAGCATACTGAGATTCAGAATCTGTAACACTTACCTGACTTACTTGAATATCTTGATTTGAATCTTGACTTTCTGGTATGTTATGAGCTCCTGCCAATAATCTGCAAAAACCTTTTCCTCTAACAATCTTAGCTGGTTTAATATCAATATCATATTCTTGCAAGGATGTTACCCAGTTAGCTCTCTTTTCTCCTACTTCTTTTTGAATTAATAATTGCCTCACTGCAGAGAATGGGACAATGATTTTAGTATGTGTTTTCAAGAGAAAAGGTTTGAACTGTTTGATTGATTTAAACATGGCAAAGGCTTGTTTTTCAACATCGGAATAATTAAGTTCAGCTCCTTGCAGATTTGAGCTAAAGAAAGAAATTGGTGCTTCAATTTTCTGATCATTGAGCTGTGTTAAAACAGCAGCATAGGATGTTTCGGTGGCCAAAGTATACAAAATAAAATCTTTAGAAAAATCAGGGGTATTCAATGCTGGTGCATTAATGATCGCTTGTTTGATTGTCGCAAAGGCTTCTTTCTCTTTATGTCCCCATTTGAATACTGAATTCTTCTTGATCATATTTTGCATAGGTAAAACAATTTGAGAAAAATCAGGAATGAATCTTTTTACAAAATTGATCTGCCCAAGAAATGATTGCATGGATTTTTTGTTATGAGGTAAAAAAATATCAGAAATTTCTTTCACTCGATCTGGATCAATATATATACCATCTTTTGACACAACAAATCCTAAGAGTTTTCCTTCATCCAAAGCAAAGAAAGATTTCTTTGGATTTAAAAAAATACCAAACCTTCTACATCTTTCAAATATTTGCTTTAAATCATGTAAATGATTGGCTCTCTTTTTTGAAAATACTGTTATGTCATCAAGATAAACAACAACTGATTTATTGATCAGACCTTTAAATGCTATGTCCATGACTCTTTGGAAATTTGCTCCTGCATTTATTAGACCAAAAGGCATTTTCTGATAAGCATAGGTTCCCCATTTTGTTCTGAAAGTTGTTTTCAATCTGTCATCTGAATGAACTAAAACTTGATTATAGCCTGAAAATCCATCAAGAAAGGACATAAGTTCAGAACCAGCTATCTTTTGAAGTATTTGTTCCATGGTTGGCAATGGGAAATTATCTTTTAAACATGCCTTGTTTAAATTTCTAAAATCAATACAGATTCTTATATCACCATTTTTCTTCCTTACAGGTACCATATTGGAAACCCAATTGGAGTGCCTTACAGGAAAAATGATTTTGGCTTTTAAGAGTTTATTAGGTTCTGATTTGATTTGTCCTTCGAGATTTGGATGAACCTTCCTTAACTTTTGTTGAACAGGTTTAATATCAGGAAGCATTGGAATTGTGTGTTGAATAACCGAAGTATCATACGTTTTTAAATCATCATAATTCCAAGCAAAAACATTTTTATATTTTTTCAGAAGTTTAATGAAAGCATTTCTTTCCTCTGGAGTTAAATTGAGTCATAAATTAACGTTTTGAGGATTAGAGTCAGAGCCAAGATTTACTAATTCAAACTTCAAAGTGGAACTTTGAAGTTTAGCATTAGTGACTTTCTTGAATCTGTCTTTAATATCATATAAATCCTCTAATTTAACAACAGATTTCGGAATGGGATTTCCATTACCTTTTGAGGCAATTTGTAAATCATGATCATCCTCATCAATAATTTGTTCATCATATGATTTCTCTGAAGTCATGAAATTTAAAATATCTTGATCATGATAGAATACTCTCCAATTTGTGACATTATCTAGGACAGATGGGCGAAAAATCAATTCTACAGAAAACCTATCAGGACTGCAATTTTCAGCAGGAAGGAGTTTAGATGCAACATTAGCTAACAAGTCAGCTGATGTATTTTGATTCCTAGGAATAGGAGAAATATTGAATGCTAAAAAATGAGTGGTAAGATCTTGCACTAGGGTTTGATAGTGTTTAAGATGTTCTGAAAGGCAATGAATAGTATTCCTAACTTGTTTTATGACAATTTCGGAATCACCAAAGACTTTCAAGTATTTAACATCTAACCCTATAGCTTTATAAAGTCCTTGAATCAAGGCTTCATATTCTGCAGTATTGTTAGTACACTCAAATTCTAACCTACATGATAGCATGGTTTTCTCTCCATCTGGATCAATTAAGATGCACCCTGTTCCAGATCCATCACTAGATTTTGATCCATCAAAATATAATGACCAAAATAAAGATTTATCTATTGGCTTATCTACAATTACATCAGAAATATTTACAATTCTGGAAGAATCAGGTTGTGAAAAATTTTCTATTTGAGAAACAAAAGTATTTACAGAAAAAGGTGATTGAGGTGTTTTGAAGTTTCCAAGAAATGACTCAGCAGAATAACCTCCAAGAATATTGTTGTTGAATGCCACAGGCTCATTAGATTGTTCAAAATCAGTGACAGTGTGCATCATATGTTTTTCTCGTTCAACTTTGATTTGATTTGGTTTCCCTTTGTAGGAAAGCCACATATGTGAATAATTAGTTGCGATATAACCATTAAGTTTCGCAGACCAGTCCCTGCTTAAAACTAATCCATAGAATTCAGGAATATCTGCAATCAAAATATCAATTCTTTGGACAATCCTAGGATCGGAAGCTAGTCTGATAGTAACTGAATTGATTTCACCTACAACTTTAACTTTAGAGCGATCCAATTGAACAATATGAACTGCCGATTTCTGTGGTTCAATATTCAATTTGGCACAAACAGAAGTAGGCATTATATTAGAGGATGCTCCAGAATCAATTAAACAATTATGCAGATTCTTATTGTACATTTCATAAGTCAAAAGAAAAGGAGGAGTCTGAGAATTTGATCTTTCTCCAATGAGCACAGTATCAATAGCATCTACTTTGTCTGGTGGCTTACCAGTTCCTTTAGCTGCTTTTGCAACTACACCACTTGGTAAAGGAGCAATTGGTGTAGCATTTAATTCTTTTAATAACAACTTCTGTTGGTGTTTTAGTTTGCTGAGTTCATGTAAGGAAATGTTGGCTTTAATCTTTTTCATGTCTTCAACAATGTTATACTCCATAGGATCTGACACCACTAAAGTCTTTGTTGTCGATGTAGGAGGATTAGAAGAAGATGGTTGATTTTGAGTAGGTAACGGAGAAGCTTTCTTTGCAGGGGATTTGTCTTTAGTACTTGGAGTTGTAATTTTCTTTTTAGGAACTGTTTGTACAGGCTCCATTGTAGATTTACTCCTAGTACTTACAGGCATAGCTTCTTGTTCAACCTCACTATCAGAATTAGGGAGAATAAAATCCCACATTCCATGCAATTCAGTTGTTTCTTCATTCTCATCTTCCTCATCTGATACTAAAGATGTATCTTCTTCTTCTTCCTCCTCTTCTGATTCTGCATTAGAGATTGAATTAGGAGGTTTAGATTCAACTTGGTTTCTTCTGAAATTTCGGAATGGTTTTTTGGTAGAAGTTTCAACTACTTGTTTTTTAATTTCAACCATTTCATTTGACATGGTTTTAAGAACTTTCTGTAAACCTTCCATGTCGTATGGGTCTTTGGCTTTTTTCTTTGAATCATCTTTGAAGCTGACTTTCTTGGATTTCTTTTCCTCAATAGCATTTTTCTTTTGTAGAGAAATAATTCGTTTCTCTACTGCAATAGCCTCTTTCATATTTTCAGCTAACGTAGGTTTTGCGGCTCTATCTACAAAAATTGTTATGTTTGAGGGTAAAGCGGTTATGTACCATTCACTTCTAACTTGTTCACTAGGTCTTGAATCTATGTGGATTTTATTCAAGAGTTTGTTGAATCTAGCGTTGAAATCTTTAATGGGCTCCTTGGGTTCTGCCTTCAAATTTGAGAGATCGTTGATTAAAGTAGCTATTGATCTGTCATCTCCAAATTTGGTTAAAAAATGATCTGCAAAAATGGCCCAACTTGTTATGGATCCTGAAGGTAATGAAAAATACCAGGATCCTGCTGCCCTTGAAGAGTATAAGGGAATAGTTTGACTACATCATCTTCTTCAACGACTCCATTCAAATTTACAGCCAACATAAAATTATTGATGTGTTCTTCAGCTTGAATGTTAAGATCTGGACTGAACTTTGGAAGCCATTTTCCAGGATTGTCAGGTAAATCATGTAAAGGTGCAGGCATGTTGACAGCCCCTGGAGTAGCCCATGGTCTAGCCATTATTGTAACAACTATTGGAGGAGTAGTAGAGGCTGGTGGTGTCTGAATAGAGGTTGTTGGAATAGATGATGTTGAGATTGATGATGTTTGAGCAGATGATGATTGAGCAGATGACGTGGGAACTACTGCACTTTGTTGAGTTGGGGTTTTGGAAACAGGTGAATGAATATGAGATGAACTTATATCACTTACTGATTCCGATTGAGTTTTTCTTTTCTTGACTCTACTAGGTAAAGGGAATTCTTTCGGAGAAATACCAAGTTTTTCACTTTGAAGCCTAGTAAGAGGTTTTGAAGGAACAAATTTTGAAGTTACACTACCTTCAGATATTTCAGACTCATCTAGAGATAATGAGAATCCTTTCAATTTATGGATTAAATCTTGAACTTCAGGAGACTCAGGATTTTGGTCGTCTGATTGTTTTGAAATTTTGGTAGTGGGTGTCTGAATATTCTTCTCAATTCCTTCTATAGGATTTTGTATTTCAGAAGAAATTGAAGAACTTGATGAGGGTGTTTTGCTCTCAGAATGGCTTGTAGGTAAAGATTTACCTGCCATTCATAGCTCATGCCCTCCTTCTAGTGCCAAAAATGTTGAAGCCTAGAAAATCTCTACTTCAAACATTGGGGAAAACCACCCAGTCGGGACCTTAGGACAGCTCCTTTTCCGTTTGGTATGGTGGCTCCGACTGGATTGAAGGACCAGTTTCTTTATAACTAATGGGTTGGTGATGGGTTGATTTGGATGAGTGAGAGTGAGACTAAATTGACCAAAATAAAACTATCTAATTTAAACTAAATACTGATAAAGAAATTTTAACACTAACTCGGGCAATCATACGTGAATACAACTTCAGATTATTCCGTTTGAACAATAACCATAAAAATGTATTATCATTTAAATCGAAATGTGCAGAAACAAATAAAGATAACTTTGTTTAAGAAATTAAACAGAGTTGTATTAGCATATTGCATTCATCATAATATATCATCCACATATACTTATGAAAGATAACATTTCAATTATACTAAAAAATGATATATATAAAGAAACGTTATGAAAACAAATATTTGTAAATGATAGCAAATTTTAAAGTGAATATCATAAGACAAAAGAAATCAACAGTGAACAGATAGAAATACCTTATTCATATTGAAAGCTTTCAAATGAAATCTGATACTCTAATCCAGTAATTCTGATACGAAATCAAATCCAAGGTACAAAAATGCAACACTTAAAGATAATTCTGCATAAAATCACCAGATGTGATCCTTTATAAAATATAAAAGTCAGTGGAGTACAGAAATGTAATCTCCAAGTCAAAAATATAATAATCTAGGACCCCTCTCTAAATGCATGAGAAGGGTTTAAATACTAAGCTAAATCTAAAAATAGTCTATTACAAAAATTAAGGATTCGGTTTAAATGACCGTCCTTTTCCTAGGAAAAAATACAGTAAAACTAAAACTAAATCTAAAAATAAAGACTATTAACTAACTACTTATGAACTTGATCTTTAAACTTGCAGGCATCTAGCATTGTTTTGAGAAGATGTGGTTGACCGACTTCAGATTTCAACTGTCCTGAAAAGATAGAATCGGCAAGTGTAGGCGCAATCTTCTCAGCAGAATTGATGATACAATTAAGCGCACTGTGCTGACTGTGTGGTTTCACTAAGTATGTCCAGTAAGAGTCCCAGTTTAATCTTGTCAACCCTTGGATTGATTTTGCTCTTTCTTCTGCCTTTTGCCCCCATTCTGTTTGCAGTTGATGTGCCTGTGGGAGATATCCTGGAACAGTTTCTGAAATTAAATTAGTTTTGTGCAAATTATCATTTACACAATCAATAAGACTGTTTGCTGCTGTAGCCGCCTCCTCTGCTGCTTTCTCTGCCCTTCTTATTTGTGCATCTCAATTATTGAAAAGTATTTCTTTATGATTTTCATTAATAATTGGTGCACCAGCTTTTCTTCCTTCTTCTGTTTTTTCCCATACCAAATAATCAGTAATCTTTTCATTAATTAAATCATAATCATTTCGTAAATCTACGACATGATTTTTGATCTTATCACTCTCTTGGCAAAAAGAATTCCATTGCAAGATTTTTTGGCATAATACTTCTTCTTGTTGCAGTAGTTGATTGTTTAAAGAGATAGTTTCTGAAATAAACTCTAGAAGCTTAGGATCATCTTTGTGCTGATCTTGGATAATCTGTATTTGTTTCTCTTTATCAGCCAAAATTTTTTGATGTCCAATTTGCATTTCTTGAAATTGTTGCTGTAACTTTTCAAGTTTCATCTGTGCTTCATTATTGGCCTGTACCTGTTGCAATTGCTGTTGCAGAGCTTTTATCTGTTCTTCTTTTTCATTTAATAAGAGTTGTATCTCAAATGCTTTGTCAATAGTTGCAGAAGCATAAGCCCCTGTAATTTGAGATAACTTAGCAAGATTATCAGTAGGCTTTGTGGTAGGATCCTTCCACAAGACATCTAGTTGTTATTCTTCAGTAGCAATTGCACCTTCTAACTTTATCTTTTTCCTTTTTTTCTTCACTATTGCTTTGATTTCGGGCTGTAGAATACATCTAGAGGAGGAATGTCCTCTACATTAAGTACAATTTCAGAGGAGGGTGTGATAGGTATGTGCTCAGTTTTTGTGATTGTGCTACTTATTCCTGTGCTCAAAACTTTGGTTGTCTATACAGGGGTCTGTATATTCTGTCCTTCTACATTAATCAATTGATTAAAGCTTTCCCACTCTTTGTCTAATTCAATGGTGACTGACTGTTGCTGTACATTGGTAGGAGGAGGATTTATCTGCGGAGAAGTCAAAATTTGCTCTTGAGGAAGCTCTTTTGATTGAGCAGAATCTTTCACTGATTCTTCAATTTTATCTTCCTCTTCATTAGACTTATTAGAACGTTCAGAAGTCTCTTTTTCAGATTTTGACTTATATTTATCTGTACTCGAACTGTCGTTAAGACTAACACTAGGAGTTTGTTCCCTTGCGGGTTCCAAGCGTAGATTTTCCAAAGGAATAGTAGTTAGTCTTCTCTCTCTGTAAAGTTTAAATTCCTGGAATTCCTCTGGAGATAACTGCATTTGAGCTAAATTCAAAACTTCTTTAAATGAACCTTTTGTTTGGAACATATCATCAAAAAGATCCTGTTCCTCGAAAAATTCCCTTACTCTGATTGCATTGGTAAAAATTTTAACAACATTATTTGGGTCAAATAACCTTCTTGAAAACTTGAACAGTTGTAAGCATGTAATGTTTCTTACCTCTTTGAATGCGTGGCCAACATCAAACAGTGAAAATGTTCCACAGTTTATGGGAAATTGTGGCCAAATGCCTTTCTTCTTCTCTTTTAATTCCTTTGTCAAACCTCCTTGGCCACAGGTCTGATAAGCAATCTCCCGAGCTACAAGTTTATCCGGAACATATAGGGGTAAAACATGGGGGGAAGCAGAACTTCCAAAAACCCTAACATAAGTGAACAACTCTTCTCCAAACCATCTCGCGACAGGGAGAATGTCGACCTCTGTTTCTGGGGATAACCTTGGGGCATCCTTATTATGCAATATTCTGTACAATGGCAGCATTATACCATGGCAAATTTTGTAAAAATGAGGGACAAACTTAGACTCCCACAGTTCCTTATGATACACATGAATAGGCAAAGAATCGTGGATTGTCCATTGCCAACCCATCACAGGGAATTTAGAAACAAAACAGATAGCGTCCATGACATAGGCAGATAAATAAAAAGGCGGATAAATCCGCTGAGAAACACTTCGTTTAGACCGATAATGGAAAATAGTAGTGGTCAAATTATCAGACAAGATTTTGGCCCAGTCTACAATTGTAGAATTAACAACAGCATTCAACAAAGGGAGCCATTCAGGCAAGATCATATTTATGTCAGGCTTTCCAAAAAGCCTGCATAACATGGCAGCAGCAAAACAATTTGGAGAGGTAAGTGAACCAGTACTGTACATACCGTGTTTGTTTTTCTTCAATGGTTTATCTCTTTTGGTCCATTCCTGCGTGCATTCTGCCAAATTTGCATGTTCTTTGGCAAAATTCTCCATAAATTTCTTATTATAAGTCGCCTGAGGTTCTGGCAAATGATACATCAGCCTCAAATCTTCCGTAGTGAACGATCTGATTAGCTCTTGACCTAGAGTTCTAAATTCCCTGTCTGAAATATCGGTGTGGTCCAGCACCCATTTTACCATGTCTGTGTACGGGAGAATTCTTGGCCTTGCCGCTATCCTATGCAGAAATGAACAAGCCAATTCTTTAAGGGTTGCCTCAGATGAATTACTGGAGCCTGCTGTAGCCGCAACTTGCATCACCACAGGATTTTCTTCTTCAAGTAAATTATACATTCCTTCCTAGGTGGTTATACCGACATCCTTATTGCAAGCAGTGTCTGTATACAGTGAAGCCATTTCTCTGTTTTCAGGATTTGAAGTCTTTTCTTTCTTACCCATAATGTTCTGTGAACGCTTTGTATAGTCGTTTGCTCCTTCGCGCCTGCGATTTTACGAGTTAAATGAGAGTAATGGCATGAGAAAGCTGGTGAGATAGTTTTAAATGCAAAGGCGGATGAAATATATTATTTTAACGTGAAACGACCTTTCAATCAAAACAAAATCCCATTTACCATTAATTGACAATCCATTCATTTAATCCAATCATTAAAGCGCAAAACAGATATTGATTTATGGGAGGATTTTCTTTGAACAACGCGCTTTTATGAATCTACGACATTGCGATCTGCGATTTTCTGCGCAATATTGAAATATCACAATATCGCATTTTCTCAAAATGTAACCATCGCAATTTTGCAAATAGCGCAAAAGCACAAATCGCAAATAGCGCAAAAGCGCAAAATTGTAAATAGCGTAAAAAGTATTCGTTTAACATTTATTTTTTCTATGCTATGCAATCTACGACCAATATGTTATTGTATGGGCTTTTTGGGATCGCGTTATCGCAAAATCGCAAAATCGCAATTTCAGTTTTATAAAAGATATCCACCATTTTGCGATGGATGCGCTATTTCGCTTAAAGAAGAATTTTATTGAAATCTATCATAAACTTAAGTGTTTCTTAAGGTTTTTCTAAGGAATTTCCCTAATTTTATGATATAAAGTTTTATTTGAAAAGGAAAACAAATCCTAATTGATTTTTTTGGATTTTTTAACTAAGGGTCCCCATTTATTTAGTATTATTACTAATATTAAATAAAAGGGGGGTTGTTGCTGGTCACAACACCCTTCTAAACTCACAAAGAGATCTCTCTGTTAGATTTAGCTTTGTTTGATTTAGGATTTTAGGCTAGTTCTTAAGTTCACAGTTTGGTTTTTTTGAATTGTTTGGTTGAAACTTGGAATATAAGACCACTGGGCAATGGAGTCAATTAAGTTTCAAGTTGATTAATGGCAACAGTGACAGATAAGTTTAACAGGGCAAGGTAGGAAAAACTATTAGATCTTAAGAGATCTGTGAGATGGTAAAGATGAAAAGTTTAAGGATCCATTAAACATAGAGCAATTAAGAATTCTATTGTTTAATTTTAGTTGAAACCATTAACTTTGTTCAGAAGCCAGAATTCAGTGTACTTAAACAAATCCATATTCTTATTTTTCTTTGAACAAAATAAATAAGAGAAACATATGAATTGACATAGAAGAACACATTAACAAGAGAAGATAACTTCACCAATAAGTCTCACATAGGAATCTTGAAAAATATTTATGTATTATTGAAAATTTGTCCACTTGAGCTTAAGGAACAACTTTACATTAGAAGTATTAAATTTAGATAACCATGGTGTTCTATGCTTAATGCAATTTTACTTCAATCTTTCTTAGGCCCGATACAAAAGAGAAATCACATAAACATGAAAGTATAATGTTGATAGAACACAATAATAGACCAATAAAAGAAAAGCCAAATATAGATTAGATTTACAATTCCTTTTGTCCAACAAAGATATGAGATATTGTTGTGTTACAGCAGTAAGCAGGATGCTTCAACCAGCAAAGTCTTTCTCGATCAACCACTCCTTCATGTGTCACACCCACAGCCCTCAAAGACAACTCATCATAAGTCAACACTAGTCAACCCAAACACAGTGCATAAAAGTCAATACAAACAGTAGCAAAAAAGTCAACGCAACAAATTAGTGCTTCGGTCAAACAACCCAGAATTCCTCGATTTTAGTGCCCAACTGTACGACCTCCTAAAATCGGATTTGTGGAAGAAGTTGAAGGTCAAATGACCAAGGGTTGACCACAGTCAAGGCTGTAGCAAAAAGCACTAGATAGATCCATAGAAAACTGTAGCTTTGTTCCACACTTGTGAGGGGAAAGAGGCCTCCAAAGGCTATCGAGCCAATCAGATCACAATGAGAGAATGTGTGATGAGTTGATGATGAAATGACCTCCAAGTCTCTCTAATTTATATCCATCAATGAGGGTGTGTGACACATCTAGTAGGCATGTGAGCCTACATTGCAAATCTGGCTAACCTTGCACATGTGGAAAATAAATTCAAAATAAATGTTCTTCTCATCCGATCAAGACGATCTTTAAATCAATCTTGCACCTCTATGAAAAAGGAATCCAACAAAAATATGACGATCATCATATGAGCAATGAAACATGAGTTTGGACCTAGTTGTCCAAAATTAACACTACCTCTCAACTAGGGAGAACTCCATCTATCCACAAATACCATCCATCAGTACCATCATGTACTTTCACCAAACATCGTGCATCATCATGTCGTAACTTGTTTTGTTGGCTTTTTATTTTAGATAGAAAAAAAAGGTGAGTCACAAAGACATCACACACAGCTAACCCGAAGTCAGCTTAGAGGTAAAAACCTCTCTTGGACTTAAAAGAGTCTCCTACTAACCCGAAGTTAGTTTACTGACGCAAATTCAATTTAGAGGTAAAAACCTCATCATACTTGATCCCAGATCAAGGTGTTGGACATGTGCCATCCTAGACATAGAGAGTACAACAATCTCTGATGCATCCATCAGTATTTCTATTGGTCTCTATCCACCTTTCCCACCTCATTGGCCAAATGAGAGGTACTTCCCATGAGTCTGAAACTCCATGGGTAGGATGTGTGCGGGGCACAGATCAGAGAGAGGGGAACCAGCTCAATATCATAAAAGTGGGGCAGAAGCACAAGAAGGTTCAGCAAACCTAGCTCTGTATGTGCTTATAGCTCCAAGAAGTTATCCCCAAGCCCCTTGGAGCTCTTATGAGCTCCAAAGCTCATAGTCCAACTCAATCAAGACCCTCAGAATAAGGTCTTTCCACGATACTAAGATTCTCACAGAAGGTTAGGAACTTGACCTTCCCCAGGGGCTTCGTGAGAATATCTGTGGTCTACTCATCAATTCCTATATGATCGAGCCTTACGGTGCCTCGCTGTACCATATCCCGAATAAAGTGGTACCCGATATCAATATGCTTGGATCGATCGTGGAACATGGGATTCTCAGAAAGATGAATCCCACTCTGGTTATCAAAAAGGACAACGGTGGTATCTAGCACATGCCCAGACAACTCACTGAAGAGATTTTGCAACCAAATAGCTTCACAATAGGCCATACTTGTTGCAATGTATTCGGCCTCAACGGTGCTCAAAGCCACGGAATTCTACTTCCTGCTCATCTAAGATATCGAAGCAGAACCCAAGGTGAAGCAACATCCAGATGTGCTCTTGCGATCCACCACACTGCCAACCCAAACGACATCAGTACATCCATGGAGTCTCAAACTCCTGACAGTGTATCTCAGCCCATGGTTGATTGTGCCCTGAATATATCTCAATAGATTCTTGGCACCAATCTAGTGAATGTGATGAGGATCAACCATATGTTGAGTCAAAGTGTTCATTGCAAAACATACGTCCGGAAAGGGGTTCACTAAGAACATCATGGCCCCCACGAGTTATCAATACATGGTACGATTTTCTAGCATGGGCCTAGCAGCGTTTCCACTCCACTTCTTAAAGTTGAGTTCCATAAATGTCGACACAGACTTACAGTCCACCATACCAAATCTTTCTAGCAACTTCACGACATATTTTCTTTGAGAAAGGAAGATCTTTCTTGGCCTCTGCCAGACCTCCAAGCCTAGGAAGTAGTGCATCAGTCCTAGGTCTTTAATCTCAAACTCGGAAACTAGCTCCCTCTTACACTGATGAATGAAAGGGTCAGCACCTATCAAGAAGAGATTGTCCACGTAGATAACCAAAATGAGAGGCCTTTCTCTATCAACCTTAAAATAAAGGTTTGGATCATCATTACTTCGAGTGAAGCCCAGCTTCATCATGTAGTTATCTATCCTCTCGTACCAAGCTTTGGGGGCTTGCTTCAACCCATAGAGGTATTTATTCAACCTACATACATGGGTGTCTCTGTCTCAGACTTCAAACCCCAAAGATTGCTCCACATACACCTCTTTCTTTATAGATCCATGCAGAAAAGCGGTCTTCATATCCATCTGATGTAGACTCCATCCTTGTGTAGTAGCAAGGGAAATAATAGATCGGATGGTGGTGTAGCGGGCAAAAAGTGAAAATATATCATCATAATCTATGCCTTCTTTTTTAGAGAAGCCTCGGGCAACAAATATTGCCTTATACTTTTCAACACTTCCATCAAATCCATGCTTTATCTTGTAGAGCCATTTCGAGGTGACAACAGATTTGTCCTTCAGTCTCGGGACCACTTCCCAGACATCATTTTTCATAATGGACTCATACTCTTCGTGCATAGCATCCTTCCAAACTTGATGCTTTACGGCTTCTTCAAATGATCCAAGATCAGATTGTACTATCGTACTCATGGATGCTAGATACCCTTGGTATCTCTTCAGCTTCTTGCTTTCACGGAATGTGCCCCTTGGGGCAATATGTCTCTCGGCATCCTCGAGAGTATCTCTAAGCCATGAGGGTCTTCTCTTATTTGAATGAGGTGGATCAATGGGATCCATAGGTCCTTCAACATTGGGCATCAGGTCATCCTTCGACTCTTCCTGCTTCCCCGCTTCTTCATCTGCTTTGTCTTCCTTGGAGCTAGGAAGATTTCTCACTTTCTTGAGGGAAGCATCTTCATCGAAGGTGACATTGTGGCATATCTCCTCTTCTCTTTGACCAGGAACATAGATTCTATATGCCTTTGAAGTTTCATTGTAGCCCACAAACATTCCCTTCTTTCCAGAAGCGTCCGGCTTGCTTCTCTTTTCTTTCGGCACATGAAAGTAAATAGGACAACCAAAAACTCTAAAATGAGAAACATCAACTTTCTTACCAGAGAAGACTTCTTCGGGAGTTTTGGAGTCCAGAGCGGAATGAAGGCATCTATTTTGAACATACACAACAGTGTTTGCAGCTTCTCCTCATAGAAACTTCAAAAGACCTTGGTCACATAGCATGGTGCGAACAACTTCCACAATGGTCTTGTTCTTTCTTTCAGCAACACCATTTTTCTCAGGAGTGTACGCAGTTGTGGTCTCCCTCTTAATGTCAACTTCTCTAAAAAATCCATTAAACTCATTTGACTCATACTCGGTCCCATTGTCGGTCCTCAAAACTTTTATTTTCTTCTCGGTTTGATTTTCCACCAAGGCCTTGAACGTACGGAACCATTTGAATGCTTCGTCCTTCTTCTTCAAAAAATATATCCAAGTCTATTGGGAGAAGTCATCTGTAAAAGTCATGTAATAGGAACATCATCCCAAGGATGTCACAGACAGCATACCAGATAAGTCAGAATCTATCAACAACAAGATATCAGTTGTCTTTGTGACACTTGAGGGGAATGCTCCCCTTGTATGCTTCCCTTCGGCACAACCCTAACATATACATTCATGATCATCTCTAAATTCGGGCATCCCTGTCACCACCTTCCTTGCTTCGGGAAGGGCTTTGTGATGAAGGTGTGCAAACCTCCGGTGCCATAACTCTGTTTGAAGAGTTGTATCACATGTCATAGCCCCCAATGGGCTTCCTCCAACCTGGTAGAGTGTATCAAATCTAAAATCAATAGAAAGAGCTTCCTTGAAGTTCTTCTTCCAGATACGTACCTTTCCATCAACGAATGTCACCTTGAACCCTTTGTCTTCCATTACCGAAATGGACACAAGGTTCTTCTTCAAATTAGGTACGTACAACACATCTTGTAATCAGAGGACTTGACCTTGAGATAGATGGAGGGTCAAAGTCCCTGTCCCTTTCACGGGATAGGTGGCATTATCTCCAAGGATAATTTCCAAATTAGTATCCTTCTCAACCAAATCAGAAAGGGCTTCTTTATAACCAGTGAGGTGCCTTAAAGCACCACTATCAATCAACCAGACATCCAGGGTGTCAAGTGGAAATGCAGCAGAGAGGGCAGATACAAGAATAAATTCATTTCTCTTATTATCAACAACATTAGACTCATCATACTTGGAATTTCTTGACCTCTTGAAAGGTTGTCCATTTCCACTACGATAAGAGGGAACCTTCCTTTTTCCTTGGAACTTGTTGTTCCTACCATTCCTTCTCGAGTTGTTGTTGTCATCATCCCTAGGAGAGTCCCTTCTATTAGGGCACTCTCTTACATAGTGACCAGACTTGTTACAAGTGTAACATCTTCCCTTCCTTCCTTTGGGCCCCGCTCTACCATGGTTTTGATTTCTTGGGCCACCATGGTTCTTCTTCTTTGCATGAGCGGCAAAGGCAATAGGGTCACTTCCATTACCATTAGAGGCATACTTCATCATTCTTGTTTCCTCGAGTGCATCTCGTCAATATTTCATCAAAAACAGGAATCACATTATTATTGAGAATAGTGGTATTGAATACATGCCAAACACGAGGGAGACCTCCAAGTGCAATAAGAACCATCTCTCGATCAGATATTTCTTCCCCAATGGCTAGGAGGTTATCCCTAATTTCAGTGAGCCTCATACAATAGGATTGAATAGATTCATCCTTACCCTTCTTGATATTCTTCAATTGATTCTTGAAGAAGAGGATTTGATTAGCATTGCTAGCTTTGAACATGCTCACCAGCTTATCATACATCTCCTTAGATGTCTTCAGCTCAGAAATGTAAGCAACTAAGTGCTTATGAATAGAATCCCGGATAATCATCTTTGCTTTGATTTCCCCTTTTCTATACTTCGTTTTTGTGGTAAAAACTGCATTTGATGGAGGCTCTTGGATCTTCCTCTGCACATAGTCCACGACATCTTGATCTTCTAGCACCAAATCCAAGGATATCTTCCATGCATGATAATCAGACTTATCAGTCAATTTATCATCAACCTTGAAACTCTTGTAGGTTGAGGAGGCCATTTGTCCTTGATAGGATTTCCTTCCTTTAGAGATTGCTTCTAACACCAGGTTGGACTCTTAGACTTTGTCGTCACCCTAGCTCTGATTCCATGTTAAATTTAGATAACCATGTTGTTCTATGCTTGATGCACTTTTATTTCAATCTTTCTTAGGCTTGATACAAAAATAGCAATCACATAAACATGAAAGTAAAATGCTGATAGAACACAATAATAGATAAATAGAAGACAAGCCAAATATAGATCGGATTTACAATTCCTTTTTTCCAGCAAAGATATGAGATATTGTTGCATTACGGCAGTCAGCAGGATGCTTCAACCAACCAAGTCTTTCTCGGTCAGCTACTCCTTCATGTGTCACACCCATAGCCCTCAAAGACAACTCATCATAAGTCAACACTAGTCAACCCAAAAATAGTGCAGAAAAGTCAATGCAACAAATTAGGGCTTCGATCAAACTGCCTGGAATTCCTCGATTTTAGTGCCCAACTATACGGCCTCCTAAAATTGGATTTTTGGAAAAAGTTGAAGGTCAAACGACCAAGGGTTAACCACAGTCAACGTTGGTCAACGTTGCAGCCCTAGACAGATCCACAGAAAATAGCAGCTTTTCTCCACACGTGTGAGGTAAAAGAGGCCTCCAAAGGCTATCGAACCAATCAGATCACAATGAGAGCATGTGTGATGAGTTGTTGATGAAATGACCTCCAAATCTCTCCAATTTATATCCATCAATGAGGGTCTGTGACACATCTATTAGGCATGTGAGCCTACATTACAAATATGGCCGACCTTGCAAATGTGGAAAATAAATTCAAAATAAATGTTCTGCTCATCCGATCAAGATGATCTTTAGATCAATTTTGCACCTCTTTGAAAGAGGAATCCAACACAAATATAACCATCATCATATGAGCAGTGCAGCGTGGAGTTTTGACCTAGTTTCCCAAAATTAACAAGAAGTTTATTTCTTCATACAAGTTCCAACAATAATACTTCGAATTTTGAAGTATTTATGCAAAATTATCAAAAATTACCTTGAGTGAAAACCTCAAGATCTTTTACAAAATATCTAAAACTATTTTACAAATATACAACAAAAATATAGGAGAGATGGAATTGTTGTAGCCGTTGGCTCTATTCTCAAGGACGGTTGTTGATAACTGAACCCGAAAAAGTGTTGCCCTCTTGTCTTGTTGTTGCAGGTGACATTGTTTTACCCAAGTGGTTCACATAATTTATCCCATCGATCTTCACTTGGGATAGAAAACTTTATCAACTTCTTGTAAGTCTCATCTACTTTTGTATACTTCTGGAAAGTAGGCTTGATGATAAATAGGTGTTTGACCTCATGTTTGATGAATACGTCAAAATCTATAGCCTCCATAAAAGCCTTCCCTGTGATGTTCCCTTTTATGCCTGCAAACTTTGACTTATCTAGTGCAATAATGAATAATTTGTGGTGATAATATTCTAAGCTAACTAGCTTATTTTCCATTCCTCTTAGTCCTGGCAGTCCTTTTTTATTGAGTATATTAATTTTTTTATGACACTTTTGAATGTTGGATTCCATATTGTGACATTTGTTCTCTAGTTGCAACATAAGGTTATTTTTAGTAATGACCCTTCTTACCTCCAAAATTGTCTTTGTCCTATCTTGAATTCCTAACTCTTCCAATTCTTCCTTAGTTTTAGAATTCAAGATTCTTATCAAAGTTGCTGCTTCACCAGGCTTCTACCCCAAAGCTATTTTTATTTCTTTCACCACTTCTTTGGATCTCTATATCAATTCTTCCTACTCAAAAATGATCTAGATTGAGGGCCATATGTCATTCATGGCTCATTCATCTCTATCCAAATGTTTTCTTTTCTCTATGCCAAAGTCTGCGACATTGTTGATTCACTTCCAACTGTTCTACTCTCTGAGTGAGCCCGTGAGATTTCTGCAATTCTTCTACATATGAATTATCTATTTTTAATTTTTTCTCTTGCGAAGTTTTAAGCTGGGTCTTCAACTTTTCAATTTCCTTCCCCTGGATGGACAAGTCTTGCATGGCTCTGATCAGATCATTTTAAGAATTTTTGGTTTGTGCTTGTGCCCCTGTTGATGTAGATGTTTTGCTATTGCAGCAACAAAAATGGGAACTATTGTAAATGGAACCATGGCTAGCTGTGATGATTACTCCTTTTCCTTGAGCAGTTTCTCCATTTCTATTTCCATATCACTGATTTGCCTATTTTCTTCAATTATGATTGAACATGTCTTCCTTTTGTTTTTCTAGTTCGCCAACTTCCTTGGCCTGTGGGTCTTCTGTAGAGGTTAGCTTAAGTTGTTTCTTCAATGTTGTTAAGTTTGCATTCTTCCTCCTCACGATCTCTTTTGCTGCTTCTACATCACTGGGATTGTAGCCCAACTTGATTACCAAATCTCCAGTGATTTAATTTTTTTTGTCCTTAGCCAAAGAGGAAATATTTTTCAGCTTCAATTGTGAATGTATGTTGTTGATTGAGGCCTGCAACTTGGAGGTCGTCATGGCAGTGTTGGTCAAAGTAGAGTATATCATTTCACTAGTTTGCTTGTGCATGTCCATTTGGTTAATTGGGTGAATATGGTTTGCATCATGTTATAACATTATCTAGTTTTGATAAGTTAGCATGATTAGTCAAATAATTTTGAAAATGTTAAGGTAGGATATGGATGCAAAAGAATGAAAAAGTTTAAAAATGTTAGGAAAATTATTATGTTTTATAGGCATCCATATCAATAAAATGATAGGTGTTAGCTGCCCCAAATAAAGAAGGAAAATCAAAATAAAATTTTAGGAAAGCAAAAAGAAAAGGAAAGCTTCATTTATGTTTTAAAAATTTCACTGTCTACTAGTCTAAATGCGCCCATAAAAGGAGAGATTTATATGGATTAAACATTATCCTAAGCATTATTAACACTATCCTAAGTTATTAATCCATATTAACATATCCCGTCAATTATTCCCTATGCTTTCATTTCCCTAAATCATTTCCCTTCATATTATTCCTGACGCTTTATTAAATAAATCCCAACCCCACCATTCCACATCATCGCATCCTACCGTCCTCCCATATCCCCACATATCCGACGAGCCTCCTCACATCTATCAGCATCTAACAGATCTCACAGCCTTTCGGCCCCCCTTTACAATCTGAACCTTATCACCAGGGGAAGGGGGGGGGGGGGGGGTGGGTCTAAACTCAGCAGTAAAACAAAACCACCCGCCGATATGTGGCATCACCTTAGGCTTTCGGACCCCCCATGCACAAAACCATAAACCGCTCAACCCCCCTCTGAAAGTTGATTTCTAATACCAATCATCTGACCATTGATTCCTCGCGCCATTCCGCTGCTGCAACCTCATCTCCATCTCATTCGCCCGTTGAACTATGATATCTCCATTATCAGCTTGTTAAGCTTTTAATTTACTTAACCATTAACCCGTGCCGCCAACGTAAAGCCTACATTGCTATATAAATCTTCTTTTTTCCGTTTACAGGTTTCACTGTTGTTATTTGCAGGTTATTCGCCAGAAACCAGACATTATCAAGCTTCCAGCGCCTACTCATTCCAACTATCTTCTATGTTCCCTATCTATAACGATTTATTTATTCATTGTCTGCATTCCTATCATATTACACTCCCAACCTTAGCCATCATGCCTCCCAAGGATAACGTACCCGAGGAAAACATCAATCCTATGATTTTCACTCCTGTAGACCTTCATCATGTCCCTATGGTTGATAAAGACTACAGGACTTATGAAACACTTTCTGATATTGATCTTCTTGAGATGTATTGTTGGCTCGAAGATAAATGGATTGAGAAATCGGATGATATCTAGCTCGAGTCAAACCTACCTCGTTATATCTTTCCTCCTACCCACAACACTCCCGATTTTGTTAGGAAATGCCAAGCCAGAGGGCCATAACCAATTCTAATGGACAATTTTTGTTTACCATAACCCCTCAAGCTATTGATCAAATAATGTTAGCACCTACAGTTGACAATGGTACCCCATTTTCTCATGAAGCTCTAGTTGAAATATACCAAAAATTAGACCTTTCTAAGAGAACCCAAACTCTAGAATTATTCCTAGCACAAGATGCTTCATTTCCTAAGAAAAATCCTCCTTGTCGTTCATCCCTATTCCCTGAGAAAACCAAGCAGATAATCATAGTTCTAACTTACCTTCTTGGATACTACTCTGATCAATATGTAGATGAGGCCATTATAGGATTTTTATCAATCTTTTCCAATGATGTCAAACCTTCAATTGTGTTCAATTTCAGTCATTTCCCTGCAAAGTCTATTCATCTGCAGTTGGTCAATTTCAACACAGAGGAGGTATTTAAATATACCTATGTCTTAGTCTACATGTTCATATACTTTCAGGGGACAACATGAAATTGTCATTACAGAAACTGAATGAGAAAGGAGACCAACAGTCGGTCATTTTCTGAACCACTATTGTTATGAAAGATCAGAATGAGTTCACATATAAACAGTTCATTGAGATGTTTGTTCACTCATCGATTGGCATAGATGAATCAAGAATTAGTGAAGAAATCCAAAATATTTTGCAGCTTTCAAAACAGGTACAAGCATGAGATTGGCACTTATATGAAAACTACACAGAAATAAGAGTTTTTGGATGTGAGCTGTAACCATATAACTTACCAAAATTCCACCCAATGAGAATTTTTTGCCTTAGAATTCATCAGGCAAATGATCAACATGGATCAGGTCCATTTTGTTGACCCCAAGAAAAAGTCTCAGTTTAAGCTAAAAATGTACGTTGGCCCATTCATATGTAACAACAAGAAAGCAGGAGAAGAGGCAGACCAACTATTGAAGAAAATGCAGTTTGATCTTAGCTTCACTTGGCCATATGATCCATTAGGGATAGTTTCCAAATTAAGAGTAGAAACCAAATCTACTCCTTATTTTCACACACCAAGGCCAAAAATAGATAAGTATAAGAACCAGCCAGAGTGGAGAGCGAATATATTACTGAGGCAGAAGAAAAACAAATATCTTCATCAACAGTGCAGACTCCTACAAATCAAGAGAAGACAGCCAAAAGGAACAAAGAAGAAGGATCCCCTTCAGAGACAGATATCTTCAGCAAGGGATTTAAAATCATGTACAGAAAGAAGGCTAAGCTTAGTTCCAAATTAAGCCTCAGCAAAGATTCAGAGCAGCAAACTCCTATCAACACTAATGAGCCTCTTATATCTTCATTAATAGGTGAGCGATCCACACAGTCTCCTACCACTTCCATGACTACAACAGAGCAGTAACAAATTATGCACATAGGTACATCAACTTCAAGCGAGCCAGAGAAAAGCACCATGGATATCTTCAAGGAAATCAAACTAAAAAATGAAGCCTTGAAGATAAACACATACAATCAATTTTGGAAACAAACTTCAGGTGCCCAAAGCAGGTTATTGTTAGCCTTCGACTCAAAGAAAAGAAGAATGCTAATGGTATTTCTTCAAGCACAAGTTCCCCAGACCAAAGGAGAATCAAATTATAAGAAGACATCTCTTGAGTTTGATGCCAAGGACATACATCCCATTGAGCAAATGGAGATCCATAAACAAACTAAGGAGATTATTTTCTCCACTATAACTAACACTGCTATGATTTTCTCAACATGGAAAAAGTTTTATCTTTTTCCAAAGATACCAGGATTAAAACCTTGGAATATTTGGTGATCAAACTGGGTTATGATCCTACAAATGTTAATATTGCAGAAGAATTGATTAAGAAAAAAAATGCAGATATTGCAGAATTAAGGAAGCAGTTAAAACTACCACCAACAGAAGATCCTTTAGCTAAGGAGATTGAAGAGACAAAGAGAGGAAAGGTAGACATGATGAAGCTCATTTTAGAACATAGTACACAATTGAAGCAAATGGAAATAGAGATGGAGAAGTGGATTAAATAAAGTAAGAAACCAGCCAAGCAAGTTGCTCCTTTAGAAGCACTTCCTATTACAACTATTCCTACTGTTATATCTTCTACCACTAGTAAAGGAGATGTTGCAGACCAGTTAGCCTCTACACTCTAAAATATGACCTTGCAGACTAAAGAAATAAAGAAGTTACAGGACCAACTGAAACTTTTAGAGGATCAGCAAAATAAAGCTGACACTTTCCATGCATCAGAGCTTTAGAGAGATCAGAACCAAGTAGAAAATATGGAAGAAATCACCCATTGAAGCTTCTATTGGCTAAACTCTTGGTAATGTAAAGGAAACTATTTGGAACAAAATCATTGAGGAAATTAATGAAATTTGGCCATGTATCAAGATCATCTTTGAGCAAAAGGAGTTAGTGGAAAAGGAAAACCAGGCAATTTCTTATATAAATACTCAACTGGGAGAAATGCCTAATACAACTAACAACATTATAAAGTTTCTAAACTCGAAGGAAAGCCAAAAAATGGATGAGCTAGGGGTAGATGACAGGAATGAGACCATTCGTGAGGTAAAGAAAGTTTTGATAAAAAAAAAACTGAGTAGTGCAGTTAATAGAGAAGTGGCACACTCTTGATGCTGCAATCAACAGATTTCTCTCAAGAATTGATGCATTGATTAAATAAGGTCTACCCTCACTATTTGTTATAAATGATAAATTAATGCCTAGGGAAGATTATATGAAGAAGCTTAAAGAAACAGTAAGGTCTGCATCCATGTCTTCTATTCAAGGTTCTATGACAGGCAAAGCATTTTATAAAGCTGTTGAAAATATCAGTTTTATTCATCATGAGATAAAACATATTTTCACTATAAAACCCACTTTTGCAAAGTATACTGAGGTAGATGAAATTTACCACAAAGTTATTAAAGTTTCAATTCCAGATCATGAGTGGTGGGAGAAGCTTTGCAAATATCAGGGTTAGAGGACAAGTCATCTTGCCAGTGCAGCAATAGAATAGTGGCCACTCAACAACAATTTTCCTTTAAAGCGGGGCCAGACATGCAGATTCATTCTTTTGGATCGAATTCCTTTTTCTTTCTATTAAATTTCAGATAATATAGTTTGCCTTGTCACTCAGGCATTTATTGTAACTTTATTTTTGTTTAAATACTTCATCCATGGAAGTATTTGAGGTTGCACCCTTGAGCTAGTTATCAAACAGATTTGTAATAGCTGGAGCATTTTTTATTGAATAAAGGATTATGGATTTACTTCATATGGCTTGTGTTCCTGTGAGTTATTTCTATTCTATTTTTCATTATGTATTCTTCATAAAATTTAATTCATTAATAGTTATCCAATTGGAAATTTAATTAAATCTCAGTCTTGTTTCTGATTCGTTGTGAAGTTGTAATTGGGTTAAGAGATTAATTTACAAATCTATATGTTATTGTAGATTCCTATTGAAATTTAATTACACATAGGTCCCTGTTATGACTTGATTATATTTTGTTGATTATGAAAACTATGATTATATTTTGTTGATTATGAAAACATAGTTTTCATAATTTCTTCTTATAAATGATAAAATACCTGTAGGGACCAACCCTATAATTTACTAGATGAGCGCTAGGCTTTAAATTTATTTGTTTATTTACTTTTTACACAGTAACTAGGAAATGAAACCATAATCATACAAGTTGAAACTCAGTAAAATTAAATCACGTATATAAAGTCCATCAATTTAACTTCATAACACATACATATATTTAATTTGATTATAGGCACAATGAAATCATCATAATTAAAAACAATATAACTAACACATGTATCGTTCACCCTTAGACGAGAACCAAACTTGACTTGCCGCTACTTGAGCTCCCTTGTTGTCGTCTACCTCCAAGCCTAAAGGTTGTCGTGCTAAATCTGAATGTAATGACCCACCGGTTGACCTTCCAGCCTATTCCTTGGGTACTCTCCTTCCCCGTGGACCCTTGAGCTGCAATGGGGTTGTACAACAAAGGAATGTGCTAGCTGATAGAGGTGAACCGCTCTTGGCTCAAGAGTCCCCTCTCGATAATACTCTACCTCACCAAACTCAACTATAGCTCGTAACCACTCAAAATGACATAATCTCCTCCATCCAACAATAGAGTAAAACAAAAAGCCCATTTTCCCTTTCAATTCCCTTTCTTTTATAGAAGGTTTCATATGTGACACTTGGAATTTCATGCATAATAATTTTTTTTTTTATTACCCAAAATTTGATTATTCACCCACCCATGTGTCACCCTCTCATCAAGACTCTCCAAAAATAATTTACTTAATTATTTATTTAAAAATAGTATTTCCCTCAACCCAACAAGGCTTCATATTTCTTCTCCTAGTTGTCTCTTGATTCCCCCTTTTTACTCCTTAATTTGTGTTTATTACTGAAGTTAATTGATAATTCTCCAATTTGGTCGCCTAACTACCTCAATTTGCCCTTTTGATGAATATTCTTATGTTGGCTTTTGCCACATGGAAGTTCTCTAAATTTCTCAAATTTTAATTTATTAGTCTTATTTTAATTCACCACCCTCTTCTCTTAATGAAGCTTTTAATAAATCATTATACTTAACTCTATGTCCTTCTTTCCCCCTTTTGCCTAATTAAGTCTTATGTATTTAATATTTTGTTTTAACATGGAAAGGGTAGAATTTTCATGGTAAAATATTTTATCTCTTCCTATTCCTCCCTTACCCTAAGTTTTATTCTTGATTTAATTCCTTTGGTTCTAACATCATATGTCACTTGATATGAATTAGTTGAATTTTCATGTATTGATTATATTTATTAGTTTCTTTAATGATGTCGAGGGTGTCAAGTTGGTCATGCCCTTCAAGAACTTCCATTCGAAGTTCCAAGGGTGCCATGCCTAAGAATTTATTTTTGATGCTAAGGGTGCCAAGTCAGTCGCGTCCTTCAAGAATTTCTCTTGAAATCCCAAGGGTGCCACACCACTTGCCCTTCAAGTATCCAGTGGTTACGAGGGGAAATTATATGTGCAATGACAGAGACCCCTATCATCTCGTAAGTTGCCTGCTATAGTGAGACTAATGATGTTGGGGATCAAGGAATCCACCTTGATGTGCGCCCCCCAGAAAATCCTCGTGAGATAACCAAATTTGGGACCTGCCCCCACGACATCGTGATCTTCAAGGCGAAGGTATTTCGAACTTTCCAGCCTAAGTCACAGCGGGAGTGCTAGCAAGTGAGATCAGGAACACTGTTCCACCCCTCCCATGTTGTTCCATCCAATTGTACAACTCCATCACCCATATGTGAGTCATTCGACCAAGCAACTGACATGTTCCTGCAATCACTGACATATCATCAGAGTATATGTAGTATATATAACAAGTTTCAAACTGAACTTAGAATTTCAAAGACAAAATATTAATTTTTATCAAACCAAATGTTATCCACTCATCATATACGAGTGCCTCCGGTGGTTTCATGTCATACTCAATAATCATCAGTAACAAAGTTCTCAGTGTTAGTCATTATCATAATAGAAACATCAACGTGACCTAGTCATTCACATCATTGTTTATTTTGAATCAGAACTAATGTAAGTAGTTAACATGTGGGACACATCCATCATGTTTATCATAATCATAACATCAATGGTAAATTAACATATCCATCAAAGGCATAATCATCGTAACATCAATAGAAAACATATCTATCCATAAAATCTATCATCATCATGATATCAATAGAGAACTTGCATATCCATTACTGCTACAATCATATCAATAAAGAACATTTATATCCATAAATGATATCATCATCATAGTATCAATAAGGGCATACATAACCATCACATCCACTAATAATAGAGTCATGTGTCCGGATCCTCAACCTGAGATTCTCAAAGAATAAAGTGTGGGTCTTAGGGCTAAATAATGTTAAAATTCATATCATTGTCAGTCAACTAGAGTAGGGCACTACATACACCCCCTTTTAATAGTGGCCTTCGTCTTGAAGTCTTTGGAATAAATAAGGAAAAACGGTGATGCATCTCTTCGGCATGCTCCCAAGTGGCTGAACTATAACTGTAATTGTCCCACTGGACCTTAACCTGGTCCAATTATCGTCGTCTAAGCTGCGACGTTCGTTGGTCCAATATGCGAACTGGTTCGACCATCACCTTGCCCTCGTCTGAAACCTACAAGTGACTTAAGTCAATAACATGTGATGGATATGAAATATAGTGACGCAAAATAGAAACATGAAACACATCATGAATACGTGCTAGGGATGGAGGTAATGCAAGTCTATATGTTACCGGCCCTTTTCTTTCTAAAACCTCAAAAGGTCCTACAAACCGTGGAGACAATTTTGCTCCCTTTCCAAATCTTATAGAGCTCTTTTGGGGCCTTACTCTCAGGAACACCCTATCTCCCACTTCATAACTTCGGTATATTCGACGAGAGTCAGCATAACTCTTTTGTCGATCTTGTGCTTCTTTTAGCCTCCCTTTAATCATAGTCATTTGTTCTTCCATCTCTTGCACCACTTCTGGCCCTATTAATACTCGGTCCTCTAGTCGGTCCCAACTATGAAGGGGTTCTGCACGGTCTTCCATACAAGAACTCAAATGGTGCCATATTGATGGAACTTTGATAACTGTTATTGTAAGCAAATTCCACCAAAGGTAAAAATTCATCCCATTTCTTTTGTTGGTCCATCTCATACATTCGTAGCATGTCTTCGAGGATTTGATTAGTCCTCTCTGTCTAACCATCTATTTCAGGGTGGTATGCAGTGTTGAAGTTCAATTGGGTTCCCAAGGCTTCTTGGAAACTGGTCCAAAACCTTCCTGTGAACATTGCTCCCCTATCTGATATGATCTTCCTAGGAACTCCATGTAATCTTACAATCTCATCAATAAAAAACCTTGCTATCTCTGGTGCCTTATATGTAGTCTTAACTGGTATAAAATGGGCACTTTTGGTCAATGTGTCTACCACTACAAATATGGAATCATGTCGTCTTGAGGTCATTGGTAGTCCCACAATGAATTCCATTGATATAAATTCCCATTTAGATTCTAGTATCTCATGGGGTTGCAATAACCCTGTTGGATGTCTGTGTTAAGCTTTTACTCGCTGACACTCTAAGCATCTTGCTACAAAGTTTACAATGTCCTTCTTCATTCCTTTCCAAAAGAAAAGTGGTTTCAGGTCTACACTCATCTTCTTAACACCAAGGTGTGCCATGTATACTGCACAATGTGCTTCATTCAAGATCAACTGGTGTATATCTTCATTTGGTGGCACATATATCCTTCCCCGAAATCGTAGAAGTCCATCACTATCAAGGGAGTATTCTTCATATTTTGGGATTCTCATTTCGTCCTCCCTCAAACTCTTGCTAACCTCCTTGTACCAGGTGTCCTTAAATTGCAAGTCAAGCAACTTCTCCCTCAAATTTGTCTTTAAGGGAATTACTGAAAATATTCGAGGCCTCCTACTTAAAGCATCAATCACCCTATTTACTGTTCCTATTATGTAAGTAATATCAAAATCATATTCACTGATTAGCTCAGACCATCTTCTTTGCCTTCCAAATGAGTTTTCTTTCGAAAGCTTTTCCCAGATCATATCTTGTTAGTATCGTTTTGTGAGTAATTGTTCTATTTGTTCTCTATTTTCCAGACATTTATATTTTGCATGCATATACAGTAAAAAATATCTTGATAATTTCATAAATGTATGGAAAAATTAACCCTCACATTATAGATTCTGGAGTTCAGTAATTTTTTTATTATTAGATATGTTGTGATGAATTGTCGAGTGGAATATCCACATTAATTTACAAATAATTAGTAGATTAACCATCTTTCCAAATCTTCTACTTCTATCTTTCCTTCAAGTAGAGGAATATCAAAATCAACTTATACCTTGAAATGTGTCATTCCTCTAAAATCATTAATTTTAAAGTGCCTTTCTTGCCATTGAATTTGGGTGAAATAGTCCATCATTTCATTCTTTTATTGATCGAGTGCTTCTTCAATCAACAACTTGATAGGATACCTTACTATGCCATCTTTCTTTTTATTTGTTTTCCATGTGAGACCACTAATGTTAGTGATAGATTTCTTCACAGGAATGGTTAATTTGATGGGCCCAACTTCTTGTACCCTAACTTCACTATAACAAATAATATATTGCTTTAATACCATTAACTCAATTTGAATTGATAAATAAATTAAAGAACACTCAATAATGTAGAAATAACATGAAATGCATAATTGAAAGCATGATATAAAAATAAAATCCAAATTTTATTGATGAGTGTAATAGTGGAATGCAATGCAATATACATAATAATACATAATGTCTAGAACCATATCATGGCAATTAATCTCTCAGAAAATATGTGATGCCTACATTCATTACAAAAAAAACCTTGATCAAGAGGGAAGGAAATCCTTTTAATACAATATGAAGCAAAAACCCTATAGTGCAAAAATCCTACAACAATAACCTTAAACCTAGGAGTTACTTGGCAAATGAAAGGTGTCCCCTATTTTCAAATGTAGAATGCCACCTTTGCAACCATAACTTTCACATGTAAACTTAAATATTTAATGTGATACCTTGTTAGAAAGCTCTTGGTACTAGGCTTTGAAATTGTCATAAAAACTACTTTTACAATTTTCAACTAAAAAATTAATGGGAGGATCCAAAAATTACACTAGAAGTTAAAGATCCAAATTTGTTAAAATCAAAATTGTTTAATATTGTGAAAAAAATCAAATAACCACTTAGATCAACTAATAAACACTAACACACCACTTTAGTAGTGGATGGTGAACATCTATAGAAATCACTGCCTGTCGAGTCATATAAACATCTTTCACCCGCCAATCAAACATTTCTCATTCTCAGACCCTACAAACATCTCTAATATTATTTGAATTTATGCTTCTGTGATCATAGTAATTTTTGAGATATCTTTGGCTTGTCCTAAGATGAATCATAGTTAGTTCAAAACTAGTCAACAAAATGAAAAATCTCAAATATTATAATTAATGATAAAATAATTAACGGTATTAACGATTAATGAAAATATAAATATTAAATATAACCTTATAAGGGTTCTAAAATAAAAATGCATATCATCATTATTATCTCACATATAATAACATTTCGTCCTAATTTTAAAAAGGGAGATGATAAAACATATTTTATGAATGATTTATGCACTAAATGATACAAACCTAAACTTTGTAGCATATAACTAATTAAAACATATTTATCCATATTTTAGCCCTAACCATTAACATAAATATAACCATGGGACAAGTCCAACCACACCCATCAATGCTTTTATTATGGAGTGCAACAGTGTGGGAACCAGATGTTCTTCCTCTGAATATTTGAGAAACACTGGTCACTGTGATTCAATGGATGTTTCAAAGTGTCCAGCTTGTGAGATGGAGTAAAGGGACTACAAGTCGATTACATGGATGGCCCCGACTTCTTTGTAATAATATGGGGAAAGGTTGAGACAACAGTCCTTAGGGTTTAAGGAATGGATGTTCCACCACGCAATTTCCATTTCGTTTTCGATAAAGGATGAATGACCAGTGGATGTGCTCACATACAATAGGTTATCGTGCAATTTTAATATCAATTTCACTCTCACTCTCACTCTGCTCACTCTGACACAACACATGATCTAATCATGGCGGCTAGTACGATGAGGAGGACAATATTTTTCAGATGCAAGAAGAAAATCTCATTTGCCCATTCCAAACACGCAAACACGTGCATTAAAACATTATGTGATACCGACAGTCTTCAAGAGGCAGTGGAGACCTTCGAGCATCTCCTTTCTGCAAAATATGAATCCATCCCTAGTCTCATCACCTGCAATCATTTGTTAAGTAGCCTAGTCCAACAGAATCGACACAAATCAATGCTCTCTATTTACAGACTTATGGTTGAAGCCGACATTGTTCCAAATCTAAGAACTTTTACCATTGTCATCAATTGTCACTGTCAATCTAGCAAAATGAATAATGCATTCAAAGTGTTTGAAGAAATTGAAGCACAAGGTTATGTTCCAAATGTCATAACCTTTAGTACCGTCATCAAAGGGTTTTGTAGGGTAGGTAGGATGGAGGACGTTGTCAAACTCTTAAATCAAATGGTGAGCAAACAACAGGCTCCTAATCTTTTTACCTATAATACCCTTATAGATGGACTCTACAAGGCGGGGAAAACCCACGAGGCATTCGAGTTAGTGATTGTTATGCTACAAAAGGGTCATGAGTCGAACACAGTCACATTTACCACCCTCATAGATCGACAATGCAAAGAAGGTAAGCTCTAGGAGGCCGAGAAATTACTGTATCGCATGTTAAAAGAAGGGCATAACCCCAATGTTATTACATTTACTGCTCCGATCGACGGTCTTTGCAAGAAAGGCAACTTGGACGAGGGAATGAAGCTCTTCTATGAAATGCCCAGCAAAAAAATATGCCCTAATACAGTCACATACACTGCACTTATTGATGGTTTCTGTAAGCAAGACAAATTGGACAAGGCTAGGAAGCTCTTCTATGAAATGCTCAGCAAAAATATACACCCAAATGTTGTTACATATAATGCACTTAGTGATGGTTTATGCAAGGAAAGGCAATGGAAGGAGGCTGCCAAACTGCTTCAGGAGATGTTGGATAAGGGGTACAAACCAGACGTTATTACATACGATGCTCTGAGTAATGGTCTTTGCAAAGAAGGCAAGCTTCAAGAAGCTCTCTGGTTGGTAGATGGCATGGCGCAAATGGGCAATCAACCTGATGAAATTACATATAATACACTTATCAATGGGTTTTGCAAGGTTGGAAATTTGGAGAAAGCAGGTGAACTCATTTAAGAAATGACATAGAGTGGTTGCAAGCCTAACCTAGTTAACTATAACACATTCATAGATGGGCTCTGCAAGAATAGTAGGATAGATGAAGCTCAACAGATCTTTTATGAAATGCCAAAGCAGGGTCTGAGCCCTGATGTTATTACATACATCACATTGATGGACAGACTCTGCAAAGGGGGTAATCCTAAGGAGGCAATTAAGTTATTTAAATAGATGAAAGCTAGTGGTTATGTCCCTGATATAATTACATATTCCATCCTCGAGGATGCCCTATGCAACCAAGGCTCATCCCAAGAGGCCAATGGACTATTACATGAGAGCCTAGAAAAATTCTCACATGACACTGACATATTCAGCAGTAAACAACATATGTAAAGATATTACTGAAATGCACTTGGCATGATTTAGTACCATTGAGTGAACTGCATTTGAAAAAGTACTAGAGTGATTTTGGTATTAGTGCACTACGTAAACTATTTGAAACAGATTGATCTGAAATTTGAATGGAATTTTTATAAGAGTGCACTAGGTATTTAATCTGAAGGCTTAATTTGGTTTAGTGCTTAATGGGCTGCACATCTTCATTAAATTCCCCGAAGGTTCAGTCTTAAATGTGTTTAGTCTAACCGTTAGTTTGGTGTGACTTTCAATTGATGAAGTGCCCCAGGTAAATTTCAATAATATTGTTCATAATAATCTGGAACTGGTTTGCCAAAATGGTTGGGGATTGCCATTAGCATTGATAGAGTGTACCATCAATGATGATCTGTACTTCTATGAAATTGACTAACCCATTTTTTATGTCCTAAACTGAAATTTGTTTGCAATTTGGGAGCTTGCTTTGCTGTGCCTTTTTTTTGTTAGGTTTTTGACTGTCAAGGCTGTGTGAAATATTTTGTTCATTATTGAAAGCCTCAACTCTAGATCGATTGAGTACTTTGTTCCTCTTATAGTATACAACGAATAGTAATGCTTGCCATGTCATGTATTAGTACCATGCATTCTTTTACTAATCATCTGCAAATCCTTGAATATCTAAATCTCTGTCGTTCAAATTGTATTAGCTAAGACAAGTGTGATCTTGGTGTCTATCTGCTTTGACCTTGTAGTGATCGCCTTCATCTGTAAACTGTCATGGGTATGTGTCTCAGTCGAAGAGGATATCATTTGGAGGTCATTCTGGTACTTTTAGTCTCAAGTATTTGTTTGCCACAAGCGTAGGTGGATACAATTTCTTCTCCAGATGGTCGGCAATAAATAAGCAATAGGAGCTACTTTACTTTGAGTTCACATCTCAAATAGACGCAATAACTGCTGGAATTTAGCGAACCTTTTCTTCTTTTCCACTATTTTCCCAAGCATTGGGCCTCTTGAAATTTTCACTGATATAAATTAGTTTCCAAAAGGCAAGCATATTCCATGAAGAGCATGACCAACCAGAATGTCAGTTCTACATGAAGATGGGTGACTGTAAATTTGGCATAACATGTAGATACCATCATCCTGAGGAGAGTATCATATCTACCCAATACGGTGTCCTTAATCCTCTGGGGCTACCCTTACAACCTGTAAGATTTTGGTTTTTTTTTCTTCTGTCCTCTTCCTTGTTTTTCTTAAGAAAATATGAAGTAGATCATTCATGCCTGATCTTGCTGTGATGTTGATAATTTTAAATATGTTTAATTGTTTACAGTGCGGTATGACATTTCATGTTTCTATGCAATTTATGTGGATGAGGTCTATTATTTTATATTCCTTCTCTCTTACTCAAGTATTTATACCTTTGTGACAAGATTATTGGTGGCACCTTAAAAAAACTACTTTTTTATGGACTCTTATAACATGTTTGAGATTATAAAATGTGGAGTTCATATTTGTCTGCGGCTTGGAAATTGTTCTCATATGTGATGCATACAATCACTTTCTTTTAGATGTTTTACCTCCCTGACACATTAATGGTTAGACCAAACCAGGAAAAGAACATTTCACCTTGAACATGCTGTTATCAATGATGCCTTAATACTTTATGGGCCTATAGGTCCTAGAGGTTGAACCTTGGCTCTAATACCAAGTGTAGAGACCAACCCTATAATTTACTAGATGAGCGCTAGGCTTTAAATATATCTTTTTTTTACACAGTAACTAGGAAATGAAACCATAATCATACAAGTTGAAACTCAGTAAAATTAAATCACGTATATCAAGTCCATCAATTTAACTTCATAACACATATATATATTTAACTTGATTATAGGCACAATGAAATCATCATAATTAAAAACAATATAATTAACACATGTACCATTCACCCTTGGACGAGAACCAAAGTTGACTTGCTGCTACTTGAGCTCCCTTGTTGTCATCTACCTCCAAGCCTAAAGGTTGGCGTGCTAAATCCGAATGTAATGACCCAACAGTTGACCTCCCACCTATTCCTTGGGTACTCTCCTTCCCCGCAGACCCCCAAGCTGTAATGGGGTTGTACAACGAAGGAATGTACTAGCTAATAGAGGTGAGCCCCTCTTGGCTCAAGAGTCCCCTCTCTATAATACTCTACCTCACCAAACTCAACTATAGCTCGTAACCACTCAAAATGACATAATCTCCTCCATCCAACAATAGGGTAAAACAAAAAGCCCCTTTTCCCTTCCATTTCCCTTTCTTTTATAGAAGGCTTCATAGGTGACACTTGGAATTTCATGCATAATAATTATTTTTTTTACTACTCAAAATTTGATTATTCACCCACCCATGTGTCACCCTCTCATCAAGACTTTCCAAAAATAATTTACTTAATTATTCATTTTAAAACAGTATTTCCCTCAACCCAACAAGGCTTCCTATTTCTTCTCCTAGTTGTCTCTTGATTCCCCTTTTTACTCATTAATTTGTGTTTATTATTGAAGTTAATTGATAATTCTCCGATTTGGTCCCCTAACTACCTCAATTTGCCCTTTTGATGAATATTCTTATGTTAGTTTTTTCCACATGGAAGTTCTCTAAATTTCTCAAATTTTAATTTATTAGTCTTATTTTAATTCACCACCCTCTTCTCTTAATGAAGTTTTTAATAAGTCTTTATACTTAACTCTATGTCCCTCTTTCCCCCTTTTGCCTAATCAAGTCTTATGTATTTAATATTTTGTTTTAACATGGAAAGGGTAGAGTTATCATGGTAAAATATTTTATCTCTTCCTATTCCTCCCTTACCCTAAGTTTTATTCTTGATTTAATTCCTTTGGTTCTAACATCATATGTCACTTGATATCAATTAGTTGGATTTTCATATATTGATTATATTTATTAGTTTCTTTAATGATGTCGAGGGTGTCAAGTTGGTCATGCCCTTCAAGAACTTCCATTCGAAGTTCCAAGGGTGCCATGCCTAAGAATTTATTTATGATGCCAAGGGTGCCAAGTCGGTCGTGCCCTTCAAGAATTTCTCTTGAAATTCCAAGGGTGCCACACCACTTGCCCTTCAAGTATCCAGTGGTTACGAGGGGAAATTATATGTGCAACGACAGAGACCCCTATCATCTCGTAAGTTGCCTGCTATAGTGAGACTAATGGTGCTGGGGATCAAAGAATCTGCCTTGATGCGCGCCCCCCACAAAATCCTCGTAAGCGAACCAAATATGGGACCTGCCCCCACGACATCGTGATCTTCAAGGCGAAGGTATTTCGACCTTTCCAGCCTAAGTCACAGTGGAAGTGCCAGTGGGTGAGATCAGGAACACTGTTCCACCCCTCCCATGTTCCATCCAATTGTACAACCCCATCACTCATATGTGAGTCATTCGGCCAAGCAACTGACATGTTCCTACAACCACTGACATATCATCAGAGTATATGTAATATATATAACAAGTTTCAAACTGAACTTAGAATTTCAAAGACAAAATATTAATTTTTATCAAACCAGATGTTATCCACTCATCATATGCGAGTGCCTCTGGTGGTTTCTTGTCATACTCAATAATCATCAGAAACAAAGTTCTTAGTGTTAGTCATTATCATAATAGAAACATCAACGTGACCTAGTCATTCACACCATTGTTTATTTTGAATCAGAACTAATGTAAGTAGTTAACATGTGGGACACATCCATCATGTTTATCATAATCATAACATCAATGGTAAATTAACATATCCATCATATGCATAATCATTGTAACATCAATAGAAAACATATCTATCCATAAAATCTATCATCATCATGATATTAATAGAGAAATTGCATATCCATTAATGCTACAATCGTATCAATAAAGAACATGCATATCCATAATGCTATCATCATCATAGTATCAATAAGGGCATACATAACTATCACATCCACTAATAATAGAGTCATGTGTCCTGATCCTCAACCTGAGGTCCTCAAAGAATAAAGTGCGGGTCCTAGGGTTGTACTAAACTTGGGGGATCACTTCAGATGGACATGTCTTTTATTACTATTCTAGTCTATGGAGGTCAGCATTTAAGGTTATATATAGAATTCAGATTCCTTCACACTGTTTGCAGAGCTCATCAAGCAAAAAACCACCCTATCTATGCAATAAATCAAGATTTCAGTTGCTTTCAGTTATCTTCCCAAAAGTCATCAAACATTCAACTTGCCATTGAAAATATAGTTTCTAAACTAGAGATTCTAGAATCAGATATCTAGAAACTTTATTTTGATGGATCTTGCTTAAAGGAAGGAGCAGGAGCAGGAGCAAGAATGGTTTTAATTTCACCAAACAAAGAAAACATTACTCAGTCATGTAAATGTGAATTTGAGGTTACCGATAACGTGGCTAAGTATAAGACTTTCTTCTTGGTCTTGCGCTGGCAAAAAGTTTAAAGGTTAAGAACTTGAGTGTTATCTTTGATTCTGAGCTTATAGTCAAGCAGGTTAGAAATCAGTGTCAAACAAAACACCCAAGGCTTAGATCCTATAAAAGTGAAGTTTGGGATATAGTTGAAAACTCTTTCCTTGGATTTAACATAACTGTTATTCCTAGAGATGAAAATATGCATGCTGATTCACTTATTGTTTCAGCAAGCTTTTTCAAAATTCCTCAGCCAGTATCATTAGAGTACCAAATTCAGGTTAAATACAGACCATCAATCCCTAATAACCTTAAACATTGGCAAATTTTTGAAGATGATGAACAATTAAAGTATTTCCTTCAAGTCATCGATGAATTCTCAAATATGCAAATTGAAGAAGACCAAAGAGATATTCAAGAATTAAATCATCAAAATCTAGAAAATTCATTTAATTCTAAAATTCTTGATCATGATATCATTCAATTATCTAATAATTTTATCGCTTAAGGATTAATTCCATTAGAAAAATTATTCGATGATAATGACATCTCTAAAAACCGTTTGTCTAAATCACCTGAAGAAAAAAATGAAGAATGAAATATTGGGACTTTAGGTGATGTAAGAAATGTTAAGTTATCATCAACCTTGCCTTTGGATGTGAAACTCAAATACTTGAATCTTCTTAAAAATTACAAAGATGTGGTTGTCTAGTCTTATAACGAATTAAAAACTTATGATACAACTTTAATAAAGCATAAGATTCCTTTAAAACCAGAGGCAAAACCTTTCCAACAGAAATTTAGAATAATTAATCCCATACTACTTCCAACCATTGAAAAGGAACTCAAAAATTTGCTTGATGTTCATATCATTTTACCTTTAAGGTATTCTAATTGGATAGCTAACCTAGTTCCAATCAGGAAGAAGAATGGTGAGATTAGGCTGTGTGGACTTTTGAAACCTGAATAAGGCATCCTTAAAAGATAATTATCCATTGCCTAAAATGGATTATTTACTTCAGAAAGTTTCAGGATCAAGTAGGATTTCTATGTTAGATGCATTTTCAGGCTACAACCAGATCATGGTAAGTCAAATTGATCAAGAGAAAATTGCTTTCACCACTCCTTGGGGTACATTTATGTACGTTGAGATGCCATTTGGGTTAACTAATGCTGGAGCCGATTTTCAGAGAGCAATGGATCTAGAATTTGTAGGTAAAACTGTTGAATTTACTATTATTTATTTGGATGATTTAACTGTTTTCTCTCACTCTGACGAAAATCGTCTAAAACACTTGAGCAAGGTTTTTAACAGGTGCAGGAAATTTGGCATATCTATCAATTCAAAGAAATATTTATTTGTTGTAAAGGAAGGGAAATTACTAGGGCATATAATCTCTAAGAATGGAGTTATAATTTACCCAAAGAGAGTATCAGCCATTCAAACTCTATCTCTACCAACGAATAAGAAAGAGATTCAAACCTTCCTTGGCAAGGTTAATTTTCTTAGAAGTTTCATCCCTAATTATGAAAAGATAGTAAATGACATAACTAATATGCTAAAGAAAAACAATGAAGTCAAATGGACAGTCCCAGCTAGGTATGCTTTCGATCAAATCAAAACGACAATATCTAAAGCCCCTACATTAGCTAGTCCTCATTATTCTTTACCCTTCAGCATATTTTCTTTTGCATCCGAGACTACCCTAGTTGTTGTACTTTTACAAAAGAACTCCAATGGTGATGACTAGCCTATAGCCTTCTTTTGCAAAGTTATGAGGGATGATGAACTTAGGTATGATATATGGAAAAAAAAGCTTATGCCTTAATCCAAGCCCTCAATGCCTTTAGAAACTATGTCCTACATTCACACATTACTGCTTATGTTCCCAATCATGTTATCAAAATTGTTTTAACCCATCTTGATACTGATGGAAAAAGAGGAAGATGGATTGTTAAAATCCTTGAATTTGGCCTTGAGATTAAAACCACAAAGCTAGTAAAAGGCCAAGGCCTGGCCAAATTATTAGCTGAATCCAACTGCAAAGTATTAGGGATAAATCTGGTTGTTGAAATGTCATCAAGGGAGAATCCACAAGAACCTCCTTCATCATCTGAGGAGAATCCACAAGAACCTTCCTTAATATCAGAGGAGAATCCATAAGAACCTCCTTCTCTTATGGAAGGAGAGAACCCACAAGAACCCCTTCCTTCAGACCAATCCATTCTTGTTCACATAGATCAGAAGTATCTACTCTCTTATTGGTATTATGATATTGTGCAGTTTCTCAAAGATTTTCAATGTCCAGTTGATCTTAATTTGAAGCAATGCATAGCTCTAAAGCTCAAATCAATAAAATATTGCATTATCAATGCTAATCTATACTGGAAGGATCCTCTAAATATTCTTCTTCTTTGTTTAACTAAAAATGAAACAGAGGGAATCATAGATCAATTCCATGTAGGATTTTGTGGTGGACACTATGCTTGGAGAGAAACAACCTACAAAATCTTGAAAGAAATTTTTTATTGGCCCTCACTTTTCAAAGAAGTTGGAGCAAGAGTAAGGTGTTGTGTACAATGCCAATTATTTACAGGGAAACAAAAACTGTGAGCACTTCCTTTGGTTCCAGTATCAGTTGATGCTCCTTTTCCACAATGGGGGTTAGACTTTATTGGGGAAATTCACCCACAATCAAGTAATCAACACAGATGGATTCTAACTGCTACTGATTATTTTACCAAATGGGTAGAAGCCATACCTGTTAAAAATGCAACTGATATTGTTGTGATTAAATTCCTTGAAGAGAATATCTTATCAATATTTGGATGTCCTCAACAAATTGTAACAGATAATGCAGCAGCTTTCATCAGTGTTAAAATGATAGAGTTTTGTCAAAAATATTCAATCCTACTACATCATTTTACACCATATTATCCTCAGGGTAATTAACTTGCAGAATCTTCCAACAAGAGCTTAGTTAAGGTCATCAAGAAGACTCTTGAAGATCATAAAAAGAGTTGGGACAACCACTTAATCCATGCCATTTGGGAAAACATAGTTTCCCCAAAGAGATCAACAGGAAAGTCTCCTTTACAATTAGTTTATGGTAAGGAAGCAGTTTTTCCTACTCATTTATCTTTACCTGTTATGAGATTTCTTCAGGAATCTTATGAAGAAAAAGATGATTTCTCAAGAACGATTAACCAAATTATTGAGTTGAATGAAGACAGGGATGAAATTCAGTATCAGCTAAGAAAATATCAGAACAAGATGAAAGAGTAGTTTGACAGAAAAGCAAGAGAAAGAAATTTTAAGAAAGGTGACCTTGTGCTTAGATGGGATACAAGGAGAGAAGACAAAGGAAAACATGCTAAATTTGACAACTTATGGTTTGGTCCATTTAGCATTGCAGAAGTCAAAGGGAACAATACATTTATCCTGCAGAATTTGGAAAGAGAGTATTCCTCATTGCAAGTCAATGGGAAGTACTTGAAACATTATATTCAATATTGATTCTCCATTCATTCAACATCTATAAATATTGAGAGAGTTTATTTATTTTTGAAAATTGCAAGTGAGTATATGTTTCAGCAAAGACTCCATAGCCCGAGGAGAAGGCTTTTGGATCTGCTTATTCTCTGCATCCCACAAGGGGAAGCAGTCCCCAAATCGAGCTGATGTTGTAGCATTATCTAGTATTGATAAGTTAGCATAATTAGTCAAATAATTTTGAAAATTTTAAGGTAGGATATGGATGCAAAAGAATGAAAAAGTTTAAAAATGTTAGGAAAATTATTATGTTTTATAGGCATCATTATCAATAAAATGATAGGTGTTAGTTGCCCTAAATAAAGAAGGCAAATCAAAATAAAATGTTAGGGAAGCAAAAAGAAAAGGAAAGCTTCATTTATGTTTTTAAAATTTCATTGGCTACTAGTCTAAATGCGCCCATAAAAGGAGACATTTATATGGTTTAAACATTATCCTAAGCATTATTAACACTATCCTAAGCTTTTAAACCATATTAACATATCCCGCCATTTATTCCCTACGCTTTCATTTCCCTAAATCATTTCCCTTCATATTATTCCCGGCGCTTTATTAAATAAATCCCGACCCCACCATTCCACATCATCGCATCCTATCGTCCTCCCATATCCCCACACATCCGACTATCCTCAGATTTGTCGGCATCCGACAACTCTCACAACTTTTCGGCCCCCCTTTACAATACAAACCTTATCACTGGGGGGGTCCGAACTCAGCAATAAAACAAAACCACTCGTCAATACGTGGCATGACCTCAGGCTTTCGAACCCCCCATGCACGAAACCTTAAACCGCTCAACCCCGCCCGCCGAAAGATGATTTCTAATATGACTCATCTAACTGGTGATTCCCCGCACCATTCCGTTGTCGCCACCTCATCTGTCATCTCATTCACCTGTTGAACTTTCATATCTCCATTATCAGTCCGTTAAGCTTTTAATTAACTTAACCGTTAACCCGCGCCACCAACGGAAAGCCTGCATTGCAATATAAATCTTCTTATTTTCGTTTACAGGTTACATTGTTGTTATTTGCAGGTTATTCGCCAGAAACCAGACATTATCAAGCTTCCAGCACTTGCTCATTCCAACAATTTTCTCTGTTCCTTGTCTATAATGATTTCTCTATTCATTGTCTGTATTCCTATTAGATTACACTCCCAGCCTTAGCCATCATGCCTCCCAAGGATAAAGGACCCAAGGAAAACATCAATCGTCTGATTTTCCCTCCTATAGACCTTCATCATGTCCCTATGGTTGATAGAGACTACAATATTTATGAAACACTTTTTGATATTGATCTTCTCGAGATGTATTGTTCGCTCGAAGATAAATGGATTGAGAAATCAGATGAAATCCAACTCTGGGAGTCAAACCTACCTCGTTATATCTTTCCTCCTACCCACAGAACTCTCGATTTCATTAGGAAATGTCATGCCCAATATTAGCCAAACTAGAGGGCCATAACCAATTCTAACGGACAAGTTTTGTTTACCATAACCCCTCAAGCTATTGATCAAATGATGCTAGCCCCTACAGTTGACAATGGTACCCCATTTTCTCATGAAGCTCTAGTTGAAATATATCAGAAATTAGACCTTGCTAAGAGAACCCAAACTCTAGAATTATTCCTAGCACAAGATGCTTCATTTCCTAAGAAAAATCCTCCTTATCCTTCATCCTTATTCCCTCAGAGAACCAAGCAGATAACCATTGTTCTATCTTACCTTCTTGGATACTACTCTGATCAATATATAGATGAGGCCATTATAGGATTTTTATCAATCTTTTCCAATGATGCCAAACCTTCAATTGTGTTCAATTTCAGTCATTTCCTTGTAGAGTCTAGTCATCAACAATTGGTCAATTTCAACACAGAGGAGGTATTTAAATATACCTCTGTCTTAGTCTACATGTTCATATACTTTCAGGGGGACAACATGAAATTGTCATTGCAGAAACTGAATGAGAAAGGAGACCAGCAGTCGGTCATTTTATGAACCACTCTGGTTATGAAAAATCAGAATGAGTTCACATATAAACAATTCATTGAGATGTTTGTTCACTCAGCCATTGGCCTTTTAAGTAGTAGAGATGAACCAAGAAGTGAAGAAATCCAAAAGATTTTGCATTTGTCAAAACAGGTACAAACAGGAGATTGGTACTTATATGAAAACTACACAGAAATAAGAGTTTTTGGATGTGAGTTGCAACCATATAAGTTGCCAAAATTCCTCCCAATGAGGATTTTTGCCTTAGAATTCATCAGGCAAATGATCAACATGGATCAGGTCCATTTTGTTGTTGTCAAGAAAAAGTCTCAGTTTAAGCTAAAAACGCAGGTTCACCCATTCATATCTAACAACAGGAAAGGAGCAGAGGCAGACCAACTATTGAAAAAAATGCAGTTTGATCTTAGCTTCACTTGGTCATATGATCCATTAGAGATAGTTTCCAAATTAAGGGTAGAAACCAAATCTATTCCTTATTTTCAGACACCAAGGCCAGAAATAGAGAAGTATAAGAACCAGCCACAGTGGATATAGAATACATTACATGAGGCAGAAGAACAACAAGTCTCTTCATCAACAGTGCAGACTCCTACAAATCAAGAGAAGACAAACAAAAGGAACAGAGAAGAAGGATCTCCTTCAGAGATAGATATCTTCAGCAAGGGATCTAAAATCGTGTACAAAAAGAAGGCTAAGATTAGTTTCAGATTAAGCCTTAGCAAAGATTCAGAGCAGCAGAATCCAATCAACACTAATGAGCCTCTTATATTTTCATTAATAGGTGAGCATTCCACACAGTCTCCTACCACTTCCATGATTACAACAGAGCAGCAACAGATTATGCAGACAGGTACATCAACTTCAAGCAAGCCAGAGAAAAGCACCATGGATATCTTCAAGGAAATCAAACTAAAAAATGAAGCCTTGAAGATAAATACATACAATCAATTTTGGAAACAAACTTCAGGTGCCCAAAGCAGGCTATTTTTAGCCTTCGACTCAGGGAAAGGAAGAATTCCAGTGGCATTTCTTCAAGCACAAGTTCCTCAGCCCAAAGGAGAATCAGATTATAAGAAGACATCCCTTGAGTTTTATGTCAAGGACATACATCCCATTAATCAAATGGAGATGCATAAACAAACTGGGGGGATGATTTTCTCCACTGTAACTAACACTGCTATGACTTTATCTAAATTGAACAGAGTACATAGTTGAAGCAAATGGAAACAAAGATGGAGAAATGGATTAAAGAAAGCAAGAAACCAGCCAAGCAAACTGCTCCTTTAGAAGCACTTCCTATTACAGCTATTCCTACTACTATATCAGCTACCACTAGTAAAGGAGACGCTGCAAACCAGTTAGCTTCTACGCTCCAAAATATGACCTTGCAGACTGAAGAAATAAAGAAGTTACAGGACCAAGTGAAACATCTAGAGGATCAACAAAAGAAGTCTGACACTTTGCATGCATTAGAGCTTCAGAGAGCTCAAAACCAAGTAAAAATATGGAAGAAATCAGCCATTGAAGCTTCTATTGGCTACACTCTTGCTCATGTTAAGGAAAATATTTGGAACAACATCATTGAGGAAATTAATGAAATCTGGCCATGTATCAAGATCATCTTTGAGCAAAAGGAGTAAGTGGAAAAGGAAAACCAGGCAATTTCTGACATAAACACTCAACTGGGAGAAATGCCTAATACAACCAACAACATTATAAAGTTTCTAAACTCTAAGGACAACCAAGAACTGGATGAGCTAAGGGTAGATGACAAGACAGAGACCATTCTTGAGGTAAAGAAAGTTTTGATAAAAAAGAACTTAGTAGTGCAGTTAACATAGAAGTGTCACACTCTTGATGTTGCAATCAATAGATTTCTCTCAAGAATTGATGCATTGATTAAAAAAGGTATGCCCTCACTGTTTGTTATAAATGATAAATTAATGCCCAGGGAAGATTATATGAAGAAGCTCAAAGAAACAATAAAGTATGCATCCATGTCTTCTATTCAAGGTTCTATGATAGGCAAAGCATTTTATAAGGTTGTTGAAAATATCGGTTTTATTCATCATGAGATAAAACATATTTTCACTATAAAACCCACTTTTGCAAAGTATACTGAGGTAGATGAAATCTACCATAGGGTTATTACAGTTTCAATTCCAGATCAAGAGCAGTGGGAGAAGCTTTGAAAATATTAGGATTAGAGGGCAAGTCATCTTGCCACCACAACAACAGAATAGTGGCCACTCAACAACAATCTTCCTTTAAAGCATTGTTAGACAGGCAAATTCATTCTTTTGGATCAAATTCCCTTTTCTTTCTATTAAATTTCATAAAATATAGTTTCCCTTGTCACTTAGGCATTTATTGTAACTTTATTTTTGTTTAAATACTTCATTCATGGAAGTATTCGAGGTTGCACCCTTGAGCTAGTTATCAAAAATATTTGTAATAGCTAGAGCATTTTTGCTTGAATAAAGGATTTTGGATTTACTTCATATGTCTTGTGTTCCTATGAGTTATTTCTATTATGTTTTTCATTATGTATTCTTCATATAATTTAATTCATTAACAGTTATCCAATTGGAAATTTAATCGAATCTCAGTTTCGTTTCTGACTCGTTGTGAAGTTGTAATTTGATTAAGAGATTAATTTACAAAGCTATCTGTTATTGTAGATTCCTCTTGAAATATAATTACATATAGGAAACTATTATGACTTGATTATATTTTGTTGATTATGAAAACATAGTTTTCATAATTTCTTCTTATAAATGATAAAATACTCTATCTGAATATTAAATCATTTATACTTATCTATATTCTTCTATCCATCCCACTTAAAATCAAATTAACCTTATGTATTTAAAGAACAGCCTTTTAGTTTATCAAGGATCTTTCTTAGTTAAATCACTTGTTTCAGAAAATTGTTCACTGGTCATCCAACTATTCAAAAACAACAAATATTTTAGATGCTTTGACATAACTTATCAGCCTTACGTTATCTCAAACGACAATAAATCAAAGGAAATTCTGGACTCTTTATAACCGTTGGTGTCTTTGGAACTGGAACTTGTGCTTCAAGAAATGCAATCTGCATTTTCCCTTTCTTTGTATAAAAGGCTGAAAGAAGCCTATGTTGCGACGAGGTTGTTTGCTTACAGAATTGGGAGTATGTTGTGCCTTGAGCATTTCATTTCTTTGTTTAATTGCTTTATACTTGGCAAAAATGTTTGGTTTAGCTGTGTCATGAGCCAATTCTGTTGTTTGAGCTGCATCTGGGGGATATTGGGAGGTTGAAGAAGAGGGAGATTCTGGGAAAATATCTTCTTTCCATGTAGAAACATGAGGGTCTGTTAGGATTATGGTAGTTTGTTCCTCCTCTCCCTACAAAAAGACTGGTATTGAATTAGTCTTTTGCTTCTTCTTGTATATCAAAAATTCTTTGCTCCCAATCTCTGTCACTAAAGGGGAATCCTCCTCCCGTAGCCTTTTATCCTACTCCTCTTGAGGTACTGAAGTTTTTCTAGTAGTTGTAGATATCACATGTTCTTCTACCTCCTGTAGTGTATTCTCCTCCCACAGACTCTGATTCATGAACTTTTCTATCTTTGGTCTTGGAGTGTTGTTGTAGGGAGTGGTTTTTTGCTAGGTGAAACTCAACTTGAAGTTCAATTGCTTGAGGATAAAATCTACCTCTTTACCTGTTGTTCTAGTGTTACAAATAAATGGCCTGGCCTATTCTTTAACCTTGAACTAAGACGTTTTCTTGGCCACAAAAAATGGAGATCATCCATGTGTATCATTTGCCTTATATATTCCAATGAAAAGATCCTCAGAGGAACAAACTTTGGGAGCTTGTAGGGTGGTAACTCACACACATAAGCTCTGATCTCGTTATAGTTTTGGTATAAATAGGAATCCCCTATGTTAGTTTGATCACTTAGATGCATAATTCTTTGTATCTCTGAGCCTATCCTAGGCTCTACATCAATGTTTAGCAAGCAGGAAACAATATATAGGAATTGATCAATATATTTTGAGAAGGTGTATTCAGTAGTGTTTTCCTCCCCAAAGAGGTCCCAAGGATAATTGATTGTGGATTACCCTACTCATTTAATCTCTGCAAGGAAAATGAAAACTTGGATGTCTAATGATAAAGAAACAAATAAACCAACACCGAAGTATACTTGAAATTTCCCTTAGTAGAGAGCATAAGGAGCTGGTCATGAATTGATTGTGCAATGAACTCACTGTAATTGAAAATGAGGGTTTTTTTCCCAGTTGTACAAATTGATAAGAAACCAACAATGGCCTCATCAACCCACTGATCGGATTGATAGCCAAGTATGCATGAAATAGTTGCAATTACTTGTTTAGTCATCTCAAGGAACATAAATGATGAGTATGGGGGGTTCTTCTTGGGTAATTGTGCATCCTTGGGGAGAAAAACCTCAAAAATATTGGCTCTCTGTGGGAAGGTTAGATTTTTGTAGAATTCTGTGAGGGAATCTACTGAAAATGGCTTCAGGGAGTTAGAATTTTGTAGTTGAAGCATCTAGGAGATAGACTCAGTAGTGATGGTGAAGAGAATGTCACTTTTTTGGGTCAAGATTTGCCTTTAGCTGGGGATGTATCGAAATTGGCACCAAGACACAAAATCGGGGAAGTGGTGGGTTTGTGGAAAAATGAATTGGGGCAAGGAAGATTCCCACGAACCCAATTCATCATTGTGGTTAAGGTATTTTTGCTTCAACCAATCATGAAGCTCATTGAGGTCAAAATCACAATTGGTGTCAGTGATCTTGCATTGTTGGTCTAGTAGTGGTTGGTGATCTAAGTCTATGGTAAGGGGCAACATAGGATTGACATCAAATGCCTTAGATTTATTTTTAGGAATTTTGCTTTTAGGTGCCATTGTAGAAAACAAAGAATAGGGAATTTTAAAATTACTCGAAAAATAGGTGAACGCTGGTAATTGGATGCAAATTTGACGGCTAGGAACTTGGTTGCAGTGATGGCATGGACCACTATCTGGGTTTTGGGGGAGGCTTTGCTTGACTGACTGTGCACTTGAATTTTTTAGTATCTTGTAATAGCGAATGGAGGTGATGAAATGGGATATTAGTGGGTTATATGAAAAAAACGCAGTTACCATTGTTTAGTTACCATTAAAAGGAGTGGATCTGTTATTGTGGAGGTGAGAAGCATTTATTTATATAACGGTTTGTTGATGTGGAGTCGGGCGTGACAGATGGTGGTATGGTGTAGGGGGAGAAAGGTGACAAGAAGTTGTTTATAGTGGAAGGGAAGTGGGGTCCGCAGGGGGGGTGGCGGACAGGCACTGGAGTGGAAAGGGATGACATGGGAGCAATGGTGGGGATAGGAAGTCCACATGGCTATAGGTTATTGGTGCGGGATTGGAGGGGTCAATGGTCAGCGCAAGGGGGAGTGGGATGGTGGTTTTTGGAGGGGGAACGGAGTAGTGAGTGGAAAAAGGCAGGGGGGGGGGTGCGAAGTAGTGAAGAGTCACCAAGTAACATATTGATTCTGTCATTTCGGACCCCCCCCCCCCGACGATTGAACAATGGAGGGGTTTGGGGGAGACCAAAGATGATTCTTCGTTGTTGATCCGGGCAGGGTGGATCGTGACCGCTGAAAAGTGCTCTGATATTATTACATACAAAAAAAATATCATGTCAAAAACGTTATTTCATTTTAATTAATCGTGATTAAAAGAAGCATTTATTAACTTAAACATATTTAATTAACCTCTAATGTTGCATTTTGACTTGCAAGCATACTTTTGATTTTTTCATAAGGTTTCTTCTTCTTTTTCATTTGATTGTCAATTAACCACTTTTAAACAGTGGGGTTAACTCATCTTTATTTTAACCAGTCTAATTCAATCAGGATTATACTATGTGATTGATTATTCACTAACCTAAACTCACTTTATTTAATTCATCCTAATCATGTTTAAACATTTTGATTAAACTAACTAATCTGCTTCTTCTAATTCAATGTGGCATTTTAACTAGGAGCACATTATTCAAAAAACTTCTAAGTATTACTGATGTATTTTTTCATTTTTTAAGTGGCATTTAGACTTGCTCACTTCTATAAACTTAATTTTTTATGGGGTATTTCATTTTTTTTCTCATGTTTTTTGATTTTTTTGTTCTTTTCACATATATATATATATATATATATATATATATATATATATATCCCCTTTTTGTTTTTGTTTTGTTTTGTTTTGTTTCGGAAATAAATTTCAAAATGGAACATTATTTACAACTTCCCATATCCAAAATTATAGTTACAATCAAGTCATCCTATAAACATAAAACCCTAACAAATTGCATTTTTCATTTACACATTAAATCCAATCCATAACATCATAATATTATTAAGATTTACATCATTATTCAACAACATATGCAACTATGTAGAAAGAACAATACTATCATCAATGCAGCGGAACATAAAGGAACAACAACAAAAAAATCATTCACACAAAGAGACACAAGGATTGGTCGAAGACTAGGGTAAAACCCAGTATGGTGAAAAACCTTTCAAATTATTTTTCTTATTAAATTGTCATTGAATAATTCAACAAAAGAGAGTACAATGATCCATATCTTCATCCATACAACTATCCATCAAAATCAACTAAACAACATCCATGAAGTGAAACCCAAAAATTCTCATACTCAAAACCTTGATTCAGAAGAATGTAATGAACTGTCATTGTCTACAGTCAACTGTCGAACAATGCAGTCAATGAGCGAAAACTTCAGACAACTGAAAAACCAAACCCTGGACTCCAGTCACATGGAGAGAGTGTCATGCATGCGATTGAAACCCTCCAGTCGCATGCATAGGTCTGTGTGTCAACGACTATAGTCGAAACTTCCCTTTGCAAGCCTATAGTTGTGACCCAAAACCCTAGAAATGAGCGTGACCTTCAGACCCTATAATTTCTCCTTCGTGCGAACCACTTCTCCGCAGTCATTCCTCAAACCTGCGCGAGCCAAAACAAAGAAAGAGAATAGAAGAATGTCTCATGATGATGTCCAAATGAGGTTGAGGTCACTTGTATTTATAGCCTTCCAGGGGTGCCCCATTTTCTTTAGGGCCGACCTGATCAAATATGTACATGTGGTCTTTTAATTCAAAATTACACTTTCCCTTATCCAAATTGGGTGCTTCAATAGTCCTCTCAAAAAGAGGAACCCCGTCGCATGGTTGGAATTTGTCACTGAGCTGCCAAATCAACAAAATTTATTGAAAAATATCATTGTAATGTGGATCATTGTCCCTAGTATAGGAATCCACACTTTTGTTTCATTTTGTCTTTATAGGGTGGTAGGGTGGTGTTAGGCTGGTGAATGAAGTCACTTTCAGGTTGGGGCCTTTAAACACTTCAGGGTGGTAGGGTGTTGCTAAAGCGAGTTGTGGCTCGCTAGGGTGTTGGGGCATCCTTTCAGCTGACTACTGATAATACCAAGGCGTTGGGGCGCCCTTCCAGTGGGAGTTGGTGAAGAATGTTTTTCTAGAGCTCTAGGAAGTTGTAGCTTTCTTTTCAATTGGGGTTGGAGATTAAAGAACTTATTAGAAAAACGTTCGGTGGTTTATGACTCGGAGGGGGTTTGCCACCTAAAAATCTTGTGCCTACTGTCTTTATCTTTTGCATTGTTGTTTATTGTTTTTACTGAATAATTATAATAACTAAAAAATTCACTAATGCTTTGAAAAAAATTAATGAAGTGCTAATTTCTAAGAAATATTGATTCACTCACCCCCTCTCAGTATTTCCAACAACTGGTATCAGAGTTTGGTTCCTTCAGTAACAATTCAACTGGAGGGAGATCATGGAGTACATCGAGAATAGAGTTCCTAAATAGAGCATCTTCGTCAAGCCAAACTCACACTTGGACATCTTAACGTAGAAATGTTGTCCCTCCAAGATACGCAACAACGTCTCTATATGCTGCAAGTGCTCCTCCCATTTGCGGTTGTATATAAGGATAGTGTCAAATAATACTAGCAAAAAGTTCCTCAGTTGACCATGGAAGATGTGGTTTATGCAAGACTAGAAGGTAGCCGGAGGATTGGTCAGCTTGAATGGAATTACCAAGAACTCGAACTGGCCATAATGACAATGAAACGTAGTCTTGGGGACATCCTTGTCCCTCACCCTAATCTAGTGGTATTCCAACCTCGGATCAATCTTGGAGAAGAACTTCACTCCCCTCAGTTCATCCATCAACTTATCGATCCTGGCGATAGGGTAGCGATTCTTCTTGGTCTTCTTGTTCAGGGCCCTGTAGTCTATGCACATCCGTAGTGTCCCATCCTTCTTCTTCACCAGAACAACTGAAGAAGTGAATGGACTCGTGCTAGGCTTGATGTGCCCCAATGCTAAGAGCTCATGGATAGCTCTCTCAATTTCGTCCCTATAGGCATTAGGATGCCTGTAGGGGGTAGTAATCACAGCCTGGATTTCGGACTCCAGCTCAATAATATGCTCAAACCCCCAATACAATGGCTACCTCGGTGTAATGTCCCCCAAAACCGTAGAGTAACGGTCTAAGAGAGTCTGTATATCTTGGTGCGTAGGCTGGCTCGAGGCACCTGCATCTGAAATCCTCAACTCCAAGGCCCACTCTGTATCTTCCTTCCAGAAATCAGCCTTCATCCTATGCACAAAGACTGTTTGAGGAGGGTATGTGTGCATGCCCCTAAGCATCACCAGCTTCCCACTCTTCTTATCCATAAACTCAATCTCCAGTGTCTGCCAATCAGTGGTGACTCTACCAAGGGTGATGAGCCACTGAACCCCCAACACCATATCGGTATCCAGAATATCAACCACAAAAAAATGAATATGTGCCCATCATCACTGTTAATGCTAGGACATAACGTATGGACTGCATGTTCCTGGCCCTCGGAACTAGCACAAAAAACCCATCAAAGCTCTCCGTTTGTATGCCCCTCCTCTGCACCATTTGGGCATCAATGAAGTTGTGCATAGCCCCGTTGTCCACCAGTACCGAGACACATTGTTCTTGGATTGTCCCTCGAACCCTCAGCATTAGGTACTTGGGTACCCCACGCAAATATGCAAGGATCCCTCTTGTAGGTGCACACCAAAGTTGCACGAAATGGGGAACAAGTACGAGTTTCTGAAACGGGTACGGGTACGAAACATGACCCACCCCCCCCCCCCAAATTTTGGAAATGAGGAATATATATATATATATATATATATAAGAAACATGTGCAATCATAAAGCATTCATGATACATTATAATTTATTACATTATGATTAAATTGTCCAATGTCAATGCACAAACTATAAGTCTTTAAATTTACATCACATTTACTCATGAATGATCACACAATGAAAATAACAATATCCATAATCAGCCACGAGAAATTTCTAATTTCTTAACTCGTGCTTGATTGTGAGTCTCCTCCTGCATAGTCGAACGGCCTTAGTGCCCTTGATTAAATACAAGTTACATACCCTAGTACCCTAGGTGCTCTTGATTATTGGGAGACTCCCATGCATAGAGGGCTTGGTTCTCTTGATTAAATATAGGTTCCATACCCTAGTACATGAAAAAATCCAATGGAAACATTGCAATCTCCCCAATCTTGAAAAAATGATAAATTTGTTGGATTTTGAGTGAGATATAAAATTCTACTTTCTCCATATGAAATCCAATGAGGGTGAAACCACTCTCAAACATTCTGAGTCATTTCATGGTAATTTTAAAGATTTAAGTACAAGGATGAAAATGAAAGATAAATGAGAATGTCACTTTTAAATTCTTAAACATTACCATGAACTGCATGTCAACACTAGGGCCATAGGCTTGAACATTAGGTTTCCCTAAAACAAAAATAATAATAAAACACAAAAAACAGAAAGAAAAAAAGATAAAAAAAAGAAGTTTAAATGCCAGAAACACGCCTGTATGGCCTGGAAACGTGTTTACGTCCGTACTGGGCACGTTTCCCCAACATGAAATGACCCGGTACGGATGAAAATGCGTTTCCAGGCCGTACGGTACTGTGAAACGTGTTTATGTTTCGTTTCCAGGCTGAAACAGACCTATGTGTTGTTGATCAATGGTTGTCATTAATGTCAACCCGAGCAGCACCAGGGGCTACCCCAATATTGCATGGGATTTTTCATTTACCAATTTAATATATTCTGGATCAAGAATGCTTTTGATGGTTTCTACTTGTCGAGGTGTTTCCATTGATATATGGCACACCACGTAATTCTTCATGGTTTGAGAGATATTCATGTTTGAAATTTGTAACCCCAGTTAGTGGGCTAAAACCCCATGGGGTTGTGGCATGGGTCATTGAAAAGTCATAATTAATATTTTTTAAGCTCCTAAAATCCCTCCCACGTTCACTTGTTGAAGCCCCTCTCAACTTAAGCATTTATATAAATTGTGATCCTCATATCCTCCTTATGTAGGGAATTCGCCATCTAAAACAAGCCATCGTGGAATTTTCGCTTAAAAAAATTTTCTACGTAGGTTCAGAAGCTGAAATTGTTACGAGACGAAGCCAAAATCCTAAGGAAGCTCCTATAGAAATTTCAGATCAAGGTGCGCAATATTTTTGGAGATATGATCTATGGAAGTCAGTTTTTTTGCAGGCTTCTAAAATTCATCTCAAAGAAGTAACCTTGGGAAAAACATCATAACTCTCTCTCTGAGTATCGGATTCAAATTCTGTAAAAAGTAACAGATAGTGCATGGACTGTAGTTTTCGCTCTATAAATTTCAGAGCCGAATAAAGAAACAGTAACATGTGGCATGCCGTACAAGTTCGCTCTACTGAAATAGTCCATAATTAGGGCATTGTGAGAGAGTGGGCATAACTCTCTCTTCAAGAATCCAAATAACTCAAAGGACTACTACAGGACCGAAAATCATATATTGGAGATCTGAAATAACAGAGATACACCAGATTCAATATTCAGCTCCTAGAAGGAAAGAAAAAGCTACATCATGTGTTGTCAAGGGTTGCAAAGGACCAGACTTTCTAGGGCAGCAAAGCAAAGCAAGGTGCAACAGAGGGTAGCATGACAAGAGCAACAACCAAGGTGCAGAACAACAACAAGAAGTTCATCACATGAAGTCTTCAAGTGGGCAGCACTGTATACAGTCACCATAAAGGTATCATTGTACTAAGTCATTGTAAATACATTATTGTAAAAATTGTTCTAGTGTCTATCTGCTAAGAGTTGAAGAGGTAGTGTCGGGAGGTCTAGGATCATCATTAGGTGGTTGTGTCATAGTTGGGGTTATGGTCTAGTGTGTCTTATTCTTCTACATCATTCTATATCATTGTAAAGTGGACCATTTTCCCTGGTACGAGAGTCCATTATTCTTTTATTCTTCTATAGAGTGGTAGGGTGTTGCTAGGGTGAGTTGTAGCTCATTGGGTGTTGGGACATTCGTTCAGTTGACTACTGAAGAATCTTGGGCGTTGAAGCGTCCATCCAGTGGGAGCTAGAGAATAATGCTTTTCTAGATTCTAGGAAGTTGGAGCTTTATTTTCAATTGGAGTTGAATATTAAAGAATTATTAGAAAAGCATTAGGTGGTTTTTGTCCCAAAGTGGGTTTCCACCTTAAAAACTGTGTGCATTTTTGTTCCTTTTGTTCATTGAAATCATTGTACAAACACTGATAATAATTGAAGATTAACTAATGCTCTAATTGAAAGGAATATTGATTCACTCCCACTCCCCCCCCCACCCTCCCCCAGTATTTCCAACAATTGGTATCAGAGCTTGGTTCCTTCAATAGTAGTTTAACAGCTGGAAGGATGTCATGGAGCATACAAAGAATGGTGTACCTCTGTTCAATGAAAATAATTATGCACTCTGGAAAGGAAGAATGGAGGTCTATCTCTTCGCGCAAGGTTACAAATTATGGGACATTGTTCAAAATGGATTTACATCAACCGCAGTTGAACAAGGTAAGAAGAATTTGGTAAATGATGCAAAAGCAAAGAATATTATTATCAGTGGACTTATTGAATCTACTTATCATAAGGTGTTGGGTTGTAAAACCGCCTAAAATGTAAGATACAAGCTTGAGAATATATATGCAAGTGACATAAATGTCAAAAAAGCAAAGCTTCAAATCTATAGAGCAAAATTTGAGCAACTCGGAATGAAAGAAGATTGCAACATTGCTGCATATTTCTAATACGTTGATGAAATAACCAATACTCTGGAAGGATTGGGAGAGCCAGTTGACTAGAAGACTATTAAACGAAAGATTATTAGAACGTTACCAGGGAAATTCAACCCAAAGGTATCGGTCTTAGAATACAGTGCAAATCTGAACAAACTCAGCAAAGAGGAATTACATCGAGTTCTCATAGCATATGAAATGAGACTTGATGAAGAAGAGGGTACTTCGCATCTAGAAACTGCGTTCGTTGCATCTAAGAAAAGCAATAAGGACAAACAACCTTCAATTGAAAAGACATGCACCTGCAAGTGTGAAGAAAAGGGAGATGATGAAGAAGGTCTTTCAGATGAAGAATATGCTTACTTTATGAGAAAACTAAAAATTGTTAAGAGAAAATTCAAAGGTAAACTTCCATTGATATGTTTCGGTTGTGGTGAGGTTGGGCATTTCGCATCAAAATGTCCGAACGTAAGTGATGACAACTCAAAAGGAAAGAAAGGCTTTTATAAATTCAACAAGCAAGGATCCAAAAGGAACTTTCTCTCTAAAGAAGACAGCTTATCATTCAATGAAGACAATGACAGCGAAGAAGAAGCCAATGAGAGAGTATTGTTTATGGCCAAGCACAATAAACAAGAGGTATCAAACAACGAAGAAGAAGGATTGACCATAGAAGAATCTTCTAAGGAAGCAATCAAACTTATAAAAGAGCTCAAGGAAGAGAAGATCCGTTCCAATACTCTTGAAGAACAAGTTCAAGGTCTCAAAATTGAATTTGAAGAACACAAATGCATTGAAGAGTCACTTCAAAAGAAGTTGGAAGAAATTAACCAAGAAAGGGAAGAATTAGAAGCTGAAGTACTCTCGCTGCGTAAGGAAGTGAAGAAAGGAAAAACTATCCAAAACTATGCCAACAACTCAAGGGCATTGGAAGAACTCATCAACAATCAACGATCTTACAACCACAGAACTAGCATTGGTTACAAAGAAGAAGCAGGACCTTCTACAACAAAATACAATGAACCTATGAGATTTGACATGCATGTAGACTTCATTGGACAAGATTCACAAGAACAGCCTTGGAAGACAATTCCTTGACGAAGATTTCCATCCAGGTACCAACATATTTTTTATGGCTATTGTTATTCATGTGGAAAATTTGGTCATAAAGTTGTAGAATGTCGCACGTACCCTGGGAACGAATACAATTCCAAGAGATCTATCAAATATGAACCCCCAGGGCTCAACAAAACATCAATAGATTTGAACATTTAAGAAATAATATTGAAATGTTGCAAATGTCAAAACTTTGGACACATAGCCAGAGACTGCGGACTTGAAAATCCTCTAGAAGAATCTTTGAAGCCACAGAACGAACGAACATGGAAAAAGAAGAAGACTGATAATTGTGCTCTCGCTCTCAACACTCAAAACAATAAATATGTGTGGTATGTTGATAGCGGTTGCTCAATGCATATGACTAGAGATAGAAAGAAATTTGTATCTCTGAAAGAGGATGGAACCGTGTCCTTTGGAAATGATGGATCTTCAAATGTTATAGGATCAGGTACCGTCACTCTCGGAAGCAAAGATACTCTAGCCAAGAATGTTCTATTGGTTGAAAACATGTATCACAATATGCTCAGTGTTGGAAAAATGTGTGATCAAGGACACACAATACTATTCAACTCCACAAAATGTGAAATCAGGAAAGGCAGGTATGGTGAAATTGTGGCTACAACAAGTTGAGCTCCAAACGACATATATGTTCTGGATGAAGCAACTAAAGCTCGTCTAATAGCTAAAGAGGATGATATAATATTTGGTAGCAATGATGATCAACTAAGTAAGAATTTTGCTACAAAGATGCAAAGTGATTTCGAGATCTCTTTACTTGGAGAGCTGACATACTTCTTAGCGCTTCAAATATCTCAGCAAGAGAAATGAATATTTATATGTCAAGATAAGTACATCAAGGAAATGCTCAAGAATTTCAAGATGGAAGATTGCAAAACCATCCTTACTCTGATGGTAACAGGTTTCAAATTGAGCATAGACGACTCATCTAAGGATGTGGATCAAAGGTTGTACAGATCTATGATTGGTAGTATTCTATATGTAACAACCTCCCAGCGAGATGTTATGCAAGCAGTTGGACAAGTAGAAATATTCCAAGCAGCACCAAAAGAATCACATATTATTGCCATCAAAAGAATTATTCGATACCTAAAGGGAACAACAAAATATGGCTTATGGTATCTCAAGGGTAACAATTTCATTATTCATGCCTTTACAGATGTAGATTGGGCAGGAAGCATTGATTATTGTGAGAGTAGTCGTGAAGCATTGGAATATCTTCGCCAGAAGCTTGGGATTCTCCCAAGTTCTCGTTATATTTTCCTTATTCATAATATAAAGGGGGAGTGCAAGTGTGTACAGATCCACAGGATGGTTGTCTGTCAAGGGGAGTTACCCTTTGCCATTGATGTCAAAGGGGGAGAGAATGTTGTAGGAAGAGGTGTCATGATCACAGGGGGAATACTTGTGTTGCCATCAATGCCAAAGGGGGAGATTGTTGATCAACGGTTGTCATTGATGTCAACCTAAGCAGCACCAGGGGCTACCCCAATATTGCATGGGACTTTTGACCTACCAATTTAATATATTCTGGATCAAGAAAGCTTTTGATAGTTTCTACTTGTTGAGATGTTTCCGTTGATATATGGCACGCCACGTAATTCTTCACGGTTTGAGCGATATTTATGTTTGAAGTTTGTAACCCCAATTAGTGGGCTAAAACCCCATGGGGTTGTGGCATGGGTCATTGAAAAGTCATAATTAATATTTTTTAAGCTCCTAAAATCCCTCCCACGTTCACTTATTGAAGCCCCTCTCAACTTAAGCATTTAAATAAATTGTGATCCTCATATCCTCCTTATGTAGGGAATTTTCCATATGAAACAAGGCCATCGTGGAATTTTCACTCTAACTCTTTTTCTATGAAGGTTCAAAAGCTGAAATTGTTATGAGGCAAAGCCAAAATCCTGAGGAAGCTCCTGTAGAAATTTCAGATCAAGGTGCACAATATTTTCTGAGATATGATCTGTGGAAGTCAGTGTTTTTGCAGGCTCCTGAAATTCATCTCAAATAAGTGACCTTGGGAAAAACGTCATAACTCTCTCTCTGGGTATTGGATTGAAATTCTTTAAAAGTGGCAGATAGTGCACGAACTGTAGTTTTCTCTCTATGAATTTTAGAGCCGAATAAAGAAATAATGACATGTGGCACACCGTACAAGTTCGCTCTACTGAAACAGTCCATAACTAGGGCATTGTGAGAGATTGGGCATAACTCTCTCTTGAAGAATCCAAATTGGGTCAGACCTCTGGCATTGAAAAGACGACTCAGAGGACTACTACAGGACCAAAAATCAGATATTGGGGATATGAAATAACGGAGATACACCAGATTCAATATCGAGCTCCTAGAAGACAAGAAAAAGCTAGATCATGTGTTGTCAAGGGCTGCAAAGGACCAAACTTTCTAGGGCAGCAAAGAAAAGCAAGGTGCAGCAGAGGGTAGCATGACAAGAGCAGCAACCAAGGTGCAGAACAGCAGCAAGAAGTTCATCACATGAAGTCTTCAAGTGGGCAGCACTGCATACAGTCACTGTAAAGGTATCATTGTACTAAGTCATTGTAAATACATTATTGTAAAAATTGCTCTAGTGTTTATCTGCCAACAATTGAAGAGGCAGTGTCGAGAGGTCCAGGATCATCATTGGGTGGTTGTGTCATAGTTGGGGTTATTGTCTAGTGTGTCTTCTTCTTCTACATCATTCTATATCATTATAAAGTGGACCATTTTCCCTGGTACGTGAGTCCATTCTTATTTTATTCTTCTATAGGGTGGTAGGGTGTTACTAGGGTGAGTTGTAGCTCATTAGGTGTTGGGGCATCCATTCAGTTGACTACTTAAGAATCTCGGGCGTTGGAGTGTCCATCCAATGGGAGCTAGAGAATAATACTTTTCTAGATTCTAGGAAGTTGGAGTTTTATTTTCAATTGGAGTTGAATATTAAAGAATTATTAGAAAATCATTAGGTGGTTTTTGTCCTGGAGTGGGTTTCCACCTTAAAAACTGTGTGCATTTGTGTTCCTTTTGTTTTCCGCTATCATTGTACAAATGCTGATAATAATTGAAGATTAACTAATGCTCTAATTGAAACAAATACTGATTCACCCCACCCCCCCTCTCAGTATTTCCAACATGTGCAACATTTCCTGCAACATAGGTGCAAATGTTGATGCTCCTGTTGTTGGAGGTGGTGGTGGAGGATTCTCCCCTGGTGCTCTAGTGTTGGCATCTCCTCCCATCTCATCATATATCTCCTGTCCTCCCTCGTTTTCGAAGAAGACCTCAAGGTAATGTGCCTTCCCTCTGGCACATCTGTGACCCAAAGCCCATGGCTCTTGACAGGTGAAGCAAAGCTTCCTCTGCCTCAAATCCCTTCGGGTATCATCATCCAGAGGCCCTTGGCCCTGATTCCCTCTTGGGGGTGGGGCTCTAACATCACTCTCCCTTTCCCCTGGAACGTTGATCTGTTGGGCATGGGATCCCTCATCCTCAGGAAAGCATCTTGCAAGTCTTTGGTCCTCCCCACTATGTCCTGCAAAGTAGTGGGCTCAGTAGACCTCACTAGCCCACACAAAGGTTCTGCTAGACCATCAATAAACATGTAGATCCTCCTCAGTTTCAATAAGTCTTTAACTATCACTGGGAGTCTCAGGAACTCCAAGATGTAAGTCTTCAGGTTCCCTATCTACTTGATCTTAGTTATCTCCACAAAATGCTCCTCTGGATCTTTCCGATCAAACATATTTAGCACTCTCTGGGAAAAATCATCATACGTTGTCACTCCCGAGTGACCCATCGTAGTCATCCCATGGAACCACTAGTCATGGGCTTCTCCCTCTAAGTGCAGCACAGCCACCTTGATGGCCTCTACCTCTGTCATATGGTTAAGTTGGAAATAAATTTCTAGCTTCTCCACCCAAGCTTTAGCTGAACATTTTGATGACCCATCAACAATAGGTAGGAAAAGTTTGCCCATGGTACGTTGCAATTCATTGCCTTGCGTGTACCCTCCTCCTATGGTCTGGCCTCTGGGTTTGTTGTTGTTCTTTAGCTGACAAAACTCATTGAAGGTGAGAGCACATCCAAACTCTGGCCCATAGGATTGATACTCCGCAAAATATTCTCCATAGTGAGCCACCTCCGGCTCTTGTGGCCCTCATGCTCCTGCCCTTGAAACCAAAAACGTGGGAATGCTAGAACTTGGTGGAGCGTGTGGCACCACCTGCTGCGCAATGTTAGGCTCAGGTGGGTGATGGGAAGTGTTAGATCCTTCTCCAACCTGGAATTCCCCTGGAATTCCCTTCTGCTTGTTATCTCCGCCAATATTTTGCCCCATCTCCTCAATCCTCTTGATGAGCTCTTGTACTGACTTTAGAAGGAGTTGAGAAAACTTCTTTCCCTCATCTCTTTCCTCTACCATGGGTGCCTTTCCTCTCTCTTCTTCCACTGGAACGCTGACTACCTAATCTAGTGTAATCTCGAGCCTCCTTTCTCTGCTCATATACCTTTGAATATGGTAAGTGGCGTTCTCCCTATCCTCCAGTGTCATAGACCACAAGCTCCACGGGCTGAGCCAGGTCTATGAGCTTTGATACCATTGTGATATTCCAAATTGGGAACAAATAGAAATACAAAGCACACGAGAATAAAACCTATAGCAAAACAGAAAATAGCATTAAGACACAGGAATTGTAGTCAAAATCATCTGTGCCATTTTATTAATCTCTATGGGGAAAGAGCACAATGAGAGGTGCTCAGAAAGATGGCACCTGGGCCTGCACAAGATAGGTTGAAGAATAGCTCAAACTCGAAAAGAATCGTTGTTGGAACATTGCTCTGCGTGGTTCCCTCTTTGCGCTGCTAGTGATGGATTGTTTCTGCTGGCTGGAATTAGATTGCGAGTTGGGTCTGCTCCTCTGCTCATAAAACTCTGAGATTAAAACGCCAAGCTCTACTCATAAGACCCCCAAAAACCCGCGAAGGGTTTCCAAAAATTTTGACCTCGGAAAATCGCCCCCTTGGGCTTGGCACGCCGCTCTGCAAGGGAAATCGGTCTCCTAGCTGAATGGCATGAAAAGTGTCCTCAAAATATTTTTGGAATCCCTGGTAGGAGGTGGCTAGCCTCCCCTACAAACCTTTGGTTGAAATCTGCTCTACTTCTCTTCTTCCCAATACTATCCCCTAGCTAGATTGCTTAATCACTGCGCAGTCAAGATGGCCTCTACTTTGTCCTAAAGGGACTACGTATGCCTGGAATGTCTCTCTTTGCAAGCTCCTCCAAAATCAAACGGTACTCATGTCTTGAGCGGGCACTCGAAGTCCTCAAAGGTAGAGGCTGAGATCTTTGCTCAGAAATCTTTGTGCTAAACAACACTACAGACTTGGCTAAACAGCTCAAGCGTGCTATAGTCAATCAGATAGAAAATAGATGGATGAATCAATGAGGAATGAGCTGCTCTCACCCTCTTTTGTCGTAGCTGAGCCTCCAGCGTTCCCTTGGGCCCACCTAGACTGTGTTGCCCCTCCTCTGACCTATCTTTGCACACTGCACTGCCTCCCCCACGCTGCCACTAGGACGTTGCCTCATTCGAGTGGGTGGGCACATGGATCCCACTTCAGCCTCAATATTTGCCACTAGTGACTTTAGGAAATCACTTTAGCTACATAGTTTATTTGTTGGTCCCCTTACCCACTTTATTTCTGTTGAACATTAAGAAAAAGAAAAAAATAATCGAAATTAATATTTCAATTAGCTGACTACTAATTTGGAATATTACACACAATGAGAGAGTGTTGATTTTTGGGTAGCATCGGATGGGTTTTAGCTACGAAACTTTAGGGAGGGGCTAGGACACATGAGATCTCCAAGACCCAGATATCGTTTGGAGAAATTCCACCTGGAGCTTAAGCTATTCAAATAACTAATTATTTTAATTGGGACCCTAAGTCTAAACTTAAGGAAATTAAATAATTAAAGTCAATTAATTTAAACATGTGGGTGAGAATGTTCTAAGTGACGAGGATCAAGTCTTTTCTAATCGTAGGTGTCTATTAGAGATTAGATCATGGTTGTTGATTCGTCAACTGGAAAAATATTAAAGGAAGACTTGGGGTCAGTTGGAGGACACACAGTGAGTCTAAGAGATCGAATTCTTCTAACGAAGAAATGCTCGGACGAAGATCAGTTCTAAGTGATTCAGTGCAATGAGGGGTAGTTCAGCAGCAGGATTTTCATCCAAGGCTGAGAATACAATAACAGAGAGGCAGATCAACACCAAGAGGGACAGTGCAGCTCAGATAAGGTGATGTAGAGCCAATAAAGCTCACACAGAAGTGGCGCAGAGCTAAAGAAGGGTGACACAGTCACTTCAGGAGTAGCATTGGGGTTTGTGTGGGACAGACTGAGCAGCTATCCAGCAGAACGATTGTTGAGTCGGCAAGGCTCACGAAGAGGGTGACGTAGTCACTAGGATAGGTGGTGCAATCCTAATGTAGAGCTTGTTGCAGCCATCGTTGCGCAGCATTGGGGACAGCGTAGTCACCTTGGGGTTTCGTCATTCTGCCATTGGATTGGCCAAAATATCTATCTCCGAATAGAGGTACTTCTACCAAGGAAATTCTTTGTTGGGTGAGCCGGTGTTAGCACCCTAGTTTGCATTCAAAAATATGCTTAATAATATAAACCCTCGGCACTATTGCACTGGTTTTCTGGCATTAGGTTTTCCAAGGACATTTGTCTGAAAAGTATGTGTGTCCTTTGTCAGTGTGGTTTACTTAGTTTTAAGCACTTGATTTGTATAATTGTGTAGGCTGCAATGTAATTACTAGGATGTTTTCCTGAATTATGTAGAAAATAACTTGTTAATTAAAAGAAAACAAGTAGGAGAATTAAATCGGATTTACCGCAGTAGGGTTTTTGGTTTAGTTTCAGAAATTTTCACACCACTACGCAGGCCCACCCAGTCCCTAGTGATGGTTGTTTGGTACTGCTCTCTCACACAAAATGGAGCCCTGGAAACACTCCAATCTTCAATAAATGATGGCCCTAGGTTGCCTCTGAAAGCCCAACAAATCTTTGGTTCCACAACCAGCTCATGGGCCTTCTAAGAAAAATGTACAACCAAAATAAACTTTATAATAACCAATAGGATTAAAGATGACGATGTCAACCATGGGGGATGATTCACCATTTTTTAAGTAAAAGGGTAAAAATATTAAAAAATAATAAAATAGTAAAACTACTTTTTCAACTCGTATTTTCAATTTATCTCCCAAAGTTTTTCTTAAATTTCGAGCAGGAGTACTTGTTGGATGAAAAATTTAATTCCTCATCCAAGGAGTACCCATGTTGCATACTTTTGATGGACCCTGCTACACGAAAAATGAGAAATACATCAAAAAATTTAATTGCAATCGCGTTTTTCATGTATTTATCATTTTTCGTGTAGCATGATTCAGCAAAAGTATGCAACATGGGTACTCCTTGGATGAGGAATTAAATTTTGCATCCAATGAGTACTCCCGCTCTAAATTTGAGTAAAACTTTTGGGAGATAAGTTGAAAATACAAGTTGATAAAGTAGTTTTTTTTTTTTTTTTTCCCTCTAAAATTTGATGATGTAATCAAATCTCATTTTATTATTTCCACTATTATTTTATAATTTCCTTAGGAGGCTCATTTTAGACCTCAAAATTCCCTTAATGGATGCAACATTTCTCTTTTCCTGTGTCCCACCCACTTAACTAACTCCATGAATTCACTTGGAAAGCTCCCAGATCAACTCAAAGTGATGCAGATTACCTCCTTGGGTTGACACTTGTAGTTCCTCGAAGGTAGGTTGAGATTCTCGCATGAATATCTCGTGTGCTCAACAACACATGCATACTTGGCTCTCAACTCAAGCGTGCTAGTCAAGAGTGAATGTCAAATGATCAAAAGATAGCCCAGAGATGAGTGTCCCTCCTATTTTAGTCATTGAGCCTCCAATTTCCCCATGTGGGACCCATCCATCGATTTTCCCTCTCTCTTGCCCTCCATGAGTGCATACTACCAAAAGGGGAGTGTAATCCCTTTTGGGGTGGCCCCCACCATCCACTAGCCATTCGATTTCCTCCTTTTCTCCTATGTTGGGCCCTTACTTTAGCTCAAAACTTCAAGTGGGGTCCCACAACCCATTTTTCCTTAGTGACCTAAAATTTGACAAAACTGGAAAAAAAATGATATTTCCCTTAGCAATATTGCTAAGTGGGAATATCACAGTTCCTCTATTTAATGGAGATAATTATGCACTATGGAGCGGAAGGATGCAAGTTCATTTACTTGAACAAGGATATGAAATTTGGGAAATAGTCAAACAAGTCAAACAGGGTTATAAAGCAACAACAGATGAACAAGGTAAGAAAAATGTGGTAAATGATGCCAAATCAAAGGATCTTATTATAAGTGGACTCACTCAATCTCTCTATGTTAAGGTATTGGGTTGTAAAGCAGCTAAGGAACTATGGGACAAGCTTCAAAACATATATGGAGGAGACTCAAAGGTCAAGGAAGAAAAACTTCAAATTTATAGAGCTCAATTTGAACAACTAAAGTTGAAAGAAGATGAGAACATTGCAGCTTACTTTCAATGTGTAGATGAAATAAAAAATGCCTTGGAAGGATTAGGAGAACTAGATGACAAAAAGGTCATTGTTTAGAAAGTCCTCAGAACTCTTCCAGCAACATTTAATCCTAAGGTTTTATGTGATAGATCAGATTTAAGCAACTTGAGTATGGAAGAACTGTATGGAATACTTACAACTTATGAAATGAGGATTGAAGAAAAAAATGACTCATCTAATATAGAAATTGTATTTACATCATCCAAGAAGACAGGGAAAGGCAAACAAGTATCTAAACCAAGATCTAGTAGTTGCAAAAAAGAGGAAGAATAAGAAATTTCAGATGAATAATTTGCATACATTACGAGGAAGATGAAAAGAGGAAAATATGATTACAAAGGAAAACTTTTGTTAGTATGTTTTGACTATGGTGAGATTGCTCACTTTGCAGCTAAGTGCCCTCATAAGAATGAGGCATTTACGAAAGGAAAGAAGGGTCAAAGAAATTTCAACAAGCAAGGTAAGAATAAAGGGTTTAAGAAAAACTTCTTCTCGAAGGAAGATAGTTTCGCATATGAAGAAGAGAGTGATAGTGATGAAGAAAACAAAGAAAGAGTATTATTTATGGCTAAGCATAACAAGAAGAAAGCGCCTGATGAAGAAGAAGAAATGACTAAAATTGAATTTCAAAATGAAGTTGTCAGAGTTGAAAAATAACTCAAAGCATAAAGGAAAAATGTCAATTCTCTAGAAACCAAATTGAAAGAAGTAAAAGAACACGCCAAAAATCTCAACAAAAGGAATGAAGAAGGAATCATCAGCGTCGGAGTACAGTTAGAAGAAGCCAAAAGAATTGAAGAATCACTCAGGAATGAGTTAAAAGAAAGAAATGAGGTAAGGGAAGAACTAGAAGCAAAAATAATCTCTCTACGAAAAGAAGCAAAAAAGGGAAATGTCCAACATAACCTTCCAAGTAGCTCTAGAGCATTGGATGAGTTCATGAGCAGTCAAAGGCCAAATCAAAAATGAAGGACAAAAGAAAATTAAAAATGAGGTAACTCCATGAAGTAATCAAGAGGCAGTTACTCCTCCAAGAATGAATGAATACAAAATACAATTTAGACAATATAACTCATTCAAATACGCAAATTCGTTTAATGGTTGTTTTTCATGTGCTAACTTTGGACATATGGCTAGGGATTGTCAAACTTATAACAGGTACACTTATCAAATACATTATCAATGGAATCAAAACCCTAGAAGCATGTATCCAAGAAGTGGGTTTAGAGGATCACAAGACAGGTTTCACCACGACTTTGATAGTAGGAATTTTACGTCATATGAATGTTACAATTGCCATAACTATGGGCACATAACTCGCGATTGTACGTACAAGATGGAATCCTCCATGCATGACAACCCTAACATTAGGTATAGGAAAGGACAACAAATGCAAGAAGATCAAGAAAATAAGAAAGTTTCAGCAGTAATGCTTTCAGCCTTTGTAAAGGCAAAAGATCTTGAGGTAGAAACAAGTACATTAGACAATGACAAGGTTTAAGATGATCTAGCCAAAGAGTTGGGTGTAACAATATTTTGAAGAATCCAGCATGATGACTCCCTCAATATTGAAGTGGGGGAGTCTAAGCAGCAGCAGTGGCACATTTGAAGATCAATCATTGACTGGTTGACATAACGAAATATTATGGAAAACTTCAGTGGCGAGAAAAGTTAATCCATATTGACAAATACATGTTAATTTTTGTAGCATTGAAAAGTGCTCTAAGCCCCAAATTTGGTGGAAAGGCTTAGACACGGGTATTCCAAAGAACCCAGAAACCGTTTCTGAAAATTCCACTTGGTTAATGTTTTATTAAAATAATTATTTATTTTAATGGAGACTCTAAGTCTAAACTTATGGAAATTAAATAATTAAAGAACATTAATAAAACAAAGTGAGAATAATCTAGAAAATGAGGAGATCAAGTCATGGTATAATCTTAGATGTTGATTAGAGATCTAATCTCGGTCATTGATTTCTCAACAAGAAAACTATAAAGGAAGGCTTGAGGGTCATTTGGAAAGAGACACATGGATTGAATCTTGAGATAGAATTCTTCTGACGGCGCTGTTCAGATGAAGAAGATCAAATCTAAGTGATTCAGTGCAGTGAGGAGTAGAGTAGCTTCCGGAGAGAAAGATTTTCTCAGCTGGAGAATCATTAGCAGAGAAAGGCAGGAAGACGTCTAGCAAAGCCAGTGCGGAGCCAGTCATGGTGACGCAGAGCCAATTAGGGTTGCGTTGAGGTTCAGAGGGTTTCTGAGATTCAATTGTCTGATTAGATCCAGAAGCCGAAAGCCGAGGTGTGAGACCAGGAGGCTCAGTTTGTCATTTCAGGAGTTAGATGGATTTGTTGCTGGGGTGATGCATTCCTTAGAGGAGGTGACATAGTGCCTACGCAGTGACTACGCAGAGGCTGCACAGAGACCTCAAGAGGCAGTCTTTTCAGTGTCTGGATCAGCCGGATTTTCCAGTGATTGTGTGAGGTAAAACTCACAATTTATTTTTGCGAGTATTTCTCTCTGTAACTGAATAATCGTTTAGGTATTTAGAGATGTATTCAGGATTTGTTACTGCTTAATAATACAAACATTCAAACCTGCTGCACCAGTTTTCCCGCATTGGGTTTTTCCATGGACTTGTGTCCAAAAATAATTGTGTCCTATGTGTGACTGATTTCTTGCTCAGTTTCCTTGTTTCAGAATCATATTTATTTAGAGTAGGTTACTTCAGTAATTACTTTAATAATTCAGATCTGAATTAATTATGTAGATGTAATTTACTTAATGGGGGAAGTACAGTCAGTTGATGTAGTAGGATTCCTTAGATTGTTAGATGTATGAATTTTTAGAATAGAATCAACGGTAACAATTCGTATGAAGCATAGTATGTCAAGCAAGCATTAAGAAAAAGAATTTTGAAGCTAACAAGTTGCAAGCAAAGTGTGGATGATTTATTTATGGATACAGACCAGATGTGATGTAGACAGTCGGACAGGTAGCCTGATTCTAAGCAGCACCAAAAGAATCTCATGTCATTGCAGTAAAAAGGATCTTCCAATATCTCAAGGGAATCGCAGAATATGGACTATGGTATCCTAAAGGAAATGAGTTAACTATTATTGTTAGATGGTGTTGCCACTGATGTCAAACTACAGAGTTGACTAGGTTTGACTTTGACTAAAAACACCAGTCATTGATCTCAAATGGTTAATGAATGCTTCTTAGTAGTTATCAAATTACATCAAGTTGGAAGCTACACTGATGGATGGTTGAAAACCCAAGTCCTAGGTTTTGGGTTCCCTAGACTAAGTGTGTAGACTAGACTGAGTTTGAAGTCGGTGATTCTAGTTTATGGGCTAAAACCCCAAGGGGTATGACATGACACCTTATCATTTATTCACCTATGGTTGTCAATATATGACAGTGATTCTCACCGCAATCTCATTGTGTATAGGTTGAATATCTTCAAGAACCAAAGTTAGTAATCCAAACATTGACTTCCCAACCTTGGTAGGACCATATGCACTAAGTCAATCATTCATTTCAAATTTCTATTGGAATTCAAAATATTTCTAGGAAACATCCTTAATACAAATATTAAATAGAAATATTAAGGGTTAGTTATTATTATTTATTAATATTAATGAAATTATATTATTTTGGTAGAGTATTAAAATGATCATTCACTCATTAAATAGCTAGCGGCCCTTATTACTTCACCCACAAGGCATATATTACTTTAAATTATTTTTAACATATCCTAAGTCAAAGTTTTCCCCCTAAAATCCCTCCAACGTCTACTTGTATGAAGCCCCTTATTAACACTATAAAAGAACTCCAATATATCCTCAGAATCACACCTAAATGTTCAACGATTGCTTTGCCTAATTCTGAAATAGCTCCTCTAATATTTTCGGTCTTGTAAGAAGACTCCCGAGGCAGAGTTATTTGGACTTCCTGAGGAACATGAACAACACTTTAGGGAAGCGAAGAGGTAAGTTTATTTTTATGATGTGTTGGGCTCATCTATTGATAATCTTCCAGCTCTTTTGACCTTCGGACCTGTGTAAATACACCTTTCAGACAGAAAAAATCCTTTAAGACCTGTGCATCTACTAGAGGGTTTTTCCCAAAGATGAAAAAATCGTTATCGGGATATTATCGCCGAGGGGAAAAAATCGGAAAAAATCGTAATTATCGGGAAAAAATTGACACATACAAAAATATTCATTTTTTTTCAATTTTTTTAATATTTAAAGCATCTACAGCATAAAATAAATGCATTGACACATAAATATGAAAAAAAAACTAATATATAAGATGTGTAATATCATGTCTAGTGCTACATCACACATAAAACTGAATCCTGTCCTGAATACTAAGTCCCGAGTCTCAACTCAACCTCAAAATATCAACAAAAAATATAATAATGTATCTCATATCATGAGTCATAATGTTATATACAAAGGAATGCACCAAATAACCTATACTACTGATTTCCTCTGCCCCTCTTGCGAGAAAATGTAACAACTTTCCCTCTAGACGAAGAAGTTGGCGGGGCTGGCAATGGACTCTGTTGTGCTCCAGATCCTAAAGCACTAGGAGCTAAAGGAGGTAGACCACGTCCTCTACCGATAGCAGGGGTAGGTGGTGTCACCTCCTCCTCCTATTGTTGCTCCTCCTCCTCCTATTGTTGCTCCTTCTCCTCCTCCTCATGAAACTCATCATTGATTCATCGCTACTAGAAATGGGATCATCAACAAGAGATGCATAAACATCATCTAGCTCAAAGTCTTCAGACTTGGATTGCTCAACCTTAAAATGCGGTAGAAAAAGATTAACATGCCTAACCAGTTGTTTTCCTTTGAGTGAAGGGTACATTCTTGTTAAGGCCACGGTAGGGGAGTTCAACAATCAATACCACCAACATCAACAAAGTTCAACAATCAATGCCACCAACATCAAGGTTCTTAAAGGACTTCATACTCTTGATCAAATTCCAATCTCATACCCTTACACATAATAGAATCAAATGGAAACAATGCAAATCCCCAAACCATGAAACCCTGAAAACCATTAAGTCTGCTGAATTTTGAGTGAAATCTAAAATTCTAGTTTCTCCATATGAAATCCAATGAGGTCGAAACCACTCTTAAACATCCTGAGTCATTTCATGGTAATGTTAAAAATTTAAGTAAAAAGATGAAGATGAAAATGAAAAATAAAGGAAATATCACTTTTACTTTAAGAAACATTACCATGAACTGCCAATAGGGTGTGTCAGGAAAATGAGAGGGCTGCAAAAATGACAAAAAAAAAAAATCGATTTTTGAACTTATAGGGTTGCTATTTGATGGGCCCACGATTTTTACTGAAATAATCGCGATTATTTCGAAATTATCGCGATAATATCGCGATAACGATAATTTCAAATTATCGTTTCAAATTATCGCCGATATTATCGTTTGGTTGAAAAAATCGCGATAATTTCAAATTATCGCGATAATATCGCGATTTTTTCATCTTTGGTTTTTCCTATAAGGTATTTGGTGGAGTTCAAGTTTTGGGCTAGTCCCTAAAGGCAGTGAAATCTGTTTAGTATATTTTGTGAGGGCAGCAGTATGACTAGGTCCTGGTGCTATGGTTATGTTCGAGATTTTTTTTGGAATAGGGCTTCGGCCTAGGGAGATGAGGTTTGTTTAAGAGAGCAAGGAACAGTGATCTATGTTGTAATGTATGATGTAAGACAATTGTTATACCTTGTTAACAATGATTACCTTGCCTATCTCATCAAAGCATTCCACATGAAGTATTGACCTTGGTGGTTAGGTTCATCGTGATTACAAATGACCTTATGTGACAAGACAGCAGCCTTGCTAAACATATCATTGACATAATCCTCTACAGTACTCCTTCAAGAAAGACTTGATAGTGTATGACAACTTGACTTAATGTGTACTTACAGTTACCTCAGTAATTCACTTGGCTATCCAAGATATATATAGTTCACTACTGCCTGAACATGACATAGAAGTATGATATAATCATATATAAATGACTGTGATATGGTTGAAAGACTTAGAGTTCCTTCTGACTGTCCTAATGTAACAATAAGACATCTATTGGAGTTTTGATTTTTGACTAGACAAACAACAACAGTGCTTGCTTCATTAATGTTACAATGACATTATACTTGACATAGACCTTTTAATGTCTAGACTTTGGCATAATAGTAACCTTGATACAAACACAGTATAGTAATGTGATTATTTGACTTAACAGCAGCTCAATGCATTACAACATGATTTGGGACTGATATATAGAACTAACAATATTGTGACCTTATTTACTCTGTGACATTGTTCAGTGACCTCGGACTTTGATGACTTGCATGTGTTGTCTTGAGATGTGACATTGTTCAGTGACCTCAGACTTTGATGACATGTGTGTGTTGTCTTGAGATGCAATTGACATGACATTTCACTTGATCTAAGTTTTAGCTTGAAGACCTATTGTTGAACTGTGCAACTGTGAAACTCGGTTGTACATGTACCTTGACATGACATATACCTTATGACTTGATAAGTAAATTGATTCCTAGATATGACATGATGACTCAACACATAAACCTGACATATAGTGTAACTCATCTATTGACTTGACACATTAACACATGACACTTAACATAGATCTATGACTGCAATCACTTAGAGATTTGTACTTGTAGTATTGACATAAAGAGTGTACAGTGACATAACTGTGACCTTGCAGGGCAGCAAATCTCTGAGGATAATATCATCTTGTACAGCTTACTGACGTGAAAATGGATAGCAGTATTTGATCAGTGATCAGCAATGGTGTTTACACTTATGCTGGTTGCTCTCTATGGGTAGAGATTAAGAGCGTTACAAGCAAGGCATAGGGATAACCTGAGGCACCTTGCTTTGTGCCATTATTTGATAGCAGTGCCAGATGATTGCAGCTTTATGAGTAGGTTGGTACAGTAGAGTAAAGTGTGATACGGTTGTTTGCATATGAGCCTTTATGCTTATTCATTTGTGAGCAAAGCAGTATAGTGATGTGCAGTTTGTAGGTAGTGTTGTATGCAATGCAGTGATTCGGCAGTGATGTACAGTGGCATTCAGTATTGATGTACAATGGTCAGCGATAACAGGTTGATTTTGCGTCATTGGTATACAGGGTTTGATGTGCAGTGTTGTTTTGTGAGCTTTGTGCAGTAATCAATTTGGATAGTATTGTGCAATGTGGTCAGTGGCTACCAGGATTTGATAAGTTATAGCAGTATCTTCTTATAGCATACTTAAATTGATTCGGAGCACAAGGGGATCCAGTCTGAAAATTGTGAAACGCGGTCCGCTTCTAGATAAGGGTGGCGGATTGGTGCAAGGCAGGTGATTGGAGTCACCTTCAGGTTCTTGCCTGAGAACACTTCAGGGTGGTAGGATGGTGTTAGGGCAAGTCGTGGCTTACACTGGCGGTTGTGGCGTCCTTTCAGTTGGGGTTGATAAATTACAGGGCGACGAAGCATCCTTCTAACAGCATCTAGTAAATGGGGTGTTGGGGAACTCGTCAGGTTGTGCCCTGACTCACAGGGCGTTGGGGTGTCCTTCCAGTTGTAGCAGGTTATTAGGGTGTAATACCATCCTACAGGTTGTAGCATGTGAATTAGGGGGTTGATGCCTCCCACTGTTGTAGCTAAAATCTTGATGTAATCAAAGTTCTTTCAACAAGTTGAAGACAGTTACTAGAGAAGGGTTCGGTGGTTTTTGACCCAGAGGGGGTTTTCCACCTAAAAAATCTGTGTCCACTGTTTTATTTTTCAATGTTGTTGTATGGTGTTGTCTGCAGTTGATTATTGTTTATGAAAACCTAAAGAACAAGAACAATAATAATAATTATAGATTAACTAACGCTCTGAAAAAGATTAAAAAGTGTTAACTGCTAAGAAATACTAATTCACCCCCCTCTCAGTATTTCCAACAATTACAGCATATACAGATGTTGATTGGGTAGGAAGTGTCGATGATCGTAAAAGTACTAGTGGAGTAGCGTTCTATCTAGGTGGTTGTCTTGTTTCATGGTTGAGCAAGAAGAATTCATCAATATCCTTATCCACAGTAGAAGCAGAATACATAGCAGCACTAGCTTGTTGTACGCAGGTTTTCTGGATGAAACAAACATTACAAGATCTTCACGTGAAGTTTGATGAGCCCATTCCAATCCTCTGCGATAACACCAGCACCATCATTGTCTCCTAGAATCCTGTGATGAATTCAAAAACGAAACACATACTGTTCAAGTATCATTTCGTTAGAGAACAAGTTGCAGAGAAGAATATCAAAGAAAAAATTGTTGACATCTTTACCAAACCATTACCCTGTGAAACCTTCGAGTATCTTAGCTAAAAACGTGGGATTCTCCCAAGTTCCCATTAGACTATTCTTTTATCTAATCAAGTAGATAGGGGGAGTTGAGGTAGGTTACAGGTCCACAGGAAAGGCAAGTTGTCAAGGAGAATTACCCTTTGCCATTAATGTCAAAGGGGGAGAGAAAGCATTAGGAAGGGTAGAAGCATGATGTCAAGGGGAGTTATTATCGCAGGGGGAATTCTTGTGTTTCCATCAATGCCAAAAGGGCAGATTGTTGATAGGTGGTTGTCATTGATGCCAACCCAGGTAGCACCAAGATCTACCCCAATCTTTGTCGACAAATTTGGCATGGAAATTTGTGGTTTCTTGTCTCCTAATCAATCTAGTTAGATTCTCCTCAAAAATATCATTCCAATGATATGTGGTAACCCACACAATTCTTTACAGTTTGAAATTTATTTGCATTTTAAGTTGAAGAACCAGTTTTGTGGGCTAAAACCCCAAAGGGTGATGACATGACACCTTATCATTAATTCACCTATGGTTGTCAATATATGACAGTAATTCTCGCCGCAATCTCATTGTGTATAAATTGAATAACTTCAAGAACCAAAGGCAATAATCCAATCATTGACTTCAAAACCTTGGTAAGACCATGTGCACGAAGCCAATCATTGATTTCAAATTTTAAATAGGGTTCTTAAGGGTTAATTATTATTATCTATTAGTTTTTAAAGGGTGCTTATTGATTTTTGACATAACATTAATTTAGGAAGGGTTATTTATAATGTTTAATGGAGAATTCATTCTAAGGTAATGGATCACAAGTATTGTGCACCCCTGAAAGGTATCCTATGTCCATCTCCTCATCATTAAGGCTAACAACCTTCTTATGTAAGGCTTAAGGTAGAAAATTAAAATGTAACCTCCCTACATAAGAGGAATCGTTATATTTTAACTAAGGTATTCATGAATAGTTCTATTGATAAGATATGCCTCTCACCATTAACTGAAACCTACTATATCGTCCTTTTGACCAATGGTTTTCTTGTTTAGGAAATATAACATTACTATTTGAATATTTTAGGATTTTTCAACTCCTAAAAGACCTCGGAGTAATAACATCTCTACAACTGGAATGGCACCCAGTAGTTACAGCCTCAAGGTAGACACATCAGTTTTGTCATCAAGTAGTGTTCAAGTAAGTCTTATCTTTTCAAATGTTTTAAGGTCAAGATTAGTATAACTTTGATTATTGTTTGTTCTTGCATTGGTTGGTGTTTGATTAAAATTCTTATGTAATTCTTTTGATTCGCTTATAGGACATATTTGAAAGAAGTTTAAAACTGTCAAGAAAAGTGTCAAAAGTATTATGTTTTTCATTGGTCCTACTATAATATCATTATTTCTCTATTATTTTATTATAGGATCCACTTGACACTTTCCTTTTGTAGGCAAAGGTAAGGTTTTTGATTAAGGGGTCATGTGCTTTATTTTCTTTTGGTATTGGGACTCGTCTTGGCACTACTCCTTGCAAGTTAAATTGGCTTGAGGTTTAAGTTGCAGAAAACCCTTCAAGGGACATAGCCAAGGGGTCAAGATAAAGAAGCAACAAAATGCCGAAGTAGTAATATTGAAGCAAGATCAAGTCAGAACAACAACAAGATCCAACATCAGGATCAAGGATAATATTATCAACAGTTGTTAAGTCTTGTAATCTTTGTAAAGAGAGTCCTTTTGTTAAATTGAAGTCAAGCAGTGCACATCAATGTAATTGTAAAAGTATGTGTCTATTTTCCCAGACTTGAAGGAGGCAATTTTTGGGACAACAGTTTTTGATTAAGAGATCCTGGTTTGTCCGGACAACATGTTTAGGTCATAGATTGTTGGTTAGTCAAAGAAAATTCAAACAAAAATATTTGTAATATTCCTAATGGAAATTTACAATGATAAATAAGAAAAACATAGCAAAAACACATACAAAAAATTACAACACATTTACAACCAGAAATCTCCATGAACTGTGTTGATCTAAGCCATTTTATTAATAAATAAAAGAGTAAAATGTGGTGCTGGAAAGAGTGCACCTGGGCTGGCACAAGGAGGCTAGCAAGCCCAAATGGAAGATGTGAAATCCCTCTCCAATCTGTTGCTACTCTATCTTGGCACTACACTGAACTACCCATATAATGCGTTGTTCGCTGCAAAGCACTGCTTCTAGGGCCTCCTCGGGTGTTCAGAAAATTACAGGAAATAAACCCTGGGTTCTACACCAATAACCCACAAAAGCCCACAAAGGAATTGGAAAAATGTTGACCTCAGAATTTCGGCCCAATTTTCCCCTAGCTCCTCTAACTTCTGGTTGAGTTGGGATCCTTGTTTGTGTTGAAAAGTGTAACTAAGATCGGTCTTCATGTTGACTTTGTAATTATATATTTATGTAAAGAAGAAGACAAAGATAATAAAATGTATTTTGGTGTACTTGCTTCATCGGTTTCATGAGCAGGATTTTATTATGTAGATAAACTTCTTCTTGATGTCTATTAGGTTTTTGTCTTCTAGGAATAAATAGAATTAAGTGTCACATACATGAAGGAACTAGTCTAGGAATATATGCTCCAAGACCTTGCGGAAGAAGCTCACAACAGCCCTCAAACAACAATGCAAGACAAGCTTTAAATGTAGTGAAGAAATGCTTCATCAACGATGGAATAAACTTACTCTAGTCGACCTAATTCACCATGGACAGGTTGGCCTAATACACAGCTATATGGTCGGCCTATTTAAAGGATTGTGCCCTAGATATACATACGTCATGCGTTCATTTTGGAAGCAAGACAATGCGAATCTCTCTGAACCATAGTGTGGATAAAAGACAGAATACAATGCGGATTTAAGAGCAAGAAAAATGTGGGATCTTAAGGTGAATAAGTGTGGATCTCTAAGGTAAGTCAATGCAGATTATCAGACTAGAGAACAGTGCGCATTTCACTGTGCATGAAGTGTGGATTTCAGGAGCTCTATACAGGATATAAAGAGCGGACTTATCAAGGTTATCTCAATACCTATCTCGGACCCTAAAGCAAGGAAAAGGTTGCGGATATACCACTATTGTTCTACATATTGATGTGTGATTCCAAAACTAAGAAAAGGTCTTGAAAGATAAAGTCAAGGGCAGTCTGTTTGAAGGAAGAATTTGCTGAAGTTAAGCCAATGATCATAAGAGGAAAGGCAGACCTAAAGGTGGGAGAAAGTGAGGAAGGTAAATATGAGATTTACCTTCCTAACTACATTTCAAGGAATTCAGTTGCAAGTATATGCAAAGTGAAGATAATTTTGTCCCTACATTTGACTGAGCATCAAGAAGTGAAATTTGGAGACCGATTTCTCTAGTCCCAGTGTGGAACAGTGGAGATTGGTGGAGAAGAGAAGAATCAAGTTTGAAGAAGTTGTGACAAGGTCTTGGAAGCATATCTAGGTCAGGGGTCTGAGTCTTGGTCATGGTAATTGTCATTTGAAGATCTATAAAAAGAATTATTTGCAAGTTTTCCTCTCCAAGAGGGAGAGGTTTTGCCCTGGCTCTAGAAGCCTAATTCTTGTGTCTTGTGCATTTCAATAATTGACTTGATGAAAGATTAACTAAGCTAATGAAGAGAAGACATAAGTAACTCAAGTAAGCTCACAAGCAATTATCAAGAAAAGAATTTGAATTAAACACCAGCCCTCTAAATTCTCAACATGGTATCAGAGGTAAGGTGCTGAACTCAAGGGCTGCTTGACAAAGAAGACACTACAACAAGCAAAGATCAAAAAGTTTGGGTTGGAAAATCAAATCAGTTTGAAAAGGAATATTCTCTAGCTACTTCAAGAAAGATCTCCTATCTCTTTTATAGGATCAACTCAATCAAGAAAGTAGTCTTTGCTATCAAAGAATCACATTCAAGACTTTGTTAAAAGGAGGACCACAACTTCTAAAGATATCCTTCATCAAGGATCCAAGATCTCCTACATTGAAGATTCCCATCTTAAAGGAAACCCTTGACTTCATCTTCCAACATCATCAAGGAAGCTGCAAGCCACTCTACTCAAGTAAGTATCTATGACCCTACTTAAATCTGTCAAATGACTTATTGTAAAGAGACCAACAGGCTAGTTGGGTCATCGAACTTTAGTGCATGGAAGAAGAGGACAGATTTGAGTTTGATTGAAGACGAAGATATGGAATATATCGAAGGCACTACAATCCAACCTCCAAAAGAAGATGCCCCAGCTCATGCCAAGTACATGAAGGGAGAAATTAGAGCCTAGAGGATTCTCATAGAATCCATTAAGGACTCACTCATTCCTTATGTATCAAAACTAAAGTCTGCAAAAGAAATATATAAGAAATTGATGGAGCTATTTTCTGTGAGTATTGCAGGAGAAGAAATCTCTCTGAGACAACAACTATAAAAAATGAAATTGTCAAGGGAAGAAGGAATCACTCCACACTTTATGAGGATTTCTAAAATAAGAGATCAACTGCAGGAACTGGGAGAAGTAATGTCTAACACTGAGATGACTATAGTGGTGTTGAATGCTCTACCAGAGGAATGGGGAAAGTTCACTTCTAGTTTATATGGGAAGAAAGAAGCCACCCCATTCCATGATTTATGGTCTCTTTGTAAAATAGAGGAAACAAGACTAAAGGCCAAAGCTGATACAGGACCAAGTGAAGAGAATCATGCCTTTGCAGCCACATACATGAAGAAAGGAAGATTCAGAAAATTTGGCCCTCAAAATAAAAGAAGGAATATGGACAATTTACGATGCTTTTGATGTAATGAACTTGGGCATTATAAAAGAGATTGTCCTAAATCTGACAAGGACAAGAGGTAAAGGTTAGAAGCCCATATCTCAGATGTGAGGGAAGGACTTTGATGCAAAGAAATCTAAGAAAGAAGAAGCAAGGGATCTTTCCTATGATTGAGATCATCTTCTCCTTTAAGTGATTTTTGTTGGTTGTAAAATAGTATGATAGGAAGCAATGTACATTAATAAGCATCACGATAGAAGCATGGAAGGAGCTCTCGGTGAAACAGCTTCTGGAAAACCTCACTGATAACAATACTGATAGAAGGCAGTGGTCAAGAATCAAGGGTCATCATGAAAACTAGTGCTGATATTTTTCTAATGGAGTTCTCTATGAATTCACTGATTAGAAAGGAAGCAAAATAGTTTCATCAAGAATTCCATGCTACGGAATTTTGGGATGTGATGACATATTGATGGAGCAAACCAAGGGAATGAAGCTCTTCATTCAAGAGAAATTGCTATAGGATCACTCAAATGAAAAAGGTATGAGCTAAGTTGCAGGAAACGCAGAGAGGGGGTCCGTTTCCGTACGGAAACGGTGAAACGCGTACCGTACGGCCGAGAAACGCGTTTTCGGCCGTACTGGTACGTTTCCCGTACGGGAAACGTCACCAGTATGGCCGGAAACGCGTTTCCCGGCCGTACGACCGCGTTTCCTGTTCCGTACAGCGTTTTTTATGATTTTTTATTTTTTATTTATTTTTATTTAGTCAATTAAATAATATTTAATTTGTTTTTTTTAGGTTTTGGAAGCATCTAGAAGGGTTCTAAAGTTATAAAAGGAGGCCTAGCCTCTTTCTCTCATCACACAAATTCAGCAAGTTGATTCTCACTTGGTGAAGAGCGATTTTGGAGAGGAGGAAGGAGGAAGAGAGTAGTGCTTCAACTTGGGTGTTTTCACCATTGAGCAAAGGAGATTTCTGCAGCAAGAGAAAGAGATTTGAGAAGCAGATTTGGAGTGCGAAGTTTCCAGCTACGGCATTCTTGTTTTTTGGCTTAGCTGCAGCCATATTTCTCTTGTTTTTTCTGGCATTTTGGGGTAGCTTCAGCAACATAAAATTATTTTGGGTAAGTAGCATTCAATTTCTTTGTTTTAACTTTTTTCTTATTGTTTTTGTCTATTTTTCAAAGGTTTATGCTACCAAAATTTTAAAAAACGTTTTTTATTTATAGATTAGTTTTTTAATTTTTTTGCAGGAATGGCTTCTTCCATTCAAGGTTCAAGTGCAAACCCCAAGGCCAACCCAAGGGCTGAATATTATCCTCTTTGGACGTATGTTGAGAAGTTGCAAAGATGTGGAGGTGGTGGCTCATGGGAATGGCGGTGTACTCTTTGCAATAATTGTTACAAGGGCTCTTACCCTAGAGTGAAGGCACATCTTTTGCATGGAGGAGGACAGGGGATTGCAGGTTGCATGAAAACATCTGACCCTTTACCAAGGAGGGAATATCAAAGAGAGCAAGATCAGGCTGATGGAATCAAAAGAAAGCATGATGATTTTAGTCAAGCAGCTAAAAATCCAGCAAACAGTGAGCCAAGGATTGTAATTGAAGCAAGGAAGAGGAGAGGCAGTGGCACTCAACAACCAGAACTACCACCATCTAGAGGGGCATCTGGCACTGTTCAAGATAGCAGGATTGCTAAGCTGGTGAATGTGCAAGGAAGAGAAGAAGCTGATTCCAGAGTGGCTCGGTGCATCTATGCATGTGGTCTCCCATTCAATGTTGTTCGCTCCCCTTACTGGCAGGATATGATAAGGGCAGTTAACAAATCTCCTCAAGGGTACAAGGGGCCCAACTATGAGAAAGTTAAAACTCAACTTCTAAAAAATGAGAAGGATCTTTTGGAGGATGTGCTATCACCAATTCGCTCTTCATGGACTAGCTCTGGGGTTACCATAGTCTCAGATGGATGGACAGATACAAGGCGTAGACCATTGATAAACATCATTGCCACTTCACCAAAAGGAGCAATGTTTCTAAAGGCAGAAGACTGCTCGAGAGAGGTAAAAGATGCACAATTCATTGCTGATGTCATTATCAAATCTATTGAACAGGTTGGTCCTAACAAGGTGGTGCAAGTTATCACGGATAATGCACCGGTATGCAAAGCTGCAGGTTTGATTATTGAGGGGAGGTATGACCACATATTTTGGACACCCTGCATTGTCCACAATCTGAATTTGATCTTAGAAGAGATCGACAACAAAGTTCCATGGATAAAGGAACTCACAGGGGAAGCAAGGGAAATTGTGAATTTCATCACCAACCACCATCAGTCTCAAGCAATATTCCGAGAGTACTCCAAATTGGAGTTGTTAAAAGTTGCTGAGACAAGATATGCCTCAAACTTCATAATGTTGCGCCGCCTTGTTGAGGTTAAGCAAGCATTAGTGTCTATGGTGGTGAGTCAACTTTGGGTTGAGTGGAGACAAGCAGATTCAGAGCGGGGAACTGCGGTGCGTAGAATGTGCCTTGATGAGGATTGGTGGAGCAAGGTAGATTTCTTGCTACTGTTCACAACCCCTGCATTTGAGCTTCTTCGGCATGCTGACACCGACCAACCTTTCTTAGGAGAGGTATATGATGGCATGGATTCCATGGTTGAGAAAACTATGGAAATTATTTCACAGGAGTCACCACAACTTTTGTTTGTAGATGGTCAGTTTGCCGAATTAATCAAGAGAATCATTGTTGACAGGTGGAACAATTTCAACACTCCATTGCATACTTTAGCACATGCCTTAAACCCAAAATTTTATGATGAGGAACTTATTGCTCAAAGCAATGGGAAGAGGAAGGCACCCCATAAGGATAGAGAGGTGGCTAATGGGGTGAAAAAAGCCCTTATGAGAATTTTTCCAGCTCATCTACACAGGGAGGTGAAGGAGGAATTTGCCAGTTTTGCTGCAGGTATAGATGATTATTCAGATATATCATCTTTGGAGGAGAGAAGCACCATGAATCCGGTTAGGTGGTGGATTTGTCATGGAGCAAATGGTGTACATTTGCAAAACCTTGCCATTCGCGTCCTTTCACAAGTGGCAAGCTCTTCATCAGCAGAAAGGAATTGGAGCACCTACGGTTTTATTCATTCTGTGAAGCGTAACAAGTTGGGCTCACAGAAGGCAGAGGATCTTGTTTATGTGCACTCCAACCTTCGCCTTGCATCTCGTAGGGGTCCAGAATATGGAAATGGTCCTTCTAAGGAGTGGGATGTGGAACCAGAAAATCCTGATTTAGATCTCTCTCTTGCTGCCTTGAATATTGAGGACCAAGATCAGAGAAGTGGAATTGGCCAAACATCTTCTTCAGCTACACCATCCACTGCTGAGCATGCTTCTGCTGCTATATTTGATGAGGATTCTGATAATGAGTATTAGACTTTAGTCTTGACTCTTTTGACTTTATTGTACTTGCAACCTCATATATATAATAAAGGCTGATTTTGACATTTTGATATAAAATAAACGCTGGTTTTGGAGGTTCCGATATTGCTATTTTCATTATGTGTCTGTTATCAATGATCATTCATGAGTAAATGTGTTGTAACTTGTAAATTTGTAATAGTTTATGCTTTGAGTTTATGATTTATCATATATGTTTTAAAGTTTAAACTTGTAAGTTGTATGATTTCACATAACATTTCTTAAATGTCCTAAATTATAATATAAATTTAAATTATATATATATACCGCGTTTCCCCGTTTCCAAAATTTGGGGAGGTCACGTTTCGCTTCGCTTCCCGTTTCAGAAACTCGTTTCCGTTTCCCGGTTTCGTGCAACCTTGGGTATGAGGTATGTATATATTTATATGTTGACGCTAGATGTTGTGAAGTCATGTCATATGGTTACAGGTAATGAACTTCTATATTTAGAAGTATGATCTATGGAGGAAGATCCCTCATGGTGCACTGACAAATGAAATCAATATTATATATTCTCAGATGGAATATGAGGTGCTTGTATATGAACAAGGAACTGGAAATTAAAAGTTCATCAAAATGAAGATGTGCAAAAGAGAAAAGACCATGAAGTACAACCATGTCAAGAGGCAGTTATCATCTGGAAGCCAAGAAGATGTGACCAGAATATCTCCTGGAGGATATGTAGACTTTGATAAAAGTCTGATAAAGAAGAAGACCCTTGCCAAACATATCATGAGGAGATGTGTCAATTTGAATAGAGGATGTCGATGCCTACAGGAAGATGTCATGGTGAAAGATCATCACTGAGGTAACTTTTGATTTAAAAGTTCATGTGTATATGTTTATTTGGATGAATTTATGCAGGGCAGTCAACCATGTGAAAGGATGTAAGACTTGGAAATGATTCGGGAGAAAGCAACATGGCATAAAATTGGACCAGATAAGGAAGTCTGATGAATCACTTTCTGATAATTGACATGACTCGTGGATGAAAGTGATGGATGATCTGTGCCCTATGAAGCTAAAAGTTGAAGATTCCTCAATATCGAAATCCATGACATCGAGGACAAGAATTCTTCATGAGCAGCTGGGTGTCTCACCATTGTTGTTGGAGGTCCCCAATTAAGAAGGAGCCTGGTGATAAGTTTCTTACTTGGAAGAAACTTGGTAATTCCTAAGAATGAGCTTAGGTAAATTCCTTGTATAGGAATGAGTACATTCCCTTGTGGAATAGGTCCTCCGGTTGAGAGGGAGAGATAGACACATCATTCTGGTCTTCACTTGGGAAGACAAAATGGAGGATTGGGTAATCATCTGGCTTTCGATACTATTTGAGAATGTGTTAGGGCATTCAACATAAGAGTAGTTGGGGACAGATATACTTTGAGGGCTAGCTACCCAAGAGTAGAATATTCCAAGAAGGTCATACTTTGGGAACACCCGGGTGGAGTATGTACCTTGGAGAGACAATGACTATGGTGTCTATAAGTCATGTGTCTCACCAGCATTGTAGCCCATTGTCTCGTTGAGAGATGGGGTTGTTAGTCAAGGCCTTGCACAAGGACAATGCTGGTTGATATGATGATATACAGATGTGATTACCAATCCGATTCTTCTTATGGGATTCTTCAATTTGAAAGTGACCATGTACCTGTATGAATACCTCCCTAATTAAGAGGGAGTATTGAAAAGTCTAACTAGGATTGGTCTTCATGTTGACTATATAATTATGTATTTATGTAAAGAAGAAGACAAAGATAATAAAATGTATTTTGATGTACTTGCTTCATGGGTTTCATGAGAAAGATTTTATTATGTAGATAGACTTCTTCTTGATGTCTATTAGGTTTTTTTCTTCTAGGAATAAATAGAATTAAGTGTCACATACATGACGGATCTAGTCTAGGAATATATGCTCCAAAACCTTGTGGAAGAAGCTCACAATAGCCATCAAACAACGATGGAAGACAAGCTTTAAATGCAGTTTAGAAATGTCTCATCAACGCTGGAATAAACTTACTCTAGTTGACCTAATTCACCATGGACAAGTCAGCCTAATACACAGTTGTATGGTCGTTCTATTTAAAGGACTATGCCCTATATATATACACAAGTCATGCAGTCATTTTGGAAGCAAGACAATGTGGATCTCTCTTAACCATAGTGTGGATAAAAGGCAGAATACAGGGCAGATTTAAGAGGAAGAAAAGTGTGGGCTCTTAAGGTGAATAAGTGTGGATCTTTAAGGTAAGTCAATGCAGATTATCAAACTAGAGAACAGTGTAGATTTCAGGAGCTGTATACAGAATATAAAGTGCGGACTTATCAAGGTTATCTCAGTACCTATCTCGGACACTAAAGCAAGGAAAAGCTTGCGGAGATACCACTATTGTTCTACATATTGATGTATGATTCCAGAACTACGAAAAGGTCTTGAAAGATAAAGCTAAGGGCAGTCTATTTGAAGGAAGAATTTTCTGTAGTTAAGACAGTGATCATAAGAAGAAAGGCAGACCTAAAGGTGGGAGAAAGTGAGGAAGGTAAATATGAGATTTACCTTCCTAACTACATTTCAAGGAATTCAATTGCAAGTATATGCAAAGTGAAGATAATTATGTCCCTACATTTGAATGAGCATCAAGAAGTGAAATTTGGAGACCGATACCCAGTGCAGAACAGTGAGATTGGTGGAGACGAGAAGAATCAAGTTTGAAGAAGCTGTGACAAATTCTTGCAAGCATATCTAGGTCAGGGGTCTGAGTCTTGGTCATGGTACTTGTCATTTGAAGATATATAAGAAGAATTATTTGCGGGTTTTCCTCTCCAAGAGGGAGAGGTTTTGCCCTGCCTCTAGGAGCCTAATTCTTGTGTCTTGTGCATTTTGATAATTGACTTGATGAAAGATGAACTAAGCTAAATGAAGAGAAGACATAAGTAACTCAAGTAAGCTCACAAGTAATTATCAAGAAGAGAATTTGAATAAAACATCAGCCCTCTAAATTCTCAACATGGTATCAGAGGTAAGGTGCTGAACTCAAGGGCTACTTGACAAAGAAGACACTCCAGGAAGCAAAGATCAAAAAGTTTGGGTTGGAAAATCAAATCAGTTTGAAAAGGAAGATTCTCTAGCTACTTCAAGAAAGATCTCCTATCTCTTTTATAGGATCAACTCAATCAAGAAAGTAGTCTTTGCTATCAAAGAATCACATTCAAGACTTAAAAGGAAACCCTACATTGAAGATTCCCATCTTAAAGGAAACCCAAGATCTCCTACATTGAAGATTCCCATCTTAAAGGAAACCTTTGACTTCATCTTCAAACATCATCAAGGAAGCTGCAAGCCACTCTACTCAAGTAAGTATCTATGACCCTATTTAAATCTGTCAAAATGAGTTATTGTAAAGAGAGCAACAAGCTAGTTGGGTCATCGAACTTTAGTGCATGGAAGAAGAGGACAGATTTGAGTTTGATTGAAGATGAAGTTATGGAATATATCGAAGGTTCTACAATCCAACCTCCAAATAAGATGCCCTAGCTCGTGCCAAGTACATGAAGAGAGAAATTAGAGCCCAGAGGATTCTCACAGAATCCATTAAGGACTCACTCATTCCATATGTATCAAAACTAAAGTCTACAAAAGAAATATATAAGAAATTGGTGGAGCTATTTTCTGTGAGTACTACGGGGGAAGCAATCTCTAGAGACAAGAACTATACAAAATGAAATTGTCAAGGGAAGAAGGAATCACTCCATACTTTATGAGGATTTCTGAAATAAGAGATCAACTGTGGGAACTGGGAGAAGTAATGTCTAACACTGAGATGACTACAGTGGTGTTGAATGCTCTACTAGAGGAATGGGGAAAGTTCACTTCTCGTTTATACGAGAAGAAAGAAGCCACCCCATTCCATGATTTATGGTCTCTATGTAAAATAGAGGAAACAAGACTAAAGGCTAAAGTTGATACAAGACCAAGTGAAGAGAATCATGCCTTTGCAGCCACATACATGAAGAAGGGAAGATTCAGAAAATTTGGCCCTCAGAATAAAAGAAGGAATATGGACAATGTACAATGCTTTGAATGTAATGAAATTGGGCATTATAAAAGAGATTGTCCTAAATCTGACAAGGACAAGAGGAAAAGGGAAGAAGCCCATATCTCATATGTGAGGGAAGGACCTGATGCAAAGAAATCTAGGAAAGAAGAAGCAAGGGATCTCTACTATGATTGAGATCATCTTCTCCTCTAAGTGATTTCTGTTGGTTGTAAAATAGTATGATAGGAAGCAATGTACATTAATAAGCATCACGATAGAAGCATGGAAGGAGCTCTCGGTGAAATTCTAGAAAACCTCACTGATAACAATACTGATAGAATGCAGTGATCAAGAATCAAGGGTCATCATGAAAACTAGTGCTGATATTTTTCTAATGGAGTTCTCTATGAATTCACTGATTAGAAAGGAAGAAAAATAGTTTCATCAAGAATTCCATGCTACGGAATTTTGGGATGTGATGACATATTGTAAATTTTTGTAGATGTTCTATGCTAAGAGCAGTTTTACTTTTCTCACAGCAATCATACAAATAGTTAAGCAAAATGCAGATAGAACATATAAGTAGATCTTACAGAAGACAAATCAGAAACAGGAAAATGTGTGTGTTCGTTACGGCGGTCAACAGGATGCTTCAACCAGCAAAGTCTCCTTGGTCAGCCGGCCCAGCATGTGTCACAACAGACCTCCAATCAGCAAATGAGTCAACCCAAGTCAACTCCACAAAAGTCAACGCTGTCCTGAAAAAGTCAACGCAGGGCAGCAAGCTAAAAGTCAACGCAGCAGCAAAACGGTCAACCCTTTGACCTCGATTTTTGTGCCAAGTAGTACAGCCTTCAAAAATTGAACCTTCCACAAGTTTTTAGGTTGATTGGACCATGCGTTGACCAAAGTCAACGCTGGTCAACCTTTCTGCGAAACCCTAGCAGCAGAAAGTCGTACTTCAGCCCAGCCGTACGGTCTGTCCTCTTTCTCCTTCACACGTGTGGCTGAAACTCGTCCTTTAGGTAGCTCGTACTATTTGATGAGAGAGGAAGATGTGAGTTGTGATGATGATCAAATGCTCTCCAACTTTTCCTGTATTTATATCCATCATTGGGGCGTGTGACACATCTGCTGGGGGCGTGCAACCTTAAGGCCGACCTGCACATATAATTTATTAAGAATAATAAATTCAAAATAAATGTTCTGCTCATCGGATTAAGACATATTATATATGGATTTTACACCTCTCCGAAAGAGGATTCCCACAAAAATATTAGCCTCTTAATCTGAGCATCATAACATGGAGTTTGGACCTAGTTGTCCAAATTTAACACTCCCTCTCAACTAGGGAGAACTCCATCCATCAGTGCAATCAAACATCATGCGTCATCCCGCCGTAACTTGCTTTGCTGGCCTCTTTATTTCAGAACAGAAGTGGGTCAGTCACAAAGACATCATCCCCCCACTGACATAATCAGTCCAGAGGTTCCAAACCTCTATCAAACTCATGAAGAGTATCCAACCAACCCAAAGTTGGTTCATCTGACCCGAAGTCAGGCAGAGGTCCCAGACCTCACAAAACTTGATCCCAGATCAAGTGGTTGGACCGTGCCATCCTAGATAGAGAGTACGCAATCTCTGATGCGTCCATCAGTCTTTGCTAATAGTCTCTAGCTTTTCCCACCTCATTGGCCAAATGAGAGGTACTTCCCATGAGCCCTGAACTCAATGGGTAGGATGCATACGGGGCACAGATAAATGAGTGGCGAACCAGCTCAATAATCACAAGGGTGGGGCAGAAGCATTATGAGTGCTTATAGCTCCAAGAAGCTATCCCCAAAGCCCCCCAGAGCTCCCAGAGCTCATCGTCCAACAAGACCCACATCATAGGGTCTTTCCACGACACCAAGACTCTCACGGAAGGTTAGGAACTTGACCTTCCCCAGGGGCTTAGTGAGAATATCCGCGACCTGCTCATCAGCTCCTATATGATCGAGCCTTACGGCGCCTCGCTGTACCATATCCCGGATAAAGTGGTACCTGATATCAATATGCTTGGATCGGTCGTGGAACACAGGATTCTCAGTCATACGAATCCCACTCTGATTATCACAGAGTATCACAGTGGTATCTAGCACATGTCCAAATAGCTCACTAAAGAGCTTCCGCAACCAAACTGCTTCACAACAGGCCATACTAGCAGCAATGTATTCGGCCTCTGCGGTGCTCAAAGCCACCGACTTCTGCTTCCTGCTCATCCATGAGATCGAAGCAGAATCAAGATTGAAGCAGCATCCCGATGTGCTCTTACGATCCACCACACTGCCAGCCCAATCGGCATCAGTATATCCACGGAGTATCACACTCCCGGCAGTGTATCTCAGCCCATGGTTTATCGTGCCCCGAAGATATCTCAAAAGATTCTTGGCACCAACCCAGTGAAAATGATGAGGCTCAACCATCTGTTGACTCAAAGTGTTCACCGCAAAACATATGTCCGGACGAGTGTTCACTAAGAACATCAAAGCTCCTATGAGTTGACGATACTCAGTAGGATTGGCCAAGATAGGCCCAGCAGCGCTGCCACTCAACTTCTTGAAGTTGAGTTCCATCGGTGTTGACACGGACTTGCAGTCCACCATACCAAATCTCTCTAGAAGTTTCACAATGTATTTTCCTCGAGAAAGGAAAATCTCTCCAGGTCTCTGCCAGACCTCCAGACCTAGGAAGTAGTGCACTCTACCCCAAAGCCCCATCTCGAACTCGCCAGCCGAGCTTTTTCCTTACCGATGAATGAGAGGTAAGGCACCGTCGTAAAGAGGTCGGCTCACGTACGCACTAGAATGAGAGGCTTCTCCCCGCACAACCTGAAGTGTTCGGGATCAAAGATTACTTCTCGAGTGGTTCTGCCTTCATCAAGTAACTATCTATCCTCTCGTACCAAGCTCGGTGTGCTTGCTTCAACCCATAGAGGGCTTTCTTCAACTTGCAGACATGGGTGTCTTAATCCTGGACTTCAAACCCGAAAGGTTGTTCTACATACACCTCTCCCTTTATTGCACCATGCAGAAAAGCGGTCTTGACATTCATCTGATGAAGACTCCATCCTTGCGTAGCAGCAAGGGCTATGATTGATCAAATGGTGGTATATCGTGCCACAGGTGCAAATATGTCATCATAGTCTATTCCTTCCTTTGAGAGAAGCCACGGGAACAACCCTGCTTTAACTTTTGGGAAGATCTCCTATCGCATCCATGTTTGATCTTGTAGAGCCATTTAGCGTGACACTGCATTTGTCCTTCTGGGTCTAGGGACCACATCCCGTACATCATTCTTCATAATGGACTCATATTCTTCGGCATAGCATCCTTCCAAACTTGATGCTTTACTATTTCCCCAAAGTCCAGGTTCGTATTGTACAATAGTACTCATGGCGCCTAGATACCCTTGGTATCTACACGCTCGCTTCTCGAAAGTCCTCTCGCGCATGACCTCAAAGATCTTCGAGGGTGTCCCCCGAGCCATAACGGTCTCTTCTCAAAGGAAGGGGTGGATCAATAGGTCCGGGTCCATCGTCCTTCAATATTAGCATAGTCTCATCCTCGGGGTTCTTCCGCATTTCCGGTGCCTTTCTTCATGATTTTCTCCAGATCTAGGAAGATCTACCACTTTCTTCAGGGAAGCATCTTCGTCAAAAGTGACATCATGGCTTATCTCTACTTCCCTTCGACCAGGTACATAGACTCTATATGCCTTAGAAGTCTCACTGTAGCCCACAAACATTCCTTTCTTCCCAGTAGCATCCAGCTTACTTCTCTTTTCTTTCGGCACATGAAAATAGACAGGACATCCAAAAATTCTAAAATGTGAGACATCAGGTTTCTTACCAGAGAAAACCTCTTCGGGGGTTTTGGAGTCCAAAGCGGAATGAGGGCATCGGTTTTGAATGTACACAGCAGTATTTGCAGCTTCTCCCCACAGAAACTTTGGTAGACCCTGGTCACATAGCATGGCACGGGCAGCTTCCACAATAGTCCTATTCTTGCGCTCAGCAACACCATTCTGCTCAGGAGTATATGCAGTGGTAGTCTCCCTCTTAATGCCAGCTTCTCTGCAAAAGTCTTTGAACTCATTTGACTCATATTCAGTGCCATTGTCAGTCCTCAAGATCTTGATCTTCTTTCCGGTCATATTTTCCACCAAGGCTTTGAAGGTACGGAACCACATGAAAGCCTCATCCTTCTTCTTCAAGAAGTATATCCAGGTTTTGCGAGAGAAGTCATCAGTAAATGTCATATAGTAAGAACATCCCCCTAGGGATGTTACGGGCAACATACCAGAAAGATCAGAATGGACCAGTTGCAATATATCAGATGTCTTTGTGACACTTGAGGGGAAAGGTCCCCTTGTATGTTTTCCTTCAGCATAGCCCTTACATACACCTTCATGATTATTTCCAAAATCAGGCATCCCTGTCACCACCTTCCTTGCTTCGGGAAGGGCTTTGTAATGAAGGTGTCCAAATCTTCGGTGCCATAGTTCGGTTTGTCGGACAGTATCACAAGTCATAGCTCCCAACGGACTCCCTCCAACCTGGTAGAGTGTACCAACTCTAAAACCAATTGAGATAGCTTCCTTGAAGCTCTCCTTCCACATGAGCACCTTTCCATCAAAGAAGGTTACATTGAATCCTTTGTCTTCCATGGCAGATACAGACACAAGGTTCTTCTTCAATTTAGGTACATAGAGTACATCTTGCAAACGTAGGACTTGTCCTTGAGACAAGTGGAGGGTCACAGTCCCTGTCCCTTTCACAGGATAAGTGGCATTATCCCCAAGGATAATTTCTAGATTAGTATCCCTTTCAACCATGTCAAAAAGTGCTTCCTTGAATCCGGTGATGTGTCTTGAGGCACCACTATCGATTAGCCAGACATCCATAGTGTCGGGCGGAGATGCAGCTGAGAGAGCAGATACCAGAATATACTCATTTCTTTTATCAACAACTTTAGACTCCTCATACCGGGTATTTCTGGACCTCTTAGAAGGTTGATTGTTTCCTCCAAAGTGAGCCTTCCTCTTTCCTTTGGATTTGCCATTTTTTCGATTCCCATTCCTTCGGTTGTTGTTGTTATCGTCACCATCGGGAGAATCCTTCTTGAAGGGGCATTCTCTAGCATAGTGTCCAGGCTTATGGCAGGTGAAACATTTACCCTTCTTCTCTTGAGTCTTTGTCCTTCCTTTGTCCTTAGAGCCACCAGAGTTCTTCTTTCGGGAATGAGCACCATAGGCAGCATTTCTGTCATTATCGAATTCCTTCATCCTTGTTTCTTCTTGCATACATCTAGACAGAAGCTCATCAAAGTTAGGAATGGTATTATCGTTGAGAATGGTAGTTGTGAATACTTGCCATTCATATGGAAGTCCTCCAAGTGCGGTGAGAACCATCTCACGGACATCACCATTTGCTTCCTTGGGCCAGGGCCAGCGTGTGACGTTCCGGTTTTGGCCAACTTCAGAAGAAAGTTTGGAAATGTATCTATCCCGGCCCTTCTTCATATTCTTCAACTTGTTCTTGAGAAATAGCACTTGGTTCACATTGTTTACCTTGAACATAAGGATCAATTTGTCATACATCTCCTTGGATGTGCCTAGTTCAGATATGTAGGCAACCAGACTCTTATTTATGGATTCCCTGATCAACAACTTAGCTCTGATTTCTCCCTTCTTATACTTGTTTCTAACAGCAGCGGTAGCATTGGATGGAGGTTCTTGAATCTTCCCAGTCACATGATCCAAGAGATCATGATCCTCCAATTTGAGATCTAATATCATCTTCCAGGCATGGAAGTCATCCCTTCCAGTCAGCTTGTCATTCTCCTTGAATTCAAGACTAGTGGAACCCATTTCTTCCGGTGATGATTGCTAAAGATAGAGTTTGTCTTCACCTCACCTCTGATACCATGTAAATTTTTGTAGATGTTCTATGCTAAGAGCAGTTTTACTTTTCTCACAGCAATCATACAAATAGTTAAGCAAAATGCAGATAGAACATATAAGTAGATCTTACAGAAGACAAATCAGAAACAGGAAAATGTGTGTGTTCGTTACTGCGGTCAACAGGATGCTTCAACCAGCAAAGTCTCCTTGGTCAGCCAGCCCAGCATGTGTCACAACAGACCTCCAATCAGCAAATGAGTCAACCCAAGTCAACTCCACAAAAGTCAACGCTGTCCTGAAAAAGTCAACGCAAGGCAGCAAGCTAAAAGTCAACGCAGCAGCAAAACGGTCAACCCTTTGACCTCGATTTCTGTGCCAAGTAGTACGGCCTTCATAAATCGAACTTCCCACAAGTTTTCAGCTTGATTGGACCATGGGTTGACCAAAGTCAACGCTGGTCAAACTTTCCTCGCGAAAACCCCAGCTTTAAAATCAGATCAACTCACCGTACTCTGGGCTCCGTCCTCTTCTCCTTCACACGTGTGGCCTAAATCAGCCTCTGCAGCTCGTACCATTTCTAGCGAGAGACAAAAGACAGAGTTGCTGACAGCGTCTCCAACCTTTCCTGTATTTATATCCATCATTGGGGCGCGTGACACATCTGCTGGGGGCGTGCAACCTTAAGGCCGACCTGCACATATAATTTATTAAGAATAATAAATTCAAAATGAATGTTCTGCTCATCGGATTAAGACATATTATATATGGATTTTACACCTCTCCGAAAGAGGATTCCAACAAAAATATTAGCCTCTTAATCTGAGCATCATAACATGGAGTTTGGACCTAGTTGTCCAAATTTAACACATATTGATGGAGCAGACCAAGGGAATGAAGCTCTTCATTCAAGAGAAATTGTTACAGGATGACTCAAATGAAAAAGGTATGAGGTATGTATATATTTATATGCTGACACTAGATGTTGTGAAGTCATGTCATATGGTTGCAGGCAATGAACTTCTATATTAAGAAGTATGATCTATGGTGTAGGATCCCTCACGGTGCACTGACAGATGAAATCAACACTATATATTCTCATATTGAATATGAGGTGGTTGTATATGAACAAGGAACAGGAAAATAAAAGTTCCTGGGAATGAAGATATCCAAAAGAGAAGAGATCATGAAGTACAACCATGTCAAGAGGCAGTTATCATCCGGAAGCCAAGAAGATGTGACTAGAATATCTCCTAGAGGATATGTAGACTCTAATAGAAGTCTGATAAGAAGAAGACCCTTGACAAAACATATCATGAGGAGATGTGTCAATCTGAATAGAGGATGTCGATGCCTACAGAAAGATGTCATGGTGAAAGATCATCACTGAGGTAACTTTTGATTTAAAATTTCATGTGTATATGTTTATCTGGATGAATTTATGCAGGGTTGCCAATCATGTGAAAGTATGTAAGATCCTTGGAAATGATTCGGGAGAAAGAAGCATGGCATAAAAGTGGACCAGATAAGGAAGTCTAATGAATCACTTTCTGATAGCTGACATGACTCATGGACGAAAGTGATGGATGATCTGTGCCCTATGAAGCTTAAAGTTGAAGATTCCTCAATATCGAAATCCATGACATTGAGGGCAGGAATTCTTCATTAGCAGTTGGTTGTCTCACCATTGATGCTGGAGGTCCCTGGTTAAGAGGGAGCCTGGTGATAAGTTTCTTACTTGGAAGAAACTTGGTAATTCCTAAGAATGAGCTTAGGTACATTCCTTGTATAGGAATGAGTACATTCCCTTGTGGAATAGGTCCTCCGGTTAAGAGGGAGAGATAGACACATCATTCTGGTCTTCACTTGGGAAGACAAAATGGAGGATTGGGTAATCATCTGGCATTCGATACTCTTTAAGAATGTGTTAGGGCATTCAAGATAAGAGTAGTCAGGGACCAATATTCTTCGAGGGCTAGCTACCCAAGAGAAGAATATTCCAAGAAGGTCATACTTTGGGAACACCTGGGTGAAGTATGTACCTTGGAGAGACAATGACTATGGTGTCTATAAGTCATGTGTCTCGCTAGCATTGTAGCCCATTGTCTCATTGAGAGATGGGGTTGTTAGTAAATTCCTTGCACTAGGACAATGCTGGTTGATATGATTTTATACAAATGTGATTACCAATCCGATTCTTCTTATGAGATTGTTCAATTTGAAAGTGACCATGTACTTGTATGAATAACTCCCTAGTTAAGAGGAAGTGTTGAAAAGTCCAACTAGGATCGGTCTTCATGTTGACTATCTAATGATGTATTTATGTAAAAAAGAAGACAGATAATAAAATGTATTTTGGTGTACTTGCTTCATGGGTTTCATGAGCAATATTTTATTGTAGACTTCTTCTTGATGTCTATTAGGATTTTGTCTTCTAGGAATAAATAGAATTAAGTATCACATACATGAAGGATCTAGTCCAGGAATATATGCGCCAAGACCTTGTGGAAGAAGCTCACAATAGCCCTCAAACAACGATGGAAGACAAGCTTTAAATACAGTGAAGAAATGCCTCATCAATGCTGGAATAAACTTACTGTAGTCGGCCTAATTCACCATGGACAAGTCGGCATAATACACAGTGGTATGGTCGGCCTATTTAAAGGACTGTGACCTATATATATACACAGATCACGCGGTCATTTTGGAAGCAAGACAATGCGGATATTTCTTAACCATAGTGCAGAAAAAAGACAGAATACAGTGTGGATTTAAGAGGAAGAAAAGTGCAGGATCTTCAGAAGAATAAGTGCGGATCTCTAAGGTAAATGCGGAATATCAGACTAGAGAATAGTGTGAATTATCAGACTAGAGAATAGTGTGGATTATCAGACTAGAGAACAGTGTGGATTTCACTGTACATGAAGTGCAGATTTCAAGAGCTCTGTACAGAATATAAAGTGCGGACTTATCAAGGTTATCTCAGTACCTATATCAGACCCTAAAGCAAGGAAAAGGATGCAGATATACCATTTTTTTTCAACATATTGATGTGCGATTCCAAAACTAAGAAAAGGTCTTGAAAGATAAAGTTAAGTGCAGTCTGTTTGAAGGAAGAATTTGCTGAAGTTAAGACAATGATCATAAGAAGAAAGGCAGCCTAAAGGTGGGAGAAAGTGAGGAAGGTAAATATGAGATTTACATTCCTAACTACATTTCAAGGAATTCAGTTGCAAGTATATGCAAAGTGAAGATAATTATGTCTGTACATTTGACTGAGCATCAAGAAGTGAAATTTGGAGACCGAGTTCTCTAGTCCCAGTGCAAAATAGTGGAGATTGGTGGAGACGAGAAGAATCAAGTTTGAAGAAGTTGTGACAAGGTCTTGGAAGCATATCTAGGTCAGGGGTCTGAGTCTTGGTCATGGTACTTGTCATTTGAAGATCTATAAGAATAATTATTTGCGGGGTTTCCTCTCCAAGAGGGAGAGGTTTTGCCCTGGCTCTAGGAGCCTAAATCTTGTGTCTTGTGCATTTTGATAATTGACTTGATGAAAGATCAACTAAGCTAAAAGAAGAGAAGACATAAGTAACTCAAGTAAGCTCACAAGTAATTATCAAGAAGAGAATTTGAATTAAACACTAGCCCTCACAATTCTCAATAGATTGACCCCTCAATCTGCCCAAAAAATTCTACCAAATTAATCTTGGTCTCTCCTCAATAAACCCAGAAAAACCCGGAAAGGGTTTGTCCTAGTCTTGACACTCCAATACTGACCCCCAAATGGTTGGCCCTCCTCCACAAGCAGCAAATGTATCCTTTAGCAAATGTTGTGTTTGTTGCTCCACCAAAATGTTAGAAAATCCCCCACAACACTTCCCTAGACTCCACCTCAAGTTTCAGCCCCTAACTCCTTGCACTCCTCAACCTCCAAGCATGGCTCTGCCAAGGACTGTGCAGTCACCACGTTGCTACTGATGGAACTTCCCCAAACTCACAACCTTTGTTGTTGTTATGAACTAGAATAAGTGAGACTCCCTCCTTGGGCTGGCACTTGAAATCCACCGAAGCAAGGGTTGGAATTTCCGCTCGGAAACACCCGTGTGTTGAACATCACTTGTAGACTTGGCTTCAGCTAAAGCGTGCTTGTCTAAAACAAATTCTCAAATAATCATGAATGAAGAAATGAGTGTCTTCCCTTCCTTTTTGTCAAAGTGCCTCCAAAATTCCCATGTGGGCCCAGCTCGATTTCTCCCCACCAATATTGTACCAATGAGTGAATATTTCTCTATGGGTGGCCCCCATGCTCCACTAGAGCCGCAATATTTCCCCTCCAACTCTAATGTTTGGGATGACTATAATAAAAAGTACATGTGGGGCCTCTAAACCCACATTTCCTAAGTGCAAACATGAATTAAGACAAAATGGTCGAAATCAATATTTCACTTAGCAATAATGCTAAGTGGGAATATCACAGTCCTCCCAACCAAAAATTGTTTGTCCTCAAGCAAATGCTTGAACAAGCATCCTCTCTTCTCTAGCTGATGCTCCCCACTGTCACTGCAAAAATGTCCCAAGGTCCCACATGCGCCACTGAATCGTCCCTGACCTCTGCACTATCCTGACATGAAAGAATCCCTCAATACCAAGATCCCAAGCCATCTTGTCCAACATGAAGCTCCCCTTGCTCCACTCACTATCCTACATGGTATAAGTACCATCATACCATCAACGAGTAGGGGATCATGATAATGTGGCACTATGCCCAACTCCTCGTGAAGTTGTCCTACCACGTAAGTCATCTCATGCACTCCAAGAGTATACTGTCGAAGATACCACCTAATCCTTGCAGAGAAAGTGTCTCGCTCACGTAAACTCCTCCTGATATCATCTTATTGGCCCCCCTGTCATGCTATTGAAGTCTCCCACTCCATCGGTGACAAGCTAAAGCCAATGGAAGATTTGCATAATCTCCCCCTATAGTATCCAGCTCATCCTTAAAGGTTATTGAGCTCTGAAGAGCGTTGATGATCAGGCCCCCTACTAATCTCAGAGTGGTGCCACCAAGATGATGTTGCGCTACTCCGATTACAACAAACTCCCCACCTTGTGCGGAATGTATCCTCCTCTCCTGAGGCCTAGTGGCAAAAAATCTGTGAGAGTCAAGCTCATTCGGCCCGAGCATCTCAATGATGCCAATATCTACCCCTCCATGGCTAATCTCGACCCTTAGAAACAATAGGATAAGTCTGCCTCGCCATACAATGGAGGCCTCAGTGATCCGCCATGCATCAAACCCACGGTGAAATGGACCACCCTCTGTCATGCCCCTGCTCATCAAAAAGTGGAGTGATCCACCTGCCAACCAGATCCCTGGGTCCCCCAACCATACTGGGAGCTCATAAATCCCACTCCTCGCAGAATGTATCCTCCTGTCCTAAGGCCTAGTGTTGAAAACTCTGTGAGAGCCAAGCTCATCCTATCTAGGCATCTCCATGATGCCAATATCTACCCCTCCACAACTAATCTCGACCCTGAGCAACAACAAGATAAGTCTACCTCGCCATGCAGTGGAGGCCTCAGTGATCCCTCATGTGTCAAACCCAAGGTGTGTGAAAAATTCTGAATACAACAATATAGAAATCCTATTGTAGTATCTTGGTTTACTTCTCCTACTTGTGATTAAATTATACAAGTTATTTTCATAAAATACCAAAGTAAACACAACTAACGGCCCACACACATACAGATCATTTACTGAATATTACGCTCATTCAACAAAGTGACGGATTTTTCAGACAAATGTCCCCGGAAAAACCCAATGCGGGAAAACTGGTGTAGCAGATATGAGAGTTTATTATTATTAATTTGAATATGAGTACAACATATCTAGGCACCTTATTGGTTAACCTGATAGAGAAAAATAGATTAGCAGCAATACCTGTTGTTCTGGAGACTGAAAACTTGACTGATCCACACCCTCAAATGGGATTTACAAGACTCAGCCATTTTCTGCCTCTAGAAACCCCAGAACTGCCCCTGAAGCCCCTGCGTCAACCCTGCTAGCCTCTGTGTGCCTCTGCGCTAGCCTAGAGAGGGTTGCATAACCCCAGACTAGGTGACATAGTCCCTAAGTTGCCCTGGATGGCCTCTGCGTAACCCTGGAGGTCTCCTGCTGGCTCTACGGTGCCCTTTCTAGGCCTGCGTAGCGGCTGAAGCCCCTACATTGTGCAGCTATTGCTCTTGCCCCTGCTCCTCTGCGCTACTCCTGATTACTGCACCTCTGCCTCTTCCTGACTCTTGGCTCCAGGATTAGATTATCCCCTTAGCCAATACTACCCCTCGTTGCAGAAAACTCTTCTAGATATTCGTAGCAAATGCACCCTAGAATTCCAGCTCAGTCTCTCAGCTCTGTCTCCATGTGTGTGTCTCCAACTGACCCTCAAGTCTTTCTCTTAACTTTTTCGTTCACACATCAGCGGTCGTGATTTAATCTCTTATCGACGGCTAAGATTAAAAGATTGTTTGATCCGTGTCACTTAGAACATTTCATCATGTGTTTAATTATTTCACTTTAATTTTTCTAATTCCCTAGGTTAGAGTTAGGGTCTTCATTAAAAAAATTAATTATTTTAATATCTCACACATTAGATGAAATTTTTCCAAACGCTTTCTGGGTTTTGGAGGTCTTGTGTGTCTTAGCCCCTCCACAAAATTGCAAGGCTAGAGCACACCCGATGCTACCCCAATACACAAAATCTCAACACTCACTCTGAGCACGAAGTGTGCTATAGATATACATCCACAAAATGTATCACAAGATCTTGGCATTGGTCTTTGCATTGTTGATGCTTGGCATGTTGCCCTCCATCCACTGCGTTGCTGCTTTCTGTATTGTTGCCCATATCACTGCCACTGACACTGCTACATATGTATTGCAGGTCCCTCTCAATTTGCTGCATCATGCTGCCCATCACACTGCCACTGCTAACTGCTAGACTGCAACTCAGTTGCAGAGAAGTAAGCAGCTGAAGGACCCCTGCCCAATCTTTGACAGACAAGTTGGGCTGCATATCATCACTGAAGCTCCCTTGGTTGTTGCTCTGCGTTGTCTTCCTGAAGCCACTGCGCTGCTGCAACAATGCACTATGTAAGCACTGCCTCTTTGCGCTGTTGAAGTCCCATCAGCCCCTCTGCGATGTTGCTTCTACATTGTTGCTGCCTCTGCACTGCGCTACTCCCTCTACAGCATCCCAACACCGCCCTCCGCTTCACTGTGATCTCCTCCACACATTGCTCCACTTGTCCCGCTATCGTCTTAAGGCTCCCGTAGCTCGTATGTGATCCAAGAGTTGGGCATACTCAAGGATCCTGCCATCTTGATCTGTAGTTGCTCTACAGATCCATATCGCCCCACTTATGTAGCTCATGAGCACTCATGGCTATGTCATCATCACCCCCATTGTCCTTTGCTGCTGCAACCTTGGAATCAGAAGTTCCTTTGTCCTTCTTCTTAGGACAAGTGCTGGCGAAGTGTCCAAGTTCGCCATAGTTAAAACACCGGACCTTGGATAGGTCCCTCTTCTTCTTCCCTCGCTACCTTCGTTCCTTCGATGCAAGGGTTGCATCATCTTCCTCTTCTTTCTTCACCCTGACAGTTCTGCTGCTACTGTTTTGCCTCTTGGTGATTCTCTTGATCTCCTCCTGACAAAGGATTGCCCACATGTCCGCTCAGGATGGTAACACTGCCCTACCCAATATGCTTTGGACAAACGTTTCCCACTCCTTTATGACTGCATTCAGGGCAGTCCTTACCAAGGGTCCTTCGTCTAGAGTCACACCCATGGCAATCAGTTGATCCTGGATAGTCTGAAGTCGGAAAAGAAAAGGATCTATCTCCTCACCCTTCTGCATCTAGAACAACCTCATCTGATTCTCTAGAAGCATCTTTCTTTGAACGGAGCTTCCCTGATACATTGTCTCCAAAGTCGTCCACATCTCATTTGTCGTCTTCTTTACGGCAATGTGTGGCACGACATCATCTTTTACTCCGTCCATAATCAAACGCTTAGCCCGCACTTGATTTTCCTGAAATTTCTTCAAAGGATCAAAATCTACAGGTTCAGCAAGGACATTCTCCGCATGGTTCTTGATGTGGTACTCATCCAGGACTATCAGTATCCTGTATCTCTAGATGACGAAGTTGGACACACCATCCAACCTATCTTGATCTCTCAACCCATGAGAAGCCATCTAGCTCAAATCTAACGAAACAGTACTCTTCTCCCTCTTTCTGTTGCAAAACTCAACAGAAATGTTGGTTTTGGGTTTCTTGGCGATCAGAAACCCTCTATAGTAGTTGCTCCCTCTGTCAACTGATTTCCCTCCTGGAAGTCTTCAGCCAAAACACTCAGACAGTTGTCTACGATCACCCTCCTACTTGAATCTCAGATCTGTTGAGTGACTGTCTTCCTCCCGCTCTTTGTCGACTTAGCTAGGCACAATTCTGCACCAACAAAATTTCCACCACACCAGCAACTGCGGAAGATCTAAAGCACTGCTTCTGGATCTTGGCAATACTGCTCCGCAACAGAAAAATAACTAGACAGCGTCACTCTAACTGGCCTCTGCGTGAGCAGACTAGCACAACGCAGCCTCTGCGCAACGCAGGCTACTCCTGCGTCCCTCTGGAGGGTGTTGCGTTGTCTCTATGTCACCCAGATGGGACTACGTATCCCCTGCATAGCCCTTTCTGGGACGGCGTCCTCCTGCTGCTGAGCTGCCCTTTCCGGATCTGCTGCTTCAATACCCTGCAGAAAATATGTCTTCAGCTGATTTTGCTAGAGATTCAACTTGACCTACAATCGCTCTGATACCATGTCAAAATTTCTGAATACAACAATATAGAAATCCTACTACAGTATCTGTGTTTACTTCTCCTAATTGTGATTAAATTATACAAGTTATTTTCAGAAAATACCGAAGTAAACACAACTAACACCCTACACACATATAGATCATTTATTGAATATTATGCTCATTCAACAACGTGAAACACAGATTTTTCGGACAAATGTCCTCGGAAAAACCCAATGCGAGAAAACTGGTGCAGCGGATATGAGGGTTTATTATTATTAAGTAGAATCTGAGTACAGCAAATCTGGGCACCTTGCTAGTTAACCTGACAAATAAAAATAGATTAGCAGCAATACCTGTTGTTCTAGAGACTGAAAACTTGACTGATCCACACCCTCAAACAGGATTTACAAGACTCGGCCACTTTCTGCCTCTAGAAAAACACTGCCCCTAAAGCCCCTGCGTCAGCACTGCTAGCCTCTGTGTGCCTTTCCACTGGCCTAGAGAGGGTTGTGTAACCCCAGACTAGGTGACGCAGTCCCTACGCTGCCCTAGCTGGCCTCTGCGTAAACCTAGAGGTCTCATGCTGGCTCAACGCTGCCCTTCTTGGGCCTGTGTAGCACCTGCGTCGCGGTTGAAGCCCTCTACATTGCACAGCTGTTGTTGCTATTGTTGCCCCTGCTCCTCTTTCCTGCTCCTGATTGCTGCTCCTCTTCCTCTTGACTCTTGGCTTCGGGATCAGATCATCCCCTTAGCAAATACTACCCCTCACTGCAGAAAACTCTTCTGGATATTCTTAGCAAACTCGCCCTAGAATTCCAGCATAGTCTCTCAGCTCAGCCTCCGTGTGTGTGTCTCCAACTGAGCCTCAAGCCTTTCTCTTATACTTTTCCGTTGACACATCAACGGCCGTGATATAATCTCTTATCGACGGCTAAGATTAAAAGTCTACTTGATCCACGTCACTTGGAATATTTCATCATATGTGCTTAGTTAATTCACTTTAATTTTTCTAATTACCTAAGTTAGACTTAGGGTCCTCATTAAAAAAACTAATTATTTTAATATCTCACACATTAGATGAAATTTCTCCAAATGCTTTCTGGGTTTTGGAGGTCTTGTGTGTCTTAGCCCCTCCACAAAATTTCAGGGCTAGAGCACACCCAATGCTACCCCAATACACAAAATCTCAACAAGGTGAACTAGACCACCCTCTATCATGACCCTGCTTATCACAAAGTAGAGTGATCCACCCACCAATTGGATCCCTAGGTCCCCTAACCATATTGGAAGCCCATAACTCCCACTCCTCGTGGAATGTCGTTACGCAACGCTGCTACCTGCTAGAACCCATCTGGCCCTCATCTCTGACCCCTGTATGTATCCCATGAGTGGACCCCAAGTATCAGGAGTTTGTCCCACACAATCCAACATGCTCTACCACTGCCAGACCAAGTAGTGAAATCCACTATCCCAACTCTTGACGACATACCTACACACTACACAGAGTCTGGGTGCCATCCTGTAGACAAAGTCTACCATCCACCGTCCCTCAGGCTCCTGTGACACCTCAGACTATATTGCCAGAAGTGCATCATGCAATTCCCTCGTAATCGACTCCCCATGTGTGAGCCTAGAAGTGGAACCTATGCTACCTCGACAATAAACCAAGTTGTCCCTAAGCCTATGTACGTCAGCCCGTGCCTCCACCAAACGAACCAACTAGAGGGTCATGGGTGGGTAGGTCCCCAAGGGTAGGATCAAGAGTCTGCTTGGGTACTAAAGAATATCCCTATGGATTCCCCTCTTTCTGTCTCGGATCTGTTGATAAACCATTCGAACACCTGCCTCTATACACCACAGGATATCCCCGGCTACCGCTGTACCACCCTATACTATCCCGTGCCCTGTCTGTGTCAAGGCACCAATCACTCCCCACGTGTACTCAATGTGATGTAAGACACTCCTACTCCACAACGCAATCCAACACGCTACAGTACACCACCATGCACCTCCATGTCCATCAGTAGCCCATTGCTCAACGCTAGATGCTCCCACACATCCCTGGATGTGATGGCCTAGAAGTGTGTCTCTATGTGTCAGCCCACTCCCAATCGGTATCATCACCTCCATTGTCGCATCATTATACTCGTCGATGAATGGATCTTCACTCCAAATCCTCCCTAAGGGATCAGCGAAGTGAATCTCCCTATGTGTCAGTAGTGAAGCCACCACTGCTCTGCTCTTCCGCGATGTTTCTGCCCCACACAAAGGTGAGGAATCCCTAGCCCCATACAAGGCACCGTCTGGTGGTCTGCCAATGCCACCTCCTCTAACAAACTCCTGCTAGAGTATGTTGATCACCCTGTGACCCTGTGTACAAATGTCATACCAAGATAACTCCAAAAGTTTGTCCATAAACTGGTTGGCCACTGGTGTTGACCGAAACTCCCCTTGCGAATGTGCACGCTCTACTGCTAGGTCAATTGTACCATCCAGGTCGTAGTCAACTGGCATACCTATGAAGTGATAGGTAGTCTCGCCCAGATCCTAATGCTAGTTTGAGCTTCTGGTATCTCCTGTGCCTGGAAACTCCTACTGAGCTACACCCGAGCTCACCCCCATCTCCATAGCCCACTCCACAGGGTACCAACTCAAAATCTCTCGACATCCAACCCCAAGAGAAGGATCGAATGCACGAGCTCCTGCACATAGAACAACCCCAACACGCAGATGTTACACCTTGTGCAACTCCAATCGTCTCATCATGTTGTCTAGGTCAACACATGGGATCAGACTAGGTGGCCACGCCTCTCTCTCTCCAATGCGAAAAGGTGACCCAAGAGTCTTGCTAGCCTTGTCTATGTATACCTGGAGGGAGTTGCTCCGACTCTCCAATGTGCCCTCTAGATGTACCATTAGGGAATCCAACTGTTCCCCAATGTCTCCGACACAGATGACCCCTGCGTCATACTGGGTGTATCTACTTGATCCTCCTGCATGCCATTAGCCTCATGCTCAACTGGATGGAATGTATCTGGATGAACTCCCTCCTCAATGGGTATGTTCTCTCTCATCTCGTCACTACCTCTGCCTCCCATATATGTCTCTGCAGTACTGATACTAGCATTTCGTTCAATAATTATGCTCCTCTTATTTTCTTCATCTGCCAATCAACAACTTTCCCTTCTCGTTGCCCTTGCTAACACCCACTCTTCGAGCAACCCCTCTAGTCTCTCGAGGCTCCTAGTAATATTTTCAAATTTCTCTTGCCGAGACATTTTTGTGCACAACTTCAATATGGAGAATAATGTGGGACTAGTGTTTTAGCCTCTAGAATTCTAGTCCACAATAACACTTGAGCATTTGCGTGATTTAGACCCGCCGTTGGCCAAAATCATGCTCTGATACTACTATAATATTACTAATGGAAATTTACAATGATAAATAACCAAAACATAGCAAAAACACATACAAAAATTTACATCACATTTACAACCAGAAATCTCCATAAACTGTGTTGATTCAAGCCATTTTATTAATAAATAAGAGTACAATGTGGTGTTGGAAAGAGTGCACCTGGACTTGCACAAGGCAAGTTCGCAAGCCCAAATGGAAAATGTAAAACCCCTCTTTGATCTGTTGCTACTCTCTCTTGGTAATGCGTTGAATCGCCCAGAAAATACGCTGCTGGCTGCAAAGAACTGTTGCTAGGGCCTCCTCGAGTGCTCAGAAAATTCCGAGAAATTAACCTCGAGTTCTCCACCAATAACCCACAAAAACCCATGAAAAAATTGGCCAAATGTTGACCTCGGAATTTTGGCCCTATTCTCCCCTAGTTCCTTTCGCTGCTAATTGAGTTGTGATCCCTATTTGACCCCTCAAATCTTCCCAAAAAATTTTGCCAAATTAATTTTGGTCTCTCCTCAATAAATCCAGAAAAACCCAGAAAGGGTTTGTCCTAGACTTGACGCTCAAAAACTGACCCCCAAATGCTTGGCCCTCCTCCACAAGCAGCAGATGTATCCTCCAGCGAATGTTGCATTTACTAGTCCACCAAAATGTTGGAAAAGACCCCACAACACTTCCCCAGAATCCACCTCAAATTCTATCCCCTAACTCCTTGCACTCCTCAACCTCCAACTATGCCTCTTCCAAGGACTGCGCAGTCATTGAGCTGCTACTGCAAGAACTTCCCCAAACTCGTAACCTTTGCTACTGGTATGAATTGGAATATGTGAGCAAGGTTACTTGGGAGCGGGAGCAAAAGCAAGGAGCGGGAGCGGGAGCAGGGGCGGGAGTGGGAGCGGAAGCAGTAGCGGGAGTGCCATTTTCAAAAGCTCCCAGTTCGGGAGCGTTTCCAGGAGCTTTTTTTTAAATATATATATCTGCTATTGCTGGAACTTCCCCAAACTCTAACCTTTGCTACTAGTATGAATTGGAATATGTGAGCAAGGTTACTTGGAGCAACAGCAAAAGTAGGGAGCGAGAGTGGGAGCGGGAGCAAGAGCGAGAGTGCCATTTTCAAAAGCTCCCAGTTCGGGAGCGTTTTTTTAAAATATATATATATATATATATATATATATATATATATATATATATTGATGCATATATGTCAACAAAAGCATGTAGAATGATGAATTAGACAAAAAAACATAAAAACATAGATTGAATCATATAACATCAATCATCTAGAATTTATAATCTTCATCAACCACGTCCATAAGTTAGAAACATACAACATATTGACTCTTTAGTCTCATGATTCATCAATCTTAAACTTTCAAGCTTTCAAAATTACAACAAAAAATATTTAACATGAAATGAAATATTATAAAATGAAACGAAATGAAACAACTTTCAACTTCCATGAAGCATCATATTCATAGTTCATAATGACTTATAAACTTATAAGTTATAACTGCCAACTTCAAAGTTTCAAACTTCAACTTAAATTGTCATATATTGTTTACAAAAAATATCTTCCATTAAATATGAAAGAGTTAAGTTTCAACAGTTATAAAAAATTAGAAACTACTAGAAAATAGAAAAGACTAGTAAACTGTAAATCTATTTCATCTATTGCTTGGCCTCTTGCCAAGAGAAATGTCTAATTTATGAGCAACTCGTGGTAATGGTGGTCTTCCAGTAGTCTCCTTGCGGGAACTGGAAGTACCACGACCATGACTAGAAGCCCCATGCCCTCCATGTGAGGATGTAGGTGGAGGTAGCAAAGGAATAATAGTCGGAACTCGAACACTGGCACTGGCACTACTACCGGATGGTGGGTGTGGCAATGACATGCCTGCTACTGCTTCATCCTCATCTCTCAAAAGTTTTGCTTCCAATTCTTCCAGATGTATAGTGTCGTCCTCCAAATTATCATCCTCTGGGTTGTTGTCCCAAACTTTATATGAGAAATCCTCATAAGCCTGATCCCAATAATGACTCAACAACCTCAAGTTGTAGTGCACATAAACCAAGCTTTCTGCTCGGTTTTCGTTGAGTCTATTTCTTCTCACATTATGGATGAAGCTGTAGGTGCTCCAACACCTCTCTGCAAAAGAAGTATTTGCAACCTATGAGGGAACTTTTTTTGCCAATTTTGGCAAATGTCCCATGCCGCAGTATGTATCCCACCATGTAAGAGCATCAAACCTGTCCCTATCTTCCATTGCCTGAAAAGAACCAAACAAACCAGTGAAACTAAAGTATTTGCCTAATTCAAGGTGCAGATTAGCAAACTCCTCCCTTTCAGGGACCAACTTGTCTAATGCTTTCATGTATCCCTCTTGTACCTCAGGATCTGTATGAGGTTTGATCCTAACCCCACCCCCAGGTGAAGGTTGGCCCAACCAAGATGGAGAGTAGTATTTTGGCATAAGGATATACGCCAAAGCATGTAGTGGAACATTCAGTTTATTCCACCATGCACACACACAATCGTGAATCATTGAATACAAGTTTGGATCATTTTCCTTAATAACATCTTTTATTTTACCCAACATGCTATCCATCTACTCATACACCTCCCCAATCACTGGTTTATCTGTATCTGCAAAACGAATCATGTTATAAATGGGCTTGGTGAAACTCAAAATTTTCTTCACACGTGCCCAAAACAAAGGATCAAGAGCGATCTCCTCCACCTATTCAAAACCTTGCCTGTCAACTGTTGTTGTTGCCCTGTTCTTTAATACCTGCCAGTGTGGACTTGATACCATGGCAGCGAATGACTCTCTTACCTTCAAAAGGTGCCCGAAGGTGAGGTAATAGCTAGCAAATCTAATCTTTGCTATCTTCAACAACTCTAATGTTGAGTGACTGCGGAAAAGACCATGGGTATTGCTATGATTTGTAATAAATCTTATCATTTTTTTTCCTCTCTTCTACAAATCACCAAGCCATCTGTATTGAGGTTGTTTGTTTTTAATTATATCATGCATCAAAAGGTTCATTGTGTGAACTAAACACTAAAACCAAAATATGTTGGGGTATTTATCCTCAATAATTGCTCCCGCTGCCTTACAATTAGCAACATTATCAGTGACCTCTTGGATGACATTGTATGGTCCAATACATTCAATTGTTTCAAGTAATGGCTCTGCAATGTTGATGCCGGTCTTGAAATTATCTGAATAATCAAGAGATGAAAGGAATATTGCACCACTAACAGACACAGCAAGAACAATGATCAATGGCTTGCCTTTTCCATTTGTCCATCCATCAGATACAATGGACACCCCATCCTCATTCCAAGAACTTGTCATTCTACTCAAAGAATGAGATATTTTTGCTTTTTCATGATCAAGACCCACAGTGCTAGCCTTGTCATACCCAGGGCTCTTGTATCCTTTAGGGGCATCATTAATGGCTGAAACCATTTCATGCCAATATGGTGAGCGAAGAACATTGAATGGTATCCCACATGCATAGAGAAATCGGAAATTTTTTGAATCTACATCCCTCCTGGACCCTTCATCGAGGAAATAGGATATGGTTCTACGCCTTAAAGAGATGTTTGGTCCAGGTGTGCCTCCAAATCCACTGCCATGGGTGGAAGTAGATTGACTTCTTTGTCCATGTTGTGATGGTGAATAAGATTCAATGAAACCCCTGCTCAGGAAAATACGAAACTCTAGGAATGAGCTCTCCTCCAAATACCCAGAAAAGCCCAGAAAGGGATTCCGGAATAGATGACCCTAGAAAATCACCTCCCTTGAGGAATAACGCTATCCCAGTGAGGTACGTTGGCCCTGAATGAATCCCTGAAAATAATGGCCTCCTCCTCTACCAAAATGATGGAATAGCTAAGGGTTGATCCCTTCTGACTATCCCGGGCTGAATCACCTAATGAATCTTCACTCCCGACACTACCTCCTCCAAGAACTGCGTGATCTCTCCCTGAGACTCTGGTGCCCAAGCAAGTGCGTAATCCCTGGTTGAATATGCTATGGCTCCCACCTGAAAATCAGCAGATAGAACTCCTCACCCGAGCAGGCACTCGAAGTCCCCCGGGGCTGAGGTTGGGATCTACACTTGGAGACACCTAGTGTGTTGAACAGCACTTGTAGACTTCGCTCAACAGCAAAAGCGTGCTCAATGTCAAGAGACAAAACATAGATGCATAATCGAATGAATAAATGAGGAGCCTCTTCCCCTCTTTATGCTTAGAGAGCCTTGCTCTCACCTAGGCCCCACCAAAATTGTGTTGTCCCTCTTGGCCCACGTTGTCCCTCTCTCTCTATGTTGTCATGGGCCCACGCTACCACTTCCCTCACGCTGCCCATGCTGCCACTTCGACCCCTGGGCCCCACGCTGCCAAATAATAATGTGCTCAAGTGACTTTAGGGAATGTTTATTTTCTAAGTGTAGGCTAAGTATCTTCTCACCCACTTTATTAACTGACTTAACTTTATAAAAAGTAAATTGGCCAAAAATTAATATTACTAATTAGCTGCTGCTAGTTGGGAATATTACAGTCCTCCCCGCCAAAACGTTGCTTGTCCTCAAGCAACGGCAATGATGGATGCTGCAAAATCTTCCCACTCTCCCAAGTGGCATCCTCATCCGGCAAGTTCCTCCACCTCACTAAATATTCCCTGATCGTTTTTCTCCACAGCTGCCTCTCTTTGCTGTCTATGATGGCTTCTGGTTGTAACACCAAATGTCCCTCATCATCTGTTGGTGGAAGCTCCTCGATTGCAATCACCTGCTGCCCCAAAGCCTTTTTCAGGCAGGATACATGGAATATGTTATGGATCCTGCTACCTCTGGGTAACTCTAGCTCATATGCAACCTCCCCAATCCTGCGTAGCACCCTATATGGTCCATAGAAGCAGGGCTTGAGCTTCTCGGCCCCCTTCTGCTTCAGTGTGGACTGTCGATATGGCTGAAGTCATAGGTAGACCAAGTCTCGTACCTCAAACTGCCTCTCAACCCGTTTTCTATCAGCATACAACTTTTACTGGTTATGTGTTGTAGCTAAGTTGTCCTTAAGAGCCTGGAGCATATCCTGACTCTCTTGGATCCAGTCCCTAGCCCTGGGGGCCTCGCTAGCACCAAACATCACGTCAGCAAAAGACAAAGCACAATATCCATATAAAGCGTAAAACGGAGACATACCAAAGGACATATGGAAAGTGGTGTTGTAGCAGTACTCTCCCAAGTGCAACCATTGTAAACATGCCTTCTGTTATCCTGTGACATAATTTCACAAGTAGCCTTCCAACCACTTGTTCACTATCTCTGTCTACCCATCCGTCTGAGGGTGATAACTAGTGCTCGGAGTCAACTTTGTACCCACCAAACGAAAGAACTCCTGCCAAAAGCCGCGCATGAAACGGTTGTCCCAATCACTAACAATGGTCTACGGAAGACCATGCAACCTGAAAACATCCCTGAAAAACAACTCTGCCACCTGTGTTATTGTGTACCGCGCTGATATAGTGAAGAAGTGTGCATACTTCATTAGTCGATCAACGACTACGAAGATACAATCCTTGCCCTCCATCGTGGGCAACCTTGCGATGAAATCCATCGAAATGCTCTCCCATTTCCCCTCTGGAATGGGAAGTGGCTGTAGTAATCCTGTTGGATGGGTCATCTCCCCTTTGTTCCGCTGACACACTTCGCATTCCCTGACATGTCGGAAGTACATCCTCCTTGAGGCCCTTCCAAGAGAACCTCTCCCTGATGGCCTAGTAGGTTTTGGTGAACTCCTGGTGGCCTGATAGTAGTGAGTCATGTGAGGCACATAGTAACTTCTCCTTGAGCTAAGAGCTCCCAGTCAAGAAGATCCGATACCTGAAATATATCACCTCATCCATCACTCTGTACCTGTTATCCGTGACCTGTCAATCCAATATCTCGCAGGCAAAACGGTCCTTGGAGTACTCCACTAGTAACTGAGCCCTCCAATCCGTGTCTAAGCTCATCAGAGACAACGTTGTCGGTTTGTGTGAAAGAGCATCAGCCACCACGTTGGTCTTCCCCTTGACATACTCTATGTCAAAATCGTATGCCTGGATCTTGCTGACCCACTTCCATTGCCTCCTGCAACTGCTTCTGCTCTAAAAAGAACTGAAGGTTGTTGTGGTCAGTCCTCACCCTGAATCTGTTCCCCACCACGTACTGTCGAAACTTGGCCAGTGCATGCATGATAGCCAGCATTTCCTTGTCGTATATGGGATACAACCTCTCATGCGGCAATAGCTTCCTACTCCCGAAAGCTATGGGGTGGCCTCCCTGCATCAGGACTGCGCCTACTCCCTCTCCAGATGCATCACACTCAAGGACAAAAGGCTGCCGGAAATCCGGCAACACTAAAATTGGACAGCTGCTCATCACCTCCTTGAGCCTGTCAAAAGCCCTCTACACTGTGTTCGTCCAACTGAATGCTCCCTTCTTGGTAAGATCTGTGAGGGGTCCAGCAAGTTGGGAAAATTCCTTAACGAACTTTTGGTAGTAGGTGCAGATGCCTACAAACCCCCGAAGCTCAGTCACGTTCTTCGGCTATGGCCAATCCCAGATGGCCCTGATCTTCTCCTCGTGGACTCTCACTCCGTCCACTTCAATGATATGCCCCAAGTAGAGCATCTCCATCAATCCAAATTCGCATTTGGAGAGCTTAGCATAGAAACGTTGCTCCTCCAGTATGTGCAATACAACCTCAATGTGCTGCAGGTGCTCCTGCCACGTCCGGTTGTATATCAAGATGTCATCGAAAAATACCAGCACAAACTTCCTCAATTGACCACGGAAGATGTGGTTCATGCAGGACTGGAAAGTGGCTAGTGCATTGGTTAGCCCAAAGGGCATCACCAGAAACTCGAAGTGGCCGTAGTGACATCTGAAAGTTGTCTTGGGGACATCTTGGTCCCTCACGCAAATCTAATGGTAACCTGACCTCAAAATCAATCTTCGAGAAGAACTTCGACCCCCTTAACTCATCCATCAACTCATCAATCCGTGGGATGGGATATCAGTTCTTCATGGTCTTCTTGTTGAGAGCCTAATAGTCGATGTGCATCCTCAGTGTGCCATCCTTCTTCTTCACCAATACAACAGAAGAAGCAAACGAGCTAGTGTTGGGTCGAATGTGTCCCAGGCCATGTGGGCCCAGCTCGATTTCTCCCCACCAATCTCGCACCAATGAGTGTGTATTTCTCTATGGGTGGCCCCCACACTCCACTAGGGCACAATATTTCCCCTCCAACTCTAATGTTTGGGCTAACTATAATAAAAATGCATGTGAGACCTTTAAACCCACATTTCTTAAGTGCAAACATGAATTAAGACAAAATGGAAGAAATCAATATTTCACTTAGCAATAATGCTAAGTGGGAATATCACAATATCATTGTAACGTGGATCATTGTCCCTGGTACGGGAGTCCACACTTTTATTTTATTTTTTCTTTATAGGGTGTTAGGGTGGTGCTAGGCTGGTGAATGAAGTCACCATCAAGTTGAGGCCTGTAAACACTTCAGGGTGGTAAGGTGGTGCTAAGGAGAGTTGTCGTTCGCTAGGGTGTTGGGGCATCTTTTCAACTGACTACTAATAAAACCAGGGCATTGGGGCATCCTTCCAGTGGGAACTAGAGAAGAATGTTTTTATAGAGTTCTAGGATGTTGTAGCTTTCTTTTCAGTTGGGGCAGGAGATTAAAGAACTTATTAGAAAAGCGTTCAATGGTTTTTGACCCGGAGGGAGTTTTTCACCTAAAAATCTTGTGTCTGTTGTCTCTATCTTTTGCATTGTTGATAACCACTTTATTAAATAATTAAAATAACTAAAGATTAACTAATGCTCTGAAAAATATTAATAAAGCATAAACTACTAAGAAATATTGATTAACCCCCCCTCTCAGTCTTTTCAATAGGAATTGTAACTAAATCCGATCTTCATAATTGTCATTGTATTTGTGTCAATATGTACTTTATGTAAGAACAAAAGAAGAAATAAAATTATTATTATTATTTTTATTATCAAGCATGTTCTTCATGCTTTAATTTGGTCAAAAAGAAAAAGACAGGGCATGTTCCTTGCGACCCTATGAAAAGATGAACAAGTTGCCAAGTCAGCCCTCCAGGTAGACAAGTCAGTCTACCCAAAGGATGTGTCTCTTGATATGATCGAACAACTATATATTGGCACATACCCTCCATCGTTTGGTATCAATTTTGAATCTCTTTTGTGGTATGATAATTCAAGTCTATTGCATAAATTTGAGGCATGAGAAGGCGTATTTTCAGTGGCATCATCTATCTGTATAATGTGTGTTTCCAAGACATATTATATCTATCTAATTTGAAGTTCCTATGTCATATTCCTCTCTATGATGTGAAGATTCCCAAGGCAGCAATGTGAAATACTCTGACGCGTACATGTGAATTCACTGAGGTACTACTGGAGGCATACATCTGAGATTTTTGTGCATTGTTTCTTCTATGAATATGAGCTACCTGAGATACCATTACATAAGTATTTATGCAAGCTTCTATCCCTTTGTGACATGGCATTTAAGGACAGACGTGGCATTTTTGTGACCAGACTTATTGATGGAGTTATAGCAAAATTTTGGAGAACTGACTTGGTACTTGGATCATTGGTTTGTTTGACTTGGATTTCTCTTTTTGATGAAGAAGCTATAAGGAAAGGATTGATGGGTCTTCCCTTCGCGGGTTTTTCCCTAGCCTTTGGCCTAACTTTGTGTCTCTTGTCTCTTATGCATTATGATCTCTATATTTTGTTAATGTGTAATTGCTTGATGGCATAACTAATCAAAGTAAATACTACGAAAAAAGATGCATATTAGTCACAAGTAATTCACGTGATAAGAAATTCTACATTGTATCTGAATTTCAACAAAAAGTAAGTTTTGCAGAACTGACCCTGATGATGGAATATGCCAAGTGAATATCGTCAGATCCCGTAAAACTCCTTGAAACCCCTCTAAGACCTTTGATGACATAATCCTGCTCCTGTGACCTGACCATCACATACCCCAGAAATCCATCCTGGTTGTACTATAGAGGGAACTGAGAATGGGGACATTACATTGATTGAACTGCTTTGGGCCAAGTTTGACCAAATTTGACCGAGTTGCAGGAGGATCGCACTTGTGCAAGAATTTGACTGCAAATGACCATAGTTGACTGCAGGAGCTGCAGGGTTGAAGTTTTACAAGCGTTGACTTGCTGCAACGTTGACCAGGTTTCGATTGGCATTTGGATTTGTACTTGGCACAGAATTCTAGACAAATTGTCGATCTGTAAACCTTGTTGAAGAATGATTTCTTCTAAGAAAAGTTGTTGGGTTTTCTCCAAGGTTGGGTAAAAATATTGTCTCTATTGTGCATGGTTGTCTTTCTATGATCTTTACTGTTTCCACTGTGTTGACCACTCTTTGTCAACGACCCCATAGCAGTACACCCCGATTTTTGCAAATGGGATTTATCATGTTTGAAGTGTTCACGCCATTCAATTTTCCTCATCAGTCGGTAGTTTTGTAAATGATGTAAACCCATTCTGCATGTTTATAATGTAAATGATCTTAGTAAGACCATCATGTATGTAACAATCTAGGTAAGCCTAGTATTTTGGTGACGATTTCTATCCTAGGAGGTTTTTCGTCTCATTGATTCATTTGTGTTTCTCGACACAAATGATTAGCAGAGTTTTTCCCCTCTAGCTTCACCCCAAAGCTAGAGTGGATCTTGTCGCCAAGATACTAAGTGAGTTCGTGTTTTTTATCTAGTCTTTGTAAAGTAATATGGGAATGATCCTAGTTAATTGGCTAGATCATTTTATTGCAGATTGCTAGGTCTACGAGATCATATTTTGAGTCGCAATATTGGGTAGATTATTAAGGGTCTGTTACGAACGGGTGTCCCCCTCATGGTTTAATGTATTAATCATATGTAAAGAGGGTTGGATAAATAATTAATCCCCTCATGAGTCAATTAATTAAATTTTTTGGCCAAATTAAATTAAAAATCCTAAGCCATAAATTTAATTAATTTTATGTCCTAGGTCAAATTAAATTCTTCAAAGAAAAAATTCGTGGGCTCCTAAAAAATAAATTTTTAAAGGTCCCAAGCCAAGGGAATATTGAAAATTTTGAGAAATTTTGGACCCTTGGGTCTTGGTAATTAAGTCAAAGTCAATTTTTTGAGGTAATTAACTCGAAAATATTATTTTTGAGTTAATTAAAAGGGAATTAATTGAAAATTTCGAAATTCCTCAAAAAATTATAATTTCGACGGACAAGATTAAAAGATAATCAAATCCTTTTTGATGGTCAAGATTACTTTGACAGGGATCAAGTGAACTAGTCATTGGAAATTTTACCTATAAATTAGAGGTCAGTGTCACTCTAAATTTTCATCTGATCTCTTGATCATGTGTTTGCTCTTGAAGCTCTCCTATACTACTTTTCTGGAATAATACAAACAAAGTCTTTGGGGTTTTATTTGATGGTCTTGTTTCTCTTCAACATTTTATGGTAAACTTGTTCTTCATATTCTACTGGTAATTATTTTAACGAATTGTTAATTAATGGCTATTGTAGAGTAATCTATTGCACAGGTATTTTGCTTAGGTTACTGGATATATGGTAAGAATATTAATTAGATTGAGTTAGCAAGTATCTCTGACTCTTGAAAGTTTTATTTTTATCTTATTTCTCTATTGATTTAACAGTTTAACCCTAAGCGTGCAGAAACCTCTCAAATTTAGAATTGGGCATTTAGGGAAGTCCTCGGTTGGACCAGCTAACTCCCAAGGAAATAAGATATGAAAAGCCCTCCAGATCTAATTCCCCAGGCTTATCTTAAATTCTATTTTTGCAGGGTTTTTCTAGGGCTTGTGCTTAAATTAAAAAACTATCTTAACTTTTATTGAACTTAAAGTTAGATCTGGCTAGAAAGAGCCTTAGATCTTCAAATCTGGGAGCGAAGTCAGACTTCCACTCCTCAGATCTGATAGATCAGCAACCCTTGTGCATAGATTTGTAAATACATTGTATAGATCTGTATTTTTATAGTGTAAATATTTAGAAATTTCTTAGCTTTCTGATTTCTAACTCGAGGTTGGGGTTTCATTTAGATTTTTGCATATCTATTGGGGTTTCTGGGTTTTCGTTTCTGGTTTTGTGCAGGTGACGTTTGAGGATTTTCAGAGAAATTATTTTTCAGATCTGAGATAGATCTAGGCCCTGGAGGGTAAGATTTGTCTCAAGATCAGGATTTATGCAGAGATATCCAAGTTAAAAATTGTCAGATCTGAATTTCTAGATAAAATTAATTGATGGTGAGAAGGAAAAATTCGAAATTGTTTTGAAGTAACCAGTTGGCGTGCGTTTTTCTCGCACTGGTCTCTTCACGTTGTCTTTTCCCATTGCCTAATCTTCTCTGCGTCCTCCTCTGTTTTCCTGCGCATACCCTTTCTCTCCTCACGTTGTCATTTTCTCTGCGTTTACCCTATCTCCGCCCTTCCTGGCTGCGTCCTCCAACTCCCTCGCAACTATTGCTTCACGCTACCCTTATCCCTCCACGCTCTTTCCTCCTGCTGTGTGCATTCCTCCGACCTGCCTGCGTCCTGTCCTCCTCTTCCCCCACGTGGCTTCCTCCTCTCCTTACCCGTCGGCCTTCTCTTCACACAGAGTCAATCCATTTCTCGAGTCCCCATCGCTCCTACTGTCTGCATCCTTTACCCACAGCAGCTCCAAGCTCCTACCTTCCGCCTCTCCCGCATCCCTTTCCTCAGCTTCCTCACGCGTTGCTCGATCCTCTTTCCATTCCCTCATTGCCTTCCATTCCTCAACTCCTTACGTTGCTGCTTCTTCATCCCGCTCACCTGCGTTCAAACCCAAAACATAAACTTAACGCATCATAAAAATATAACTTCACTTTTCATTTTTTAAAATTTTGTAAATTTCAAATTTGGATTTCCATTAGGATTTTTTCAAATTTTTTAACATTTCATTTTTATTTCTTAATAGTTTGATTCTTTCATTATTTTGCGCTTTGGCTCTTAATAAAAAACAAATTAATCTTCTAACTTTTAACTTTTCTAAAACATTAAAAGAAAATTTAACTGACTTTTAAAATTCAAAAAAAAAAATTAACATTAGTCATTCTTTTTTTTAGTTCTTTATTCTATTGGTATGTTATGCAAAAATTTGAAAGTCTTTTATTTTTTAGGATGGGCTTTTCGATCTAAGAGTTTTTGGGACATTTTTAAAGTGGTAAAATTCTAAGACTTCACAAAAAATATTAAATTGTGGAATGATTCCTATAATTGATGAAATTTAATTTTTTAAATATCCAAAGTCTAACTATAGGAGAAAAATTTAATTTTTGGATTTGCATTATTTTAGAATATCATTTAATCCATAAATTGCTTGACGAAGTGTTTATTTAGCATCGACATTTTATGGTACGTCTTGATGAATAATTTTTGAGATTTAAATGCTAATTATTTTCACATGCATCAGTTGGGTTTGATAATCATTGGCATCTAAATTTTTAAATGTTATATATCGATTAAAATCGCCTATCGTGTAATTAAATATTGGACATTGATTGGATATTTGCTTTCAAGTAAGTGTGATCGATATCTAATTTTGAGAGCTCTTTTGTGAATTTGTATATCTTTTAATTGAGTAATTTATGGCATCCTCATAATTGGCACTCTGGCTTAAGTACTTAGTGGTTAGATCTGATTATTTATAAATTAATTGCTTTAGGCTTTTCACCTCTCATCTTCGAAGCTTGCTTCATCTCGCTCCTTCTTCAAATCGCTTCTGATCCAAAATGGATTCAGTTTTGCCTCCAAATCAAAGTCTTCAAATGCAGATGAAAATAGGATCAAGTTGAAGTGCTCGTCGACAGGATACCAACGATGCAAACGATGCGTAAAACTGAGTTCGTATGAAGAAGAAGTGGCCAGTCAAAGTTCATGACAAATTCGGGCAAAATGACAAAAAGTCAAAGTCAATGTCAAAGTCAAAGTCAACAGTTAGTCAACGGTCACAATGATGTCAGCAAGACACATGTCATCCCGGGAATACGCCACATGTCTAAGGTGATGTCAGCAGATCAGTGACGTGTCAGAGTTTGATTGGTTGGAACGAGCCAATCCGAGGCTGACACATGGCAGCCCGAATTTTTCCCAATATGGCCTCATTTCCAAAATTTTGGGGATCAAGGAGGATCGAACCCCTGACCTCTCGGAATGCCAATGTTTACGCTGAAGTCCACTCACCAGATGAGCTACCGTGTTATTTGGTATTGAATGTAACGAGTATATATTTATTTCAATCGGGATTTACTGCCAGAAAAGGGGCGGACGGTCGAGGTCAACCCCACGACCGTCGAAACCTTATCAATTGGTTAATAGAACTGTCGCATATATATATAGATATAACACATATATATGTTTGCATATATATTAACGTAACGGATGGGATAAATGACAAAAGGGTCGGGCGGAGGTTTCGAACTGCCGACCTCCAAAAACACAATATATACAAACGCCTTCACACAAGTCCGCCAACCATTATGCCAAGCGGTGGAGCTTGTAATACAAGCCACCGAAAATTTGTTTATATGTTGTGCAGAGCCGAACCATATAAAACCACCAACTCGCAGTCCAAGGCAGTTTTGTGCAGGGAAGGCGGTTTTTTGAAAGGCAGAGGTGGTTTTGAATTTCTCCAGGGGGTCTTGAGGTCACAGTGGCGGAATATAGGCAAGTTTATACTCGTTTTACTCGAAATTTCGAGCCCGTCGCAATGGTGAGGTCCATTTTCTCATTTGAGCTTATGTTTTTTAGCTCATACCTGTAAAAGCATTTTGAAGACAAAATAAAGTTGTCAACACTAGAAGCTAAGGACCCGGAGACGTAGCCAGGAAACCTGAACTCCGTTATTAAATTTTTTTTGTGTTGATATGTTCGAATGTGTTTTCATTTGCTTATGTTGTTTATGTTATTCGCAATCTTATCAATCTATTGCACTAAATAACATAAGTTGCTCACATAAACATCAATAATACCTTTTTAATAAATCAAATCAAGTGGTATCAGAGCTTCAGGTTAATTTTTAAAGGTTTGACAATGTTATGTGAAGATTTGAATGCTTACTAGGTCAAAGTTCAAACGAGGAGAAGGAGAACTTGTTGAAGAAAATCCAGAGATTGGAAGGGTATTTTCACAAAAGAAGATGAGAGAAGAACACATATTCGGATCAGAAGCTCAATTCTTAGACAACTTCATGACAATACGTGCGATGGTAGAAGAGATGTATAATGAGTTTAAAAAGGGCAAAGGTGAAGGCACTTCATCACCTAAACTAGACAAAGAATCGGGGGAAAAGCCTCCTCCATTATCTCCACCAGCTCCTCCATCACCATCATCGTCATCACCGTCTTCTTCTCATAAATCTAGTTCTTCTAAAAAGAAGAAGAAGAAATCCTCTTTGATCAAATTAGATGTAAAATTTGATTTGCCAATTTATGATGGTGAGCTTAACGTTGTAAAGCTTGATAATTGGATAAGACAAATTGAAGTTTATTGCAGGGTACAGAAAGTTGTTTCAGAAAGAAAGAAGATCCAGCTTGCTAGCCTTCGTCTTGGAGGAACCACACTTGTTTGGTGGGAAGGCAAGACACAAGCAGATCTCCAAAAACATGGTAAAATCATTTCGACATGTAATGAATTTGTTTCTTCTATTAAAAAACAATTTTATCCTTTGGCTTATGTGCAACAAGCTATGATGAGTTGGTAAACATTGCGTCAGTTAAAGGGTCAAAGTGTGCAAATTTACACTCAGGAATTTCGTAAAAGAGCTTTGACACGAGGGATATCATTGGACTCACCAAAAACAATATTGAAATACATAGGTGGCTTACATAGTTATTTGAGGCATACCATACTAATGTTTAATCCGACTAGCTTAAATGATGTATCAGTTTAAGCAACTCATCTAAAAGCTAGGGGTAAAAATGTATCTCATGATGTTGGAAAGTCATCTAAATCTACTGAAATCAAGAATAAAGAAAAGAAGAAACTAAAATGGAAGGAAAGGAAAGCGAACACTGTGAAAAAAGAAAAGCCTACATGCACTCATTGTAAGAAAGAAGGACATGATGAGGAACATTGTTTGGCACTGCACCCAGAATTGAAGCCTAAAAAGTTCAGAAATAAAGAGTGAAAGAATGTTGCTAATATGCAAAAGTTCTTGGGATCAGATTCAGGAGACGAAACAACAATTACAGCTACAGGTACAAAAGGTAAAAATTCTCAAGCATCTACAAGTACTTCTTCGCATTCTATTGATAATGAAAATGATGAGAGGAAAATAAATGAGCTATTTCATATTAGAGTCGTTTCCAAGCATACTAAAATTGATACTTTGTTTGATAGTGGCTCTCAAGTTAATTTGATTGCTGAATCAATTGTAAAGAAATTGGGTATTGAAACAAAACCTCATAAAAATCCACACCCATTGGGTTGGGTCTGTGATAAAACTAAACTACAGGTTATGAAACAATGCAAACTTTGTTTTGCAATTGGATTGGAATTTGTAGATGAGATTGAATTAGATATAGTCCCATTGGATATATGTGGAATTGTACTAGGGAGTCCATACTTGTATGATAGAGATGATGTCTTCTATCGAAGGGCAAATAAGTATCAACTCACTAAGGATGGAATCGAACATGTATTAAGAGCTCATAAACTCAAAGATAACTACTCTCTCATAAATTCAGGACAGATGAAAAGAATTATAAATTCAAGTAAACAATTTTTATTTATGATTGTAAAAGCAAAGGATCTTGATAAATCTGATGTTTTTCAAGGCTGTAATCCTAAACAGAAAGCGGATTTAGTTAAAGTTGTTTCTGATTATGATATTTTGTTTCAAGAGCCTAAAGGGCTTCCTCCCAAGTGACAGATAGAACATGAGATTTATTTGCAGCCGGATGCTCCTCTTCCTAATATTGGAATGTGCAGGTTATCAGCTATAGAGAATGCAGAAATAAAGAAGCAGGTACAGGAATTGCTCGATCAAGGGTTTATTCGACCAAGCACTTCACCATGTGGATCGCCTATTGTGTTGGTACGTAAGAAAGATGGTTCGTGGAGAATGTGCATTGATTTCCAATCATTAAATAAAATAACAATAACGAAACGTTATCCTCTTCCTCGCATTAACGATTCATTAGATGAGTTGAAAGACGCAATTTATTTCACTAAGTTAGACTTGTGAAGCGACTACCATCAGATCAAGGTTTCAGAACAAGATGTATGGAAGACTGCTTTCAAAACAAAGCAAGGACTCTATGAATGGATGGTTATGCCTTTCGGCTTGACCAATGCTCCAGCTACATTCATGCGTGTCATGAATGATGTTTTTAGGCCATTCATTGATGATTTTGTAATAGTCCATTTAGATGATATTCTTGTTTTTAGTAAAACATGGGATGAAAATATAAAGCATGTAAAGCAGGTTTTAGATGTGTTAAAAAGAGAAAATCTCTATGTAAAATTGTCAAAATGTGAATTTGGCAGAACATCTTTAAATAACTTGGGTTATATTGTAGGGGGTGGTGAATTGAAGATAGATCCCTCTAAGGTCGAAGTCATTGTAAATTGGCCTAAGCCCAAGACTACTACAGAAGTTAGAAGTTTCTTAGGGGCAGCACAATACTGGAGAAAGTTTATTGCTAACTTTTCTTTGATTGTAGCTCCTCTACATGCTTTGACAAGTGTGAAACAGGTGTTTCAGTGGGGAGGAAAACAGCAGAAAGCCTTCAACACATTGAAAGAAAGGATCAGTACAGCGCCAGTACTAGCACTGCCAGATCTTCAGCAGCCATTTGAGATCGAGACAGATGCAAGTGAATATGCCATGGGGGCAGTGTTGGTCCAACACAGAAAGCCTATATGCTTTCATTCTGAGACATTCACATCAGCAGTAGTTAACTATCCTACATACGATAAGGAATTATATGCATTAGTACAGAGTGTTAAAAAGTGGAAACATTACATAATGGGAAAAGAAACAATCATACATACAGATCATCAACCACTACAATATTTACACTCACAAACTAAATTGCAACAATCAAGACACTATTGTTGGATGGGTTCCTTATAGCAATTTCATCTTGTAATTGAATATAAGAAAGGCATACATAATAAGGTTGCGGACATGTTATCAAGACCAATCATAAATGCATCCACAATTCTTAAGCATAATTCAGTAATTCACGAAAGCTATATTGAACAATATGCTCAAGATACAGATTTTAAGGATGTATATGCAACTTTAAGTCATGGCAAGCAGGTAGAAGAATTGGATTATTTCATAAAGGACAATCTCTTATATCATTTGGAAAAATTATGCAGTCCACAAACTGAAAGATTTAATGTGATTCGAGAAGCACATACTTCTCTAATGTCAGGTCACTTTGGTGTAAGTACAACAATTGCACAATTACAAAGATTCTGCCATTGACCACGAATGAATGAAATAGTTTCAAGATATATTAAAGGATGTATTATGTGTGCTATAAGCAAGCCAAGTAACAGAAAATTAGGGTTGTACAATCCACTTCCAATTCCTGCTCGTCCTTGGGAAAGTTTATCCATGGATGTTGTTGGGGGATTGCCAATGTCTAGAAAAGGTCATGATTATTTGTATGCAGTTGTGGATAGGTTCAGTAAGATGTGTATATTGACACCATGTACTAAACAGGTCATAGCTGAACAAACTGCAAAGTGGTTCTTTCAAAATGTATTGGTTCATTTTGGTTTACCCACCTCTATTGTATCTGATCAAGATTCTCCATTTGTCGAGAAATTTTGGTCAACATTATGGGAACTCATGGACACAAAGTTAATGAAGAGCAGGGCATTTCATCTGCAAACCAACAGCCAAACAAAAGTGGTAAACAGGACAGTGGTACAGTTGCTTCAAGTTTATTACAGCAAGCATCCTAAGCTTTGGGATGAGCATTTGTGTTATGTGCAGCATGCTTACAACCATGCGAAACAATGCAGCATGCTTACAACCATGCGAAACATTCTTCTACTCAAAGATCTCCATTTGAGACTTGTTTTGGTTTTGTACCAAAGTCTCCCTTGGATTTTGTCTTTGGTAAAGACATCGTAGTTAATGGACACAGCGATGTGGACAAAGCAACTAAGTTCATTGAACAGATCCAGGAAATTCATCAAGCAGTACAAGAACAGCTGGAAAAGAGCCAAGCAAAGTATAAAGTGAGGCACGACAAGCATCGAGTTGAGCATAGTTTTCAAGTTGCTGATCAAGTCTGGTTGTACATCAGCAAAGAAAGACTTCAAGGGGAAGGTAAAAAGTTGAAACCAATTAGATATGGTCCTTTCAAAATTCTTAACAAAATTGGTGAGAATGCTTTCTGCCTACATCTACCAGCTTATATGAAGATCTATTCCGTTGTAAATGTTGAAAACTTGCGATTGTATGAGCCTTCATTGATTGAAGATTGTAATATTCCCATTTTTGGTATCATCCATGACAGGGTTAGGAGGGACTTCCAGAGTTAGGAGCAGACAGGTCACATGTATAGATTGGTGCTATCAGTGGGCTCAGGAGCTTTTCAGAGGAGTTTTGAGGAGTTTTCATGGTATCTGGAGGCATTTGCTTGATATACTCTGTCATCTGAGCAGTTTGGCTTTCGTTCCGATGCATTCCGATAACTTTCGGAATTTTGAGTTATTGATGGGCTTAACTCAACTGATTATGCTCAAGGTGGCATTCGGGTTTAACGTGGAACACCTTCGTCCCAATAGCTCATCGAATAGGGACGAAGACACACGATCGGGCGGTCAGTGAAATTTGACCGGAGGAGTTTGAGCAATCACTGCTTCTGCCCTAAAAGGGTATTTTTATAATATTTTTAATAAAAGGAAACAGTGCTCCATAATAAATAATAATAAAATAATGCTCTCTAGAAATTCAAGGGATCTATAAAAGAGAAGGGAGAAATGGTAGGTATCTTTGGAGTGATCATTTGCTTGTGTATGAAGGTTTGAGGTGTGTTCTCTCGCCTGTGCTTGGAGACAGGCTCGGGTGGTTTGTGTGAGTGTTGGACGAAAACCCAACTCTCTGAAGGGCCTCACTTGTAGGACTCCACGGAAGCCGAGTTTGGTGTGAGGTGTTGGATCCTTCAACCAGGCCATGGGTTACAGTGGGTTCGGTTCGGTATGGGAGAGGTACGACGATGCGGTTTGTGTCGTCCGTTCAGCAGCTTATCTTGGTGGCCAGTTTTCTAACTCAGCTCTTCTTGGGTCAGATCTATATGTAAACCCCTGTTTATTATCTATAATAAAAGCTGAGATTTTCCTTCTATTCTATATGGTATTGGATTGCAGTGTTTCTTGTCTTTTAATTTTACATGGCAATCTTCTGTTGAATGAATGATTATTTTACGGCAAATTGTGGTAGTCAGTATTTTCCTGCATTGTAGTTAAAATATCCCATCCGGGATATTACAGTGGTATCAGAGCCTTGGTCTTGGCTCAGCCATGGGTTTCAGTTTTGATTAAGGTTGTTCAAGGGTTTATTCTGAATGTGCCAAAGTTTAAGACGAGGCCACATTTGCAATCAATGTCTGAATTTCATTAGACCGAAATCAATTTATTGAGAGGGTTCCATTAAATTTTTTAAAATGGCGTGAAGACATAAAATCTGGGTAGCAGACAAGGAAGTGCAGCCCACCAAGGGGCATTCTTTGAAGCAGATTCACGCTCCAGGATTATTATTTTGACCTTGGATCAATTCATCGTGAGAGACATTTACGCAAGAGTTTCAGCTTCACTTTTATCTCATGGTTACTAATTCCAAGCCATCTTTAGCATGGAGGGCTCATCTCTTGGCCTGACAAACAATATACAGTAGGAGAACCTGCAGATAATGAATTTATGAGACGTAAGCGGGGACTGTCAAAAGATTGTCTACAAGACCAATTGTCATCCTTGTCCGAATAATTTGTACGCAGTGCAGCAGGGTGTGATTGGAAGGCACTCATAGCAGAACGTTGCATTCCTCGACGGGGATTGCAATCGTCAGATTGATCAGTCGCTTCGTTAGTCTGGTGGGGGCAGCAAATTACACGTAAGCACCTGGTGGGCCACGACTGTGAGATCGTAAAAGGGATGACCGATCTACGGTTGATCCAGCTCATTTTGACAGCTAGGGATCTCAACGACGGCTGGAGGTATTGCAAATTTGCAGAGGGACGCAGTCAGTGTTTCACCAACCGGCAGATGGAGGGCGAAAAACATCATATACGCTGAGATCACAGAGTTTCCACACAGTTGAGCCGAGATTGCCGTTTAGATAGCCGCATATATTGGAAAGAAACAAAAATTTGGGCCCCAGCATAATTTCCGCTTCATCGTAGCGTGGAAAGGTTCCGAGACCAAGTTGCCTCTGGCAAACTGAGCGCGATCACCATTGGAAGGTTTAGAAATCCGCGGAATATCGCGTTATCAGAAATTAGTGATCCTAGAGGGATTAATAAATTATCATCAAAGACGGACTCTTATATTCCATAAGAACCCGCGGTCAAGTTTTTACTGATCCCCAGGCGGCAATCTCTTTAAAATTCGACGTTGAACAAGAGCAGTCATTGGTTAACAGGAGGCCGTAACCGATTTCAGAGAAAACATACATATATTATGAAGCTGTGAAGATATGGCCCACGCAAAGTGAGAGCGTATGTTGAAAAATTGGAAATCGATGGGTGTATCTTTCCAAAGGTCGGGCTGCAATTTGTGCTAGGATAGACTGTTCAAAATTCATTCCACCCGTAGAGCCTCAATTTCATCAATTGTTGATCTTCCAAGGCGAAATAAATTAAGCGGTGCAAATGGTATTGCTGAAGCCGCATTGGGAAGGATACCTTGCTGCTTACATACCAGAACGTCAAGGTTGTGCTCGCTGTACGTGAATAATAAAATTACAGAGGCTGCATTTCTTCTCCAAAAAGGCCGAGTTCTGAAATTTATCGCCATTCAAATTCTGGACCGCATCATGATCGCACGCTCTCAAAATCCGAGTTACAAACTGTTGGGCATCATGTTATCTGCGGCGTGCTGCAATTTCGGGCAGAATTCCCAGCATATGTATCCGCAAAATATCTGGAACAGATCGTGATGAGTTAAATTTTGGTGCGACATGAATTGTTAGCACAATCGGATGGAAGTGTATAGGTGGCAGGGGAGCATTCTCGCGGTGTAGCTGATCGCAACAGAGGTTTGCGTAACTATAATTGCTACAACAAATCCCACATACTCTTGTGCTGCGCTGCGAGGGAAGACGTTGTGACCTTCGCTGAAGGTTCAGAAATTTTGAAGCTGACTGTCAGTCAGAATCTTCTGGGGCAGCATATATATATATATATATATATATATATATATATATATATACCAGAAGTGAAGAACCAAATGCTCATTATAACCAGGTTCCTCTATAACGAATTTATGCTTTGCAATTAAGTTTTAATTGGTTGTATGAGACTGCATAGCTGAAACATATATTTTTTTGGGTTGCTTATCAAAGATACAATTGGTCTGATGGCTGTAGCATCATATTATAGTGATTAGAAATTTATTTGATGTCATCTGAAACATTGCCATTTGAAGCATTTTTATAGACAGGGACTCTCAGTCTCTGTATGCTTCATTACAGTTATAAAACTGAGTTAGTGCAATACTGAGTTGAGACAACTCAGAATTGCACATGCAACATTGTGCAAGAAATCTGTTTGCTAAAACACTTCACTGGAAAATATATAGTAAACTCAGAAATAATGTTCTCATGCAAACAATCAGTGATGGAGGAACTCATAAACAAATTGAGAAGATTGAACACAGAAATTAACCATGGCACACACCCAAAAACTAATCAGAACATCAGACCCTTCACCAAGAAGGTACATAAATTGCTCCAACAAGAGCATCCGAGGAATATACAAAAGGAGGAAGAAGTGGGAAATTGGCTGTATGTACAAGGGATGGAATTAAAGAGTGGAAGATCAGAAATTGACTTTCCCAGGTTAGAGGAGTTGGAATCCTGCCTTTCAAAGGTACAACAATCTGATTGGTGTTTGAATTGGGCTTTGAAGCCAGCTATGCTTGTATTGATACAAGCCAGATTCTTGGAACATCCAAGTGAGAGAGTCCAGCTGATAGTTGCCTCTTGTTTCAGCGATATCTTGAGGATAACAACACCCTTCCCTCCCTACAATGATGATATTATGAGAAGAATTTTCAGATTGATAGTAGGAACCTTTCAGGATTTGGACACTTGTGCAGGGTCTACATTTGGGAGGAAGCTTAAGGTTCTAGAAGTCATGGCTATGGCCCGAACTTATGAGGTCATGTTCTATCTTGAGTGTGATGACCTGATTTTGCAGATGTTCCGATGCTTCTTTAGCATTAGGAAACATCATCCTGATACTGTCATAGCACACATGCAGTCCATCTTGTCGTCATGTATGAGAGACCATGAGAACATTTGTCGGAAGTTGCAGACTAGGTTGCTGAGCATTTGGAGGAGAAAGCGGTTGGTCTCGCCTGCTGCTTATGAGCTAGCCCAAGGGCTAGTTGAGCAGAACATTGAGTTTCTCAGGAGACAGTTGACCAGGGAGGAGCGGCTCCAGTTTGGTCGGTCAGGCAGCAGAAATGAGCTGAGGAGGAAGGGACTTTGCTTCACTTGCAAAGAACCTTGGGGGCCTGATCACTCATGTTTGAGAGATGCAGATGAGGTGGCAGAGCTAGAGCAGGTAGACATTCCATCCGTATGCCAGGGTGAGGGCTCTTCTTCAGATGAGTCCATGGGATCAGTTGAGGATGCTTCTGGGGAGCGAGAGCAGCCATGCATAGATGATGATGACAGTAGACCAGAGCTGTGTTCTAGTGTGCAGGGTGAGCAGTCAGGGGACTGTATAGGTGATACTCTGGGTGATGAGTCACTTGTGACGATTCAGCCAGAGCAGCATATGATGGAGCCTGAGTCAGCAGAGGAGGATACTATGGACACCAGGCATGACATTTCCTTGGGTGAGATCCAGATGGGCACCCACACTGAGCCTATGATAGATATGCAGCTAACATTGGGGTCAGCCTTTGAGGAGGAGCAGTCAGATGCACAGACACCAGTTGCAGATCCATATCCTCTAGAGACGTTGGAGGTCGATGGGATAGTTTTGCAGGGAGCTAGGGCACTAGCAGGTACAGAGGTATTGGATGATGGTCGTGGACAGCGATATCATCGGCTTCGGACGGACCTTCGAGTTTTGAGAGAGAAGGCCACGTCAGTACGGGAGGCCATTTTGTTGCAGGACCAGGAGCTAGAGGGTATGAGAGTGACTTGTGCAAAGTCGGCGGCCAAGTTGGTCCGCATTGGGGAACGACTAGATTCCCTGATGATACAATCAGAGGGCAAGTTGGAGCGTCAGATCATTCCCCTTCAGGCATGCATGGATGGGACTAGCAGTGTTGTTGGGTCATCTCTTCCCGTTGGAGAGAGAGAGGCAGAGCCACCTAGTCAGATCTCATATGTTGACTTGGATAGCGGTATGAGATGATCAGAGTTGCACAGGGTGCAACATCCACATGTTGAGGTTGGCTGGCGGGAGATCATGAGTTGGTACCCTCTTGATGGTACAGTATTTTTCGTGGGGAGCACATCAGAGCAGGGGCCCTTAGACACAGTAGATGTTACAGATTCCAGTTGGCAGGAGGGCACCGGTTGTCGTTACTTCAGGACTCCTTCCCGATTTCAGGAGAGCAGGATCAGCATGGGATTGAGTCAGGACCTGGATTGGAGAGAAGTGATGAGTTGGTATGCAGTTGGTGGGGCAGCCTATGCAGTTACAGGTACAGCACAGCAGGAGCCCGGGAGCATTGATGCTTGTTGGTGGTCTTCACCTCTGAGAGCATCAGATACAGTTAGAGACAGTGCACAGCCTGAGCCGTGGGACTTGGGCGATGATTGGCCATGGTGGCGTTGGGATCCGGGAGGATTGTTTGTTGTCTGGGACAGAGAGAGATTAGTTTGGGATCCCGGCATTGAGGGATCTGTTCCGAGAGTTTTGACACAGGTGCATAGCAGCACCCAGAGGTTGGTATGGGATCCAGGCATTGGGTCTGAGATGCGGCGGGCCAATAGAGTGGTCCACATATTTCGATTGCTTGAGGGCAAGCAATCTTGGGGCGGGAGGTCTGTAATATTCCCATTTTTGGTATCATCCATGACAGGGCTAGGAGGGACTTCCAGAGTTAGGAGCAGACAGGTCACATGTACAGATTGGTACTATCAGTGGGCTCAGGAGCTTTTCAGAGGAGTTTTGAGGAGTTTTGATGGTATCTCGAGGTGACTCAAGATATACCCGTCATCTCGAGCGCTTGGCTTTCGTTTGAGTTATCTTCGATAACTTTCGGAATTTTTGAGTTATTGATGGGCTTAACTCATAACCGATTATGCTCAAGGTGGCATTCCGGGAGGAATACACGATGGAACACCTTAGTGTAATAGCTCATCGGAACCGACACGAGGAGACCTACACGATGGGACAGTTAGACAGAGATTTGAGTGACCAGAGGAGGCGTGGCAGCCGATATACCCTTTTCTGCATTAAAAAGGAATATTTTATAATATTTTAATAAAAGGGAAAAGTGCTCCATAAATAAAATAATAATAAAATAATGCTCTAGAAGGCTCCAAGGGATCTATAAAAGAAAGGGAGGAGGCCATTGGGAGATATCTTTGGAGTAGATCATTTGCTTGTAGGGTATGAGGAGTTTTGAGGACGGGGTTCTCTACTTCTCGCTCGAGCTCCTGCACTTTAAACCCTGGTGGTTTGTTTGTGTTGGACCAAACCCAACTTCTTGAGGAGACTTCTACTTAGAGTTTAGCGTAGTTGCAGTTTGGTGAGGATCATCTGTATCTTCAACTTGGGCTCACTGGGCTTCAAGGTCCATTTTCCTGCAAATTTCTAAGTATTGTTTGAGGAGAGTGCAAGAGCAGCCAGGCTGCCATTGCTCAAACACTTATCTTCATTAATGGCGTTTCTTTCATCTGCACTTTCTGGGTCAGATCTATATGTAAACCCCTGTTTATTATCTATAATAAAAGCTGAGATTTTCCTTCTATTCTATATGGTATTGGATTGCACTGTTTCTTGTCTTTTAATTTTACATGGCAATCTTCTGTTGAATGAATGATTATTTTACGGCAAATTGTGGTAGTCAGTGTTTTTCTGCATTGTAGTTAAAATATCCCATCCGGGATATTACAAAGATCCAGAAGAGCAAAGTCAGGTACCTTCCATCGAAGATTTTTCACCAGAGTATCTCAACGAGTTGCAGGAGGATACAATTCTCAACAGGAGGATAAGGACTTCGCGACGAGGAGATGTTGAGTATCTTCGAGTTGGGCTTAAAGGTACAAATCCAAGTAAAGCACAATGGATAGAAATTGGAAAAGTGAAGGAAACATATCCTCACTTACTCGACAACCAAAACCAACGTTTGGTGGTCCAAAAGCTTCCAATGGGGAGGAGTGATCCAAAATGGATTCAGTTTTGCCTCCAAATCAAAGTCTTCAGATTCAGATGAAAATAGGATCAAGTTGAAGTGCTCGTCGACAGGATTCCAACGATGTGAACGACGCGTAAAACTGAGTTCGTATGAAGAAGATGTAGGCAGTCAAAGTTTATGACAAATTAGGGAAAAATGACAAAAAGTCAAAGTCAAAGTCAACAATCAGTGAACGGTCAGGATGATGTCAGCAAGACACGTGTCATCCCAAGAATACGCCACATGTCTAGGGTGATGTCAGCATATCATGACGTGTCAAAGTTTTATTGGTTGGAACAGGCCAATCTGGGGCTGACACGTGGCAGCCTGGATTTTGCCCAATATGGCCTCATTTCCAAAATTTTGGGGATCAGGGAGGATCGAACTCCTGACCTCCCAGAATACCAACGTTTTCACAAGAGTCCGCTCACCGAATGAGCTACCATGTCATTTGGTATTGAATGTAACGAGTATGTATTTATTTCAATCGGGATTTCCTGCTGGAAAAGGGTCGGACGGTCAGGGTCAACCCCACAACCGTCGAAACCTTATCAATTGGTTAATAGAACCACTGCATATATATAACACACACACACACACACACACACATATATATATATATGTTTGCATATATATTAACGTAACAGACAGGACAGATGACGAAAGGGTCGGGGAGAGGTTTCGAACCACCGACCTCCCAAAACACAATATATACAAACGCCTTCACACAAATCTGCCAGCCATTATGCCGAGCAGTGGAGCTTGTAATACAAACAACTGAGACCTTGTTTATACGTTGTGCAGAGCCGAACCATATAAAACCACCAACGCGCAGTCCGAGGCAGTTTTGTGCAGGGAAGGCGGTTTTCGGAAAGGCAACCGTGGTTTTGAATTTCTCCAGGGGGTCTAGAGGTCACAGTGGCGAAATATAGGCAATTTTATACTCGTTTTACTCGAAATTTCGAGCCAAATGGTGAAGTCCATTTTCTCATTTGAGCTTCTGTTTTTGAGCTCATACCTGTAAAAGCATTTTGAAGACAAAATAAAGCAGTCAGCACTGGAAGCTAAGGACCCGGAGACGTAGCCAGGAAGTCTGATGAACTCCGTTATTAAATTTTCGCTGTGTTGATGTGTGTGAATATGTTTTCATTTGCTTATGTTGTTTATTTTATTCGCAATCTTATCGATCTATTGCACTAAATAACATAAGTTGCTCACATAGACGTCAATAATACCTTTCTAATAAATCAAATTAGTTTCCCTTGCATTCTATGTTCTAAGTTAACATTGCATAGCAGCAATTTCTCATCAAGTACTTGGTCCTAAATTGTTAGCAAGATAGTTGACTCCATAATGCACTGGTATCAATCATTCAAATTCAATCGAATCATTTAACCTTGCTAGATATTCTACAAGTATTTGGTTGTTTAACTGTGTCTCCCGAACCGGTTGGTTCCCAACTAGTTCTCCTTCATTCCATTTCCAAAGGGTCTACCCCCCTTAGTATTCTATAAGGAGACAGCGTAAACAGAGAGATTGGGGATCAGGGTGACAGCCGCCGATCTGAGCTGTTGTCGCGATGCCTAGACATTTTGTGTGACAACGCATTGCATTCATAGTTGATATTTTCTGAAATGTAATTCCTCGATGATATCAGTGGCATAAGAATATGCGTGAAAATCATTAGGTAGTAATTACCTAGCAGAAAATAGTACTCTATTGTGCTCTTGTAGAAAAATCATGTAATATCCCAAAGGGGAAATAGACATTAATATAAATCATACAACAAGACATATAATGCTAGAAGCGAACCATGAAGCAGAAACACATGAAATAGAGAATGCTAAGCCATTTTATTATACTGAGAGATATATAAAGAAGTACAAAAGGTGATCAGAATGATGGCACCTCGACTTGCACCAGGCAAGTGTAGGAATACTCTCAGAATATCAATGGAAATGGCTGCTCTCTGCTCTAACTCCAAGCTGCTGAAATATTGCCGTGCTACTGCTACTACTGGAACAAAATGAGTCTTTGGGGCTGCTCCCCTACTCGGAAAATTTTGATACTCTGGAACTAGCCTCTACTCACAATACGTAGAAAAGCCCAGAGAGCGTTTTTAAATGGTCAACCCCCGAAAATGCCTTCCTTGAGGATCTACACTATCCTCCCAAGGGCCACGCTGGTGCTGAATGCTACCCTCCAAAATATGGTCTCCCTCTCTGTCAAATGTCTCCAATAGGCAAGGGCTGGCCCCTTGCTCAATCCTCTGGCCTGAATCCTCCAAAATGGCTCCAATCCGAAGCTCTCCCAAGATGAACTACGTCCCCCTCTCTCAAGACTGTGCAGTCCCTCTGAGCTCTGCTCCTCCATGAATGCAACCACCAATCCTCCTGCAAAAATGGTGATAGAGTACCTCACCCGAGAAAGAACTCGAAGTCTCCCGGCGCTGAGGGTGGGATCTCTACACGGAGACACCCGGTGTACTAAACAGTACTGCAGACAAGCTAAACAGCTAGCGTGCTCCAAGTCGAATGACAAGCTCCAAAATGCATAAACATGAATCAGAGAAATGAGGTAGCCTCCCCTCTATTTATCTTTGGTGAGCCTCCCTCTCTCCTTGGCCCCACCACGTTCACGCTGTCTCTCTTTGTCCCACGCTGCCAACTCACCTGCACTGGTTGGCCCACGCTGTCTAAGTGTGTCACCCCCTACGTTACACTTGGCCCCCTTGGCCCACCTTGACCACAACGTTATGTCTCCTAGGTGACTTTAGGGAGTGTGTTTTATTCTAAGTGAGTCACATTCTCCATTTACCCACTTTATTTATATTTTAACTATATAAGGAAAAATTAATCAAAATTAATATTTCCAATTAGCTGCTGCTAATTGGGAATATTACAAATCAACACCCTCCTCTTTATATGTACTTGAATGTTTTTGCATAATATAAGAACTATTATTTACAGAAGACAGTAGACATGATCACAGTAAGGAAAATCAAGAAGGAATCTCCATGCCACAAATGATTGATCACTCTTTCTAAGACTTGAGACAATATACACCAGACAAGCAATAGATTCAATATGGTGTGTATAAGTTGAAGTTCAATTTCTTAACCTTCATCTCATAAAAAAAATCATCTGTGGGGCCCCAAAAGAGTTTACTCCTTGTAGAATAGGATGCAAGCAAATCCGAACTCTGGAGCTAAAACAGCTTAAATTTAATGGTAGCATCTTAAGAAAAAGTTGTGAGGCTCGAGATACAATTGCTCCCAAAAATGTATGCACTTCCTCTTTAAAATTTTGCTCCTCTTATGATTCTAATGTTGGTAAGTTTGTTGCTCTTCCTCAGCCTACATAGTCTTGACTACTTCCTGTAGTACTTGTCATGACACAGCATTCTCGCTGGTATGCTTTCTTCTCTAGTGTTACATTTTGGGTGCCCTCCCTTATTTCTATTTTATTCTCTACACTTTCTTGCATTAACCTAAGATTTTAAAAGTTCCTAAGAGATATGCTGTAGGAACTCCTTTCTTCTGTTGTCAAATGTTGTTCTTCCTAGTCTCGTTGACCTATATGGTTATTCATGGACATTAATATAATTCATTTCAATTTTACTTCAGTGATCATGGCTAATTTCCACTGGTCTGGGCTTTATTTCTTTTATACTTTATTCATCTATTCATATTTATCAATATTTTGTGACATTAACACTAATTTGCATACAGCCAAGGTACATTTCTGAATGTAGACTATTTGTAAGGAAAAGAAGCATTATAACACAGATTATTAAACTTTCCTTTTAAATTATATCTTTTTCTAATGCAATCAACTAAAAATATTTAGAAACTGTGATGATAGTTTCAAATAACCTTTCATATTATTTTCAAAGTACACCAACCAAAGACAGCAAACAAATTTAGCCGAATGTGAATTCTCTATCGGTATCTCGCCAACCCCAAGTCAGCAAGCACAATGCATCCCTCTAATCCCTTTAATATTGAGGAGTCGCTGCGCAACAATTCCAGCATGATCACTGAATGTGCATACTATAACAAATGTCTCTTGTATTTTTGAGATTACTTCAAAATTCTAGCACATTTCACTTAAAAAGATTTACAACAGCAAATAACTTCAACAAAATCTTTATCAAGATTGAATATAACATACCTCACAAAGTCAAAAAACCTTATACATGACTCACATAGAATAGAACCACCTAAATACAAAAGGTAGTCTCCTTCCACTACTCATGCTTTGCACATAAACGCTCTGTTAGACAGCCAAAACTGTAACAAAGTTAACATCGAATATTCAGCCATTGTATAATATATTTATGTAAATAAGTCGTTTTCTTAATCTTCCTTCCCTATGTAGATCAGCAGCTTATATTTCCAATGCAGAAATAACTCATTGATTAGCAGACATTGATTTAGTCAAAATCGGTTTACCCAACACAAACAAGCCATGTAGAACTGATCTTTCTACTTTACACATAGTTGACCCTACCAGCCCACATGCTACAAAAATTACACACACTGACTCTCCCTAGGAAATTCTCGAGCTGTGTGGACCATAGCTGCAACTTGTCTGATCGCTATGCGACAACATCCTACAGAAAATAGAATTTTGAAAATTTTTCTAATTATTGCATGAGATTTGCTTTTGTTAACTGTAGAAGCAAATAAAAGTGAAAACTCAGTCCCTTGGTCCCTCAGCTGTTTAAAAAAATACACGCCAATTTATTTAGTCATTTCTTTGACTTAGAACCAATCTCAAAAGTGATACCTGGATATGTTATTCCCGGATAGCACATATCACAGACACATTAATAGACTCAGAAATTTGAATAACTTTTTGATCAAGTTAAGTTGAAAAAAATACGATTTTTTGAAATGGAAACACATGAACCCACACATTTTGGAAACTAGGAAACACTATACTAGAAACTATAAACATATATATTAAATTTTAATATATATATCCTATTTCATAAATAGTACAGTTTGAGAGATAGCATTTTGAATAAATAATCAAAGAACATTTAAATGGCAAAAACAAATTACAAGCAACAAAGTTACAAAACTAGGAAACGCTATACTACAAACTATAAACATATATATTAATAATATATATGCTATTTCATAAATAGTACAGTTTGAGAGAGCATTTTGAATAAATTATCAAAGAACATTTAAATGGTAAACACAAATTACAAGTAACAAGTCACAATTTACCAGCAAACCCATCTCTCGTAATGTGGCACAAGTACCAATCCTGACATTTTGCCAGCACATACCCACAGTTCCCCTGCTCCTGAGAACTTCAGAGTGGGTTCAAATGCTCCATAACCATATGAAGCAGTATAGGGAGCCTAAGGAGCCTTTTGGGAGTGTTCCCACTATGGGGAACCCACTCCAAACCCTGCTCCCATAATGTCTCTTATACCTAGGAGCTTCTAATGCTTCTCATTCAAAAACATCAAAGAACACTACCAAATATTTGAGACTATTGCCTATGATGTGAAGCAGGGTGAGTTGTGTTATTTGAATATTTTGAAATTCAGTTTATGTATTTTTAATATTCAAAATTTGAAAGAGATTGGAAACGAAGAGACAGCCTTGGAATTCAAAGAGGCAAACTTTTCATTTCATATTCATGCATGGAATACTAACAGCCAGCGAACTATGTTTATAAAAATATGTTCTTTTGGAAAAGTTGAATGTTTGGAGAGTATGTGGAAGAGTTGAGTTGTTGTTCGTGAGTTATCTGGCACATGCGAAGTAGATGTGAAGCAAATTTGAGGAGGAGAAGAAGCTGAAACAAAAATGTAGGTATTCAGAATTATTGTCGAGGTAAACCAGCACATTATAAGTTTTATGTATCAGGGGATTGTAGTCTCCTTTCAAGTTGTAGCTTGAAAAAGAACAGGTTGGACCCTGTTGAGGTAGGAGCCTTCTGTGGGTTGTAGCCTATAGAAAATTTAAGTGGGAGTAAGAGCTTCCCAGCAACTTGTAGCTTGCATAATAAAAGAGAGGTTGCAGCCTCCAAAAGCTGATAGCGAGCTCTTAAGAAAGAGTCTAGGGTTTGTGGAAATCGTCATTCTGGTTGCTAGTTTCAATGTTGAAACCATACAATCTAGCTAGTCTTGGACCATAATCACTCACATTTCGTCATTGGGTTTCATCATTCAAGAAGATATTGGCAACAAGAGGTAAGTCAGTAGTGTTGTTAGTTGATTTTATGAACTGACTTTTGCTATTCTATAATTTTTATATAGGCTAAACACATCAAATAAGGGGCCGAGTTCCTGAGCCACATTTGGGGGTCAATTGTGAAAATTCCGCTACCCAAAATCCTACTGCAGCAAGTTAGCAACTGAATTCTTCTATTTGTTAATTTCTTGAACAAATTATTTACTGTGTTCTACAGTAAATATTGAAACCCATACACTACTGCCTTATCTTACCATATTCTAATCACATGTGCAAGCTAGGGTTTCTGCAGTAAGGCCGAAGTTGCAGTCAAGAAGTTGCAGGTCTGAAATTACGATCTAGATAAAAAATTGCAGCAGTTTGAGCAGTTTGACTTGGGTTGATTTTGTGAAGAAATAATTCGTCAAAAGGAGAGGTTGACTTGGTCTTGGAGTCTTTGTCAAAGGTCTTAGTTCTTGGAAATCATCATTTGAAAATTTTATAGGAAGAGAAGAATTCTTGTGGGTTTTCCTCTCACAAAGAGAGGTTGTGGCACTGGCTACCAGCCTGCATTTTGTGTCCTCTTGTCTCATTGATCTTCATAGTTTGGTATCTGTTTGATGATAAAAGAACACTAATAATCAAGTAAAGAAGAAGCTAACTACAAGCACATTCAGTAAATTAAAAGAACATCACAAGCAATTATCAAAGTAAGAGAAATAATCCTAACCTAGCTTCCCTTGATTTCTCAACAGAGTTGGCTATCAAATACGTTCCATTATAGAATCGAGTTTCTCTTGTGAAAGGGGGTCAAAATCTGTTTATTGTGGGGGGTCGAGTTACCTCTGTTTTGCTAGATCATTTGGGCAGTGTTTCCATCAGTCATTGGTTGAGTTTATTATAAAGCATTCCCTCTAAGTATTGGTGACCAAGATCTGGCATAAAAGACAGTTTCCCAAGAGGTCAAGTAGTTGTCTGAAAAGGGGCCAAGTTTCATCTTTAAGAGTGTCAAGTGCAATGATTGAAAGGGGGGCGAGTTCACCATTGTATGCTGGTCGAGTTGCTGAAAGAGGTCATTGTTTATGGGCTAAGTCAACATAGTGAAGAAGGTTGGTTTCTACGATCAAAGAGGACGAGTTTTACCACTTCTAAGGAGCCACGAGTTTCACTACAATGTTGGACAAGCGGACTGTTGTACATGTGGGGCATTTCCTGTTTTATATGTGTTATATTTGGGTGTCAAACACATGTTGTGTCACTGTTGAAGTGAACAATGTATTGCTGGTGCTTTTCTGAACCTTTTATCAGTCACCTACAGCCATACAATTATCAATGGTCTACTGGTATTTATCATCCTATTTCTCTTAATATCATTGGAGTATGATTTATCAGTGGTATGTACCTTCTCTAAAAATTAATGCCACATATTTGTTGATGTTTTGGAGATAATTTCATGGTAACCAGATATTTGTTGATGTTTTGGAGATAATTTCATGGCATATTGGAGTAAGAAGTGCACCTACATTCAATGGTATGCAAACTGTTGGACGAAATGACACAGCAAAAACTCAGACAAAACTCACAAAATTATAGGGGAAATTCTAACGTATCCTAGAGGGTATCTTACAATCGATCATGTCTCAATTGCTACTAATTAATTAATCTATTTCCTGTAAAAACTTTTAAAACGAAATTCTACTACAATATTTGATATTATTTCTCCTACTTATTATTTAGCAACAAGTTATTTACAGAAATTGCTTCAGTAAATATTGAAATACTGCAGTTTTCACAAATAAAATGTTGAACAAAATATAAAGAAATACAAGAATGACACTGTTGACCACACTTTGTCAGCGACCCCATAGCAGTACACCCCCATTTTTTCAAATGGGGCTTATCATGTTCGAGGTTCACGTCACCAGATTTCATCGACAGACGACATTTTGTATAAATGATGTACACCCATTCTGCATGTTATGACGTAAATGATCTAAGTAAGACCGTGAATGTATGTAACAACCTAGGTAAGCCTAGTATGTTGTTGATGATCTCTATCCTAGGAGGTTTTTTGTCTCACTGATTCACGAAAGTGATCGGTAGAGTTTTTCCCTCCAGCTTCACCCCAAAGCTAGGGTGGATTTTATCATCGACATGCTAAGTGAGTCCTAGTGTTTTCTATCGAGTCCTTGTAAAAGTAGTTTGAGCTACTTGGTCTACTAGATCATGTTTTGAGTCGCAGAATTGGGTATTTATTTGAGGGTCTATACGAGTGGGTATTCCCCCTTCATGTATGTAAATGTATTATCTCATGTAAAGAGGGTTGGAAAAATAATTAAAATCCCCTCTCAGTCAATTAATTAAATTTTTTGGTCAATTAATTTAAAAAGTCTTAAGCTAGAAATTTAATTAATTTAGGGTCCTAAGCTAGAATTAAATCTTTCAAAGACAAAATTTGTGGGTCCTTGGAAAATGATTTTTAAAAGCCCCAGGCCAAGGGAATATTGAGAATTTTAAGAAATTTAGACCTTTGGGCCTTGGTGTTTAAGTCAAAGTCAAAATTTTGGGGTAATTAACTCAAAAATAATATTTTTGAGTTAATTAAAATTGAATTAAATGATAAATTCGTTTTTTCCCCAAAATTTTAATTTCAACGCTCTTGATTAAAAGATAATTAAATCATTTGGACGGTTGAGATTATTTAGACAAGGATCATCCAAACTAGCCGTTGGAGATTTTATCCTATAAATTTAGAGGTCTTTGTCAGTACTGAATCATCCGATCTCAGGATCGTGCACTTGTTCTTAGAAGCTCTTGTAAATTTTTGAGGAATAAAGCATAAAAACTTTGGGGTTACAAATTTTGATGTTCCTTCTCGGATCTATGTGGTGAATTGTCTCTAACCTCTGCTACTTTGTTTTTTTGCATTTTATGGTTGATGGCCTTCATGGATTAATCTGCATACAGGTATCTTGTGCAGTTTTCTGAATTCATAAAATGACATTTTGATTTTTCTGAAGGATCTCATGTTATTTTCTTAAATCTCTATCGATCTAAGGTTCAGATCTAAGTGTGTAGGGAAATTATTTTTTTAAGGGTTTGAGCGTCTGGGGGAGTCTTCGGTTGGACCAGCCGACTCTCAAATGACATAAATCTAAAAAGCTCATTATTTGTTAAATTCCAAGTCTATCTTACGAAATTTGTGATTTTGCAGGATTTTCTAAGGCTTGTGCCTCTCACTAAAATTTTTAAATCTCTAAAAAATTGCGCCAAAATGTTTCAAATCTGGCCATGAGGGCCTCAGATCTGTAAATTAGCTTGTAAATTTGTATTTTTATTAAGGTTGTAAGGGTTTAATAAACTTTTTAGGTGTATATATTTTCAAATCTGACTGGTTTTGTAGGTTACAGGTTTACTCTGAAATTTTTTTTTTAAAAGATCTGAGCCAAGCTCCAGCCCCCAAGGGCCAGATCTGGGCTCAAATCACTTCTATGGGCAGATCTGCATAATATTCGATTTAAAGGGGATTGAAAAGCTGATTCTAACGGAAGAGTTTTAATGTTTGCTAGGCGGATTTACTTATATTGGGTTTTATTTTATCTCTGTCCTCACTCCAGCTCTTCACGCCATTCCCATTACATACGCAGCAGACCCCTCGACTTCATCACAACCATCCATCGACTCCTTTCATTGTCGTCCCTTCCAATTTCCACGCTGCCTTCGATTTCATCAATCTGCCCTTCTTTCCTTACGATCCTCCATTACAGCTTCTTTCCCGTCCAGCATTCAATCTGCATAAACGTTGTCCATCTTTCCTATATTCCTTGCCCTTCGATTTATGTTGAGCTCTCCTCTTTACCACAGTTAATCCTTAACACTGCATTACCTTACCCGTCGACCTTTCTTCCTTGATGTCGTCGTGCCCTTCCACCTGCTCTGCGAAGCCCTCGATTTATCATCTCTGGGTCAATTCTCTAGCTGCCCCGAGCCAGATCTCATAATTCTTTTCTTTCATTTTCCATCGATTTCCCTATGCCCTAGCCGCATCTGCAAGACGTCTACTCATCTATCTCTGCAATTTCTCATCTCCTTCACGCGTCCTCCATTTCAAACTGCATCGTCGTCCAGTCTGCCCGCGCCGCGCCGTCTGGCTTCTCCGTCGACTGACCTGCAACCTACTAAACAATATCTCAACGCACACACAAAAATTTTACACATATATGCATTGAAATTTTTGCAGTCGGATTCCCTTTTTGGTTTAGGCTTAGTTTTAATGTCGATTTTTTTTGTGTTAGTCATAGTAAGGTGTTAGGTTTTAGATTTAGTTTGGTTATAGGATTTGAATTTCGTTCTTTTTTTTATTTTTGGTTTGTTTGAATGATAACATAGGTTTAGTTTAGTTCTCTTTAAACTTTGTTTTTTAAATTTTAGTTTTGATTTAGTTTAAATTCGAATTTTTATTTTAGTTTAAGTTTAAATAGATTTCGATTTTGTTATTTTAGCTTTAATTTAAAGTTAGATTTTACTTTAATTTAGTTTTAGTTTCTTAGATTATAGATTTTCGTTTTAACTTAGGTTTTAGTTTAGTTTAGATTTTATTTTTTTTTCTTTTTAGATCTAGCTTTTAAATTTTTAGTTTTAAAACTTAGATTTTGATTTCTTAGTTTAGAAGTTTAGCATTTTAATTTTCTAGTTTTAGTTTTAAATTTTTTTAGTTTAAATTTTGAATTTAGATCTTGATTTAGATATAAAAATAAATAATAAAAAATCCCAAAAATTCTAAAAAAATCTAGAGAATACAAAACATAAAAAAATTTCAAAAAAATTTCTCTATAGTAGAATGAGCCTCAAATTTTTATCTGAAGTTTGACTGTGGAGCATTTTAATTTTCGAACTAGGTTATATTGGAAACATCATAATTTCGAAAATACTTCAAACATCGGACATTTTTATCTTGAATGATCTTTTCATGATAAGCTTTGTTGATTGGCTCAGTATCTTAATGAATGATTGTGGCATTTTCTATTGAATATCATTGTGGTCATTTAGCAGCAGTTATACATCCAATACTTATCTTTAATTGCATTACGGGATCTTGTTTGACTCCACAAGGCACTAATTCTAACATAATCAAATCTGTGAAATCTCGTTAATTTTATCAAGTGTTTGGTGTTTTAGCTGTGTCTCCTAGATTCTTCCTCTTCATTTCTAATAGGGTCTACCTCCCATAGCTTGCAAGGAGATAGCTTAAATAGAGAGATTGGGGATCAAGGTGACAGCCCCCGATCTGAGCCATTGTCGCGGTGCCTTGACAATCTGTGCGACAACAGACACAATTATTTTTTTGACAATTGTCCCCGGAAAAAGCCAACGTGGGAAAACCAGTGCAGCAGATGAGGGTTTATTTTCTTATTTTTCAGCAAAAATCTCTCGTACAGAAAATGACGAGCAGAATAGAAGAGAAATATTATGAGAAACTTACAATCAAATTCCTCACTTGTGTTGATTTTTGTAGCATCGGAAAGTGATCTAAGTCTCAAATTTTGTGAGGAGGCTTAGGCACCAGTATTCCAAAGAACCCCAAAACCGTTTGTGGGAAATGACTAGCAGAACAGAAAAGAAATATTATGAGAAATTTACAATCAAATTCCTCACTTATGTTGATTTTTGTAGCATCGGAAAGTGATCTAAGTCTCAAATTTTGTGAGGAGGCTTAGACACCAGTATTCCAAAAAACCCCGAAACCGTTTGTGGAAATTCCACTCGGTTCATGTTTTATTAAAATAATTAATTATTTTAATGAAGACCCTAACTCTAAACTTAGGGAAATAAAATACTTAATGGATATTAATAAAATAGAGTGTGAATCTTCTAGAGAACGAAGATTAAGTCAAGTTTTAATCTTAGCTATTGATTAGACTTCTAATTTGGGTTGTTGATTCATCAACGAGAAGATTATAAAAGAAGGCTTGAGGGTCATTTGGAAAGTAAACTGGGAAAACATTCAGCAACCCGAGGGAAGTCAATTCTAAAGGAAGAGAATTCGATTTCAGAGGGATATTTGCAGGGCGGAGGAAGTAGAGGGCATCAGCAGTGTCAGAGCTCAAGGAAAGGAGGACGCAGAAGGGCAGAGAGGCAACACTTAGGAGCAACGCAGAGGCCTCACATAGTAGTGACACAGTCTCACGCTGGCTCTGTGCATAAAGATACGCAGGAGTGACACAGAGTGACGCAGGGAGGGCCAGTGAGTCCCTCAAGTGTCGGGAATTCTCTGGAGGTTCGGAGAAAATTCATCTCAGGTGTATCTCAAGAAGTTTATCAGTTATTTTTGTTAGTGTAACGACCCATTCCCAAGTTATACACAAAATGATATTAGCGTGTGAACAATATAGGCATTTGATAGCTACACCTGCCTATACCGCACACATCGCACTAGTACACCTACCTACTAATATCAAGATTACATAAATTGGGAACTTAATATTAAGATTTCAGATTAAGATTAAGTTCAACTAAGTATTAATTTTAGGAAAAGAACTAATAAAATAAAATGATATAATAAAGTTAACTCCTTAAGTTAAAAATGAGTATGCAAATATTAAAGATTAATATTAAAAGTACTTAAATATAAAGTCCCATGCTCTATAAATAAAACAACTATACAACCCCACCTCCATAAATATATATTCGTACCCACATTAATGTGGATCACCTCACCATAAAAACATTTAATATCAACATTGGGATGGATAAGGCCTCGGGAGGTTAGAGGCGGTGGAGGAAGGTTGTTTAAATTATATTCCAATCCAAATATAATGAAAAGTATACCACCATAAATACATATAATATCACCATTAATAATGATAAGACCTCGAGAAGTAAAAGGCGGTGGAGGGGGATTATTTAAGGGAGGTGATATGGAGGAGAAGGGGGGGATGTTTTGAGAGAAAGAAACGAATTCTGCTTAAGTTAGATAAAATTGTCTGGGAAGGAGTCTCTGGGTTCTTGGAAATCTGGGCACGGGGGCAGAGGAGACATCCTCTGGGTCTGGGATTGTTCTTGGATTGGCTGGGAGGAATTGATTGTACCGGTAATCTGTTCACGATATCACCAGGAGCTCAACAAATCTTCAGCCCGCTTCAGGATTTGTAAATTTGTGCTGATTTTCAGGTATTCCTCCATGTATAGATTAATCATGCAAACTGAAATTTCAATTTAACTGTTACAGTGTTTCATTAGATCTGTTTTTACTTCAACTTAAGTTCAAATAGGTACAATTCAGAAATCAAGGAAAAGAGTCTTTACAATTAGTCTTTTCTTGTAAAGAATTATCGCTGAAGATTAATATATAAACCCTCATTCGCTGGACCGGTTTTCCCACATTGGGTTTTTCCAGGGAAAATTGTCCAAAAATAACTGTCACTGTGATTGGTTCTTGTGCTTACATTTTATTGTTCTTTTTTCTACATGTACTTGAGTGATAACTGCAATGGTATTTATTTCAAAATTTAATGTAAGGGTTTTATAAATAACTTATTGTGGAAATAAGTAGGAGAAATAAATCTATAACAGCAATAGAAATTCACAATTAAATTTTTCACAACTTGTTTTTCAATGATTTTCTAACCCTGGAGTGCCTCTAAGACCCTCTATGTCTCACTGCGTCAGCGTCTGCGCAATTCCTACGCAGATCCAGTGTCACAACTCTTGCATTGTCACTATGTTAATTTTGGGCAACTAGGTCCAAACTCCATGTTTCATTGCTCATATGATGATGATGATATTTGTGTTGAATTCCTCTTTCAAAAAGGTGCAATATTGATCTAAAGATCATCTTGTTTGCATGAACAGAACTTATATTTTGAATTTATTTTCCACACATGTGCAAATTGTCAAGGTCAGCCAGAATTGTAATGTAGGCTCACAAGCCCCAAAAGGTGTGTCACACACCCTCATTGATGGATATAAATTGGAGAGACTTGATGCTCATTTGTTCATCATCTCATCTCACACATTCTTCCTTTTATGATTGGTTCATACAAGCCTTTGGAGGCTTTTCTCTCTCTCCCACGTGTGAAATAGGCTATTGAAGTTTTCAGATTGGTTTAGGGCAAATCTGGACAGTGTTGACCAACGTTGACTTTGGGTTAACCCTCATTCTTTGACTGCGTTTTCTGATCAGAAATTCCAATTTTGGAAGGCTGCATTGTAGGGCACAAAAATCAAGGAGATCCATTGACTTTGATCGCAGTTGACAGCGGCGTTAATTGTCTGACCGTAGGAAATTGACTTGCGTTGACTGGTTTTGAGCACTGTTTTGTGGGTTGTGTGTGACACTGAAGAAAGGTTGAGTTTGACCGAGTTTGACTGAACCTACTTGGAGGTTGGAAGAGCTGGTTTGACCAGCAAAATTCTTTGTTAGCTAGGGCATCTTGTTGACTGTTGTAACAAACATTTCTCTCTATCTTTGTTAAACAAGAACTACAAATTCTAATTTATTATATTGGCTTGTCTTTTGTCGATCTATCATTATGTTCTATCAGCATTTACTTTCATGTTTATCTAATTGCTCATTTGAATTGGGCTTATAAGAAAGATAGAAGTAAACTGCATTGAGCATAGAACATACCATAGTTATCTAAATTTGACATGGTATCAGAGTTGAGGTGAAGACAAAGCCCAAGCAAGTGTGAAAAGAAATCACCGAATAAGTTGAAAAATCAAGGACAAGGATCAATGGCCTCCTCATGATACAAGGGTTTCAAACCTAACGATAAGATGACTGACAAGTCTGATTATCATGCTTGGAAAATGTCTTTGGATTTGAAATTGGAAGACCAAGATGTTATGGATTATGCTCTATAAATAAAACAACTATATAACCCCACCTCCATAAATATATATTCGTACCCACATTAATGTGGATCACCTCACCATAAAAACATTTAATATCAACATTGGGATGGATAAGGCCTCGGGAGGTTAGAGGCGGTGGAGGAAGGTTGTTTAAATTATATTCCTATCCAAATATAATGAAAAGTATACCACCATAAATACATATAATATCACCATTAATAATGATAAGACCTCGAGAAGTAAGAGGCGGTGGAGGGGGATTATTTAAGGGAAGTGATATGGAGGAGAAGGGGGGAACGTTTTGAGAGAAAAGAAACGAATTCTGCTTAAGTTAGATAAAATTGTCTGGGAAGGAGTCTCTGGGTTCTTGGAAATCTGGGCACGGGGGCAGAGGAGACATCCTCTGGGTCTGGGATTGTTCTCGGATTGGCTGGGAGATATTGATTGTCCTGGTAATTTGTTCATGACATCACCAGGAGCTCAACAAATCTTCAACCCGCTTCAGGATTTGTAAATTTGTGCTAATTTTCAGGTATTCCTCCATGTATAGATTAATCATGCAAGCTAAAATTTCAATTTAACTGTTACAATGTTTCATTAGATCTGTTTTTACTTAAACTTAAGTTCAGATAGGTACAATTCAAAAATCAGGGAAAAGAGTCTTTACATTTGGTATCAGAGAGTTGTTTCAAACCCTTTTTCGACCTTATAGGCCCATTAAATTTCAGTTATAAGCTTCTGCCAGTCTATGACGGTCCAATTAAACCTATCTTCAAATTGGTTTTAAATCGTCTACTTAAACTTCAATGTCCACGATAAGTAGAAGTAATCATTTCAAAAACCGAATTATTTTCTGTAACTGATAAAACAAGTCATAGGCACAAATATAGATTTCACAATACTGAGCCTTACAGAAAAACTGAGTGGATTAAGGCAGAAAACTAGAATATAAACCCTCCTATCTTGAATTCAGCCGAACAGCTAGAGACAGTCACTATATATATAGGGTGACTCGGCCTTATGAACAACATCAATCTCGGTTGGGTCTGCAATAGATGAAGGTTAGACAAAAAGGAGGTAGGTGAATCTTCAAAAGAAATAAGACCTATCATCTCTGTTTGGACGCCTCGCACATTTCAGAGAAGCTAGAGGAGACTACAGTAAGGAGAATACCACTGAATATCTCTTTATACCACTAAATAGCAGATTTTCCTCTAGCATCAACAGTTGCTGCCAACATAAGAAATTTTATTAGTACTAGGTACATACAGAATCGAAATGAAATTCTACACTCAATTACAATATTACATATGTACTGAATTCTATGTACATACAATTGAAATATGAATATGATTTCAATATAACAGTAGATATCTTCTATGCATGCATGACTATAAAATTTTCCAGTAATAGTGTGATTGTTGACTGCCCAATGAATAAATAATCCACTAAAAATAATTCAGATTGTGCTGACAATGTCCAATAGATCATCAGTTTACTGTTCACACTATTTAATTCTGTGTTGCTAAACTAACAACGGACCATTAATTTGTCACTACTTGTTTGTGTTACTTGCACTTGCATCTTCTAGTACCAACGAATCTGCCTCGCTGCTATGGACTCCTTGGCAGTGATGTGAAAGGGCAGGCTCTATTGAATTGTTGTGAGGCCTAGCCAGGGGTCCGCAGGTGCCTTTACCCACAGCAAGGAAAATGCAGAATACCTTCAGAAACCCTATCTGATGGTTGCTAGAGTAACTCAGACTAAGCAATTAAAGAAAGATTCTTTGCATAATGTCTAATTTGACCATCAAAACACAGGATAGAGGCATCTACTGCATTTTTTTTCTAGCATGGTCGCTTGCAAGGCTCAATACCCCAAGCCTGTTCAGCATACTCTCTAATTGTTCGGTCATTGCTGAATTTCCCTTAACCAGCGGTGCTGAGAATACTCATGTGTGTCCATTTTTCCTTGTCAACAAATGTCCTATCTACTGCTGCCTGCGCTTCTAAATAGCTTGCAAAGTCATTTCCCTACAAATAGAAATCTCCACCTTCACCATCGACTGTGTCACATAATGATTTAAAATAATCTTTGAAGCCAAAATAGCCATCCCGAATCATCCTAATGACATGCCTAAATTCACGAGGTGGCTGAAAATCATGCCTTTGAGCTCGAAGTTTTGGAACTTCATGTACTTTAGCACCAAATATGAACTGACTCGAATAGTAGGCTTTAGCACCAAAGATTCATTCATCTCTATGAGATAAAATCTCGAGCTATTTTGGAACAAAGTGAAAATCAGGAGATCATGGAAGTTAATAACCTTGGATTTATTGTTGTTCTAATGTTCCTTGCAATTCCTACTGCTTTTCTACTTATCCCTTACGTCAAAACGGCCAGTGCAAGCAGTGGAAGCAATTGATTTTGATGAAAATAAAGTGATTGCTTATCACTAGATAGATCTTTATGATCCAAATCATAAGTATAAAATAGGTTATGAGATCTATAATATTACAACAATACAGGGTAGGGATTGCTTTTGAATTTCTTTTGAAAAGAAAAAAGTAGTACGGAGGAAAAGAATATCTGACCCTTTGTTTTGTACTATTTCTTCTTCTACACCCATATATGGATAAATAGATCTTAATGGTACTTATCCATATATGGTAAATGTGGGATGAAGGACCTCGTACCATAAAATCGCAGAGCTGATCACCTTCTTTCTGCTCCCGGAAAAATAGACCCAATGCAGACAGCCGTAATTCTGAACGTACTTGCGGATTTTTTAGGATCAAAGTTGAACATCTTTTTCCGGTACGAACATTGTTTTCTAGCACATATTAGATATGGAACTTGAAATGGTATAAGAAAAAACAAAGGAATCTATGACTTATTTCCCATATTTTCCCGAGAACAAAATTCATATCAGATCCGATCAATTCGGAACCATCCAATAAAACAGGGACTCTTTCTATTCCTACTAAGAAAGAGAAGAGAGATCGTTCTTCAGTGGAAGAAACTAGATTCTCGACTCATTCTAGAAAAGAACCAATGAATGAAAACCCGTTGGAGAAAATCAGATCAGATTTGTCATAGGAATAGGAAAATGATAATAATAAGGGATTACGCACATCCCTTACGGGGATAAAGAGGAAATAATTCCATGGAGAGTTTTTCAATTTGGAACGAAGATTCAATATTACTGGATCCTTATGAAACAGAATATATTATCATGCATGACGCAATAATTGATTCTTAAGCATTACCATTATAGCCCACTTCTCCCCCATACTACGAGTGAAAGGGAAAATGTAAAAACTACCATTAAAGCAGCCCAAGTTATACCGACTATATCCATACTGATCATGTTCTCTAAAAAATAATGATTTCATCATCGAGATGATAAGGGAACTATTAACCATAGTGCAAAGTTGAAATGGAAATGAATGGTCCACCTTAGCATTCTGAACGTTACTGAACTGACGTTCGAGCTGATATGAGAGATCAATAAATCCATTTGTTCATTGACCAACGAATTACTATAACTAACTCGAGGGTCATACATTCAGACGGAATCGGGATCAAATGTACGTAACTCACTATCTATATTGGTAATATGTACCAATATGTCTCCAGAGGTTCTGTAATGGAAATAAAGACTTTTCCTTCCATTTACTTACCTTAACAAGGCGACACCCAGATTCGAACTGGGGATGGAGGATTTGCAGTCCTTTGCCTTACCGCTTGGCTATGTCGCCGAGATATGGGAATCCCATGGACAGGTCGAATCATTTGTCCTTTCAAGTCATTCGTCCGTCCTTTAAGTATAGTATGAGATGTATGCTAAAGTCAACCATAAAGGAAATGGATCTAATTTGTTATCCGTCTTTCGATCTGGCTATTTTCATTAGGAAATTTTCTAAGTAAGATTCACATTTAAGAATGGTTTGATTCATTTGTTCATAGCTCCATTTCACGTGGTTGGATGAAAGTATCAAAGTACCTCTTCCTTATCCTTTTTTTTTCTAATTGGAAGTATATCTGGATACGGGTAGAATTTCATGGGATATAGTGAACACTTAATATACATCCTAATCTTTTTTGTCGGATTGATCCATATAGATCAATCGGGAATAATTAAATAGATTTTTCTACAGATGGGAAACTTCCAATGCGATTAGATGAAAATGAGGGAGCGTTTACAATCCCTGAATTTGGTAAGATACAATTTGAAGGATTTTGTCGTTTTATCGATCAGGGCTTGATGGAAGAACTTCATAATTTTCCAAAAATTGAGGATACAGATAAAGAAATTGAATTCAGTCTTTTTGGTAATGAATATGAATTAGCAGAACCTTTCATCAAAGAGAGATGCTGTATATCAGTCCCTTACATATTACTCTGAATTATATGTACCAGCAAGATCGATTCGGAGGAATAGTAGAAAGATACAGAAACAAACTGTATTTCTCGGAAATATTCCTTTAATGAATTCCCATGGAACATTTGTAGTAAATGGGATTTACAGAATCGTGGTGAATCAAATATTAATAAGTCTTGGTATTTATTACCGTTCAGAATTAGACCATAATAGAATAAATTATATATATACTGGCACTTTGATTTCAGATTGGGGAAGAAGATCGAAATTAGAGATCGATGTAGGAGAAAGGATATGGGCTCGTGTAAGCAGAAAACGAAAAATATCTATTCCAGTTCTATTATCAGCTATGGGTTTAAATCTCGAAGAGATTCCGGACAATACTCACTATCCCAAAAGATTTTTATTTTTATTGAAGAAAAAGGAGAGGTGGGAGCGGGAGGAATATCTCTGGTCGAGGGAAAAAGCCATTCTGGAGTTTTACAAAAAACTCTACCGTGTAAGTGGCGATTTGGTATTTTCCGAGTCTCTATGTAAAGAATTGCAAGAAAAATTTTTCCGACAAAGATGTGAATTGGGAAAGATTGGTCGACGAAATCTGAACCAAAAACCGAACCTTGATATACCTGAGAACGAGATTTTTTCATTACCACAAGATGTATTGGCTGCTGTGGATTACCTTATTGGGGTGAAATTTCGAATGGGTACACTCGATGATATAGATCACCTCAGAAATCGACGTATTCGTTCTGTAGCAGATTTATTACAGAATCAATTTAGATTAACTCTAGGTCATTTAGAAGATACAGTTCGAAGAACTATACACGGAGCAACCAAGCGTAGATCAACTCCTCAAAACTTGGTCACTTCAACTCTATTCAAAAACACTTTTCAAGATTTTTTGGTTCACACCCCTTATCCCAATTTTTGGATCAAACTAATCCATTGACGGAAATAGCTCATGGGCGAAAATTGAGCCATTTAGGCCCTGGGGGCTTAACAGGGCGAACTGCTAGTTTTCGGACACGGGATATTCATCCCAGTTATTATGGGCGTATTTGTCCAATCGATACGTCCGAAGGAATGAATGCCGGACTTGTTTCATCATTATCTATTCATGCAAAGATTGGTGATTGTGGTTCTTTACAAAGTCCATTCTATAAGATTTCCGAGAGATCGAGAGAAGAACATATGGTTTATCTATTACCGGGAGAAGATGAGGATGAATACTATCGGATAGCTACGGGAAATTCTTTGGCGTTAAATCAAGGAATTCAAGAGGAACAAATTACTCCAGCTCGATACCGACAAGAATTTATAGTTATTGCATGGGAACAAATCCATTTTAGAAGTATTTTTCCTTTCCAATATTTTTCCGTTGGAGTTTCCCTTATTCCTTTTCTCGAACATAATGATGCTAATCGCGCTCTAATGGGTTCTAATATGCAGCGTCAAGCAGTTCCACTTTTTCGACCCGAGAAGTGCATTGCCGGAACTGGGTTGGAAGGTCAAGCAGCTCTAGATTCAGGAAGTGTAGCTATAGCTACACAAGAGGGAAGGATCGAGTATATCGATGCTGTAAATATAACTTCATCGATTAATGGAGACACTGTACGAACAGAATCGGTTATATATCAACGTTCTAATACAAATACTTGTACGCATCAAAACCTCAAGTTCGTCAAGGGGAATGTGTAAAGAAGGGACAAATTCTGGCGGATGGTGCAACTACGGTAGGGGGAGAACTCTCTTTGGGAAAAAACGTTTTAGTAGCTTATATGCCATGGGAAGGATACAATTTCGAAGACGCAATACTAATTAGTGAACGTCTCGTATACGAAGATATTTATACCTCTTTCCATATCGTAAGATACAGGATTGAAATCTGTATGACGAGCCAGGGTCCTGAAAGAATCACTAGAGAAATACCTCATTTAGATGCTCATTCACTTCGTCATTTGGACGAAAATGGTCTTGTAATGCTAGGATCTTGGATAGAAACAGGTGATGTTTTGGTAGGTAAATCCTCAGTGTGCCATCCTTCTTCTTCACCAGTACAACAGAAGAAGCAAATGGGCTGGTGCAAGGACGGATGTGCCCCAGCGCTAAGAGCTCATGAATGGCCCTCTCAATCACATCCCTATAGGCCTTAGGATGCCTATAGGGTGTAGTAATTGTTAGCCACCTATAAAAGTTTGTCATATCAAATGGTGGCTAAATATTTTTTAGCCTTCAAGAAACAACTCATGTCCAAATTGTGAGTTCTTGAAGTCTTATGATGATCTTTACTCTCTGAGTTAATCTTCACTGCTGTTTCACTATTAATCCTAAAAAACCTATTGTTCACCAAGAGAAAACTACTTATAAAACTCCATTTTTCATCATTACACTTCTCCATTTCATTCTCCATGTTCATCCATAAAGATCTTCATTTGATTCCTAAATCATTCCAAAACCCTTTTCAAACCTTATGTCCCCCTTTCATTTGGTTTAAAAACCCTTTTCTCCCTTATCAGAACCCTCAAAATCCTCTGAAAAACCTTCATTTTGGCCTAAAAACCCAGTTTTTCAACATGAAGGCCTTAAGCCCCTTTCGACCTTAAGCCGCAGCCCCTCTTCCTTATATGACCCGGAGCCGCGACCGAGTGCTAAGCCTCATCTCTCCATCGCAATCGGCAATTGCAGATTCCCTTTATCCTTTCCCTTTTCCTCCTCCGATGCCGATCCCCCGATTTAATCTCAGCCGTCGAATCCACAAGAACCGACGGCTAAGATCTCATCGCGCTCCGCCCATAGCCCTCCGTCATCAAACCCGCTGATTTAATCCTAATCGTTGATCTCTCATATCGATCCTACGGCCAGCGCTTAATCGCACATCTCAAACTCAAACACCCCGGTGCTTTGGCTTCTTTTCTTATCTCTGATGCGATGTAATACCAGTCGTTCATTCTACTAGATTTGACGGTTTGCGCTTCATCGCATCGCAAAAAACCTTTCCCTTTGTTTATTTTACCATTCCCGACGTTACGATCCCGAACAAATCTGGACCGTTGATCTACATAAATCAACGGCCATCAGGTTCCATTTGTCCGCCCATCTATCCTGCCTTACCTTTTCCTCCTTTCCAATAACCCGCTCCATCTTTAAATCTCCATCGTCCATTCATCAAATCTAACGATCAAGGTTAAACTCGATAGGCCAACCCCCCCTCCACTACACGACAAGGCAGAACACATCACCGTAGACCCCACCGCTTCATCCTCCGCACATCCTTGGATCGATCGCGTTCAACCCGCGTCGTTGGATCTGCTGCCCATCATCCGACGACCAAAACTCAATTTTGTGTAATTTTTGGCCTCCCTTCCCAGTGCGCTACTTCCGCGCGATATGGGCAGTTTTCAAAATACACGTGTCAGACACTGTATGGAATCACGTTCCAAAAGCGAATATCGCCTCCCCCGCAGAGCCCGCGCGAAAACCACTGCCGCTTTTCCGCTATACCGCTTCCCCCTCCGCAATGTTACTCCCGATTTGATCCTAGCCATCGATCTCCGAAGATCGGACGGTTCTGATTTAATCTCGCCCCCATTTTATTTTTCCACCTAACTTGCTCCCGAACATTTATGCTTTGATCTCGACCGTTGATCTCCAAGATCGAACGGCCCACGTTATATCGCGACCGCAAGTCATTTGCCTCCACCTATTCTCCAAGCGATTCCATCGAGCGATCTTCGCCGTTGATTATCCTAATCTAACGGTTCCTGTTCGTTGTCGCGCCTAAGCTCCATTTTCATCTGGTTAGCTGTTCTGCCAGGGTTTTCCTCCCTTTTTCTGCTACATTTCCCCATCCGCAAGCATTCCTACCACCTCCATTAAACCTCTGTAATGCAGTTATACCATTCCCGCAGGGTTTCTTAATGAGTTTTTTATGTTTTGCAGGGTTTTAATGGTGGTTAATCTGTGTATTTCCATAGTCACAGACAAGTGACTGATAAGGTTCAGAGTGACGATTCAGACCTTAAATCAATTAAGAAAAGGAGCCAGCGAGTTGCGAATTTAGGTTTTATCAGGGAGATCACAACCTTCAATCTCAGATGGAACCCGCCAATAGCAGAAAGCCACCTGTATAAACAAAAAACAACAAAGTGTATCAGTATTGAAAACCTGAAGACGAAGATCCAGGCTTAATCAAGCCTAAACACAACTCCAAAGCAAATTAAAAGTGTTTTAAAATAAAACAAAAAGAATTGCCAGTTAGAAAGGCCTCCACTGCCACATCAGAGAAGCTAATTGAATCCCCAGCTACCAAAATTGCCACCTGCAGCCTCTCTGTCTCAAAGGAATACCCGAATCAAATCTCAGTTGGAAACATTAAGGCCAAGACAGTTGAATAGTTATTACAAGCAAAGACAAATATTTTAAACTGTCAGTAAAGTTATTGAAAAGATAAGAAAATGCCTTAAAGTCAATCCTTTTACCCACTAAGTCTAAAAAGCAGAAACAGAGTAAATGAAACAGAGTTGTAATTCGATGCTTTCCTGCCTTATGCCTTACATGGTTTTCAAGGCTAGGAGTTGCATTTAATATAGAATTAATGATACCCAACCCTAGAAACTCTTCCACCTCCTCATTTCCTAATAAAATCTCCTTGAGGAGCACATTGAAAAGGGTTGGTCTCTGGATATCTGTTGCATGTAAATAGTTTTCTGAAGCTGCTGTAGCCCTGTTTGTAATGGAAGATACATAAGCTGAGATGAGAAGTTTGAAGCTGTAGACACCCACTGGACTTGATGATTGTAACTGATTTGAACATCAAATACAAGCTGATTTTTGGGATCCTGGTCTATGTCAATGGTGATGTGTTTCTCACTGTAAATTGTTATTTTCTTTTTGTTTCCATTCTGTCCACTTTTCTCTGATAAAGAACAACAAATATAGATTAGGATTTACTCTTTAAGTACCCTAAATCTCACTGAAAATCTTTATCCTTTATGTTTTCTGCTAATTGTTTATTTGAAGGTAATTCAATAGAGTATAACAAGTGAAGTGTTGGTAAGCCCATATTTCCTGAGTAGAACTTGAGATTTTATCTTTGAATGTTCTTGAGAAGTTTGCTAATTAAAGTTGAGCTGCAGAAGTTTATGGTTAGCCCTGTCCTCTGGTTTATCTCCAACAGTTGCTTTGAAGAGTTCCCTTAAGAGTATGTTGAAAGCAGGCTAGTTTCAAAGTACTTACCTGATCTTAGACTACTTTTTATGTTTATCATGAATGTTCTCCTTTTGAATACGCTGAAAGCAGACTAAGTTAAAAGTCTTTACTTGATCTTAAGCTATTCTAAGTTTTTTAAATGTTTTCTATTGAAAGTACATCAAAAGCAGGCTAGTTTAGAAGTACTTACCTGATCTTAGATTACTTTTGTGTCTTTCCTTAAGTGCATGCCAAAAGCAGGGTAGTTTCAAAGTACTTACTTGATCTTAGGTTGCGCTTTGTTTTTTCATATGTTTGATTTCCCTCACTCCATTTCTTATTGTTTCATTCCTAAAATCAACTTAAAGAGATCCTTTGACATAGATGACTTGCCCCATGGACCACCCTTGAACCTTGTTGTTTCAATTAAATCCTCTTATGACTCCATAGCCCAATGGATTAAAGCTGCTCCTTGCCTATCTTATTAGCTGAACCATTCTTCCACCTATTTACACCTTCACCCTTCATATAGACTTCCTTCACCTTCATCATATCCTTGCCCAACCAAAACAAACAACAAACCTTGTTCTTAATAACTAGCCTAATATCATACTAAAACCTTAAAAGATAAATCAATCTTTGCACTTATAGAGAGATCCCTCTCTGGATTCAGGAGGGCTAGATCCTAGAATCCCAAAGTGGTTCATATGTAGGCTCTGCAGCGTTTGTATTTGCCAATCTTGCAAACTACAGAGACCCTAACATTCTAGCGACTCCGCTGGGGACTCTGAGTAAAATTACATCTTATACATCCTTAAGGACCTTAGAAGACCCAAAACATTTTAGATTGGTATGTAAATCAATAAATGGTGGTGGACCATAAAACATTTTACCTCCAAAAGAGCTAAAAATTTCCACCTGGTGACTTCACTGGCCTCCAGTAGGCCTAATATCCCTCCAGTCTTTGTAGATCCCTTTGGGAATGCATTGAAGCAAACCAAATCATACTGTTGGTAGACAGAAAAATTTAAATCATCCACCTGGCGACTCCACAACTCTCAGAAGACCAAATGACTCCACTGGTAGAAGACTCTGAACTGGTTGAATAGACACAGTGACTTCTTTCCTGATTTACAAACATGATTCCAAAAATACAACGAAGATATGCCCCAATGAGTAGAGATCATATCCCTGGGTTTCCACATAAGATGCCCCAAGTGAATTGGGATAACAACCTTCCTGTTTTTCAAGGTGAAAATTTTGATGGCCCTCTATTACATCTCATCAAATTTCATATACATGTATGGAGGTTGAAAGTTGAATGGCATGAAGACTACCTTATGAAAATGTTTATGTTAACAATGGAAGGAAAAGCTAGGGATTGGTACGAATGGTTGAAATCTGGTAGTTTGTTTTCTTTAAAGGACCTTGAATATGTGTTTTATGAGAACTATAAAGGAAACACTACATCATTATCATGGGGTGGAATACATTATGATCCATCACAAAACATCACCCAACACATTATAGACAATGATGAGAATTTGGAAGAAATGCATCCTGAAGATCTTTTAACAGCCATTCATGAGTTTAATATCCTATTGAAAAATTATAAGAATATAGATGAATCAGTTGAGGAAGAAATTAACCAAGAAATAAAGGACATTCCTCAAGATATTTCTGAAAACCCAAATAATGATTCATCATCCCTTATAACTGAGACTCAAGAAGACATCCAGCCTCAAAATCAGTCTTCACAAGAGACAGACAATTGTTGTACTCCTGTTCAAAGGAACATAGAAACATCTTCCCCTTTGACAGAAAAAGAGATAGATCAAACTATTAATGAACAGCCAATCTCTGAAAAATTTTGCAAAACAAATACTCTTGCCCATTCACATAGAGAACTTTGTTGTACAGATTTAGAAATTTCTTTTGTAGATCAGAATAAAGGACCTGTTGATAACCCAGTATGTTTGATTGGTAGTATTACTTATATTTATGATTTTCCTACCTTTGATCTATCTAGTGATGATGCTCCCCAAACAGAAGTTAATCTTGCAGGACCATCATTAGCGAATTTATGGGATGAAGATCAGTTTCTTCAAAGAAGTGATGAGCCGATGCAGACTATTTATGATACTGATGAAGAAAGTTATGAAAGCTTGGTAGTAAGTAAAGATTCGTTGGATCTTTGCTCTACTTCATCTCAGACCATCAGTAATAGTTTCTATGTGATTGGGAATCAGCAGCCTTTCAGCTCAAAGTTTAAGGAGGAAAGTAATGAAGAAATTTTTGAGCAAGTTGAAACCAAGGAGCCTTCTCTTGAAAAAGAGGAAGTAATTCAACATACCCTTGCTCAAGAATATAATAACCTTTTCACAGAGCTTAGCCCATTAAATCAGAATATTTTGGGACTTCAAGAGGACAGCACTGCCAAATATTATGAGTCCTCCAGTTTAGATAATAATGAAGATGAGGAAGTTTTTCTTTCTCAAGAGAATCTTTACCTTGATCTAGTGGAGAAAGAAGAGATGATCCTAGTTGAAACACATCTTCCAACTACTCTTAACAAGGCATTATTTCAAGATCCCTATGTTGATTTCCTGAAGACATCTGAAGAAGGGATAAAGGTTGCAAACAGCAGTATATCACCAAGTGCAACAAAAATTTTCAGAGCTGCTGCCAAGAAACAGAAAGCATGGGAATGCCACTGTTTGTCCTACATGCTCAAAGAGATGAGCAAAGACCAGTCATGGAACCATCTGATTGACTGGATGTATTGGAAAAGAGAGTTTGTAAGTGAAAAATGTAAATATTCCAAGTTAGAGTAGGTTAGATAGGAATGTCAATAAAGCTCAGTTTTGAGCATTTAGTTAGTTGTTGATTTCTGCTTTGAAGAATACAAAAAAAAAAATACAAAAACAATAAAAATAGAAAAGAGGGCAGAATGAAAACAAGAAAGGTACAGCCCCATACCAAAAAAGAAACAAAATCTGAAAGTGTGCAAGCTCAAATGCCACTCCTAAAAACACACTTCTAGTTAATCATACAGCCTAATCATGACTAATTAGCTTTTCAATTTACTGCTGATAGGTTAGTGAATTAGATTAGCCAAACAGCACAATCTTGGCTTATCAGTGAGGTAGATTAGGATAGAAAAACAGAGGGTTAAACAAATTCAAAATCTGAACCCATGAATTTCAAAAGAAGAATGGCTCTAATCAGATCAAATCTTGAGCCAAAGATACAAAGCAAACTGATTCTAAAAAGCTCAAAACTTGAACCAGGAAAGAAAGAGAAGACAGCTCAAACAAAATCAAAACCAGAGCTGTAGAATAATGAAGGATATTTTTTATTTCCAGATCTTAAGCCTTCACAATTTTGTTTTCAATTTTTCTGCAAATTTTAGTCTATGTGCAGCTTGCTTTTATGCCATAGATCAACAGCAAGTCAGACTGCTTAATCCTAGCTTGCCTGCTTTTAAATTTCCTATTTTAGAAATTAGAGAATAAAGATCTGTCAGACAGTCTAATCCTGACAAATAATAGTTAGGTAGTGAATTTATGAGTTCAACTGTTTAATCTGAACTCATGGAGAAATAAGAGTAGGAATAGATTAGTTTCCTGTTTTCAAAAGAATAAAATGTTGATGAAAAGGTTTGCAAGTCCAAATGCACCTTCTGAGGAAAAAATGTTAGGAAGTAGGTTGTGTAGGTAGATGTTTGGAGAACACTTTTCTACTGATATATCAAGTTCTAATAATTTCTGTTAGTAGTTGATAAAAAGAATATCAAAGTGCAAGGCAATGATCAGCTTCCAGAGAAAATTGTCTGAAGTTCTTGACATCTTCAAGAAGATGCCATCCCCATGTGGAGCCGCTGTTAGCCACCTATAAAAATTTGTCATATCAAATGGTGGCGAAATCTTTTTTAGCCTTCAAGAAACAATTCATGTCCAAATTGTGAGTTCTTGAAGTCTTATGATGATCTTTACCCTCTGAGTTAATCTTCACTGCTGTTTCACTATCAATCCTAAAGAACCTACTGTTCACCAAGAGAAAACTGCTTATAAAACTCCATTTTTCATCATTACACTTCTCCATTTCATTCTCCATGTTCATCCATAAAGACCTTCATTTGATTCCTAAATCATTCCAAACCCTTTTTTAAACCTTATGTCCCCAATTCATTTGGTTTAAAAACCCTTTTCTCCCTTATCAAAACCCTCAAAATCCTCTGAAAAACCTTCATTTTGGCCTAAAAACCCAGTTTTTCAGCATTAAGGCCTTAACCTTCTTTCGGCCTTAAGCCCCAGCCCCTCTTCCTTATATGACCCAGAGCCGCGACCGAGCGCTAAGCCTCATCGCTCCATCGCAATCGGCAATCGCAGATTCCCTTTATCCTTTCCCTTTTCCTCCTCCAATGCCGATCCCCCGATTTAATCTCAGCCGTCGAATCCACAAGAACCGATGGCTAAGATCTCATTGCGCTCCGCCCATAGCCCTCTGTCATCACACCCGCCGATTTAATCCTGACCGTTGATCTCTCATATCGATCCTACGGCCAACGCTTAATCGCACATCGCAAACTCAAACACCCCGGTGCTTTGGCTTCTTTTCTTATCTCCGATGCGATGTAATCCCAACCGTTCATTCTGCTAGATTCGACGGTTCGCGCTTCGTCGCATCGCAAAAAACCTTTCCCTCTGTTTATTTTACCATTCCCGACGTTACGGTCCCAAACAAATCTGGACCATTGATCTACATAAATCAACGGCCATCAGGTTCCATTCGTCTGCCCATCCATCCTACCTTACCTTTTCCTCCTTTCCAATAACCCTCTCCATCTTTAAATCTCCACCGTCCATTCATCAGATCTGACGATCGGGTTAAACCCAATAGGCCAACCCCCCTCCACTACACGACAAGGCAGAACACGGCACCGTAGACCCCAATGCTTCATCCTCCGCACATCTTTGGATCGATCGCACTCAACCCGCGCCGTTGGATCTGCTGCTCATCATCCGACGACCAAAACTCAATTTCGTGTAATTATTGGCCTCCCTTCCCAGTGCGCTACTTCTACGCGATATGGGCGATTTTCAAAATGCACATGTCAGACTATGTATGAAATCGCGTTCCAAAAGCGAATACCGCCTCCTCCACAGAACCCGCGCGAAAACCACTGCTGGTTTTCCGCTATACTGCATCCCCCTCCGCAATGTTACTCCCAATTCGATCCTAGCCGTCGATCTCCGAAGATCAGACGATTCTGATTTAATCTCGCCCCCATTTTATTTTTCCACCTAACTTACCCCTGAATATTTACGCTTTGATCACGATCGTTGATCTCCGAGATCGAATGACCCACGTTATATCGCGACCCCAAGTCATTTGCCTCCATCTATTCTCCAAGCGATTCCATCGAGCGATCTCCGTCGTTGATTATCCTAATCTAACAGTTCTTGTTCGCTGTCGCGCCCAAGCTCCATTTTCACCTAGTTAGCTGTTCTGCCAAGGTTTTCCTCCCTTTTTCCGCTGCATTTCCCCATCCGCAAGCATTCCTACCAACTCCATTAAACCTCTGTAACGCAGTTATACCATTCCCGTAGGGTTTCTTAATGAGTTTTTTATGTTTTGCAGGGTTTTAATGGTGGTTAATCTGTGTATTTCCATAATCACAGAAAGGTGACTGATAAGGTTCAGAGTGACAATTCTGACCTTAAATCAATGAAGAAAAGGAGCCAGCGGGTTGCGAATTCATGTTTTATCAGGGAGATCACAACCTTCAATCTCAGATGAAACCTGCCAATAGCAGAAAGCCACCTGTATAAACAAAAAACAACAAAGTGCATCAGTATTGAAAACCCAAAGACGAAGATCAAAGCTTAATCAAGCCTAAACACAACTCAAAAGCAAATTAAAAGTGTTTTAAAATAAAACAAAAAGAATTGTTAGTCAGAAAGGCCTCCACTGCCACATCAGAGAAGCTAATTGAATCCCCAGCTACCAAAATTGCCACCTGCAGCCTCTCTGTCTCAAAGGAATACCCGAATCAAATCTCAGTTGGAAACATCAAGGCCAAGACAGTTGAATAGTTATTACAAGCAAAGACAAATATTTTAAACTGTCACTAAAGTTATTGAAAAGATAAGAAAATGCCTTAAAATCAATCTTTTTACCCACCAAGTCTAAAAAGCAGAAATAGAGTAAATGAAACAGAGTTGTAATTCGATGCTTACCAGCCTTATGCCTTGCATGTTTTTCAAGGCTAGGAGTTGCATTTAGTATAGAATTAATCATACCCAACCCTAGAAACTCTTCCACCTCCTCATTTCCTTATAAAATCTCCTTGAGGAGCACATCGAAAAGGGTTGGTCTCTGGATATCTATTGCATGTAAATAGTTTTCTGAAGCTGTTGTAGCCCTGTTTGTAATGGAAGATACATAAGCTGAGATGAGAAGTTTGAAGCTGTAGACACCCACTGGATTTGATGATTGTAACTGGTTTGAACATCAAATACAAGCTGATTTTTGGGATCCTGGTCTATGTCAATGGTGATGTGTTTCTCACTGTAGATTGTTATTTTCTTTTTGTTTCCATTCTGTCCACTTTTCTCTGATAAAGAACAGCAAATATAGATTAGGATTTACTCTTGAAGTACCCTAAATCTCACTGAAAATATTTATCCTTTATGTTTTCTGCTGATTGTTTATTTGAAGGTAATTCAATAGAGTATAATCAGTGAAGTGTTGGTAAGCCCATATTTCCTGAGTACAACTTGAGATTTTATCTTTGAATGTTCCTTTGAAGTTTGCTAATTAAAACTGAGCTCGAGAAGTTCATGGTTAGCCCTGTCCTCTGGTTTATCTCCAATAGTTTCTTTGAAGAGTTCCCTTAAGAGTATGTTGAAAGTAGGCTAGTCTCAAAGTACTTACCTGATCTTAGACTACTTTTTATGTTTATCATGAATGTTCTCCTTTTGAATACGCTGAACGCAGGCTAAGTTAAAAGTCTTTACTTGATCTTATTCTAAGTTTTTTAAATGTTTTCTATCGAAAGTACATCAAAAGCAGGCTAGTTTAGAAGTACTTACTTGATCTTAGATTACTTTTGTGTCTTTCCTTAAGTGCATGCCAAAAGCAAGGTAGTTTCAAAGTACTTACTTGATCTTAGGCTGCTCTTTGTTTCTTCATCTGTTTGATTTCCCTCACTCCATTTCTTATTGTTTCATTCCATAAAATCAACTTGAAGAGATCCTTTGACATAGATGACTTGCCCCATGAACCACCCTTGAACCTTGTTGTTTCAATTAAATTCTCTTATGACTCCATAGCCTAATGGATTAAAGTTGTTCCTTGCCTATCTTATTAGCTGAACCATTCTTCCACCTATTTACACCTTCACCCTTCATATAGACTTCCTTCACCTTCATCATATCCTTGCCCAACCAAAACAAACAACAAACCTTGTTCTTAATAACTAGCCTAATATCATACTAAAACCTTAAAAGATAAATCAATCTTTGCACTTATAGAGAGATCCCTCTCTGGATTCAGGAGGGCTAGATCCTAGAATCCCAAAGTGGTTCATATGTAAGCTCTGTAGCGTTTGTATTTTCCAATCTTGCAAACTACAGAGACCTTAACAGTAATCACGGCCTAGATGCCCTGCTCCAGTTCAATGGTGTGCTCAAACCCCCGATCTGGTCGCTGCCCTGGTGGTATATCTCCGAAAAACCATGGCATATTTGTCCAAGATAGACTGCACATCTGGGTGTACGGCCTGCCCTGTAGACCCTGCCTCTGAAACACATAGCTCTACTGCCCACTCTATATCACCCTTCCGGAAGTCTGCCCATCCGGTGTGCGGAAATTGTCTGTGGCGAATAAGTGTGCATGCCCCGAATCATCTCGTGCTTCCCGGTCTTCTTGTCTGTCCACTCCATCTCCAAGGTCTCCCAATCTGTGGTGACCTTCCCCAGCGTGATCAACCACTGTACTCCCAGTATCACGTTGGTGTCTGGAATGTCCACCACAAAGAAATGATTGGTCAGGGTGTAAGTCACCATAGTCACTCCCAAGGCTGGCACATTGCATGGTTCTAGCACTTGGAACTAGTACCGAGAACCCATCAAAGCTCTTTGTCGGGATGCTCCTCTGCTCTACCAACTATGCATCAATAAAATTGTGGGTAGCCCCACTGTCCACTAATACCGATACACGTTGTCCCTGCACAGTACCTCGAACACACAATGTCAAGTATTTGGGAACCCCTCGGAAAGAAGCAAGGACTCCCACAATAGGTGCAGGTGGTGGAGGTGGTGGATGATCCCCTCTTTGTACCACACCGCTACCTCCTACCTTCATATCCTCATACTCATCCTCTTCTCCGTCACTATTGGAAAAAACCTCGATATAGTGTGTCTTCCCCGCGGCACAACGATGTCCTAGTGCCCATGGCTCCTAGCATGTGAAGCATAGCTTCTTCAGCCTCAGATCCCTACGGGTCTCATCATCCAAAGGCCCTCGGCTCAAGTTCCCCTTTGGAGGCAAAACCCTCATGTCCTTCCCCTTCGGCTAAAATGTCGGTCTCTGGGGGAAAGGAGCTCTGGTCCTGGGTAGGGCATCCTGCAAATCCCTGGTCCTCCCAACTGCATCAAGGAGTGTAGCCGGCCTCGTCAATCTAACTAACCCTCGAAGAGGGTCTGCGAATCCATCGATAAACATGTAAATCATCCTGGCTGAAGACAAGTCGGGTACCATCACGGAGAGTCTCAAAAACTCAGAAATGTATGTGTCTGAACTCCCAGTCTGCTTGAGCTTAGTCAGCTCAACAAACTGCTCCTCTGGATCCCTCCAATCAAACCGCTCTATCAACCTCCGTGTAAACTCAGCATATGTTGTCACCCCTGAGTGCCCCAGCGTGGCCATCCCATGGAACCACTAATCATGGGCCTCGCCCTCCAGGTGTAGCGTTGCCACCTTGATGACCTCTGCCTCTACCATCTGATTGAGCTGGATGTAAATATTCAACTTCTCCACCCAAGCCTTTGCTGAACACTTGGAGGATCCATCAGATGTCGGCATGTAAAATCTACCAACTATACATTGTACATCCCCATCCTGTGTGTATCTGGCCCCTCTGTTCTGGTTCTGGGGTCCGTTGTCCTTCTTGAGCTGCACAAAATCATGGAAAGTGAAAGCCTCACCAAACTCTCGCCCGTAGGACTGATACTCGGCAAAATAACCCCCCATGTAAACCGGCTCTGGTTCCTGAGGTGCTCCTGCCCCCGTGCCTGTAGCTAGGAATGTGGGGGAGTCAGTCATGCCATTTGTTGCATCGTAAACTGCATTAAGCATAAAACAGACCATGTTTATCTAAAATTAACACACTGCTACTGAATCAATGCCTCTTTGCAGTCCTTCCTCTGCCCTGCTTCTCTCTGTCAAATTCTGTACACTTAGCCCTTGCTAGTACCTCTCTGTCTCCACCCTGCAACTCGCCCTCTGAATCGATTTCTCATGTCGAACTTCAGCCATTGAGAAAATCAATCTTCTTGGACAACTGAGTATCTGCCTCCGTGTATTTTACAAATGACCCTCATGCCTTCCTTTATAGTCTTCTCGTTGAGACTTCAATGGCCAAGATTATATCTCCAATCAACGGCTAAGATTATATTTTGATTTGATCTATTTCTTCTAGCAAATTCACCCACAGTTTACATTAATACAGATTAATTATTTTAATTTCCTAAGTTGGACTTAGGGTCCCCATCAAAAATAATTAATTATTCTTATAAAATCGTTTTTAGTTGGAATTTCCAAAAACGATTTCTGGGTTATTTGTAATCCGTGTGAAATATTCCCAATTAGCAGTAGCTAATTGACAATATTAATTTTTGGCCAATTTACTTTATAAAGTTAAAGTCAGTAAATAAAGTGGGTTAGGAGACACTCAACCTACACTTCAGGAAATAAAACACTTCCTAAAGTCACTTGAGAAACTTTGATTAACTTCGTGGGGCCCAAGGGGTCGAAGTGACTACGTGGAAATAGTGGCAGCGTGGGCAGCGTGGGTCCTAGGAAAAGCAGAGGTGGATGGACAATGTGGCCAAGAGAGACAGCGTAGTTTTGGTGGGGCCTAGCAGAGAGAAAGGCACTCCAAGCATAAAGAGGAAGAGAGGCCCTTCATTTGCTCATTCGATTATGCATCTTTGTTTTGTCTATTGACATTGAGCACGCTTTTGCTGTTGAGCAAAGTCTGCAAGTGTTGTTTAGCACACCGGGTGTCTTCGAGCGAAAATCCCAACCTCAGCCCTGGGGGACTTCGAGTGCCTGCTCGGGTGAGGAGTTCTATCATTGGATTTTTAGGTGGGAGCCATAGCATCTACAACATGGAATATGCACTTGCTTGGGCAGCACAGTCTTGAGGAGAGACCACGCAGTTCTTGGAGGAGGTAGTGCCGAGAGCTGAGATTTATTAGGGGATTCAGCTCGGAATAGTGAGAAGGGATCAGCCCTTAGCTATTCCATCATTTTGTTAGAGCATGAGGCCATCATTAGTAGAGACATCTTCAGTGCCAGCGTATTTCACAGGGACAATGTGATTTCTCTAGGGAGGTGATTTTCCGGGGTCATCCATTCCGGAAACCCTTTCTGGGCTTTTCTGGGTATTGAGTGAAGAGCTCATTACCAAAGTACCACATTTTTCTGAGCAGGGGAACAGCCCGAAAGAGTCATCTTATTCTAGTAGCAACAGCAACCTTTTGGAGATAACGCAGTCATTGGTAGAGTAGCCATTCCGGGAGCATTTCTGAGAGTATCTCTAGCTGGCCTTGTGCAGGCCAAGGTGCTATCATTCTGATCACCTTTGTATTCATTTCACTTTTAGTTATATAATAAAATGGCTTAGCATTCTCCATATTTTGCAGTTTATGTATGATGTCTCTCTATTCGCTGTAGTTTCATGTTTATGTCGCTTTATATTGTTGTTTATTTCTACTTGTAATATTACAGTGGTATCAGAGCTCATAGACTTGGCTCAACCTATGGAGCAGATTGTCTATGACACCCGCAGGTAAACTATACATCACTTACCGAGGAAGGAGGTATAAGGACCAAGAGAGGCAGCTTGAGGCCACTTTTGGAGAAGGTGACCGCATTCCGGTAGTGGACACAGAAGTGGAAGAACCCATGGCAGAGGAGAAAGATGAAGGGAAGGAGTTTGGGGAACTTCTCCTAAATTCTGTATAGGAGTTGTCGAGAAGGAAAGAGGACATGGGACAGAAGTTCACCGCAGACCAGAGAAAGCGTGAAACCACAAGGGGTTTCTACACCGGAGAAGGGTCTAGCACATTCCATCACTTACAGGAACACCTCACAGCGCAGCAAATGGCATCATTGACTCCCCCCATTCCACGATGCCCACATTCCTAGTTACAGGCACGGGGAAGGAGCACCTCAGGAACCAGAGCCGGTTCACATGGGGGATTATTTTGCCGAGTATCAGTCCTACGGGCGAGAGTTTGGTGTGGCTCTTACTTTCCATGAATCTGTGTAGCTCAAGAAGGACAGCAGATCCCGCAACCAGAACAGAGGGGCTAAATACACACAGGATGGGGATGTAAAGCGTACAGTTGGCAAATTTTACCTGATGACATTTGATGGATCCTCCAAGTGTTCGGAAAAGACTTGGGTGGAGAAGTTGGATATTTACTTCCAGCTCAATCAGATGGCAAAGGCAGAGGCCATCAAGGTGGCAGCGCTGCACCTGTAGGGCGAGGCCCATGATTGGTGGTTTCATGGGATGGCCATGCTGGGGCACTCAGGGGTGACAGCATATGTTGAGTTTACACGGAGGCTGATAGAGTGGTTTGATCGGAGGGATGCAGAGGAGCACTTTGTTGAGCTGACTAAGCTCAAGCAAACCGGGAGTTTAGACACATACATTTCTGAGTTTTTGAGACTCTCCGTGATGGTACCTGACTTGTCTTCAGCCAGGATGATTCACATGTTCATCGACGGATTCGTGAACCCTCTTCAGGGGTTAGTTAGATCGACGAGGCCAGCTACACTCCATGATGCAGTTGGGAGGACCAGGGATTTGTAGGATGCCCTAACCAAGACCAGAGCTCCTTTCCCCCAGAGACTGACATTTCAGCTGAAGGGGAAGAACACGAGGGTTCCGCCTCCAAAGGGGAACCAGAGCCGAGGGCCTTTGGATGATGAGACCCGAAAGGATCTGAGGCGGAAGAAGTTATGCTTCACATGCTAGGAGCCATGGGCATCGAGACATCATTATGTCGCGGGGAAGGCACACTATATCGAGGTTTTCTCCAACAGTGACGGAGAAGAGGATGAGTATGAGGAGATGGAGGCAGGAGGCAGCGATGTGGTACAGAGAGGGCATCATCCACCACCTCCACCACTAGGAGCAAGAGGGGCAGCGTTTACACCTACCGGGGGAGTCCTTGATTCTTTGCAAGGGGTTCCCAAATACTTGACACTGCGTGTCTAAGGTACTATGCAAGGACAGCATGTATCAGTATTAGTGGACAGTGGGTTCTTGGTACTGGTTCCAAGTGCCAGAATCATGCAATTTGCCAGGTATGTGCTAGCCTTGGGAGTGACTATGGAGACTTACACCCTGACCGATCAATTCTTTGTGGTGGACATTCCGGACACCAACGTGATACTGGGAGTACAGTGGTTGATCACGCTGGGGAAGGTCACCACAGATTGGGAGACCTTGGAGATGGAGTGGACAGACAAGAAGACCGGGAAGCATGAGATGATTCGAGGCATGCACACTTATCTGCCACAGACAGTTTCAGCACAATAGATGGAGGCAGACTTCCGGAAGGGTGATATAGAGTGGGCAGTGGAGCTCCGTGTTTCGGAGGAAGGGTCTACAAGGCACACCGTACACCCAGATGTGCAGTCTATCTTGGACAAATATGCCATGGTTTTCGAAGATATACCACCACAGCAACCACCAGATCAAGTGTTTGAGCACACCATTAAGCTGGAGCAGGGCATCCAGGCCGTGATTACTACACCCTATAGGGATACTAAGGCCTATAGGGATGAGATTGAGAGGGCCATTCATGAGCTCTTAGCGCTGGAGCACATCGGTCCTAGCACCAGCCCATTTGCTTCTTCTGTTGTACTGGTGAAGAAGAAGGATGGCACACTGAGGATGTGCATTGACTATCGGGCTCTCAACAAAAAGACCATGAAGAAACGATACCCCATTCCACGGATTGATGAGTTGATGGATGAGTTGAGGGGATCGAAGTTCTTCTCGAAGATTGATCTGAGATCCCGATACCACTAGATTAGTGTGAGGGACTAGGATGTTCCAAAGACCGCTTTCAGATGTTACTACGGTCACTTCGAGTTTTGGTGATGCCCTTTGGGCTAACGAATGCACCAGCCACCTTTCAGTCCTGCATAAACCACATCTTCCGTGGTCGACTGAGGAAGTTTGTGCTGGTATTCTTTGACGACATCTTGATATACATCCAGACATGGGAGGAGCACTTGCAGCACATTGAGGCTGTGTTGTGCATTTTGGAGGAGCAGCATTTCTATGTTAAGTTGTCCAAGTGCGAGTTTGGATTGAAGGAGATGCTCTATTTGGGGCATATCATTGGTGTGGACAGAGTGAAGGTCCACGAGGAGAAGATCAGGGCCATCCGGGATTGGCCAGAGCCGAAGCACGTGACAGAGCTTCGGGAGTTTATAGGCATCTGCACCTTCTACCAGAAGTTCATCAAGGTATTTTCCCAACTTGCTTCACCCCTCACAGATCTTACAAAGAAGGGGGGATTCAGTTGGACAAACACAGCGTAGAGGGCCTTTGACAGGCTCAAGGAGGTGATGAGCAGCTACCCAATTCTTGTGTTGCCGGATCTCACGCAGCCTTTCGTCCTTGCCTGTGATGCATCAGGAGAGGGGGTAGGCGCAGTTTTGATGCAGGGGGGCCACCCCATAGCTCTCGAGAGCAAAAATCTACTGCCGCATGAGAGGTTGTATCCCATATATGACAAGGAGATGCTGACTATTATGCATGCACTGGCCAAGTTTCGGCAGTACTTGGTGAGAAACAGATTCAGGGTGAGCACTGACCACAACAACCTTCGGTTCTTTTTAGAGCAGAAGCAGTTGCAGGAGAGACAGCAGAAGTGGGTCAGCAAGATCCAGTCATACGATTTTGACATCGAGTATGTCAAGGGGAAGAACAACGTGGTGGTTGATGCTCTCTCACGCAGACCAACAGCGTTGTCCTTGATGAGTTTAGACATGGATTGGAGGGCTCAGTTGCTGGTGGAGTACTCCAAAGACCGTTTTGCCTGTGAGATCTTGGACGGACAGGTCACAAATGACAGATACAGGGTGATGGATGAGGTGATATACTTCAGAGATCAGATCTTCTTGACTAGGGGCTCTCAGCTCAAGGAGAAAGTGTTGTGTGCCTCACACGACTCACCACTATCAGGCCACCAGGGGTTCACCAAACCCTATAGGGCTATCAGGGAGAGGTTCTCTTGGAAGGGCCTCAGGGAGGATGTACTCCGTCATGTCAGGGAGTGCTAAGTATGTCAACGGAACAAAGGGGAGATGAGCCATCCAGCAGGGTTACTACAGCCTCTTCCCATTCCAGAGGGGAAATGGGAGAGCATATCAATGGATTTCATCACCGAGTTGCCCGCGGTGCACGGCAAGGACTGTATCTTTGTAGCCGTTCGTCGGCTGACAAAGTACGCACATTTGTTTTCCATATCAGCATGGTACACAGCAGCCCAGGCGGCAAAGTTTTTTTTCAAAGATGTTTTCAGGTTGCATGGTCTTCCAAAGACCATTGTCAGTGATCAGAACAGGTGTTTCATGGGTGGCTTTTGGTAGGAGCTCTTTCGGTTGGTGGGTACAAAGTTGACTCCGAGCACCAGTTACCACCCCCAGACCGATAGGCAGACCTGGAGGGCTACTTGCGAAACTATGTGACATCGAAGCAGAAGGCATGGTTACAGTGGTTGCACTTGGGGCAGTATCGCTACAACACAACGTATCACATGCCCATTGGTATGTCTCCATTTTATATTTTATATGGATACCATGCTTTGTCTTTTGTTGATGTGATGTTTGGTGCTAGTAAGGCCCCCTGGGCCAAAGACTGGATCCAAGAGAGCCAGGATATACTCCGAGCCCTCAAGGAAAACTTAGCTACAGCACAAAATCAGCAAAAACTGTATGCTAATAGAGGACAGGTTGAGAGGCAGTTTGAGGTAGGGGACTTGGTCTACCTACGGCTTCAGCCATATCGACAGTCCACACTGAAGCAGAAAGGGGCCGAGAAGCTCAAGCCCCGCTTCTATGGATGCTACAAGGTGATACGCAGGATCGAGGAGGTTGCATATCAGTTGGAGTTACCCACAGGTAGCAAGATCCATAACATCTTCCATGTATCTTGCCTAAAAAATGCATTGGGACAATAGGTGACCGCAACAGAGGAGCTTCCACTAACAGATGATGAGGGGGCATTTGGTGCTACAGCCAAAGGCCATCATAGATACCTGGGAGAGACAGCTGCGGAGCAGGACAGTCAGGGAGTATTTCGTAAGGTAGAGGAACTTGCTGGATGAGGATGCCGCTTGGGAGAGTGAGAGAAATTTGCAGCATCCATCATTGCAGTTGCTTGAGGACAAGCAACGTTTTGGTGGGGAGGACTGTAATATTCCTAATTAGCAGCAGCTAATTGGTAAAAGTAATTTTTGGCCAATTTACTTTATAAAGTTAAAATCAATAAATAAAGTCGGTTAGGAGACACTCAACCTACACTTAGGGAAACAAAACACTTCCTAAAGTCACTTGAGCACCTTTGATTAACTTCGTGGGGCCCAAGGGGTCTAAGTGACTGCGTGGAAATAGTGGCAGCCTGGGTCCTAGGCAACGCAGAGGTGGAAGGACAACGTGGCCAAGAGGGACAGTGCAGTTTTGGTGGGGCCTAGCGGAGAGAAAGGCACTCCAAGCATAAAGAGGGAGAGAGGCCCTTCATTTGTTCATTCGATTATGCATCTTTGTTTTGTCTATTGACATTAAGCATGCTTTTGTTGTTGAGCAAAGTCTGCAAGTGCTATTTAGCACACTGGGTGTCTCCGAGCGGAGATCCCAACCTCAGCCCCGAGGGATTTCGAGTGTCTGCTCGTGTGAGGAGTTCTGTCATTGAATTTTCAGGTGGGAGCCATAGCATCTACAGCAGGGATTATGCACTTGCTTGGGCAGCACAGTCTTGAGGAGAGACCACGCAGTTCTTGGAGGAGGTAGTGCCAAGCGCTGAGATTTATCAGGGGATTAAGCCTGGAACAGTGACAAGGGATCAGCCCTTAGATATTCCATCATTTTGTCAGAGGAGGAGGCCATCATTTGCAGAGACATCTTCAGGGCCAGCGTATTTCACAGGGACACCATGATTTCTTTAGGGAGGTGATTTTTCGGGGTCATCCATTCCAGAAACCCTTTCTGGGCTTTTTTGGGTATTGAGTGAGGAGCTCATTCCCAAAGTCCCACATTTTTCTAAGCAGGGGAACAGCCCCAAAGAGTCATCTTATTCCAATAGTAGCAGTAGTAGCAGCAGCCTTTTGGAGATAACGCAATCATTGGTAGAGCAGCCATTCCGAGAGCGTTTCTGAGAGTATCTCTAGCTTGCTTTGTGCAGGCCAAGGTGCTATCATTTTGATCAACTTTGTACTCATTTCACTTTCAGTTATATAATAAAATGGTTCAGCGTTCTCCATATTTTGCAGTCTATGTATGATGTCTCTCTCTTTGTTGTAGTTTCATGTTTATGTTGCTTTATATTGTTGTTTATTTCTACTTGGAATATTACAGCGTGTGTCTAAGCCTCTCCACAAAATTTGAGACTTAGAGCACATCCAATGCTACCAAAAATTAACATTTTCCTAAGTTAAAACTTAGGAAAATAATTAATAAGTGATTAATTAATTTAATTAAGACATTTACATTCAAAAGAATAACTTGGGCATGGAGATATTTTTTGCTTGTGTGCTCCTAGCCTCACTAACACCACCTAAGGCTAGAACACTTGTCTAAGTTATATCAACCAACACTACCTCTTAGTGAGGAAGGTGTTCTACGTTGTACACCATCGTGCTTTGTGCTCACATCTGGAACACTTGTCACCTTGACTATGCCATGGCCCATTCCACTATGCCACAACTCTCTTAGACTCTACTCCAAGGGATGAGTGCAAACTCATCCTCCATCCATCTAGAAAGTTGTTCTATAGTTGTTTTCTTCTGCTTCTCGCCCTTCTTGTCACCTTTCTTCTTATGCCGGCAATTGCTAGAGTAATGGCCAAATTCGCGACAACCATAGCACTTGATCTTCAACATGTCCTTCTTTTCCTCCTTAGGTTTGGACCCTTTACTGGATCCCTTCTTTCCTTTGCCCTTGCTCACAAGAGCAACATTCTCACTGTCATCTCCCTTCTACTCGGAACTGCTACTAGTACCATTGTTGCATTTCACAAGGCTCAGTCGAAGCTCCTCCTATGTGAAGTCGTTCCACAAGAATTGCCAAGTAGGAAAATCAGATCTTCCACTAACCACTTGCATGAAAACATCCCAAGTGACTTTAGGAAGATTATTTCTCCTAAGTTGGGTTATGGGTCCCAGCACCCTTTTTATTTATGGTTGAACATTAGAAAAGCAAAATTTGAGCAAAAATTAATATTGCCAATTAGTTGCTGCTAATTGGAAATATTACAGTCCTCCCCACCAAAATGTTGCTTGTCCTCAAGTAAATGCAAGGATGAATGCTGCAGGATCTTGTCACTCTCCCAAGTGGCATCCTCATCTGGGAGATTCCTCCATCTCACCAAATACTCCTTGACTGTTCTACTCTGCAATTGTTTCTCCCGGGTGTCTAAAATAGCCTCTGGCTGTAACACCAAATGCCCCTCATCATCCGTAGCTGGGAGCTCCCCTGTTGCAGTCACCTGCTATCCCAAAGCCTCCTTCAAGCATGATACATGGAAAATGTTATGTATCCTACTCCCCGCCAACAGTTCCAACTCATAAGAAACCTCTCCCACCCATCGGATCACTCTGTAAGGCCCATAGAAGAGGGGTTTAAGCCTCTTGGCCCCCAACTGCTTCAGTGTAGACCAAGTCACCCACCTCAAACTGTCTCTCTACCTACCCTCTATCTACATACAGCTTTTGTTCGTTCTGTGTTGTGGCTAAGTTGTCCTTAAGAGCCCGGAGTATATCTTGGCTCTCTTGGATCCAATCCTTGGCCTTGGGGGCCTTGCGAGCTCCAAACATAACATCAGCAAAAGTTAGAGCATGATATCCATACAAAGCATAAAATGGAGACATACCGATAGACATATGGAAAGTAGTGTTGTAAAAGTATTCTCCCAAGTGAAGCCAACGCAGCCATGCCTTTTACTGCCCCGTGACATAGTTCTGCAAGTGGCCTTCCAGCCACTTGTTCACTATCTTTGTCTCTCCATCCGTTTGTGGGTGGTAGTTGGTACTAGGAGATAACTTCGTACCCACCAAACAAAAGAGCTCCTACCAAAAACCGCCCATGAAACGGCTATCCATGTCACTGACTATGGTCTTGGGAATACCATGCAATCTGAAAACATCACGGAAGAATAGCTCGGCCACCTGTGAAGTTGTGTACCGCGCTGATATGGCGAAGAAATAGGCATACTTTGTTAGTCGATCAACAACCACAAAGATGCAATCCTTGCCCTACACTTTAGGCAACCCTGTGATGAAGTCCATGGAGATGCTTTCACACTTTCCTTCCAAAATGGGAAGCGGTTGTAGCAAACCGGCAAGGTGGCTCATCTCCCCCTCATTCCTCTGACACACTTCGCACTCCTTGACATGCCAGAGTATGTCCTCTTTGAGGCCTCTCCAAGAGAAACTCTTCCTGATGGCCCTGTAGGTCTTTGTGAATCCCTGGTGTCCTGGTAGCAGAGAATCATGGGATGCACACAGTATCTTCTCCTTGAGCTGGGAATTCCCAATCAATAAAATCCTATCTTGGTAATAGATGACCTCATCCATCACCCTGTACCTGTCATCTGCAATCTATTCGTCCAACACCTCACAAGCAAAGCGGTCCTTCGAATAATCCACCAGCAGTTGAGCCCTCCAGGTTGTGTCTAAGCTCATCAAGGATAACGTTGTTGGCCTGCGTGACAAAGCATCTGCCACCACGTTGTTCTTCCCTTTGACATACTCAATGTCAAAGTCGTAGTCCTGAATCTTACTGACCCACTTTTGTTTCCTCTCCTGTAACTGCTTCTGCTAAAGGAAAAACTGGAGGCTGTTGTGGTCAGTCCTCACCCGAAACCTGTTACCTACCAGATACTATTAGAACTTGGCCAATGCATGCATAATGGCCAGCATCTCCTTGTCGTATATCAGATAAAACCTCTATGCGGCAGTAGATTCTGACTCTCCAAAGTTATAGGTGCCCCCCTACATCAACATTGCGCCTACTCCTTCCCCCGAAGCATCACACTCTAGAATGAAGGGATGCATGAAATCCGGCAAAGCCAACACCTGACAGCTGCTCATCACCTCTTTGAGCTTGTCAAAAGCCCTCTGCGCAGTATTAGTCTAGCCAAATGCCCCCTTCTTGGTAAGATCTATGAGGAGTGCAGCAAGTTGAGAAAACCCTTTGACAAATTTCTAATAGTAAGTGCAGATGCCTACAAATCCCCCGAGCTCTGTCACATTCTTCGGTTTCAGCCAATCCCGGATGGCCCAGATCTTCTCCTCATGGACTCTCACCCCGTCCACACCAATGATATGCCCCAAATAGAGCATCTTTGTCAACCCAGACTCACATTTGGAGAGTTTAGTATAGAAATGTTACTCCTCCAAAATACGCAGTACAGCCTCAATGTGCTGCAAGTACTCCTCCCATGTGCGGTTGTAGATGAGGATGTCATCAAAGAACACTAGCACGAACTTCCTCAACTGGCCACGGAAGATGTGGTTCATGCAAGACTGAAAGGTGGCTGGTGCGTTGGTTAGCTCGAAGGGCATCACCAAAAACTCAAAATGGCCATAGTGGCACCTGAATGCAGTGTTTGAGACGTCCTGGTCCCTCACCTTGATCTGATAGTACCCCGACCTCAAATCGATCTTGGAGAAGAACTTCGGTCCCCTCAGCTCTTCCATCAACTCATCAATCCTGGGGATGGGATATCGGTTCTTCATGGTCTTTTTGTTGAGTTCCCTGTAGTCAATGCACACCACAATGTGCCATCCTTCTTCAACAGAACAACAGAAGAAGCAAAGGAGCTAGTACTGGGTCGAATGTGTCCTAGTGCTAAGAGCTCATGGACAGCTCTCTCAATCTCATACCTGTAGGCCTTGAGGTGCCTATAGGGGGTGGTGATCACTACCTGGATCCCCTACTCCAGCTCGATAGTATGCTCAAACACCCAGTTCGGCGGCTGCCCCAATGGTATGTCCCAAAAAATGATGGAGTATCTGTCCAATATTGACTGCACATCGGGGTGCACTCACTGCCCTGTGACTCCTGCCTCTGAAATATGCAGCTCTACTTCCCACTCTATGTCCCCCTTCTAGAAGTTTTCCTTCATCCAGTCTACTGAAACTGTTTGAGGCAGGTATGTGTGCATGCCTATGATCATCACATGCTTCCCACTCTTCTTGTCTGTCCACTCCATCTCTAGTGTCTCCCATTCTATGGTGACCTTACCCAGCGTAATCAACCACTACACTCCGAATACCACAATGGTATCTTGGATGTCAACCACAAAGAAGTGGTATGTCATTGTGTATGTCCCAATGGTCGCTGCCAATATTGGAACATACCTCATACACTGCATGGTTCTGGCCCCCGGAACCAACACTAAGAACCCATCAAAACTCTTTGTCGGTATGCCCCTCCTCTGCACTAGTTGGGCATCAATGAAGTTATGAGTGGCCTTGCTATCTACCAGAACTGAAACATGTTGTCCTTGGATAGTGCCTCGAACACGCAGTGTCAAATACTTAGGAACCCCTCGCAAAGATGCAAGGACCCCTCCTGTGGGTGCAAACGCTACCCCTCCTGCTCCTGGGGGAGGTGGTGGTGGATGATCTCCTCTCAGTGCATCAGCGCTGGCATCTCCCTCTAACTCCTCATACACATCTTCTTCTCCCTCACTGTCGGAGAAGACCTCAATGTAATGTGCCTTTCCTGCGGCACATCGATGACGTGGTGCCCATGGCTCCTGGCATGTGAAGCATAGCTTCCTCCGTCTCAAATCTCTCTGGGTGTCATCGTCCAAAGACCCTCGGCCCTGGTTCCCCTTCGACAGTGGAACTCTCATGTCTTTCCCCTTTGGCTGAAATGTCGGTCTCTGGGGGAAAGGAGCTCTAGTCCTAGGCAAAGCATCCTGCAAATCCCTTGTCCTCCCAACTGCGTCCTAAAGTGTAACAAGCCTAGTAGACCTGACTAACCCATGCAGAGGCTCTGCCAACCCATCAATGAACATGTAAATCCTCCTGGTTGCAGACAAGCTTGGCACCATCACTAAAAGTCTCAAGAACTCATAAATGTAGGTCTCTGGGTTCCCAGTTTGTTTGAGCTTGGTCAGCTCGACAAAATTCTCTTTTGGATCCTTCTGGTCAAATCTCTCCACCAATCTCTGGGTGAACTCTGCATATGTTGTCGCTCCTAAGTGACCCAGCGTGGCCATCCCATGGAACCACCAGTCATGGGCTTCCCCTTCAAGGTGCAGCGCTGCCTCTTTGATGGCCTCCACCTCTGCCATCTGTTTCAGCTGAAAGTAAATGTCCAACTTTTCCACCCAAGCTTTTGCTGAACATTTTGATGACCCGTCATATGTTGGCAAGAAAAATCTACCCATGGTACATTGCAGTTCACCTCCCTGCGTGTACCCACCTCCTCTATTTTGGCTACAGGGTCTGTTGTTGTTCTTCAGCTGGCAAAAATCGTGGAAAGTGGGAGCTTCCCCAAACTCTCGCCCGTATGATTGATACTCTGCAAAATAATCCCCGTAATGAGCCATCTCCTGCTCCTGGGGTCCTCCTATTCTCGTTCCTACAATCAAGAATGTGAGCATAATGGAACATGGGGGAGTGCGTAGCACCACCTGTTGCGTGTTCTGCTCCCGTGTGTGATGAGAAGTGTCGGACCCTTCTCTGATGTGAAATCCCCTTGGGGTCTCACACTGTTTGTTCTCCCCAGCAATCTTCTGACCCATCTCCTCTATTTTTCTGGAGAGTTCTTGTATAGACTTCAAGAGGAGATTACTGAACTCCTTTGCGTCATCTACTTCATCTGCCATGGGTGCTTCCTCCTCTACGTCCTCTACTGGAAGTTTGGAACGCAGTCCCCTTCACCAAATGTGGGCTCGAGCCTCCGCTCTCTACTCCTGTACCACTGCTTTCGGTAGGTGATTTATTCTCTGTCTCCAATTATCATAGGCTAATCTACTCCACAGGCTGAGTCAAGTCTATGAGCTCTGATACCACTGTAATATTCTGAATAGGAAATAAACAACAATACAAAGCAACATAAACAAAAACTACAGCTAATAGAGATGCACCATAAAAATCACTACAAACATTTCAAAAACGCTGAGCCATTTTATTATATATCTGGAAATATGGAATGAGTACAAGAAGGTGATCAGAATGATGGCAACTTGGCTTGCTCAAGGCAAGCTAAAATATCTCTCAAAACCCTGCTATGGATGGTTTCTTCTCCTAATGACTGCGTAAATCCCTGAGCTATTGTTGCTACTAGAAAGTGTTGCTTCTAGCTGGAATGGAGCTGCTCTTTGGGATTGTTCCCCTGCTTAGAAAATTATGAAACTCAGGCTATGAACTCTCCTCCCAAAACCCGGAAAAACCCAGGAAGGAATTCCAGAAAGGCTAACCCCAGAATTTGACCCCCTTGGGAAAATTATGCACTCTTGGTGAGTACGCTGGCCTCTGAACTAAATGGTTGGAAATGTTGGCCTCTCACTGCTCTAAAATAAAACTTGTGAAGGGTCGCTCCCCTCACACTTCTTCCGGACTAAAACTCTTGAATCTCCCTCACTCTCGAAGCTGCCCTCCTCCAAGACTGCATACTCCAGGGTGAATGGTTTTGTGTTCTCTGCTCTGGAAAATGATGGTAAAGCTCCTCACGAGAGCGGGCACTCGAAGTCCCCCGAGGTTGAGGTTGGGATCTCCACTCGGGGACACCCATGTGCTGAACAGCACTTGCAGACTTAGCTAAATAGCGTAAGCGTGCTCAATATCTATTAGACAGAAATTCTGAAGATGCATAATAGAATGAATGAGAAGCTAGACCCTCACTCCCTTCTATGCTTGAGACCCTAACATCCCCTTGGGCCCCACTATGTTGCGTTGTCCTCCTTTGCCATACTGCCCTACCTACTCTGCGCTATCCTGGCCACGCTGCCTCTAGGTTGCCTAGCCCACGCTGCCTCTACGTTGTCCCTCTCCCTGCGCTGTCACTTGGTCTCCCTAGGCCCCACGCTGAAGGCATCATGTTGGTTAAGTGGCTTTAAGAATATTATTTCTCCTAAGTTGGGTTATTGGTCCTAGCACCGTTTTTATTTATGGCTGAACATTAGAAAAGCAAAATCTGAGCAAAAATTAATATTGCCAATTGGGAATATTACATGCAGAAAGTAGAATATTAGATCTCATTCAAAATCCAGCAAACTTATTAGTTTTTCAGGATTTCAGGATTGGAGAGATTGCAATGTTTCCATTGGAGTTTGTCATGTATTAGCATATGGAACTCATATTTAATCAAGAGCACCAATCCCTCTATGTACCTTGATGTTAGTGACATTGGTTTCTAAACTCCTCTATCATGACCCTACTAAAAAGGTACACATCACTCAAACAAAATCTCAACTTGACATGCTATATTTTTCTATCTTATGTTAATGCTTGGAGGGTGATATTAATGACAAAGATCCCTATACAAATCCAAAAGTAATGACAAAGATACCTCTAGATATTAATGCTTAGAGGGTGATATTAATGACAAAGTTCTTGATTTTCCAACAAGACTCAAAAATTAGGCATTTCTCGTGGTGGCAAGAGGCCCAAGCATTAGCAATAGATAATAGATTTACTTTTCTTTTCTAGTTTCTAGCAGTTTTTATAACTGTTGACTCTTTCATATTTATTATGATATTTTTTGTAAACAATATATGACAATTTAAATTTGAAGTTTGAATTTGGCAATTATAACTCATTGGTAATGAATTATGAATGTGATGCTTCGTAAAAGTTGAAAATTGTTTCATTTTATAACATATCATTTCATGTTAGAATTTTTATATAATTTTGGTGATCAATGATGATAAATGTTATGCATTGAATTTTGAAAGCCTGAAACTTTAATATTGATAAATCATGAGACTCGATATGTTGTATGTTATTAACTTGTGGATGTCGTTGATGAAGAATATAACTTCTAGATGATTGATGTTATATGGTTCAATCTATGTTTTTATGCTTTTTATATTTAATTCATCATTCTACATTCTTTTGTTGACATCTATGCATCAAAATATATATTATATAAAAAATCGCTCCCAATTCACTCCCGGACTGGGAGCTTTTGAAAATATCGCTCCCCACTCCTGCTGCTAAGTAACCTTCATTTCAGCCCTCAACACGGCCTTAACACCCCACATGTGCGGCTAGATCTTGGCAACACAACCCCCCAAAAACCCTCATAGCATGATTGAAAATCTCGGCCTCTCTTGTAGAAAATAACACTGGTAAAATTCCTCCTAGTAAATTTGGAACAAACTAAAGAAATCGATCTGGGTATTAAACCCTTGGCTTCCTCTTCCAAAGCCCAGTGTTGATCTACTCTGGTAAACCTCTGCGCTTAAGATCTCCTCTAATACCATGTGAAAATTTGATAAAAAAATGCTTATTGCAATCAAACAGTAATTATCCAATGTATTTAATTCTGAGAATAAATAAATAAATAAAATAATAATAATATATATATATATATATATATATATATATATATATAGCTATAGATATAGATATTACTCCAAATACTGAATAAAAACACAATTGCAATATTCACCAAAAATAAACTGCAGAAACTTGAGAAAACCAATCACAACATGGACAAAAATATTTTTGGACAAAACGTCCCTGGAAAACCCCTAGGGGAAAACCAATTCTTCATATTTGAGGGTTTTAATAATCCTCAGCAAATTCTGCAATTGATAAATATTACAATATTATTTGCCAAATACTGAAAAAGCTCTGGAAAAATATTTATGCACCTCCACAAGTCGATATAACACCTAGAAGGCTCACTACCTCCCTCTGTAATCCGACACAGCCTCACACTAGAAAATATGGCATGTACGGCCCCACACATGCGACTCTTGGACCCTCAGATGCTCATGGCCTAGACGGAATTAGCCTCTCGGCCCTTTTCGCAGCTCGTATGACCATCTTGGAAATCTTGTATGGCCTTCTCCCAGAAAATACATCCTCCACAAGGAATCTAGACCTCTCTCGAAGAAAACATGACCCTCCTAGAATCCTCACGAACTCAATAACTCATCCTCTCTGTCTACAGAAGAAATCTAGAAGAATTTCTCCTCCGGATCTCAAAAACTGGAAGAACATTGATGAAAGAAAACCCCATAAAATATTCACTACTTCAACATTGTTGAAACCCTCACTGGTGTCAAACCCTCAATAAGCATGATCATAATCTCCAAGGTTGCCCATCGTTTTCCTTTGTAATCTCTTGTTGAGAAATCAATGGCCAAGATCTAGATCTAAAATGATCTTATAGATGGCTAAGATTGCTTAGAAACTTTACTAGAAGTCTCTCAAGGAAAGTTGATCATGTCTCAAATATTACTAATCAAATAATCTATTTCCCTAAGTTAAAACTTACGAAAATAATTAAAAACTGATGAGTTAATTTAATTAAGACATTTCCATTCAAAAGAATAACTTGGGCATGGAGATATGTTTTGCTCTTATGTTCCTAGCTCACTGACACCACTTGACACTACAATTCCTGTCTGAGCTATATCAACCAACAGAAAGACCAAGAAACTCAAGGCATGGACCAAGAATGATCCCTTCGCTCTTGAAGGAGAATATCCTTGCCACCTAGAGGTATTTCCGTATTCAATCGTTATGATGTAGACAACACTGATTGACATATGGATCGGTTCTTAGCCACGTGTGATATTCATTTACTAACTAACAATCACATCATGGGTTATTTCTTCAGACCCTAGTTGGCCCGGCATACGATTGGTTTTTATTTTTTCTTGTTGGCTCCATACCTTACTTCAAAGAGCTCAAATATATGTTTCTTAGAAAGTACGCTTGGCTTGTAGCTTATCATACTTTGTCCACTCAACTCGTCCAAAGGCAATCGGACAAGAGTGAAAGAATCAAATATTTCAATCTTCGGTTTATTACAGAACTACAAAAGACACTATTGAGGATCCACACCTCAATGCACTAGTGATCTTTAGGTGTTATAAAATAGTTATGCAAGTAAATGTGAATTATTCATTGAAAGCCATTTGCATAAATACTCTAGACGAAGACATGCTTGAAAGTAACAATGCCTTTCTTTCTTAGATATATTTATTGTTCTTGAAATCACAAAGATACAGAATTCCAATTTTTGGACAAATATTTCCACACATCCACTCGAAATCATCCAACTATTCCAGTCATTGTTGCCACACAATCTAGCAGGGATCCTAGGAGGGGAATGTTAGAAAGTGTAACTAGATTCAGTCTTCATAATGACTATGTAATTATGAATGTATGTAAAGAAGAAGACAAAGATAATAAATGTATTTTTGCTATGCTTGCTTCAAGGGTTTCATGAGCAAGAATTTTTATTATAGGTCAAATACTTCTTCTTGATGTCTTTTAGGGATTTGTCATCTTGTCATAGATGAATTAGTTAGAGTCATGTACATGAAGCAATGTTACACATGTAAAGAGTCAAAGAAACAATGTAAAAGTATGCTCCACACCCTTGTCACCTTGTTGGAAGAAGCTCCATGAAGTCGGCTACAATACGAAGTGATGTATCTCCTTAACAGGTCGGCCTACCCACAGTTTGACAAGTCGGCCTAAACGCAGGAAGGATAACACTATATATAAGAAGGTTTGCGGTTTCATTTGGGCAGTGAATATCGGAAAAGTCTGAGATGATTTCGGAATAGGTTTAAGTAAGAAATGTGAGAAGGAAATATCTTTGTGGTACGCAATAGAAAGAAAGGATAACATTTGTATCACAATAGACCAAGGGTAATCACAAAAGATCAAGGGTAATCACAGTAAGCTAAAGATGATCACAGTAACTCTCATGCTGACCGAAGGTAATCTCAGGAAGTGACAGATTGGAAGTGAGTGAGAAGTAAGTTAATTTTGCTCAGCGAAGTAATACAGATTGCAAGGAGTGCAAGAAAAGGTCTATTTATAGTGCAAATAAGGTGGATTGTCCAACGAAGAAAGACAAATTACAAAGAGTGAAAAAAGGGTTCAAAGTCACTGGTATCTCCAACAGAGAATAGAGGATCTCTTCATAGTGTATTAATGATGTAGAAATAGGTCTCTACAAGGCCGAGATCAGGTAAAGGAAAGGAGTTCACAGTTCAAATATAGGAACCGAGTTTTCCTAGTATTGGTGCAGAGTAGTGTAGAAGGAAGGATCAACAACAAGGAGTCAAGAAGAGCAGGTGACAAGGGTGTTGAAGGTACACCAAGGTCAAGGGTTTGTGTCATGGTCATGGCACTTGTCAACTGAAAGTCTATAAGAAGAATTACTTGTGGGTTTTCCTTTCCAAGAGGGAGAAGTTTTGGCCCTAGCTGGAATAGCCTAAATTTGTGTCTCTTGTGTTTTGATAATTGACTTGATGAAAGAACTAATAAGCTAACAAATAGAAGACCTAAGTAAGAAAAGTATGCTCACAAGTAATTATCAAGAAGAGAATTGAATTAAACTATGCCCTACCAAATTCTCAACAGGGAACTTGTGGGACAACTACTAGACCAAATAACAACAATGAAACAAAGACCCACTGTCACCTCAGTCAGTGTGCCCTACTCTTTACATAATTTCACCAATGGGAGGAGTACCAACGAGATAGGAATCACTTGAAATGATAGGATCAATGACAAGGTATGAAGTAATTCCCAAGGCCCATTCAAGGAGAGACTCAATAAGGGCTCAATGCTTCAATGTAGCTAAAGGCTCTCCGAGAAAGAACTAGGAGGAAAATCTAGACTTAGGGATTGAGATTTTCAATGACGATGTGTATGCCTAAGGTCACGACATCCAAAGTGATATAAGACCTTCTAGAAGCTCTGCAAGGTGATTTGTTACTTGAAATAGGATTTTCACTTCACTAGAAAGACCTAGAAAGAGCCAATACAAGACCTGGGGTGTATGAATGATCGTGGGAGGATTTCCTCCAATGAGCTCAATAGGTCATGATAGGATAGGGAGAGGGTCTATAATGATTTATTCCTTCGAACATTATGTTAAAATGACCCTTAAGAAGACCACCTAATCCAAGATGCTCAAGATATGCTTTCAAGGACACAACTAGGGCACAAGTTTTCTCAAAAACTAACCATGAGAATTCCACCAAACTTTGTGATTCCATAGAAAAGACACAAGTGCAAATTTTTGTCCAAATGGATTTGAAAAATACTTCCTCCAAGGAATTTCGCGGGGTGCACTAGCTACGTCATCTAGGAAAAGGGCCCAAAATTTTTGAAGAAGAGAAAAGAAGAAGGAAAGAAGGTTGATCACCAATTTTTCTTGGAACAGTGCCTAATCCTTGGGCTATGGAGTCTATGATGATTAAAGATTTTCCAAATTCCTCTTCAAAGAGGTCAAAAAATGATGCGCTATCAACCACTCTTCAACAATTACCTACTTAATATCTATGGCTTTTCATGGAAAAATAACAAAATCCCATCCACTAGGAACATTCATCTATTTTCATTCAACGAGTAATACGTGAAATTTACAACCAAACCATCTTTCACAATGATATTCAATAAATTAGGGCACAAGAGATTTAGCTAGTTGCAATAATTCCACACATTAAACATTATTCCAAGAAAAATCTTCAACAAAATAGCAATTACAAGATGACAAGAGATATTTCCAACCATAGAAGAACAAGTATCTCCAAGAGAGATTGAGGCCTCAGCGATCCCCTGTGAGTCAACCCCAAAGTGAGCTAGATCACCCTCTGCAAATAGAGTGCCTATCAACCAACTAAATCCCCGAACCCCATAACTAGATCCGTTGCGACATAGTCCTCATGTCTTAACCCCAAATGTAGCTAGATCACCCTCCGCCATGACCTTGCTCATCACAAAATATAGTGACCTGTCAGCCAACCAAATCCCCGGACCCCATAACCAGATCTACTACGACATAGTCCTAATGACTTGTTGGAACCCTCCTGTTCCACATCTATGCTCCCTAGATGTAATCAATATATAGACTCTTCATATCATGAATCAACCTAGTGTACTCAAAACTGCCCTCCATCTGCCATACCACATCGTGAAACCTACAATCCTCCCTCCTGAAAGCACAACTCGATACTTCTTAGAGCCTAAACATCCACCCACAAGAGAGGTCATCCATATGTCGTATATGTTCCCATGACACCTTTGAGTGCCTTGCCTGAAATGTGTCATGTAACCCCTTAAATGTGAACTCAAGAGTGAAACACATGCTACCGCTGCAGCAACTCATGCACTCCCCAAACCTATAACTACCATCTCGTGCCCTGACCCAATGCCATCGCTGAGGAGTCCCTCCCCTAGTGCATTGAGTCCCCCTCACATATCTCAAGTGAGCTCCCAGCCCCCTGCTGCTCGTGCCCAGAGTGTCAAAGGACAACAGGCAAATCATTTGTGCCTGTAAGTGATGTAGAAGAGGGATAACTGTGTGAGTCCCCATGGATACCATCAAGTATCGCTCATCTGCATACCTGTCAATCCTAGGTGAACTACACCCAAAGGTATGCCCGGTGTCTCTATCCATAAGTCTCCTTGGAGGCAACACTCCAAGACCTTGTTGTGCAACACCATACGCCTTTGCATACCATTGAGCATCTGTGTACACCTCGACATGCCATTGTACATCGCCGCCTAGCCCTGTACACCGTTGGATACCCCATGGTACTGTTGTACCATCCTGTATCACCTCGTGTATTGCCTCTGTCACTGTACTTGACAATCCTCGCAGGTACTCAATGCGATGCGAGTCACTCCTACTCCACAGTGTAAACCGACATCCTACAGCACACCACCATGCATCTCCATGCTACTCTGCAAGTCATTGCTCCTCACTGCATAGCCCTACACACCACTGGATGCTATGGTCTAAAATTTGATTTGTATGCATCAGTCCACATCCCTCTATATAACATTGGATCCTACGACATAAATCTATGTATACCTATTGTCGTACCAACTTGTAACATATGGTACCCTACATGTGCCGAAGTATCTGCCACTCTGCAAGTGAACCCACCATGACACGCGTCATGTCTCCTCATCCATCTTGGTAAACTTGAGCTGCCTAACTCCACACCTGCTAGAGGGGATATCTCTGGTGTGCCAATCGTCGGTGACCCTTGAGCCCAATACCTCAATGGGAGAACATCGTCCCCATAAAATGTCTAGTCCAGTGGCCTACCCATGCCACATCCAGCTCCTGCCGGAGAATGTTAATCATCTTGCTACCCCATGCCAAAACAACCCATGGAATCTGCTCACAAACTGCCTCGCCACTAGTGCCAACTAGAACTCCCCTAAAGAATGCATCTGCTCAGTCATTGGGTCGACTACTTCATCAATGGCATTGCCATCCCGCATGTCTGATATCAAATAGGAAGCCCAACCCGGATCCCAATGCCAACGTGGGCCTCTAGTACCCTCAATGTCTGAGAACTCCCACTAAGCTTCACTTCAGACTACGACCATCTCCATTAGTCCAACCCACGCCACCAAGTACCAACTCAGAATCTCTCGCCATCCAACCCCAAGAGAAGGATTGAATGCACGAACTCCCAGACATAGAATGAGCCCTCCATCCTTCCAGTGTTACACCTTGCGCAGCTCATGTCGCCTCATCTCACCATCCTGGTCAACACATAAAATCTATTGAGGTGACTCTACATCTCCCTCCCTGCTGTGCAAGGGTAGCCTAGCATTGTTGCAAGCCCCATCTATATAACCCCAAAGAGAGTTATTGTTTGGAAGTATTGCAACTCTGTTGAAGGTTTGTGCATTTGTCTGCTCTAAATCAGTGGTTGGCCCAAGAGATGACTGCTCGTCCTCCGCCACCATGAGCTCATCATGAGTCACGGACTACCCCTCCATGACTAGCTCACATCCCTCTATGCGTTCTCCAAGTAGTTGTAGGTGGTTGTCGTTTGGGAACACAGCCATGGCTTCGAGTAGTGTCTCTTGGAACCCCATCTAGGAACGACACCTCATCAACATATGGCTCTATGGGTGTATGCTCTACCCTCTCCGCCAAGGTGTCAACCAATGCTATCAAAGAGGTCTCCAACAATGGTAACTCATGTGCTACACTTGGTATATCAATGTGCTCCTCACACTCCTGGGTGTCCTCTGCCTCATGCTCAACCTCCTCCTCAAGCTCCTTATACCTAAAGCCAAGTCTCCACCAACATAAGCACTTCCTGGTCTCACCATCTAACTATCCCTGTACTGCCTGTTCCCCACATGGTGTAGATGGCTGCACCCCCACGACCTATGCACCTCTAGTGTCTTTGCTGTAAGGATGAGGATGGATCTGGTCAGACACCTTCCTCAACTGGGCCAATCTCTAATCAATCCAACGGATTCCACCCCAGAATTCCTGCATACTAAATCTCCCTTGAGCCATGGGTTGTCTATGGCTTAACCCATCACTATGCCTACATGCCCAAATCTCCCATGAACTAGATGGCTACCCCACAGTTGACCAAGATCATGGCTTTGATACCACTGTAATGTTCCAAAAAGGAAATAATAATGATAAACAAAGAAAAATACCAAGCAACTTCGAAATATTTAAACAACAATTAAAAACCCACAATTTACACCAGAACTGCACCAAAATTCAACCATTTTACTATATATGGAAAGAGTACAACGCATGAAATGTGTGCCCTTAGGATTTCCAAAGCAAACTAAACAATCCTAGGTACAAAAGATGCTACCCGAATGCAAAGGAAAGGCTTCTCCTCAATGCTCTGCGTTGGCCTTAGAAATCCTATAACTGCTCGCTATAAGAAACCCATGTTTGAACCTCCAAAATTGCTCAGAAAATTTTCCCAAATTTATCTTGAGCTCTCCACCAAAAGCCCAGAAAAATCCAGAAAGGGTTTTGGCAAATTTACTAACCACCTGGGACCCAAAATTTAAGCTCACTTCTCCTAACTGGCTGCCAGATAATTTTGTTTTTTTGGGGCACTAAAACTCCTCCAAAAAATCTGCAAAATTAGAAGCAGACACCCTGACCCCTAACCGACAAAACCCCAAAAGGAATTGGGCTAATTCCGACCTCTCGGAATTACCTATTTTTTGGTGCTACGCCCTTGATGGCAGAAACTGCATCCCCCACACTTCAGCTACTAGATTTGGCACTTGGTTCTCCTCAGTCTGTTGTAGAACTTCCCAGGCTATTACCTCCGAAGACATGAGTGGATTTCCTTCCCAAAAACCTGCACGAGCATGAAGTATTCAGCGCCAAGAACTTTACCTAGTGTCACTACTGCGCAGGCCCTAAAGTGGCATATTTGGCTCTCACGAAAGCTAGAACTTCCAACCCTGAAAATCTCCACAAATGCTAGTCCAACCTGACGGAAACTTCTGCTAAATTCTCTGGCCAAAATACCCCTTTTCTCTACTCCAACATGGTGGTACGATTTTGATCCCTCATCCTCCCTGGAAATCGAACTGGCTGAGAAATGGATTGAAAGGTACCACAATCTCCAGCAAATTTGCCTCCCACTGAGTTCAGAAATTCCTGCTTACGGTGGCACTCGAAGTCCACAGAAAGAGAGGCTAGAATTCCTCCTTGCGAATTCCTTGTGCTAAAAAGCACAAGTTTTCTTGGCTAAGCAGATCAAGAGAACTAGAGTTGATTTGTAAAATGATCAAAGATACCAAATGGAGGCCCCCAAGCTCTATTTATAATTGTGGGCCCTCTCTCTCTTGGTGGTCCTTGTCAAAATTACAAGTCCGAAATCCTACTGCAGCGAACTGAAAATACTTCACCTAGTTATTTAATGAACAAGTTATTTACAGTGTTATACTAAAAATACTAAAGCAAATTACTACTGCAGCCTTCACTTAATTAATTACATATGTCGAAAAAGAAACTGAGCAATAAAGAAATACATCACATAGGACACCCTTGTTTTTGGACAAATGTCCTCGGAAAAACCCAATGCAGGAAAATTGATGCAGAAGATCTAAGGGTTTTATTATTAAGCAGCAGTTATTTCTAAATACATCTTTGAATGTCTCTCCGTTAATTCAGTTACAGAGAATATCACTGACAAAAAATTAGTGAGGTTACCTCACACTATAAATAGAAATCCCGGCTAATCCGACCACTGAATGAGATGCCTCTAACAGGCTCTTCGCTACCTCTACGCAGTCACCGGCAACAACGTCATGATCCAAGAGGTGGAATTCTCAAGGATCCTGCCCAACTGAAGTTCTTGCGAACTTACAATTAGATATCACCCCATTTCCCTATTGGAGATGTGTGGGCACTCATGGCATACTCATCTTCTTCAATCTTTGCGGACACAGCCTTCGGATCATGCTTCTTATCCTTGTCCTTTTTCTTCAAAGGACATTGCGTAGTGACCAACTTCACCACACCTGAAACATTTTATCTTTGAGACGTCCTCCTTCCATCTCTGCTACTCCTGCTACCCCTTGGATGCAAGGGCTGCATTTTCCTCCTACTCCTTTATCTTCAATCCACTGTTACTATTGTTGTCAAGTTTACACTTGACTAGGTCCGTCCTTAGTTCTTCTTGCTGAAGAGCAGCCCACATCTCTTCCCAGCTCGACAAGGTTACTCTGCCCAGGATGCTCCAGACGAAAACTTGCCATTCCTCTGTGACTGCGTTGAGGGCCAGTCTTACCATCGCGGTAGGTTGAGGTGTGGACCCCACGCCTACTAGTTGATCATGGATTTCCTTAAGCCTCGAGAGAAACGGATCTATATGCCCCCCTTTCTGCATCTAAATCATCCTCATTTTCTGCTCTAAGTACATCTTCCGATGTTCGGAAGATCCTTCGTATAGCACTGCTAATGCTTCCCACATCTTCCTAGTTGTGTCTTTGCTGGCTATGTGGGACACTATGTGATCTTTGACTCCATCAAGGAGCAGCCTCTTTGCCTTCGCCATATTCGTTGTGTACTTCTTCAGTGGATTTGGATCTGCAAGGACAACTATCATACTCGTCACGAAAAGCTTGAGATCGTATTCATCTAAAAGGCATGTGACTCGTGCCTTCTAGATTACATAGTTGGAGGCTCCCTCCAACCAATCGTGATCTCTAAGCCCGTGAGCTGCCATGGCCGTTAAGAAAATGTCGAATCAACTCCCTCTCTTTCTCCTCTGCGTAGCATTGGACTGGCTTACGCACTCCTTGTTGGAGATGGTAAATCATCCACCCAGATCTGCTACTCAAATCTCAAAAAATAGAATTCCCCGGCTAGGAACTCCCTAAGGAATAAAATTCCCTCATTGTGCTTCGTTTCTTTCTTCTAACGTCTTTCTGCCTAGAAAAACAAATTCTCCTTGCAGAAAACTGCGTCCCACCAGCACTTACGCTGAGGCTCTATGCTGCTCCCTCTGCCACGGCAAAATTTCGATTTGGAAGCCCTTCCTCTCTGTCGACTCACTCAAAGAGAGACTTTCCTCGAAACTTCAGCCATCCTTGCTTGGACTGCGCAATCCCTCTGGAGATTCAAACTGCTGCCTTCTACAGCGTTGGCTCTGCACTTCTTGTTTCACTTGCAATGCTCTAATACCATGTGAAAATTTCAAGTCTGGAATCCTACCGCAACCAACTGAAAATACTTCACCTACTTGTTACTTAATGAACAAGTTATTTACAGTGTTCTACTGAAAATACTAAAGCAAATTACTACTACGGCTTTCACTTAATTAATTAAATATGCAGAAACAAGAAACTAAGCTATAAAAAAATACATCACACAGGACACCATTGTTTTTGGACAAATGTCCTCGAAAAAACCCAATGCGGGAAAATCGGTGCAACAGATCTGAGGGTTTATTATTAAGTAGCAATTATTTCTGAATACATCTCTGAATGTCTCTCTAGACAATTCAGTTACAGAGAATATCACTAACATAAATATTAGTGGGGTTACCTCACACTATCACTGGAAATCCCGGTTGATCCGGCCACTAAATGAAATGCCACTAACAGGCTCTGTGTTGCCTCTACGCAGTCCCAGCGTTAACCCTTTTGGGCACTGCGTCACTCAGTTTGTGGATCAATCTTCTCTCCAGAATCTTCGATCTGTACCTCCCAGTCTCACACCCTAGCTTTCGACTTCTAAAATCGATTCTTCAGCAAAATCTTTGGATTTCCTCTTTTCCCTCTGCGCAGCCCCTGTGTCAGCCTCTCTGGCTCCGCGTTGGAGCTGTTGGATCTCTTTTTTCCCTTCTTTGTTGATGATTCTCCCACCGAAAAAGATTTCCCTTCGAAAACTGTCTATGCCCCTCAACTGCATGAGAATCTCTCGATCAAAGTTTTCCTCTGACCACTGCTCACTTCAAAAAAATTGATCTCTTGATCTCTCAGTGTGTTTTTCCAAATGACCCTCAAGTTTTCTTTATAGTCTTCTCGTTGAGACTTCGACGGTTGCGATTAGATCTCCAATCAATGACTAAGATTACATTTTGACTTGATCTGCTTTTTCTAGAAGTTACACCCACAGTTTAGATTAATAACCATTAATTATTTTAATTTCCTAAAATTAGACTTAGGGTCTCATTAAAAATAATTAATTTATTAAATAAAACAGTCTCAAGGTGGAATTTCCCAAAACGGTTTCTGGGTTATCTGGACTACATTTGTCTAAGTCCCTCAACAAAGTTTGAGACTTAGAGCACATCTGATGCTACCCTAAATCAACAGTCCTCACCTTCCACTAATTCGTACCCCTTCCTTTCTCTCTCTTCTCATTAGTGCGAATTGCCAGTTGGGTCGAATTTCTCTCCTTGTGGTCCCCACCCTCCACTAAAGCTATGATTTCCCCTTTTCCTCCGAAGTCCCAAAGCCAGAATTGCCTCCTCTTCCAAAAATCATCTCTAATGCGGAAAATCAAAATTGGGGATATTACAGTCCTCCCCACCAAAAATTGCTTGTCCTCACGCAATGCCTGAACAAGTGCCCCTTCTGACTGTTGATCACCACTATCACCATCAATAATACTAGGGTCCCAAATGTGCCACTGAGTCATCCCTCATCTCTGCACTACCTGGTCATGAAGGAATCCCTCGATACCCGGATCCCAAGCCATTCTGATCACTATGAAGCACCCCTTGTTTCGCTCACTGTCTAGCAAGGAATAGGTACCAAAAGCCCATTGCATACTATCAATAAGTAAAGCATTATGATAATGTATGACTTTGTCCGACTCCCCATGAAATTTCCCTACAGAGTAGTCCACCTCCTACACTCCAAGAGTAAACTCTCGAACAAACAATCCAATCCTCGTGGGGATGAAATCTCTATTGCATGGGCTTCCCTTAATATCCTCCAGTTGACCAAACTGCCATGGTGATGAAGTCCCCCATGCCATCAGTGAGTCACAAAAGCCCAAAGGAAGATCTGAATGATCTCCCCCTGTGGTAGCCATCTCATACCTCAAGGTCGTTGAGTTGTCCAATACTGTGATGCCCGAGTCCCATGCTAGCCTGTAATATCCTTTTTCAGGAATATCTCTCAAACACAAGCAAACTCCAACCAGAGATGGACTGGGAGGGCATTTACCAGATATGTCACCTCTGAGAAGAGGATGAAATCTGGAGGCTACCTGGCCCTTTCCAGACTCTGTCTAAGAGTATGGGAAAAACACACCAAGTGGTATACTATCTGGAATGCTCAAAGAGAGAAATAACAGTAGTGCAAGCATGCAATAGCACATCTAGAACAATAACAGATACTCAAAAATATAGAGAGAAAGCTAAGCCATTTTATTACACTGAGAATAGAAATGAGTACAATAGGTGATCAGAGTGATGGCACCTAGACTTGCACCAGGAAAGTGAAGGAAAGCTCTCAGAATGACAAAGAAATGGCTGCTCTGCGTCCAAGCTGCCGGAGAACTGCTGTGCTGCTACTCTTACTGGAACCAAAATGAGTATTTGGGGTTGCTCCTCTACTCAGAAAAAGCTGAAACTCTGGAATCCACCTCTACTCACCAAACCCAGAAAAGCCCAGCGAGCGTTTCTGAAATAGCCAACCCCCGAAAATCACCCCCTTGAGGATCTACGCTATCCTCCAAGGCTCTATGCTGACATGAGGAGGCTCTCCTCCTTTTATAACATTGGCCTCTCTCTCAAACCCTAGGCCCATCATCTCCAACATAGCCTCTCTTGGCCCCACACTACCAACTCAGCCTGCGCAGTCCCTCCACGTGCTCTAGTGGGTCCCCTCTCTACGTGGTCTCTTTGCCCCCCTTGGCCCACTTAAGTTACAACGTTGTGTCTACTAGGGAGTGAACTTTATGTTTAGAGTGAGTTATGTCCCCCTCTACTCACTTTTATTTATAATTTAACTATAGTAGGCAAATTTGATCAAAATTAATACTTCCAATTAGCCATCGCTAATTGGGAATATTACAGTCTCCCCCGGCAAAATGTTGTTTGACCCCAAGCAACTGTAGTGATGGATGCTACAAGATTTTCTCACTCTCCCAAGTGGCATCCTCATCCGGCAAATTCTTCCATCTCACTAAGAATTCTCGGATTGTCCTGTTCCGCATTTGCCTCTCCCTGGTATCAATAATGGCCTCTGGCTGCAACACCAAATGCCCCTCATCATCCGTGGGTGGTAGCTCATCTGTCACTGTCACCTGCTGCCCCAATGCCTTCTTCAGGCATGATACATGGAAAATGTTATGAATCTTGCTACCTTGGGGCAGCTCCAACTCATAAGCAACCTGTCCAACCCTGCGTATCACCCTGTATGGTCCATAAAAACGTGGCTTGAGCTTCTCAGCTCCCTTCTGCTTCAGTGACGACTGTCGGTATGGTTGCAAACATAGGTAGGACTAAGTCTCCTACCTCAAACTGTCTCTCCACCCGACCCCTGTCGGCATACAGCTTCTGCTGATTCTACGCTGTAGCCATGTTATCCTTGAGAGCTCAGAGAATGTCCTGGCTTTCTTGGATCCAATCTTTGGCTCTCGGAGCCTTGCTAGCACCAAACATCACATCAGCAAAAGATAAAGAATGATATCCATATAAGGCATAGAACGGAGACATACCGATGGATATGTGATGTGTGTTGTTGTAGCAGTACTCCCCCAGATGCAGCCACTTCAGCCATGCTCTCTGCTGCCCACTAGCATAGTTACGCAAGTAGCCCTCCAGCCACTTGTTAACTATCTCTGTCTGCCAATCTGTCTGTGGGTGGTAGCTGGTGCTCGGTGTCAACTCTGTCCCCACCAGCCGGAAAAGCTCCTGCCAGAATCTGCCCATAAAGTAGTTGTCCTTGTCATTGATAATGGTCTTGGGAAGACCATGTAACCTGAAGATCTCTCTGAAGAATAGCTCTGCCACCTGTGCTGTTGTATATTGTGCGGATATGGCGAAAAAGTGTGCATACTTCGTCAGCCGATCAACGACGACGAATATATAGTCCTTGCCCTGCACCATGGGCAACCCTGTGATGAAGTCCATCGAAATGCTCTCCCATTTCCCCTCTGGAATGGGAAGAGGCTGCAACAAACCTGCTGGATGGCTCATCTCTCCCTTGTTTCTCTGGCAAACCTTGCACTCCTTGATATGCTAGAGCACATCCTCCTTGAGGCCCTTCTATGAGAACCTCTCTTTGATGGCCCTGTAGGTTTTGGTAAACCCTTGATGGCCGGACAATGGTGAATCATGTGATGCCTGGAGTATCTTCTTCTTAAGCTGGGAGCCCTCAGTCAAGAAGATCCTATCTCTGTAGTAGATGATCTCATCTATCACCCTATATCTATCATTTGTCACCTGACCATCCAGAACCTCACAAGCAAACCTGTCCTTGGAGTACTCCACCAAAAGTCGAGCCGTCCAATCTGTATCCAAACTCATCAGAGACAACGTGGCTGGTCTACGTGAAAGTGCATCGACTACCATGTTGTTCTTCCCCTTGACATACTCAATGTCAAAGTCATAAGCCTGGATCTTGCTGATCCACTTCTGTTGCCTCTCCTATAGCTGCTTCTGCTCCAAAAAGAAGCTGAGGCTGTTGTGATCAGTCCTCACCCTGAACCTGTTACCCACCAGGTACCGCCGGAATTTGGCCAATGCATGCATAATGGCTAGCATCTCCTTGTCGTATATAGGATACAACCGCTCATGAGGAAGAAGCTTCCGGCTCTCATAGGCTATAGGGTGGCCTCCCTGCATCAACACTGCGCCAATCCCCTCTCCTGACACATCACACTCCAAAACAAAAGGCTGCGCAAAATCTGGCAACGCAAGCACTGGGCAGCTACTCATAACCTCCTTGAGCCTGTCAAAGGCTCCTGCGCTGTATCTGTCCAACTAAATGCCCCTTTCTTCGTCAGGTCTGTCAGGGGTGCAGCGAGCTGAGAGAAACTCTTGATGAACTTCCTGTAATAAGTACAGATACCAATAAATCCTCGAAGCTCCGTCACGTTTCTCGGCTCTGGCCAATCTCTGATGGCCCTGATCTTCTCCTCGTGGACTCTCACTCCGTCCACCCCTATGATGTGTCCCAAGTACAGCGTCTTCATCAACCCAAACTCACATTTGGAGAGCTTAGCATAGAATTGCTGCTCCTCCAAAATACGCAGTACTGTCTCTAGATGCTGAAGATGCTCCTCCCAAGTCTCGTTGTATATAAGGATATCATCAAAGAAGACCAACACAAACTTCCTCAAGTGACTGCGGAAGATGTGGTTCATGCACGACTGGAAAGTAGCTGGTGTGTTGGTTAGCCCAAAGGGCATCACCAAGAACTCGAAGTGGCCATAATGACACCTAAAAGCAGTCTTGGGAATGTCTTGCTCCCTCACGCGAATCTGATGGTACCCAGATCTCAAATCAATATTTGAGAAGAACTATGCTGCCCTCAACTCATCCATCAGCTCATCAATCCTCGGTATAGGGTACCTGTTCTTCAGGGTCATTTTGTTCAGGGCCCTGTAATCAATGCACATCCTCAATGTGTCGTCCTTCTTCTTCACCAATACCACAGAAGAAGCAAAAGGACTAGTGCTCAGTCGAATGTGTCCCAGAGCCAGCAACTGCTGGATGGCCCGCTCAATCTCATCTCGATAGGCCTTAGGATGCCTATAGGGGGTGGTAATAATGGCCTGAATGCTCTGCTCTAGCTCTATAGTGTGCTCAAACCCCCGATCCGGTGGCTGACCTGGCGGAATCTCCCCAAACACCGTGGCATACCTGTCAAGGAAGGACTGTATCTCTGGATGCACTATCTACCCTGTAGTCCCTGCCTCTAATGCACGCAGCTCTACTGCCCACTCTATGTCTCCCTTCCAGAAGTCTGCCTCCATCCAGTGAGCTGAAACAGTCTGAGGCGGATATGTGTGCTGACCCCATATCTTCTCATGCCTCCCGGTCTTCGCATCATCCCACTCCATCTCCAAGGCCTTCCAATCCGTGGTGACCTTCCCTAGAGTGATAAGCCACTGTACACCCAATATCATGTTGGTGTCTGGGATGTTGACTACGAAAGAGTGGTCAGTCAATGTGTAGGTGCCCATCGTCACTGACAACTCTGGAACATATCGGGCACACTGCATAGCCTGATCTCCTGGGACCAAGACTGAAAACCCATCGAAGCTCTCTGTCTGTATGCCTCTCCGCTCTACCATCTGTGCATCGAAGAAGCTGTGGGTTGCCCCACTGTCCACCAGTACTGATACTCACTGCCCACGTACTGTCCCACATACGTGCAGAGTCAAGTACTTGGGAACTCCTCGCAAAGCTGCAAGGGTCACTCCGGTAGGTGCAGAGGTCGCACCTCCTGCTCCTGGGGGTGGAGGTGGCAAAGGATCCTGCGCTGCATGACTGCCTCCTGCCTCCGCGTCATCATCCTCATCCTCTTCCCCGCTACTCTTGGAGAAGACCTCAATAAAATGTGCTTTGCCAGCAACACATCTGTGTCCAGGCGCCCACGGCTCCTGACAGGTAAAGCACAACCTCTTCTTCTTCAACTCCCTCCTGGCATCATCATCTAGTTGTACCCTACCCTGATTCCCCTTCGGAGGCAGAATCCTCACATCCTTCCCCTTTGGCTGGAAAGCCTGTCTCTGGGGGTAAGGTGTCCTGGTCCTGGGTAAGGCATCCTGCAAATCTCGGGTCCTACCAATGGCGTCCTGGAGTGTGGTTGGTCTAGTGGATCCGACTAGACCCCGAAGTGGCTCTGCTAACCCCTCAACAAACATGTAGATCATCCGGGCTGCGAATAGATCTAGCACCATCACTGAAATCCTCAGGAAATCTGTAATATACGTCTCCAAGATCCCGGTCTGTTTGAGTCTCGTCAGCTCAACAAAGTGCTCCTCTGGATCCCTCCGATCAAACCTCTCTATCAACCTCCGAGTGAACTCGGCATAGGTAGTCACTGTGGAATGCCCGAGTGTAACCATCCCATGGAACGACCAGTCCTGAGCCTCGCCATCCAAATGCAATGTGGCCACCTTGATGGCCTCCGTCTCTGCCATCTGGTTGAGCTAGAAATATATGTCCAGCTTCTCCACCCAAGACTTTGCCGAACTGTTTGATGAACCATCAAACGTAGGCAAATGGAATCGGCTCGCTGTACGCTGGGTATCTCCATCATGATAATGTCGATGCCCTCTATGATGGTCGCGGGGTTTACTGTCCCGCTGGAGCTGAACAAAGTCTCTGAATGAAAGGGCATCCCTGAACCCCTGCCCATATGCCTAGTACTCAGCAAAATAATCACCCATGTGGCCAGGCTCTGGCTCCTGTTGTGCTCCTGCACCAGTGTCTGCACACAGAAAAGTGGGCATAGTGGAACGAGTGGGGGCATGTGATGCCTGGTGCGGAGTGGCATCCCGCTCCTGCAAATGGTGGGATGTGCCCGACCCCTCACCAACCTGGAAACCCCTTGGGGTTTCACGCTGTCTAGCGTCCACAGCAGTGACTCTCTGACCCATCACCTCGATCTGCCTCGCCAGATCCTGCACTGATTTGAGGAGTGCTTCTCCAAACTGTTTTGCATCGCTATCATCTGTCATTGGCTCTCCCTGCTCTGCGTCTACCACAGGCTCCTCCTGTTCTGCGTCCACCACCCGAACGCAGTCACCCTCTCCGTAGGTGTTCTCCAACCTACGCTCAATATCTCTGTACTTCCTACCGCGGTAGCAGATGTAGGGTTTCTCCCCCAGTGTCATAGACAACTAGCTCCACAGGCTGAGCCAGATCTATGCTCTGATACCACTGTAATATCCCTTTTTAGGAATATCTCTTAAACACAAGCAAACTCCAACCAGAGATGGACTAGGAGGGCATTTACCAGATATGTCACCTCTGAGAAGAGGGTGAAATCTGGAGGCTACCTGGCCCTTTCCAGACTCTGTCTAAGAGTATGGGCAAAACACACCAAGTGGTATACTATCTGGAATGCTCAAAGAGAGAAATAACAGTAGTGCAAGCATACAATAGCACATGTAGAACATATAACAGATACTCAAAAATATAGAGAGAAAGCTAAGCCATTTTATTATACTAAGAATAGAAATGAGTACAATAGGTGATCAGAGTGATGGCACCTAGACTTGCGCCAAGCAAGTGAAGGAAAGCTCTCAGAATGACAAAGAAATGGCTGCTCTTTGATCTGCGTCCAAGCTGCTGGAGAAATGTTGTGCTGTTGCTACTGCTGGAACCAAAATGAGTATTTGGGGCTACTCCCCTACTCGGAAAAAGCTTAAACTCTAGAATCCACCTCTATTCACCAAACCCAGAAAAGCCCGGAGAGCGTTTCTGAAATAGCCAACCCCCGAAAATCACCCCCTTGAGGATCTACGTTATCCTCCAAGGCTTTGCACTGACACTGAAGGGAATCCACCAAAATACTGCCTCAAACTCTACCAAAATCCTCCAAGAGGCAAGGGCTGGCCCCTTGCTCAAACTCAAAGCTCGAAACCTCCAAAAGAATGTTGGAAATGTTGTCATTGATGGAAAAGAAGGCAGCAAAAACAGAGACAGGCAATGGAGGCATCCAAGAAGCAAATGAAGGAAGCAAAGGAGACAGGCAGAGGCAGAGGAAGCAAATATAGAGCCAGAACCGTTATCAGAAGCAGAGGCAGAGGCAGAGCCGTTATCACAGCAGTTGAGACAGAGGCAGAGCGACAGAAGCAGTAGAGGCAGAGGCAGAGTCGTTATTCTGGGAATCATTATTCGTGATGGATACACTGTTCTAACTTATGAATTGATGACAAGTCTGGCTATGGACTACAATTCGAACCCTGTGTTTGTATGAACTTTGTAAGGGCGATAATAATACTTTGGAGTGGATTGGAGCGCTTCTAAGCTTAATTTGCAGGTTGGTCCGGGCTAACTAAGCCGTCGAGAATTGGTTGGAATCGATTCCCGTTCTCAGTGTTTAGCCTGCGGAGGAACGAAGCCGTGTATTGACTGGAGCGAGCACGAAAGGGAGACACGTTGTTTGACGTGAAACTATGTGACGGAGTGTAATGAAAGAAATACAAGTGGACGGAACCTGACGTGTCAAAGGGGAGTGGAACCATGAAAGGATGGAACCTTGCGAGAGGAACAGTGACGCGGTTTGGAGTGAGCAGTAAAGGCTGGAAGCGGATTTCATCGCACCACCTTTCGTCGACAAGTGGTATTTGAGGAGGGGGGAGCGATTCCATAGAGGTGTTGACGCGTGGCAAGGCGGGACCCAATGAAACCGCCTTTCAAAGCGCGCCATTGCGCATTAACATTCGTACCAGGAGGTGGAGCGGTATCGTCGAGTGCCGTCAATCTGGCGCAGAGCCATCGGACGGTGACTGTTTGACGGAGATGCACGCAGAATAAGCAGGTACGGTAAGTGCGTTGATTGGGCAATTGAACATAGATGCGAGGCCCAGAGCCAAGGTTTATTCAAAAGTTAATTATGCAAAAAGCGTGCGTATCAATATAAATTCTCAAGGTTTAACCATTGGTTGTAAAGCTTGGCACATACAAATAAATTGAATTCCCGTGATAGAAGGAGTATAAGCGCGAGGGGTTATAACCTTAGTCCTAAGGTTTGGAGGCAAATATATAAACCATGGAAAATATGTGGGTTAACCATATTGTGACGGTTTAATAATTGAACGGAGATCGTGACTATGTATTGATACAGCATCATATGCGAGTAGGGTGACGTCGTTTTAAATATATGATGAAATGAACGTGGTTTAATATATGTACATGCCGAGGGTCAGTTTACATGGTTTTAATAGCCAAAGTATTATGTCGCTTATATTTGTGGGCCCGGAGCCAAAGGTTTTAAGACCGTGACCATATATATGTTGGGCGCTAAACAAAAGCCACAGTTTATTAATAATCGGGAATATGCATACATGACGACACTTATTCCAGGGGGGTCTCCTCCTCTTATCTGCTCGAATTTGCTACCCCCGCGGAATTAAAAAGGAATGGAGCTCCGTTTGATGCGAGTTGATCCGACTATGATTTAAACCATATTTTCTTCAAGGAGGTAAACTTCAGAATAAAGTATTGAAATTGCCCAGATCGACAGTTGGATTGAGTACAAATTTGCTGTATTCATTTTATATGCACACAGAAAGAGGAAGTATGAGCCCTAACAGAGGAAAACAAAGATTGCAGAGCTGAAAAGATGTACAACAAAGGGATTCAAAAGTGCAGTGAACAGGTGGAATATGCAGATGACAGTAAACAAAGAGTATGCAGAACAGGATCTTAACAGCAGCAGGAAAAGACAAATCCAGTAAAGCCAAAATCCAGAAAAGGAGTTGAGTGAAATTGAAATATGTAATTAAAAATGTGAATGTAAATGTTGTAATTAATTTTTATTGTTTGTGATGCAAAGGCAAGTATCCTAAGGAAAAGACAAAATCCCACTGTAGCATGGAAATTTGTACATATTGTTGTAATTTTAAAAATGAGTTGGATAAAGGAATAGGAAGACGGAAGCCAAAGAGTCATGACTGTTCACTCCAAATTCTTTATGAAATACAAACAGTCATGTGAGGAACTCTATATATAATATCACATTGATATGCACAAGAGTGTTTTTTTAAGAGAGAAAATCTAGAGAAGGCAGAATATAGAAGTGTGAGGCAGAGAAGATTAAGAGGAGAAGAACAGAAAGAGAAGCTACAGAACAGAGCTGATATCTGAGGTAAATCAGCAAACATTCAGTTTGATAAATTTGAGGAAGTTGGAGCTTCCCTATCAAGTTGCAACTTGATAGTTGTCAGTTGTAGCTGACTGAGGTTGGAGCCTCCTGTAGGTTGGTGCCTGCAGAAAATTGAAGGGAGTTGGTGCTTCTTTGCAAGTTGTAGCGTGCAGAATTAAGGTTGGAGCCTCTTGTAGGTTGGTGCCTACAGAAAAACAGTGGTGAGAGGGAGTTGGAGCTTGTCTTTGCATCACAACAATAATAAGATGTGGTTTTCTCCCTTTATGGGTTTCCACTTATATCTGGTGTCTCTGTGCATGATGTTTATGTGTTGATCTGATTTATATCATCTGCTTAATACCTGCTACTCTCATATTAAGTCTGTTGTTATATTATATTAATACTTGCTGCTCACATTCTAAGATTACTCACATATTAAGTTGGATATGAAATGAAGGTGTTAATAAGGTTTAATAGAAAGTTTAAAATATCATGAATGTGTTAAACTGATTCACCCCCCCCTCAGTGTAATTAAGGGTTCTACAATTGGTATCAGAGCAGGTTCCTTTGTACAAGTCTAACAACTGAAAGGAGATCCTAGGTTCCCAAGATGGCTAGTAAAGAAGGATGTTCAACCAATAAAGCCCCTTTCTTCATTGGTGAAAATTATGCTTTCTGGAAAATCAGAATGAGGACATACATAATGTCTCTAGGAATAGAAGTCTAGGCTGCTATGGAATTAGGATATGCCCCGAAGGCAACTGACACAGAGAAAGAAACAAAACAAGATTTTGTGGCTAACGCAAAAGCCATGAATGCCATCCTGAATGGATTGTGTGAAGCAGAGTTTATTAAAGTAATGCACAAAGACACTGCCAAAGAAATATGGGATACTCTTGAAAACATACGAGGGAGACAAGAAAGTAAAGACTGCCAAACTTCAAGTCTATAGAGCCTAGTTTGAAAACTTAAAAATGAATGATGATGAAGACATTACCAGTTTCTTCCTAAAAGCTGCAGAAATTATTAACAATATGAAAGCTCTTGGAGAAAAAATGCCAGAAAGTATAATTGTGCAAAAGATTCTAAGATCTCTTCCATCCAGGTTTAATCCAAAGGTGTCTGCAATAGAAGAAACAACTGATTAGGAGACCTTGACCATGAACCAGCTACTTGGAAATCTAACAGCCTATGAGATGAGGCTCCCACAGAAGAAACCAAGTACGAGGGAAGCAGCCTTTAAAACAGAAAAGAAGAAAGAAGAAGAGGGAGACATATGCTCTTGCTCGGATGAAGAAGAGGCAAAGTTTGTCAAAAAATTGGATAGAGGCTCAGGTAAATACAAAGGTAAACTCCCCTTCAAATGCTTTAACTGTGGAAGAGTGGGACACTATGCTGCTAAGTGTCCTCACAAGAAAGTAATGAATCAGGCTCAAGAGTCAGAGAAAAATAAATCAAAGAACTGGCAGAAAGGAAAGAAGTTCAGCAGAAAATCCTTCTATGCTCAACAAGACAGCAGTACATCTGAAGATTCAGATGAATCCTCAAGTAGAGAAGGAACCTCTGAATTCTTATTGATGGCCATAGAAGAACTTGAAGGTCTCCTGCTAGAAGATGAAGAAGAAGAAGGTGAAGTCGACCTTGAGGGGGAGCTAAGAAGTGCTCTAGAAGAGATTGATAGACTCAAACTGAAATGCAGAAAACAAAAGGACATTCTTCTCAAATATGTCCGAGAAGAACAGAATTCAGAAGTCCTTAAGTAGCTAAAAATAGAGCTTGAAGAAGCCAAGAAGATAGAGGACATGTTACTTAAGCAAATCAAAGAAAAACTCAAGAACAAGAAAAGTTGGAAGAAGAAGTAGTATGTCTCAGAAAGAAATTAGAAAATGCTCAAAGGAAAGTGGTTATAAACTCTTCCCAAACAACAAGCTCTAGTAAGTTGAATGAAATTTTGGTTGCTCAAAGATATATGCCCCCTCTTTGTTATTCATCTCTGTCTCCGATACCGTGTGAAATTTTACAAACAGTTGTAGTGATAGATTTATTTCTCCTACTTATTATTTCAATAAGTTATTATTCAGAAATCTTCCGGCAAATATCGAAATAAATACTACTGCAACATTCACAAATATATATGCAAAGAAATAAATAGTAGGGAACATAGGCACAAGAATCAATCACATGTACACACTTATTTTTGGACAATTGTCCTCGGAAAAATCCAATGTGGGAAAACGGGTGCAACAGATGAGGGTTTTATTAATTGTTCAGAAAATGATATCTTTACAGGGAAAATATTCGGCAGATAAACTTTGAACCACCTAAGACTGAATTTCTGGCTTACTCGGACAATTCTCTGACACCTAGAACAACCCCCGCATGCCCCTGCGTCTCTTTGTGTGATTCACTGCGTAGTCCCAACGCTGGACTGTGTGAGTTTGCATGGAGACTGCGTGGGTTCTGTGCGTTGCAGCCTCAAACTGCTTCGAGTGACCCATTGCTGCCCTCCGACCTTGATCCTGATCACCACTGACCTCCTCCTTCTGCTTCTGCAAGTTCTCACCCTACAACTCTCCCACTGAGATTGAATTCTCCATCAGAATGGATCTCCCTCGGGTATTGAGTGTATGCCCGACTTGTTTTCCAAATGATCCTCAAGCCTTCTTTTATAATCATCCTGTTGGAGAACCAACGACCCAAATTAAAAGATTAATAAATGGCTAAGATTAAAACTTGACTTGATCCATGTTTTCTAGAAGATTCACACTCTGACTTATTAATAGCCTTTAATTATTTTATTTTCCTAACTTTAGACTTAGGGTCTTCATTAAAATAATTAATTATTCTAATAAGTCATTGATCCAAGTGGAATTTCCACAAACTGTTTTTGGGTTCTTTCAAATGATGTTGTCCAAGCCTCCTTGCAAAGCTTGAGACTTGGAACACTTCTAGATGCTACAAAAATCAACAGTAGGCACAGTGATAGGTTAAACCATAGACCAATGTTTTGAAAATCGCAATCGGGATTAAATCGGCGAGGGGAAAAAATCGTAAAAATCGGGAAAAAATCGTAAAAATCGGGTAAAAATCGGCACATACAAAAATATTCATTTTTTTTCAATTTTCTTAATATCTAAAGCATCCACAACATAAAATAAATGCATTGACACATAAATATGAAAAAAAAACTAATATATAAGACGTGTAATATCATGTCTAGTGCTACATCACACATAATAGTGAATCATGTCTTGAATACTAAGTCCTGAGTCTCAACTCAACCTCAAAATATCAACAAAAAATATAATAATGTATCTCATATCATGAGTCATAATGTTATATACAAAGGAATGCACCAAATAACCTATACTACTGATTTCCTCTGCTCCTCTTGCGAGAAAATGTAACAGCTTTCCCTCTAGACGAAGAAGTTGGCAGGGCTGGCAATGGACTCTGTTGTGCTCCAGATCCTGAAGCACTAGGAGCTAAAGGAGGTAGACCACGTCCTCTACCGATAGCAGGGGTAGGTGGTGTCACCTCCTCCTCCTATTGTTGCTCCTCCTCCTCCTCCTCATGAAACTCATCATTGATTCATCGCTACTAGAAATGGGATCATCAACAAGAGGTACATAAACATCATCTAGCTCAAAGTCTTCAGACTTGGATTGCTCAACCTTATAACATGATAGAAATTGAAAAAGTTTAACATGCCTAACCAATGATTTTGGTTTGAGTGAAGGGTTCATATCTTCAACCTTAAAATGCGGTAGAAAAAGATTAACATGCCTAACCAGTTGTTTTCCTTTGAGTGAAGGGTACATTCTTGTTAAGGCCACAGTAGGGGAGTTCAACAATCAATACCACCACCATCAACAAAGTTCAACAATCAATGCCACCAACATCAAGGTTCTTAAAGGACTTCATACTCTTGATCAAATGCCAATCTCATACCCTTACACATAATAGAATCAAATGGAAACAATGCAAATCCCCAAACCATGAAACCCTGAAAACCATTAAGTCTGCTGAATTTTGAGTGAAATCTAAAATTCTAGTTTCTTCATATGAAATCCAATGAGGTTGAAACCACTCTTAAACATCCTGAGTCATTTCATGATAATGTTAAAAATTTAAGTAAAAGGATGAAAATGAAAAATAAAGGAAATATCACTTTTACTTTAAGAATTTAACATTACCATTAACTGCCAACAGGGTGTGTCAGCAAAAATGACAAAAAAAAATCGATTTTTGAACTTATAGGGTTGTTGTTTTAGGGGCCCACGATTTTTACCAAAAAATCGCGATTTTTTGGAAGAAATCGCGATTTTTTCCCGATTAGCGATTTTTTCAAAAAATCATGCAAAACATCGCCGATTTAATCGTTTTGCTGAAAAAATCGCGATGTTCAAAACCATGAAAAATCATGAGAAATTAGTCAGTTACAACTACCTCTCATGGAAATGGTCATAGATGAATGACTAAATTAACGCAGTTGAATCCCAAAAATGATATCTAATATAATGCACTGCGGAAACCCCTCATACTTAAAATACTAAGAGTAAAGGGATCTCTTCTTGAATGGTTCATTAGGCACAATAGTTGCTAAGGTTTTGCAAATGGGGTAGCAAGCTAAGTGGGCTTGATTGTGGGAAAACTCCGCAGTTAAGCACGTTTGAGCCAGAGGAATTCTGGGATGGGTGACCTCCCGGGAAAACCTGGTTACCGGGTGCAAGCCCCGGAAGTGATGATTGACGCTATGTGATTCATTTCACTAGTTTCAATCCCACTTCTTCACCCCTGTGAGCATCACCCGATGCAATGAGTGCTAAGTGGACTATTCAAAAAATCATGAGAAATTAGTTAGTTATGACTACCTCTAATGGAAATTTCCATCGATGAATGACTAAATTAACGTATTTGAATCCCAAAAATGATATCTAATATAATGCACCGCGGAAACCCCTCATACTTAAAATACTAAGAGTAAAGGGATCTCTTCTTGAATGGTTCATGAGGCACAATAGTTGCTAAGGTTTTGCAAATGGGGTAGCAAGCTAAGTGGGTTTGATTGTGGGGAAAACTCCACAGTTAAGCGCGCTTGAGCCAGAGGAGTTCTGGGATGGGTGACCTCCCGGGAAGTCCTGGTTACCGGGTGCAAGCCCCGAAAGTGATGATTGACGCTATGTGATTCATTTCACTAGTTTCAATCCCACTTCTTCACCCCTGTGAGCATCACCCGATGCAATGAGTGCTAAGTGGACTATTCAAAAAATCATGAGAAATTAGTCAGTTACGACTACCTCTCATGGAAATGGTCATAGATGAATGACTAAATTAACGCAGTTGAATCCCAAAAATGATATCTAATATAATGCACTGCAGAAACCCCTCATACTTAAAATAATAAGAGTAAAGGGATCTCCTCTTGAATGGTTCATGAGGCACAATAGTTGCTATGGTTTTGCAAATCAGGTAGCAAGCTAAGTGGGCTTGATTGTGGGAAAACTCCAGAGTTAAGCGCACTTGAGCCAGAGGAGTTCTGGGATGGGTGACCTCCCAGGAAGTCCTGGTTACCGAATTCATGGCCCAGAAGTGATGATTGATGCTATGTTATTCATTTCACTAGTTTCAATCCCACTTCTTCAACATTGTGAGCATCACTCGATGCAATGAGTGCTAAGTGGACTATTCAAAAAATCATGAGAAATTAGTCAGTTACAACTACCTCACATGGAAATGGTCATTGATGAATGACTAAATTAACGCAGTTGAATCCCAAAAATGATATCTCATGCATTGATTTCTAAACAGGGTCACCCACAGGTGGTGGGTAACAATCATAATCCAACACAAGTACCAACAAGAATGAAGCTATAAGATTCAAGCAAGTTATACAAAAACATAATCATTGGATAATAATAACATTTGAAAGAGCTGCAATAAGAAGCAGCGAAAAAGTAGTGATCATTATCAAGATGTAATGTACATTTCCACTGTCATCTACCAAAAGCCTTTGAGATTTAGGCTTTGTGACCTCAACAATTTATAGACATTTTGAGGTTTTGTAGAAGCCTTCACATGTTGTAATTAGATTGTTCATAAGAAATCAACAGCTTTTGACCAATTTTTTTATAACATGGCAAGTAAATTGTGCGTTGCATAAAATAAAAAACATTGTCAATGCATTACTGAGAAGCCAACTTGCATGCTATAATGGAAATCACAAGATATTTATAATTGTCTTCAACGATAAGATATAGTTATCCAGTGGGAATCTTATACAGATTAAATTAAAGTGAGTCTTGTTGGGATAAAAGATTCAGAAAACCGATTTATTCAGTTAAAAATTCTGCCCAAGGGATTTACACTCTGAGACTAGACTATCAAGCTATGTATAATTCTGGTAACTCAAACAAAACTCAATGGTGGTGGAAGATGCTTTGGAGAAATAAATCCCCATTAAAGACACAAATCTTTGTGGCTGGCAATCAAAAACAAGGTCCTGACATGGGAAAATATTTAGAGAAATAGCAGGGCTGGGCTGAGCAGGTATATTCTGCGCGAAATTCGAGAGGAAACCATAAATCATTTACCTGTACTCTGCCCTTATTCCAAAAATGTGGAGTCAAGTGGACTATATGACAGCTGTGAAGGACAATTGGAAAGGGAGCTCTGTAGAACAATTTTTACAAAATTGGATCCAAATTCCAGCACTAAAATCCTTCAAAGCCTTCCAAAATCAATCACTTAAATCCTTCAAATCCTTTAATCACTTCATGAGGTATATGGTTATCTTGGAATGCTGTTTGGAGACAGGAACATCCCCCCATTTCAATATGCTGCTCAAGCTAAGACTGTTTGCCAGCTTTAAGTCTGAAACCAAAATTGAGATCCTAAAACAGCTGATCCATCCTCAAATCAACAAAGCAGACGCTTGGGGCTAGTCAAGGTACCCCTAGAAGTAGTGTTGCTGCTGGCACTCCTTTATATAAATGATTTACACAGTACTAGCTTTAAGGGAGGCCTAGGGCAAGGATCCAAAAACCACACTGAAATTATAGCTCTGAAAATGCTTTTGAATCTGGCAGCTCGAAATGGAATCAAAATTCTGTGGCTGTTTGGAGGCTCAAAGATTGTGATAAATTCGATGACAAGTAAATGCAATATATAAAATCTGGTTTTCAGGACAATATATGATGAAATAAAAAATTCCCTTATCTGTTTTCAACTCAATATGCTTTAAGCACATCTACAGAGAACTCAACGGAGATGCAGATATTTTATCAAAAGATGGATTGCAAATGGATGAAAGGTACAGGGACTTGCATCCAAAAACAGGAAAATGGTACTCTTCAGGAACAGCAGCTTAGCATCTTCAGTCAAGAAATGCCCAGCCAACAGCCTCCAGATGAGGAAGAAGCCCAAATTGACTATCCAGGAAGATATTATTTTTCTCCAGTTTTTGTGTCTTGGCACTGTTTAATGATCACAGAAAAGCTTTCACGGAAAACTTTTATGAAAATGGAGGTAGTTTGTATGTCTTGAGGCCTAGATTTTTTGTCTTAATTCTAAATGTCGCCATATAGGCAATTTCATGTAATCAGTAAAGAAAAGACAGTCTACTATTTTTTACTTTTGATTGCGGCTATCTTTTGGTAGCAATATGCTATATGAAATCATCATTCTGAATTCTACTCAGGTAGCTACCTCATTCTTCTTTGGGGACACCTTTCTGTATGCATGAGAAGAGGTCTTTTTGTACCTCTCTTCAAACACCTTGAGCATCTCGAAAATGTATTTTCTCTATCATCTCAAATGAAAAAATATGATTTTTTCTCCCACAAAAAAAATATAGCTCTATTTGTTGAGTTTCAATAACATGTTAACCTGTTAAGAATGGTACACAAACCAAAACATAAAACCAAGGACGTTGCACAAAAGAAAAATGTAGTTTCCCAGTAGTTGTGAATTTTGTGATATTTTGAGAAACATACTAAGATATTCATAGGCTAATATCATCGATGTACCCCACGCAGACATGCTGATAAATCGTGGACCAAGTCCCCGATACAAGCCCCTCCACCCATCCTCATTGATTAGCCTTTTAATTGTCTGCTTTATAGATGGTGTGACTCCAATGTCCATAACCTAACCAAATCCATGTTTCATATGTTAAGCATCACGTACAATTCAAGATAGAAAGTAAATGCAATGCCAATGATCTCTCGAAACAAAACTATCATTCTAAGATGTGTTTGAGAAAATGTCAAATGTCCATTACTACCAAGAAAATCAAATATTAATTAGGGAAAAGAAATATGCCAACACCCAAAAGAACCACTTTGCTTGTATCCCATCTTGTCTTGTAATGAACTTGCCAGATATTTTTATTTTCAAACATGAAATTTTGCAATTGAATTAGATCTTTCTTTATCAAAAGCAATAATTTATAGCTTGCTGAAGACCACGCCTTAGTATCTAGAGATATTATCAAGGGATATTATGGCTCTTGGCAATAGGGAGAAAATGCACTTGTATAGATTCCTTTGTTTTTGCATCCATCAATGGCATTAGTTACAGGATTCCAATTGAAAAAACCATGCAAACCAATAATTAAGTGATTAACCATTAAGCTAATAATAACAATTATTGAGCTTCCCTTTGTGCAATATTAAAATACAGAAAAATACGTACATGCACATCAACGATTATAATCAAAAAAAAATTGTTAATGTACAGTTTTTGTTGGAATCGCGATTGCCATTAGACCAAAACCCACATGCATTAGTCTCCACTACAATCGTCGGAGTTAGGATCCACGAGAGGCGGTTAGTCCATGTCATGAAACACAAGGGGAGCGTTGAACCCAATGTCAAACATGTTGAAGAATGTAACTAGGTTCGGTCTTCATAATTGTATTTGAGCCATAATGAAATGTATTTATCAAAAGAAAGAAAAAGAGATTATTATTATTATTAAAATGACTTATTAAAGCATGGGTTTCATGCTTGGGTCATCATTTTCTAGGTCAAAGTCCCCATTGACGACTTCTAAGTTTTATCTTGAGTCATTAGAGTCATTGTCCATTTTATAAGACCCTTCTTGGGCTTTTGAATCATGTAAAAAGAATTATTATTGAGTAAAATAAGTCATTTGTCACAACCACACCAAGTCGGCTCTTGCAGATGAAGTCAGCCTATATTAGGGCAATTCGACCTGTTGACCGCACTTTGTCAACTACCCCATAGCAATACACCCCCATTTTTTCAAATGGGATTCGTCATGTTCGACGTGGTTGCACCATTCAGATTCCGTCATCCAGATGTCATCGCCAATCGACAGTTTTTATAATGATGTAAACCCATTCTGCATTTTATGATGTAAATGATCTAAGTAAGACCGTCCATGTATGTAACAACCTAGGTAAGCCTAGTATGTTGTTGATGACTTCCATCCAGGAGGTTTTTTGTCTCACTGATTCACGAAAGTGATCGGCAGAGTTTTTCCCTCCAGCCTAACCCCAAAGCTAGGGTGGATTTTGTCATCAGCATGCTAAGTGAGTCCTAGTGTTCTATCGAGTCCTTGTAAAAGTAGTTTGAACTACTTGGTCTACTAGATCATATGTTGAGTCGCAGAATTGGGTATTTATTTGAGGGTCTAGACTCTATACGAATGGGGTTTCCCCCTTCATGTATGTAAATGTATTATCTCATGTAAAAGAGGGTTGGAAAAATAATTATAATCCCCTCTTAGTCAATTAATTAAATTTTCTGGTCAATTAATTAATAAAATCCTAAACCAGAAATTTAATTAATTTAGGGTCCTAAATTAGGATTAAATCTTTAAAGGCAAAATTTGTTGTTTCTTGGAAAATGATTTTGACAGCCCCAAGCCAAGGGAATATTGAGAATTTTAAGAAATATTGGACCCTTGGGCTCTGGTGATTAAGTCAAGGTCAAAATTTTGGGGTAATTAACTCAAAAATAGTATTTTTGAGTTAATTAAAATTGAATTAAATGATAAATTCGTTTTTTCTCCAAAATTTTAATTTCAACGTTCCGGATTAAAAGATAATTAAATCTTTTGGACGGTTGAGATTATTTTGACGAGGATCATCAAAACTAGCCGTTAGAGATCTGGTCCTATAAATTTAGAGGTCTTTGTCATTCTTGAATCATCCGATCTCAGGATCGTGCACTTGCTCTTAGAAGCTCTTGTAAACTTTTTTTTGAGGAATAAAGCAAAAGACTTTGGGGTTACAAATCTAGATGTTCCTTCTCAGAACTATGTGGTGAATTGTCTCTAAACTCTGCTACTTGGTTTCTTGCATTTTATAGTTGATGGCCTACATGGATTAATCTGCATACAGGTATCTTGTGCAGTTTTCTGGATTTATAAAATAACATTCTGATTTTTCCAAGGGTCTCATGTTGTTTTCTTAAATCTCTATCAGTCTAAAGTTCAGATCTAAGTGTGCAGGGAATTTTTTTTAAGATTGGGCGTCTGGGGAAGTCTTCGGTTGGACCAGCCGACTCTCAATAAGCATAAATCTGATAAGCTCTTTATTTGTTAAATTCCGGATCTATCTTACGATATTTGTGATTTTGCAGGGTTTCGAAGGCTTGTGCCTCTCACTAAAAATTTTAAACTTCTGAAAATTGTGCTAAAAGGATTCAGATCTGACCTTGAGGGTTTTAAATTGTAAATTAGTAGTAAATTTGTAAATTTCTCAGGATTGTCAGGGTTTAATCATTAAATTGGTGTGTATATCTGCGGATCTGACTGATTGTTGTAGGTTACAGGTTCAAATCGAAATTTTTTTTTTTAAAAGATCTAAGGCAGATCTGGCTTCCCAAGGCCAGATTTGGCCTCAGAACTGCCACTGTGGGCAAAATCTGGACCATATTTGATTACAGGAGCATGAAATCTGAGTTTAATTGAGGAAATTTCTGAATTCGTGGGAAATTTTTATGTGTACTGGGTTTATCAAGATTATTTTGCCTCTGCAAAATCATTGTCAAACTCTCTGCTGCAGCCTTTCCTCCTGCCGTCCAACATTTCTCCACGTTGCCTTCCATTCCGTTGTCCCTTATCCTCTCCATCGATTCTTCTACCCTCGAATCACCTTCTCTGTTGCATCCGCCCTCATTTCCTTTGCAAATCGAACCCTTCCTCCTATTCAGTCGACCTCGTCCTGCCGGCATTCATCTCCTCTCTGCAAATCAATTCGTCCCTCGCCCGTCTTCTCCTCCATTAGCTCTCCGTCCATCTTTTTCTCTGTCGTCCAGCATCGTTTTCCATACCTCTGCACGTTCTCTTCTCACGCTGCCTCAATCCCTGCAGTCTTCACGCCCGCCGTCCATCATCGAGCCCTCCCACGTCTGTCTGCTCCGTCCATCGACCTGCAGCAAACGACAAAGCAAACGCACCATAAAAAAAAAAAAAGCAAACGTCGAATGTATATATGATTTGATCGATTTATTTTTCAATAGTTTAAGTTTTGTTTTTTTGTTTTAATTATAACTTAGTTCGATTTGTGTTAGATTTAATTTTTTGAGTCGATCTTTTTTTTTTTTTTGTTAACCGTAATTGTTAGACCCCTTTTTTATGGATAGCGTAGGTTAGATTTTAGCGTTTTTTTTTTTTAATTGTAGTTAAATCTTAGTTAGGATAGTCATAGTTCGATTTTTAATTTTATTGTTATCCTTAGATTTTAATTCTAACGTTAGCTTTACTTCAATTAGAGTTTTAGTTTAGATTTGATTTAGTCTAACTTTAGATTTTAAATTTTAGATATTAAATTTAATATTAGTTTAGTTTAACTTAGTTGTAATTTTAATTTTACTTTAGATCTAACTTTTGTTGAAATTAGAGGCTTTTTTACATTTAGTTAGTTTTAGATTTAGAATTTTGATTTGTTTTAAAAATAAATAAAAAATAAATAAAAAATCTTTAAAAAATCTAGAAAATACAAAAACATTTCAAATTTTCCATGGTCAAATGAGCTTTTGAAATTTTATCCTAAGAGTGACTATATAAAATCGTTGATTTGTCTGGATCGAAATTAATGGAAGCATTTTAAATCCTGGCATTTTAATCGTATTGTTGCATGGTTGTAGTGTTTTCAATTGAATATCATTGATCAATCGTGTTTTAATAAGCAACAGTTATTCATCACTTACTGGTTTATAATTGCATAACGGGATTCTGTTTGACTCCATAAGGCACTGGTCTTAGCGTGATATCTAATCTAGATTCGTGGAATCTCGTTCATTTTATAAGTATTTGATGTTTTAACTGTGTCTCCTGGATTTGTCATCCTCATTTATAATAGGGTCTACCTGGGGATAAGAGTGACAGCCCCCAATCTAAGCCGTTGTCGCGGTGCCTGGACAATCTGTGCGACAACATTTTTTGGCGCCGTTGCCGGGGATAGAGTTTTGCTATCCTTGGTCTTAACGACTTTTTATAATCTTCTGATCTTTCATCGCCATTCATTAGCCTATCGCAAGAGATCACATTTTCTGGCGTCTTTCATCTCTTCATATTTTCATTCGTCATATCTCTAATCATTTCATCTTTAGCACCTGGACATTTCGGTTGGCTTCTTGTTTGGGTGGCAACTCCACTTCTTCATCTTTCTAGTCCCAGACAAGAATCCCCCCCTGATATCCATCTGCTATCTCTCGATTATTTACCCTGTTTTAGAATTAGTTTCATGTTCAAGTGGCGACTCCAATTCTTTCATTTCTTACAAGAGTTCTTGCCAAGAAGTTCACTTCTTGAGGACCTTTTGACTATTCTTGAACACAGATCTATTTCTAAAATCTTAAAAACGATATCATGGATATTTTTGCCCCGTGTAATTTTTCTAATATTCAGGGTTATCCCCATGATCTCCCTCAAATGGATAAATTACCTATCTTTCAAGGAAATGATGCAGTTAGTGTTAAATCTCATTTATTTGCTTTCATTAATTGGTGGAATAGATTTGCAGTTGCAAATAATAATTTCGATGATGTAAAGATGAAAACTTTTGTTCTTACTTTTGGCGAGGATGTTGTTGAATGGTTTATGGAAAAGCCTGATAATTCATTCAATACTTTTGAATCCATTGTAACTACTTTTAAGGAAAAGTATGGTGATAAAAGGGAAGATAGACATTTGGTAATAGATATCAGTACCATAAAAAAGAAAGAAAATGAAACGACTGAAGAATTTAACAGGAGATTTAATGGTATTCTTAGAGAAATATCTCAAACTCATAAACCTCCTGATGGATCTCTTCTGAATTTTTACATTGATGCTTTTGATTCTGATACTGCATATGAGTTAAGACGGGCTAAAACTGCAAATTATAAAGCTTGTCAATCTTTAGCTGAGGAGATTGAAAAGGATAAGAAAGCATCTGGAATGTCCAAAACTCCAGATTTTGATAGATCTTTGACAGATACTAAGTTAAAAGAACCTCTAGAAGATGATGATGACCCTGTGAAAAGGTTAATGCAAAAGCTTGAAAGCATGGAGCTTAATCATGCTAAGGAAATAAGTGTCTTACAGGCTAGATTGGTTCAAATGGAAAGGGCTCAAACGCAGAATTCCCAACCTAGAAATAATAATGCTTTGCAGAAAAGAGGCTTATCTAATTAGCAGAGACCGACAAATCAACTTGAGTTTGCAAATCTTGTGGATGAAGTTCCCCCTTATTGTAGAGTTTGTGATGCTCTTCATGAAGAGGCTACTTGTCCCATTGTCAAAAGGATCATAGCTAGTAGAATGGCAAGGTCAAGATATCAAATTAATGTTGTTGGTAAGGACTATCACATGCATATAGAAGATCATGAAAGTCAGGTTAAGGAGCCAGCTCAGATGATTAAGGATGTGCAACCCAGTCATATGCAAATAATTCAAAACATGGAAGCTAACCAAATCAGTCTTCAAAATAAGATAACTTCCATGGAAGAAAGTCATGCACAGGAAATAAATGTCATGGAAAACAGGTTGAAGATAATGGAGGTTAATCATTCTAATCAGATGTCCATTATACAGAATTATATGATTGCAATGGAAGCAAGACACACCCAGGAAATGACTGCCATGAAGGAAAATCACTTGTTGGAAATAAAAAATATGGAGGCAAATCAGACGAAATTAATAGTAAGGCATGCCAGGGAGATGAGTTCCATACAAGAGAAATTGGAAGAAATGGAAGAATTACAAAATTTTCAACCGAAATTTGATTATGAAGATTCATCAACAGATCATAAGGCTTCTTGTCTGCTAAGGCCTTTCCCATCTCATCACACGGAGGATTTCACTCTGGTTTCAAAGGATGTTGAGAAAGACCAAGTTCATGTATCACCATTAACAGAGTATATCTAGAATAACATGGGTCATGCTCCAGGTTCTTCAGATATTTTGTACAAACATCTTCAAGATGAGGACAAGGAATATACAGTGATCTCATTGCTGACATCGCAACCCACTCAAAAGAAGAGAAAGAAGCAAAAAAGAAGTAAGTGGTTTGATTCATCTGATGGTCGAGAGCAGCTTGATACTCGGATAAGACAGAGTCCTACAATTAGCAAGATTGGACATGGCACATCTGAAAAGCAGCCTACAAACTTGCCTGAAAGTAGGCAAATGCTCGACATACACTATATTGAGCACATCTGATGCCATAGGGCATCCTCTGTATCGTATTTCTAACCCTACTCCTCGTTATTTCAGCATTTCATTTTGCAGTTAGAGTAGATTTATTTTTCATGTTAAATAGAATAATGAATAAAAGAAGAGCTTCTATTTTTCATGTACTTAATGTTATATGATGATATTAGGATGGACGCTACTTATGTAATCTTGTGTGTTGCTTGGATGCATATTCTGGATTCTCACATTCCTTCAATGAAGCAACGTGTCCCCAAGTAGAGCCAGATGTTAACCGCACTTTGTCAACTACCCCATAGCAGTACACCCCCATTTTTTCAAATGGGATTCGCCATGTTCGACGTGGTTGCACCATTCAGATTCCGTCATCCAGATGTCATCGCCGATCGACAGTTTTTATAATGATGTAAACCCATTCTGCATTTTATGATGTAAATGATCTAAGTAAGAACGTCCATGTATGTAACAACCTAGGTAAGCCTAGTATGTTGTTGATGACTTCCATCCTAGGAGGTTTTTTGTCTCACTGATTCACGAAAGTGATCGGCAGAGTTTTTCCCTCCAGCCTAACCCCAAAGCTAGGGTGGATTTTGTCATTAGCATGCTAAGTGAGTCCTAGTGTTCTATCGAGTCCTTGTAAAAGTAGTTTGAACTACTTGGTCTACTAGATCATATGTTGAGTCGCAGAATTGGGTATTTATTTGAGGGTCTATACGAATGGGGTTTCCCCCTTCATGTATGTAAATGTATTATCTCATGTAAAAGAGGGTTGGAAAAATAATTATAATCCCCTCTTAGTCAATTAATTAAATTTTCTGGTCAATTAATTAATAAAATCCTAAACCAGAAATTTAATTAATTTAGGGTCCTAAATTTGGATTAAATCTTTAAAGGCAAAATTTGTTGGTCCTTGGAAAATGATTTTGACAGCCCCAAGCCAAGGGAATATTGAGAATTTTAAGAAATATTGGACCCTTGGGCCCTAGTGGTTAAGTCAAGGTCAAAATTTTGGGGTAATTAACTCAAAAATAGTATTTTTGAGTTAATTAAAATTGAATTAAATAATAAATTCGTTTTTTCTCCAAAATTCTAATTTCAACGTTCCAGATTAAAAGATAATTAAATCTTTTGGACGGTTGAGATTATTTTGACGAGGATCATCAAAACTAGCCGTTAGAGATCTGGTCCTATAAATTTAGAGGTCTTTGTCATTCTTGAATGATCCGATCTCAGAATCGTGCACTTGCTCTTAGAAGCTCTTGTAAACTTTTTGAGGAATAAAGCTAAAGACTTTGGAGTTACAAATCTGGATGTTCCTTCTCAGATCTATGTGGTGAATTGTCTCTAAACTCTGCTACTTGGTTTCTTGCATTTTATGGTTGATGGCCTACGTGGATTAATCTGCATACAGGTATCTTGTGCAGTTTTCTGGGTTTATAAAATAACATTCTGATTTTTCTAAGGGTCTCATGTTGTTTTCTTAAATCTCTATCAGTCTAAAGTTCGGATCTAAGTGTGCAGAGAAATTTTTTAAGATTGGGCGTCTGGGGAAGTCTTCGGTTGGACCAGCCGACTCTCAATAAACATAAATCTGATAAGCTCTTTATTTGTTAAATTCCGGGTCTATCTTACGATATTTGTGATTTTGCAGGGTTTCGAAGGCTTGTGCCTCTCACTAAAAATTTTAAACTTCTGAAAATTGTGCTAAAAGGATTCAGATCTGACCTTGAGGGTTTTAAATTGTAAATTAGTTGTAAATTTGTAAATTTCTCAGGATTGTCAGGGTTTAATCATTAAATTGGTGTGTATATCTGCGGATCTGACTGATTGTTGTAGGTTACAGGTTCAAATCGAATTTTTTTTTTTTAAAAGATCTAAGGCAGATCTGGCCTCAGAACTGCCACTGTGGGCAAAATCTGGACCATATTTGATTACAGGAGCATGAAATCTGAGTTTAATTGAGGAAATTTCTGAATTCGTGGGAAATTTTTATGTGTACTGGGTTTACCAAGATTATTTTGCCTCTGCAAAATCATTGTCAAACTCTCTGTTGCCGCCTTTCCTCCTGCCGTCCAACATTTCTCCACGTTGCCTTCCATTCCGTTGTCCCTTATCCTCTCCATCGATTCTTCTACCCTCGAATCACCTTCTCTGCTGCATCCGCCCTCATTTCCTTTGCAAATCGAACCCTTCCTCCTATTCAGTCGACCTCGTCCTGCCGGCATTCATCTCCTCTCTGCAAATCAATTCGTCCCTCGCCCGTCTTCTCCTCCATTAGCTCTCCGTCCATCTTTTTCTCTGCCGTCCAGCATCGTTTTCCATACCTCTGCGTGTTCTCTTCTCACGCTGCCTCAATCCCTGCAGTCTTCACGCCCGCCGTCCATCATCGAGCCCTCCCACGTCTGTCTGCTCCGTCCATCGACCTGCAGCAAACGACAAAGCAAACGCACCATAAAAAAAAAAAAAAGCAAACGTCGAATGTATATATGATTTGATCGATTTATTTTTCAATAGTTTAAGTTTTGTTTTTTTGTTTTAATTATAACTTAGTTCGATTTGTGTTAGATTTAATTTTTTGAGTCGGTCCTTTTTTTTTTTTTTGTTAACCGTAATTGTTAGACCCCTTTTTTATGGATAGCGTAGGTTAGATTTTAGCGTTTTTTTTTTTTAGTTGTAGTTAAATCTTAGTTAGGATAGTCATAGTTCGATTTTTAATTTTATTGTTATCCTTAGATTTTAATTCTAACGTTAGCTTTACTTCAATTAGAGTTTTAGTTTAGATTTGATTTAGTCTAACTTTAGATTTTAAATTTTAGATATTAAATTTAATATTAGTTTAGTTTAACTTAGTTGTAATTTTAATTTTACTTTAGATCTAACTTTTGTTGAAATTAGAGGCTTTTTTACATTTAGTTAGTTTTAGATTTAGAATTTTGATTTGTTTTAAAAATAAATAAAAAATTAAAAAAAATCTTTAAAAAATCTAGAAAATACAAAAACATTTCAAATTTTCCATGGTCAAATGAGCTTTTGAAATTTTATCCTAAGAGTGACTATATAAAATCGTTGATTTGTTTGGATCGAAATTAATGGAAGCATTTTAAATCCTGGCATTTTAATCGTATTGTTGCATGGTTGTAGTGTTTTCAATTGAATATCATTGATCAATCGTGTTTTAATAAGCAACAGTTAGTCATCACTTACTGGTTTATAATTGCATAACGGGATTCTGTTTGACTCCATAAGGCACTGGTCTTAGCGTGATATCTAATCTAGATCTGTGGAATCTCGTTCATTTTATAAGTATTTGATGTTTTAGCTGTGTCTCATGGATTTGTCATCCTCATTTATAATAGGGTCTACCTCCCTTAACTTGCAAGGAGACAGTTTAAAGAGAGAGATTAGGGATAAGAGTGACAGCCCCCAATCTGAGCCGTTGTCGCGGTGCCTGGACAATCTGTGCGACAACACGATCCATAGAAGAGACTATATATAGAAGTGCAGTTCAATCCATTTGCTCACTCACTCAACAAATTTGATACACAAGAAGGAAAACTAGAAAAAGTGTGAATTTCCAAGAGAAGAAGGAGAATTGTTGGAGAAGGAAAAGATCCAAGTTTTGGGCTATTTCTCTCTCTCACTTGTGCGAAGTTACAAGGCTACTGCTGGGGTCGAAGTTCTGTTGCTGGAGAGGTAAAAGTTTTGTTATTGGAGAATTCGAAGTTTTGCTACTGGGTAGGTCGAAGTTTTGTTGTTGCTACTAGGTCGAGGTTATGTTGCTTCTACTAGGTCGAAATTTTGTTGTTGCTATTAGGTTGAAGTTCTGAGTCAAACTTCTTGCTGGAAGATTATCATCTAAAGAGGAAGTGAGGGTTGACTTGGTGATTGGAGGAAGTTCGTGTCTAGGTCAAATAGTCTTGGATTATCTCGTCTTGACTTGTGAAACTACTGAAGGAAGAGTTGTTGACTGGGTTTTCCCCTAGATAGAGGTTTTTCCCTAATTGTCTACCTACATCTGATTTCTTTGATCTTCATACAAAAAATCACAAGAAAATAAATAAGAACATAAGAATATCACAAGTAATTATCAACATAAGAAAATGTTTCGACCTTTCTGATTTTCCAACACAACAATCTCATCCCCAGCATGCCCCGAGTGAGTTTCGAACTCGAGACTTATTGCTCTAATACCACTTGTTGGAATCACGATTGTTGTTAGACCAAAATCCACAGGCATTAGCTTCCGCTACAATCGCCAGAGTTAGGATCCACGAGAAGCGGTTAGTCCATGTCAAGAAACACATGGGGAGCGTTGAACCCAATGTCCAATAGTTTTTTCAATAAAAAATAGAATAAATTTTCTACAAAGATAGCTAGGTTAGATAGAAATAGATTGTTGGAAATAAAGGATTATGCCCAATGTATGTGTGCTTGTAAGTTTTTTTCCTTTCACCTATGTATGCAGTATAATGCTTGTATAGGAAGTAAACACTAACACACAAACAAATAATACTAATGTAACCTTTGCAAAGTCGCTAACCTATGAATATTGGTTCCAATGTATAAAATGGTTAGTTCAAGCAACTTCAACTAAAGCTCCAACAAGACACCCTGTGTCTTATCCACTAAAGTTTGACTAATTATTGGGGCACCACTATATCTCAAAATGTGAAAATTTCAATCCAGAAATATACAGTGGCATGTTTCCGATAAGTTATTTTCAGAATTCTATCAGTAAATTTCGAAATAAATACTATTGCAACATTCACTAATGTATATGCAGAGGAAGGAACGGTAAGAAACAATCACATGTACACACTCATTTTTGGACAATTGTCCCCGGAAAAACCCAATGTGGGAAAACCAGTGCAGCAGATGAGGCTTTATATATTATTCTTCAGCAAATGAATTCTTTACAAGGAATACACTGGAAAATTCATTTAGAAAACACCTGAGACAAAATTCTCGGAGCCTTCCGAATATTTTATAACACTTGGAAGACCCTTTGTCTCCCTCTGCGTCTCTCTACGTGCTTCTCTGCGCAGTCCCTGCATGAGCTCTGCGTGGGTACTGTTGTCGCACAAATTGTCCAAGCACCGCGACAACAGCTCAGATTGGGGGTTGTCACCCTTATCCCCAATCTCTCTATTTAAGTTGTCTCCTTGCAAGCTAAGGGAGGTAGACCCTATTAGAAATGAGGGTGAAGAATCCAGGAAACACAGCTAAGACATCAAATACTTGATAAAATGAACGAGATTCCACAGATCTAAATTAGATTTCACGTTTAAGACCAGTGCTTTATGGAGTCAAACAGAATCCCATTATGCGATTATAAACAAGTAAGTGACGATTAACTGTTGCTTATTAAAACACGATTGATCGCAATGATATTTAATTGAAAATGCCACAACCATGAATAACAATAACCTGAGAATGCCAGACGCTTGAAAAATTTCCGAAATTAAGATATTCCAATATAACCCAATTCGAAAATTAAAACGATCCACAGTCAAACTTTAGATAAAAAATTTAGCGCATTTGACTATAGAAAATTTGAAAATTTTTTATATTTTTGTATTTTCTAGATTTTTAGGATTTTTTTTATTTTTTTTATTTTTTATTTTTTATTATTTTATTTTATAAATCTAAAACAAGTTAAAAAATCTAAATCTAAGTTAAAAACTTAAATCTAAATTAAATCTAAAACTAAAAAGAAATCTTAAAAAATTAAAACTAACACCAAAACACAAATTAAAACTAAGGATTTAAAAAAAATTTAGATCGAGATAAAATCTAAACTAAAATCTAAGTTAAACTCTAAAATCAAAATCCTACAATTAGATCTAAAAGTAAAATCAAAGTTTAAGAATATTAAGACTAAGTTAAGCTAAAACAATAAAAAAAATCGAATTTTAAAACTAAAATTGAATTAAGTTAAAACTAAAGAAAAAACCGAATTCTATTAAAAAAAGAAAAACGACTAAACTAAAACTAAAACTCAACGCTATTATAACTAAAATCTACTACTAACCCAAATATGCGCTAAAATTAAACCAAACCTTTCCAGAAAAATGACATCGAACCAAAAAATTTCGACGTGGCTTTTATAATTTGACGTGGTGTATGTGTTTGTCGTTTATTGGAATTTGCAGGTTGGAGTCTGGTCGAGGGCACGAAGGCAACTGGAGCACGACAGCAGACGACGAGGACAGACAGACGGCTATGAGAATGGATTGGACAGGACGGTAATGCTGGACGGCAGCTTGGACGAAGGCATGAGGAATTGGAAGCAGATTAAATGGAAAATTGATGGCAAAGGGCAAAGGGCTCGATGGAAGAGATATAATGCAGAGGAATGAGAGCAGCAAAAGGTTCGATTGCAGAGAAAAAACAAGCAAATGCAGAGCTGGATTGGACTGAAATGCAGAGAAAAGGTTTGGAAGACAGGGTCAATAGAACAGAATACGAATTGGACGGCAGGGGAAAGTGAGACGGCTTTGCAGAAATGAAATCGATAATGGAAAAGGCAAGAGCCGACAACATGTAAACCCAGAACACTAAAACTTTTCCTTGAAATTTGATCTGATATATTTCTTTATTCAAATGATACTCAGATCTTATGCTCTTTAAATCAAAACAATGTCCAGATTTGCCCACGGTAGTAATTTGAGGCCAGATCTGGCCTTTGGAGGCTAGATCTGCCTTAGATCTTAAAAAAAATTCGATTTGAATCCTGAATTTGCAAGAGACCAGCCAGATCTGAAGATACACACCAAGAAATGATTAAAACCCTTATAGTCCTAAAAGAAAATTTACAAATTTACAACTAGTTTACAGATTTAAAACCCTCATGGTCAGATTTGAATCTATTTCAGCACAGTTTAGAAATTAAAATTTTTGAATGAGAGGCACAAGCCTTTGAAACTCTGCAAAATCACAAATATCGTAAGATAGACCTGGAATTTAACAAATAAAGAGCTTATCAGATTTATGTTTATTGAGAGTCGGCTGGTCCAACCGAAGACTTCCCCAGACGCCCAATCTTAAAAAAAATTCCCTGCACACTTAGATCTGAATCTTAGATCGATAGAGATTTAAGAAAACAACATGAGACCTTTGCAGAAAAATCAGAATGTTATTTTATAAACCTAGAAAACTGCATAAGATACCTATATGCAGATTAATCCATGAAGGCCATCAACCATAAAATACAAGAAACAAAGTAGCAGAGTTTAGAGACAATTCACCACATAGATCTGAGAAGGAACATCCAGATTTGTAACCCCAAAGTCTTTATGCTTTATTCCTCAAAAATTTACAATAGCTTCTAAGAACAAGTGCACGATCCTAAGATCGGATGATTCAATACTGACACAGACCTCTAAATTTATAGGACAAAATCTCCAACGGCTAGTTTGGATGATCCTTGTCAAAATAATCTCAGTCGTTCAAAAGATTTAATCATTTTTTAATTCGGAACGTTGAAATTAAAATTTTGGGGAAAAAACGAATTTATCATTTAATTCAATTTTAATTAACTCAAAAATATTATTTTTGAGTTAATTACCCCAAAATTTTGACTTTGACTTAACCACCAAAGCCCAAAGGTCCAAAATTTCTTAAAATTCTCAATATTCCCTTGGCCTGGGGCTTTCAAAATCATTTTCCAAGGACCCACAAATTTTTCCTTTAAAGATTTAATCCTAACTTAGGACCCTAAATTAATTAAATTTCTGGTTTAAGATTTTTTTAAATTAATTGACCAGAAAAATTTAATTAATTGACTGAGAGGGGATTATAATTATTTTTCCAACCCTCTTTTACATAAGATAATACATTTACATACATGAAGAGGGAATACCCATTCGTATAGACTCTCAAATAAATACTCAATTCTGCGACTCAAAACATGATCTAGTAGACCAAGTAGCTCAAACTACTTTTACAAGGACTCGATAGAAAACACTAGAACTCACTTAGTATGCTGATGATAAAATCCACCCCAGCTTTGGGGTGAGGCTGGAGGGAAAAACTCTGTCGATCACTTTCGTGAATCAGTGAGACAAAAAACCTCCTAGGATGGAAATCATCAACAGCATACTGGGCTTAACTAGGTTGTTACATACATTGACAGTCTTACTTAGATCATTTACATCATTACATGCAGAATGGGTTTACATCATTTATAAAAATATCGACTGTTGATGAAATCTGGATGATGGAATCTGAATGGCGCAACCACGTTGAACATGACGAATCCCATTTGAAAAAATGGAGGTGTACTGCTATGGGGTAGTTGACAAAGTGTGGTCAACATCTGGCTCTACTTGGGGACACGTTGCTTCATTGAAGGAATGTGAGAATCCAGAATCTGCATCCAAGCAACACACAAGATTACATAAGTAGCGTCCATACAAATATCATCATATAACATTAACCTCATGAAAGATAGAAACTCTTCTTTTATTTATTATTCTACTTAACATGAAAAGTAAATCTATTCTAACTGCAAAATGAAATGCTGAAATAACAAGGTGTAAGGTTAGAGATACAATACAGAGGATGCCCTGTGGCATCAGATGTGCTCAATATAGTGTATGTTGAACATTTGCCTGCTTTCAGGCAAGTCTGTAGGCTGCTTCTCAATTGTGCCATGTCCAATCTTGCTAATTGTAGGACTCTGTCTTATCTGCAAGTCAAGCTGCTCATCAGATGAATCAAACCACTTACTTCTTCTTTGCTTCTTTCTCCTTTTCTGAGTGGATTGCGATGTCAGCAATGAGACCACTGTAGATTTCTTGTCCTTATCTTGAAGATATTTGTACAAAATATCTGAAGAACCTGGAGCGTGACCAATATTATTCTGGATATATTCTATCAATGGTGACACATAAGCTTGGTCTTTCTCAACATCCTTTGAAACCATAGTTAAATCTTCTGTGTGATGAGATGGCAATGGCTTTAGCAAACAAGAAGTCTTATTATCTGTTGACAAATCTGACTTGGGTTGGAAATTCTGCATGTGTGATCTTTCCATTCTTTCCAACTTCTTTTGGACAACAGTCATTTCCTTCGCATGACTTTCTTCAATCATCAACAATCTATGTTCCATGTTTTTTATTGATTCATCATTATCTGCTTTCATGGCCATGAACAAACTTTGCAAACAGTTCATCTCTTTCTTATGATTTGTTTCCATGATCGTCATTTCCTTAACATGTTTTTCTTCCATGGCATTTATTTGATTGGAGTGATTAAATTCCATGATCTTCAACCTGCTTTCCATGACACTTATTTCCTGTGCAGGACTTGCTTCCATGGAAGTTAGCTTATTTTGTAGATTGATTTGGTTAGCTTCCATGTTTTGAATCATTTGCATATGATTTGGTTGCACATCATTAATCATCTGAGCTGGTTCCTTAACCTAACTTTCATGATCTTCTATATGCACGTGATAGTCCTTACCAACAACATTAATTTGATGGCTTGACCCTGCCATTCTACTAGCTATGATTCTTTTGACAACATGGCAAGTAACCTCTTCATGAAGATCATTACAGGCTCTACAATAAGGCAGAGCTTCATCCACAAGATTTGCAAACTCGAGTTGATTTGTCGGTCTCTGCTCATTAGATAGGCCTCTTTCCTGCAAAGCATTATTATTTCTAAGTTGGGAATTCTGCATTTGAGCCCTTTCCATTTGGACCAACCTAGCCTGTAAGACACTTATTTCCTTAGCATGATTAAGCTCCATGCTTTCAAGTTTCTTAGCATGATTAAGCTCCATGCTTTCAAGTTTTTGCATTAACTTTTTCATAGGGTCATTATCATCTTCTAGAGGTTCTTTTCCTTTAGGCGCTTTTAACTTAGTTGCAGCCCTATCAAAACCAGGAATTTCAGACTTCCCAAATGCCCTTCTATCTTTTTCAATCTCCCCAGCTAAAGATTGACAAGCCTTATAATTTGCAGTTTTAGCCCGCCTTAACTCATATGAAGTATCAGAATCAAAAGCATCAATGTAAAAATTTAGAAGAGATCCATCAGGAGGTTTATGAGTTTGAGATATTTCTCTAAGGATACCATTAAATCTCCTATTAAATTCTTCAGTCGTTTCATTTTCTTTCTTTTTTATGGCACTGATCTCTCTTACCAAATGCCTATCTTCCCTTTTATCACCATATTTTTCCTTAAAGGCAGCTACAATGGATTCAAAAGTATCAAATGAATTATCAGGGTTTTCCATAAACCATTCAGCAACATCCTCGCCAAAGGTAAGAACAAAAGTTTTCATTTTCACATCATCGAAATTATTATTTGCAACTGCAAATCTATTCCACCAGTTAGTGAAAGCAAACAAATGAGATTTAACACTAACTGCATCATTTCCTTGAAAAGAAGGTAATTTATCCATTTGAGGAACATCATGGGGATAACCCTGAATATTAGCAAAATTACACGGGGCAAAAACATCCATGATATCGTTTTTAGGATTTTAGAAATAGATCTGTGTTCAAGAATAGTCAAAAGGTCCTCAAGAAGCGAACTTCTTAGCAGGAACTCTTTTAAGAAATGAAAGAATTGGAGTCGCCACTTGAACATGAAACTAATTCTAAAACAGAAGAAATAATTGAGAGATAGCAGATGAATATCAGGGGGGATTCTTGTCTGGGAATAAAAAGATGAATAAGTGGAGTCGCCAACCAAACAAGAAGCCAACCGAAATGTCCAGGTCCTAAAGATACGATGATGAAATGATTAATGATATGACGATGAAAATATGAAGAGATGAAAAGTCGCCAGGAAATGTGATCCCTTGCGACAGGCTAATGAATGGCGATGAAAGATCAGAAGATTATAAAATGTCGTTAAGACCAAGGACAGAAAAACTCTATCCCCGGCAACGGCGCCAAAAAATGTTGTCGCACAAATTGTCCAGGCACCGCGACAACGACTCAAATTGGGGGTTGTCACCCTTATCCCCAATCTCTCTATTTAAGTTGTCTCCTTGCAAGCTAAGGGAAGTAGACCCTATTAGAAATGAGGATGAAGAATCCAAGAGACACAGCTAAGACCAGCCAGATTCAAAAGTATTAAATGAATTATCAGGCTTTTCCGTAAACCATTCAGCGACATCCTCGCCGAAAGTAAGAACAAAAGTTTTCATCTTTACATCATCGAAATTATTATTTGCAACTGCAAATCTATTCCACCAGTTAGTGAAAGCAAATAAATGAGATTTAACACTAACTGCATCATTTCCTTGAAAGATAGGTAATTTATCCATTTGAGGGAGATCATGGGGATAACCCTGAATATTAGCAAAACTACACGAGGCAAAAACATCCATGATATCGTTTTTAGAATTTTAGAAATAGATCTGTGTTCAGAATAGTCAAAAGGTCCTCAAGAAGCAAACTTCTTAGCAGGAACTCTTGTAAGAGATGAAAGAACCGGAGTCGCCACTTGAACATGAAACTAATTCTAAAACAGAAGAAACAATCGAGAGATAGCAGATGGATATCAAGGGGGGATTCTTGTCTGGGAGTAAATAGATGAATAAGTGGAGTCGCCACCCAAACAAGAAGCCAACCAAAATGTCCAGGTGCTAAAGATGAAATGATTAGTGATATGACGAATGATAAGATGATGAAGATATGAAGGGATGAAAAGACGCCAGAAAATGCGATCCCCTGCGACAGGCTAATGAATGGCGATGAAAGATCAGAAGATTATAAAATGTCGCTAAGACCAAGGACAGAAAAAACTCTATCCCCGACAACGGCGCCAAAAAATGTTGTCGCACAGATTGTCTAGGCACCGCGACAACGGCTCAGATCAGGGGCTGTCACCTTGATCCCCAATCTCTCTATTTAAGTTGTCTCCTTGCAAGCTAAGGGAGGTAGACCCTATCAGAAATGAAGGACAAGAATCCAGGAGACACAGCTAAAACACCAAATACTTGATAAAATCAACAGGATTTCACAGATCTAAATTAGATTTCACATTTAAGACCAGTGCCTTATGGAGTCACACAAGATCCCGTTATGCAATTATAAACAAGTAAGTGACAATTAACTGCTGCTTATTAAGACACGATTGATCACAATGATATATAATTGAAAAACACCACAACCATGCATTAAAATATCTTAAACCCACAGCAATATTATCACAAGATGAAAATGCCCGAGATTTGCAATATTTCCAGATTTATGATGCTTCAATTAATTTTGATCCAGAAAATATTTCTATAGTCAAAACTTTAGATAGAAAAATTTAGCACACTTGACTATAAAAAATTTGAAATTTTTTTGTATTTTTGTATTTTCTAAATTTTTTTTTTTTAGAATTTTTGGAATTTTTTTATTTTTTTAATTATTTTTTGAATCTAGAATCAAAAAAAGTTTAAATCTAAATTAAAACTAAAAGTTAAATCTAAAACTAAAAAGAAATCTAAAAAAAATTAAAACTAACACCAAACACAAATTAAAACTAAGACTAAATCTAAACTAAATTATAAAACTAAAAATAAAACACAAATCAAATCCTAGTTGAAAAACTATAGCTACACATTAAAATTAAAATTTAAAACTACAAATATTAAACTAAAACTAAACAAAAAAAAATTCAAAACCTAAGATCTAAAGCCTACGCTATCATAGACTAAACGAAAAATGAAAAGCCAAGCTTAACAATAAAACTATATTAAATCAAAATCGAAAATACAACCTACTCTAAGACTTAAACTAATCAAAATGAAACAAAAAAAATCGAATTTTAAAACCAAACTAAAATTAAAACCTGACCCCTAACTCTACGAGCTACCAAACGTATATACATTAAAAATAATTCGATTTTTCTAAAGATTTAACGCGATTTGTGTTTGCAGATCAGAGCCTAGTCGTTGACAGCAGGAGAAAAGGGGACGGTCGAGCTGAAGGAGCAGGCTTGGAAGAAGAGCGAGGTTTCAATGCGGCTAGGGCAGTGAAAGATGCAAGTCGAGGCAGCGTGGAAATGGAGGACGTTGATGCAAAGGAGTAAGGGAGGGTTCGATGAGGAACGGATTTGTAAAAAGAGGGTTGAAAACGATGAAGAAAGGATGGCGTACAAGCAGAAGATGAAGGCTCGGACAGCAGCTAGGCAGCTTGGACGGTTTGATGGAGAGCAGCAATGAAAACCAGTACATACAAAAAACGCCCAACAATCTTTATGAGGCCAGATCTGGCCTTTGGAGGCTAGATCTGCTTCAAGTCTTTAAAAAAAAAATTCTAATTTAAACCCTTAACCTGCAAAAGACAGCCAGATCTGAAGATACACACCAAGAAACGATTTAACCCTTACAATCCTAAAATAAAAATTACAAATTTACAACTAGTTTACAAATTTAAAACCCTCATGGTCAGATTTAAATTCGTTTTAGCACAATTTTCAGAGATTTAAAGTTTTTAGTGAAAGGCACAAGCCTTCGAAACCCTGCAAAATCACAAATATCGTAAGATAGACCTGAAATTTAACAAATAAAGAGCTTATCAAATCTATGTTTATTGAGAGTCGGCTGGTCCAACCGAAGACTTCCCCGGATGCCCAATCTTAAAAAATATTCCCTGCACACTTAGATCTGAATCTTAGATTGATAGAGATTTAAGAAAACAACATGAGACCTTTGCAGAAAAATCAAAATGTTATTTTATAAACCCAGAAAACTGCACAAGATACCTGTATGCAGATTAATCCATGAAGGCCATCAACCATAAAACACAAGAAACAAAGTAGCAGAGTTTAGAGACAATTCACCACATAGATCTGAGAAAGAACATCCAGATTTGTAACCCCAAAGTCTTTATGCTTTATTCCTCAAAAAAGTTTACAAGAGTTTCTAAGAGCAAGTGCACGATACTGAGATCGGATGATTCAAGAATGACAAAAACCTCTAAATTTATAGGACAAAATCTCTAACGGCTAGTTTGGATGATCCTCGTTAAAATAATCTCAATCGTCCAAAAGATTTAATTATCTTTAAATCCGGAGCATTGAAATTAAAATTTTGGGGAAAAAACGAATTTCACATTTAATTCAATTTTAATTAACTCAAAAATATTATTTTTGAGTTAATTACCCCAAAATTTTGACCTTGACTTAACCACCAAGGCCCAAGGGTCCAATATTTCTAAAATTCTCAATATTCCCTTGGCCTAGGGCTTTCAAAATCATTTTCCAAGGACCCACAAATTTTGCCTTTAAAGATTTAATCCTAACTTAGGACCCTAAATTAATTAAATTTCTGGTTTAAGATTTTATTAATTAATTGACCAGAAAATTTAATTAATTAACTAAAAGGGGATTATAATTATTTTTCCAACCCTCTTTTACATGAGATAATACATTTACATACATGAAGGGGAATACCCATTCGTATAAACCCTCAAATAAATACCCAATTCTGCGACTCAAAACATGATCTAGTAGACCAAGTAGTTGAAACTACTTTTACAAGGACTCGATAAAAAACACTAGGACTCACTTAGCATGCTGATGACAAATTCCACCCTAGCTTTGGGGTGAGGCTGGAGGGAAAAACTTTGCCGATCACTTTCGTGAATCAGTGAGACAAAAAACCTCCTAGGATGGAAGTCATCAACAACATACTAGGCTTACCTAGGTTGTTACATACATGGACGGTCTTACTTAGATCATTTACATCATAACATGCATAATGGGTTTACATCATTATAAAAACTGTTGATCGGCAATGAAATCTGGATGACACGAGCCTCGAACATGATAAGTCCCATTTGAAAAAATGAGGGTGTACTGCTATGGGGTCGTTGACAAAGTGTGGTCAACAAAGAGTCATGGCTCAAAACATGTTGTTCCATCATGTCAGATGGATGGACTGATGGAAAGAACCGCACTATCATTAACTTCCTTGTTGCTTTCCCTCGAGGAACAATGTTTTTGAGATGAGTTGATGCATCTGATAAGGTGAAGGATGCAACCCTTCTATTTGAGCTTTTGGATGAGATTATTCAGGAAGTGGGAGAGCAGAATGTTGTGCAAGTCATCACAGATAATGCCTCAAACTATGTTCTTGCTAGAAAGATGCTTGAGTCCAAGTATAATACCATATTTTGGACTCCATGTGCTGCACATTGCATAGACCTCATGCTTGAGGACATAGGCAAGGTGGAATGGGTAAAAAACACTGTAGAGCATGGCAAGTGCATTACAAAATACATTTACAACCACTCATGGGTATTGAGCCTAATGAGGAAAAACACTGGGGGCAAAGAGCTTGTTAGGCCTGCCATTACGTGATTTGCAACTCACTTCCTCACGTTGCAATGTCTCAATTCTCAACAGAAAAACCTGCAGAAAATGTTTTCTTCTGATGATTGGACTGAATCCCGGTGGGCTCGTAGACAAGATGGAAAAGACACCAAAAAGAAAGTCTTTCACATTAATCTTTGGAAAAGGTCTTCAGAGCTGGTAAAAATTACTGAGCCCCTTGTTAAGGTGCTAAGGATGGTGGATGGGGAAAAGATGGCAATGGGATACATTTATGAGGCTATGGATCAGGCCAAGGAGCAGATACGGGCAGCTTACAGGGACAGGTTAGCTAAATATGGCCGGATATGGGAGATCATTGATAACATATGGAACAATCAACTCCATCGTCCTATACATGCAGCTGGGTATTTTTTGAACCCAAAGTATCATTATAGAGCTCGGCTAGGAGATCAGCAGGATGGGGAGGTCAGATCTGGATTGATTGATTGCTTGGAGCGCATGGTCCCTAACCATGCAGACCTTTTGGAAACACATAAACAACTTACTCATTTCAGTATGGCAGCTGGTACCTTTGGAAAGAACTTGGCAAAAATGGCAAGAGATGTGGATCAACCAGGTAAGCAATTCCAATTTGTTTTTCTTTTCAAGTTAAATTGTTTGTAAATAAGTAATGAAATGAACTATGTTACTAATGAATGTCTTTTTATTTGCAACACATTGGTGGGAGTCATTTGGCGGCCAATGTCCTCAATTGCAAAAGTTTGCAATTAGAATCCTTAGCCAAACTTGTAGTGCTTTTAGGTTGTGAGCGCAATTGGTCTATTTTTTAGTGCATACACACAAAGAAGAGAAACCATTTGGAACAAAAACGGTTAAATGATCTTGTGTTTGTGTAATACAACCTTGACTTGAGGCGGAACCAACTGATGAGCAAAACACCTGATCTAGATCCCATTGTGTTGGATGATATTGATCCAACATTAGAATGGGTGGAGGAGACTGAAGATCCAGTGTTTGAGGCTGATTTTGATTTTGATGCAGCAGTAGCGGGGGGTGAATTTGAAGCAGATTTGGTGGTGCCATCAGACGCAGACCCAGGATTAGTAGTTGCATCAAGCAAAGGCAAACAACCAATGGATGACACTAGTCATGCACTTCGAGTAACTCGTGCTTCCATTAGGTCCACTTCTATTGTTATTGGTGGCAGGGGTACTGAGGTTGCAGATGAGCCTGAGGCTGAGGCATCCTCAGACTCTGATCCAGATGATGTCTATGTAGCAGCCGATGTTGATCCTGTGTCTAGTAGCAGTGATGAATTTGATGATTGATCATCATTCATGTGTAGTCTTGTATTAGGCCAATGGCCTCATAGATTGTAGCATTGTTTTTGGTCTTTATGGGCCATTTGGAGCCTCATTGCTTATGTATTTTTCGATGATATGTATCGCACTCGGTGCCATTTTGATATATTCACCTTTGCATGGTATATAAATGAGCAAACTTTGCATATTTTGTCTCTATTGGCTTGGAATCATGGTTGCAAATATTAAAAATAGTTTTTTTTATTAAAAAATAATTATTTAATGTATTTTTTTAAAACTGGTTCATTGAGATCTGACTGCTACCGGTTAGACCAGTTCCGGTTCGAAACCCGGTTCATTAGGTCCACCGGTCCAGTCACCGGTTTCGGTTTTAATAACTATGACTGCAGCTCCCTCTGAATCATGATCCTATCCATTCCTGCTACTGAAATGGATTCTTGATCATCCCCATCTTCTCTCTGAAATAGACAAACTTTGTCTTCCCCAGAGCCTTCGTGAGGATATCTGCCACTTGTTCTCCTGTTGGAGTGTACTGCAACTGTACAGCTCCTCGTTGGACACAGTCTCTGATGAAGTGACACCTGATGTCAATGTGCTTCGATCGATCATGAAACACAGGATTTTCAAAGAGTTAATGCAACTCTGATTATCATATAGAATATTGGTCACCTCCATCTTTTCCTTCAGTAAGTTCACAAGCAGTTTCCGAAGCCATATGGCCTCACATGAAGACGTGCTAGCTGCCATATATTTTGCCTCTGCTGAGCTCAGTGCCACGGATTTATGTTTCCTGCTGCACCAGGAGGTCATTCCTGATCCAATATTGAAATAGTAACCATTGATACTTTTCCGATCTACTGAACTCCCAGCCCATTCTGCGTTGGTGAACCCACTCAACCTGATGTCATTGCCAGAGGTGTATTTAAGTCCAAGCTCGCCTGTTCCCTGAAGATATCTGAGAACATGTTTGGTTGTTGGCCAATGAGCCCTCCTTGGTTTCACCGTGAACTGACTGAGGGTATTGACAGCATAACAGATGTTTGGCCTAGTGTTGACCAAATACATCAGAGATCCTATGAGCTACCTATATAATGTAGGATCAGCCTCATCATCTTCGGACGTGTCCATTTTCTTCTAGTTGGTGATCATTGGAGTAGTCATGGGTCTACACTCCTCCATCTAAAATCTTTTCAGAATTTCTGTAGTATACCTTTCTTGACCAAGGAAGATCTCCCCTTTCTACTGCCAAACTTTCAACCCCAGAAAATAATGCATCAGCCCTAGATCCTTCATGTCGAATTCTGCAGTTAAATTCTCCTTGCAATATTTGATGAGCCTCAATGATCCTGTTAGAAATAGATCATCTACATATAGAACCAATATCAGAGGCTCATTCCCTACGCTTAGATAGTAGAGATTGGGATCTATGTCACTCTTAACAAACCCCATCTTCTGCAGGTAGTTGTCAATTCGACCATACCAAGTTCTAGGGGCTTGCCTTACTCCATACAAGGCTTTTTTAAGCCTGCACACATGAGTCTTCTGCTCATGCATCTCGAAGCCCTTTGGTTGTTCAATGTATACCTCCTCTTCTATCACCCCATTCAAGAACGCAATCTTGAAGTCCATCTGGTGAATCTCCCATCGCATCTGTGCAGCAAGGATATCACGGATCTAATGGAAGCATATCGGGCTACTGGGGCGAAGGTCTCTTCATAATCTATGCCTTCCTTCTGAGCATACCACTTAGCCACAAACCTAGCTTTAAACTTCTCGATGTTCCCATCTGCAGCATATTTGATCTTGTAGATCCATCTTGAACCTACAACTAATATGTCTTGAGGTCTGGGAACCACTTCCCAGACATCATTTGTAATGATGGAGTTGTATTCTTCCACCATTGCATCTAACCATACCTAGTGCTGAGCTGCTTCCCGAAAACAAGAAGGTTCCCCAACTTGTGCTACCAAGGCTTGGTATCTGTCAGGTTGCCTGCGTTGCCTCTTCGCATTTCAAGGGGTTCCGACAAAGTCCTCTGCATCCCTCAGAATTTTTCGTAGTTCCCTGCTCGTTCTACCACTAGTAGTGGGTGGATCTACCTGCTCTCCTTCCTGCAAATCCTCGGGAGAAGTATCCCTTGGATCCCATTGCCTTGGATAGGCACTCATATAACCCTCTACAAGTCGTTGTGGTTGGACCAGCGAATCCTCCTCAAACTACGTAGCAGAAGGCATCTCCCGGGATTTCCTGAAGGCCCTCTCCTCCATGAATTTCACATCCCTCCACACTACAACTTTCCTGCTCTACGGAATGTAAATGCAGTAAGCCTTTACATTTTCACTATATCCCACAAGATATCCCTTTTCCGCATTCATATCCAGCCTCTTCCTCTTTTCATTAGGCACATGACAATATGTTGTACTGCCAAAGATCCTAAAGTGGCTCACTTCAAGCTTGCTCCCAGTGAAGACACTTTCTGGAGTGATCTTCCCCAATGTGTTGTGAGGAATCTTGTACTGAACGTAGACAGTTGTATTACAAGCTTCGGCCCACAAAAATTTGGGCATGTCTTGATCATAACGCATTACCCTTGTAGCCTCGACAATAGTCTTATTCTTCCTCTCTACCACACCATTATGCTCTGGATTATATGGAACAATCCCCTCTCTTCTGATCCCTTCCCTTGCACAGAACCCTGTGAATTCTTTATCAATGAGCTCTCCACCATTGTTTGATTGAACACCTTGATCCACTTTCCTATTAGATTTTCTACCAGAGCTTTAAACTCTTTGAAACGAATGAAGACTTCGTCCTTGGTCTTCAGAAAGTAGATACAGGTCTTCCTGTAATGGTAATCAATAAAGGTGACGAAATATTCGGCACCACTAAGAGCTCTAGTGGAAATTGGTCCGCAGATATCCGAGTGTATTAAGACCAACACACTCTTATCCCTATTGTTGCTTCTCTAATACGCTGCCTTGGCATACTTTCCCAATACGCACCCTCAGCAGACATCGTCTCGCTTGGTGCTCAGTTCTGGAACTCTCGTGACAGTTTTCTTAAGAATCGTTAATGCCCCATGATGCAAATGCCCCATTCTTTTGTGCCATAGTTCATTCAAGTCCTTCTCATCAGTGCTGCTTATTAGTGCCATTGAAGATTCGAGCTGTAACTTATATAGTTTATTGCTCTTGACTCTTATTTGTGCTTTCTTCTTCCAACTTGGGTGTTTGACGTATACACTATTTCCAATGAAGTAAACGTCATAGCCTTTGTTTTGAAGGGAGACACCGAGAGTGAATTCATCCGCAAACCAAGCACATGCAGCACATTATGTTGAGATTTTGTATAGTTGGTGTAGCATCGAGTGTGCTCTAGCCTTGAAATTTTGTGGAGGGGCTAGGACACACTGGATCTCCAAAACCCATAAAGGGATTTGAGAAATTTCAGTTGGTGTTCAAGTTATTCAAATAATTAATTATTTTAATGGATTTCCTAAGTCTAAACTTAGGAAAATAAAATAATTACAGTGAATTAATTAACACATGTGCTGAAATTGTCTTAAGTCACATGGATCAAGCAACCTTTTAATCTCAGTCGTTGATGGATGATTTAATCTCGGTAGTTGAAGGGTTCAACGAAAAGTATAAGAGAAAGGCTTGAGGGTCAGTTGGAGGAGACAAACAATTGCAGAACTAAGGAATAGATTTGGAATGCTAGGGCAGGTTTGCTAAGAATTTCCAGAGGAATTTCCTGTAGTGACGGGTAGTATTGGTTGAGGGGATGATCTGATCCCAAGAGCCAAAAGACAGCAAGAGGTAGAGGAGCATTAACAAGGGCAGCGCAGAGGGGCTTCAGAGCCATGCAGTCCAGCAGGTGCAGCGCAAAGGCAACTAGGGCCACGTACGACTGACGTAGGCCTCGCAAAGGCAGCGCAGGGATAGCACAGACCCTCCAAGGGTGACGCAGTCCCTCCTAGAGCCACGCATAGGCTGACGCAGGCCTTCAGAGGTAACGTTGGGGCTTCAGAAGCAGCGCTGAGGGTTTTTAGGGTCAGATCCGGGCACTAGAACTTCAGGTTAGCTGCAGATTTGATTTCTTTTATTCTCTGTCGGGTTTTCCACATCTGGAACCCAGATTTGTTGTACTCAGAACTACTTCATAATAAACCCTCATATCTGCTACACCAGTTTTCTCACTTTGGGTTTTTCCTGGGACTTATGTCCAAAAATATATGTGTCACTTTGTTGCATGAGCGTATTATTCAGTAAATGATTTGCATGTGTAGGTTGTAGTTGTGTTTATTTTCGGTATTTTCTTAACCTAATTTCTATAAATAACTTGTATTATTTAAATCAAGTTGGAGAAAATAAACCAATACACTGTAGTATAATTTTCACACATTAGTGGCCCAAAGCTTATTTCTAGCTTCCATTTGAAATACAACGGTACCTCTTCCAATAGGGGTACATTCTGCTTTATTACCCATGGTGATTTTAAAGTTCATCTGCTCTTCTTGCTAGTTTGAGAAACATTCCCGCACTCCCGTGATATGAGCAAAAGCCCCACTGTCAATGTACCAAACTACAGGAGAAGCAATGCTTTACACATAAGCAAACTCTTCTTCCAATCTAGATGCCAGAACAGAAACATCGTGATCCATCTGTTCTTCCATGCTTCTCTTCCTCTCTGGAGAACTATGTGAACCCTTCCGAGTTGCCGCAGTAATGTTAGATTTACATTCACTTGCCGGTTCTCTGCTCCTGTTACTCATCTCTGGCTCCAATACGATATGAAAAATTCAATCCAAAAATATACAGTTCAGTGATAGACTTAATTCTCCTAATTATTACTCCAATAAGTTATTTTCATAATTCTATTAGTAAATTTCGAAATAAATACTATTGCAACATTCACTAATGTATATGCAGAGAAAGGAATCGTAACAAACATAAGCATGCATAAGAAACAATGTAATATTCTCTTTTTTGGTGTCACCTATGACAAGGCTAGGATGGATTTCTAGAGTTAGGAGCAGACTGGTCACAGGGACAGGTTGGTGTCATCAGCAGGCCCAGGGGATTTTTGGAGGAGTTTTGAGGAGTTTCTATGTGGTTGGGTGGCATTCGCTTGATATATTCCATCATCCGAGCAATTTGGCTTTCGTTTTGGTGCATTCCGACAACTTTCGGAAATTTGAGTTATTTATGGGCTTAACTCAGCTAATTACACTCACGGTGGCATTCTGGGAGGAATATATGATAGAACACCATAGTGTAATAGCTCATTGGAACTGGCACGAGGATACCTCCATGATGGGACAGTTGGACATGAGTTTCAGTGACCGAAGGAGACATGGTAGCCGATTTACTCTTTTCTGCATTAAAAGGGAATATTTTAATAAGAGGGAAAAGTGCTCCATGACTAAAATAATAATAAAATAATGCTCTAGAAGGCTCCAAGAGATCTATAAAAGAAAGGGAGGAGACCATCGAGGGATATCTTTGGATCATATCATTTTATTACATGAGAGGTTTGAGACGTGGTTCTCTACTTCAGCCGTAGCCCCAGGACGGAAACCCTCGAGTGATTTGTGAGTGTTGGACGAAAACCCAACTCTCCTTGAGGAGACTTCATTCAGAAGTTTCATAGAGCTTCAGGGATATTGGAGTGAGGAACCACATCCCAGACATCATTCTTCATTATGGACTCATATTCTTCATTATGGACTCGTATTATTCAGGGATATTGGAGTGACTCCATAATGAAGAATGATGTCTGGGATGTGGTTCCAAGACTGAAGGACAAATCAGTTGTCACCGCAAAATGGCTCTACAAGATCAAACATGGATCTGATGGAAGTGTTGAAAAGTTCAAGGCAAGATTTGTTGCCCGTGGCTTCTCTCAAAAGGAAGCAATAGACTATGATGGCATATTTGCACCTGTGGCACGATATACCACCATTCGATCAATCATAGCCCTTGCTGCTATGCAAGGATGGAGTCTTCATCCGATGGATCTCAAGACCGCTTTTCTGCATGGTGCAATAAAGGAAGGGGTGTATGTAGAACAACCTTTGGGGTTGGAAGTCCAGGATCGGGACACCCATGTCTGCAGGTTGAAGAAATCCCTCTATGGGTTGAAACAAGCACCTAGAGCTTGGTACGAGAGGATAGATAGCTACTTGATGAAGTTGGGCTTCACTCGAAGTAATGTTCATCTGAACCTTTACTTCAAGGTTGTCCAGGAATAGCCTCTCATTCTGGTGCTGTATGTGGACGACCTCTTCCTGACAGGTGCTGACCCTCTTATTCATCAATGCAAGAGGGAGCTTGCTGCTGAGTTCGAGATGAAGGACCTAGGACTGATGCACTACTTCCTAGGCCTGAAGGTTTGGCAGAGACCTGGCGAGATTTTCTTTTCTCAAGGAAAATACATTGTGAAACTTCTGAAAAGATTTGGTATGGTGGACTGCAAGTCTGTGTCAACACCAATGGAACTCAAATTCAAGAAGTTAAGTGGCAGCGCTGCTGGGCCCGTATTCTCAAATCCTACTGAGTATCGTCAACTCGTAGGGGCCCTGAAGTTCTTAGTGAACACCCGTCCAGATATATGTTTTGCAGTGAACACTTTGAGTCAACAGATGGTTGAGCCTCATCACTTTCACTGGGTTGGTGCCAGGAATCTTCTGAGATACCTTCGGGGCACGATAAACCATGGTGAGATACCGGAAGGGGGGATATCTTGATGCCGATTGGTGGCCGGTGTGGTGGATCGTAAGAGCACATCGGAATCTTTGCTTCAATCTTGGTTACCTTGATTTCATGGATGAAATGAAGCGAAGTAGAGTGGCTTTAAGAGCACCCCTTGTTGAATACATTGCGTAGTATGGCACATTGTGAGCCGAGTCTGGTTGCGAAAGCTCTTCAGTGAACTGTTCGAGCATGTGCTAGATACCACGGTGATACTCTGTGATAATCAGAGTGGGATTCGCTTGACCGAGAATCCTGTGTTCCACGACCGATCCAAGCATATTGATATCAGGTACCATTTCATCCGGGATATGGTACAACGAGGTGCCGTAAGGCTCGATCATATAGGAACTAATGAGCAGGTCACAGATATTCTCACTAAGCCCCTGGGGAAGGTCAAGTTCCTAACCTTCCGTGAGAGACTTGGTATCGTGGAATGACCCTATGATGTGGGTCCTGTTGGACGATGAGCTCGAGGAGCTCTGGGGGGCTTTGGGGACAGCTTCTCGGAGCTATGAGCAACCACAAGGCTAGGCTTGCCAAACCTTGTTGGTGTGCTTGGACCCCACCATTGTGATTATTGAGTTGGTTCACCTCTCATTATTTGTACCCCGTATGCATCCTACCCATTGAGTTCAGGGCTCTGGGAAGTACCTCTCATTTGGCCAATGAGGTGGGAAAAGCTAGAGACTAGTAGCAAAGACTGATGGACGCATTAGAGATTGTCGTACTCTCTATCTAGGATAGCACGGTCCAACCACTTGATCTGGGATCAAGTCTAGTGAGGTCTCGGCCCTTTGCCTGACTGCGGGTCAGATGAACCAACTTCGGGTTGGTTGGAGACTCTTTGTGAGTCCGATAGAGGTTTTGACCTCTGGGCTGAATCTGTCAACCGGGAATGATGTCTTTGTGACTGACCCACTTCTATTCTGAAATAAAGAAGCCAGCAAAGTAAGTTATGGCAACATGACGCACGATGTTTGATTGCACTAGTGGATGGAGTTCTCCCTAGTTGAGAGGGAGTGTTAAATTTGGACAACTAGGTCCAAACTCCATCTTGTGATGCTCAGATGAAGATTCCAATATTTGTATTGGATTCCTCTTTCAGAGAGGTGTAAAATCGATCTAAAATTTATTTTAATCTCATGAGCAGAACATTTATTTTGAATTTATTATTTATAATAAATTTAAGTGCAGGTCGGCCTTAAAGTTTTTACCCCCAGCAGATGTGTCACACACCTCTCATGATTGGTATTTATAGGATCAACGTTGGAGCATTTTTCCACTCATCTCCTCCTCTTATTCGAGCATCTAAGGAGCAAGAAGGACGAAGTTTACCGCAGCAAGAAGGACGAAGTTTACCGCAGCAAGGAGGACGAAATTTAATGCAGCCAGAAATCTACGGTTAGGGTTTCTGGGCAAGTTTGACTAGCGTTGACTTTGGTCAATGCATGGTCCGAATTGGCTGAAATTTGGTGGAGAGTTCGATTTTTGAAGGCCATACTCATTGGCACAAAAATCGAGGTCAAAAGGTTGACCGAACTTGGAGCTGTGTTGACTTTATTACTGCTGCCTTGCATTGACTTTTCTGGACTATGTTGACTTTTCTGGGGCTGACTTTGAGTTGACTAGGGTGACAGATTTGAGGACTGTTGTGACACATTCTGGGTTGGTTGACCAATAAGACTTTGCTGGTTGAAGCATCCTACTGACCGCCATAACGCACCAACACATTCTTCTGTTTCTGGTTTGTCTTCTATAGATTCACTGGTATGTTCTATTAGCATTTTACTTAACTGTTTATGTGATTGTTGTTATAAAAGTAAAGTTGCACCAAGCATAGAACATCTACATAAATTTACATGTCACCTATGACAAGGCTAAGATGGACTTCCAGAGTTAGGAGCAGACCAGTCACAGGTACAGGTTGGTGTCATCAGCAAGCCCAGGGGATTTTTGCAGGAGTTTTGAGGAGTTTCTATGTGGTTGGGTGGCATTCGCTTGATATATTCCATCATCCGAGCAATTTGGCTTTCGTTTCGGTGCATTTCGACAACTTTCGGAAATTTGAGTTAGTTATGGGCTTAACTCAACTAATTACGCTCACGGTGGCATTCTGGGAGGAATACATGACAAAACACCATAGTGTAATAGCTCATTGGAACCAGCGCGAGGATACCTCCATGATGGGACAGTTGGACATGAGTTTCAGTGACCAGAGGAGACATGGTAGCCGATTTACTCTTTTCTGCATTAAAAAGGAATATTTTAATAAGAGGGAAAAGTGCTCCATGAATAAAATAATAATAAAATAATGCTCTAGAAAGCTCCAAGAGATCTATAAAAGAAAGGGAGAAGGCCATTGAGGGATATCTTTGGATCATATCATTTTATTATATGAGAGGTTTGAGACGTGATTCTCTACTTCAGCCGTAGCCACAGGACGGAAACCCTCGAGTGATTTGTGAGTGTTGGACGAAAACCCAACTCTCCTTGAAGAGACTTCATTCAGAAGTTTCGTAGAGCTTCAGGGATATTGGAGTGAGGATCATTCAAATCTTCAACAGATGCTTCAGTGGATTCAGTGGTAGCTGTTGCCAGAGGGAGAGTGTGGCAGTTCATTTTTGGAGGCCATCGCCGTGTAGCAGTGCAACAGATTGTATTGTTGGCCAGTTTTCCATCTCAACTCTTTCTAGGTCATATCTATATGTAAACCCTGTTATTATTTATAATAAAAGCTAAGATTCTTCCTGTTCTATGTGGTATTGGATTGCAGTATTTTATGTGTTTTTATTTTACATGGCAATCTTCTGTTAAATGCATGTTGATTTTACGGCATAATTTCGGGTTTAAGTAAATTCATGCAAATTTAGTAAAATATCCCAATTGGGGATATTACAAACAATCGCATGTACACACTTATTTTTGAACAATTGTCCCCGGAAGCGAGGCATCAAAAGGAGTATCAAGAAAAGTCAAGGCATAGAAGAAAAACAATAAATCTTCAAGTATGCTTAAAAACCAAGTTCAAAAGGAGTCTAATAAAAAAATTTGGGCACAAATATTCTCAAGATCTGATTTCAATATCGGAAGAAAGAGACAGTGATCTACATCTCTCAATACAAAATCAAACTCTCTCCAATGTCAAAGCAAGGTTTTAGGCTACAATATTAGCTTTTCAACAAAATGAGTAGATCCTCGGTCCATGTACTTAAAGAATAGCTTTTGAAGATCACCATATTACTGTCTCAAAAGACCGAAAGCCTAATGACATAAAAAGTGACCCTCTGGACATTAAGGAAAAGGCACTGTTCAAAAGGCAGCAAAATCTTAGAACCAAATTTTTGGACAACCTCAGAGAAAGATCGAGCTCCTCAAGGTGGTCAAGAATATAATGTTTTTATCACTAAATCTCTCTGGCACAAGGAGTGCAGGCACCAATCATTCTTGTTCACCATAACACGAACAGTGTTTCAAGAAGACTGATACTCATTTATACATTCTGAAAGATATGGTGGAACCAAGAATCTACAGGCAGAAGAATCTCTACGTTGAAATTATGTGGTAAAGAATTTCCATAAGCAGTCATACTATATCTTGAAGGAACACATGAAGAAGCAGGTCCCATCATAAGAACAACCATATCTCTAAAGACTCGTTAAAAGGAAGGTCATGAAGATGAAAAATAATCAATGACAAAATACGGCACCATTGTGAAGAACCATGGCAACCAAAGTACTGAGCACTACACGTAGGTATATAAGGTATGTATCATAATTTTTAATTTCAAGGGTCCATCATAAGATATAGTAGGGTTGTAGTTATGGGTTTGTATGTTAAGAAAACCCCAGTATTTAGAAACCCTGATTCTAAGGTATTTGTTCCCTATGATTTGATTTTTAGGGTTTATTAGATTTCTAGGGCATGGGAAAAACTCTAGAATAACATAAAGAGAAAAGAGTATGATCTAAGGTTTGAATTTAAGAAGCCCTAGAATGACCTCTTGATTGCATAAAACCCTAGAAAGGTAACTTAACATCATGTTTTGGTATCATATTTTACTTGCTAAATAGTGGCAGGTACAAGAAGTAAAAGACGGATGGGCTTATCTTTTGAAAGGCATGATGAAATAAGGGAACTATACAGACCCTTAGACACTATTCATAGTATACACTACAGATGGATAGCAAGGAAAAGGTAAAACATAAAAGACCTCTACCATGGTTGAATGCATCTTAGTAAGAAAGCATCATGGAAAGCATACAAATGAAGCAAGAGCTCATGTCATAGCTAAAAAGAAAGTCTACATACTGGCAGTAGTCATCATAGGACAACGTAGCTCTTGGTAAAAGTGAAAATTTCTAAATATGCTCAAATAGAAACCCTACTGTTAATTTTCAGATCTACTTCTACTTACATTAACATCTAATCCGAAATCTTCAGCATTAACATCGAAGTAAATACATTAAAAGCCAACACATACAAATCTAAACTAAATACATGCACAATGACAAAGTGACACACAAGGATTTTCTAGACAACTGTCCCCAGGAAAAACCAATGCCGGAAAACCGGTCTTCTGGCTGTTGGAGGGTTTTATTCAAAGATGAAAAAATCGCGATCGGGATATTATCGCCGAGGGGAAAAAATCGGGAAAAAATCATAAAAATCGGGAAAAAATTGGCACATACAAAAAAATTCATTTTTTTTCAATCTTTTTAATATCTAAAGCATCTACAACATAAAATAAATGCATTGACACATAAATATGAAAAAAAAACTAATATATAAGATGTGTAATATCATGTCTAGTGCTACATCACACATAAAACTGAATCCTGCCCTGAATACTAAGTCCTGAGTCTCAAGAGTCAACTCAGCCTCAAAATATCAACAAAAAATATAATAATGTATCTCATATCATGAGTCATAATGTCAACAGTGATATACAAAGGAATGTCAATGCACGATATAACCTATGGTCCTATACTATTGATTTCCTCTGCCCCTCTTGCGAGAAAATACAACAGCTTTGCCTTTCTCTCTAGATGAAGAAGCTGGTGGGACTGGCAATGGGCTCTGTCGTGCTCTAGAAGTAACAAATGAAGCACCAGAACGGGAACCTGAACCACTAGGAGCTAAAGGAGGCAGACCACGTCCTCTACCGGTAGTAGTGGTAGGTGGTGTCACCTCCTCCTCCTGCTCCTCCTCCTCCTCCTGCTGCTGCTGCTCCTCCTCGTCCTCCCCCTCCACTACCTCCTGCTCCATCCAATCAGGGGCTGACTCCATGACAGGCCTCTCAGCCTCAACCCTCCATTCAGCAGTGGTGTCAATCGCATCTAAAGAGATGGCCTCCATATCAGGGGTCCTCTCAAGTTGTCTCACCCACAATCTAAGATTGTAGTAGACGTAAACCATGTCATTGAGCCGTTGACCCTCCAACCTGTACAAGGGTCATAAATTAATAAATTAAATATTTAAAAAAAAATATTTAATGAATTCAAAAAATCAGTTGGAAAAACTTGGAATATGTTAAGTTTTTTACCTGTTGCGCTTTTTGGTGTGTTTTTTTTCAAATACACTCCAATTGCGCTCACATCCTGAAGCGCTACATGTTTGGCTGAGTATTCTAATGGCAAGTTTTTGGAGTTTTGGTAATCTGCCACCGTAGCTCCTCCACCATGCATCTACAAGTTACAAGTTACAACAAATAAGATAAACTTATAAAGTTACAAACATAAGAAAATTTTTAAAATAATGAAAATCTTACTTGGCATTTTAGTAGTCCTATCCTGGACAGCCATGTCGAAGCTCAAGGTGCCACCTGCTATTTTGTATACCTCCATCTCTTTGGATATCTCTGCACGTTCTGATGGATTTGGCACCATCTTCTGAACACAAGTGAAAAAGCCATCCATGACCTCAGCATCAAATAGGAAACTACATGAATAAGCAAATCCGGGGTTCAGGAAGATCCCTGCAGTATGAATGGGACGATGGAGTGTGTTGTTCCATCGATCATCAATCACTTCCCATAAAAGAACTTGTTTCTGAAACCCCTCATCACCCTTATCATCATAATAGCTGCGAACAACTTCTTTGGCCCTATCCATGGCCTCATACAAGTAGCCCATTGCGGGCTTCTCTCCATCCACCAATCTAAGAACCTTTACCAAAGGTTCACTAATGCTGCACACCTCTTCCACTCCAACCCAGAAATCTTCCTGATATGACACCAACCTGCAGATGGCCTGTCCCTCTGATTTGCGGTTGATAGTCAAAGCACGCCACTCATCTGAAAGAAACATTCTCTTCAAATCCCACTTAGAATTCAAGAGGGATTGAAGAGAGATGAAAGTAGTGGCAAATCGTGTAATAGCAGGCCGCACCAACTCTTTCTTGTTGGTGAATGTCCTCATCAAATGAAGCACAAATACATGGTTATATATAAATTTTGTGATCCTCTTTGATGATTCTACAATATCTTTGACAAAATCAAGTTTTCCGATGTCCTCCAACATCAAATCAAGGCAATGTGCAACACAAGGTGTCCAAAATATGCTCGGATACCTCTCCATAAGCATCTTGCCAGCAGAAACATAGTTAGCAGCGTTGTCCGTTATGATTTGGACAACATTTTGGGGCCCAACCTCGATAATGAACACATCTAATAAATCACATAATAATCTTGCATCTTTGACATGTGCAGATGCATCAACAGATTTTATAAACATTGTCCCCTTGGGACAACTGACCAAGAAGTTAATAAGGGTCCTACCCCTTTGATCAGTCCAACCATCTGACATCACAGTGCATCCTGTGACTTCCCATGATGCCCTTAACTCTTCCAATCTCTTGGTGCAGTCAGCTTTCTCATTTTGCAGAATGCGCCCTTTAAGGTCATGATATGTAGGGGCTTTGTATCCTAGGCCAACAACAGCGATAGCATCAATCATAGCCTAATAAAATGGATTGTTCCTGGCAACATTGAAAGGAATATCACTCCAAAGAAACAGTTTGCCCAACAACTTATCAGCTTCTTCCTTCTCCTTTCTTTTAATAAGGGAGGAGATAGATGGTTGTGCCCCGGGAGTGTTTCTAGGAACAAAAAATGAGGAGGCAGCTACGGGGCTGCCTGTAGAAGAGGCTGATGCTGAAGAGCCACTACCACTCTCACGGTCAACTCCAAACCCTGATATTTGACTTTTCAGAGCTGATTTGTTGAGTTTAGTGGTTTCTATTTCTCCCAATGAGTTCATGGCTCTTTTGATTATTTCTGCATTGGTGTTTTTGCAAGGGCCTACTTCATGCCCAGGAATTTGTGCCAGGTGGTATTTCAACCTGTATATCCCCCCTGCCATGTGTTGACCACATAATTTGCAAGTCAAGTTTAATCGGTCAAACCCGTGATCAGGTTCACCAAATTCCCATAAAGGATCTAATTTCCTTGGCATGTTCGAAACTTTAAACTTTGAATGTTGAAATTTGAACCTAAGGCACAAGAAAAATTGCAAGTTAAAAAATAAAATAAAAAAATTACAATTTTACATACAACATTTTCATTTTTCATTTTTTTCACAAAAAAAAACCATCAACTCAATGCAAAAATAATGGGAAAAAATACATGTTGAAACACATGCAAAAATAATGGGAAGAAACTAAGAGCACAAAAAGAAATATAAAAAACAAAATTTAACAAACAATTTTTTGCATTTTTGACCAAAATAAACCCTCTCCTCTCAATAAAACAAAAACAAAAAAAAAACACAACCAAATGCAATCACAAATGATGAAAATACATGGGTAATAGAAACCCATGGAAGAACAAGAAAAAAACAAAAAAAAATGGGTCAAATTTGATGCCCATAACTAGAAAAACGTTTTGCCGGAGACACTTGGTCCAAATTCGATTTTTGTTCGCTTGGCTTGCAAGAAATTCTTCACTTTTGTCCAATCTTGGGCTTGTAAATCACGTATCTCCCTCCTTGGCTCTCCTCCTTCCCTCCTTGGCTCTCATAAGCAAGTCTGTCCAACTAAAAATGAAAAACAAAAAACCAAAAATCGGATTATAAACTCACTGTTGGAGGCTGCCACGATAATTTCCCTTCGACTCGCGATTTTTTCGTAATTATCGCGATAAAATCGCGATAACGAGTTTTTCAAAAAATCGTTGAAATTATCGCCGATAAAATCGGCAGCCCGAAAAACGCGCGATAAAATCGCAATTTTTTCATCTTTGGTTTTATTATTAAGTAGAATCTAAGTACAACAAATATGGGCACCAAACTGGTTAACCCGACAGAGAAATATACAGCAAGCAATACCTTTGTTTTGGAGACAGAAAAATTGATTGACTCACACCCTCAAACGGGATTTACAGAACTCAACCCTTTTTTGTCTTCAAAAACCCAAACGCTACTCTGAAGTCCTCTACGTCAGCTCTACTAGCCTGCGTCAGCCCCTGCACTGCTCAAGAAGGGCCTGCGTCACCCCAGACTGGGTTACGCTGCCCCTGCGCTGCCCTGGCTAGGCCTACATCAGCCCTACTGGCTATGAAATTTTTTGAATATTACTGATGTAGAAACCCTACTGTTAATTCTGGTTATACTTCTCCTACTTAATCAAGTTATTAATGCAAAAAATTCAGGTTAACATCGAAGTAAACACATAACAGTTCTTCACCGATTCAGATCTAAACAAAAATACACATGCACACAGACAAAGTGACCCACAAGATTTTATGGACAACTGTCCCCGAAAAAACCCAATGCAGGAAAATCGGTCTTTAGGCTACTGGAGGGTTTACATTATTAAGTAGATTCTGAATATAGCAAATCTGGGCACCTTACTGGTTAACCTGACAAAGAAAATAAGATCTGCAGTAATACCTGCTGTTCTGGAGACTGAAAACTGGACTGATTCACACCCTCAAACGGGATTTATAGAACTCAGCCCCTTTCTGCCTCTAGAAACCACAGCGTTTCTCTGAAGTTGCTTGTGTCAGCCCTGTTGGCCTGCTGATGCCCCTGCGCTGCTCAGGAGAGGGTTGCGTAAACCCAGACTGGGTGACGCAGTCCTTACGCTACCCTGGCTGGCCCTGCGTAAGCCTGCATGGCCTCTTGTTGCCTTTGCGCTGCCCTTTCTGGGCCTGCGTGCACCTGCGTAGCAACTGAAACCCTCTGCACTGCGCAGTTGCTGCGTAGCGCCTGCTTCTCTGCGTTGCTCCTGGTTGTTGCTTCTCTGCCTCTTGCTGACTCTTGGCTCTAGGATCAGATCATCCCCATAGCCAATACTACCCCTCGCTGCAGCGAAAACACTTCTGGAAATTCTTAGCAAACCACGTCCAAGGATTCCAGCTTAGTCTCTCAGTGCTCTACCTCTGTGTGTGTGTCCTCCAACTAACCCCAAGCCTTTCGGTTATACTTTTCTCATTGGGAAACCAACGGCCATGATCTAATCTTCAATCGATGGCTAAGATTAAAAGAAAGCTTGATCCGTGTGACTTAAGTCATTTCCATCACATGTTTAAATTAATTACCTTTAATATTTCAATTTTCCTAAGTTAGACTTAGGGTCCTTAATTAAAAATATTAATTAATTAATTATCTCCAAAACTGGATGGAATTTCTCAAATCCCTTTCTAGGTCTTGGAGATCTCATGTACTCTAGTCCCTCCACAAAGGTTGTGAGCTAGAGCACATCCGAATCTACCCCAACACATCCAAAAACTTAACACTCCCTCTTAGCGAGAAATGTGCTCTAGCACAACACTTCACCCCGAATGTTGCACTAATCTCTGGTGTGGGTCTCTATGTTGATGCTTGGCCTGCGTCCCTTCATCACTGCGCTGTTGCTGCTCTCCCATACTATTGCCCATGACATTGCCACCGCCACTACTACATCTGTACTACATCTCCCTCTCAATCTGTTGCATCGTGTTGCCAACTACTGCACTGCAACTTCAATTGCTGAAAGAAACAACTGAAAAATCTTGCCCAATCATTGACAGACAAATCAATTGGGTTGCATCCTCATCATTGAAGCTCCATAGGTTGTTGCTTTGCGTTGTCCTCCTGAAGCCACTGCGTTGTTGCAACTCTGCTCTGTATAAGCCAACCTGCACTGTGCTGCTGAAGTCACATCAGTCCCTCCACGCTGCGCTGCGACGTTGTTGTTGCATCTGCACTGCGTTGCTCCCTCTCAGCATCTAGCTCTACCTCTGCTCCATCTATGATTCTCTGCACCCACTGCTCCACCTGTCCCGCTACTGTCTTAAGGCTCTGATAGCACGGATGTGATCCAAGAGCTGAGCTACTCAAGGATCTCGCCACCACTCTGTAGCTGCTCTACAAATCCATGTCATCCCACTTTCTTGGTTCATGAGTGCCCATGGCTATGTCATCTTCGGAGCCATCATCCGCCACAACAGCCTTGGAGGTAGAAGCTTCCTTGTCCTTCTTCTTCTAAGGACAATTGTTGGCGAAATGTCCTAATTCACTGCACTGGAAACACTTGATCTTGGATAGATCACGCTTCTTCTTCCCTTGCTGCCTCTTTGATGCCAAGGCTGCATCTTCTTCCTCTTCCTTCTTCACCTTACTAGACATGGTGCTATGCTGCCTCCTGGTGAACCGACGGAGTTCTTCTTGACGAAGGATCGCCCCACACACTGTCCCAATTGGGAAGGTCCGCTCTGCCCAAGATACTTTGGACAAAAGTTTTCTAGTCCTCTATGATCACATTGAGTGCAGTCCTCACCATCACATCATCCTCCACTTTCACTCCCATGGCAGTCAATTGATCCCTGATCGCCTTTAGTCTGAAAAGGAAAGACTCAATTTCTTCTCCCTTAGCCATCATGAATAACCACATCTAGTTCTCCAGAAGCATTCTCCTCTGGACAGATCTACCCTAATATAGGGCAGTTAAGGCTTTCAACATCTCATTAGCCCTCTTCTTATCGGCTATATGTGGAACAACATGATCCTTAACCTCATTCAAGATGAAGCGCTTGACATGTGTCGCTGCTTCATTAAGCTTTGCTAGGAGAAGAGTATCGGTTGGCGTGGCCAAGACTTTTTCTGCATGCTCCCTCAAATCGTATGCCTCCATGACTACTAGGATTTTGGCCTTCCAGAGTGCAAAGTTGGACAGACCGTCCAACCTATCATGATTACGTAGTTCGTGAGGTGCCATCTGCTCAGATCTGCTCTGTCGGAACTGATTCTTCCTCTCCTTGCTTCTCAACTGAAGCTCGAATCTAGGATCCTTGGCGAAAAGGCACCCTCTGCTCCCTCTAATAACTAATTTCCTCCTTGGAAATATGACAAACACAACGAATCAACTCTCTTCGATCCTCTGATCAATCTACAGATTTCTTTGGCTAGAAATCCTCTAAGAAGTTGTTCTCCTCCCGCTCTTTGTCAACTGGTGCTTAGGCTAAATTCTGAATCTTTAGAAATTGAACCCCACCAGCAACTACTGAAGCTCTGCAGCTCTGCTTCAGGAACTTTGAATCAGCCACAGCCTCAAGACTGTGTCACCTTGGCTGGCCTTTGTGTGAGCAAACTGTTAATCCAAGTTGTCATTGATGGCAACAGGTTGAAATACATTGATGGCAACATGGAAGATATCATTTGAAGTTTCTCCAACATGAAGGTGCTATGACCCCATGATTGATAAGCCAAACAATGGAAAAGACAAATGAAGAAAAAGCCAAGCAATGGAGAAGGCATTCTGTCACAAAGAAAAATTAAGGACAGTCACAAAGAAAAATTGTTTTTACCTCCTTAAAGGCATCCTTCCAAATTGACACCTATGCCATCTCTTAGAGCATATTTTTGTCTTTCCGATGAGCTATTACTTGACCCAAAACTCCATGCCGTTTGGGAGATATGAATTTTTCAAATTAAGGATATATTTATGTTTTTGAGCTGACCTATGCTCAGGGATACAAGTCGGCCTCCAAACAAGGTCATAAGCTATATATATACAATTCGTACTCATTTATTAAACACAGATTTCGGTGGTCAAGTACAGTTCTCGGTTATAAAACATTCACCACATAAACTTAGTTCACAACTCATGAACTTTCAAACATCAAGAAGGAGCCTATATGAAGCATATTTCTGATTCTACAGCCGCAGATCTGAATGCAAATATAAGCCAGGGATCTGTGAGAGTATACGAGCCTCAGACCTGTATGTGACTTCAGCGTCGGACCACTCTAAATCTGCAGTGGGTCAGCCTTGGTGTGAAGCTCGGATCAGTTACAGTCATCCTGTACCAGCCTCAGACTTGTCTGCAATTACAGTAACTGTAGTGGCTCAGATTGCTTCACAGATTTATGGTTCAGACAGGAACCCAGAACAGCCCTATATATCTCGGATTTGTGTCATATTTTTTATATAGAACTTAGATTAAAGCCCAGATATTCGGATCAGTGTTTGAAAAGCTCAGCGTTGTAACATCTGTGGAGGAGATGTGAGTTAGATCTGTTGTAAGCGCATCTTGAATAATAAAAGAAGTTCAGATTTGTGAAGAACAGTCACCTACTCGGACTGTGTGAAGAAAAACTCAGGTTGAAGAAGTCCCGTGGAAGAATTGTTACAACAGTCAAGCATTTGTAGAAAAGGACAGTCACATATAACAGAGGACTCTTGGAAACATTTTATTGGACAGTCAAGAACAACTTTGGATCAAATTAATTGAATAGTGAAGAATCTTGTTGAATACACTTAAGTAAGTACATCACACACTTTCTCTCTAAAGATTTCTGAAGGATTGGTTTCCTTGGAGTAGGAGCTCCTAAACACAAGGTTGGTTCCTTGAGAAGATAGGGTCAAAGCCCTAGAGGTCGAAGCCTCATCAAAGTCCAAGTTGGTGCTTGGCAAACAGGTTGGTGCCTGTTTCATTAAAAGGGTTGGTGCCCTTCTCTCATCTATTGTATACTATTATTAAAAGGGGATTGAAGTTCTCTTTAATTCTTAATATATATATATATATATATATATATATATATATGTCTTTCATTGTGAAGAATCTAACTGGCAATAATTAACAATTGAAAAGAAATACTGATTCACCCCCCTCTCAGTATTTCCAACACAAACACTCTCAATGCTGTCTTTGCGTTGCCTTTGTGTTGGTCTCTGCGTGGCTCTAGTTCCCTCTTCTACTGCGCTGTCCTCTTCGGTCTGGCTTTCTGTGGCTGCTGCTGCTTCCTATAGCAAAGATTCTTCAATTTTCTTGCTGATGATTTAACAAGATCTGCAATTGCTCTGATACCATGTGAAAATTTATGAATATTAGTTATGCAGAAAGTTAAAACCCTATTGTTAATTTTGGTTATACTTCTCCTACTTACTCAAGCTATAAATTCTTAAAATTCAGATTAACATCGAAGTAAACACATAACAGTTCTTCACCGATTCAGATCTAAACAAAAATACATGCACACAGACAAAGTGACACACAAGATTTTCTAGATGACTGTCCCTGGAAAAACCCAATGTGGGAAAACCAGTCTTCTGGCTGCTGGAGGGTTTATATTATTAAGTAGAGTCTGAATACAGCAAATCTGGGCACCCTACTGGTTAACCCGACAAAGAAAACAAGATCTGCAGCAATACTTGTTGTTCTGGAGACTGAAAATGGACTGATTCACACCCTCAAATGAGATTTACAAAACTTATCCCCTTTCTGCCTCTAGAAACCCCAGCACTGCTCTGAAGCTGCCTGCGTTAGCGATGCTGCCCTGCTGATGCCCCTACGTTGCTCAGGAGAGGGTTGTGTAACCCAGACTGGGTGACACAGTCCTTACGCTGCCTTGGCTTGCCCTACGTAAACCTGGATGGCCTCCTGCTGCCTCTACACTACCCTTTCTGGGCCTGCATAGCAGCTGAAACCTTTTGCGCTGCGCAGCTACTGCATTGCTCTTATTTGTTGCTTCTCTACCTCTTACTGACTCTTGGCTCTGGGATCAGATCATCCCCTTAGCCAACACTACCCCTCGCAACAACTGAAACATTTCTATTAATTCTTAACAAACCACACCCTAGAATTCTAGCTTAGTCTTGGTGCTCTGCTTCTGTATGTGTGTCTTCCAATTGACCCCAAGCCTTTCCTTGATACTTTTCTCGTTGGGAAACCAACGGCCCTAATCTAATCTTGAATCGATGGCTAAGATTAAAAGAAAGCTTGATCTGTGTACTTAAGTCATTTCCATCACATGTTTAAATTAATTACCTTTAATCTAAGTTGCACGAAACGGGAAAACGGGTACGAGAGTTTTACAGCAGAACGAATTATGAAACACTGCATGACCCCCCCCCCCCCAAATTTTGGAAATGGGGAAACTCAATATATATATATATATATATATATATATATATATATATATATATATAAGAAATATGTCCAATCATAAAGCATACATGATACATTATAATTTATTACATTATGATTAAATTGTCCAATGTCAATGCACAAACTATAGTCTTTAAATTTACATCACATTTACTCATGAAAGATCACATAATGAAAATAGCAATATCCATAATCATCCACGAGAAATTTCTAATTTGTTGACTCGTGCTTGATTGGGAGTCTCCTCCTACATAGTCGAATGGCCTTAGTGCTTTTGATTAAATACAAATTCCATACCCTCGTACCCTAGGTGCTCTTGATTATTGGGAGTCTCCCCTGCATAGAGGGCTCGATTCTCTTGATTAAATACAAGTTCCATTCCCTAGTACATGACAAAATCCAATGGAAACATTGCAATCCCCCAAATCTTGAAATCTTGAAAAAATGATAAGTTTGCTAGATTTTGAGTGAGATATAAAATTCTACTTTCTCCATTTGAAATCCAATGAGGGCCATAGGATTGAACATTAGGTTGCCCTAAAACAAACAAATAAAAACAATTAAAAAAATAATAAAACAAAAAAAACAGACAAAAAAAAAAAAAGTTTAAATGTTGGAAACGTGTTTGTACAGCCTGGAAACGCGTTTCCGTTCGTATTGGACACATTTCCCCAATGTGAAACGGCCCAGTACATATGGAAATGCGTTTCCAGGCCGTACAATACGGTGAAACGTATTTCCATTTCGTTTCCGGGCTGAAACGAACCTCTGTGCAACGTTTCCTGCAACATAGCCTTTAATATTTCAATTTTCCTAAGTTAGACTTAGGGTCCTTAATTAAAAATATGAATTAATTAGTTATCTCCCAAATTGGATGGAATTTCTCAAATCGCTTTCTGGGTCTTGGAGATCTCATGTACTCTAGTCCCTCCACAAAGTTTGGGATCTAGAGCACATACGAAGCTACCCCCAACATATCAAAAAACTCAACACTAGCCTCCTGTTGCCCCTGCGCTCCCCTTTATGGGCCTGCGTAGCCCCTGAAGCCTTTGCACTGCCTCTGCTAGGCTGTGGCTACTCTATGTAGCTGTTGCGTACTCTGCGCTGCTCAGTATGTTACTTCTCTGCCCTTGTTGCACTCTTGGCCTAGGATCAAACCATACCCTTTCGCCAATACCACCCTCGATGCAGCTGAAACACTTCTAAAATTCTTATCAAACCACGCCCTAGAATTCCAGCTTAGTCTCAGTGATATGCCACTGTGTGTGTTCTCCAACCGACCCCAAGCCCTCTTCTTATACTTTTCTTGTTGAAACATCAATGGTCATGACCTAATCTTGAATCTACGAATAAGATTAGAAGATGCTTGGTCCATGTGACTTAAGTCATTTTTATCACATGTTTAATTTAATTAACTTTAATCTTTTAAACTTCCTAAGTTAGACTTAAGGTCCTTAATTAAAAAGATTAATTAATTAAATATCTCTTAAACAAGATGGAATTTCTTAAATTGCTTTCTGGGTCTTGGAGATCTCATGTACTCTAGTCCCTCCACAAAGTTTGGGAGCAAGAGCACATCCGATGCTACCCCAACACTTCAAAATCTCAACAATAACCTCATCAAAAACATAAGTAGTTCTTATGAGAAAAAGAATAGGTCATCTAGTACAAAGCTCATCATACATCAGTCAAAAGGAAACATTTGTTGGATGAGGATACTCAAGATCCTCTATTGGAATCTTCACCGAAAGGTTCACCAATCAAAAGGAAGCAAGGGCTTCATCAAAAATTCCAACTTGTAGGAATTCATGGGAGGATGGTATGATGTCAAAAGAAGTAAAGTAGGTCAAGGGATTGAAGTTCTTTCAATCAAAGTAGTTGTTGAAGGAAGTCTAGATGACCTAAAAGAAAAATGAGATATGTATGATTTTATTTAATAAACTAGAGTCATGTCATATGGTTGCGGGTAACATGGATAAATGCTCTACTTCGAGAGCATGATCAAAAGAAACGGATCTCCTTGTTGATTTATGGTAGCATCGAATGTGCTCTAGCCTTGTGACTTTGTAATATTCCCAATTAGCTAATATTAATTTTTGACTACTTTACTTTAATAAAGTTAAGTTAGAAATAAAGTGGGTGAAGAGGGACACTTAACTCACACTTAGGATAAAATCATTTCCTAAAGTCACTTGAGAGACATGATTAATTGATAGCATGGGGCCTAGAGGTCGAAATGGCAGCGTGGGGAAGAGGACAACGTAGGCATATTGAGGCTGTATTGCACATATTGGAGGAGCAGCAATTTTATGCTAAGCTCTCCAAATGCGAGTTTGGGCTGACAGAGATGCTCTACTTGGGGCACATCATTGGGGTGGACGGAGTGAGGGTCCATGAGGAGAAGATCAGGGCTATCAGGGATTGGCAAGAGCTAAAGAATGTGACGGAGCTTCAGGGGTTCGTGGGTATCTGGACCTACTACCGGAACTTCGTCAAGGGATTTGCCCAACTTGTTGCACCCCTTATAGACCTTACCAAAAAGGGGGCATTCAGTTGGACTGATACAGCGCACAAGGCTTTCGACAGACTCAAGGAGGTGATGAGCAGTTCTCTGGTTTTGGCATTGTCAGATTTTACACAGCCCTTTGTCCTAGAGTGCGATGCAACAAGCGAGGGGATAGGCGCAGTTTTGATGCAGGGAGGCCACCCCATAGCTTTCGAGAGCCGGAAGCTATTGCCACATGAGAGGTTGTATGCTATATACGACAAGGAGGTGTTGGCCATCATGCATGCATTGGCCAAGTTTCGGCAGTACCCTGTGGGGAACAGGTTCAGAGTGAGAACAGACCACAACAGCCTCTGATTCTTTCTAGAGCAAAAGCAGTTGCAGGAGAGGCAGCAGAAGTGGGTCAGCAAGATCCAGGCATGTGATTTTGACATTGAATATGTCAAGGGGAAGAACAACATGGTGGCCGATGCACTTTCACACAGACCGGCAGCGTTGTCCTTAATGAGTTTGGATATGGATTGGAGGGCTCAACTTTTAGTAGAGTACTCCAAGGATCATTTTACCTGTGATGTGTTGGATGGGCAGGTTACAGATGACAAGCACAAGGTGATGGATGAGGTGATCTACTTTAGGGACAGGATCTTCTTGACCAAGAGCTCCAGCTCAAGGAGAAGATATTGCATGCCTCACATGAATCGCCATTATCAGGCCACCAGGGGTTCACCAAGACCTATAGGGCCATCAGAGAGAGGTTCTCATGGAAGGGCCTCAAGGAGGACGCACTCCGACATGTCAGGGAGTGCGAAGTTTGCCAGTGCAACAAAGGGGAGATGAACCATCTAGTGGGGTTACTACAGCCTCTTCCCATACTTGAGGGGAAATGAGAGAGTATTTCGATGGATTTCATCACAGGGTTGCCCACTGTATAGGGCAAGGATTGCATATTTGTATTCGTTGATTGGCTGACAAACTATGCACATTTCTTCGCCATATCAGCACGTTACACTGCAGCATAGGTGGTGGAGTTATTTTTCAGGGATGTTTTCAGATTGCATGGTCTCCCAAAGACCATTGTCAGTGACAGGGATAGCCGCTTCATGGGCGGGTTTTGGCAGGAACTTTTCCGTTTGGTGGGCACCGAGTTGACCCCGAGCACTAGTTATCACCCACGGACGGACGGGCAGACAGAGATAGTGAACAAGTGGTTGGAAGGCTACTTGTGAAACTATGTTAGCAGGCAGCAAAAGGCATGGTTACAATGGTTGCACTTGGGGGAGTACTGTTACAACACAACCCACCATATGTCTACCGATATCTCACCATTTTATGCTTTATATGGATATCATGCTTTGTCATTTGCTGATGTGATGTTTGGTGCTAGCAAGGCCCGTAGGGCCAAGGATTGGATCCAAGAGAGTCAGGATATACTCTGAGCTCTTAATGATAACATAGCTACAGTACAAAATCAACAAAAGTTGTATGCCAATAGAGGACAGGTTGAGAGGCAGTTCGAGGTAGGGGAATTGGTCTACCTAAGATTGCAGCCATATCGGCAATCCACGCTGAAGCAGAAGGGGGCCAAGAAACTCAAGCCCCGCTTCTATGGACCTTACAGGGTGACACGCAGGATTGGAGAGGTTGCATATGAGTTGGAGCTGCCCATTGGTAGCAGGATTCATAACATTTTTCATGTGTCATGCCTGAAGAAGGCACTGGGACAGCAGGTGACTGCAACTGAGGAGCTCCCGCCCACAGATGATGAGGGGCATCTAATGCTACAGCAGGAGGCCATTATTGACACTAGGGAGAGGCAGTTACGGAGCAGGACAGTCAGAGAGTACCTGGCGAGATGGAGGAATCTACCGGATGAGGATGCCACCCGGGAGAGTGAGAAGACTTTGCAGCATCCATCATTGTAGTTGCTTGAGGACAAGCAACATTTTGCCGGGGAGGACTGTCATATTCCCAATTAGCAATAGCTAATTGGAAATATTAATTTTTTACTACTTTACTTTAATAAAGTTAAGTTAGAAATAAAGTGGGTGAAGAGGGACACTTAACTCACACTTAGGATAAAAGCATTTCCTAAAGTTACTTGAGAGACATGATTAATTGACAGTGTGGGGCCTAGAGGTCGAAGTGGCAGCGTGGGGAAGAGGACAGCGTAGGTAGTGTGGGCCCAAGCTAGCGCAGAGATAGAGGGACAGCGTGGCTCAAGGAGACAGCGTAGTTGATGGTGGGGCCTAGGTGAGAGCAAGGCTCTCCAAACATAAAAAGGGAGAGGGTATCCTCATTTGGTTCATTTTGATTATGCATCTATGTTATTTGTCTTCTGACATTAAGCACGCTTGCTGTTGAGCAAAGTCTGCACGTACTGTTCAGTACACCGGGTGTCTCCGTGCGGAGATCCCGACCTCAGCCCCGGGGGACTTCAAGTGCCTGCTCGGGTGGGAGTTCCATCTTGTTTTGCTAGAGAGAGTTGCAGCAACAACAACTGGGAGCATCCACTTGCAGAGACAGCGCAGTCAATGAGAGGGAGGACGCAGTTTCTGAAGGAGGTGATTCCAGATTTAGAAGCTATCAAGGGATTCAGCCCGAGAGAGTTGGAAAGGGATCGGCCATACCCTATTCCATCATTTTGGTATAGTTTGAGGCCATTATTTGAAGCAGATTATTCAAGGCCAGCATTTACCCTAGGACAGCATGGTACCTCAAGGGAGGTCATTTTCGGAGGTCTGCCATTTCCGAAAAGCTCTCTGGGCTTTTTTGGGTATTGGGTGGAGAGGCCATTCCCAAAGTTTCACAATTTTCCAAGGTGGGGAGTAGCCCCAAATAGTCAGTTCATTCCAGTAGTAGCAGCAGCACGGTAGCAGCACCAGCAGCACTGGAGATTACGCAATCATTGAGGGAGCAGTGATTCTAGGATATTTTCAGAGAGTATTTCTACGCTTGCCTAGTGCAAGCCAAGGTGCTATCATTCTGATCACCTTTGTACTCATTTCATCTTTCGTTATTAATAGAATGGCTCAGCATTCTCCATATTGTCTATTGTTCATGTGATGTCTCTCTAGTTGTTGTAGTTCTTTGTTTATGTGCTTTATATTGTTGTTTATTTCTATTCTGAATATTACAGACTTTGTATATAGGCTAAGACACAAGTATTCCATAAAACCCAGAAAAGATTTTGGAAATTCCACTTAGAGATGGTTTAATTAAATTAATTAATCGTTTTTTAATGTTTTCCTAAGTCTAAACTTAGGGAAACTGATTGATTAAAGGGTATTAATTAAACAAAGTGCAAATCTTCTAAATAAAGTCATGGATCACCTCCAAGCTAATATTAGCCCTTGATATGTATTAATATTGGCCAATGAAGGGTCAACGAAAGATTATAAGAAAGAGGGTGAGGGGCCTATGGAAATCACATCAGACGGAGAAAGAATCTAGAGATCGATTTCTTCAGCATAAGGAAGAATCGAAGTGATTCTCAATTTCAGAGAGGGGAAGGTGAAATCTCCAGGAGGGATAATTTCTGAAGGATAGAGAGTAGAGGAAGAGAAGAGAGAAGGGATCCATAGCAGCAACGCAGAGATAGCCAAGCAGTAGTTACTTTGGGCCAGCGCAGAGCAGCAGAGGGAGTTTCGATTTAAGTTGGAGAGGGAAAAGAGAGTTCATCCAGTCTCCGGAGGCCATTTCTGGAAGGGGAGAAAACTCTAGTCTCACACAGCAGTAAACATTGAGGCAGTCATAACAAGCAGCAGCAGCAGCAGTGACGCAGTGACACCGTGGGTGACACAATCGCTACGCAGAGATTACGCAAAGCTGCTCAGCGTGGGTGCAGGTCAGTGTCAAAACTTCATTGTGGATTGAGAATTGTCTCACTAAGCCCATTCTCATCAGATTTCTTCAGGTGATTTATTGATAATTACAATCCCACATTTGTACTCAGAACCTCTGCATAATAAAGAAACCCTAAGATCTGCGGCACCGGTTTTCCTGAATTGGTTTTTTCCAGGGACAATTGTCCAAAAATAACGGTGTCTATGTCTGAATACTTGTGCTATTTCTTTTATGTTGTTAGTTGATCGTGACGTCTGCAGCATATTTTATTTTGTTATTTCACGCAGTGAAATGTTAAATATTTGTGTTTGAGAATACAATAAAAGAAATATAATAAGTAGTTGCAGTAGAATTCTACATTATAGAATTTTCACACTCCTCCATTGAAAAGATGTAGGAAGGCATGGATCACATATTGACTAGATGAAATCAACATAATATGTCCACATATGAAATATGAGGTGGTTGACAATAATTAGAGGTGTTGACCACTAGAGTGGCACCCATATTATTCAAAACTGGTCGGTTTGAACCGGTAACCGATCAAAACGGTCGGTTAGATGCCCAGCCAGGCCAAACAGGACAAAAAACCAAGTTCAAGGAAGCATTTCGCCCGAAAATCCGGTCTGACCAGTGCTAACTGGTTGGTTCCATCCCTAACCGGTTGGTTAGCTGCCAGGTCGCAAAAGGGACCCACGCACGACATTTTGAGCAGTTTAGGGTTGTTTTGGAGGGAAGAGGAGGTTTGTTTCCCTCCAAAAACACCCTCCCCAATCCTTTATAAGCAAGGTCAACCTCTCATTTTTCTCACACATCTCATTTGGATTTTTTGTGAGTTTGATTGAGAGTTTGGAGAGTGTGCAATGATCTTGGAGGCTTGGAGTTGGAGTTGGAGCTATTTTGGAGATACTTTGGAGCTATTAGTAGAGTTGGCATCTTCAAGAGTTTGCATTTCCAGGTAAGGATTTTCACTTGAAAAGTCCCTCATTTCATTGTTGTCAATGTATTAATGTTTTTTATGTGTTCAGCTATGCTATTTTTATCAAATCTCTAGTCCAATGCTATCAAATTTTGTATGCTACAATGTGCAATTTTTTTCCTAAATTTTGCTTTGGTTTTCCATTTATCTTAGCTGCAATTTTTTTTTAAATGGCAGATTTCTTTGCAAATTTTAATTATTTCAAGTCAACATGGCTCCAAAAGTCAAGGACGGTGCATGGGCCCATTGTGATGTGATTGATGGAAAAATGATATGCAAATTTTGTGAAAAATCTATTGGAGGTGGGGGTATTCTCAGATTGAAACAACACTTGGCTGGGATAAGAGGCCAAGTAAAACCATGTGATGCACCAAATCAAGTGTTACGTCCTGTTAGGGCAAAATACCTTTCCAAATTTGAAAAGTTTGAGGAGAAAAAGGCTAGGGAGAAGGCCATCCAAGATGAAATTGCAAGGAAGAGGCAATTAATAGAATCCATGAAAGAGAGTGGGTATGATGATTATGAGATTCAAGACTCCACTTCTATCCCTTCCACCAATGACCCATTTCACTATGTTCCTCCTCTTGGCCAAAATTCAAAAGCGACAAAGAGACCAAACATCCAGAGTTATTTTTCATCCACTGTTAATCTCACAGCCACTTCCTCCTAACCAAGTCGTCAACCCACTTTGGATCAACATTGGAAAAAACAATGCAAAGAAACTTCTTATCAGAACATTGCTAGATGGTGGTATGATGCAGATATCCCATTTAATGTTGTTCGCTCACCTTATTACCAAACTATGTGGGACTCTGTTATAGATGTAGGAAAGGGCTTCAAAGGCCCTAGTGTGCATGACTTGAGGGTATCCCTTTTGCAAAAAGAGATTTCTTCAATTGATGAGGTATTTGACTGAGTATAGAGAGTCATGGCTCAAAACAAGTTGTTCCATCATGTCAGATGGATGGACTGATGGAAAAAACCATACTATCATTAATTTCCTTGTTTCTTTCCCTCAAGGAACAATGCTTTTGAGAGCAGTTGATGCATCTAATAAGGTGAAGGATGCAACCCTTCTATTTGAGCTTTTGGATGAGATTATGTAGGAAGTGGGGGAGCAGAATGTTGTGCAGGTCATCACAGATAATGCCTCAAACTATGTTCTTGCTGAAAAGATGCTTGAGTCCAAATATAGGACCATATTTTGGACTCCATGTGCTACACATTGCATAGACCTCATGCTTGAGGATATAGGCAAAGTGGAGTGGGTAAAAAACTCTGTAAAGCATGCCAAGTGCATTATAAAATACATTTACAACCACTCATGGGTATTGAGCCTAATGAGAAAAAACACTAGGGGCAAAGGGCTTGTTAGGCCTACAATTACGAGATTTGCAACTCACTTCCTCACGTTGCAATGTCTCAATTCTCAACAGAAAAACCTGCAGAAAATGTTTTCTCCTGATGATTGGACTGAGTGTCGATGGGTTCATCTACAAAATGGAAAAAACACCAAAAAGAAAGTCTTTGACAATTATTTTTGGAAAAGTTCTACGGAGCTTGTAAAAATTACTGAGCCCCTTGTTAAGGTGCTAAGGATGGTGTATGGGAAAAAGTTGGCGATGGGATACATTTATGAGGCTATGGATCAGATAAAGGAGTAGATACGAGCAGTTTACAAGGATAGGGTAGCTAAATATGGTCGTATATGGGAGATCATTGATAACAGATGGAACAATCAACTCCATCGTTCTATACATGCAGCTGGGTATTTTTTGAACCCAAAGTATCATTATAAAGCTCGGCTAAGAGATCTACAGGATGGGGAGGTCAGAGTTGGATTGATTGATTGCTTGGAGTGCAAGTTCCCTATCCATGCAGATCAGTTGGAAATACATAAACAACTTACTCTTTTCAGTATGGCAACTGGTACATTTGGAAAAAACTTGGCAAAAATGGCAAGAGATGCGGATCAACCAGGTAAGCAATTCCAATTTATTTTTCTTTTCAAGTTAAATTGTTTGTAATTTGTAAATAAGTAATGAAATGAACTATGTTACTAATTAATGTCTTTTTATTTGCAGAACATTGGTGGGAGTCATTTGGCGGCCAATGTCCTCAATTGCAAAAGTTTGCAATTAGAGTCCTCAGCCAAACTTGCAGTGCTTCAGGTTGTGAGTGCAATTGGTCTGTTTTTTAGCGCATACACACAAAGAAGAGAAACAATTTGAACAGAAATGGTTAAATGATTTTATGTTCGTGCAATACAACCTTCACTTGAGGCGGAACCAAATGATGAACAAAACACTTGATCTAGATCCCATTGTGTTGGACGATATTGATCCAACATCAAAATAGTTGGAGGACACTGAAGATCCAATGTTTGAGGCTGATTTTGATATTGATGCAGCATTAGCGTGGGATGAAGCAGATTTGGTGACGCCATCAGAGCTGTTGAAAATTTGGAGGGTTGGAGGTTAAATACAAATTCTCTTCTTGATGATTGCTTGTGACCTTACTTGTGATACTTATGTCTTCTCTTCTTTTAGTTTATTTCATCTTTCATCAAGTCAATTATCAAAATGCACAAGACACAAAAGTTAGGCTCCTAGACCCAGGGCAAAACCTCTCCCTCTTGGAGAGGAAAACCTGCAAATAATTCTTCTTATAGATCTTCAAATGGCAAGTACCATGACCCAGACATAGACCCTTGACCTAGATATGCTTCCAAGACCTTGATTCAGCTTCTTCAACCTTGAATCTTCTCTTCACCAAATTGCTTAGTTCTGCATCAACACTTGATCTTCACCTTGCATATGCTTGTAGTTGAATTTTTTGAACAGTAGGAAGGTAAATCATAGATTTACCTTCCTCACTATTACTACCTCTTCACCTTATGATCACTGTCTCAACCTCTGCTAATTCTATCTTGTTATCACAACCCTTAACAATGTATATCAGCAGCTTATCCTTGCAATAGTCTTCTGAAGTCTACTCCTGCGCTTATCCACATTCATATGTTGCCCTTCCTGCACTTATCCGTATACATATATTGCTCTTATTCACTGTCCTATCTGCACTTATATACTCCCTTTTTATCCGCAATTGTTCTGAGATTTGATCCGCAACTATCCCTGAGATTGATCCGTAAATTTCAGAGATATGGTTCGCAAACTTCCTGAGATTTGATCCGCAAATTTCAGAGATACATGAACTTATTTGTCTCTATTCTACGCAGCCTAGTTGGGTATTTATAGTTGTCACAACCTGTAATTAAGCCGACCAGTGTATGAATAGGTGTGACTGATCTTAAGCCGACTTGTCCAACTGTTATGAGGTCGACTTCTCTACGGGGTATTCCAGCAAGGTGACAACTATTTTCACTTATTAGGAGCTTGTCTTCCAATGTTGCATTGAGGGTCGTTGTGAGCTTATTCCATAAGGTCCTGGAGCATAACTTAAACCTAATGGACATCAAGAAGAAGTCCATCTACTTAATAAATTATGCTCGTGAAACCCATGAAGCAAATACAACAATAATATATATTATTTTGACGTCTTCATTTTCATAATTACACAATTACATAGTCAACATGAAGACGAACCTAGTTGCACTTTTCATCAAGAGCCAGGGTTGGTAGCTGCATCAAGGAAAGGCAAACAACCAATGGAAGGCGCTAGTCATGCTGCATGCAGCTTGAGTAACTAATGCTTCCATTAGGTCCACTTCTATTGTTATTGGTGATAGTGGTATTGAGGTTGCAAATGAGGCTAAGGCATCCTCAGACTCTGATCCGGATGATGTCTATGCAGCTCTCGATGATGAACTTGTATCTAGTAGTGGTGATGAATTTGATGTTTGATCACGTGTACACTGTAGAGTCTAGACTCTACACTTGTAGTCTTGAAGTAGGCCAATGGCCTCATAGCTTGTAGCATTGTTTTTTGACTTTATAGGCCATTTGGAGCTTCATTGCTTATGTATTTTGTCGATGATATGGTATTGCACTTGGTATCAGTTTGATATATTCACCTTTATATGGTATATAAATGAGTAAACTTTGCATATTTTGTCTCTATTTGCTTGGAATCATGGTTGAAAATCTTAAAAAATAGTTTGTTTTATTAAAATTTAATTATTTAATGTATTTTTTTTAAAACCGGTTCATTGAGATATGACCAGTACTGGTTTGACCGGTTCTGGTTCGAAACCCAGTTCATTAGGTCCATCAGTGCGGTCATCAGTTCTGGTTTTTAATACTATGGTGGCACCTGATAATAATGAGAAGACTCCATGCCCAAGGATGAACCAGAAGACATTTGTACAATCAAATATCATCAGACATCATCAGTTCAACAGAGTTACTTCTACTTCTCATCATCTTTCTCTTGTACCCAAATTCCACGCCCTACAGGGAATTGTAATAAGTAATGCTAGTAATGATGAATTTGACTCAGTATTGAGTATATAACAGGCCTAGGTAGCTTGGGACCTTGCCAACAAGTGAGTATTACTCAAGGAGGTTTTTTTCACTCGGTTAATTATCATCTCCCTATCAGGACTTTATAATGAATTAAGTTTTTTCCTCCAATTTTACCCCAAAGTTAGAGTACGGCTTGATGGTGAGGCCTTGGGTGAGTCTTAGTGTCTAGACTCAATGTATATTAGCATACTAGATCACACAAAAAAATTCGTGGAATTTGGTCAAGTCTAGGTAGTGATTTTTTAAATTTTTAGATTTCCCGCAAGACAAAAATTGAAATAAAAATTATAATTGGATTGTAATAAGTGTTTTCTAGAGAAGTTGTATGGGATATGAGTAATCAAAATTACACCTCTCACCCTCAACTTTCTACTATGACACACTTTGAGGGGTTAATAATGTGTTTTGGACACTCAAAACCCACATTTCCTAAGTTTAGTGGAAATTGTCGCATTTAATTAGGTTTGACTTAAATAAAATAGAGAGAAATAAATTATTCCATGTAACAAAATGATGTGGAAATGACTTGAAAATTATCCTAAGTTAAAGAGTTGAGTCAACGGACATGTGGAGGATGACTGATCACATTGCATCATTAATTCACCATTATTTTATCAAAATCGAATTTCCTAGAGATAGCAGCAGTTACACACAAGGAAAATCAAATTTATTAAAGGCAGTTGAGCATAAAAGGAATATTCTACAGGATCAGTTGACTGAAGACCAAGTGGGGACCTCTTCTCACGAGCTATCTGGAGTATAACAGCACTCAGCACTTCACCTAGAGGATTTATGCTATTCCTTGAACCTAGACTGCGTAGTCACTCAAAGGAAACATGCAGTTCTCAGGGGCCTATGCAAAAGTTCACTGGGATCATCTACAGGTACAGTTTCAGTTGGCTCGAGTTTGCAGTGGTGGACTTGGTGTAGCACGGGACTTCGTTTGGCTTATGGATGATTTCACTAGATCATATGGGGAATTGGATTTCCCTTGGTGTGCACAAAATAAATTTGATTTTACTCTGGGTGTCTCAGTCTTCTCCATATTGAACTTGGATTATCTTTCCTTAGGATTTGATCCAAGTTCAGTTCTCACATGCATTCGTCCTTGGGAATTACTCCCAACTCTCTATGTAACAAAGCCATGGGCTATTGTATTGTATCATGTTATGAGCTATTGGGCTTGAGGAAACTCTACCATTTTGTCCTTGCATATTTATAAAATCAAAACTTTGGGGTTACGAAGCGAATATTTTCTTAGCGTTATGAGGTAATTCCTTTCTGTGTTTGTGTTTATTATGCTTGCATTTCCTTATATGTTTGATCTATGTTAATTCATATTTTCCATATAGCATGAATTGGTGCATGCAAACTATCTTGCATGTGTCATTGTTTTAAAGCATTATCTTAGAAGTAAACTTGCTAAGGAATTTTATGTGGAATTATTAGTTGATCTTGTTTCATTTAATGTTTTAATCCTCTTGCGAGTTACTGTTTGATTTCAAGTGTGTAGGGAAGATCCATTTTTACATTTTGTGCAGGAATTCCATCTGGGCATGGGAAACTTCATTCCTAGACTCACAACTATCCAAAACTCAGTTTCTCCAACTGCAAGTTTTGCATCAATTGAAAATCAAAAGGGAGTGTAATTTTCCTCTAAGCTACTTGATCATCAAAATATAAATTTTAAAATCCATTTTTTTTTCCTTTGTAGAGCATTTTAAAGTCATATTTGCTACTTCAAGAGCATTTTCTCTAGACTAGAAAAAAATGGGGTTCACTCCCATTTCTTGGGCTAGTGTCTTTGCATATTAATTTGTATTTTAGATCTTATTTATTTCGCTCTAACATTTGATTTTCTTTCGCAGCTCATAAGATTGAGCGTGGACAACAAGAGCTTCAAGAGAAGATGGCGAAAAACTATTGATCCTCCTTACATGCAAAGCCTTCCACTAGCTTAAAGATCGATTTTTAGGGAGGTCGTGCGCACCTTTAGGACAATAGCAATATCATCTTGGTCGTGGGCCTTGGAGCCTTGTAAAATTTATGTTTTGAAGGTGTTTCCCCATGAGCTTTTGTTGTCATCTTTAAGGAAGAGATCTAGCTTTTTCCAAGCTCTATCTTTGTAAAAAGATATCCTTTGGGGCAGCCTTTTTAGAGGTTATTTTTCTCATTCCTAAGCATTAATAAAATAACATTTTTAAATTTTTTCTTAAGGGAGCTTGAGATCTTTTTCCCATGGTATCCCCCTTCCTTGGTTGAAGAAGAAAGAACTTCTTGGGCGGATTGCCTCATTTCTAATTTTCATTTCATGCGTGCTAAAGAATTAACAACTAATGCACTCTACATCCATCTCACTAAATCTTGGGTTAATTAAACTTACATGCATGAGCTCCAAAGGCTTCAAACTTGAGAAAATCTCCTTTCCTATGTGTGAGTAATTTACATGGTTGACAAGTTTCAATTAATTTAATGGTTTTGCTTCATTGTTTAGTCTAATCATGTTATACATTTTGATGAACTATTGAAGCATTTTCTTCAAGCATAAAGATTATATCTTAATAAGAACTTATTTCATTCTACTTGCCTATTAATGTTACAACACACATAAGTTTATTTGTCTCTCAAAGTTTGGTTCATTATTGCAAGTAAGAATTATCTCATCTCTTGTGGAACAATGCATGTATCATTTAATCAACATCGATTTCATACCAACACTCATTAAAACTTTACCTCCAACATAAGTTGGTTGTATAGACCTGTAGGAACCTCTACTCCCCTATTGACTCTTCACTGTGAGATCCACATGATTTGGGCAAAAATGAGGTCTGAGGATTGAAGATTTGATTTGAAATCTTTGTTGTAGAGATAGTTAACTAAAGTAACCAAGAGCACTCTTCATCACATTTTTTTTTTACTTGTCTTTTGATGGTTGTTAATCTCATGCAAGTATTTTGATGCTTACTTTTCATATTCGCAAAGTCTAATTTCACATTTAACATCTAATTATTTTGGTTGTTTCTAACTATGGCAAGATATGTTTCTATATTGTGATTTGGTTATCTCATAGTCATTTTTATTTTGCAAATATCTTGTGCTATCATCTTTTGTTTCCATTTCAGGATCACTGTGTTTTCATCTTTTTTAGCGTTACTTTTACTTTTGAGCAAATTATTTGTAAGGGCACTAGTTGAATGGTTTGTCATTATTATTTCGAAATTGCTCATAAATACTCATGAATCTCTAAAAAGTAATCCATGTTTCACTCTAACAAAATCTACTAGAACCTCATATCCTTTTAACTTAGTTTTTTCACTTTAGGGGTTGTTGACCACTAGAGTGGCACCTGATGATAATGAGAAGACTCCATGCCCAAGGATGAACCAGAAGACATTTGTACCGTCAGATATCATCAGTTCAACATAGTTTTTGAACTCTACTTCTATTTCTCAACATCTTTCTCTGATGCACAGATTCCACGTCCCATGGGGAATTGTAATAAGTGATGCTAGTAATGATGAATTTGAGTCAGTATTGAGTCTGTAATAGGCCCAGGATGTTGGAACTCGATCAGCGAGTAAGTACACCTTGGAGTGTTTTTTTTACTTGGTTAATTATTCCTTCTTTTTAAGCGACGAATAATTTTCTAAGTTTTTTCACTCATTGCATTGCCCCAAAGCCGGGGTGACGGCTAGAAGGTTGAGCCCCTGACACATCTTAGAGTCTAGAGTCAATGTATATTACCATACTAGATCACACAAAAAAATTTGTGGAATTTGGTTAGGTCTAGGTAGTAATTTTTTAATTTTTTAGATTTCCTACAGATCAAAAACTGCAACTAAAATTGTAATTGGATTGTAATAAGTGTTGTCTAGAGAAGTTGTATGGGATATGAGTAATTAAAATTACACCTCTCACCCTCAACTTTCTACTATGACACACTTTGAGGGGTTAATAATGAGTTTTGGACCCTCAAAACCCACATTTCCTAAGTTTAGTGGAAATTGTGGCATTTAATCAGACTAGAATTAAATAAAATAGAGAAAAATAGATTATTCCATGTGACAAAATGATGTGGAAATGACTTGGAAATTATCCTAAGTCAAAAGTTGAGTCAACGGACATGTGCAGGATGACTGAGCACTCTGCATCATTAATTCATCACTTATTTATGTAAAATCAAATTTTCCAAAGACAACGCAGCACTTACACTCAAGAAAAATCGAATTTACTAGAAGCAGTTGAGCATAAAAGGAATATTCTACTGGATCGGTTGACTAAAGGTCAAGTGGGGACCTCTTCTCACAAGCTTTCTAGAGTGCGACAACACTCAACACTACACTCAGAAGATTTACGCTATTTAGACTACGCAGTCACTCAAAGCCACCACGCAATTCTCAGGGACCTACGCAGAAGATCACTAGGGTCAGCTACAGGTGCGGTTTCAGTTGGTTCAAGTTTACGGTCATGGACTCAGTGTAGCACGAGACTTCCTCTAGCTTATGGATAAGTTCACTAGATCATATGGGAAATGGATTTCCTCAGGTGTGCACAAAGAAATTCGATATTGCTCTGGGTGTCTCAGTCTTCTCCTTATGGAACTTGGCTCACCTTTACTCAGGTTTTGCTTCAAGTTCACTTCTCATATGCATTCGTCTTTGGGAATTGCTCTCGAATCTCTATATAACAAAGCCATTGGCTATTGTATTGTATCATGTTATTAGCTATTGGGTTTGAGGAAACTCTGCCATTTTTGTATATCAATAAAATCAAGACTTTGGGGCTATTTAGCGAATGTTCTCTTGGCGCTATGAGATGATTTATTTCCATACTATTGCTATTGTATTTGAATTCGTTTACATGCTTGATCAATAGTAGTTTACATTTTCTATCTAGCTTGGATTGATGCATGCAAGTTATCTTGCATGCATCATTGATTTAGAGTATTATTCCAGAAATTAGCTTGCCAAGTCATTTTCGAAGAAATTTTTGGTTTATCCTTTTGCAAACTGATATTTGTTTAACTGTGTAGTGAAGATCTATTCGTATTGTGTGAAGAAAATCCATCAGGGCGTGGGAGAAGTCTCAACTCACTCCTAGATTCAAAGTGATCCAAGACTAAGCTACTTTCAACCCCAAGTTTTGCATCAAAGGAAGACAAAGAGGGAGTTTCTCATTCTCTAGCTACTTGATCATCTATTTCCAATTTTAAAATCTAAAAATTTCCCTTTGTAGAGCGCCTTAAAGTCATATTTGTTACTTCAATAGCGTTTTTCTAGACTAGGCAAGAATGGGGGTTCGCTTCCATTCCTTGGGCTAGTGCCTTTGTATATTAAGTTGTACATTAGATCCTTTATATTTCAGCCTAACGTTTGATTTTCTTTCACAACACGCAAGCTTGAGCGTGAAAAGCGAGGAGTTTGAGGAAAAGATGGCGAAAGGCAATTGATCCTCCTTGCATGTGAAGACTTCCATTACTTCAAAATCGAGTTTTAGGGAGGCCGTAAGCACCTTTGGGACAGCAGCAAACTTGATCTTTGTCATGGGCCTTGGAACCTTGAAAATTTCATATTTTGAAGGGTTTCTCCATAAGTAGTGTTGTCAATTTTTTGAGGAGGGGATTAAGCCTTTTTCCAAGCTCTTTATTCGTAGAAAGACCTCATTTTGGGCAGTCTTCTTAAAGGTTGTTTTCCTCACCTGTAATCATTAATAAAATAACTTTTGTTGCTTGAGGGAGTTTGGGATATTTTTCCCATGGTATCCCCCTTCCTTGGTTGAAGAGGAAGGAATTTCTTGGGTGGATTGATTCATTTTCTAATTTTCGTTTTATGCATGCTAATGAATTAACAACTAATGCACTCCACATCCATCTAACTAAATTTCGGTTAAAATAAACTTTTACGCATAAGCCCCAATGCTATAAACTTGAGCAAAATCTCTTTTTTTGTGTGAGCAAATTCGCATGGTTGGCAAAATTCCATTGATTTAATGTTTATGCTTCATGCATGTTGAGGAACCATTGAAGCACCTTTTTTTATAAGAACTTATCTCATTCCACTTGCCATTAGATGCTACAACACACATAAGTCTCTTGTTTCTCTCAAAGTCTAGTTTATTATTGCAAGTAAGCACCATCTCATCTCTTGTGGAAAATTTGCATGTATCATTTAAATGAGATTAATCAACATTCATTTCACGCAAGAAACTCATTAAAACTTACCTCCAACATAAGTTGGTCTTATAGACTTCTAGGGACCCTCTACTCCCCTATTGACTCCTCACTGTGAGATCCACATAATTTGGGCGAGGGTGAGGTCTGGGGATTGAAGAATTGATTGAAATATTTGTTGTAGAGTAAGTTTAACTAAAATGAACCAAGAGCACTCTTCATCACATTTCCCTTTTGTTAAAATTGGACAACTAGGTCCAAACTCCGGGTTGTGCTGCTCAGATGACGATCGCAATATTTTTATTGGATTCCTCTTTCGGAGAGGTGTAAGATTGATCTAAAGATCATCTCGATTGGATGAGCAGAACATGTACTTTGAATTTATTCCACTTATGTGCTGGGTCGGCCTGGAATAAAATATTGACTTAAATGTCTTAAAGGACGTGTCACACACCCCTAAAGATTCCTATATATTGGAGAGACTTGGAGTTCATTTGACACATTGGTGTGGAGGAACTCTCTCTCTCTTGATGGCGTTGGAGCTGCGTATTCTTTGTTTGGGTTGTTCTGGGGTTATGTGTGACACGCTTGGTTGAATGACCTGTTGGAGACTTTGCTGGTAGAAGCATCCTGCTGATCGCCGTAACGCCACCATTTCTTATCTCTATCTTGGCTTGTCTTCTATCGATCTATTAGTATGTTCTATCTTCTTCAGTATTGTGTCCTAATCTGAAATGGCATAGAACATGAGCAGAAATTAACATGGTATCAGAGCTCTTGGGTTGAAGACAATGCCCTAGTTAGCGTGGAAGAAAGGCTTAGCGTGGAAGAAGCTGTAGGTGACAGCATATGGTTGAGGCTGTTTGTGAGAAGTTCTCCTGTGCCCTAGACGCTGAATTAAGCTTAGCTTGTTGAGAATTTAAGGTAGCAAGATATCTTGAACTGTTTGATGCTGTAGAAATACATGTGCCCTAACCTTTCCATCAGTAAAAAACGGGTGTATGAAAAATAGGCCTGAAGCAAATTAAAAGCGAGAACTATAGCTTATCGAAACCCCTATATTTCATGATTAGAATTGGGTGATTAAAATATCCCGGAAGCATTGGCGGCTATCAGTTGTCGAAACTGTCAGAAAAGTGGGTGTCTGAATCGAATTATGGGTTGCGGAGCACACGATGCTGCCGCATGTTCAAAATCGAAAATGGTGTGGCTGCCGGAAGAGCCCAGGGTATATACTACAGAGTCCGGCCAAGTAAAGGCGGGATGGTTTCATAAATTTTGGATGTCGTGGCCAAGTAAAGGCGGGATGGTCTCATAAATTTTGGATGCCGTGAAAATCCGGGCAAGACCAGAAGACGAAAAATTCGATCTCTGTTCCGGTCCCCACCGATTTTCCGCCCGTCCATTGAATGAACCTGCGGATATCACTGTATGAAGCCGCATGACAGCACATGATTTTTTTTTAAATGACAGCGCATGATTTTTTTAAATGACAGCGCATGATTTTTTTTAAATGACAGCGCATGATTTTTTTTTAAATGACAGCGCATGATTTTTTTTGAGTACTGGTACTGGAGGTAACAGCGTATATGAATCGCAGCTCAGAAAAGTTATCCAGGTAGAATTTTGACTCTACCCAAATCGAATCATGGACCATGAAATCAAAACTCCCGCGGTGAACTATGCTCAGCACTGACAGACCGGAAAATTAGCAGAGGCCGCTGCAGAGCATAGCCATGTCAGCGGATGCCCCGTCTCCGTCCATTCCTCCAGGGAAATTAAGGATCAAATTCACGAAAATGGGAGGGGGCAGGCATTCTATCGAAGAAAGGAAGCGTTTCTCAGAAGAAACCCACTTATTTATCCAGTCCAGTGAATTTATTTGAGCATTTAAGCCGACAAACAATCGCTGATGTTCGAGTTTTCAAATTCTCTTGACGTCAGCTGCTTTAGGTTGCCGGAAGAAACTGCACGTTAAGCAGATGAATAACGTTGTACATGAGGAGGACTTTAAGCACAAAGTCGAAGGCTGAAGGATGTGACCTGCACACATCGTAGCCATTCGAGCTCTTGAAAGTTATAGCAGAAAATCAAATCGAAGTTTGCATCGAATTGTATGGTGGTGTGTGAATACAACACCATATAGAAGTTTACGGAAAGTGCCATGTGTGGGTCCTCCAGAATATTAAAAGAAATCCCAAAATGCAGCAGGACGTATTAATACTGTATATTATAATTCGGATTTTCAAATTGGCTCATAGATGCTGTTGCATATCTGTGTGTATACCTGTAGGGTACCGCCATCATTTAAAAGGGCAACTCTATGTATACCTGTAGGGTGCAACCTCCAAGTGAAGGTTAGCCGCAGTCTAAATTAAATACGCTGATAAAATACGCAGTGTATACTGCTGTAGAAAGGAGCTGACAGGAACGACAGTCCATGTTTTGACAACCATGCAGGAGAATCAAGATATGTTAGAAGGCAGTGAGTTGCTGAAAAGATGTTTTGAGACCGACTTGCACAAGTTTTTCAAAATGTTTGGTCATATCATTGCCATGAACCAGAGGACCGGAATGAGCAGGGATGCTGGCTTTGTAAATTTTGCCATCAGGGAGGATACACAGAGCTTCAAAAAAAAAAAAAAAAAAAAATATCTCATTCTGAGAGTTGAATGAGCATCTTCTAAACAGACAGCCCAAATCCTTTGTGGGATTTTAGGCATTTTTGGCTAAACTGTTGCGGGACTCTTCACCTCACTATGCTGTTCGAGTTTTGGACAATGTAGTTACTCCAAATTTGTGAACACAACCACAGAAAGGAAGTTATGCACTCACTGCAGGGTACAATGTTCAGACAGCAAGAAACCTGGAACAGTTTGAGTATTGATTGAAACATATATTTAGCTATGATGATATGTTGACAGTCTTGTTCACAATTGAAGTTGTGAACAAGACAGATCAAATTTATTTTAGATATCCTTTGAATGAAGAAGCTACAGGGTCCAGCCAGCAAAAGAAATTGAAGCACTTGAAACTTTCAAGTAAAGCTTGGAGCAGAAATACATAGTTCCGTGATACAACTCTGTGTAACTACCCTTGTCAGCCGAAGTGCCTCGATGAATATGCAATACAAATCCGTGACATCTTGATGAAGCAAGGACCTTCATGGATATGGCAGCTCATGGTGATTACCCAACGCAAGGCTGTCAAGTTCTGGGTGGTGCAAATATGGGTTATGGCCCAATGGACGTTGGCCCTAGATGGTTAGCATATTCTCCAAGTCAGACTCTAGTTTCAGAGACAGATCATATGAGTTCTAGACGTCTGATCCCAATTTCTGAGATCTGAAGTCTTGGGCAGATCTGTAAATCAGAAGCAGCCTTGGATGAGATATCAGATGCAGTAGATGAAGCTCTCAAGTGCAGAATTATGAGAGAAGGAATCATGTTGGATACCTAGTTTTGTAAGCTGCAGTCTTAGAAGGCTGTTTGAAGACGCTACTCATAGAATAAGAGGTAGTGGCTGAAAGTGGCTGAAAGGACTTCTAAAACAAGCTGAGGCTTGTTGATATGTTCCCCCTGTAAGACAGTGACATAGATGGACACCTATGTAGCAGCAAGCATGTGACTGTATCAGTCTTACATTGGAGCGTTATGATAAACTGAGAAATTTATGCAGCTTTTGGTCACATGGTTGGAATCTTGAATCATGATCAGCAAAGACTGTTGGATGGTTTTGACTGTGGGAGATCAAGTCCCTTTCCTAGTTGGTGTCTGGGATGCCCTCATTTAAAATAAATGTCTTCTCTCGAGAGAGAAGCTGACATTAAGAGGGAGATACATCTGTATACGCTCCTGAGATACTTTTGTTCAACGAAAGAAGATCCTCATGGCTCAGGGACATATGGCTTCAGAGGGGGAAATTCTAAAGGAAAACCAAGAAGCCATATAAATTCCAGGACATCTAGCAGCCATGAGTACTTTTGTACAATCTGAACTTGGATCCTTTGAGGAAGTCGTAAAGCATCAAGTCTGGAAGGATACTATGCACGAAGAGTATGAGTCCATTATGAAGAATAATGTCTGGAATGTGTTTCCAAGATCATAGGACAAAGCAGTTGTCACCTCGAAATGGCTCCACAAGATCAAGCATGGATCTGATAGAAGTGTTGAAAAGTTCAAGGCAAGATTCGTTGCCTATGGCTTCTCTCAAAAGGAAGGCTTAGACTATGATGACATATTTGCACCTATAGCCTGATATACCACCATTCGATCTATTATAGTCCTTGCTGCTACGCAAGGATGGAGTCTTCATCGGATGATGTGAAGACCGCATTTTTTCTGCATGGTGTGATAAACGAAGAGACATATGTGGAGCAACCTTTGGGGTTGGATGTCCAGGATCGGGACACCCATGTCTGCAGGTTGAAGAAAGCCCTCCATGGGCTGAAACAAGCACCCTGAGATTGGTACAAGAGGATAGATAGCTACTTGATGAAGCTGGGCTTCACTCGAAGTAATGCTGATCTGAACCCTTACTTCAAGGTTGTCAAGGGAAAACCTCTCATTCTGGTGCTGTATGTGGATGACCTCTTCCTGACAGGTGCTGACCCTCTCATTCATCAGTGCAAGAGGGAGCTCGCTGCTGAGTTCGAGATGAAGGATCTAGAACTGATGCCTAGGCCTGGAGGTCTGGCAGAGACCTGACAAGATTTTCCTTTCTCAAGGAAAATACATTATGAAGCTTCTAGTATGATGGACTGTAAGTCTGTGACGACACTGATGGAACTCAACTTTAAGAAGTTGAGTAGCAGCGTTGCTGGGCGGGTCCTACTGAGTATCGTAAACTCATAGGGACCTTGATGTTCTTAATGAACACCTGTTCAAACATATGTTGTGCAGTGAACACTTTGAGTCAACACATGGTTGATCATAACATTCACTGGGTTGGTGCCAAGAAACTCTTGAGATATCTCTGAGGCACGATAGACCATAGGCTGAGATACACTGCCGGGAGTATGACACTCCATGGATATACTGATACCGATTGGGCTGGCAGTGTGGTGGATCGCAAGAGCACATCTGGATGCTACTTCACATGTAGATCTGCTTCGGGCAGGAATCTAAAGTCGACAACCTTGAGCACCGCTGAGGCCGAATACATTGTAACATGTATGGCCTGTTGTGAAGTCACTTGGTTGCGAAATCTCTTTGTGAGCTGTTCGAGCATGTGCTAGATGCCACCGTTATCCTTTGTGATAACCAGAGGGGGATTCATTTGTCATAGAATCCCGGGTTCCACGATTGATCCAAGCATGTTGATGGTTGGTACCACTTTATCTGGGATATGGTACAGCGAGGCGCCGTAAGGCTCGATCATATAGGAACTGATGAGCAGGTTGCAGATATTCTCACAATGCCCTTGGGGAAGGTCATGTTCCTAACCTTCCGTGAGAATCTTGGTATCGTGAAACGACCCTATGATGTGGGTCCCGTTGGACGATGAGCTCTGGGAGCTCTGGGGGGCTTTGGGGATAGCTTCTTGGAGCTATAAGCACTTATGGTGCTTCTGCCCCACCGTTGTGATTATTGAGTTGGTTCGCCTCTCATTTATCTGTGCCCCGTATGCATCCTACCCATTGAGTTTAGGGCTCATGGGAAGTACCTCTCATTTGGCCAATGAGGTGGGAAAAGCTAGAGACTAGTAGCAAAGACTGATGGACGCATCAGAGTTTGTCGTACTCTCTATCTAGGATGGCACGGTCCAACCACTTGATCTGGGATCAAGTTTAGTGAGGTTTCGGACCTCCAACTGACTTCGGGTCAGTGAAACTAACTTTGGGTTAGTATATGACTCTCTTGAGTCCTAGTGAGGTTTCGGACCTCCAACTGACTTCGGGTCAGATGAACCAACCTTGGGTTGGTTAGAGACTCTTTATGAGTCCTATAGAGGTTTCGGACCTCTGGGCTGAATCTGTCAGCCAGGTATGATGTCTTTGTTACTGACCCACTTCTGTTCTGAAATAAAGAGGCCAGCAAAGCAAGTTACGGCGGGATGACGCACGATGTTTGGATTGCACTAGTGGATGGAGTTCTCCCTAGTTGAGAGGGAGTGTTAAAATTGGACAACTAGGTCCAAACTCCGGGTTGTGCTGCTCAGATGACGATCGCAATATTTTATTGGATTCCTCTTTCGAAGAGGTGTAAGATTGATCTGAAGATCATCTCGATCGGATGAGAAGAACATGTACTTTGAATTTATTCCACTTATGTGCTGGGTCGGCCTGGAATAAAATATTGACTTAAATGTCTTAAAGGACGTGTCACACACCCCCAAAGATTCCTATATATTGGAGAGACTTGGAGTTCATTTGACACATTGGTGTGGAGGAACTCTCTCTCTCTTGATGGCGTTGGAGCTGCGTATTCTTTGTTTGGGTTGTTCTGGGGTTATGTGTGACACGCTTGGCTGAATGACCTGTTGAAGACATTGCTGGTAGAAGCATCCTGTTGATCGCCGTAACGCCACCATTTCTTATCTCTGTCTTGGCTTGTCTTCTATCGATCTATTAGTATGTTCTATCTTCTTCAGTATTGTGCCCTAATCTGAAATGGCATAGAACATGAGCAGAAATTAACACCTTTTTATGGTTGTTGATCTCATGCAAGTAGTGCGATGTTTACTTTCTATATTTGCAAAGTTTAATTTCATCTTTAGCATCTAAAGTTTTGGTTGTTTCTAACTATGATAAGATATGTTTAAATGTTGTGATTTGGTTATATTGTAACCATTTTTATCTTGCAAATATCTTGTGTTGACATCTTTTGTTTTTGTTTCAGGATTATTGTGTTCTCCTCTCTTTAAGCATTATTCTTGAGCATGTTATTTAAGGCACTGGTTGAATGGTTTAATATCATTATTACAAAGTTGCTCATAAAATGCTCATAAATCTTTAATAGTAATCCAATTTCCCTCTAAAAATTCTCCTAAAAACTCAAAATCTTTAACTTAGTTTTTATAATAGAGACCACCCCCCATAGCTAACTTAGGAGATACCTTAAAAGAAGAGAGTCAAGAGTAGGTGACAGCCCCTTCTCTGAATTCCTTGCCACCAACCACACCTTGTGGGGTTGAAGGCTTTTTCCACTAACTTGTAGGTAGGTGTAGGCGGCAAGGAGAGTTAACAGAGACCACCCCCCTTAGCTAACCTCGGAGAGAGCCGGGATTAGTGTGACAGCCCCTTCTCTAAGATCCTTGCCACCAACCACACCTTGTGGGGTTGAAGGCTTTTCCAATTGATTGGAAGGGAGGTGCAGGTTGCAAGGAGAGTCAACAAGAGAAACTATGATTGGAAGTTCCTAGAAGGAAATGAGTGAAGAATGAAAGGAAGGGATTGTGAAATATGTAACTATGGAGAAGGAAATCAACATCCGAGGAATGAGAGATTTGACTATGATATCTCCATGAAAATATATGAAGACCTTGATGAAGTCCGAGAAAAAGAAGACCCTTGACAATATATATCTTTTGGAGATGTGTCAACATGTATGTAGGATGTTAATGCAAACAAGAAGATGTGATGATGAAAGACCATCACAAAGGTAATTTTGATTCAATGTTTATTTCTTATTTTTGAATAATATCTGGATGGGCTTATGTAGGGTTGCCCAGGGAAGAGTTGTGGATATCTTCCACCACTGATGACCATGTAGCAAGATGAAATATCTTTTAGGAAACATGGCATGAAAAAGGCAGCATGGCATAAAGGAAGGCCAGATATGGACTAATGGATCACTTTCCAATGAAAGGAGTGGTGACATGACTCATGGATGAAAGTGATGGATGCTTTATGCCCTACGAAGAATTCCCGAAAGAAGTAGACTCCATGAAAAAAGAAGAAATTCATGACAACGAAAGGAGTTCTACAAGTAGCTGGTTGTCCCATGATCTCCATCTGATGAGTTGTTAGAAGCAAATCCCTGGACATGAGAGAGGTTGTTCAAGTCCCTATTTATGAGGGAGCTTCGGTACATTCCTTCTGTGGAATGGGTATGTCCTCCTAGAGTTGAGAGGGAGAGGTAGACACATCATTCTTTTCGTCACTGGGGAAGACAAAATGGAGGATTGGGTAAACATCTAGAGGACCAATATTCTTTGAGAACTGGGAATCCAAGATAAGAATAGTCTTGGTGGAACACACTCTGAGAACTCAAGTGGAGTATGTTCCAAGAGAGACAATGATGAGGATGTCCATACATCATTGCTCTCGCCAACATTGTGCTCTGATGTTGTGGAGAGATATAGTTGTTAGTCAAGGCCTTGCAATGTGACAATGTTAGTTGATATGATGCTAAACATATGGATTACCAATCCAACTATTCTTATAAGAACTCTTCAAATTGAGAATGTCCAAGTACCTCGTGTAAATTATGAATACCTCCCTAGTTAAGAGGGAGTGCTGAAAATTGTAACGAGGTTTGGTCTTCATAATGACATGTGTATCATGATTTTATGTAAAGAATAAAATAAAATTATTTTGTAAAGCTTAAGTCATGGGTTTCATGCTCAAGGAATTTTATTTTATAGTTAAAACTCCCATCGTGAGTTACTAGATTCGATCATAAAATCTATTGAATCAATGTCATGTATTGAAGACCTATTTTGGGCATATTGAAAGAAAAAATATTTTGAGTCAATGTCAAGAACTCTCCACAAACCAAGTCATAAAGCATAACCTCATGGCAGTCTTGTCAAAGATCAAGTCGGCCTAGGGACGGATTGAAGTCGGCCTCAAATCATGGTTGAGGATGTCTATATATATTGAAGGACTCGACCTCATTCTGAGTAGATCAATCACAATCATAGAAGTTCAAGAAGAGACAACAAAGAGCCTCATAATGTAGCGAAGAAGGGAGACTTATAGCAGAAGGAAAAATCGAGGTTTTTGGGTATGTCTTCTAGGTCTTCTGTCCTTTGCGTACAGTCTATTGTTAGGGCACACTTCCAGCCACAGATCGAAGAAGTCACCAACAGATTTAGGAGGAGTTTCAAGGCTCTAGAAGAATGGGATCACAATTTGAGTTGGTCTTGAAGCAGCATCTATCCCAGCAGAGAGAAAACGAGAAGGTCTAATCCATGTTTCAGGTTTCACACATAATCTAGGTTTCCGCAGCAAGGTAACATCAGATCTTGAAGGAAGCTAAGTCAAAGGTCAAGAGATGAGCATTATTCCAACCGAATATTCTAGAGAAGTGTGCAAGTACAGCAAAGAAAGGAACATCATTAATTTGCACCATTGAGCATTCTTATGTGACATATTGACTATTACATGGAAGTCGGAAAAGCTACAGATCTGTGATAGAAGATAAATGGTCGAGGACAAAGGAATAAAACTCTAACTTAAAGATGAATAAGGGTTGTTGTGACTTGGTTCTTGGAAAGGTTCTTGATCAAGGGTCTAGGTCTTGGAATTCGCCAATTGGAGATATTATAAGAAGAAGAATTCGTTTAGGTTTTCCTCTTAAGTTGGAGAGATTTTGGCCCTAGTTGATCGCCTACATCATGTGTCCCTTGTCTCATTATTGTCTTTCATTTTGATAATTGTTTGATGAAGATAACTCTATAATAAGCAAAGTTAAAGAAGAACATAATAAAAGAAAGTAAAAAGCATTCACAAGCAGTTATTATTACTAGAAAAATCGCTTATTATCTTTGTCCTAGACTTCTCAACATGGTCTCAAAGCTAAGGTGTCAAGTCAAGAAGGAAGGGCAGCTTAAGGAAGGACACTCATAACCAAATCACTAAAAGGATAATCAAGAGCTAAGGTAAAGATCAGAAGAATCAGTTTGAAGAGAGGCATTAAAAAGAGTATCAAGAAAATTCAAGGCATAGAATAAATACAATGAATCTTCAAGTATAATTAAGGACCAAGTTCAAAAGGAGTCTTATAAAAATTTATGGGCACAAATATGCTAATTTTTCATAGTGCTATATTGTTCTTTGCTTTGATAATTGCATTTCTCCATTAACACATTACATTCACCCCATATCATCATAACATTATTCAAATTTACATCATTATTTAGCTGCATATGTAATTATGTAGAAAGAACAATACCATCATCATCACTAGAAGAAACAATAGAAGAAAATCATTCACACATAGACACATTAGGATTGGTCGAAGACCGGGGAAAAACCCACTATGGGGAAAACCCTTTCAAATTCTTCTTATTAGACCATCATCAAATGATTCAGCAAAAGAGAGTACAATGGTACATATCTTCATCTATGCAACTAACCAGCAAAACAACTACAACATCCATGAAATGAACCCAATAATGTATATACTCAAAACTTTGATTCTGAAGACTGTAATGAACTGTCACATTCTGCGAACTTGGCGGTCAAATGCCGAACACTGTCGTCATTAAGCGAAATCTTCGAAGGACTGATATTTCATCTTTTAGATCCTGATCGCATGGAGGAGTAGTTGTGCAAACGATTGTGGCATCCTCGCTCCCTTAAGCATGGCATGCAAACGAATGGGGTCAGATATGGACTGCAAAAACCCTAAACCCCCAGTCGCATGGATGGAGAGTTGTCTATGCGACTGGAAGGCTCCAACCGCACGGATGAGCTTTTGTGCATGCGACTACAGTCAAATCCTTCCTGTGATGTGCCTGTGACTAAGACCCAAAACCCTAAATTAGATATGCGAGCTTCGAACCCTGCAATTTCACCTCAGGGCGAATTTGATCCTCCATAGACGAGCCTCACACCTGTGTAAGCCAAAAACCAAGATAGAAGTGTCTCATCATTGAGTCTAAATGAGGTAGAGGTCACTTGTATTTAAAGCCTTTCAATGTGGTCCACTTAGCTTTAAGGCCGACCTTATCAAATATCCATATGTGGGTGTTTCTTCATAAATACGCATTTCCTTATCCGATTTGAGTGATCTTTAGGTCGATTTTGGTCCTCTCGAAAAGAAGAATTCAATGCACTCATTATCTCCATCAAGTGAGTTGTGCAAAGTGGAATTTGACCGCAGTTGCATAATTTTAACAAAATATTCTCAAGGTCTAATGTCAATATAGGAAGAAAGAGACAGTGATCTACATCCCTCAATACAGAATCAAACTCTCTCCAAAGTCAAAGCAAACTTTTAGGCTACAATATTAGCTTTTCAACAAAATGAGTAGATCCTCTGTCCATGTACTTAAAGGAATAGCTTTTGAAGATTACCATATTATTGTCCCGAAAGACCAAAGATCACCATATTACTGCCTAGGTCTTGGAATTCGTCAATTGAAGATATTATAAGAAGAAGGATTTCTTTGGGTTTTCCTCTCAAGTTGGAGAGGTTTTGGCCCTCGTTGATTGCCTACATCCTGTGTCTCTTGTCTCATTATTGTCTTTCATTTTGATAGTTGTTTGATGAAGGTAATTCTATAATAAGCAAAGCTAAAGAAGAACATAAAAAAAGAAAGTAAAAAGCATTCACAAGCAGTTATCATAATTAGAGAAATCACTTATTATCTTTGCCCTAGATTTCTCAACAGAGCCCTAGATACACAGGTAGGAGTGGCCATTCATTGGTGTAATTATCCTTAGTTAGTGCTACTTTGTGTCAAACCTAAAAGAAGATAGGAAAGACAATGATGAAGAAAGAAAGGTATGTTTATGAAGATAGATAGGGTCTAGCACCAAGGGATTTATCTGTATGCATTAAACCTTATGGCACTATAAGGGTCAGTAGTATCTTGTGGGGGTGATAAACCAAAAGAAGGTTTATAGAGCTTAGTCCCTCACCATATTAAACTAAAGGTGTGGGGTAGTGGAACCAGGAAAGGAGTGTCATGGGAACATTCTGGAAATATCTAAACCGGGTTGGGGAGATTTTCCTAATTCTCAAATAAAGGGGTACTAATTCCCTAATAAGAGGCTAATCAAAAAAGCCAATACTAACTTCCAAAAGGTGTTGGCGGTTTGGGTCCAGGGCCTCCGATGGGTGATTCGATTTCGAAGGAAGCAAGAAAGGTCTTGTCGGAGGGAAGGTTCAATCAACATTCAAGAAAGAGTCAATCATAAAGTTCTTCATTGGAGAGAAGCAGGAAGGTAGTAAATATAGAAGCATTAAAATTCTATCTAGGAAAGTAGTTCCTAAATAGGTAGGTTAGTTGGCTGGTTGGCCCCCTCAATCAGGTAAGGTGTGTCGGATTAGTCGAGCGAAGTAGAAAAGGTTGAAGTCGGAAGGTGGGTAGGTATTTAGGAAACATAGAAGGTAAGGTATAGAAAAGGGAAGGGGTTGTGTCATGCCATAAAAGCCATCCACGCTATTCTGTCTGGTTCTCTAGTTGTTGTACATGCCTCTCCTCCTTAAGCACTTCCTTCATTCATCTAATTGATATAGGGAAGTAGTTAGTAAAAAAAAAAGTGAATAAGTTAGGGAAGGTTGGTTTTATGCCATCCATCTCCATGCTATGCAATGCTATTCCTTCCAAACAGAGACTCTAAGGGTTCATAGAGATACTGACGAAGCTAAGCGCTTCATTAATGCAAGTGTTCTAGTGCAAGTAGTAGTTAGGTAACACATCCATAAATGGTCTAAGGATAAGGGGCACGTTAGTGTCAGTCCTTCTAAGAGGGTTCTTAGTGTCTGCTTCCTAAGCATTAATTAAGTGTTATAGGGATCCAGGTCTTCCGGTGGATTGGGAACACATTTATAAGTAATAGGGAAGGGTAAGGTTGGTATCATGCTCTGCTATCAATGCCATGCCATTAAATATTTGCTCGAGTTCATACCGATATATTCTAAATGCTTTATTAAGTAAGTGGTATAGTGCATATAGTTCGTAAACACTTAAGTAAGTGATTAAATGCCATAAAATGAAATCCACGCTATTCCGCCTAGTTCTCTATTTATTGTGCGTACTTCCTCCCAAAGAAATTCAATTGGTCACGAGACTTAGCCCACAACAATGTTCTTGCGGCAACTGACCCTATGGAGTACATTGTTTAGCAGGATCAATGGAGTCTGTGAAGGCTTGTGAGAAAGGGATGTGAACTTAACTTGTGTAGCTACATAATGTTGGACCCTTACTTTATACAACATCACCTTGAAATAGGGCATGAAGTGGAGTGCTTCATTTATTGTAATGCATCCAATACCCTCTATGCACTTTGAGGACATGGGGTACTTTAAAAAATAACCAATTTCGCTCCAAATTTGTTTCTCTAATATATTTCCTCACTATATTGTTATTACTTAATTAACACACGCAGCCATAACAATGCAAACTTATGCAAGAATAATTTTTCCCTCAACCACAATGGCACCATCAATTATAAATTGCAAGCTTATTCATGCAAACAAGACTAAACAAACCAAATGTAATACAATTCATAGGTATAGTCGTGAACACTTATCTATCTAGAAAGTGTCCACCAACTAGTTGCAAAAGAAGATGTTCCACCCAACCATAGTTTCCTTTTTTACTAACTATCTCTATTGCAAAGGACACCCGAAAACTAGGACCATGAATCCAAAAGGGTGAACTCTTCTTGTGGTTGGCTCTAAGTGTCTTCTCATAGCCCAATTCCCAAGTTCATAGTGAATATTTACTCTTATAATAGTCCCAATCCATAGCCCTCTTTCCCATCAATGTGCACGATCTAACGGAGGGAATCCCCTTCACTACCTAGCAATCCCTCAAACTATCCCATTTCCCTACAGATCTCCAATAGAGGTTGGCCAAGAAATCTCACTGTTGGGATCCCAAGGATTAACTATAACAAATTCCTCAATGATAGTGAATATCATTCCAGACAATCACAATTCACATATATTTTGTGCCTATAGCTATACATAATTCAATTAGCATAAGCTCATGGCATTGCGCTTAGAGAGAAGTCTCCTAATTTCCCCTAACCAAAGATAGTTCATATTTTCCCAATTTGCTTGAATGGAAGAAAAGTATAGCATAAGTTTACATGGCATGAAGGAGCCATGTATCTCTATATGGAGAGCCCATTCACCTCCTTCATGCAATTAATCCAATGCTTAAGATAAAACTAAACATGGATTAAAGAGCACTAAATAAACAAGGCTAAGGACTTTGGATTTTCAATAAAATATCATTATTTTCCTTTATTCCCCTTGAGCCCTATAAGTCTCCTTTCTTTCCCCTCTTGTGGAGTCATAGGCCCCTACTCTTTCGTCTTTTCACATCAAAATGTTAAAAAAAATGCACATATGCTTCCTAAATTACATCCTCCAATTCCCACATGGCTTCTTCATTCTTTAGCTACATCTACAATGCCATCCTCTTCTATGAAAATTTGCATAGTTGTTGGCTATCTTATACACAAAGCATCTTGATGCAGGAGCATCAAGGCCAATTTTCATTATTTAATAATGTAATAAAAGGGGGTGTGACATTTTAATTGTTTTATTAATTAATTTGTTATTTTTAAATAAACTAGGAGAGAAATTATAAAAGTGAGGATTTTGTATATATTCTTTTAATAATTAAAAGGATATGAGAGAAAATAGAATTAGGTAGCAAATTTAGGGAGTAGGAATTCTATGTACGGGACTTTGTTGAGTCCACACCTAAAATGATTTTAAATTAGATTTAGTTGAGGATTAGGTGGAGAGATTTTTGGAATGAATTAAATTCATTATTTGTGTATAAATGTGAGTGTTTTTGTGAGGAAAAAAACATAGTTGAAGAACTGAGATAGTGAAGAGTTGAGTGAGTGAGGAGAGGTTTGAAGGGCCAAGAGCCAGAGGCCGCCCAATGTAATATTTGGCCACAGAATTTTGATATAGTTAATGGAGTTGATTTGCATGGCTCTTTCCGCCTTCATGTAAATTTGCGCTGAATGTTTTTTTTTAATGGATTTATTCTATAGAAGAATTAAACATTTTTTGATCTTGATTGGGCAGTAAGTTTCTTATATGCCAGGATCTGCTTTCTAGCAGAATCCCTGCATCATTTTGGTATTAGAGCCTGAGCAAGAGTTGATTGAGTTGTGTAAAAGTTTGTGGCGCTTTGAGTCTGTAACTATATGTGTATATGAAATGTGTGCGGAGTGTATGTTATTTAATGTATATTTGGCTCTGTAAGTGCGTTTGATTTCAGGATTGACATTGGGCATATCAGCCTTGGACAAAAAGGGAAAAATAGATTTTAATGTCGATTTGGGTTTTAAATATAGATGAATTGTTGAGCGTTGTGAAAGTCTGTGGGATGCGTTACTAAGTACGTGGAATTGGCAAATTGAAAGAGTGGGATGCAATCGAATAGGTATTCGATTAGACAAAATACACAAATTCGACAAGAATAGAACTCTGGTAACATTGCAGAAGTTTGAAGTCAATAAAGAAGCTTCGATTGAAGGCATAGCTCTAATTGAAGAAAGGATCGAATTCCATTTCGCAGAATGAACCAGCATTTTAAATTCAGTTTGAATCGAATGACAAAGGCGCAGTGTGTAGAAGACAGTGTTGCTGAGTTGAACGTTGAAGACTTGGCAGTGGAATTGAATCTTCAATTCAAGTTCTGGTCTTGTTATCGATCAATTGTGGAAGAAGGGCACAAGTTCAAAACGTGGTAAGCATTCTTGTGGAATTACACATTACCAATATCGTGTGGATTCGTGGGCGTAGATCCACGGCCTTGTTATCTCTGCGAGTGAGCGCACATGGGAGCAGAACACGACGTTGGGTTGTGTTCGTGAAGAGTTGTGTTTATGGCTTACGCTTATGAGACCTGAGTCAACAGTTAGTGTGAGCATCGAACGACGTCGACTGTGTCAACAAATTGTAACGATAAGCGTTAAGCAGTGGCGCAAATTCTCAAAGACAGCGTGAGGAAGCTGCGAATGAAGATAAAAATCCCAGGTAACACATGTTAGAGTCTGTGTTCGATGGTTTGTTGGACTGATTGTAAGCTGTAATGAAATAGTCGATGCCAAATTGCAGCGTTAGCATGAGTTTGTGTTGCAGCATTAAGTGCAGAGCTGGAAGTGAACGAGAATTGTAGTGGAAGTCGTAGAAAAAGATGAAGGCAAAATTTGGAAGTGGAGTTCGAAATGAGGAACAACAAAAAGCACATTAATCAATCTCAAATTCGACTTGGGATCGATTTTAAATATACAACATTAAAACCAGCGTTATCAAATCCGATTTGATGAGTTGAGTTCGGAACTGGCAATGGAGTAAACGGCATACAGCATTTACAGAATCGATGAAAGACTTTCAGCTTATGCAATGAAGATGGAAAGGTAAGTTAATTTGCTGGCCAATGTTATTTCATGTTGACTTGGCATTTTAAAATAATGTCGTGAGACTTCATTTGTTGATATTGGAATGCATATTTATTGGTATTAATTTGCCAAGGTTCGAGATTTTAAATTAGAACATGGTGGATATGCATAGATTGTGGGTCCATAAATAGTATGGTGAATATTTGGGAGCCAATGTTGGAGTTTAAATGTGGTCCCGTTGTGTATTAAAGGGGTCTATTTATATTTAGATTGATGGAAGATGAAAAATGAAACCAAGGGGGTTTAATTAAAGTCTTTTTCTAAGACCTTTGAAAAAGAATTTCATTTGAGAAACAGACCTTGGAAATGGAAGTTGTTGGGTTTTAAATGTAAAGAGAACTTTGGGTTTAAATTATGAAGTTTGTCATATAACCACGTTCATGGTTTCATAACCATAAAGTGATAACTCAAAGAGAACTTCCGCTTATGTAATGGTTGTATAATCATCAGATGTGAGATTATCAACTTTCACATGTATATTTGTGAAATTGCCCAGACTTGGAGTCTTATTTGGGGCAAAGCTTTGGGATGCATTTTTATATGCATCTGAGAGTGTGAATGTGGGTTTGCAGCCCTTTGGGCTACTATCAAGTGAGATGCTCTACTTGGGGCACATCATTGGGGTGGACAGAGTGAGGGTCCACAAGGAGAAGATCACGGCCATCAGGGATTGGCCAGAGCCGAAGAATGTGACGGAGCTTCGGGGGTTTGTGGGCACCTGTACCTACTACCAGAAGTTCGTCAAGGGATTTTCCCAACTTGTTGCACCCCTTACAGACCTTACCAAAAAGGGGGCATTCAGTTGGACTAATACAGCGCAGAGGGCTTTCGACAGGCTCAAGGAGGTGATGAGCAGCGGTTCGGTTTTGGCATTGCCAAATTTTACGCAGCACTTTGCCCTCGAGTGCGATGCATCAGGGGAGGGGATAGGCGAAGTTTTGATGCAGGGAGGCCACCCCATAGCTTTCGAGAACCGAAAGCTATTGCCACATGAGAGGTTGTATGGTATATACGACAAGGATATGTTGGCCATCATGCATGCATTGGCCAAGTTTCGGCAGTACCTGGTGGGGAACAAGTTCAGAGTGAGAACAGACCACAACAGCCTCTGATTCTTTCTAGAGCAGAAGCAACTGCAGAAAAGGCAGCAGAAGTGGGTCAGCAAGATCCAGGCATATGATTTTGACATCGAGTATGTCAAGGGGAAGAACAACGTGGTGGCCAATGCACTTTCACGCAGACTGGCAACGTTGTCCTTGATGAGTTTGGATACGGACTAGAGGGCTCAACTTCTGGTAGAGTACTCCAAGGACCGTTTTCCTTGTGAGGTGTTGGACAGACAGGTTACAGATGACAGGTACAAGGTGATGGATGAGGTGATCTACTTCAGGGACAGGATCTTCTTGACCGAGGGCTCCAAGGTCAAGGAGAAGATATTGCAGACCTCACATGAATCACCATTATCAGGCCACCAGGGGTTCACCAAGACCTATAGGGCCATCAAAGAGAGGTTCTCATGGAAGGGCCTCAAGGAGGACGTACTTCGACATGTCAGGGTGTGTGAAGTTTGCCAGCGCAACAAAGGGGAGATGAACCATCCGGCGGGGTTACTGCAGCCTCTTCCCATACCTGAGAGGAAATGGGAGAGTATTTCGATAGATTTCATCACAGGGTTGCCCACTATACAGGGCAAGAATTGCATATTTGTAGTCTTTGATCAGTTGACAAAGTATGCACATTTCTTTGCCATATCAGCACGTTACACTGCAGCACAGATGGCGGAGTTATTTTTCAGGGATGTTTTCAGATTGCATGGTCTCCCAAAGACCATTGTCAGTGACAGGGATAGCCGCTTCATGGGCAAGTTTTGGCAGGAACTTTTCCGTTTGGTGGGCACTGAGTTGACCTCGAATACTAGTTACCACCCACGGACGGATGGACAGACAGAGATAGTGAACAAGTGGCTGGAAGGCTACTTGCGTAACTATGTCAGCGGGCAGCAAAAGGCAAGGTTACGATGGTTGCACTTGGGGGAGTACTGTTACAACACCACTCACCATATGTCTACCGGTATGTCACCATTTTATGCTTTATATGGATATCATGCTTTGTCGTTTGCTGATGTGATGTTTGGTGCTAGCAAGGCCCCTGGGGCCAAGGATTGGATCCAAGAGAGTCAGGATATACTCTGGGCTCTTAAGGATAACATAGCTACAACACAGAATCAACAGAAGTTGTATGCCGATAGAGGTCTGGTTGAGAGGCAGTTCGAGGTAGGGGACTTGGTCTACCTACGATTGCAACCATATTGGCAATCCACGCTTAAGTAGAAGGGCGCCGAGAAACTCAAGCCCCGCTTCTATGGACCTTACAGGGTGACACGCAGGATTGGAGAGGTTGCATATGAGTTGGAGTTGCCCACTAGTAGCAGGATTCATAACATTTTTCATGTGTCATGCCTGAAGAAGGCATTGGAACAGCAGGTGACTGCAACTGAGGAGCTCCCGCCCACAGATGATGAGGGGCATCTTGTGCTACAGTCGAAGGCCATTATTGACACTAGGGAGAGGCAGTTGCGGAGTAGGACAATCAGAGAGTACCTGGTGAGATGGACGAATCTACCGGATGAGGATGCCACCTGGAAGAGTGACAAGATTTTGCAGCATCCATCATTGCAGTTGCTTGAGGACAAGCAACGGTTTGCTAGGGAGGACTGTAATATTCCCAATTAGCAATAGCTAATTGGAAATATTAATTTTTGACTACTTTACTTTAATAAATTTAAGTTAGAAATAAAGTGGCTGAAGAGGGACACTTAACTCACACTTAGGATAAAAGCATTTCCTAAAGTCACTTGAGAGACATGATTAATTGACAACGTGGGGCCTAGAGGTCGAAGTGGCAGCATGGGGAAGAGGACAGCATGGGCAGTGTGGGCCCAAGCCATCGCAGAGATAGAGGGACAGCGTGGCTCAAGGAGACAGCGCAGTTGATGGTGGGGCCTAGGTGAGAGCAAGGCTCTCCAAATATAAAAAGGGAGAGGGTCTCCTCATTTGGATCATTCGATTATGCATCTATGTTATTTGTCTTTTCACATTGAGCACGCTTGTTGTTGAGCAAAGTCTGCACGTACTGTTCAGTACACCGAGTGTCTCCGTGCAGAAATCCCAACCTCAGCCCCGGGGGACTTCGAGTGCCTGCTCGGGTGAGGAATTCCATCTTGTTTTACCGGACAGAGTTGCAGCAACCACAGCTGGGAGCATCCACTTGAAGAGATAGCGCAGTCGGTGAGAGGGAGGACGCAGTTTCTGAAGGAGGTGATTTTGGATTGAGGAGTTATCAGGGGATTCAACGCGGGAGAGTTGGAAAGGGATCAACCCTTCCCTATTCCATCATTTTGGTAGAGATTGAGGCCATTATTTGTAGCAGATTATTCAAGGCCAGCATTTACCCTTGGGACAGCGTGATACCTCAAGGGAGGTCATTTTCGGAGGTCAGCCATTTCCAAAAAGCTATCTGGGCTTTTTCTGGGTATTGGGTCGAGAGGCCATTCCCAAAGTTTCACAATTTTCCGAGGTGGAGAGCAGCCCCAAATAGTCAGTTCATTCCAACAGTAGCAGCAGCACAGTAGAAGCACCAGCAGCACTGGAGATTACGCAGTCCTTGAGGGAGCAGCATTCCATGTTATCTTCTGAGAGTATTTCTACGCTTGCCTAGTGCAAGCCAAGGTGCCATCATTCTGATCACCTTTGTACTCATTTCATCTTTCAGGTTTTAATAAAATGGCTCAACGTTCTCCATATTGTCTATTGTTCATATGATGGCTACAGAGCATGCAACCAAAAATCAGGATTTCCCATGTAGTGCCAACCCTAAAGCTAATGGCCACTAAAGGAGATCCTACCAGGAATAGGTTACAAGGTTAATCACAAAATTGGGTAGTGGAGACAAGAGTACAAACCTAGCCCACTCTTTCTATCGAATCCTCCCACCAATCCATGCCCAAAAGTGCCCATGACAAGTAAGGAAAATTACTCAACTATACCAATGAAAAGTCATACCATTGGGGTTGGGAGGCCACCTTCAAACATATAATCATAACAAATGGGCAACGGACCACATGGCTGGCTCAGGTGGCGGAGATAATGGAAAATCGACCTATCTAGCGGTTGCAAGGGGCTGATGGCTGCCGGTTGAGTACCATCTAGAAGAAAAAAATTCTCCTATACATACTACCCACAGGTGGTGGGTAACAGTCTTCAAGCTGCTTTCTCAAACACAATTCAATATGCCTTTGGTCTGCCCTATGACCAGCTTCTAACTGCCTCAAACTCCGTCTCAAAATCACACCAATGCGAACTGCATACCACAAATCCATATACTACAGGTGTACATGATCAGCATCCAACCACTGATAGCTTCAATGTTGTCTCTGCTTAGATCACATCGCCTTTGGGGGAGGTCTGGTTATGATCTATTTTGATAACAAAACTCAGACTAGCTGCCACCTTAGTATGCCTTCTTGACTTAAGGACGGGCCTCAATTCTGTCCTGAGTTCTGTCCTTAGACTTCACTTTAAAATAGGCCACAACTAGCTCAACTTGTGGTCTAGATAGGCCCTCTTCCTGCAGCTTGAACTCAGACTCAACAAGCCCTTATACGCAGCCTAACTCAGCTCTCTAACAGCCCTTACCATGCACAACAAATGCTGCCCAAAACAGGCCTAAAACTTGGCCCACAATTTTGTCCTTAAATAGGTCTGATTACTCTTCCTCTATAGTCTAAAAGGGATGCTTGACTCAACCCTCAGTCTGCTTTATATTTTCCATAAAACAGGTCGTGGATCTGCCTCACAACAGGCCTCAGATCTGCCTCAGAATTGCCTCAGATCAAAAAGGGCCTCAAACCATGCCCAAAATTTTCCTCAGAAGGTCCGCAATTTGCCTCAAAGATGGACCGAAACTTCCCTCAGATATGGGCCTCAGACCTCTTAGCTTGTCCAGCGTATCTCCACAAAATAAAAGATAAAAGATAAGCCCAAAAACTTTTGGTCTTTTCTCACTGAATTATCTTCTACAAGTTCTACTAGTCTCAGTCTGCTCCAGCGGGTTCTGAACCTCTCACAGCTTGAACAGATGCCTAAATTGTGCCACGGCTAGGTTATTTATACAATTTGCGAGCAGGCCTATCTTAGGGCCAACCTGAATATAAAATTTTCTTTGGAGCCGACTTGAATTTGATTGAATATAATTAATTGTTTTGACTTAAAACATGAGGGCTGCCTTGTCTATAATGGAAGCAGACTTCTCAGGTATTTAATAGGCCACCTTAATAATGGGTTGGACCAAATTGAACCTGTTTTTGTTATGTATTTTACATGGGGTCAAACCAATTCAATTTTGGGGTAGATTTTGAACAAATTTCAACCTTGAATATTTCATCAACAAAAAGGATGCACGAGGCATGCAAGTTACCAAACGAAATGGCGTGATGAGGGCAACCAGGTGGCAATGGTGATGCATCTAAAATCAGAGCCTTTTGCACGTATATCGACAAACAAATGCAGGGGCTTCTTAGGATTACTTTAATGGAGCATTCATCCTTTGACATCAATGACAACTTTCTTCCAACAGAACCAACACCAAGCTCTTATCCAACCACTATGCAATATCTGAAGTCTAAACACAAAGAACAATATAATCCATAAACTCAACTCAAATGTCATGTAACACATAAATCAATACTAATAATAAGAATAACTTTGCACTATGTAGCATTCACTTCTTTCCTAACAAAGGATCTTACTGCATTAAAGGAAGGGTCAACACACCTGCAATCGAGTCTTGATGGTGTCAAGTGGGGTAGTTGTACAAGATGCTATAGCTCCCGCAAAAATTCCACAGCCAGCTTGAACTAATATAATTTCCCCTTCACTAGGCATCAATGAACTATCCTCACTACTATAACCTAAAGACCTGCAAAAACAAGCGCAAATTGTTTCTATATAACCCAGCATTTAACACGAAAACAAAGATGCATAAATATTGGCAAACACTAATGGAAGAAGATCAACAATCAGATTAGATTTAGTAAGATGCAAAGAGTTAGAACTGACCTACTTGTCAAAATAAAGCACATAAAAACCACAATATTTGTAAAAAATACCATGACAAGCATACCTCTAGTTTCTTCAAACAAAGAGACGGGGAAAACAAAAATAAGATCAATCCGATCAGCATTATCTAGTAAATAAAATCAACAAAAAAGCATGACCAAGATGTGAAAGAAATACTCAATCATTTTTTGGATCTTTACTTTTAGACCTACCTATACATACTGCATTGTCTATCTCGCTTCCTGCATAGAATAAAACATGAAGAATATAATCCATTGACAATAGAATTTTCTATCTCAATCTTAGGGGGCTAAGAATTTGTGCAAGTGTACCCTTAACATTGTCTACACAATTTGCCTTATGAACATTGTCTAATCTTGGAAAGAAATGTGCTTTTTAAAGGTATGTCCCTGAAGAACATTTTAATATTTTATAAAACATAGGACATCGTATATATGACTAACACTCTACACAGTTGTGCAAATTTCAAACTCTCTTCAGCAGAATGTGTACATTTTGATGACCATATAAGCATGTATTCATTTATGACTCCTTAAAGTTTGGTTTTAAATTCGAAAAAATAAAAATAAATAAACGGTGTGTCATAAAGAGCAGTCCTCACAATAAAGACATCTAAGAAATGACAAGTGTGTTTTCTCTATGTAATTATGCATTGCTGGGTTATTAGATACAAAAATGGATAGAGATAAGGACATGGGAATAAATATATATACATCAATTCATTAAAAGAATGGATAAGATATAGCCAGTTATGACATATATAAAAAATATGTTTAACAATATATGAAACATAAGACATGAATTGAAAACTATAACTCAATAACTTGACTCTCATTAATATTACGATATTGCATATACAAAATGGGTTCCCATTACTTTTTATAGCATCAATCGATCTATACATTATCAAAGAAATTACATCTATCTGTAAACATTTTGTTAACATCGGATTTATTCACACAAAATTGAGTGCTAAGCACTTGTTCATAGTCTTGGAAATCAGGTTGGACTTCTCCCAAGTCCTCTTGATCAGTTCAACATTGCCAGTTTGTGGACACACTAGCAGTGGTTTTGACATCAATCATTCATTAGTACCTTGGCCATATTGATACACTGTTGCGGACCTTTATTCCATCCAGACTTGTTCCACAGTTGTACAATTTGCATGCTAATGCCTAAACTAGCATCCAAGTGGAAAGTTCAAACTCTAACCATGGAGTAACGGATGGAAATTGCAAGACTGTCACCTCAGTATAATATCACCTGCACTTTTGGCCAGCTGCCAAAGGCCAAGGGTGTTGTCCCTGATCTATTAATAATAGAGCACCAAACTCAGCCTCAGTACTTCTTCCAGAACATATAATTTTTTTGTTTATAACTTCATCAACAACCATCTGTAGTGCTTTATCTATTCTTCGATTTCATTCTTTCTTCGATGTCTTTTACTATAGTTGTCACAGAAATACCTTTTCTTCATCGAAGCTTCTTCTTTATAACAAAAACCTCTTTCTTCCAACCACACAGGATCTTTTATTTGTGTCATCATATCATCGGAGAAACTTCAACATCATTCTTTATATGGCAACAAGATTATCTATTTTGATCTTATCATCATTCTTACAAATCCTTTCCATCATGCTCATCATTATTATCAAGTTATCTTCAATTATGAGGTAGGTTAATATTTTCAGCATCTTGAAGATCATGTACCTGCAAATCTTCAACAACAAGTACAACCAAGTGCAAATATACAAGAGCATGAAGTAAACTTTATTAAAATATGGTTATCATGTCATTACAATGGAAGCATCAAAACAATCAAGCTTTTAGATATCCAAAACCTAAACCTATTTAGGGTCACAATCGACAAGAGTTACATCTTTTATATCCTAGACTTCAACAACTTTGCTAGGGTTTTGTCGCAAACCCTACATTCCATCATCAAGACTTAAAGCCTTAGATATCAACAACTAAATCAAGTTAGCAATCCAATCATATCAATTTCAATATTATGCTCTAGAATTTTATGTTAAACTCTACTAAGGTTTTGTCACAAACCCTAGATTTCATCAATAAAACTAAATCATGGATATCAACAATCAAGTTAGCATTCTAGCATTTCATATCTAGGATTTCAATATTATTTTCCGATATCAATCTCTTACTAAGGGTTTTTATTGTAAACCCTAGATATATACATCAAACTCAAAAATTGGATATACAACAATTTTTACTAGGCTAGGGTTTCAAGCATACAGAAGCACATACACCTAGGGTTTCATTCCTAGGACCTTACTTTAATTATTACAAGGGTTTTTGTTCAGAAACCCTAAAAATCTACGTTTTATCATATAACCTAGACATTAGCAATAGACCCCAAAAGGTTAGAGTTTTATAACATCAACAAACCCTAATCATCAATAGAATGATTTAATCATATGTTCTTCGACTTTTATTAACAACCCCTAAGTAGACTAGGGTTTTATTACTATAGACAACATACCCTAAGCATCAAAAGGATAGGGTTTTACAGTGAACCCTAAGGGTTAGGATTTCACCAAAATGAACAAATGGCAAGAGATAGTATGACAAGGGTAGATTCAATCTAGTGATTAATCACCTTAACAAAAATATTTATGATTCAAAACCCTAGACACAAGAGAGCTAGTAATACTGTAATACAAAGCAAATTCCAAATGAAGAATAATGATACCTTCTTGTAAGAAGAAGAGCTGCAACAAATCAAACATACCTTGACTTGTTCTTTAACAAACCTTGTAGAGTTTTTCTTTATAGTAAGCTTGTTTAAGACTTTTCTTTTGATGTCTCCCTCTAAGTTAGACATAATCCTTATGTATTTTTGCAACCTTTCCTACCAAGGAAAATATAAAGAATGAATTATAAGTATGCAATACAAACAAAGCTAAATGTATAGAGGAACTCAATCATGAAAGAGAAAATAAAGAACAGAATACTTATCCTTTGTAAAATGGTGGAGGTTACCTCTTAATCTTTCATCAATTCAGTCACTTTGAGGGATGCCTAAACTTACTAGAACAACTCAAGAATTTCTAACAAGACATATTAGGTCTATAAACTCTAGAAATCAAAATATAAAAGAAAACTTTACAAAAGCTAAAACAATAGTCTATGATATAAGTAGGAGGATATGTAAGAGACTTAATATTACAAGTCTTTGACTTCAAATTCTTCAGTCTCGTTCTTCTTAGGTTGAGCTTCATTTGCAATTGTAGCATGTTCTGTCTCTTTTTTCTTACTTTTAGGAGTTTCGGGACATTGATTCTTGTAGTTTCCCATCTTATGACAATAAAAGCATTTTGTTTTAGATAGGTAAATCTTCTTCATTGGTCCTCTAAACATCTTACTTCCTCCCTTTTTTCTTGTAGTGAGCATAACATGCATTGGACGTGATGTTCTCTTCATCTTCCTTCTTATTGCTTGCTAATGAGATGTGAGCTTCTTCTTGATTGCATGCATTCCACATTTCTTCGAAGGATGGAGTTTCTTTCCAACTAATAATACCTATTGCAAAGGCAATCCATGATTTGCGTAGACCTAGTAGTGCAACAATCACAAGTTCCTTATCTGGTGTGACTTCATCAATAGCTTGGAGCTCATCTCTTATTCTGGAGCTTCTTACAAAATAATAAGGCATAGTGTCATCTTTTTTCATCTTTATTGTTCTTATTCCATTCCTGAAACTAGCTATTTGTCCAAAGTTCTTGATGGTGAATAGTTTGGAAAGCGCTTCATGTATCCCTTTTGCAGTATCGATATTGGATATAAAGGGAACTAAGTTATCCTTTACTCCATCTACAATTAGATACATGGCCAAGATGTTTGTTTCCTTGTACTTTCCCTTTCCAACATCATCATAGGGTTCCTTGACTTTTCCTAGTACAAAATCCAATACTTTGTCCTTTGCAAGGATGAAATCTATCCTCTTTTTCCATGCTCTATTTTTGGTGGCTCCTTCTAGTTTGTTTTCTATCTTCATTGAAGATACCATAGATTTTACAGTATCTCTCTTACTTGATATAGATAATAGGCCTTCCTCTTCAAAACTCTTATATTGTCCTTCTCCTTATGGTCTTCGTAGAAACCTTTTCTTGATCCTTACTTCTTATATCCCTTCTTCAATAGATCTTCATGTGGAAATTTCTGAATCTTTACACTTTATGCAGAAATTATTATTGTTAATCTGGTTAAGCTCCTCCTACTTAGACAAGTTATTAACTAAATAAAATTCAAGTTGAAATCGAAACAAAACACATAACAGATCTCCACCAATCCAGATCTAGAACAAGTTCATGCACACATAGACAAAGTGACACAGTTATTTCTGGACAAATAGTCCTCGGAAAAACCCAATGCAGGAAAACCAGTCTCTGGCTGCTGGAGGGTTTTATTATTAAGAATTTTCTGAATACAACAAGCCTAGGTTCCAGATCTAGAAAACCCAACAAAGAAATAATAGATCTACAGCTCACTGGCTGATCTAGGGCCAAAATAATGACTGATCCACACACTCAAATGGGATTTACAGAACTTAGCCAAAATTAGGGCCTAGAAACCCCAGCGCTGCCCTTGAAAGCCTCTGTGTCAGCCTCCAAAGACCCTCTAACGCTCAGTGTTGCTCCGGAAGGGACTGTGTTACCCCAGACTGGGTGATGCAGTCTCTACGCTACCCCTTAGGGTCTCTGCGTAACCCTTGAGGGCTTCCTGTTGAAAATCACGTTGTCCTTGAGGGACTACGCTGTCCTTGTTGTTGCTGCTGCTCTCCTGCTTTTGTGTTGCCTCTCTGATCTGATCTCTGCCTCTTGTTGATTCTAGACCCCGGGATCAGATCATCCCCTTGGCCAAAATTCCCCTTTCTGCAACTGAAACACTTTTGAGAATTCTTAGCAAACCCTAGCTTTAATGCTCTGCCTAGCTTCAATGCTCTACCTTTGTGTGTTTTTACAAATGACCCCAAGCCTTTCCTTTATACTTTTCTCGTTGGGAAACCAACTGCCATGATCAGATTTGAATCAATGGCTAAGATTAAAGAAAGCTTGATCCGTGTGACTTAAGACAATTTCATCACATGTTTAATTAAATTCACTTTAATTACTTAAGTTCCCTAAGCTTTAACTTAGGAAATACATTACAATAATTAATTGATTTAATATCTCCTAAACCAGATGAAAATTCCCAAATCAATTTCTGGGTCTTGTAGATCAAGTGTACTCTAGTCCTTTCACAAAATTTGGGAGCTTAAGCACAACTGATGCTACCCCAAATACACAAAATCTCAACACTCCCTCTTAGCATCAGGGGTGTGCTCTAGCAATACATCACACTATGCATTACAAGATTTTGGGCACTGGTTCTATGTTGCTGAAGCTTGGCCTGCTGCCACTCAACTCTACACCGTTGCTGCCATTCTGTATTGTTGCCCATGACTCTGCCATTGCCACTGCAACATCTGTACTGCAGCTCCCTCTCAATTTGTTGCATCTGTGTTGCTCATAGCACTTCCACTGCTGATCTATTGCGCTGCAACTTCAATTGTTGAGAGAAACAACTGAATCTCTTGTCCAATCTTTGACAGACAAGTCAGATGGGTTGCATCCTCATCACTGAAGCACCATAGGCTACAGATTTGTGCTCGCATCTGAAGGATGATGCACAGCTACAGCTCCGCACTACGTAAGCAGACTCCGTTTGCACTACTGAAGTCACATCAGCCCCTTGTGCTAAAATCTCTCACGTTGTTGCTGCACTGCGTTGTCCCTCTCAAGCCTTCTGCGTTGTTGTAGCTCTACTCTGCGCTGCTAAAGTCACATCAGCCTCTGCGCTGTTGCTGCTGCTGCTCTGCTCTGCGCTGCTCCTCCAGTCTTCAAATTTGCCTCTGCTTCATCTATAATCTATGCACCCACTGCTCCACTTGTCCCGCTACTGTCTTAAGACTGACGTAGTTCACTTCTGATCCAAGAGATGAGTTGCTCAAGGATCCCGCCTCACTTTTATGTAGCTCCTCTACATATCCATGTCACCCCACCTCTGTGGTTCATGAGCACTCATGGTTGCATCATCTTCCGACCCATCATCTACCACAACTACTTTGGAAGAAGATGCTTCCTTATCATTTTTCTTCTGAGGACAATTGTTGGAAAAATGTCCCATTTCACCACACTGGAAGCACTTGATCTTTGGGAGATCCTTCTTCTTCTTTGGCTGCTTCTTTGATGCCAAGGCTGCATCTTCCTCATCTTCCTTCTTCACTTTGCATGATCCCGAGCTATACTGCTTCTTGGTGAATCTGCGGAGTTCTTCTTGACGCAGAATTGACCACAAGTTGTCCCAATCTGGGAGGTCCGCTCTACCCAAGATACTTTGGACAAAGGTTTCCCACTCATCCGTGACTGCATTGAGGACAATCCTCACCATCACATCGTCCTCCACCTTTGCACCAGTTGCAATCAACTGATCTCTGATCGACTGTAATCTGAAGAGGAAATGCTCCATGTCTTCTCCCTTGGCCATCATGAATGACCTCATCTATGTCTCCAACAGCATCTTTCCTTGGACAGATTTTCCCTCATATAGGGAGATCAAGGCCTTCCACATCTCATTAGTTGTCTTATTCTCAGCTAAGTGTGGTACAATATGTTGCTTAATTCCATCCATAATCAGCCGCTTGGCATGCTCAACAGCCTCCTTATGCTTTCGAAGGAGATCCGGATCTGTCGGTGTGGCCGGAGTTTTCTTTGCATGGTCTCTAAGATTGTATGCCTCAAGGACTATTAGGATCCTTGCCTTCCAAACCGAAAAGTTTGAGAGGCCATCCAGCCTATCCTAATCACGCAGTCCATGAGGAGCCATCTTCTCAGAATGTGTCGGAACTTCCTCTTCTCTTTGCTAGAGAAATGGATCTAATGCCCTTGGTGAAACAGGCACCTTCTGCTCCCTCTGACAACTGATTTCCCTCCTTGAAATCTACCCAAACAACTATGATTCAACTCTTCTTTGATCCTCTAATCAAACTGCAAGTTTCCTTTGGCTAGAAAGTCTCTGAGAAGCTGCTCTCCTCCCGCTCTTTGTCACTTGTGCTAAGGCTAAAAGTCTGAAAACTTCAGAAATTTAACCCCACCAGCACCTTCTGAATTTCTGCAGGTTTTTTGCAGTCTTTTCTAGATCTGACAGATTCAGATCTGAATCACACTGGCTGGCTTCAGACTAATCCAGCTCTGTTTCTGAGCTACCTCTGCACAGTAATTGTGTGGGCTTGCTAGGATATAGCGTTAGACAGTGTCACCCATCCCTCTACGTGAATTTGCCTCTGAAAATTGCGTTGTCCCTTCAGATCTGCGTTTCTGCTGCTTTTCTAGCTGCTTCCTACACCTAGAACCTTCAAATTCTTGCTAGTGACCCTCCTAGATCTGCAATTGCTTTGATACCATGTGTAAATTTCTGAATCTTTACACTTTATGTAGAAATTATTACTCTTAATCTGGTTAAGCTCCTCCTACTTAGACAAACTATTAACTAAATAAAATTCAAATTAAAATCGAAGTAAAACACATAACAGATCTCCACCAATCCAGATCTAGAACAAGTTCATGCACACATAGACAAAGTGACACAGTGATTTCTGGACAAATAGAAACCGAAAAAACCCAATGCTGGAAAACCGATGTCTGGCTGCTGGAGGGTTTTATTATTAAGAATTTTCTGAATACAACAAGCTTGGGTTCCAGATTTGGAAAACCCGACAGAGAAATAATAGATCTACAGCTCACTGGCTGATCTAGGGCCAAAATAATGATTGATCCACACCCTCAAACGGGATTTACAGAACTCGGCCAAAATTAGGGCCTAGAAACCCCAGCGCTGCCCCTGAAAGCCTCTGCGTCAGCCTCTGAAGCCCCTCTAAACCTCAGCGCTGCTCCGAAAGGGACTGCGTTACCCAGACCTGGGTGACACAGTCTCTATGTTGCCCCTTAGGGTCTCAGCATAACCCCTGAGGACTTCCTGCTGAAAATCACGTTGTCTTTGCTGTTGCTTCTGTGCTGCCTCTCTACGCTGATCTCTGCCTCTTGTTGATTCTAGACCCCGGGATCAGATCATCCTCTTGGCCTAAATTCCCCTCTCTGCAGCTGAAACACTTTTGAGAATTCTTAGCAAACCCGCCCTAGAATCTCAGCTTAACTTCAGTGCTCTGCCTCTATGTGTTTTTACAAATGACCCCAAGCCTTTCCTTTATACTTTTCTCGTTGGGAAACCAATGGCCATGATCATATCTTGAATCAATGGCTAAGATTAAAAGAAAGTTTGATCCGTGTGACTTAAGACAATTTCATCACATGTTTAATTAAATTCACTTTAATTATTTAAATTCCCTAAGTTTTAACTTAGGAAATACATTAAAATAATTAATTAATTTAATATCTCCTAAACCAGATGAAATTTACCAAATCAATTTATGGGTCTTGTAGATCAAGTGTACTCTCGTCCCTCTACAAAATTTGGGAGCTAGAGCACAACTGAGGCTTACCCAAATACACAAAATCTCAACACTTCAAGTTCTCTTTTTCCTTCTTATCCTTTACCGTAGCTTTGATACCATGTTAGAAAATAAAAAAGGTAGAAAGATTTTCTTATGTTGACAATTACTTGTGTTATTCTTGTATTCTTATTAGATTTCTTTATGTTCTTATTTTATCTTCTTCTCATCAAGCAATCATCAAATCAAATGCATGAAGATCAATGACACCAGATGTAGGCACTCAACCAGGGCTAAACCGCTATAGAGGGGAAAACCTATTCAAATGTCTTCCACTAGTAGATTCAAATCAAATTGAGACAATCCAAGACCTTAGACCAGACCAAAAGACCTTCCTCTCTCCACCAAGAGAGCCTTCCAAATTGATTAACCAAACTTCACTAGTCACTTGTAGTCAAACAGCTTCAACCCGACAACAACTCGGAATTTCGGCCCTCGAACTTCTAGAATTTCGGCCCTACTACAGATCTATGATTTTAGTCTTCTTGCAAGAACCAAGAAACTTTAACAAGTGGCAGAAGAGAGAGAATTTTGGCTTCTTCTTGCTTGACAAGTGTCTCCTTCTTCACTAGGGTTTTCTCCTTCTTCCCTAGGTGTTTTGCTAGGTGTTTTGCTCTTGAGTTTTGAGTGAGTTTACACCAAATTCTTCAAGCAAATTATACAACACCAACCAATAAACTTTGAAGGAGGAGAGAAATGATGGATTTTGACCTTTACTTACTTGCTAGACGCTGATGAGATCGATGTTGTAGCTCTAGAGGTGATTTGGGCAAACTTTGAAGCGTTTTGGGCTTCGCTGGACATATGTGCATCGCCTTAAGGTTGTGAGCAGCACCTTCTGTATGTGCGCAACGCCTTCAGAATATGCGCCCTCTACTCAATTTTTCTCCAATTTTGCCCAAAAAATCGAAAATTCGCTCTCCTCAAGTGTTTGCTTGACAGAATAGGAGGAAAACAAATTTCAAGTTGATGTCTATGAGTCTTTAATACTTGAGTGAATTTTGATTTAAATCAAAAACCCACTTTTCCTATGTTTCTTTTCAATTTTTTTTAAAAGCATGCTGAATATCCTTTTTTCTTTGACTTTTCTTCTTTGCAAGATGTAGTTGTTGGAGTTTGGCACTTTCACTTTGATTTGGTGGTCTTCAGTTTGGCATTTACAGTTGGAGTTGGTAGCTTTTGGAGAGTAACTTATTACATATAGGAAGCATAAAATTACATAAAAAAAGAAATAAATTAAAACTCTGTTTTTGAATAAAATTACATTTGAGTATGAAAATCATACTTGAAACCATAATCACAACTTTAAAAATATCATATTTACATGTTGATAATCCTCTGCAGATGATAATGAAATGTTTCCTTAGTCACTCTCACACCTTTTGCTGACCTTATTGAGATGAAATGGTGCATTTTTGGACCTTGAACAATGAAACCTAATGACCTAATGGGACCTTGAATGACCTGACTCCATGGTTGACTTTAACTGACATAAGACATATTGAAATGAGCTTTTCAAAAGTGTTTTTATGCTCAGCAAGACATGAAGGTGGGCCAGCAAATGAGAATTTGTGAGGGAGAGTCAGACTTTATGACTAGGGCTACCATCAATGAATCAATTTTTTATATGACCTAATGGAATGATAAAAAAAAAAAATCTGAGTGGGACACCTAAAATGAATATGAAAAGAGTAATTTCGATCACTGATGGCAAAATGCATATTCTGACACTAACAAAACCCATGCTTGAACAAATATAATTATTTTTCTTCATAAAATACAAATTGATACAAGTACAAAGATAAATATGAGGACCAAACCTAGTTACTTTTCCAACAATCCCTCTTAACTAGGGAGGTCTTCATAATGACTCAACAAGTCTATCTCAAGTTTGAAATATTCTCATAAGATGGGGTTTGGATTGGTAAGCATCAATGATGATAGTATCATCATAGCCAACATTGTCACGTTTTCAAGGCCTTGACAAGTACACTCTCTCTCCACAAGATCAAAGGACAATGTTGGGAGACATTCCATGGGACACTGCACCGCCTCACCGAGGTACATACTCCACCTAAGATACCCAGAGTATGTCCTCCACCGGACCATTTCCCTCAAGGAAATGTTTGTCCACTAGACCATTCTTTATCCAAGTCCATGTACTTGACTTAGGATCTCTATCCTAATCCATCATAGTACATGACTCAAGAATGTCTATCCAATATGCTTATCCAATCCACAATTCTCCTTATCTATGTCCATGTACTTGACTTAGGATATCAATCCTAAGCTTTGATAGTACCTAACACAAGGAGAACCAGTGTCCAACCTGAGAGGAGAAATCCATGCTTACTCCCTCTCAAACAAGGAGAGTGCATCAACAAGCCTCATCTTGTGTCGGAAGTACTCATACTTCCCTTACATTAGCAAACTTGTATTGTTGTAGCTTCCTCAACCAACCCTCTTATCACAAGTTTGCTCATCCTTCAACTTCTTGAACTAGGGCTCCAAATCTACCTCCTAACAGTCCATGATACTGTACTTGAGGTCTTCACCTACTAAATTCTGGAATTTGAATTGTGTCCAACACTACTTCCTGCACTACACTGCTTCATGCCTTGTAGATAGTCCATCACACAATTCCTTCATCAGAAAGATTATACTACATGGTTAGCTAATCTATTGTTCAATCATCCATGAACACAAATTGGCTAACCTTTGCAATAAGTCTCTATCAATCAATGCAGCTCCATAGACTCAAATAATTCTCCCCTCTAGTTGTTATTTCCATCTTTCCAAAATAGTCAACTTTCAAGGTCTTCAAATAAGCCTTCTTATCAGTCCTCTAGCTGCCTCTTAGATGATTGTCCTTAGGGTTTCTATACACACCCTTCTAATTGTCCTATTGTAGCTTCAAATTGACAGTCCTTAGGGAACCGATAAAAATGCCTTAGTTGCTTCTATCATAAGATCTTCCAAGCACAACCCACTTGATAGTGAATGTCCACTAATTCATTGTCCTTGGGGATTTCACAAATCTGCCCACACAATAGTGAACCAACTCTTGCGCTCACTATCCAAAGAGCTTCTTCAAGTCTGCCCTCTAAACAACCTCATATCTGAGCCTACAGCATTCGGCCATGTCTATGGCTTCCTTGTATATTATGCATCCAGCTCAAAGAACAGAAGAAAAGATAGATCAACGACTTAAAAATTGTACTCTTCGAGGAGGAAACCTCCTTTATATTACATAAATGAACAATTTTTGGATGATCCAAATCATAAGACCTCCTTGCTATATATAAGAGTCTAAGGGGTCACAATATAATCAAAGTCTACATAGCAATAATAATGTAAGGGCACAACAATAACAATAGTGGACTTCTATGGGGCACAACAATAACAATAGGGGGCTACACTAAAAATAACAATAAGGTGAATACACTAGTATTATAGGGACCGAACATGACCCTCTCCTTCAAAAAAGTGTTGTCCTCAACACTTAAGTAGTTCTAGATGCTTTTGTATAAAATTCACATCCTCCCATGTGGAGTCTTCAGCGGGTAAGTTCTTCCACTTAATGAGATGCTCTAAAATTAATCGATTCTGTAACTGTCAGGTTCTTGTTTCTGTGACTGCTTCAGGCTCAAATATGATTTTTCCTTCTTCGTCAAGTTCTAGCAACATTGTTTGAACTAGGAGCTTGTCACCAATAACCTTCTTTAAGCATGAAACATGGAAAACTAGGAGCACTCGAGAAGATGCAGCGAGCTCCAATTTGTATCCCATAGTACCAATATTTTGCAACACCTTGTAAGGACTATAGTACTTGGGTGATAATTTATTATCCTTCTTAGTTTGCTTGAGGGACATTTGTTTGCATGGTTGTAGCCATAACAATACCCAGTCGCCTACATCAAAACTTCTTTCACTACGATGTTGATTTTCCTATTGTTTCATTTGATTTTGCGCCAGAGTGAGGTTATCCTTTACGAGTTGGACAACTTGTTATTGATGCTTGATGTGATCTTCCACTGCTTGAACCTTAGAATTTTCTCTTAAAGATGATGTGATGGATGGTGGATGATATCCATAAAGTTCGATAAATGAGGTGATTTTTGCTGCAGTATGGAAGGAAGTGTTATACCACCATTCAACTAGAGGTAACCACTTAACCTATTGTGTTTGTTTATCAGATACAAAGCAACGAAGATATCCTTTCAAACATTTGTTCACTATCTATGTTTGCCTGTCAAATTGAGGATCATAAGATGAGCTATGAGCTAATTGAGTACCAAGACAAGAAAACAATTTCGTCCAAAAATTTCCAATGAAAATGGGATCTCCGTCACTTACAATAATCTTTGGGTTTCCATGTAGCTTTTAAATTGTTTCCATAAATGCAGTAGCAATTGTATTGTCTTTAAAAGGATGAGATAATGCACAAAAGTGTGCATACTTGGTATGTCTATCAACTACCACCATGATGACACTTTTTCCTTCAGATTTGGGTAAACCTGTGATAAAATCCATTGAGACCTCCCCCCAAAGCTGACTTGGAATGGCTAAAGGTTGTAACAGACCCGGGGTCTTAATTGTCTCAACTTTATTTTGTTAAAAACCAAACATTCTACAACAAACTTCGGGTTCTTGTTCTCGTGACTGCTTCAGGCTCAAATATGATTTTTCCTTCTTCGTCAAGTTCTGGAAACACTATTTGAATTGGGAGCTTGTCACCAATATCCTTTTTTAAGCATGAAACATGGAAAACTGGGTGTACTTGAGAAGATGTAGGCAACTCCAATTTGTAATCCATAATACCAATCTTTTGCAACACCTTGTAAGGACCATAGTACTTGGGTGATAATTTATTATCCTTCTTAGCTTGCTTGAGGGACATTTGTTTGCATGGTTGTAGCCATAAAAATACCTAGTCGCCTACATCAAAACTTCTTTCAGTACGATGCTGATTTGCCTGTTGTTTCATTTGATTCTGTGCCAAAGTGAGGTTATCCCTTAAGAGTTGGAGAACTTGTTGTTGATGCTCGATGTGATCTTCCACTGTTTGAACCTTAGAATTTTATCTTAAATATGATGTGATGGATAGTGGATGATATCCATAAAGTGCCATAAATGGAGTCACTTTTGTTGCAGCATGGAAGGAAGTGTTATTCTACCTTTCAGCTAGAGGTAACCACTTGACCCATTCTGTTTGTTTATCAGATACAAAGTAACAAAGATATCAACTACCACCATGATAACACTTTTTCCTTCAAATTTGGGTAAACCTATGATAAAATCCATGGAGACCTCCCCCCAAAGCTGACTTGGAATGGCTAAAGGTTGTAACAGACCCAGGGTCTTAATTGTCTCAACTTTATTTTGTTAAAAACCAAACACTCTACAACAAACTTCGGGTTCTTGTTCCCGTGACTGCTTCAGGCTCAAATATGATTTTTCCTTCTTCGTCAAGTTCTGGAAACACTGTTTGAATTGGGAGCTTGTCGCCAATATCATTTTTTAAGCATGAAACATGGAAAACTGGGTGTACTCAAGAAGATGCAGGCAACTCCAATTTGTAATCCATAATACCAATCTTTTGCAACACCTTGTAAGGACCATAGTACTTGAGTGATAATTTATTATCCTTCTTAGCTTGCTTGAGGGACATTTGTTTGCATGGTTGTAGCCATAAAAATACCTAGTCGCCTACATCAAAACTTCTTTCAGTACGATGCTGATTTGCCTGTTGTTTCATTTGATTTTGTGCCAAAGTGAGGTTATCCCTTAAGAGTTGGAGAACTTGTTGTTGATGCTCGATGTGATCTTCCACTGCTTGAACCTTAGAATTTTCTCTTAAATATGATGTGATGGATAGTGGATGATATCCATAAAGTGCCATAAATGGGGTCATTTTTGTTGCAGCATGGAAGGAAGTGTTATTCTACCTTTCAGCTAGAGGTAACCACTTGACCCATTTTGTTTGTTTATCAGATACAAAGCAACAAAGATATCCTTCCAAGCATTTGTTCACTATCTTAGTTTGCTCGTCAAATTGAGGATGATAAGATGAGCTATGAGCTAATTGAGTACCAAGACAAGAAAATAATTCCATCCAAAAATTTCCCGTGAAAATGGGATCCCTGTCACTTACAATAATCTTTGGGTTTCCATGTAGTGGGGGGCTGATGTTGAGTCCATGATGGAGGAGGATGTGCTACCATCCGTTGGGCTATCCATTGATGAGGGGCAACAGGGAGGCCATGCATTGGGTTTCTAGCGTAGTTCGCTCCAGAGGCACACTGGCGGGGAATACAGTGTTATTATCCCACCCTTACACATTGAATTGAGGGAGGCAGAGTTGTCTAGACATACCTGAGGGGATGGCCAGGTTAGCAGGACTAAACGACATGGGCTGAGCGTGACACCGCATCAGTTTCGAGGTCTCGTTCCTTCCATAAAAGATTGCACATTCGATCCCTCCTTTGGGATTGAATGGAAAGAGGTACTAAGCCGGTACCCAATGGAGCAGGCTAGGCAGTTGGATACATCCATGGCCACATTTCAGCAGAGTCCATGGATTACCAGAGGGACACAAGGGCCAGATTGTTGTAGGGATCCAGGTGGGATTTCCCATCACATCATAGAGTTAGTAGGTGATGGTAGTAGTTGCGCAATGGGTCTAATGTTTGGATGCACACACATTTTCAGATCTCTATCAGAGCCCCGGATAGCCCTAGTGACACGATGGTTTGACAGGGGAGAATACACTTTTCAAAAGTTATCTCAGCCTATTGACTGTGCATGGAGTCACAGGGTGATTAGCCTACTTTGGCAAGAGCTGGTAGGAGGACGTGGCATCCGCAGGCCACCAGATAGGGCATTACATAGAGACGGTGCTTTCTCATTGGTATATGGGACTCTTGAGCTATGGAGGATAGGAGCAGTGATGTCATTGTCATTGGCATGTGAGGAGTTGAGCCGCTCCGATCCTTCAGAGAAGATAGGGAGATTGTTATGAATATTTTATTAATTATTAGTTAGATATAGTTATATTAGGTTTTATTAAGTGAAAGGGCATGATCAAAGATCATGCCTCTTCACCAAGGGACACCATGAGGCCATATTTAAAGCCTCGGTGATCCCCATTGTAAATCATCTTTCATCTATCATCATTAATAATATATATTTATCAAGTTTACCAGAGTTTTTACACTCCATTGGTATCAGAGCCATCGCTCTTCGGGATCTGTGTGATCACCCAGAATTACGGAATTTCAAGAATTCCAGATTGCAGATTTTTTTACCAAGCACTTGTGGACAGCGACCCTGGTTTAAAAAAATAATTTGCAGATTTACTTTCCCAACACTCATTCCCTCTCAAAGCTTATACGCTACGCTCACGCCCACTCACTCTGTTTCCCTTCCCTATCGATTTCACATTTCAACCCACCCCCCCTTACACTCTCCGTACCACAACATCCGTACAATCTATCCCTGCATACAAATACAATCGCCAACATTTCACAGTTCCTGAAGGTTATAATAAAAAGGGTTGAAATATTCATATATATATATATATATATATATATATATATATATATATATATATATATATATATAATATATCTCACAGCCCCCACCCTCACGCACACTGCAACTCCATTTCGCTAAACGGCTTCGACTCACTCCCAGTTTTCTCTTCCCAAATCCATTTTTCCTACGTCGTTGCTCTCCCTACGCTCTCCCTCAAACCTCTCCCATCGCATACACTTACCCGCCCGACCAAACAGGCTCTTCCCTCTCCGCTGACCGTAGTCTCTACCCACCTCAAAACGCCGCCTGCGCCTACCGTCTTCCCGCGGTCAAAATGCCACACTGCACTGTCCTCTTTTCCTGTAGGTTTACGTGGTCAGTTCTCTGTCGTGGCCACTACAGCCGCAGATAAAAAGGCCAACAAATAAAACATGTCTTCCCACACTGCACCACCGTCTTCCCGCAGACAAAACGTTGCTCTCCTCTCAACTATATTTGCGTGAACTTCCGCCCGACTTGGATACACAGAAACAGTTGAACCGTGGCGTTTAATATATACAGGAACAGGCTTGTTTTAAAACAAAAATCGTGAACCTTCGTTGCTCTGCGTTAACACCTACCCGATGTTATCTCACTTGCGTTGGCGTCTTCCCAGTCGACATTTCTCTAATTGCTGTGATTCCGTCGTGCTCTTCCACATCTCGTTCGTCGTGATCTCCCCTTACTCTCGGGCCCAACAACTTGTCCCCACAACTCTGACGTCTGTCTGCACACTCCGCCCAACAAAAACTTACGTTTAAAACTTATAACTTATAATGCTGTTCGACAAAAAAATTTCGTTTTTTTAAATCGTGAACAGTGTGTCCGTTGCTTGGTCCGTGCCTTCACTAAAGTCTGTGTGTCGATTGCTGTCCACCGGGCCGGATAAAACAAATTTTTTTCGTGTCCAAGTTTCATTGATGGTCTTCGTTGTCCAGCGACTCATTAACCGAGCCCATAAAATTCTTGGCGTTGGGTGGTATTGTTAGAGAAAATATCCAGTCAATTCCAGCATATACAACGAGCCTAGTTGCGTTAATGGGTTCCAAACCAGAATCATAATAAAAAAAAAAAACGTGAAACAGTGTGTGATCCACGTTTTAATTTCTCGGAGCATCGTTGTATTTTAAAAAAAATTTCGATTGTTCCCTGACAAGAAACAGTGTCTTTTGTGTCTTTTCAGCGGAACGGCACATTTTAAAAAAAACGATTTTTTTTAATTATATAAAATATATATTATATAGTTTAATTGATAATTATATATATATATTATAATTATATAATTCATTTATATATTATATAATTCCCTTTTAATAATTATATAATTAAATTATATATATGATATAATTTTTAATTAAAAATTATATATATATATAATAATTATATAGTTAAAAAAAAAAAAAAAAAAAAAAAAAAAAATTTAAAAAAAAAATAATAATTAATTAATTAAATATTAATTAATTAATTAATTTTATAAAAAAAAAAAAAAGGGAAAAGAGAAACTGGCAGAAAAATATTTCCCACCTCATACATGTTTAGTATGTCTTTATCAATGATGACGGTTGATCAGATAAAAAGGCAAATATGGCTAAAACAAATGGAGGCTAAGGACAATGAGAACAAAATATTGCAGAAATTTAATGCCATCGTCGACAAGTTAGATCTAATGCAGAAACCAATAGTTCCTAACATGGAACAAAATCAACAAAACAATTCCGCAGATTCAAGGAACTCAGAAGAGCATCAGGAAAAATCCGATTCCCCACGTCACCATGAAGATACAGATGTTTATAAACAACAAAATGTTCCATCCCTAGAATTTAACAAAACATGTGAAGCGACAAACACATCCGAAGCCACTGATATAGCGCCAGAAGCTGTTAAGGCCTTCGGTGATGAAGCAGATACAGTGGTTAGGAAGGAAGCATTTGATGATGAGGAGAAGTTACATCAGACAATAATTGTTGGTAACTTACCTCTAAATCTAAAAAGGAACAAAGAAGAATCACCAGCAGTACCAGGAATAGGATCTGACCCTGTCAATATCAGATCTTGTCACTATCCACATCACCAAAAGATTGAACTCGAGAAGATGCTCCACGATCTTTTTAAAATGTGGGAAGCAAGAGCTCATCGCTTAAGAAAACCAGACATTCGTCAACATTGTCCATCATTACGTATGCTTTGAGGACAAAGCATCTTAAGAGAGGGGCAATGTTATGAATATTTTATTAATTATTAGTTAGATATAGTTATATTAGGTTTTATTAAGTGAAAGGGCATGATCAAAGATCATGCCTCTTCACCAAGGGACACCATGAGGCCATATTTAAAGCCTCGGTGATCCCCATTGTAAATCATCTTTCATCTATCATCATTAATAATATATATTTATCAAGTTTACCAGAGTTTTTACACTCCAGAGATGTAGCCCACATCATGGAGGTTTCACTAGCAGAGCGGTGGATATTTTGGCCCATTCAGGATACTATACGTTACAGGGCAGTACGGCTGTAGGCACTGATACACGGGACTGCACAGAGTTATGTCATAGGGTCCAATGTTATGTAGAGGGATGCACACTGATGCGTACAAACCCAATGTTAGGCCATGACATCCAGGGGTGTGCAGGGCTATGCAGCGAGGAGCAGTGGCCTGCAGAGGAGCATGGAGATACATGGGGGTGTGTTGTAGTATGTAGGACTGCGTGGTGGAGTAGAAGTGCCTCACATCGCATTAGGTACATGCGGGGAGTGACAAGTGCAGTGACACAGGAGGGATACATGACGGTACAAGGATGGTATAGCCGTAGGCGGGGGTATACGGTGGTGTACAGGGATAGGTTGCAGCATACAATGGCATGTCGAGGAGTGCGAAGACACTTGGTGGTATGCAGTGACACATGATACGGCGCAGCGAGCTCTTGGAGCGTTGCCTCCAGGGGACTTATGGACAGGGGCATTAGGTGTACCATGGGATGCAGCTCACCTAGGATCGATGAGGATATTGTTAAGCATCTAGAGACACCACCTTTAGCGGAGACAGGGCTACGAGGGCGTCATCAGCAGATCCGAGGCAGAGCGAGTGTCCTCCAGAGGATTACTCTTGAGCATTCAGATAGACTCTTGATCATACCCTTTGGGCATACCCACCCATCATCCTCCAGTGTTGCTTACGTTCGCGGAGTGTTTGGTTGGTTCCCGTTGACACTCTCCATTCAGGCAATAGAGCATGGGAGGCTCACCCTAGGCAGTTTGATGAGATACTGCATGTCATGAGCCAAGAGGAGACTCTCCAGTTGAGACACTTGGTACGTGCACAAGTTGATGGATACAGGCTTAGGGATGGCGTGGTTAATTTCCAAGGTAGCGTATGTTCCACCCCTGGGATCACATTTGAGGGACGGTGGATGGTAGACTTCGTCTACAGGAGGGTACCCAAACTCTGAGCAGCGTCCAGTTGTATCATCAGGAGTTGGGATAGCGGATTTCACTATGTGGTCTGGCAGGAGCAGGGAAGGTACACATGCGTGGGACAGACTCCTGATACTTGGGGTCCACCCAGGGGATACATACAGGGGTCAGAGATGAGGGTCAGATGGGTTCTAGCAGGTAGCAATGCTACGCAGCGACATCCCGTGAGGAGTGGGAGTTGTGAGCTCCCAGTATGGTTGGGAGATCCAGGGATCTATTAGGCAAGTGGATCACTAAAATTTGTGATGAACAGGGAAATGGCAGAGGGTGATCCAATCCACCTTAGGTTTGACATGTAGGGGAGCACTGAGAACTCCACTACATGGCGAGGCGTACTTATCTTGTTGTTGCTCAAGGTCATGATTGGCAGTGGAAGGGTAGATATCATCATCATGGAGATGCCCGGGCAAGATGAGCTTGGCCTTCACATATTTTTCGACACAAAGCCCTAGGAAAGAGGGATACAGTCTGTGCACAATGGGGAGTATCTCATAGTCAGAGTAGAGCAGCGTCAACATGGTGGCACCTCTCCGAGATTAGCAGGGGAACCGAGCATTACAGCACTACACAGCTTGATAACCTTTAGGGATGAGTTGTATACTACATGGGGAGATCATGTAGATCTTCCATTGGGATTTAGCGAGTCACTGATGGAGTGGGGGACTTCATTAGCATGGCAGGTTGGTCAACGAGATGATAGCAAGGGGGGCTCATGTGAGCGAGACACTATTTCTGCAGGGATTAGGTGGTACCTTCGAGGGTTTATTCTTGGAGTACATGGGATGGACTACTTGGTAGGGAAACTTCATGAGGAGTTGGGCATAGTGCCATATTATCATGATTCCCTACTTACTGATGGTGTTCAGAGGGCTTATGCTACTTGTTCCTGGCAGGATGGCTTGGGATTCAGGTATTGAGGGATCCCTTCATATCACGGAGATGCAGAGGTCAGGGATAATTCAATGGCACATCTAGGACCCCGACACATTTTGCAGTGACAGTGGAGAGCGTCAACTAGAGAGGATGCTTGTTCAAGCATTGCTTGAGGACAAGCAATTTTTGGCGAGGAGGATTGTAATATTCCTAATTAGCAATTCTGCTAATTAGAATATTAATTTTTGATAAAATTTCATGTTTCTAATGTCAAGCAGAAATAAGGTGGGTCGGACCCACAATTAATAATTGAGGGAAAAGTGTAATATCCCTTTTCAGGGATATCTCTCAAACACAAGCAAAATCCAACCAGAGATGGACTAGGAGGGCGTTTACCAAATATGTCACCTCTGAGAAGAGGGTGAAATCTGGAGGCTAACTGGCCCTTTCCAGACTCTGTCTAAGAGTATGGGCAAAACACACCAAGTGGTATACTATCTGGAATGCTCAAAGAGAGAAATAACAGTAGTGCAAGCATACAATAGCATATGTAGAACATATAACAGATACTCAGAAATATAGAGAGAAAGCTAAGCCATTTTATTATACTAAGAATAGAAATGAGTACAATAGGTGATCAGAGTGATGGCACCTAGACTTGCACCAGGCAAGTGAAGAAAAGCTCTCAGAATGACAAAGAAATGGCTGTTCTCTAATCTGCGTCCAAGCTGCAGGAGAATTGTTGTGCTGCTGCTGCTGCTGGAACCAAAATGAGTATTTGGGGCTGCTCCCCTACTCGAAAAAAGTTGAAACTCTGGAATCCACCTCTACTCACCAAACCCAGAAAGCCCAGAGAACGTTTTTGAAATAGCCAACCCCCGAAAATCACCCCCTTGAGGATCTACGCTATCCTCCAACGCTCTGCGCTGACACTGAAGGGAATCCACCAAAATACTGCCTCAAACTCTGCCAAAATCCTCCAATAGGCAAGGGCTAGCCCCTTGCTCAACCTCAAAGCTCGAAACCTCCAAAAGAAACCCAATCCGGAGCTCCCAAGAAAAGGACTACGTCCTCCCTCTCAAGACTGCGCAGTCACTAGATGCCAAGCTCCACCACCAAGCCTCAACTCGATCCTCCTGCAAAAATACTGATGGGACTACCTCACCCGAGCAGGCACTCGAAGTCCCCCGGGGCTGAGGGTGAGATCTCCGAACGGAGACACTCGGTGCACTAAACAGTGCTGCAGACTAGCTAAACAACCAGCGTGCTCAAGAAGTCGAAGTGACCAGCTCAATATCATAAACATCAAATGACCAAAATGAGGAGGCTCTCCTCCTTTTATAACATTGGCCTCTCTCTCAAACCCTAGGCCCATCATCTCCAACGTAGCCTCTCTTGGCCCCACGTTGCCAACTCAGCTTGCGCAGTCCCTCCACATGCTCTAGTGGGTCCCCTCTCTACGTGGTCTCTTTGCCCCCCTTGGCCCACTTAAGTTACAACGTTGTGTCTACTAGGGAGTGAACTTTATGTTTAGAGTGAGTTATGTCCCTCTCTACTCACTTTTATTTATAATTTAACTATAGTAGGCAAAATTGATCAAAATTAATATTTCCAATTAGCCATCGCTAATTGGGAATATTACAGTCTCCCCCGGCAAAATGTTGCTTGACCCCAAGCAACTATAGTGATGGATGCTGCAAGATTTTCTCACTCTCCCAAGTGGCATCCTCATCCGGAAAATTCTTCCATCTCAGTAAGAATTCCCGGATTGTCCTGTTCCGCAGCTGCCTCTCCCTGGTATCAATAATGGCCTCTGGCTGCAACACCAAATGCCCCTCATCATCCGTAGGCGATAGCTCATCTGTCACTGTCACCTGCTGCCCCAATGCTTTCTTCAGGCATGATACATGAAAAATGTTATGAATCTTGCTGCCTGGGGGCAGCTCCAACTCATAAGCAACCTGTCCAACCCTACGTATCACCCTGTATGGTCCATAAAAATGTGGCTTGAGCTTCTCAGCTCCCTTCTACTTCAGTGACGATTGTCGATATGGCTGCAAACGTAGGTAGACCAAGTCCCCTACCTCAAACTGTCTCTCCACTCGACCCCTGTCGGCATACAGCTTCTGTTGATTCTGCGGTGTAGCCATGTTATCCTTGAGAGCTCAGAGAATGTCCTGGCTCTCTTGGATCCAATATTTGGCTCTCGGAGCCTTGCTAGCACCAAACATCACATCAGCAAAACACAAAGAATGATATCCATATAAGGCATAGAACGGAGACATACCGATGGATATGTGATGTGTGTTATTGTAGCAGTACTCCCCCAGATGCAGCGACTTCAGCCACACTCTCTGCTGCCCACTAACATAGTTACGCAAGTCACCCTCCAGCCACTTGTTAACTATCTCTGTCTGTCCGTCTGTCTATGGGTGGTAGCTGGTGCTCGGTGTCAACTCTGTCCCCACCAGCCGGAAAAGCTCCTGCCAGAATCAGCCCATAAAGCGACTGTCCCTGTCACTGATAATGGTCTTGGGAAGACCATGTAACCTGAAGATCTCTCTGAAGAATAGCTCTGCCACCTGTGCTGCTGTATAGTGTGCGGATATGGCGAAAAAGTGTGCGTACTTCGTCAGCCGATCAACAACGACGAATATACAGTCCTTGCCCTACACCATGGGCAACCCTGTGATGAAGTCCATCGAAATGCTCTCCCATTTCCCCTCCGGAATGGGATGAGGCTGCAACAAACCTGCTGGATGGCTCATCTCTCCCTTGTTTCTCTGGCAAACCTCGCACTCCCTAATATGCTGGAGCATGTCCTCCTTGAGGCCCTTCCATGAGAACCTCTCTCTGATGGCCCTGTAGGTTTTGGTAAACCCCTGATGGCCGGACAATGGTGAATCACGTGATGCCTGGAGTATCTTCTTCTTGAGCTGGGAGCCCTCATGCAAGAAGATCCTATCTATGTAGTAGATGATCTCGTATATCACCCTGTATCTATCATCTGCCACCTGACCATCCAGAATCTCACAAGCAAACCTGTCCTTGGAGTATTCCACCAAATTTGAGCCCTCCAATCTGTATCCAAACTCATCAGAGACAACGTAGCTGGTCTACGTGAAAGTGCATCAGCTACCACGTTGTTCTTCCCCTTGACATACTCAATGTCAAAGTCATAAGCCTGGATCTTGCTGATCCACTTCTGTTGCCTCTCCTGTAGCTGCTTCTGCTCCAAAAAGAACCTGACGCTGTTGTGATCAGTCCTCACCCTGAACCTGTTACCCACCAGGTACTGCCGGAATTTGGCCAATGCATGCATAATAGCCAGCATCTCCTTGTCGTATATAGGATACAACCGCTCATGAGGAAGGAGCTTCAGGCTCTCATAGGCTATAGGGTGGCCTCCCTGCATCAACACTGTGTCGATCCCCTCTCCCGACGCATCACTCCACAACAAAAGGCTACGTAAAATCTGGCAATGCAAGCACTGGGTAGCTACTCATAACCTCCTTGAGCCTATCAAAGGCTCGCTGCACAATATCTGTCCAACTAAATGCCCCTTTCTTCGTCAAGTCTATTAGGGGTGCAGCGAGCTGAGAGAAACTCTTGACGAACTTCCTGTAATAAGTACAGATACCAATAAATCCTCAAAGCTCCGTCACGTTTCTCGGCTTTGGCCAATCTCTGATGGCCCTGATCTTCTCCTCGTGGACTCTCACTCCGTCCACCCCTATGATGTGTCCCAAGTACAGCATCTCCGTCAACCCAAACTCACATTTGGAGAGCTTAGCATAGAATTGTTGCTCCTCCAAAATACACAATACTGTCTCTAGATGTTGAAGATGCTCCTCCCAAGTCCTGTTGTATATGAGGATATCATCAAAGAAGACAAACACAAACTTCCCCAAGTGACTGCAAAATATGTGGTTCATGCACGAGTGGAAAGTAGCTGGTGCGTTGGTTAGCCCAAAGGGCATCACCAAGAACTCGAAGTGGCCATAATGACACCTGAAAGCAGTCTTGGGAATGTCTTGCTCCCTCACGCGAATTTGATGGTACCCGAATCTCAAATCAATCTTTGAGAAGAACTGTGCTCCCCTCAACTCATCCATCAGCTCATCAATCCTCAGTACAGGGTACCTGTTCTTCAGGGTCTTTTTGTTCAAGGCCCTATAATCAATTCACATCCTCAATGTGTCGTCCTTCTTCTTCACCAATACCACAGAAGAAGCAAAAGGACTAGTGCTCGGTCGAATGTGTCCCAGAGCCAGCAACTCCTGGATGGCCCGCTCAGTCTCGTCCCGATAGGCCTTAGGATGCCTATAGGGGGTGGTAATAACGACCTAAATTCCCTACTCTAGCTCTATAGTGTGCTCAAACCCCCGATCCGGTGGCTGACCTGGCGGAATCTCCCCAAACACTGTGGCATACCTGTCAAGGATGGACTGTATCTCCGGATGCACTATCTGCCCTGTAGTCCCTGCCTCTGATGCACGCAGCTCTACTGCCCACTCTATGTCTCCCTTCTGGAAGTTTGCCTCCATCCGGTGAGCTGAAACAGTCTGAGGCGAATATGTGTGCTGACCCCGTATCTTCTCATGCCTCCCGGTCTTCTCATCATCCCACTCCATCTGCAAGGCCTTCCAATCCGTGGTGACCTTCCCTAGAGTGATAAGCCACTATACACACAATATCATGTTGGTGTCCGGGATGTTGACCACGAAAAAGTGGTCAGTCAATGTGTAGGAGCCCATCGTCACTGACAACTCTGGAACATATCGAGCACACTGCATAACCTGATCTCCTAGGACCAAGACTGAAAACCCATCGAAGCTCTCTGTCTGTATGCCTCTCCCCTCTACCATCTGTGCATTGATGAAGTTGCGGGTTGCCCCACTGTCCACCAGTACTGATACTCGCTGCCCACGTACTGTCCCACGTACGCATAGAGTCAAGTACTTGGGAACTCCTCGCAATGCTGCGAGGGTCCCTCGGTAGGTGCAAAGGTCGCACCTCCTGCTCCTGGGGGTGGAGGTGGCAAAGGATCCTGCGCTGCATGACTGCCTCCTGCCTCCGCGTCATCATCCTCATCCTCTTCCCCGCTAGTCTCGGAGAAGACCTCAATAAAATGTGCTTTGCCAGCAGCACATCTGTGTCCTGACACCCACGGCTCCTGACAGGTAAAGCACAACCTCTTCTTCTTCAACTCCCTCCTGGCATCATCATCTAGCTGTACCCTACCCTGATTCCCCTTCGGAGGCGGAATCCTCACATCCTTACCCTTTGGCTGGAAACCCTGTCTCTGGGGGTAAGGTGTCCTGGTCCTGGGTAAGGAATCCTGCAAATTCCGGGTCCTGCCAATGGCGTCCTGGAGTGTGGCTGGTCTAGTGGATCTGACTAGACCCCGAAGTGGCTCTGCTAACCCCTCAACAAACATGTAGATCATCCGGGCTGCAGATAGATCTGGCACCATCACTGAAATCCTCAGGAAATCTGCAATATACGTCTCCGGGCTCCCGGTCTGTTTGAGCCTTGTTAGCTCAACAAAGTGCTCCTCCGGATCCCTCCAGTCAAACCTCTCTATCAACCTCTGAGTGAACTCGGCATAGGTAGTCACTGTGGAATGCCCGAGTGTAACCATCCCATGGAACCACCAATCCTGAGCCTTGCCATCCAAATGCAGTGTGGCCACCTTGATGACCTCCGTCTCTGCCATCTGGTTGAGCTGGAAATATATGTCCAGCTTCTCCACCAAAGACTTTGCCGAACTGTTTGATGAGCCATCAAACGTAGGCAAATGGAATCGGCTCACTGTACGCTGGGTGTCTCCATCATGATAATGTCGGTGCCCTCTGCGATGGTCGCGGGGTCTGTTGTCCCGCTGGAGCTGAATGAAAGGGCATCCCTGAACTCTTGCCCATATGCCTGGTACTTAGCAAAATAATCACCCATGTGGCCAGGCTTTGGCTCCTGCTATGCTCCTGCCCCAGTGTCTGCACCCAGAAAAGTGGGAATAGTGGAACGAGTGGGGGCATGTGATGCCTGGTGCGGAGAGGCATCCCGCTCCTGCAAATGGTGGGATGTGCTCGACCAATCACCAACCTTGAAACCCCTTGGGGTTTCACGCTATCTAGCCTCCACAGCAGTGAATCTCTAACCCATCACCTTGATCTGCCTTGCCAGATCCTGCACTGATTTGAGGAGTGTTTCCCCAAACTGTTTTGCATCACTATCATCTGCCATTGGCTCTCCCTGCTCTGCATCTACCACAGGGCCCTCTTGTTCTGCGTCTATCACCTGAACGCAGTCACCCTCTCCATAGGTGTTCTCCAACCTACGCTCAATATCTTTGTACTTCCTACCTCTGTAGCAGATGTAGGGTTTCTCCCCCGGTGTCATAGACAACTAGCTCCACAGGCTGAGCCAGATCTATGCTCTGATACCACTGTAATATCCCTTTTCAGGGATATCTCTCAAACACAAGCAAACTCCAACCAGAGATGGACTGGGAGGGCGTTTACCAGATATGCCACCTCTAAGAAGAGGGTGAAATCTAGAGGCTACTTGGCCCTTTCCAGACTCTGTCTAAGAGTATGGGCAAAACACACCAGGTGGTATACTATCTAATATTATTTCTCCTCATTATTCAGAAATAAGTTATTTACAGAAATCTCTTCAGTAAATATTGAAATAAATTCAAATGCAGACTTCACTAAGCAAAATTATGAGGAAATACAAGCACAAGAATGACATAGAGATTTTTGGACAATTGTCCCCGGAAAAATCCAATGCGGGAAAACCGGTGCAGCAGATGAGGGCTTCTATTATTCTTCAGCAAAAAATTTCTTGTACAATTTACAATCAACAGTAATGAAGAGAAATTATCTATGATAACACTGGAGAAATTTCTCACAAAATTTTCCAATGAGAAAAGACCCCGGAAGGACCCTCCTTGGCTTCCTACGTCACCATTGCGTTGGCTCTGCGTGGGTACTGCGCAGAACTGCATCACCACTCTCCATTGTTCCCTTCCTTCCTCTGTGTTGTCTCTTCCTTCTATTGTGTCCCCTGCTCCTGCACCCCAAATTGATGTTGAACCCTCTTTGTCTCTCCTCCACCTGCAACTCTCCCTCTGCATCGATTTTCTCTTGCGGAACTTCAACCACTGAGAAAATCGATTTACTTGGGCAACTAAGTATCTGCACTGGTCTGTCTTCCAAATGACCCTCAAGCCTTCCTCTTTAGTCTTCTCGCTGAGACATCAACGGTCGAGATTAAATCTCTAATCAACGGCTAAGATTATAACTTGACTTGATCCATGTTCTCTAGAAGATTTTCACTCTGTTTTATTAATACCCTTTAATTATTTAATTTCCCTAAGTTTATACTTAGGTCTCCATTAAAATAATTAATTATTTTAATAAAACATATTCCGAGTGGAATTTTTACAAAGGATTTTTGGGTTCTCTGGAATACATGTGCCTAAGCCTCTCCACAAATTTTGAGACTTACAGCACTTCCGATGATACCAAAAAACAACACTCCCTCTTAGCAAGGAAAGTGTTCTAACAACATGCCTGTTGCATACTGCTCTGACTCTGAAGCATCCTCTGCGTTGCTGATGTCTGACAAGCTATCCACCAACCACTGCATTGTTGTTGCAACTGTACTGCAGCCCATGACACTGCCACTGCCACTGCTGCTTCAATACTACAGCTCCCTCTCAATGTAGTGGCCGAAATAATAAGTACATAATAATAAGATTGATTATTCGAACAATAGTAAAACTCATAATTACAGTTTCTGAAATCTAAATTAGAAATTTAATAAAACCAATATTGCTCTCATATTACTCTTCTCTACTCTTCTCTACAGGGATCATTAATTTAACTTTTGAATACTAACTTGAAATTCGGTGGTTGAAGATGTTTCTACTGTAATGTAGTTCCCGCTCCTGTTACCAAAACAACCAAAACCACCCAGCCAAACTGACTACCAATTTAGTATTCAGTCCCAAAGTACACCCAGATTCGAGGTACTCTAGCCCCCGTGCCCAAAAATCTCAAGAATAACTATGGCTCAGTTTCTCAATTTCCTTTAATCATTGAAAAACTATGAACTTCCTTTCTACAAATCCTCTGAATAGCCATCCTTCATTCAAAAAATATATATGAATCCCCTTCTTCAAATCCTCCTTTCCTTTTAAATAGCAAAGGTCTCCCTTCTCCCATTCGTTCACCGTCTTAAAAGGATATTATTCTTTTGGTTAAGCGGTGATTGCCTTGTCATGCTTTTAATTTGGGTTGGATGACACTTATACCATAGGGCGACAACACCTATTATTCAATTTAAGCGGTTGCTTTATTTTAATTAGTTAAAAAGTTATAAAGCCATGTAATATTATAATGATTAATTAATATTTAATTTTTATAATATCTATCACTTTTAATTCTAAATTTTATATTCAACTTATGAAGGTTATTTAGAATATCTTTAAGGTTATAGTATACTTATGTACTTGGGTATAGTTATATGTATGGTGTGGTAATCTTATGGGAAAGCTCACTATACCATTATTATCTCTTACTTCATTTATTTACGAGGGCTAGGTATTTGATTAGCATCTTTAATAATAAATTTACTTATCCTATATTTAGACTTTCTGCTTAAGTAATTAACATATGTACTAGTGCATTGTATGTGACGCATGCATATGCAACAATCATATGCATGTCTCACATGCATGTTAATATTACCATGCTATTCGTGATTTGAGATGGGTTGTTACACTCAAGTGTTGCCTCGTCTGTTTCTGCTACTGAAACGGATTTTCAATCATCCCCATCTTTTCCCTGAAGTGAACAAACTTTATTCTCCCTAGGGCCTTGGTGAGAATGTTTGCTACCTAATCTCCTGTGGGAACGTACTACAATTGTACTGCCCCCCATTGAACACAGTGTCTGATAAAATGACACCTGACGTCGATGTGCTTCGACCGATCATGAAAAACAAGATTCTCAGAGAGCTTAATGCAACTCTGATTATCACAAAGAATGTTGCTCGCCTCCATCTTCCTTCTGAATAAATTCATGAGCAGTTTACTAAGCCATATGGCCTCACACGAAGTTGTGCTAGCTGCCATATATTCAGCTTCAACTGAGCTCAGTGCTACGAACTTTTGCTTCCTACTGCACTAGGAGGTCATTCCTAATGCAATATTGAAACAGTACCCTGTGGTACTTTTCTGATCTACTGAACTTCCTGCCCAATCTCCATCTATGAATCCAAGCAGTCTGATATCATCGCCTTGGGTGTATTTTAATCCATATCCGACTGTTCCTCGCACATATCAGAGAACGTGCTTAGCAGCTTCCCAGTGCACCCTCTTTGGTTCTACCATGAACTGACTGAGGGAATTAACAGTGTAGCAAATGTTTGGCTTGGTGTTGACCAGATACATGAGAGGCCCTATGAATTGTCTGTACAAGGTCGAGTCCACTTCTTTATCTTCAGATGCATCTATTTTCTTCCAATTGGTAATCATTGGAGTAGCCATGGGTCTACAGTCCTGCATTCTAAATCTCTTTAGAATTTCTGTAGCGTATCTTCCTTGTCCAAGAAATATTTCTTCATTCTACTGCCAAACTTCCAATCCCAAAAAATAGTTCATCAGCCCCAAATCCTTCATGTTGAATTCTTCTGCTAGATTCTTCTTGCAGTCTTTGATCAGCCTAGATGATTCTGTCAAAAATGAATCATCTACATACAAAACCAAAATCAGAGGCTCATTTTCTAATGTGAGATAGTAGATATTGGGATCAGCGTCACTCTTGACAAATCCCATCTGCTGTAAGTAACCATCTATTCGACCATATCCTGCTCTAGGTGCATGTTTAAGCCCATACAAGGCTTTCTTGAGCCTGCATACATGAGTTTTCTTCTCATGTGTTTCGAAGCCCTTTGGTTGTTCGATGTAAACCTCTTCTTCTATCACCTCGTTCAAGACTGCAGTCTTGACATCCATCTGGTGAATCTCCCATCCCATCTATGCTGCAAGGGATATAATGGATCTGATAGAGGTATATTTGGCTACAGGGGCGAACGTTTCTTCGTAGTTTATCCCTTCCTTCTGAACATATCCCTTAGCCACGAACCTGGATTTTTACTTCTCTACACTACCATCTGCAGCATACTTGATCTTGTAGATCCACCTGGAACCTACAACTGATTTGTCCTATGTTCTAGGTACCACTTCCCAGACATCATTAGTCATGATAGATTTGTACTCCTCTACCATAACATCCACCTAAGCTTGATGTTGTACGGCCTCCTGAAAGCTAGAGGAATCTTCAACCTATGCTACCAATGCTTGGTATCTGTCAAGTTGTCTACGTTGCCTTTTCCCGGTTCTTGGAGCCCCAATAAACTCCTCTGCGTCCCTAAGCATATGTCGTACTTCTCTGTTAATTCTGCCACTGGTGGTGGGTGGCTCAATCATTTCTTCTTCCTGTTGTCCCATCTGCTGCGAGTTACCTGGATCTTCTTCTCCTGAAGAAATACTAGTATTGGTCACAGTGCTAGACCCTAATGGTTGTTCATCTGTTGGATCTTCTCCCTGTTGCTGCTAGACAAGAGGTTCATCCTCAGACTGCTCATCGGTAGGCATTTCCCGGGATTTTCTTAAGGTTGGATCCTCCATGAATTTCACATCCCTCCTTACTACAACTTTCCTATTGCCCAGAATGTAGATTTTGTATACCTTTCATGTCTCGCTATACCCTACGAGATACCCTTTCACAGTAGTCTAATCTAGTTTGCTTCGTTTCTCATCTAGAACGTGACAATATGCCACACTCCCAAAAATCCTGAAGTGACTTACCTCTGAATTCATCCCTGTGAAGACACTCTCGGGCGTTTTCTTACCCAATGCTCTATGAGGGCTCTTGTTCTGTATATATACAGTTGTGCTGCATGCTTTTGCCCACACAAATCTAAGCGGATCCTGGTCATACATCATTGCCTTTGCTGCCCCAACAATAGTCCTATTTTTCCGTTTTGCAACTCCATTCTGCTCCGGATTATAAGGAAAGGTCCATTCTCTTATGATGCCCTCCCTTGCGCGGAAATTTGTGAATTCCTTATCAGTATATTCACCACCATTATATGAACGCAATACTTTGATTTTCTTCCCAGTCAGGTTTTCTACCAGAGCTTTAAATTCTTTGAACTAATCAAAGACCTCATCCTTTGTCTGTAAGAAGTAAATCCAAGTCTTCCTGAAATGGTCATCAATGAAGGTGACAAAGTATTCACCTCCACCAAGAGCTATAGTGGACATTGGTCCGCAGATATCTGGGTGTATTAGTCCTAATACACTTTTCGCCCTCTTGTTGCTTCTGGAATATGCTTCTTTAGCGTACTTTCCTAGTACGCACCCTCTGCACACGTCATCGTGCTTGGTGCTAAGGACTGGAACTCACATAACAGTTTCTCTGAGCATTCTCAAAGCTCCATGGTGTAGATACCCCATTCGTCTATAACATAGCTCATTCAGATCTGATTTGCCACTTAGATTGCTCCCTACTAGAGCCATTGGAGACTCGAGCTGCAACTTGTATAGTTTGTTGCTTCGAGTTCCAATCTGAGCCTTCTTCTTCAAGTTTGGTTGCTTGACATACACTTTCCTTCCAATAAAGTATACATCATATCCCTTGTTCTGCAATTGAGATACTGAAAGTAAATTTATTCACATACCTGGCACATGCAGTACATTTGTGGCTCGGAGACTCTCTTGCTTCTGTCCGAAATGCTACGGTCCCTTTTCCTACAGGGGTACACTTTGTCTTGTTTCCCATAGTAATTTGGAAGTCCATCCATTCTTCTTGATAGCTAAAGAAATGAGCTCTTTCTCTAGTCATATGGGTTGAAGCCCCGCTATCAATATACCAATCATCTGATGATGCAAAGCTAGATGAACACGCACATTCCTTTTCCAACCTTGAGGCCAACTCTGAAATAGCGCAATCTTCCATCTTCATGCTTTTCCTTTTCTCGGCAGTTTCTGCAGAAGGAATGCATAAGCCCCAGGGGTACAATTTGTTGCTAGAGCAGCACCACGAGTTCCGTTTAGCATAGACCCTTATGCTTTCTTGCCCAACCTTGCTCTGATACCATGTGAAAATTTCAACCTGAAATTCTACTGCAATATCTAATATTATTACTCCTACTTATTATTCATAAATAAGTTATTTACAGAAATCTCTTCAGTAAATATTGAAATAAATTCAAATGCAAATTTCTCTGAGCAAAATTATAAGGAAATACTAACACAAGAATGACACAGAGATTTTTGGACAATTGCCCTCGGAAAAACCCAATGCGGGAAAACCAGTGCAGCAGATGAGGGTTTCTATTATTCTTTAGCAAAAATCTTCTTGTACAATTTACAATTAGCAGTAATGAAGAGAAATTTTCTATAATAACATTGGAGAAAATTCTCACAAAATTATCCGATGAGAAAAGACCCCGGAAGGACCCTCCTGGGCTTCCTACGTCACCAATGCATGGCACAGCGCAGAACTGCATCACCCCTCTGCGTTGTTCCCTTCCTTTCTTTGCGTTGTCTCTTCCTTCTACTACATCACATGCTCTTGCACCCCGGATTGATGTTGAACCCTCTATGTCTCTCCTCCACCTACAACTCTCCCTCTAGGTCGATTTTCTCTTGCCGAACTTCAGCCACTGAGAAAATCGATTTACTTGGGCAACTAAGTATCTACACTGGTGTGTCTTCCAAATGACCTTCAAGCCTTCCTTTATAGTCTTCTCGTTGAGACATCAACGGCCGAAATTAGATCTCTAATCAATGGCTAAGGTTATAACTTGACCAGATCCATGTTCTCTAGAAGATTCTCACTATGTTTTATTAAAACCCTTTAATTATTTAATTTCCCTTAGTTTAGACTTGGGGTCTCCATTAAAACAATTAATTATTTTAATAAAACATATTCTGAGTGGAATTTTCACAAAGGATTTAAGAGTTCTCTGGAATACATGTGCCTAAGCCTCCACCCAAAATTTGAGACTTAGAGCACTTCTGATGCTACCATAAATCAACACTAACCACCCGATGTCTCTGGCGCTAAAGAGATTGTGGCTCTAACGACTGCAAGGTCACTGTGTTAACCACTAAAGAGGTGCTAGGCTCCTCAAGTTAGGTGAAAAAGGTTGTCCTAAATGTCTATCAACCAAGCTTATGCTTGGAGGTAAATTATTAGATGCAAGAATATTCCTAGAATGATATGCAAGGATTATGAGTTAGTCTTGACTTAAGATTGTTTATAGGATTCAAGTACTTGATATTGATTATCTTATAACAAGAGTACTTAACAATATATTGAAAGACAATCCTAAACAAGACCAAGTGTTCAATGATACAAGTGCCAACGACCAACAAGAGATCTTCTTATACTAATTCCACAAAGATATTGACCAACAAGTGATAACAATGATAGCAATTTAGGAAACTTAAAGCACTTATCAAATTATTTACAAGTTATATACAAATATACAATACTTTAAATATTTTTGAAGAATAATTTTTATATGATAGTTTGACAATGGCTTGATGTATTTTGAAAAATAGATGTTAACCGCAGTCTTACCGAAGTAAGAAACCAACATAAATCTCTTGAAGCCCAAACAAGGTCGGTATCTGCCCACAATCTGTGAACTTGGATCCTGTTAACCAGTGGAGTGGCACCTAATGATAATGTGAATACTCCATGCCCAAGGATGAACCAAAAGACACTTGTACAATCAGATATCATCAGTTCAACAGAGTTTTTAAACCCTACTTCTTCTTCTTATCATTTTACTTCTTCAGTCCTCAGATTCTGCAACCCTACGAGGATATTGTATAAATGTCACTAGCATGATGAATAAAGCCATGTAACAAGCCTAGGGTGTTGCAACGCGATCAGCAAACGAGTAAACCTTGGAGTGTTTTTTTTACTTGGTTAATTATTCCGGCTTTTTAGCAGCGAATAATTTTCTAGGTTTTTTCACTCACTGCATTACCCCAAAGCCAGGGTGATGGCTCAAAGGTTGAGCCCCTAATGCATCTTAGTGTCTAGAGTCAATGTATATTACCACACTAGGTCATCTTTGAAATTTCGCGGAATTTGACTAGGTCTAAGTAGGATTTTTTAATAAGTAAAAATTTCCCGCAAAACGAGATTTTTAATTAATTTCTATGTAATGATGTAAACAAGTGGCCTTAGGAAATATCTTGGGCATGTGACTAGTCGAAATTCATCCTTAGAGGCCCAGCATTATCCTAGGACCCACTTTGAGGGTCAAAAAACAACTTATGTCCCTCAAAAGCCGATTTTCCTAATGTCAGTGGCAAAAATGAGAAATAATTCAAAAACAATGAATAATTGGAAAAAAAATTATAATTTTTCCAAAGTCAAAATAAATCAAATTTTGACATGGCACGGTCAAAGGTGATGTGGCAACCATGTGGGTCCCACCACATGAAATTCAACTCAAGTCAAAGAAAGTCAAAGGGTAGTCAAAGGCAGTCAACAAAGTTCCACGTTGAAGTTCATGAGGCACATCAAATTGTTAAAGTTCATATTTTATTTATTTAAAATTTTAGATGGTATGGATTAAAGTCTAAAGTCGAAGTAAATGAGTGGGGAGGGGACCCACTTCTCTTCCTTTTTTGAATACGTATAAGGCAGCAATGAAGAAATACGCACATGCCATAAAAGATCAACACATATGCCAAATCAAATTACATGTTGGCCTAATCAAGTTTTTAATGCAGCGATCAAAGGTATATATACGCAGATTTGAAAAGGGGTTGTTAAAGGTTAACAACGATTAGTGGGGGATAGTGTGTCAAAGCTTGTCCCCCCACTTTGTCCCCCACTCATCTACATATCTCAACTAATCAGATTACATGCAAGCCTATCAAATGATGTCTACGCACAGCTATTGGATAACAATAATATTCTCTTAAGATTTGATTGGTTTCCAGCTTAGATCTGTGGGAGATTTGTCCCCTATTAAAATCTTTTCCTCCGCTGGTTTATTGGTAGTTCTTGAGACTATACGCAGCCAGGTTTGACACGTTTATCACAGGCTCACATGTTTGGGATGGCAGCTAGTTGAGTGGGATATTTCTCCTACTTAATCTCACACTTGTCTCATGAAAATAATACACATATCAGTCAAGGGAAATCGTTGCCAGCAAAAAGAAGAACTCGCTAACACTTCAAAGCATGCTAGATAAGTTCCTTTGCCACTTGGAAGAGCTTGACCAGCATTGGGATTATCTCCATTTCACACTTGTCACTTGCTCTCACACTGGGATTGCCTTCCATAGTTCTATTTAAATGAGCCATTGGCTCTCATATTGTATCTTGGAAATGAGCTATTGTGCTTACGGAAACTGTTGTATTTTGTATTCATCTTTACATAATAAAAAAAACTTTCGGATACTATTGCGTTGGTGTTCTCCTTCCACTGCTTGAGGTGATGTTATTTCAATTGTTGTAATTTACATTCTACATGTATGTTTGATTATGCTAGTTATCATTTTGCCATTTGTTTAAATTAACATATGCAAGCTATCTTGTATGGTATTTTGGGTCACAGAAATACTCTATGAAGAGGAGCACTAGAAGATTTTTAAAGGAATATTTAGCCTTCTCCTCCACTGTATAATCTAACCTCATTATGATTGCCAACATCTATTTCCAAATGTGTAGAGATCTTTAGATTTGGTTGAAAGATTTACATGGGTGTGGGGTAAGTCTCCAATAGATGAACTCACTCTCAAGATCAAGCATAGGACCCAATCGGTTTGCCTCAAGGATCTCATCAAACGAATTTGAAAGGGGAGTTTCCTTTCCTCTAGCCTACTAAGATCACATAAGATTAAATTCAATATATTTCTTGATCAATAACTTGTGCTTTCAAAGATTTTATTTGCTATCTAGAGCATGATTTTAACTAAACAAGTATGGAGTTCTATTTGCATGTCTTGGGCTAGTTCTTGTACACTAATTGTAAATTATCATTTATTTTATTTTATGTCTTTTTATATTCATTTTTTGGATTTTTTTTGCAGCCTAGTTGAGAAGATTTACAAACTCATTTTGGTGGCAATTTTGAAAGAGGAGCCCTCAAAAACTAAAATATTTGCTGCAGAATCTTTAGCATATATTTGACAGTCTTTTCAGGGGGTCGTGGTCAATTTTAGGGGCAGATTTGGACAAGATCTTGATCTCATATCAAGGCTACCTCTTTCCTTGACAAGGCCATGGGATTTAGAAAGCTTTTCTTCCCTTCTTCAAGCATCATTTTCCACTTTTTCAAAGTTGATTTGACTGCTACAAATTAGTCACTTGTATTTTCAGACTTTGGCAAGGAATCTCTTGTAATTTTCACTTGTTAAGGAAGGGATTTAACCCTTGAAAGTGGCATGTTGTAAAACATTCCCTTCTTTTCCTTGAGAAGTCTTCTCAAAAGGGCTTTCATTTTTCTCTTGTAACAAATCACTAATAAAAGAATTAACTTTCTTGTGAGGGAGCTTGAGATTTTTCCCTAGGAATCCCTTCTCTCCATTTGGAGGGACGTTCTTAACTTGTGTGTGGACTAAAATCTTAGTTTAGTTTCTCAAAATTCTTTGTTAATCTCATTTTCTAAGCTCACTCATGCATGATTAGTTTTCTAACATAGCACTCATATCCATTTTCATTTTGGCATAAATTTGACACTGATTTATGTTTGCAATTTCAACTTCTTGAACACTTGTATTGGGTAATCTATTACAACACTTGCAAAAAAAAAATTGGTGCATGCAAGTACTTCACATTTACTTGGCAAGCTTAAACTAGTTTAATTTATTCATCCACTTTGGTTTCACAGGTCTCTTGAAGAACATTGTTTTATCATTGTCAATTCAATTTATGTGAAATTTTGGTTATTATTGAGCATTCTTGTGCCATTGAAGCAATTCGACATTGATTTTATTTCTTGCAAAACAATCAAATTGGAATTTATGGAGCTACATTGGATTAATTGTTTCACTTTCACTTCCATTTGAAGATATTGGTATTGTTTACTTATGCATTGTCTATTATACTCAAGCATCAATATCGCCTTTTTGGAAGCAACAACATTCACTAAATCATAAATTTTAGTACTAGTTTGCATCTCTAAAATTAACCTCCAACTTAATTTGGTTGTATAGACATTAGGGAGCCTCCACCGCTATTGACTCCTCACTATGAGATCCGGATTTCGGACGAGGGTGAGTGTAATATTCCCAATTAGCAATAGCTAATTGGAAATATTAATTTTGACCAATTTTGCCTTATTATAGTTGGAGCATGAATAAAGTGAGTGAAATATTAAAAAACTCACTTAGGATAAAGTATTTCCTTGAAGTCCACATCGTATTTGAGGAAGTGGGGCCTAGTGACCAAGTGGACAGCGCAGGGAGAGGAGGACGTAAACCACGTGGACAGCGTGGGGCCTACCTCACGCAGTTGAGAGGGACAGCGTGGGCCAAGGGGCACGTAGGAGATGGTGGGGCCTAGGGTTGAGAGAGGCCCATCGTGATAAAAGGGAGGAGAGCCTCTTCATTTCATCATTCATGTTTATAATCTTGAGCTTGTCATTTCAACTTGGAGCACGATGGTTGTTTAGCTTGTCTGCGGTACTGTTTAGTACACCGAGTGTCTCCGTGCGGAGATCCCACCCTCAGCCCTGGGAGACTTCGAGTGCTTGCTCGGGTGAGGTATTCTACCATCATTTTGCAGGAGGATTTGCGGTTGCCTTCATTGTGGAGCAGAGCATCTAGGGACTGCGCAGTCCTGACAGGGAGGACGCAGTTCATCATGGGGGAGTCCGGATTGGTGCCATTTTGGAGGATTCGGGCCGGAGGATTGAGCAAGGGGCCAGCCCTTGCTTATTGGAGATATTTGGGAGAGAGGTAGTCTCTATTTTGGAGGTTGTCATTCAGCACCAGCGTGGCCCTTGGGAGGATAGCGTAGATCCTCAAGGGGGGCATTTTCGGAGGTCGAGCATTTCAGAAACGCTCTCTGGGCTTTTTTAGGTATTGTGAGTAGAGGCCGATTCCAGAGTATCAGCATTTTCTGAGTAGGGGAACAGCCCCAAATACTCATTTTGGTCCCAACAATTGCTGCAGCACGACAGTATTTTCAGCAGTTGGAGTTAGAGCAAAGAGCAGCCATTTCCTTTGACATTCTGAGAGTATTTCTACACTTGTTGGGTGCAAGTCGAGGTGCCATCATTCTAATCACCTCTTGTACTTCTTTATATTTCTCAGTATAATAAAATGGCTTAGCATTCTCTATTTTATGTGTATCTACTTCATGGTTCGTTTTTAGCATTATATGTCTTGTTGTATGCTTTATATTACTATCTATTTCCCTTTGGGATATTACAGTGGTATCAGAGCTCATAGACCTGGCTCACTCTGTGGAGCAAGTTGTCTATGACACCGGAAGAGAAGCCGTATATTTGCTACAGGGGTAGGAAGTACCGTGACCGATAGCGTAGGTTGCAAATCACCTACGAAGAGGGTGACTGTGCTCCAATAGTGAACGCGGAGTAGGAGGAACTGATGGCAGATGATAGAGATGTCGCGAAGGAGTTTGGGGAAATGCTCCTCAAGTCAGTGCAGGACCTGTCGAAGCGGATAGAGAAGATGGGGCAGAGATTCACGACAGTAGAGGCCAGGTAGCGTGAAACCCCAAGGGGTTTCCAGATTGGTGAGGGATCAGGCACATCCCACCATTTGCATGAGCACGATGCCACTCAGCACATGGCATCTCATGCACCCACACGTTCCACTATGCCCACTTTTCTGGCTACAGACACAAGGGCAGGAGCACAGCAGGAGCAGGAACCCGGCCACATGGGTGATTACTTCGCTGAGTACCAGGCATACGGGCAGGAGTTTAGGGATGCCCTTTCATTTCGTGATTTTGTCCAGCTCAAGCGGGACAGCAGACCCCGCGACCATCATAGGGGACACCGGCATTATCACGATGGAGACACTCAGCGTACGATGAGTAGGTTCCATTTGCCTATGTTTGATGGTTCATCAAACAGATCGGCAAAGGCTTGGGTGGAGAAGCTAGACATATACTTCCAGCGCTGCATCTAGATGGCGAGGCCCAAGATTGGTGGTTCCACGGGATGGTTACACTCGGGCACTATACGGTGACAGCTTATGCCGAGTTCACCCAGAGGTTGATAGAGAGGTTTGATCGGAGGGATCTGGAGGAGCACTTTGTTGAGCTGACGAAGCTCAAGTAGACCGGGAGTCCGGATACATACATCTCAGATTTTCTGAGACTCTCGGTGATGGTACCAGATCTATCTGTGGCACGGATGATCTACATGTTCATTGATGAGCTAGCAGAGCCGCTTCGGGGATTGGTCAGATCCACTAGACCGACCACACTCCATGATGCAGTTGGCAGGACACAGGACTTGCAGGATGCCTTACCCAAGACCAGGATGCCTTACCCCCAGAGACAGGCCTTCCAGCCTAAGGGGAAGGATGTGAGGATTCCGCCTCCAAAGGGGAATCAGGGTAGAGGACAATTGGATGATGATGCCAGGAGGGAGTTGAAGAAGAAGAGATTGTGTTTCACCTGTCAGGAGCCATGCGCACCGGGACACAGATGTGCTGCTGGCAAAGAACATTATATCGAGGTCTTCACCGAGAGCAGCGGGGAAGAAGATGAGTATGATGACGTGGGGGCAGGGGGCAGCCATGCAGCGCAGGATCATTTGCCACCTCCACCACCAGGAGCAGGAGGTGCAGCCTTTGCACCTACCGGAGGGACCCTTGCAGCATTGCGAGGAGTTCCCAAGTCTCTGACACTGCGCGTCCGAGGTACAGTGCTGGGGCAGTGAGTATCAGTACTGGTGGACAGTGGGGCAACCCACAACTTCATCGGTGCACAGATGGTAGAGCGGAGAGGCATACAGACAGAGAGCTTCGATGGGTTTTCAATGTTGGTCCCAAGAGATCAGACTATGCAGTGTGCCAGTTATGTCCCAGGGCTGGCGGTGACGACGGGCACCTACACTGTGACTGACCACTTTTTCGTGGTTAACATACCGGATACCAATGTGATATTAGGAGTACAGTGGCTGATCACTCTAGGGAAGGTCACCACAGATTGGGAGGCCTTGGAGATGGAGTGGGATGACAAGAAGACCGAGAAGCACGAGAAGATACGAAGCATGCACACTTACCCACCTCAGATGGTTTCAGCTCACCGGATGGAGGCAGACTTCCGGAAGGGAGACATAGAGTGGGCAGTAGCGCTGCGTGCATCAGAGGCAGAGACTACCGGGCAGACAGTTCATCCAGAGGTACAGACCATCCTTGACAGGTATGCCGCGGTGTTTGGGGAGATACCACTAGGACAGCCACCGGATCGGAGATTTGAGCATACGATTGAGCTAGAGCAAGGCATACAGGCCGTCATTACCACACACTATGGGCACCCCAAGGCCTATCGGGATGAGATCGAGCGGGCTATCCACGAGCTATTAGCTCTTGGACACATTCGGCCTAGCACCAGTCCTTTCGCTTCTTCGGTAGTGTTGGTGAAGAAGAAGGACGGCACATTGAGGATGTGCATTGATTACAGGGCCTTGAACAAAAAGACCATGAAGAACAGGCACCCTATTCCACGTATTGACGAGCTAATGGATGAGTTGAGAGGGGCACGGTTCTTCTCAAAGATTGATTTGAGATCTGGGTACCATCAGATTCGCGTGAGGGAACAGGACATTCCCAAGACCGCTTTCAGGTGCCACTATGGCCATTTTGAGTTCTTGGTGATGCCTTGCAGGCTAACCAATGCACCGACCACCTTCCAGTCATGTATGAACCACATTTTCCGCAGCCACCTAAGGAAGTGTGTGTTGGTCTTCTTTGACAACATATTGATATATAGCAGAACATGGGAGGAGCATCTCCAGCACATAGAGGCAGTGTTGCGTATTTTGGAGGAGCAGCAGTTTTATGCTAAGCTCTCCAAGTGCGATTTTGGGTTGACGAAGATGCTATACTTGGGACACATCATAGGGGTGGACGGAGTGAGGGTCCACGAGGAGAAGATCAGGGCCATCAGGGATTGGCCAGAGCCGAGAAACGTGACGGAACTTCGGGGGTTTGTAGGTATCTACACCTACTACAGGAAGTTCGTCAAGGGTTTCTCTTAGCTTGCTACACCCCTTACAAATCTGACAAAGAAGGGGGCATTCAGTTGGACAGACACAGCGCAACGAGCCTTTGACAGGCTCAAGGAGGTGATGAGCAGTTGTCCAGTGCTAGCGTTACCAGACTTCATGCAGCCATTCGTTCTGGAGTGTGATGCATCAGGAGAGGGGATAGGCGCAGTGTTGATGTAGGGGGGCCACCCTATAGCTTTTGAGAGCCGAAAGCTCCTACCACATGAGCGGTTGTATGCCATATATGACAAGGAGATGCTGGCCATCATGCATGCATTGGCCAAATTCCGGTAGTACCTGGTAGGTAACAGGTTTAGGGTGAGGATTGACCACAATAGCCTCAGGGTTTTTCTTAGAGTAGAAACAGCTACAGGAGAGGCAGCAGAAGTGGGCCAACAAGATCCAAGCCTACGATTTTGACATCGAGTATGTCAAGGGGAAGAACAACGTGGTGGCTGATGCACTTTCACGCAGACCAGCCACGTTGTCTCTGATGAGTTTGGACATAGATTGGAGGGCTCGACTATTGGTGGAGTACTCCAAAGACAGGTTTGCTTGTGAGGTTTTGGATGGGCAGGTGACGGATTACAGATATAGGGTGATGGATGAGATCATCTACTATAGGGACGGGATCTTCTTGACTGAGGGCTCTCAGCTCAAGACGAAGATATTGCAGGCTTCTCACGATTCACCATTGTCTGGCCATCAGGGGTTTACCAAAACCTACAGGGCCATCAGAGAGAGGTTCTCATGGAAGGGCCTCAAGGAGGACGTACTCCAGCATGTCAGGGAGTGCGAGGTTTGTTAGCGCAACAAGGGGGACATGAACCATTTGGCAGGTTTGTTGCAGCCTCTTCCCATTCCAAAGGGGAAATGGGAGAGTATCTCGATGGATTTCATCACAGGGTTGCCCATGGTGCAGGGCAAAGACTGTATATTCGTCGTCGTTGATCAGCTGACGAAATATGCGCATTTTTTTGCCATATCCGCACATTATACAGCAGCACAGGTGGCGGAGCTGTTCTTCAGAGACATCTTCAGGTTACATGGTCTTCCCAAGACCGTTGTCAGTGACAGGGACAGCCGCTTCATGGGCAGGTTTTGGCAGGAGCTTTTTCGGTTGGTGGGGACAGAGTTGACACCGAGCACTAGCTACCACCCACAGACAGATGGGCAGACAGAGATAGTTAACAAGTGGCTGGAGGGCTACTTGCGTAACTATGTCAGTGAGCAGCAGAGAGCATGGCTAAAGTGGCTGCACCTAGGAGAGTACTACTACAACAACACACATCACATGACCATCGGTATGTCTCTGTTTTACGCATTATATGGTTATCATGCTTTATCTTTTGCTGATGTGATGTTTGGTGCCAGCAAGGCTCCGAGAGCCAAGGACTGGATCCAAGAGAGTCAGGACATCCTCTGAGCTCTCAAGTATAACATGGCTACAGCGCAAAACCAGCAAAAGTCGTATGCCGACAGGGGTCGGGTGGAGAGACATTTTGAGGTAGGGGACTTGGTCTACCTACGTTTGCAGCCATACTGACAATCTACTCTGAAGCAAAAGGGAGCTGAGAAGCTCAAGCCCCGTTTTTATGGGCCTTACAAGGTGATACGCAGAGTTGGGTAGGTTGCTTATGAGTTGGAGCTACCCCAGGGCAGCAAGATTCATAACATCTTTCACGTATCGTGCCTGAAGAAGGCACTAGGACAGCAGGTGACAGTGACAGGGGAGCTTCCGCCTACGGATGATGAGGGGCACTTGGTGCTACAACCGGAGGCCATTATTGATACCCGAGAGAGACAGTTGCGGAGCAGGACAGTCCGAGAATTCTTAGTGAGGTGGAAGAATTTGCCGGATGAGGATACCACTTGGGAGAGTGAGAAGATCTTGCAACATCCATCACTACAGTTGCTTGAGGTCAAGCAACGTTTTTCCGGGGGACACTGTAATATTCGCAATTAGCGATAGCTAATTGGAAATATTAATTTTGACCAATTTTGCCTTATTATAGTTGGAGCATGAATAAAGTGAGTGAAATATTAAATAACTCACTTAGGATAAAATATTTCCTTAAAGTCCACATCGTATTTGAGGAAGTGGGGCCTAATGACCAAGTGGACAGCGCAGGGAGAGGAGGACGTAGACCACATGGACAGCGTGGGGCCTACCTCACGCAGTTGAGAGGGGCAGCGTGGGCCAAGGGGCACGTAGGAGATGGTGGGGCCTAAGGTTGAGAGAGGCCCATCGTGATAAAAGGGAGAGCCTCTTCATTTCAGCATTCATGTTTATGCATCTTGAGCTTGTCATTTCGACTTGGAGCACGCTAGCTGTTTAGCTTGTCTGCAGTACTGTTTAGTACACCGGGTGTCTTCGTGCGGAGATCCCACCCTCAACCCCGGGAGACTTCGAGTGCTTGCTCGGGTGAGGTATTCTACCATCATTTTGCAGGAGGATTTGTGGTTGCCTTTGTCGTGGAGCAGAGCATCTAGGGACTGCGCAGTCCTGAGAGGGAGGACGCAGTTCATCTTGGGGGAGTCCGGATTGGTGCCATTTTGGAGGATTCGGGCCGAAGGATTGAGCAAGGGACCAGCCCTTGCCTATTGGAGATATTTGCGAGAGAGGGAATCCCTATTTTGGAGGTTGTCATTCAGCACCAGCGTGGCCCTTGGGAGGATAGCGTAGATCCTCAAGGGGGGCATTTTCAGAGGTTGAGCATTTCAAAAATGCTCTCTGGGCTTTTCTGGGTATTGTGAGTAGAGGCCGATTCGAGAGTATCAGCATTTTCCGAGTAGGGGAGCAGCCCCAAATACTCATTTTGGTCCCAACAGTTGCTGCAGCACGGCAGTATTTTCAGCAGTTGGAGTTAAAGCAGAGAGCAGCCATTTCCTTTGACATTCTGAGAGTATTTCTGCACTTTCCGCGTGCAAGTCGAGGTACCATCATTCTGATCACCTCTTGTACTTCTTTATATTTCTCAGTATAATAAAATGGCTTAGCATTCTCTATTTCATGTGTATCTGCTTCATGGTTCGTCTCTAGCATTATATGTCTTGTTGTATGCTTTATATTACTGTCGATTTCCCTTCGGGATATTACAGTGAGGTTTGAGAACAGGAGTTAAACTGAAACTTGCTTTAGAATGATATTAATAAAATAAACCAAGAGCACCTTCACATCACAACTTTACTTCACTTGCAATACATTCTCATGCATAAGTTATCTTGAGTTTATTTAATCTTATTTGAAAGCATTATCCTTCTTTCAAGTAGCATTATCTTTGTTTTTGCAAGTATTGTGGAACTTTTCATTTGCAATCTTTACTTGCAATTTTGCTATCTCATGTATTTGTTACTATGGTGGTTATTTAGCTCATGACTATTTAATGTCATTATCTTTTGTTACTTGAGCACTCTCTTACAAATACTTTTTCCATTTAGTACAAATGATGTTTATATGTTTATCTTGGTCTAACATTTGTTTTGCAGGATTATCATCATTGTATCTTGAATTTCATTTTGAGCAAGCACTTGCCATTTACTTTGAAGCACTGGTCTATATTTTGAATACATTATTGAATATTGTTCATATATTTATATCTGTGTTTACATCTTGGAATTGAGTCATCTTTGATAAGTAATTCCTTCTAATCTTAGTATCCTAGAACCTCGCATCTTTAACTTAGTCTTTCTTTAGGAACCACCCCACAGCTAACCTAGGAGATAGCTTAAACGGAGAGGGTCGAGATTAATGTGATGGTCCCTTCTCTAAGATCTTTGCCACCAACCACACCTTATGGGGTTGAAGGTTTTTTCCACTGACTTGTAGATAGGTGTAGGCGGCAAGGATAGTTAACACCACCCAAGGGTCGAGCAACCTGCAAACCCTATATATTTCTTAAGAGAAAATTGTTAGATCATACAATGAATCGAATCACCTAAGATAAGCCCAAAACTTACCAATAGAATGTTCCTATCATCTACAAATGAAATAAAAATTCATATAATATTGAAGCACAATATAGGAAAGCACATACCACAAATCAATGAGATAAAGACACTATGAACTTAACCCCAAAGTCTTTTATTATGAATTTCAAACATTCCCAACTGAACAGTGGCATCACACTAGCGTTACAAAATTACATTTAGACCAGAGTCACTATCATTGTGATCAATAGAAGGAAAATGTCTTCCATTTATAGAGAAATTCCTCCAAGTGGAAAATAACGGCTAGTTGGCTCCATCCTCACAAAATAATCTCGATCGTCGATAAATCTTTGATGATCTTTTAATCTCTATTGTCGAAAATATTTGTTTTTGAAGAATTTTCGAATTTCTCATTAAAAGCATTTTTATTAGCTCAAAAATAATTATTTTGAGTTAATTTCTTCAAAAAATTGACTTTGACTTAACCACCAAGTACCAAGGATCCAATTTTTTCTTGAAATTTCCAATATTCCCTTGGTGGGGGACCTCCAAAAATTAATTCTCTTGGACCCACGTACTTTTCCACTTGGAGAAATTACTTTCTCTAACATTTTAATTTTGACTCTAAATTAATTAATTTTTTGGCTTAAGATTTAATTTTATTTTGCCAGAAAATTTATTTAATTGACTCATGAGGGGATTAATTATTTTTTCCACCCTGAAATATTTTAGTCATGGTGTCTAAGTATGAGGGACCATGCACTAAAATATTTTTTACATAAGATTTTACAAGTTCAACTCTCAAAGGGGAAATACATGTTCGTTAGAGACCCTCATAACATTTACCTGATTCTGCGACACAATATGATCTAGTAGACCAAGAGATTTGTAATAAAATAATTTATCCAATTAGCTTAAATTATTCTCAAATCACTTTTACAATAGACTTGACTAAAACCCTAGGGCTCACCTAAGACTTTTGACGATAAATTCCACCCTAGCTTTGGGGTGAGACTTGAGGGTAAAAAATTGTCGACCGTCGGTGTTTAGAAACAAAAATGAACCAGTGAGACGAAAAACCTCCTACGATGAAAAATGTCGCCAAAATCATAGGCTTACCTAGGTCGTTACATAATAAAGCAGTATTACTAGCATCATTTACATTACAAATTTGCAGAATGGGTTTATAATGACAATAAACTATTGGTTGATGATTCTAAACTTTGAAAAAAATCATTCAAGTCTTTGGATCCTGCTTCCTTGTAATGTTGAAAGAATGGGTGCAACATCTGACTCCATATGGGGACACATTGTTTCAATGGAGCAATGTGAGAATCTAGAATCCTGCATCCAAGATAACATTAGTCCATCAAATATAACAGAAGTTCATCAAATATATATCAATTCAAAATCAAAATCATCATGTATACATAGAATATTTGTTGGAATAGAAAAAATCTACTCTAACAAACTAAAATGAGAGAACATATAATCTAAGTGCATAAAATAAAACTAGCTAATGACATAAATGAAAGGGATTAGGGTTAAAGATACTATACAAAAGATGCCCAATGGCATCAAATGTCATAAACATAGTGCATATTGAACATCTACCGACTCTTTGGCAAGATTGTGGGTTGCTTCTCGGATGTGCCATGCCCGATCCTGCATATCGAAGGACTTTGTCTTATCCGAATATCGAGTTGTTCACGGCCATCAAATGCATCAAACCTCTTCTTCTTTTTGTTCCCATTTCTTACATACGGGGTAGACCGTGGAAGCTTGGCGTTGTCTTTTCTGTTGTTTCTTTGCTTACTTTGTTTCTTCTTGGCAAATCATGATGCTGGTGATGATGTAGTTAATGTAAACATGCCTGCCTGATGCCAAAGATGGTGGGATGGAAGATGAAAGACTTATGTGACTTGTCTCCCTTTATTCTGCATCTGAACGAGATATGTGACTGCCTCGTGATACTCACAACAAGATGGGTCCTGGATCAGCTGGTTGGAAAGACTGTGATCTGTTGAAAGTTTTGGATTAGGTTGCAACTTTTGTAATTTTCCATTTCTTCCAACCTCCTTTGCATGGAACTCATTTCCTTACCATGTCTTACTATTAATTTTGATTGATTGATTTTTGTCTTCATGAATCTGTCTTGAAGAGTGAATTGCTTAGTTTCCAAGCCCTTCATTTCTTGTGTGTGATCGTTCTCCATGGTCTTTATCTTGTCAGAGTAGTTAACCTCTGTGGCACTAATTACCTGTAATTTCCTTTCCTCTATTGTTTTTAATTATTGTGCGTGATCATCCTTCATGGTCTCTATCGTGTTCTGAAATCTTAACCTTTGATTATACTGAGTAACTTCCATAGCCTGTAACCTATTCTCCATGGAACTCATTCTCTAGTGTGATCTGCTATTAATCTTGTTTGACTACAGCGCATGTCTTTGATCATTTGAATTAATTCCCTAACAAAATGTTTATCATGATCTTCTATAGGCAAGCAATGTGATTCTTCAATAACAGTGTTAATTTGGCCACTTGTCCCTGCAATGCCACTACCCAGGATTCCTCTTGCAATAGCACAAATAGATTTATCATGAAAACTTTCACAAGGACTGCAATATGGCCAAGGTTGATCATTATTATTCTGCAACTCATTCTCCTGAGACTCTTCTATATTAATTATGTGATTCTGCATGACAATGACTTGATTTTTATGCTCAACTTGCATACTTTTAATGATTTGAGCAAGTTCTTTAACAGGATCACTTTCCTTTTCTTTAGTTTCTTCCTCTTTAAAATCTGAAATCCCAAACTTCCCTAATGTTTTCTTGTCCTTTTCTAATTCCTCAGCTAAAGTTTGAGCAGCCTTTACATTAGCGGATTTCCCGTGCTTCAACTCAAGAAGTGTCAGTGTCAAATGCATCAATGTAATGGTCTAATAAAAGCTTGTCAGAAGGTTTGTAATCTTGAGACAAATCTCTTATAATGCCATTGAACCTACTATTAAATTCTTTAACAGTCTCATCTTCATTCTTTTTCATACTATAAATGGTGCGAAGTAAACCCTTTTCATTCTTCTTATCGCCATATTCATTAATAAAGGCATTGATTATAGCTTGTAGAGAATCAAAAGAATCTGTAATATTCCCAATTAGCAATAGCTAATTATAAATATTAATTTTGACTATTTTTCCTTTATAAAGTTAAATTATAAATAAAGTGGGTGAAGAGGACATTTAGCTCGCACTTACGATAAAAAGTATTTCCTAAAGTCACTTAAGAGACATGTCTATTCGGCAAAGTGGGGCCTAGTGGTCAAGTGGCAGCGTGGGAAAAGGGGTAGCGTAGACAGCGTGGGGCCAAGCCAACGCAGAGAGAGATGGACAGTGTGGCTCAAGGGGACAGTGCAGAGATTGGTGGGGCCTAGGTGAGGGAAAGGTTCACCAAGCATAAAAGGAGGGAGGGTCTCCTCATTCTCATTCATTCTGATTATGCATCTTTGAGATTTGTCTTTTGACATTGAGCAAGCTTGCTATTTAGCAAAGTCTGCACGTACTGTTCAATACATCGGGTGTCTCCGTTCGGAGATTCCAACCGCAGCCCCGGGAGACTTCGGGTGAGGAGTTTCATCTTGTTTTACAGGAGAGGATAGCAACATCCACAGTTGGGAGCATTCCTTGGAAGAGACAGCGCAGTCAGTGAGAGGGAGGACGCAATCTTGGATAGAGGTGGTTCCGGATTTAGGGTTTATCACGGGATTCAGCTCGGAGGAGTTGGAGAGGGATCAGCCCTTCCATATTCTATCATTCTGACAGAGACAGAGGCCATCATTTGCATCAGAGCATTCAGGGTCAGCGTTTCTCTTGGGGAATAGCGTAGTGCCTCAAGGGAGGTATTTTCGGGGATCAGCCATTTCCAGAAAGCTCTCTAGGCTTTTCTGGGTTTTGTGTGGAGAGCCCATTTCTGGAGTTTCATAATTTTCCGAGGGGGGGAACAGCTCCAAATCATCCTTTCATTCCAGCAGTAGCAGCACTGGAGATTACGCAGTCTTGAGTAGCAGTCATTTCGGGTCATATCCTGAGAGTATTTCTACGCTTGCCTAGTGCAAGCCAAGGTGCCATCATTCTGATCACCTTTGTACTCATTTCTATCTTTCAGTATTAATAAAATGGCTCAGCGTTCTCCATATTGGTTATTATTCATGCGACATCTCTCTAGTTGTTGTTTGTCTTTGTTTATGTGCTTTATGTTGCTGTTTATTTCCATTCAGGATACTACAGAATCATTAGGAAAATCATGAAACCAATCCATACCATTATCTTCCAAGGAAAAGACAAAGAGTCGCATCTTCATGTCTTCATGATTATAGTTAGCATTGTTGCACCACTTAGCCACACAAAGATTAAATTTCTTGAGATGACCATTAGCATTAATTGCACCATTACCTTGAAAAGAAGGCAAATTATCAATAGATTTCTCCAAAATATCATGGGGATAACCTTGAATGTTAGTAAAACTACAAGGAGCAAGCAAGTCATTCATGACGACTTGCTCACTTGGGAGGAAATGTGAAATGTTCCTTTTTTGGGTGTTCCTTATAATAGGGTTAGGATGGACTTCCATAGTTGGGAGCAAAAATGTCATAGGTACACCGTACAGGTTGGTGTCTTCAGTGGGCCCAGGGGATTTTTGGAGGCGTCTTTAGGAGTTTATATGATGATCAATGGCATTTGCTTGGTATATTCCATCATTCGCACAGTTTGCCTTTCGTTCTGATGCATTCCGGCAACTTTCGGAAAACTGAGTTATTTTTGGGCTTAACTCAATTTATTACGCTCAAGGTGGCATTCCGGGAGGAATACATGATACAACAACTTAGTGTAATAGCTCGTTGGAACCGGAACGAGAATACCTACATGATGGGATGGTTGGACATAAGTTTCATTGACCGGAGGAGACATGGCAACCGATTTACTCTTTCTCGCATTAAACAAAATATTTTAATAAGAGGGAAAAGTGCTCCATGATTAAAATAATAATAAAATAGAAGGCTCTACAGAGGTCCATGAGATCTATAAAAGAAGAGGAGGAGGCCATTGAGGGATATCTTGGATTTCATATTATTTCTTATATGTGAGGTTGAGAACCCAGTTCTTTACTCCATTGGTAGCCCCAAGACGGAAACCCTTGGGTGACTAAGAGTGATTGGGCAAGTGCCCAACTCCCCTTGGTGAATTCATCCTGAATTCACAGGTGAGCTTAGTAGCGCCATTTCAATACAGCTTGGAGGCCAGTGCAATGCAGAAGATTAGAATGGAGCAACAACATCAGCCAGGAGAGCGCAGCCCCTTCAGGACTGCGTAGAGGCAGCCACGGCTGCGCATTGATTGCGCAGTTCAGCTTGGTGTGGGTGTTGGGAGTAAGTGTAGAGGAGATTCAGCAAGAGATTCAGAGGGGAGGTTAGCCACATCATACCAGGGATTTTGGTAGTGTTTGGGAGACATTTACCAGCAGTTCCAGCCAGAAGTTTGATTTCCCCAGCAAAGCAGTGTACTAAGCCCAAAGGGGCAAATTTTCGGGATTGAGTTTTCGGCATACCCTTCACGGGTTTTTGTGAGTATTTTGAGGAGATTTCAGTGTCCAATTCCTGGAATTTTATGAGCACAGGAGGTAACCCAACCAGTAGTCCGAAGTAAGCCAGCAGCAGCATTTTCTGGACTGGGCAGCGCATTGATTGAGCCACAGAGAGCTACTTCCAGCAGGAATTTTTGCTACGATTCGAGTTGCCCTTCAGTCTGCCTTGAGTAGGCTCAGGTGCAATCTTTTCAGCACCATACTTGTACTCTTTCCCGACATAATAATAAAATGGCTCAACACTAATTTTGGCTCCATATTCTATGTTTAATGGTGTTTTTATTTTTGCCATAGTTTCTTGTCTATTTTGCCTTTTATTGTTGTTTAATCCCAATTGGGGATATTACAGTGGTATCAGAGCATCGATCTTGGCTCAGCCTATGCGTTTGCCAATTTCAGTTGCAGCTATCATGGTTCGGGATTATTCCCAAAAAAATTGTGTTGGTCATTCTTTACGAGTTTTATTATGAAAACCATAGATGGATTTGAAAAATGACAAATTTGGCCAACATTCTACAGTCGAGGGCCAACATAGTAGTGTAGCAGATTATCTTGGAGGCCAACTTTCATCTCAACTATTTTGGTTAGAAGGGCCTACGCAGTCAATGGAGGAGGCTCATTTGTGGGCACTGCATTGGTGGGATTTTGGAGCTGGGGTGTTGGGAGATTGATCTGAGAGCCATTTGAGGAGGTAGGTTGGGACTTCGGAGAGCAGTGATTGACAGTAGCAGTTGCAGTGCCAGAAAACGAAATTGGAAGAGGGGCAAACTACAAAAGGTCATATTTTGAAGGTTAAAATTAGAGGAAACCCTTTCTGGGTTTTCTGGGTTTATTGAGGAGACGCCAAGATTTATTTGGCAGAATTTTCTGGGTAGAACTAAGGGGCCAAACAGGGATCCCAACTCAGCTAGTAGCTAGAGGAGCTAGGGGAAAATTGGGCTGAAATTCCGAGGTCAACATTTGGCCAATTCCCTTGCGGGTTTTTGTGGGTTTCATGAGTAGAGTCTGTGGTTAAAAACCCAAATTTTTCTAAGCAGTATTGCAAGCCCAAACAACAGATCTTCGAGCGCAGCAGCAGCATTTCTGGCCAAGGGCAGCGCAGAGCTACAACCATGCAGTGTACTTTCTGAGGGTGATTTCTAGCTTGTATCAGAGGCTATCTCAAGCTTGCCTTGAGCAAGCCCAGTTGCCTTCATTCCAGCACCTCATTAGGCCGAAGTCAGGCCGCAGTGTAGTATTGGAGCAACAGCGCAATTTCTGGAGGAGCTTGTTATTGGAGCGGCTGGATTTGCTCGCACTCATCACCTGGTGCTTGTAGCTTGCCTTGTGCAAGTCCAGGTGTATTTTCTCCAACTATTTTGTACCACAATATTATCACTTGGCCAGTTTGTGGAGTTGGTATCAAAGTTATTTTTATCATTGTGGTAGGAAATCCATAAAGTGTAGTGAGTTAAGTTTGTCTATCTTGTTGTCAGTATTTACCCTCTACTTATATGTTTTGTACAGAGTTTAAAAAAAAAAATTGCTGTTGTAGTGATCAATGAATGTCATGAGGGATGAGTAGAATTGGCTTCTAGAGTACATTTGTATTTTCACACGTTGATGTGGTAGGTTCCTATTGTCATGTTCATGGTTGACTAATTTTAGCAAAACCATTGTTACTTCCATATATGTTGTTGAACAATGGGGTTTTCAAAACACCTCATAAACCTACATAACAGCACAACAGTCGATGCCTTAAACCACAATGCTTCTATGGACCAAGAACCCAAGTTGAACAGCAAACCATTCTCAAAGGGGATCTATGCCAATCTTCAAAAAGAACAGCCAAAAGATTTGCAGGAAGAATTGGGGATTGGTCACAAAATTCTTGCGCTTGGGACAAATTTGAAGCACATGAAGATCACATGGAGAGTTCTTTCCAAACTTGATGAACTTGATAAACTCTTTTCCAAAGTAAGCCAAGTAGAAGTAAAGAAATTGATTTGGGCTTTGAAACCTGCTATGCTTGCTCTTATACTACCCAAGTTCTTGGAAGAACCTTGTGAAGAATTTAGACCTCCAATGGCATCATGCCTCAGTAACATTATGAGGTTGACTGCATCTATAGGTCCTTTCAATGATGATATTATGAGGGAAGTTTTTCAAGTTGGTAGTGAGGACTTTTCAGGACTTGGACAACAATGCAGGCTCTACCTTTGGGAAGAATCTTAAGATTTTAGGAGGTATGGCCATGTTCAAAACGTATGAAATCATGCTTGATTTGGGGTGTGATGACTTGGTCCGTCAGATGTTCCAATGTTTCTTTAACAATAGGAAACATCACCCTGATATAGTCAAAACCAACATGCTATCCATTTTGTCTTCAATCATGGGAGATCGTGATGCCATTTGCAGTGAGTTGCGGGGTAGACTGTTGGTCATTTGGAAGAGAGAGCAGTTGGTCTCACCTGCTAATTATGAGCTAGCCCAAGGACTAGTTGAGCAGAACATTGGGCCTTCAGGAGATAGTTGACCAGGGAGGAGCTGCTCCAGTTTGGTGGATCAGGCAGCAAGAATGAGTTGAGGAGGAAGGAACTTTGCTTCATCTACAAAGAACCTTGGGAGCCAGATCACTCATGCTTGAGAGATGCAGATGAGGTGGCAGAGGTAGAGCAGGAGGACATTCCTTCTGTATGCCAGGATGAAGACTCTTCTTTGGATGAGTCCATGGGGTCATTTGAGGATGCTTCTAGGGAGCAAGAACAGCCATGTGGAGTTGATGGAAGTACGCTGAATTTATATTCCAGCATGTTTGGCGAACAACCAGTGGACACTATGGGAGACATTCAAGATGATGAGTCACACATGACGATTCGGTGTGAGAAATATATAGCAGAGCCTGAGTCAGCTGAGGAGGATGATATACCCAGTATGCATGTTGAGCCTTGGGTGGAGAGTTAGTCAGAGGGTCACATTGGGGTCATGATGGAGGAGGGTGAGCAGCCACCCTTGGGGTCAGCCATTGATCGAGAGCAAACAGATGCACAAGCAGCTAGTAGGGTGGCAGTATTTGCAGACACTTGTCCTCAGGCGGTTTTGGAGGTTGAAAGGGCAGTTTCACAGCAGGCTAGTAGACGGCAGGAGTGGGGGGTTTCCTATCAGACCAGGGAGACCGCGGTGCATTCATCTTTGGGTCTACCCATCGATGAGGTGCAAGCAGATGTAGTGGCAACTAGCAGATTTGCAGCATTTTCGAGCTGCAACCCTTTCTAGTGGTACATAGACAAGGCTAGCAAGACAGCTTGTCCACCTGGGTCCATTATAGGGGGAGTGGCAAGATTTCATGGACAGATTTTGTTGGTCGATAGGGTAGTTTTGCAGGAGGCTAGTAGACAGCATGAGTATGAAATTCCTAATTAGGAGCAGGAGGGGTTGTTGGAGATGGTTGTGCATCCATCTTTGGGCCAACCCACTGATGAGGTGCCGGTAGATGCACATGAAGTTAGCAAAGTTACAGTACTTTCAGGGAGCAGCACTCTCCAAGAGTACATCGATAGGGCTTGCAACATATCTTGCCCACTTTGGCCTATTATAGAGAGAGGGGCCTTATTTTTCAGGCAACTCTAGTTGATAGGCAGTACAGTGCAGCATGAGTTGAGTATGGACTAGCGACAACACACCAGACTTGTTCTGTATGTAGGTGTCACTGCATTTTATTCTTCCTCCGAGATTGATTGGCAGGATATCATGAGTTGGTATCCTATTGATGGAGTATCATTCTTAGTTCCGAGCACATTTCGGCAGGAGCACTTAGATGAGAGAGTTGTTGCATGTTCCATTGGGCCATGGATTGTGGACCGACAGTCCATCAGTATTTCAGTAGCACTAGCCCAACATCAGCAGAGCAGGATTGACCTCAGCCTAGGCTAGAGGTTGGACTGGAGAGAGTTGCTGAGTTGGTATTGGCTTCATGGGGTAGCAGCTATAGCGAGAGACAGTGCACAGTCCGAGCCATGGGACTTGGGCGATGATTGGCCATGGTGGCATTGGGATCCGGGAGGATTGGTTTGATGATAGGTCAATGAGAGATCAGTTTGGGATCCCAACATTGAGGGGTCTGTTCCTGGTGGCTTGGCACAGGAGCATAGCAGCACCCAGAGGTTTGTATGGGATCCGGGCATTGGGTCTCAATTGCATCGGGCCAACAGAGTGGCCCACATATTTGGATTGCTTGAGGGCAAGCAATCTTGGGGCAAGAGGTCTATAATATTCCTTTTTTGTTGTTCCTTATGACAGGGTTAAGATGGACTTCCAGTATGACAGGTTTAGGATGGACTTCCATAGTTGGGAGCAGACATGTCACAGGTACAAGTTGGTGTCATCAGCAGGCACAGGGGATTTTTGGAGGAGTTTTGAGGAGTTTGTATGATGACCAGTGGCATTCGCTTGGCATATTCCATTATCCATACAGTTTGCCTTTCGTTCCGGCGCATCCGACAACTTTCGGAAAACTGAGTTATTTTTGGGCTTAACTCAATTAATTAAGCTCAAGGTGGCATTCCGGGAGGAGTACGTGATAGAAAACCTTAGTGTAATAGCTCATTGGAACCGAAACGAGAATACCTACATGATAAGATGGTTGGACATAAGTTTCAGTGACCAAAGGAGACATGGCATCCGATTTACTCTTTCCCGCATTAAAAGGAATATTTTAATAAGAGGAAAAAGTGCTCCATGATTAAAATAATAATAAAATAGAAGGCTCTACAAGGGTCCATGAGATCTATAAAAGAAGAGGAGGAGGCCATTGAGGGATATCTTGGATTTGATATTATTTCTCATATGTGAGGTTGAGAACTCAATTCTCTACTCCATCGGTAGCCCCAGGACAGAAACCCTCTAGTGACTGAGAGAGATTAGGCAAGTGCCCAACTCCCCTTGATGAATTCATCCTGAATTCACATGTAATATTCATTTTTTTGGTATCACCCATGACAGGGCTAGGAGGGACTTCCAGAGTTAGGAGCAGACAAGCCACATGTACAGATTGGTGCTATCAGTGGGCTCAAGAGCCTTTCGGAGGAGTTTTGAGGAGTTTTCATGGTGTCCGGAGGCATTCGCTTGATATACTCCATCATCCGAGCTGTTTGGCTTTCGTTCCGATTCATTCCGATAACTTTCGGAAATTTGAGTTATTTATGGGCTTAACTCAACTGATTATGCTCAAGGTGGCATTCCGGGAGGAATACATGATGGAACACCTTAGTGTAATAGCTCATTGGAACCGGGATGAAGATAACCTACATGGTGGGACAGTTAGACACAGATTTCAGTGACCGGAGGAGGCGTGGTAGCCGATTTACCCTTTTCTGCATTAAAAAGGAATATTTTAATAAAAGGGAAAAGTGCTCCATGAATAAAATAATAAAAAAATAATGCTCTAGAAGGCTCCAAGAGATTTATAAAAGAAAGGGAGGAGGCCATTGGGAGATATCTTTGGAGTAGATCATTTTCTTGTGTATGAGAGGTTTGAGGACGTGGTTCTCTACTTCAGCCGTAGCCCCAGGACGGAAACCCTCGGGTGATTTGTGAGTGTTGGACAAAAACCCAATACTCTTGAGGAGATTTCACTTAGAAGTTTCACAGAGCTTCAGAGATTGGTGTGAGGATCATTCAAATATTCAACTTGGGCTTCATCATCTTCAGTGGGTTCAGTGACAGCTGTTGCCGGAGGGAGAGTGCAGCAGTTCAGTTTTGGAGGCCATCACCGTGTAGCAGTGTAGCAGATTGTATTGTTGGCCAGTTTTCCATCTCAGCACTTTCTGGGTCAGATCTATATGTAAACCCCTCTTATTAGTTATAATAAAAGCTGAGATTTCTCCTGTTCTATGTGGTATTGGATTGCAGTATTTTATGTGTTTAATTTTACATAGCAATCTTCTGTTAAATAAATATTGAATTTATGGCATATAAGTAAATTTAGGCAAATTCAGTGAAATATCCCATTTGGGGATATTACATTGAGGGATATCTTGGATTTGATATTATTTCTCATATGTGAGGTTGAGAACCCGATTCTCTACTCCATCGGTAGCCCCAGGACAGAAACCCTCTAGTGACTGAGAGAGATTAGGCAAGTGCCCAACTCCCCTTGATGAATTCATCCTGAATTCACAGGTGAGCTTAGTAGCATCATTTCAATATAGTTTGGAGGTCGATGCGGTGCAGCAGATTAGATTGGAGTAGCAGCAGCAGCCAGGAGAAGCCGCCACTACGCAGTGATTATGCAATTCAGCGTGGTGTGGGTGCCAGGAGTGAGGAGTGCAGAGGAGATTTAGCAGGAGATTCAGAGGGGAGGTTAGCCACCACCTACCAGGGATTTTGCCAGTGTTTGGGAGACATTTACGAGCAGTTCCAGCCAGGAGTTCAATTTCCCCAGCAGAGCAGCGTACCAAGCCCAAAGGGGCCAATTTTTGGGATCAAGCTTTCAACAAACACTTCGCGGGTTTTTGTGGGTATTTTGAGGAGTGTCTGGTGTCCAACTCCCGGAATTTTCTGAACACAGGAGGCAGCCCAACCAACAGTCCAAAGTCAGCCAGCAGCAACATTTTCTGGACTAGGAAGCATGGTGATTGAGCCAGGCAGAGCTACTTCCAACAGGGATTTTTGCTAGGATTCAAGTTGCCCTTCACCCTGCCTTGAGTAGGCCCAGGTGCAATCTTTTCAGCACCATACTTGTCCCGACACAATAATAAAATGGCTCAGCACTGATTTTGGCTCCATATTCTGTGTTTACTGGTGTTTTTATTTTTGTCGTAGTTTCTTGTCTATTCTACCTTTTATTAATGTTTCATCCCAATTGGGGATATTACAAAATGGATATCAGCAGGTCCCTGCTCAAGACAAGCAAGAAGTCTACACGAAGAGGGCTTCTAGCAGAAATTCTTGCAGAAAATGGAAGAAGTGGAGTCGCCATTTGAACTTGAATCTAACTTTAAAATCCAAAATGCAGGAAACCAAAGGTTAGTCAAGAAGAAGCAAATGGATAATAGGGAGGGCTTCCTGTCTGAAAAAAATTAAATGCTTACTAGAATGTAATCTTCTTAACCAAGCTCCAAGAGTGGGGTTAACTAAGCTACCAGGATTTCTTCTAGTATAAGCTTTTGTAAATGAAGGAATAAGTGGAGTTGCCACCCAAACAGGAAACTAACCCAAACATCTAGGTGCTAATGGTGTAGACAGAAACCATAAGATGTTAGTGATGGTGGCCAAGGAACTGATGAGAAGATTGATAAGATGATGGAGAATGAGAGGATGAAGAGATGGAGAGAATGTCGCTGAAGCACCAAGAATAAGATAATTTCCGACAATGACGCCAAAAAAATGGTGTCGCTCAAATTGTACAGACATTGTGTGACAACGACTCATGGCGGGGGTTGACACTCTGATCCCTGCCCACTTCTTTCTAGTTGTCTCCCAACAGTAGCCTATGGGGGGTAGTCCTTACCCAATTTTAGAGACTTATGTGTGATTTTATACCAGCAGTCAAGAAGTGATGCAAGATGCCAAAGATAAGCTAGAAAATCAATGCATTTGACTTCCAATGATATTCACTTGATTGTAGGACTGCTTAGACACTATAGATCAGATTTATTATGCTCAGATCAGACTTCAAAATGATGTATATCAGATCTGTAATAACTCAGAAAATCAATGATTCAATCCTTAATAAACCAACAAGGTGCCTGGACTCTAAATCTTAATGCCAAATAAGCTCCAATGATTAGTTAATCAATTTGAGCGATTTTTAGATGATCTTTAGTCGATTTTGATGATTCTTCTTTAGTTTATATGACTGCATAAATGGTTTTAGCAAACATATCAGATATTGCCCAACGGTCCTCAAAAAATAACTTATAAGCAATCAATTTAACTACAAGATTAATGTTCAATGCCTTGAGTGACTTTTTAATGAATTTAGGCTTATTTTATGTAACACTGTTGTAACAATTATATCAGACCTAAAACTTTTAGATCGAACCTTGAAAATTATATTACAGTCAACATAAAACAATAAAATTGATAAATCAAACGCTTGTAATTTATTTTGATGCCTTATATGAGTTATCAGCTTAATGTGTGGATTGTTTAAGCTTGGATTACGATGATTATGCCGCTATTATATCAATATATCAGATCTGATATAAATTATGCAGTCAATTAAAATGAGAGATGAAGGCAATAGAAGCAAACTCCAAGGCCTAATGGCCTATGCCAAGTTTGGAGATGTGAGAAAAACCACTCCTCAACACTTGCACTTACAAAATGTTAGCTCAAATCCCAAAGATCGGATCTTTGTGACTGCTGCAATTACAAATTATTGCAGATAAAATGCCAATCCCTTGAAGAAACTCTTGTTTGCAATGAGAACTAGCCCTTGTAGGGCTTACAGCCTTCTTAATGCTTGCAAAATAGATACCAAACACTAGCCTTTTACGCTGAGCAAGGGCTAAGGCCTTCAGAAAATGGGTTTCTTCCCCACTTTGAAAATAAGCAACCTACAAAAATGGGCTCAAAAGACCTAGACGTCTAGGGCTTTTACGGGTTGGAAATTTCCAAAATTTACTCATTTCTTTGGATCCCTTGAGAGATTTCACCTATACAAATAAAAAGAAAATTTCTCAAAAAATAAAACCAATATATACAAAAATAAAATAAAAACCCCAAGAAATTATATACAAGAAAAAATTAGAATGCAAAGGGTTAGTGAAATTATTTGCATAATAGAAAATAAAAGGTGAAAGGTTAGTATATACTATATATAGACACAAATTAGAGAAACTATTTTCAAATTTTGAATGTGGGATAAAAACTTTACATGTAAAATTTGAATTTCAAATTAAAATTTAAATTTAAATCTAATTAAAAATTTTAACTACAAAATTAAAACTTAAATCAAAATAAATATTTACAATTTTAAAATCTAAAAGGTATTTACAAAACAAAATAAATCTAAAGAATATTTACATGTTAAAAACCCCAAAACATAAAATTTAAAATCAAACCCCAAACCCAAATAGCTGCAAAACAAGGGTTAGAAAAATTATTTACAAAAATTATAAATAAAAATTATTTACAAGTTATATACAAATATACAATGCTTCAAATATTTTTGAAGAATAATTTCTTCATGATAATTTGACAATGGCTTGATGTATTTTGAAAAATAGATGTTAACCACAGTCTTAAATAAGAAAACCACATAAATTTCCTGAAGCCCAAACAAGGTCAGCCTGTGCCCACAAGCTGTGAACTTGGAGCCCAAGGCCCAGGGAACCTGCAAAATTTATATATTTCTTAAGAGAAATTGTTAGATCATACAATGAATCGAATCACCTAAGATAAGCCCAAAACTTACCAATAAAATGTTCCTATCATCTACAAATGAAATAACAATTCATATAATATTGAAGCACATACTCACCATGTACCACAGATCAATGAGACAAAGACACCATGAACTGAACCCCAAATTCTTTTATTATGAATCTCAAGCGTTCCTAGCAAAACAATGGCTTCACACCAGCGTTACAAAATTAAATTTAGACCAGAGTCACTATCATTGTGATCAATAGAAGGAAAATGTCTTCCATTTATAGAGAAATTCTTCCAAGTGGAAAATAACGACTAGTTAGCTTGATTCCCGTCAAAATAATCTCGATCATCGATAAATCTTTGATGATATTTTAATCTCTGTTGTCAAAAATATTTAATTTTGAGGAATTTTCGAATTTCTCATTAAAGTTATTTTTTAATAGCTCAAAAATAATTATTTTGAGTTAATTTCCTTAAAAGTTTGACTTTGACTTCACCACCAAAGTCCAAGGGTCCATTTTTTCTTGAAATTTCCAATATTCCCTTGGTGGAGGACCTCCAAAAATTAATTTCCCTTAGACCCACAAATTTTTCCACTTGGAGAAATTAATTTCTCTAACATTTTAATTTTGACTCTAAATTGATTAATTTTCTAGCTTAGGATTTAATTTTATTTTGCCAGAAAAAATTAATTAATTGACTTATGAGGAGATCAATTATTTTTTCCACCCTCAAATATTTTAGCATGGTGTCTAAAGTATGAGGGACCATGCACTAAAATATTTTTTACATAAGATTTTACAAATTCAACCCTCAAAGGGGAAATACTCGTTCGTTATTGCGACACAATATGATCTAATAGACCAAGTGATTTGTAATAAAATAATTTAGCCAATTAGCTTAAATCTTTCCCATATCATTTTTACAACAAACTCGACTAAAACACTAGGACACACCTAAGGCTTTGACGATAAACTCCACCCTAGCTTTGGGGTGAGGCTGGAGAAAAAAAGTTTGTCGATCATCCGTGTTTAGAACACAAATAAATCAGTGAAACGAAAAACCTCCTGAGATGAAATTTGTTGCCAAAATCATAGGCTTACCTAGGTTGTTACATAATAAAGCAGTCTTACTAGCATCATTTACATTACAAATTTGCAGAATGTGTTTACAATGACATAATAAACTGTTGGTTGATGATTCTAAACTTTGAAAAAAAATCTTCAATTCTTTGGATCCTACTTCCTTGGAATGTTGAAAGAATGGGTGCAATAGGGTTGCAATCCCAATGACCAATGACCACCATCCCGAAGGATGGAGCTGAATAACAATGAGAGATGGAAAGTGGTAAGTATGGATTTCCTTGGACATGCTACATCAATCAGTGTTTCCCCAATAGTTCCCTTCCTAAAATCCTAAGGCTTTAGAGGATGCCCCAATGGACTAGAGTCAAAGACTAACCTGCCATGTGAAAGGAGCAAGAATATAGTCAAGATCAGTCAATTATTAGGTTTTCCCTGTGATTCATATTAGTATGCCCATATCATTAAGTGAAAGCACATAATTGCAAAAATGGTTTAAGTATATGTTGATGGATGACCCACCTTCGTTCAAGAAGTAATGCCAAATGGAAGAAAGTCTACTGTCTGACCGAAACAATAGGTGGAGAAACATGGCATAATGTTATGTGTTGATCATATATGGCTGCTGGTCGGCTGTCTGTCCAAAGATGAGAAAAATGTTCTCCTAAGGTTTGCCCACCTTTTGGTGGGTAACATAATCAATACCATACAATTACTACCCCACACTGAAGGATGGTGGTACTGGTTGCATAGATATGACTTTGATGATATAGGACAGTGCAACTGGACTTCAAGCACTTGTAGCTGGGAACAATTTTAAGGTCCTCAATATCAAGAAGGATGGATGTCCTCAATATCAAGAAGGAAGGATGGTATGATTCATCCTAAACAATTAGGCCCACACTTACAAATTTAAAATTCTTCAAGCTTCTATTATGTGCGTTATTTTCATGAATTCCATTCCTTGACATTTTCTGTGATCCTTCAAACATCTACTAGCTTTTTGGTTGGATGAATTGTAACAATAATTCTGTTGTTGCATGAAGAGAAGTAAGGTACACTCTGCAGCCTATGGTGAGGGAGATCTCCATGTGTGCATATACATGTCTCATGGCACATCTAATGCTAATAAGATAAAATGAAAAGAAAAAATATAAGCCGTTGTCTGATGTCTAATGTCAAAAAAAAAAAAAAAACCAGCCTTTTCTTTCTTTTAAATTAGCATAGATCCATCATAACCCTGGACATTTTAAGTGGCCAGGGGTTTGTACCTGGGTTTACTTTATCTTTGTCTGTGCTTACTATATCCAAGATTAAGATGGATCTCTGCTAGCATAAAAATATTTCGGTTGTATAATTAAAACTCATATTTTCCTTACACTCAAAAATAGATTTCTGTTAAGACCCGACATTGCCAATGATAAGTTAAATCCAGCAACTCACTCCTCCCATATCTTGTTCATTGTACTTTAACCTGCAAGAGATGATACCCACCTTCCCTCTATGTGATTCATGAGACCATGGCAAGTAAAAAATGTGTAACATCACACAGTGCATAAGGCTTCAGCCACCACATTAAACAAAAACATATTTAGCATTACAGCTAGAGTTGGCGCCACCTTACCTCCAAATGATTCGCTGGCTGAAACCATAAGAAGCCCACCAAAAAGCACTGGAAGGAGAATATGTCATGACAGACATACCGAATCCTCTATATAATCCACGAATACCATCAGCCATAAGAATCTTACGAGCAGCATCAAGACCACCACTGTATTTTGCAGTAAAAGCAGTGCCTTGCACCATAAGCCTCTGACTTACCTGAGATCTTATGAAAATAATTATAGATGACAACATCCAAAACATAAATGCTAAAACCAATTCCCACACAATTAAGAACCAAGCTATAAACTGAACAATCTCAAACATTCTGATCCTGAAAAACAAAAGAACATATACAATAAAGATTCACAAAAGAGAAAGGAGAAAGGAATAGTGGACAAAAGAGTTAGCACCTTGCACATAGATTCCCGCTACTTATAATTGGAGATTGAAATATCACATTTTTCACATTACCAGAAGCATGGTACAGAAGTAGGTGCAGGTGCAGCAAATTCTCAGAAACTTAGCATTCAAGGATTCATCCAAAATATGGTTTAACAAGTTATAGACACAAAACTTAATTCAATTAAAATAAGTTATACATCATGATAAAATTAAGAACTGCAAACATGGATGTATATATTTTTTCAAAGTTCAGATATAATTCAAGTGTATTATTTTCCTGATTGTCGTTCTAGATTTCTTTTAACCTCCCCGAGTGATCCATTATATGTCGTCAATTGTGGGATTTGTCCTCGACGCATCCCTGTCATAGGATCATTAAGGAAATGTATCCTAAAAGTAACCTCAAAGAACCTGGGATTCCTAGGGGTAGTAGAAGGTGCAGGTCAGGTACTCATGCAGCATCAAATTTATTAAAATTTAGTAACTTTGTGACCCATTTAATAATGAATCTAAAAGTCGCAGTGGATCTGTTCAAATAATATCCCACTACTTAAAACATGAGTGCTGTTGTCCACCTGTTTCCTAGGTAAGGTCCTTTGAACTCTTGTGAACACTACAATGTATGTTCATACACTGCATGTGGCTTGATTCACAAAAGAGAAAGGAGAAAGGAATAGTGGACAAGTCACAAAAGAGTTAGCACCTTGCACATAGATTCCCGCTACTTATAATTGGAGATTGAAATATCACATTTTGCACATTACCAGAAGCATGGTACAGAAGTAGGTGTAGGTGCAGGTGCAGCAAATTATCAGAAATTTAGCATGCAAGGATTCATCCAAAATATGGTTTAACAAGTTATAGACACAAAACTTAATTCAATTAAATAAGTTATGCATCATGATAAAATTAAGAACTGCAAACATGGGTGTATATATTTTTTCAAAGTTCAGAAATAATTCAAGGGTATTATTTTCCTGATTGTCGTTCTAGATTTCTTTTAACCTCTCCAAGTGCTCCATTATATGTCGTCAATTGTGGGATTTGTCCTCGATGCATCCCTGTCATAGGATCATTAAGGAAATGTATCCTAAAAGTTACCTCAAAGAAGCTGGGATTCCTAGGGGTAGTAAAAGGTGCAGGTCAGGTACTCATGCAGCATCAAATTTATAAAATTTAGTAACTTTGTGACCCATTTACTAATGAATCTAAAAGTCGCAGTGGATCTGTTCAAATAATATCCCACTACTTAAAACATGAGTGCTGTTGTCCACCTGTTTTCTAGGTAAGGTGTAATATTCCTAATTAGCGACAGCTAATTGGAATATTCGACTTTGTATTGTTTTGCCATATGTAGTTTGTAGATAAATAAAAAAGTGAGTAAAAGGGGGTCTAACTCACTTTAGTGGAATAAAACACCTTCCTAGTAGCACAACGTTGTAACTTAAAGGGGGAGCCAAGGGGGGCCACACACCACGTGGAGGAGAGAGAGACTACGTTGGTTTTGGAGGGAAACCAATGCTATAAAAGGTGGAGGAGCCTCCTCATTTGAAGCATTCTTGTTGTTGATGATATTGGAGCTAGACATTTTGTCTTCTTGAGCACGCTGGCTGTTTAGCCTATCTGTAGCACTGTTTAGTGCGTTGAGTGTCTCCGATCGGAGATCTCGCCCTTAGCCCCGGGGGACTTCGAGTGCCTGCTCGGGCAAGATTTTTCCATCAGTATTTAACGGGAGATTTGGTCAGTTGTTTGGCTGAGGAGCTAGGCTTCTCTTGTGACTGCGCAGTCTTTGGGAGAGAGGACGCAGTTCTAGTTGGAGGTGTTTCGTTGCGGGATTTTCTGCAGGAGTTTCAGTTGATATCCGATGTGGAGGATCAGTCTTTGCCAAGAGGAGGTTTCCTAAGGAGTTTGAGGCACTGTCACAGCTATTATCATTTGGCATCTGCGCTGAGCCTTGCAGAGGCAGCGTAATTCCTTGAGGAGGGTTTCTTTGGTGATTTTCGGAGGCTGACCGTTCTTGATATGGTTTCTGGGTTTTGTCCGGGGTGGTGAGTACAGGTGATCTGCAGATTTTCAGCTCATTTCGGCAAGGGGATCAGCCCCTAGTTTCAGTCCATTCTAGCAGCAGCAGTTTTATGGCAGTTTTCTAGCAGCTGGGACGCAGTATCTTGTAGCAGCCATTTCCTGTCTTTCTGAGAGAGTTCTTCACTTGCCTTGAGCAAGAATAGGTGCTATCATTTTGATTATCCATTGTATTTCATTATATTCTCAGATTAATAAAATGGCTTAGCATTCCCGGCATTTTTATGAGTATGTGCTTTATGTTCTATTTCTGGCATTTTCTATATTGTCGTATGCTTGTATTGCTGTCTATTTCCCTTCCGGGATATTACAGTGGTATCAGAGCATAGATCTGGCTCAGCCTGTGGTCTATGACATCGAGAAAGAGATCATACAGAGGTTTGCTGGAATTTTGGAGAGTAATAGTAGTTGCAGTACCAAAAACGAAATTGGAAAAGGGCCAAAATAAAAAGGGTCAAATTTTGAAGTTTGGAATTAGAAGAAACCCTTTTCAGGTTTTTCTGGGTTTTGGGCAAGGATCACCTTCCCAAATTCCTAGAATTTTATGAGTAGTTTTCAGTGGGTAAATCAGAGGTCGAAGACAAGCAGTAGTATAGTCTTGGAGCAGCAGGGCAGTTTCATGAGGAGCCTGTAGACACATAGCAGAAAGAGCCAATGGCAGGTGATGATGATGCGAAGAAATTTGGGGACATGCTCCTCAAATCTGTACAGGATCTGTCAAGGCAGATTGAGGTGATGGGGCAGAGATTCACCGCTATGGAGGCTAGACAGCGTGAAACCCCAAGGGGTTTCCAGATTGGCGAGGGATCAAGCACATCCCACCATTTGCCGGAGCATATGGCATCACATACACCCACACGTCCCATTATGCCCTCTTTTCTGGGTGTAGACACAGGGGCAGGAGCACAGCAGGACCGAGAGCCCAGCCACATGGGAGATTATTTTGCTGAGTATCAGGCATATGGGCAGGAGTTCAGGGATGCCCTTCCATTTAGAGATTTTGTTCAGCTCCAGCGGGATAGCAGACCTCGCAACTTTCACAGTTGGAACAGGCACTCACATGACGGGGGCTTACAACACACAGTAAGCAGACTCCATTTACCGACATTTGATGGGTCATCCAAGCGTTCGGAAAAAGCTTGGGTGGAGAAGTTGGATACCTCTTTCCAGCTTGACCGAGTATCTGAGGGGGAAACCATCAAAATGGTTACCTCGCACTTGGAGGATGAGGACACACAGGATTGCAGGGAGTTCGAGGATACACCTAGTGTGACACAGGACTCACCATCATTAGAGACCTCCTTGACCGTGTCGATTGATATCGTAGTGGAGAAGGTAGAGCCTACCCCAGTAGAGCCATCCATTGAGGTGATGACTGGAGCCATGTCCGAGTCTTCGGGTGGTAGCAGCACACGACAGATGGGTGAGGTATCAGGAGATGTATCCACTTTCGATGAGGCACTAGGAGATACAGAGGTATTGGATGATGGTCGCAAACAGCGGTATCATCAGCTTCGGACAGATCTTCGAGTCTTAAAAGGGAAGGCCACATCAGTACGGGAGGCCATTTTGTTGCAGGACAAGGAGCTGGAGGGCATGAGAGTGGCTTGTGCCGAGTCGGCGACCAAGTTGGCCCGCATTGGGGAACGACTGGATTCCTTGATGGTACAATCAGAGGGCACATTGGAGCGTCAGATCATTCCCCTTCAAGCATGCAAGGATGGGACTAGCAGTGTTGTTGGGTCATCTCTTCCCATTGGAGAGAGAGAGGCAGAGCCACCTAGTCAGATCTCATATGTTGACTTGGATAGCGGTATGAGACGATCAGAGTTGCACAGGGTATAGCATCCACATGTTGAGGTTGGATGGCGAGAGATTTTGAGTTGGTACTCGGTGGAGCGGGCTATGGAGATAGTGATGGATCCGAGTGTAGCTCAGCAGGATTTTCTATGCATGGGGAATACAGGAACCCCAGATTGGCATTGGGATCCAGGTGGGATCACCTATCATTTCCCAGGCAGGTCGGCTGACAATGTCTTGGAGAGTACAGTTGGCCTAGTAGTAGAGCATGTGCAGTTTCGGTCAGCTCCAGTGGCCAACTAGTTTATGGGCAGACTCCTTAGGTTGTCTTGGCATGACATTCATACACGGGATCACGGGGTGGTCAGCACACCTTGGCAGGAGCTTGTCGGAGGAGGTGGCATTGGCAGGCCACCAGATGGCACCTTGTATGGGGCCAAGGATTCTTCACCTTTGTGTGGGGCACAGAGGACACAGCGGAGCCGAGCAGTGGTGGTAACACTACTGACACACAGGGAGATTCACTTCTCGGACCCCTTGAGGAGGATTTGGAGTGATGTTCCATTCGTCGGCAGGTATAGTGATGCGACAGTGGAGACGATGATACCGATTGGTGGTAGTCCGACAGGTAGGGGCATAGCTCTAGGTCATCACATCCAGGGATGTGTGGGAGCCTCTAGCATTGAGCAGTGGACTGCCGGTGGACATGGAGTTGCATGGTGTACTACCGTAGTGTGTGGGATTGCATTGTGGAGTAGAAGTGTCCTACATCACATTGAGAGCTCGCGAAGAGTGACCGATGCCTGGACGCAGTCAGGGCACGAGACGGTACTGGGTGGTACGACAGTAGCATGGGGTATCCAGCAGTATACAGGGTTATACCTCAGTGTGCAGTGGCATGGCGAGGAGTAAATGGATGATCGGTGGTATGCGAGGGCATACGATGCTGCACAGCAGGATCTTAGCGCATTGCCGCTAGGGAGACTCATGGACAGGGACACCGAGCTCACCTTTGGGAGTAGTTCACCCAGGATCGATGGGGAGATGGATGAGCGATACTTGGCGGTATCTGTGGAGACTCATACACCTGCCTCTCTTCTACATCACTCACTGGCACATCCGATTTTGTTGTTATCCTTTGGCACTTTGGGCATGAGTAGCGGGGTACGCGAGGCTCACCCAAGATATTTGGATGACACTCAACACACTAGGGGAAAGACTTCTCAGCAGTGGCACTGGGTTGGAGCGCTAGTTGACAGCCATAGGTTAGGGGATGAGATGATCCTCTGCAGTGGTGGCACATCAGTCATTGTTGGGCCTACGCTTGGGGAGCAGGTCATGAGGGAGACATGCATCATTTTTCCCTCAGGGCATGTTGAGATCATGCATGAGCAGAGGATACTGGGTTCAGCAGAGGTAGCATCCCGGCATACGTCTGGACTCCAGACATTGTATCTACACTTTATCGAGAGGGTGGATGGCATATTCAGTGCAGATGAGGTGGCGGAGGTAAAACAGGAGGGCATTCCTTCTGTATGTCAGGGTGAGGACTCTTCTTCATATGAGTCCATAGGATCAATTGAGGTCGCTTCTGGGGAGCGAGAGCAATCACGCAGAGATGGAGACAATAGACCAGAGCTGCATTCTAGTATACAGGGTGAGCAGTGAGGGAACTCTATGGGAGATGCCCTAGGCGATGAGACACTTGTAACGACCCAGTCAGAGCTATATGTGATGGAGCCTGAGTCAGTAGAGGAGGATGCTATGCACATCATGCATGATAGTCCTTTGAGGGAGAGGCAGATGGAGGCTCACATCGAGTCGGTGATGGATATGCGGCTAACCGCGAGGTCAGCCATTGAGGAGGAGCAGTCAGATGCATTGACACTGAGTACAGTGATGGCAGTTGCAGATCCATATCCTCTAGAGATGTTGGAGGTTGATGGGATTGTTATGCAGGGGGCTATTAGACAGCAGGAGCTGTTGGATATGGTGGAGCATTCATCTTTTGGCCGACACATTGATGAGATACAGATAGATGTACATACATTCGGTCGAGCTGCAGTACTTTCAGTGAGTAGTACTCTCCAAGAGTACATCGATGGAGCTTGCAGCATATCTTGCCCACTTTGGCCCATTATAGAGAGAGGGGTTTCCTTCTACAGGCAGCTCTCATTGGCAGACAGGGCATAGCAGTGGGAGTTGATTACGGGTTGGCGGCAACACTTCAGGCGTGTTCCATATGCCGTTGTTATTGCTACATCGGATTCTTCTTCCAGGATGGACTAGCGGGAGATCATGAGTTGGTACCCTCTAGATGGTACGGTATTCTTCGTAGGGAGCACAGTCGAGCAGGGGCCCTTGGACATAACAGAGGTTATAGATTCCAGCTGGCAGGGCGGCACAAGACATCGTTTCTTCAGCACTCCATCTCGATTTCAGGAGAGCAGGATCAGCATGGGATTGAGTCACAACTTGGATTGGAGAGAGGTGATGAGTTGGTATGCAGTTGGAGGGGTAGCATATGCAGCTACAAGTATAGCGCAGCAGGAGCCCGGGAGCATTGATGCTTGTTGGTGGTCTTCACCTCTTAGAGCATTGGTCATAGCTAGAGTCAGTGCACAGTCTGAGCCGTGGGACTTGTGCGATTATTGGCCACGGTGGTGATGGGATCCGGGAGGATTATTGGTTGGCTGGTACTGTGAGAGGTCACTTTGGGATCCTGGCATTGAGATATCCCTTCGTATCAGGGTGATGCAGAGGTCAGAGAGGTTTCAGTGGGACCCATGCACATTTTGCAGTATCGGTAGGGAGCATCAGCTAGAGAGGAGGCTTGTTCAAGCGTTGCTTGAGGACAAGCAATTTTTGCCGGATGAGGATGCCACTTGGGAGAGCGAGCAGATTTTGTAGCATCCATCACTTCAGTTGCTTGAGGGCAGGCAACATTTTGCCGAGGGGGACTGTAATATTCCTAATTAGCGACAGCAAATTGGAATATTCGACTTTGTATTGTTTTGCCATATGTGGTTTGTAGATAAATAAAAAAGTGAGTAAAAGGGGGTCTAACTCACTTTAGTGGAATAAAACACCTTCCTAGTAGCACAACGTTGTAACTTAAGGGGGGAGTCAAGGGGGGCCACACACCACGTGGAGGAGAGAGAGACTACGTTGGTTTTGGAGGGAAACCAATGCTATAAAAGGTGGAGGAGCCTCCTCATTTGGGGCATTCTTGTTGTTGATGATATTTGAGCTAGACTTTTGTCTTCTTGAGCACGCTGGCTGTTTAGCCTGTCTGCAGCATTGTTTAGTGCATTGAGTGTCTTCGATCGGAGATCTCACCCTTAGCCCCGGGGGACTTCGAGTGCCTGCTCGGGTAAGGTCATTTCTTCAGCCTTTAGCGGGAGGTTTGGTTGGTTGTTTTGCTGAGGAGTTGGGCTTCTCTTGTGACTGCACAGTCCCTGGGAGAGAGGACACAGTTCTACTTGGAGGTGTTCTGGTGCGGGGTTTTCTGCAGGAGTTTCAGTTGATATCCAGAGGAGAGGATCAATCTTTGCCCGTGGGAGGTTTCTTGAGGAGTTTGTGGCACAGTTTTAGCTATTATCATTTGGCATCTACGCTGAGCCTTGCAGAGGCAGCGTAATTCCTTGAGGAGGGTTTCTTTGGTGATTTTCGGAGGCTGACCATTTTTGATATGGTTTCTGGGTTTTGTCCGGGGTGGTGAGTACAGGTGATCTGCAGATTTTCAGCTCATTCCGTCAAGGGGATCAGCCCCTAGTTTCAGTCCATTCCAGCAGCAGCAGTTTTACGGCAGTTTTCCAGCAGCTGGGACGCAGTTTCTTATAGCAACCATTTCCTGTCTTTCTGAGAGAGTTCTTCACTTGCCTTGAGCAAGAATAGGTGCTATCATTCTGATCATCTATTGTATTTCATTATATTCTCAGATTAATAAAATGGCTTAGCATTCCTGGCATTTTTATGAGTATTTGCTTTATGTTCTATTTCTGGCATTTTCTATATTGTCGTATGCTTGTATTGTTGTCTATTTCCCTTTCGGGATATTACATAAGGTTCGTTGAACTCTTGTGAACACTACAATGTATGTTCATACACCATGTGGCTTGATTCACAAAGAGAAAGGAGAAAGGAATAGTGGACAAAAGAGTTAGCACCTTGCAAATAGATTCCCGCTTCTTATAATTGGAGATTGAAATATCACATTTTGCACATTACCAAAAGCATGGTACAGAAGTAGGTGCAGGTGAAGCAAATTCTGAGAAATTTAGCATTCAAGGATTCATCCAAAATTATGGTATAACATGCTATAGACACAAAACTTAATTCAATTAAAATAAGTTATACATCATGATAAAATTAAGAATTGCAAACATGGGTGTATATATTTTTTCAAAGGTCAGAAATAATTCAAGTGTATTATTTTCCTGATTGTCGTTCTAGATTTATTTTAACTTCTCCAAGTGCTCCATTATATGTCGTCAATTGCGGGATTTGTCCTCGATGCATCCCTGTCATAGGGTCATTAAGGAAATGTATACTAAAAGTTGTTGAGAATTTGGAGGGTTGTACAGTGTAGATTAATACAAATTCTCTTCTTGATAATTACTTGTGAGCTTGCTTGTGTTGCTTATGTCTTTTCTTAGTTAATCTTTCATCAAGTCAATTATCAGAATGCACAAGACACAAAAGTTAGGCTCCTAGAACCAGGGCAAAACGTCTCCCTCTTGGAGAGGAAAACCCACAAAGAATTCTTCTTATAGATCGTCAAATGACAAGTACCATGTACCATGACTGAGACTCAAACCCTTGACCTAGATATGCTTCCAAGATCTTGTCACTGCTTCTTTTGCTGCCTTTAATGTTGATCATTTTTTTCTGGGCTAACTTGCACTGAGTTTATCTTTAAACACTACTTCTCACTAATTCAGATATTGGATACTAGATCATTCATGGTCTTATTCTTTACTTGGTATATTCTTGAATCTTCTTTCCTTGAGGAATAGCACTTTTATTGTGAGAGGTAAATCACAGATTTAGCTTCCTTACTTTACACTTTAGAATTCATCATAACCCTTACACTTATATCTTAGTCCTGATGATGTCAGATTCTATTACATAATATATATATTTCTTCCATACTTTGGACTAGATATAGTTTGACCGCAATCTTTCCAGAATTGACCGCAGTTTTTCTTCTTATCAATTCGCATCCTTTTTCTGTTCTGGAGCCCTTACTTGTATTCATATATACTTTTGTATTATACCCATATAGAATTCTGCATTTGTCATTGCAGTATGATCGTAATCCTTCCTGAATAAAAATCTGCTTACTGTTGAAATTTGGTTACCGGAGGACTGGTGGTTCCCTAAGGCTTTGATCTTTGGCCTAGGGAAAAGTGTCCAAAAGAATTTAATTTTTCTTCTAAAGTGACTTTATAATTTTTATAAAGTCAAATCTAATTTAAAAGTGACTTTAAGTGATAAAGTTACTAAAGTCTAATTTTAAAGTGACTTTAATAAAGTCAATGTAAAATTAGAAAGGAAAAGAGACTTTGGAAATAAATGACTAAGTGGGTTTTTATTAAAGTGGGGTGAATTAAAAAATAGAAAGTGAGATTTAAATGAGCATTTAATCTCAGCCCTAGATCTCAATCTATTTCAGCGATTAGATTTAGGGATTCCCCAAAAGTCACTTAGGGTTAGGTTAAAGGAGGAAAAGGAGGGAAAAGGTCATTCATTTTTTCATGAGCAGATTGAGAGAGGAGGAGAAGGAGAGCTGGAGACTTTTTCTGAAAAGAGCTTGAGAAGGTGAAGGAGAGGCAAATACAGCAAATCCGTACAGCAGTAGGAGGGCACGGTTTTCGAGGCAGTAAGAGGCTGCACGAATATCGAGGCAACAAGGCTGTACAGCAGCACGAAAATTGAGACAACAGTCCATACAGCTGTTTTGTGGCATGTTTTTCGAGGAGAAAGGCAGCACGGTTTTTTAGGAAAAGTACAGCAACAAAGGGCTCGATTTCCAAGGTTGCTGGGCACACTTTTCGAGGCAGCCAACACACTTTTCGAGAAAGGCAGTTTGCTGTAATAAATTTCTGTTTTGAGTATTTTGCTGTTCTGGCACGTTTTCCAAGGCGGAGGCAAGCACAGAAAACCAGATAAGTCTGTAATTAATTTGCTGGAATTTTTCCTGTATATTTCACCTCTCTGTAAAAGCATTTTCCAGAAATAAGAAGGAGCTTTCAAACTAGTTTTCCCCAAGAGTTGTAGAGGGTTTTTCCAGGGTCATGTTGACCAAAAATCACTGTGTTATCATGTGTTGAATGGCTGTTTGTATTTGCTGATTTTTATTTCTGCATTTTCCAGCATTCTGTAAATTTTCCAGAATTTGTGTTTTCAGCAAAAATTTATTTTCCAGTTTGTTGAATGTAAGGATATGGGAAAGGGAATTTAACTATTTGGAGAAATAAAGTGAAACTGAAAACCGGGGTGGGAAACGGGAAATTTCTACATGGTATCAGAGGTTGAGTGCTGAAAGTGCAGTTTGGGACAGCAAGGAGAAAAATACAACCTACTGATTTTTCACTCAGAAAATTCCAGCAAGCTGATTTTTCTCACACAGAATTTTTATCTTTACTACAGCAGTGCTAGTTTTCAATTTTAGGACAGCAGTATGTCATTGGGATTGAGGGTGGAGGATAGGTTGGATGGGCATATCAATTACAGCATTTGGAAGGAGAGAATGCAGAGTATCTTTGAGGAGGCAAAAGTCTGGGACATCATGGTGCATACCACACAGCAACCTGTTAATGTGCCTACTGATGCTACTCAGTTGGCAGCATATAATAGGAAGAACAACAAGGGTAAGAGACTGATCCTAGACGGAATCAAAGACCATTGCATTCCTCATGTGAGAGGAAAGAGAAATGCTCATGAGATGTGGACAGCATTGTCCAATCTCTACCAAAGTACCAATGAGAACCGGAAAATGGTCCTGAAGGAGAAGTTGAAAACCATTAAGATGGGTAAGATTGATAGTGCAGCTGGATATCTCACAAAGATTACTAATGTGAGAGATGAGTTGGCAGCAATTGGAGAGGTCATTCAACCCACTGAGTTGGTGCGGATAGCAGTGAATGGCCTCCCCAGTTCATGGATGAACTTTACTGATGGGGTTTGTGCATGTGAGACCCTTCCCACATGGGAGAGGTTTTGGGATGATTGCATTCAGACAGAGATCAGGAAAGGTCAGCTTGGGGCAGCCAAGCCAGTTGAGCAGGATGAGGATGTAACACTGTTGGCAGGAGGCAAGAAAGGCAAAGGCAAGAAGCAGGCTTCCACAAGCAATGGTTGGGGCAAAGGTAAAGGTAAAGGTAAACAGGGTAACACACAAAAGGACTATTCCAAGGTGAAGTGTTGGAATTGTCAGAAGATGGGACACTATGCAGTTGTGTGTCCGGAGAAGAAGAAGAAGAAGAAGGGGAAGAACCAGAGCATGGCAGCATCAGCAGAGGTTGAGGACTTTGCAGATCGCTTTGACCAGGAGTTTGGGTTCATTGCGTGTGAGTCCTCTAGTGCAGGATTACCTGCCACAGAGGTTCAGAGGGAGCATGCATTTCCCTCGACTAGCGGAGCATCGTCGGGTATCTGGTATGTGGACAGTGGGGCTTCACGTCATATGACAGGAGTCCGTGAGTACTTCTCAGAGCTTTCAGAGAGTGGCACTGATATAGAGGTAGTACTCGGTGATGACAAAGTTGTTAGAGCAGTCGGTGTGGGAACACTGACATTTCAGAGGGAGTCTAAACCTCCCTTGAAGGTGTCAGATGTTCTTTATGTGCCAGGGATGAGGAAGAACCTCATATCTGTCTCAGCTTTGGAGGACAGAGGATATGAGATACTGTTCAGGGGTGGACAGGTGCTGATGTATCCCAGGGGCGCTCCAGCTGATTCAGCTAGAGTGATAGGTGTACGCCATGCAAAGGTGTACAAGTTTGCATTTCAGCCCCTTTTGGCATTGAGCAGTAGCACTGACAGCAGAGCAAGCAGTTCTAAGCTGTGTGAGATTTGGCACCGCAGGATGGGGCACATGTATCATGGAGCCTTGAGGACTTTGCGGAAGATCACTACAGGTGTGCCAGATTTCAGTACTGATCACTTTGATACTTGCAGAGGATGTGCAATGGGCAAGTTTTCCAAATCCCCTTTTCCCGGCAGTGACAGCAAAGCGACTGGGATACTTGATTTGATTCATTCCGATGTGAGTGGTCGGATGTCTCATGTTTCCTTGAGTGGATATAAGTACTATGTTTTATTCATTGATGATCACTCCAGGAGGACCTGGATTTATTTCTTGAAGACCAAGAGTGAGGTCTTCAAGCGGTTTCAGGAGTTCAGAGCTCTTGTGGAGACACAGACAGGTCAGAAGATCAAGTCCCTGAGGTTGGACAATGAAGGAGAGTACACCCTTGGAGAGTTTGTTGACTATTGTGCGGAGGCAGGCATTAGGAGGGAGTTCACTGTTCCTTACAACCCCCAGCAGAACGGGGTTGCGAAGAGGAAGAACAGATCCATCGGAGGGGCTGTCAAAGCCATGTTGCATGATCAGGGGTTGCCATTGTTCTTGTGGGCAGAGGCCTGCAACACTGCTGTTTATTTGCAGAAACAGGAGTCTGCATCGTGCCTTGGGGCATATGACTCCGGAGGAGGCTTTTTCTGGGAAGAAGCCTGATATTGGTCATCTTCGTATCTTTGGGTGTATCACATACTCCTACATACCCAAGGAGAAGAGGACCAAACTAGAGCCCACCGCAAAGAAGGGTATTTTTGTGGGCTACAGTGAGACCTCAAAGGCCTTTCGGATTTACATTCCTGCACAGAGGAAAGTTGTTGTCAGGCGGGATGTGAAGTTCGAGGAGGATAGGGCCTTCAGGAGGTCACGGGAGTTAGAGTATCTGGATCGGCCAGACCCTTAGCAGCAGTTGAGTCAGTCGCAGGGATCCAGTGGGCAGGGATTAGGAGGATCCGAAGGTACATCTATGACGATGTCAGGTCCGTCAGTGAGCAGTGGCTCACAGAGTCAGAGGGGTGGTGCTTCGGGTAGCATGCAGAGCAGTTCACTAGGGAGTCCACTGATGGACAGTTCACACGGTACTTCAGCATCTACAGGTTCAAGTGCAGGTAGGAGGACAACAAACAGACAATCAGGAGTTCAGGCTCCTGATGATAATGAGAAGGAGGAGTTTCATTCTCCAATGGGAGAAGTATGCTCAGGGAAGAGGAAGCCCAAGTGGCTTCAGGACACCTTGAGAGACACCACATCTGTTGCTGGGCCTAAGAGGCCGGTTAGAGAGAGTAGACCACCTGAGAGGTTTTGTAGCTATATAGCAATGGCTAACAGCATCCTTGACTCTGAGCCTTCTAGCTATGAGGAGTGTTAAATTTGGACAACTAGGTCCAAACTCCATGTTATGATGCTCAGATTAAGAGGCTAATATTTTTGTTGGAATCCTCTTTCGGAGAGGTGTAAAATCCATATATAATATGTCTTAATCCGATGAGCAGAACATTTATTTTGAATTTAGTATTCTTAATAAATTATATGTGCAGGTCGGCCTTAACGTTGCACGCCCCCAGCAGATGTGTCACACGCCCCAATGATGGATATAAATACAGGAAAAGTTGGAGAGCATTTCATCACAACACAACTCACATCTTCCTCTCTCATCTGAAATAGTACGAGCTACCTGGAGGACGAGTTTCAGCCACACGTGTGAAGGAGAAAGAGGACAGACCGTACGGCTGAGTTGAAGTACGACTTTTCTGCAGCTAGGGTTTCGCAGAAAGTTTGACCAGCGTGGACTTTGGTCAACGCATGGTCCAATCAAGCTGAAAACTTGTGGGAAGTTCGATTTATGAAGGCCGTACTACTTGGCACAGAAATCGAGGTCAAAGGGTTGACCGTTTTGCTGCTGCGTTGACTTTTAGCTTGCTGCCCAGCGTTGACTTTTTCAGGACAGCGTTGACTTTTGTGGAGTTGACTTGGGTTGACTCATTTGCTGATTGGAGGTCTGTTGTGACACATGCTGGGCTGGCTGACCAAGGAGACTTTGCTGGTTGAAGCATCCTGTTGACCGTCGTAACGAACACACACATTTTCCTGTTTCTGATTTGTCTTCTGTAAGATCTACTTATATGTTCTATCTGCATTTTGCTTAACTATTTGTATGATTGCTGTGAGAAAAGTAAAACTGCTCTTAGCATAGAACATCTACAAAAATTTACATGGTATCAGAGCTGAGGTGAAGACAAACTCTATCTTTAGCAATCATCACCAGAAGAAATGGGTTCCACTAGTCTTGAATTCAAAGAGAATGACAAGCTGACCGGAAGTAATGACTTCCATGCCTGGAAGATGATATTAGATCTCAAATTGGAAGATCATGATCTCTTGGATCATGTGACGGGGAAGATTCAAGAACCTCCATCCAATGCCTCTGCAGTTGTTAGAAACAAGTATAAGAAGGGAGAAATCAGAGCAAAGCTGTTGATCAGGGAATCCATAAATAAGAGTCTGGTTGCCTACATATCTGAACTAGGCACATCCAAGGAGATGTATGACAAATTGATACTTATGTTCCAAGTAAACAATGTGAACCAAGTGCTATTCCTCAAGAACAAATTGAAGAATATGAAGAAGGGCCGAGATGAGTCTGTTCAAACTTTCTTTCTGAAGTTGACCGAAACCAGGAACAATCTGCTAGTTATTGGGGAGACAATAGCTGATCGTGAGATGGTTCTCATCACACTTGGAGGACTTCCATATGAATGGCAAGTATTCACAACTACCATTCTCAACAATAACACCATTCCTAACTTTGATGAGCTTCTGTCTAGATGTATGCAAGAAGAAACAAGGATGAAGGAATTCGATAATGAAAGAAATGATGCCTATGGTGCTCATTCCCGAAAGAAGAACTCTGGTGGTTCTAAGGACAAAGGAAGGACAAAGACTCAAGAGAAGAAGGGAAAATGTTTCACCTGCCATAGGCCTGGTCACTATGCTAGAGAATGCCCCTTCAAGAAGGATTCTCCCGATAGTGATGATAACAACAACCGAAAGAATGGGAATCGAAGAAATGACAAATCCAAAGGAAAGAGGAAGGCTCACTTTGGAGGAAACAATCAACCTTCTAAAAGGTCCAGAAATACCAGGTATGAGGAGTCTAATGTTGTTGATAAAAGAAATAAGTATATTCTAGTATCTGCTCTCTCAGCTGCATCTCCGCCCGACACTATGGATGTCTGGCTAATCGATAGTGGTGCCTCAAGACACATCACCGGATTCAAGTAAGCACTTTCTGACATGGTTGAAAGGGATACTAATCTAGAAATTATCCTTGGGGATAATGCCACTTATCCCGTGAAAGGGACTGGGACTGTGACCCTCCACTTGTCTCAAGGACAAGTCCTCCGTCTACAAGATGTACTCTATGTACCCAAATTGAAGAAGAACCTTGTGTCTGTATCTGCCATGGAAGACAAAGGATTCAATGTAACTTTCTCTGATGGGAAGGTACTCATGTGGAAGAAGAGCTTCAAGGAAGCTATCTCAATTGGTTTTAGGGTTGGCACACTCTACCAGGTTGGAGGGAGTCCGTTGGGAGCTATGACTTGTGATACAATCCGTCAAACCGAACTATGGCACCGAAGATTTGGACACCTTCATTATAAGGCTCTTCCCGAAGTAAGGAAGGTGGTGACAGGGATGCCTGATTTTGGAAATAACCATGAAGGTGTATGTAAGGGCTGTGCTGAAGGAAAACATACAAGGGGACCTTTCCCCTCAAGTGTCACAAAGACATCTGAGATATTGCAACTGGTCCATTCTGATCTTTCCGGTATGTTGCCTGTAACATCCCTGGGGGGATGTTCTTACTATATGACATTTATTGATGACTTCTCTCGCAAAACCTGGATATACTTCTTGAAGAAGAAGGATGAGGCTTTCATGTGGTTCCGTACCTTCAAAGCCTTGGTGGAAAATATGACCGGAAAGAAGATCAAGATTTTGAGGACCGACAATGGCACTGAATATGAGCCAAATGAGTTCAAAGACTTTTGCAGAGAAGCTGGCATTAAGAGGGAGACTACCACTGCATATACTCCTGAGCAGAATGGTGTTGCTGAACGCAAGAATAGGACTATTGTGGAAGCTGCCCGTGCCATGCTATGTGATCAGGGTCTACCAAAGTTTCTGTGGGGAGAAGCTGCAAATACTGCTGTGTACATTCAAAACCGATGCCCTCATTCCGCTTTGGACTCCAAAACTCCCGAAGAGGTTTTCTCCGGTAAGAAACCTGATGTCTCACATTTTAGAATTTTTGGATGTCCTGTCTATTTTCATGTGCCGAAAGAAAAGAGAAGTAAGCTGGATGCTACTGGGAAGAAAGGAATGTTTGTGGGCTACAGTGAGACTTCTAAGGCCTATAGAGTCTATGTACCTGGTCAAAGGGAAGTAGAGATAAGTCATGATGTCACTTTTGACGAAGATGCTTCCCTGAAGAAAGTAGTAGATCTTCCAAGATCTGAAGAAAATCATGAAGAAAGGCCTGGAAATCAAGAAGAATCGCAGGATGAGACAATGCCTGATATTGAAGGACCAATGGACCCTATTGATCCATCTCCTTCACTGGAAAAGAGACCATCATGGCTCAGGGACACCCTCGAAGATGCTGAGGGTCATGCTGCCCCAAGGGGGACATTCCGGGAAAGCAAGAAGCCGTGTAGATACCAAGGGTATCTAGCTGCCATGAGTACTATTGTACAATCTGAACCTGGATCTTTTGAGGAAGCCGTAAAGCATCAAGTCTGGAAGGATGCTATGTACGAAGAATATGAGTCCATAATGAAGAATGATGTCTGGGATGTGGTTCCAAGACCGAAGGACAAATCAGTTGTCACCGCGAAATGGCTCTACAAGATCAAGCATGGATTTGATGGAAGTGCTGAAAAGTTCAAGGCAAGATTTGTTGCCCGCGGCTTCTCTCAAAAGGAAGGAATAGATTATGATGACATATTTGCACCTGTGGCACGATATACCACCATTCGATCAATCATAGCCCTTGCTGCTACGCAAGGATGGAGTCTTCATCAGATGGATGTCAAGACCGCTTTTCTGCATGGTGCAATAAAGGAAGAAGTGTATGTGGAACAACCTCTGGGATTTGAAGTTCAAAATCGAGACACTCATGTCTGCAGGTTGAAGAAAGCCCTCTATGGGTTAAAGCAAGCACCCAGAGCTTGGTACGAGAGGATGGATAGTTACTTGATGAAGCCGGGCTTCACTCGAAGTAATGCTGATCCGAACCTTTACTTCAAGGTTGTGCAGGGGAAGCCTCTCATTCTAGTGCTGTATGTGGACGACCTCTTCCTGACAGGTGCTGACCCTCTCATTCATCAATGTAAGAGGGAGCTCGCTGCTGAGTTCGAGATGAAGGACCTAGGACCGATGCACTACTTCCTAGGCCTGGAGGTCTGGCAGAGACCTGGAGAGATTTTCCTTTCTCAAGGAAAATACATTGTGAAGCTTCTGGAAAGATTTGGTATGGTGGACTGTAAGTCCGTGTCGACACCGATGGAACTCAACTTTAAGAAGTTGAGCGGCAGCGCTGCTGGGCCTATCTTGGCCAATCCTACTGAGTATCGTCAACTCATAGGAGCTTTGATGTTCTTAGTGAACACCCGACCGGATATATGTTTTGCAGTGAACACTTTGAGTCAACAGATGGCTGAGCCTCATCATTTTCACTGGGTTGGTGCCAAGAATCTTCTGAGATATCTTCGGGGCACGATAAACCATGGGCTGAGATACACTGCCGGGAGTGTGACACTCCGTGATATACTGATGCCGATTGGGCTGGCAGTGTGGTGGATCGTAAGAGCACATCGGGATGCTGCTTCAATCTTGGTTCTGCTTCGATCTCATGGATGAGCAGGAAGCAGAAGTCGGTGGTTTTGAGCACCGCGGAGGCCGAATACATTGCTGCTAGTATGGCCTGTTGTGAAGCAGTTTGGTTGCGAAAGCTCTTTAGTGAGCTGTTTGGACATGTGCTAGATACCACTGTGATACTCTGTGATAATCAGAGTGGGATTCGTATGACTAAGAATCTTGTGTTCCACGACCGATCCAAGCATATTGATATCAGGTACCACTTTATCCGGGATATGGTACAGCGAGGCGCCGTAAGGCTCGATCATATAGGAACTGATGAGCAGGTCGCGGATATTCTCACTAAGCCCCTGGGGAAGGTCAAGTTCCTAACCTTCCGTGAGAATCTTGGAGTCATGGAAAGACCCTATGATGTGGGTCCTGTTGGACGATGAGCTCTGGGAGCTCTGGGGGGCTTTGGGGATAGCTTCTCGGAGCTATAAGCACTCATAATGCTTCTGCCCCACCCTTGTGATTATTGAGCTGGTTTGCCACTCATTTATTTGTGCCCCGCATGCATCCTACCCATTGAGTTCAGGGCTCATGGGAAGTACCTCTCATTTGGCCAATGAGGTGTGGAAAAGCTAGAGACTATTAGCAAAGACTGATGGACGCATCAGAGATTGCCGTACTCTCTATCTAGGATGGCACGGTCCAACCACTTGATCTGGGATCAAGTTTAGTGAGGTCTGGGACCTCTGCCTGACTTCGGGTCAAATGAACCAACTTTGGGTTGGTTGGATACTCTTCATGAGTTTGATAGAGGTTTGGAACCTCTGGACTGATTATGTCAGTCGGGGGATGATGTCTTTGTGACTGACCCACTTCTGTTTTGAAATAAAGAGGCCAGCAAAGCAAGTTACGGCGGGATGACGCACGATGTTTGATTGCACTGATGGATGGAGTTCTCCCTAGTTGAGAGGGAGTGTTAAATTTGGACAACTAGGTCAAAACTCCATGTTATGATGCTCAGATTAAGAGGCTAATATTTTTGTTGGATTCCTCTTTCGGAGAGGTGTAAAATCCATATATAATATGTCTTAATCCGATGAGCATAACATTTATTTTGAATTTATTATTCTTAATAAATTATATGTGCAGGTCGGCCTTAAGGTTGCACGCCCCCAGCAGATGTGTCACACGCCCCAATGATGGATATAAATACAGGAAAAGTTGGAGAGCATTTCATCATAACACAACTCACATCTTCCTCTCTCATCTGAAATAGTACGAGCTACCTGGAGGACGAGTTTCAGCCACACGTGGGAAGGAGAAGGAGGACAAATTGTACGGCTGAGTTGAAGTACGATTTTTCTGCAGCTAGGGTTTTCAAAGAAAGACTGCTGACTTTGGTCAACGTATGGTCCAACTGATTTCGAAACTTGTGGAAGTTGGACGGGAGAAGGTCGAGATCACTTGGCACATGGTAAATCAGGGCTGCACATCTGCTTTTGTCTGCTGATTATTTATTGTTGTTCTCACACATTTTTTTCAAGATGTGAGTTGACTTCTTGTGGGAGTTGACTGAAGGACTCATTTGCTGATTGGAGGTCTGTTGTGACACATGCTGGGCTGGCTGACCAAGGAGACTTTGCTGGTTGAAGCATCCTGTTGACCGCCGTAACTAACACACACATTTTCCTATTTCTGATTTGTCTTCTGTAAGATCTACTTATATGTTCTATCTGCATTTTGCTTAACTATTTGTATGATTGCTGTGAGAAAAGTAAAACTGCTCTTAGCATAGAACATCTACAAAAATTTACAAGGAGGCAGCTAGCTAGCAGGTCTGGAGAGAGGCCATGCAGGAGGAGTATTCTTCTATCATGAAGAATGATGTTTGGGAGGTGGTGCCGAGGCCTGAGGGCAAATCCGTGGTTACTTCCAGATGGCTTTACAAGGTAAAGCATGCTGCAGATGGCAGCATTGAGAAATTCAAAGCGAGGTTTGTGGCTAGAGGGTTCTCCCTGGTAGAGGGAGTTGATTATGAGGAGACCTTCGCTCCCGTGGCTCGATATACTTCGATCCGCTCCATTATATCGATAGCAGCAGAGATGGGTTGGAAGATCCACTAGATGGATGTGAAGACCGCATTTCTCAATGGCTTCATACAAGAGGAGGTGTACATTGAGCAGCCACAGGGCTTTGAGGTGCATGGGAAGGAGTCCCATGTGTGTAGACTGAAGAAGGCCCTTTATGGCCTGAAGCAAGCTCCCAGAGCTTGGTACTCCAGGATAGATACATACTTGCAGGAGATGGGTTTCACAAAGAGTGAGGCAAATCCGAACCTTTACTATATTGTGATAGGTGAGGAGCCTCTCATTCTGGTGCTGTATGTGGATGACTTAGTCATTACAAGTGCAGAGAGACTCATAGAGCACTGCAAGAGAGATCTTGCGGCGGAGTTTGAGATGAAGGACATCGGCTTGATGCATTACTTTTTAGGTTTGGAGGTGTGGCAGGAGGAGGGGCATTTCTTCCTGGGGCAGGGGAAGTATATTGTGGACATCCTTGGCAGATTCCACATGGAGGACTGTAAACCCATGTCGACACCGATGATCACCAACTGGAAGAAGCTCCATGCTTCGGATTCCGAGTTGGTGGATCCCACATTGCACAGACAGCTGATTGGTTCCTTGATGTATTTGGTCAACACTAGACCAGATATTTGTTTTGCAGTCAACACGATGAGTCAGTTTATGTGTGAGCCTAGGAAGGTTCACTCGGTGGCTGCAAAACACATTTTGCGATACTTGCAGGGGACAGTGGATTATGGTCTGGACTACAGGCAGGGGGATGGAGTGAGATTGGCAGGTTACACTGATTCTGATTGGGCAGGTTGTGCTTCTGATAGGAAGAGCACTTCAGGGTGCTGTTTTGGGTTGGGTTCGGCAATGGTGTCATGGTTCAGCCGGAAGCAGCAGTCAGTAGCATTGAGTTCAGCGGAAGCAGAGTATATGGCAGCCAGTCTAGCTAGTTGTGAGGCCATCCGGCTTCGCAAGATGTTGTTTGGCTTATTTGGTCAGCCGTTGAGACCTTCAGTGATTTACTGTGATAATCAGAGTTGCATTAAACTCACTGTGAATCCAGTATTTCATGACAGGTCAAAGCATATCGGGATCAAATATCATTTCATCAGAGACTATGTTCAGAAAGGAGCTGTGAAGCTTGAGTATATTCCCACTAATGAGCAGGTTGCAGATATTCTTACCAAAGCCTTACCACGGGGAAAGCATGTCTACTTCAGAGACAAGATGGGTGTGGTGAGGAACACCTTCCTTAGTAAGAGGGAGTGTTAAAATTTGGTTACAGGAGGACAGGTGGTTCCCTAAGGCTTTGATCTTTGGCCTAGGGAAAAGTGTTCAAAAGAATTTAATTTTTCTCCTAAAGTGACTTTATAATTTTTATAAAGTCAAATCTAATTTTAAAGTGACTTTAATAAAGTCAATGTAAAATTAGAAAGGAAAAGTGACTTTGGAAATAAATGACTAAGTGGGGTGAATTAAAAAATAGAAAGTGAGATTTAAATGAGCATTTAATCTCAGCCCTAGATCTCAATCTATTTCAGCCATTGGATTTAGGGATTCCTCAAAAGTCACTTAGGGTTAGGTTAAAGGAGGAAAAGGAGGAAAAGGTCATTCATTCTTTCATGAGCAGATTGAGAGAGGAGGAGAAGGAGAGCTGGAGACTTTTTTCTGAAGAGAGCTTGAGAAGGTGAAGGAGAGGCAAACTCAGCAAATCCGTACAGTTGTTAAAGGAGTGGGCAATGCCGAGTGCGATCGGGTCGCACCGAATATCATACATCAAGGCCGCATGCTAAAGAAGACGTAAAATTGAGACAGTTAACATTTCTAATTGCTTTGTAGGCATGTTTTCAGGAGAAAGGCAAGACGGCTTTGAGGAAAAGCATAAAGAACAAAGGGTTTCGATTTCAAGTTGTTGGGCACACTTTCGAGAAAGGCTCATTTTAATAAATTTCTGCTTTGAGTATTTTGAGAGTATTTTGTCATTTCGACATGTTTTCAAGGCGAGGCAAGTACGGGAAAACCCCATAAGTCCGTAATTAATTTGCCGGAATTTTTCTCGTATATTTCACCTCAATATAAAAGCATTTTCCAGAAATAAGAAGGAGCTTTCAAACTGGTTTTCCCCAAGAGTTGTAGGGGGTTTTTCCAGGGTCATGTTGACCAAAAATCACTGTGTTATCATGTGTTGAATGGCTGTTTGTATTTGCTGATTTTTATTTCTACATTTTCCAGCATTCTATAAATTTTCCAGAATTTGTGTTTTCAGCAAAAATTTATTTTCCAGTTTGTTGAATGTAAGGATATGGGAAAGGGCATTTAACTATTTGGAGAAATAAAGTGAAACTGAAAACCGGGGTGGGAAACAGGGAATTTCTACACTTACCAACGCTGTGTTACATTAGAGACATCCGCATTTTCTGTTCCCAAGACAGATCCGTATTTTCTTCTTTTAAACTCACTTATATACAGATCTTTATTTGTTGTTATCTCAGAAGCATCCACAACTAGATGACCACTGTAATTCGGAGAGGAATCCGCACTTTCCTACTATTATTACTTCTTCAGAGCTGTCCGAAAATATTTCTGTCTTGAATGGACTGCAGCAAGGAGTATGTATAGTGGCACATGCTTGGTTATTAGGCCGACCATTCAGCTGTCATGTAGGCCGACCACTCAACTGTCATATAGGCCAACTTTAATATAGAATGAAAACTATATTTTCCAGCGTTAAGGATGATAGTCATGAGGGCTGTTATGAGCCATTCTTCCACAAGATCTTGGAGGTCATTCTTCATACTAGGCACTTCATTTTCATGACTCTTAATTATATTTTTACCTAGAAGACAAAACCCTAGATAGACATCAAGAAGAAGTCTATTTAACCTATAATAAAATCTTGCTCATGAAACCCATGAAACAAGTACAAAATACATTTTATTATCTTTGTCTTCTTCTTTACATAATTACATAGTCAATATGAAGACCGACCTAGTTACACTTTTCAACAAAAGTAACCTCAAAGAACCTGGGATTCCTAGGGGTAGTAGAAGGTGCAGGTCAGGTACTCATGCAGCATCAAATTTATTAAAATTTAGTAACTTTCTGACCCATTTAATAATGAATCTAAAAGTCGCAGTGGATCTGTTCAAATAATATCCCACTACTTAAAACATGAGTGCTGTCGTCCACCTGTTTTCTAGGTAAGGTCCTTTGAACTCGTGTGAACACTACAATGTATGTTCATACACTGCATGTGGCTTTATCAAGCAGGGCAACTGGCAAAGATTACATCAGCCAAAGGACGAAAATATGTTACAAGCATCTCTTAATATTGCAAAATGATCATTCATACTTAAATCCACACCAAGTACCCCCAAATGATAGTTTGAACTAGTATGGATCATTGAATTGTATAGCCAAAGCAGTTATATCAATAGCTTGAGTATACTATTTTTATGTTGCTTCATGTTATAAAAAACCAGCATGACTATTTTTGAATCAGTGGCATGAACAATTCATTTGCGTGGTAAGAACGTTTGAGCAGAATAGGATGGGTGAATAGTTGTAATTCAACATATCTGTAAGACTATAATTCACTATTTGTCTCTTCTGTCAATCAGAATAACAAATCTGCCCATGAGGAAGAAACATGTCAAATAGTTGAAACAACAACATGCTTTTGCAGATCTATATAGTATACTATATAGGGTATATAGTATATACTATATATCACTGCCAAGGTTGCTGATTCTTAATTTCTTAAATTGTGACATTTCTCTATTGGCCTCAACCATTATGTCTCTGTCCATCTGTTATGCCAGACATATTCTGAATCCATTTACGATGTAACTGCAATTCATCTTGCTATATTATGCCTTTTTTAAAATGCTTCTAAGAACAAATAAGTACATCAGCATTCAAGGTGGTTACAACATGCAGACAAAAGATGTGCGGATAAGATAATTTTATTAATGTCTAACAAGTGACCACAAATGGGTCAATGGGATTGCTAAATACATCATTAAGATTACAGTCTGGGATCACTAAAGCAGTTTCTGGAAAATCATGATATAAGCAAATCTATCCTATATAATAAAGAATCAAAAACCTAAATCATAACAGCATGAAGAAGTGAAACAATGCAATGATGCAGCTGTGAAATTTTCAATTTGAAAACTATACAGTTGCAGTGATAAATTTATTTCTCCTACTTATTATTTCATTAATTTATTTTCATAAATCTTCTAGCAAAAATCGAAATAAATACTACTGCAACATTCACAAATAAATATGCAAAGAAATGAACATTAAAGGACATAAGCACAAGAATCAATCATATGTACACAATAATTTTTGGACAATTGTCCCCGAAAAAACCCAATGCGGGAAAACGAATGCAGCAAATGAGAGTTTTATTAAATTATTCAGCAAATGATTTCTTTACAAAGAAAAATACTGGCAGATAAAATCTGAAACACCTGAGACAGAATTCTCAGCTCCTTCCAACAAATCTCTGACACCCTAATCAGCCTCTGCTATCTCCTGTGCCTATCTGTGTGTTTCTCTGCACAGTCCCAGCACTGGACTACGTAAGTCTGCAGAGGGTCTACGTGGGTTCACTACGTTGCAGCCCAGAGCTGCTTCCTGTGACCCAGTGCTTCTCTCTGTCCCTGACCTCAATCACTTGCAGACTCCCTCCTTCTGCTTTTGCAAATCTTCACCCTGCAACTCTCCCACTAAAATCGAATTCTCTTACTTTAGAATCGATCTCCTTTGGGTATTGAGTGTATGACCCACTGCTTCCCTCTGTCCCAAACCTCAGTCACTTGCTGACTCCCTCCTCCTTCTACTTCTGCAAATATTCACCTTGCAACTCTCCCACTAAATCGAATTCTCTTACTTCAGAATCGATCTCCTTCGAGTAGGAGTATATGTCCGGCTTGTTTTCCAAATAACCCTCAAGCCTTCTTTTATAATCTTCTCGTTGGAGAATCAACGGCCCAGATTAGAAGTTTAATCAATGGCTAAGATTAAAACTTGATTTGATCTTTGTTTTCTAGAAGATTCACTCTGTGACTTATTAATACCCTTTAATTATTTCATTTCCCTAAGTTTAGTCTTAGGGTCTTCATTAAAATAATTAATTGTTTTAATAAGTCATGAAGCAAGTGGAATTTCCACAAACGGTTTCTGGGTTCTTTGCACTGTTGTCCAAACCTCCTTGCAAAGTTTGAGACTTGGAACACTTTCTGATGCTACAAAAATCAACACTCCCTCTTAGCGAGGAAGGTGTTCCAACAATATGTCTGTTGCATGCTGCTCTGCTTTTGAAGCACCCTCTGCGCTGTTGATCTCTAGACGTTGTCCCTGATCTCCTGCGTTACTGCCCTCTATACTGATGCCTTTGATACTGCCACTGTCACTGCTGCATCTGTACTACAGCTCCTTCTGAAAACTGATCCTATCCATTCCTGCTACTGAAATGGATTCTTCATCATCCCCATCTTCTCTCTGAAGTAGACAAACTTAATCTTCCTCGGAGCTTTTGTGAGAATGTCTGCCACCTGTTCTCCTATTGGAGTGTACTACAACTGTACAGCTCCACGTTGTACACAGTCCCTGATGAAGTGACACCTGATATCAATATGCTTTAACCGATCATGAAACACAAGATTTCAAAGAGCTTGATGCAACTCTAATTATCGCATGAGATACTAGTCGCTTCCATTTTCTCCTTAAGTAGGTTCACCAACAGTTTTCGAAGCCATATGGCCTCACACGAAGCTGTGTTGTCATGTACTATGCTTTTGCTGAGCTCAGTGCCACGAACTTCAGTTTCCTGCTGCACCAGGAAGTCATTCCTGATCCTAGACTAAAACAATACCCACGAGTACTCTTCCGATCTACTGAACTCCCAGCCCAATCTACGTCGATGAAACCACTCAACCTTGTTGGAAATATGATGCAGAGTGTTGTCCTTGATGGCAACCCACTGAATGAAGATGAAGACATGTGACAGTTGACATGTGTTGTCCTTGATGGCAATACACCTAATGAAGTTATGCTTGACTTGATGGACTTGGTAATCGATGTAAATCTGATGTGATATGATGTTAGTTAGCAAGATGATGCTAAGTGTTGTCATTGAATGGAAACTCACTTGATGAAGAAGATGGCAACTTACTTGATGAAGTTGTGATTGATAGAATATGTTCTTGATGAAGTAAATCTGATGTATCAGCAGTGTGTACAGAAGGCAGTGAAGAAAAGAAGTCAGCAAGTGCTAAATATATGTTGAAAAAGAGTATGTCTCTTGGTATACGCGGATTGGCCTAGGGGAAGTCGCGTATGCACGCGGAAAATAACGTGCCAAGTCGCGTATGGGCTAAAGCGCTCAAAAGGTGCAAAACCAAGGGTAACCACCATGGTATTGACCCATTGTATTGGGTAATGATCCGCCTAATTGACCCCGTCCAGGTAGTTTTGGGCTCATGGTATTGTTTTGGCCCATGGTATTGAAAAAGGGGCTCATGGTATTGAAAAAGGAAAACCTATATAAGGAGAAGAAATTCATTGTGCAAATCAATGGTGTAAGAGCAAGATGTCTGAGCTTGAATGAATACTTCTCTCTGAAGTATATCTGAATGGAAAGGGTTACACTTGAATGATAAATCTGATTGTATGATGCACCAATGATGAAGAAGGGGATCTAGATCTGAATTGCTCTTGTATTTGTTAGATCTGATTATGGAAGGCTTAGATCTGTGATGAGGCGAGCATCTAGGCGAATATCTGTCTGAAGCAAAAGGGTAGATCTGAACTGAATATCTGATCTGATGAAGTATGCTGCTCTGTAATGATTGAGATCTATACGCTACTTCAGATAAATGAGAATATCATGCTTCAGCCAAGAGAAAGTTGCAGGTATGCTAGAAGAAATATACATCGAGGTGATGCACGCCTGTTTGTGTGGATCGAGCATGCCAGATATACGCGACATCGAAGGAAGTTTTATGAAAACTAGGGTTTGCTGAAGTCTGTGGTAAGAAATGTCTGATCTGTTCTGCTGGTTTACTGATATCTGTCAGTGAGTTATATGTATCTGTTTCATGGTTGACTGTGCTTAAAAGTTTGGAAGGGTCCAGTGTGAAAATATGATGAAACGTGGCCTGCAAGTGGTGTCCTAAAGGAAGCTTTGGATCCAGTGTGAAAATTTATGAAACGTGGTCCATAGAGGTGCTGAGGGTTGTAGCTCACTGTAATGTAGCCCCCTCCAGGTGAGGCTCGGAGCTCCCTTCCGGTGAGAGGTCAAACGAGCCGTGGGTTGAGCTCCCTTCCGTGGAGAGGCCGTAAACGAGCCGGTAAGGTCGCGTGGTCGGTCAAGTCTGCGCTCAAAGACATATGTTGTAAGATGTTTTCTCTATAATAAAACATTGAAGGCTGAGCAACTGCAGCGGTGGTTTTCTCCCGACTTGGGTTTCCACCTAAAAATCCTGGTGTTCATGTGTGATGCTTTGTGTGATGGCTTATTCTGTTCTTACTGCACATGTTTATTGTTTATTGAACATCTGATGAATGAATGATGGAATGATATAAGCAAAGAACTAATGACATACCTAGATCTCTGTGTATACGCTAGTTGCATGAAAGATATCCGCGTGTATACACTAGTTTAATAAAGGAAAGTAGCGTATGGGTTTTAAGGAATGAAAAAGTGAAAAGTTTTGAGTATGCAGTAAATACTGATTCACCCCCCCCCCTCTCAGTATTTTTCCTAACAAACCTGACATCATTGCTATGGGTGTACTTCAATCCAAGCTTGACTATTCCTTGAAGGTACCTGAGAACATGCTTGGTTACTACCCAATGAGCCCTCTTAGGTTCTACCATGAACCGACTGAGGGTATTTACAGCATAACAGATGCTTGGCCTTGTGTTTGCCAGATACATCAACAATCCTATGAGTTGTCTATATAACATAGGATCAGCCTCATCGTCTTCGGACGTGTCGATTTTCTTCTAGTTGGTGATCATTGGAGTCGTCATGGGTCTACAATCCTACCTCTGAAATCTCTTCAGAATCTTTGTAGTGTATCTTCCTTGACCAAGAAAGATCTCCCCATTCTGCTGCCAAACTTATAACCCCAAAAAATAGTGCATCCGTCCTAGATCCTTCATGTCAAATTCCTTAGCCAAATTCTTCTTGCAGTCTGTGATGAGCCTTGATGATCCTGTCAAGAATAGATCATCTACATATAAAACCAATATCAGAGGCTCACTCCTCATTCTTAGATAGTAGAGATTGGGATCTGGGTCACTCTTGACGAATCCCATTTTCTGCAAGTAGCTGCCAATTCCGCCATACCAGGCTCTAGGAGCTTGCTTTAGTCCATACAATGTTTTCTTTAGTCTGCACACTTGAGTCTTCTGATCATGTGTCTCAAAGCCCTCTAGTTGTTCTATATACAACTCTTCCTCTATCACCCAATTCAGGAATGTCATCTTGACATCCATCTGGTGAATCTCCCATCCCATCTGCGCAGCAAGGGATATCACGAATTTGATAGAGGTGTATTTGGCTACTGGGGTGAAGGTTTCTTCATAATTGATCCCTTCCTTTTGAGCATACCCCTTAGCCACAAAACTGGCTTTAAATTTCTCGATGTTGCCATCTATAGCATACTTGACCTTGTAGATCCACCTTGATCCTACAACTGATCGCTCTTGAGATTTGGGGACCACTTCCCACACATCATTCGTCATGATGGAACTGTACTCTTCCACCATTGCATCAACCCACACCTAGTCCTGAGCTGCTTCCCCAAAACTGGAAGGTTCTCTGACTTGAGCATCCAAGGCTTGATACCTCTCAGGCTGCTAACGTTGTCTCTTCTCATTTCGAGGGTCTCCGACAAAGTCCTCTGCATCTTTCAGAATCTGTCGTAGTTCCCTGCTCGTTCTTCCACTGGTGGTGGGCAGATTTACCGGCTCTCCCTCTTGCAAACCCTCAGGAGACACGTCACTTGGATCCCCATGACTTGGAGAGGCAACTAAATTTTCTGTTGTTGGTTGTTGGGGCTGAACCAAAGGCTCCTCCTCAGACTGCGTAGTAGAAGGCAGCTCGCGGGACCTTCTGAAGGCCTTCTCCTCCATGAATTTCACATCCCTCCACAATACGACTTTCCTGCTCTCAGGAATGCAGATGCGATATGCCTTTTCATTCTCACTGTATCCTACCAAATACCCGTTTTTCTGCAATCATTTCCAACTTTTTCCTCTTCTCACTGGGCACATGACAGTAAGTTGTACTGCCGAAAATCCTAAAATGACTCACTTCAGGCTTACTGCAAGTGAAGACACTTTCCGGCGTGATCTTTCCCAATGCAGCGTGAGGAGTCCTGTTTTGAACATAGACAGTTGTATTACAAGCTTCAGCCCACAAAAATTTGGGCATGTCTTGGTCATATAGCATTGCCCTTGTTGCTTCGACAATAGTCCTGTTTTTCCTTTCTGCCACACCATTATGCTCTAGATTGTATGGAGTTGTCCACTCTCTTTTGATACCTTCCCTTGCGCAGAACCCAGTGAATTCCTTACCTATGTATTCACCACCATTGTCTGATCGCAACACCTTGATCCACTTTCCTGTCAGATTTTCTACCAGAGCCTTAAACTCTTTAAACCGACTGAAGACTTCATCCTTGGTCTTCAAAAAGTAGATCCAGGTTTACCTGGAATGGTCATCAATGAAGGTGACGAAGTACTCGGCACCACTAAGAGCTCTAGTGGACATTGGTCCACAAATATCTGTGTATCAAGTCCAATACACCCTTGGCCCTATTGTTGCTTCTCTGATATGCTGCCTTGGCATACTTTCCCAATATACACCCCTTGCAAACATCATCTCATTTAGTGCTCAGCTCTAGAACTCCTGTGACAGTCTTCTGGAGAATTTTTAACACCCCATGATGCAAAAGTCCCATTCTTCTGTGCCATAGCTTATTCAGGTCCGTTTCATCTACGTTGTCGACCAGTGCCATTGGGGATTCAAGCTGCAACTTGTAAAGTTTGTTGCTTCTTACCTCGATCTGTGCCTCCTTCTTCCAACTGGGGTGTTTGATATAGACCCTATTGCCAATAGGGTAGACCTCATAACCTCGGTTTTGAAGCTGAGACACTCAGAGCAAGTTCATCTCCAACCCGGGCACATGCAGTACATTAGTGGCCCGGATCTTATTTCCAACCTCAGTCTAAAAAACTACAGTACCTCTCCCAATAAGGGTACATTTTGCTTTATTACCGATGGTGATTTTAAATCTCATCTGCTCCTCTCGGTAGTCGGAAAAACATTCCCGTACTCTAGTCATGTGAGTAGAAGCTCCACCGTCAATATACCAGACATCAGAAGAAACAATGCTTGATACGCAAGCAAATTCTTCTTCAAGTCTGGATGCCAGAACAAAGACATCGTGATCCATCTGTTCTATCATGCTTCTTTCCCTCCCTGGAGAACTACGTGAACCCTTCTGCGTTGTTGCTACAACGGTAGACTTTTGTTCACTCGTTGATTCTTCGTTCCTATTACTCATCTCTGGCTCTGATACCATGTGAAATTTTCAATCTGAAAACTATACAATTGCAGTGACAGATTTATTCCTCCTACTTATTATTTCAATAAGTTATTTTCATAAATCTTCTGGCAAATATCGAAATAAATGCTACTGCAACATTCACAAATATATATGCAGAGAAATGAACAGTATAGGACATAAGCACAAGAATCAATCACATTTACACAGTTATTTTTGGACAATTGTCCCCGGAAAAACGCAATGCGGGAAAACAAATGCAACAGATGAGGGTTTTATTAAATTCTTCAGCAAATGATTTCTTTACAAGGAAAAATATTGGCAGATAAAATTTGAAACACCTGAGACGGAATTCTCGGCTCCTTCCGACAAATCTCTGACACCCTAATCAGCGTCTGCTATCTCTTGTGTTTGTCTGCGTGTTTCTTTGTGCAATCCCAGCGCTGGACTACATAGGATCTGCGTGGGTTTATTGTGCTGCAACCTAGATCTGCTTCCTATGACCCACTGCTTCCCTCTGTCCCTGACCTCAGTCACTTGCTAACTCCCTCCTTCTGCTTTTGCAAATCTGCGCCCTGCAACTCTCCCACTGAAATCGAATTCTCTTACTTCAGAATCAATCTCCTTTGGGTACTGAGTGTATGCCCGACTTGTTTTCCAAATGACCCTCAAGCCTTCTTTTATAATCTTCTCGTTGGAGAATCAACAACCCAAATTAGAAGTTTAATCAATGGCTAAGATTAAAACTTGACTTGATCTTTGTTTTCTAGAAGATTCACACTGTGACTTTCTAATACCCTTTAATTATTTCATTTCCCTAAGTTTAGACTTAGGGTCTTCATTAAAATAATTAATTATTTTAATAAGTCATGAACCGAGTGGAATTATCACAAACAGTTTCTGGGTTCTTTGGAATACTGTTGTCCAAGCCTCCTTGCAAAGTTTGAGACTTGGAACACTTTCTGATGCTACAAAAATCAACAGCAACTACATGCAAGTGTGGTAGAGAATCAAAGGCCAAGAGCCATCGACCCTCCAAGGGTGGTGTTTTGCCTAGGGACCGATCAACATCCCCTAAAACCCTCTCTCCTAACATCTGAGGCTGAAGACAATAAGCACTCAATAGATGACTAGTTAAATGATCTAGATGAGCCAGGCATAACATATGAGATATGCTTTGTCTGGATGTAGAAGTTTGCAACCAAGACCTAAATGAAGTAACCTGACTACCACTACAATCAGACTTATACTTGGAGATGAAGCAACAAGATCATAAGGGTCAAGTTGGTGAAGCACTGATGCCATCTCAATATCTCATAGATTTGGTATCTAATGTAATATTGTTGTCTACTTACCTCTTAGTGCCTCTATCTACTCGAGACACTGTAAAGAATCTGTAATCGACCTGACTGGATTTGAACAAGGCTAAGAAGCGTAGACTAAGTGATATCTAATTTCAAAGGCCTCCATGTACAAGGCCAAGCATCTCTTGTCTGAGAAGCAGAAAACATAGAGAGTTCTAGAACTCCATGAAAATGCAATCCAGAAGCTCACGATTGACAAAAGCTAAAAAAGATAGCATATGAGCACGCAGCCCCAAGAATTATGTTTTTGGTGTGACTAAAGGTCACCTCCCAAAGCCATTGTTTCAAAGGAGTGGGTTGGAATTAACCCTGATTAGATTGAATCAATTGAATAGATTCCCCTCCAAAAAACCAAGAAGGCTCTAAAATCTTTCTTTGGTAAAAGCAATTTTTAGCATCATTTTCCTCCTAATTTTGCAGAGATTACCAAACCCATTTTCGAGATGCTTGAAAGGAATGAGATTTAAATGGACTAAAGTTATAAAATAGGCCTTTGAGAGTATTAAACTTATATCTATAAGTCCAGTGTTAGTTAGTCCAGATTATAGTAAGCATGTTATCCCTCTGTCAGTGAGGGTGTTACCCACCAAAATGGGTAACCCCATAGGAGAAAACTTTTTCTCCTATCTTGGATAGCCAGCAGCCCTACACATTTACTTAATGATGATGATATGCTAGTTCCTACACCATTTGCACCAGTCATACACCTCTCACCATCCAACATTCCTTTTTGATGAAGGTGGGTTGCCACTCAATAGGTACTTTGACCATTTTGCAATAGAGTGCTTTTACTTAATGTTTTGGGTATTTAGTATGGATAAAGGGGTGATCTAGACGATTGACCGATCTTGACTGTAAACTTGTTCTGTCACCATACCAAGGGGGTTTATCTTTAACCCTAGTCTAGTGGGACCTCCCCTAACACCTGAGCATTATAGGAGGTGCACTACTTGCAAAACTTGGATTGAAATAGTGTGTCCATTCTCCTTTTCCCGTGCTTAACATTTTCCATGTCACATTATTTTCCTATGATATCATCTCCATTCTTCAGGTTAATTATAAGTGGTTCACTGGAATTGGCACTCTCTTACCCACATCCTTGAGTGGGGTCGGAAAACATTACCCTGCAAGTTGATGCGGCTAAAAGAATGAAAAAGCATAAGATGGCCACAATAAAAGAAAAAGAAAAGTTAAAATGCAAAAGATGGTTGAGATATAATTAAGCCATATAATAGGTTATCTAGCATTGTCAACAATAATATGACCAAATAGATGTGTTTACAAAATAGGCCATCTACACACCAAAATACGAACACCATAAGGTCCAAAACAATAAATTGAGCTAGTTTCCAAACAGCTCTCTACGAATAAGTGTTCACCAATTGTGAAAGCACTCGTGTTTCCAAATGTTGTTGCTCTGGAGTAGCACCGCCATGCGTGTTCCACCATTCCTAGACAAACAATGTTCCATCGCCACTTATATTTGTATCCTCGTCACTAGCATCACCCTTCATTCTTCTCCTCTTGTCCAAACTTTGTCTCTACCTCAATTCTCTAGGGACATCAATCAACGTTGCCCAATTGTGATCAAACTGCCTAATCCAAACCATAAAATATGGTAGAAAAAGCTTAACATGCCTGATCAATGATTTTGGTTAGAGTGAAGGGTACATTTTTGCTAAGGTCATGACAAAGGAGTTCAACAATCAACACCACCAACACTGGGGTACATATATGGCTTAGTAGTCTTGATTAAATGTCAATCACATGACGTAAATTTTTGTATATGTTCTATGCTTGATGCAACTTTACTTTTTCTTTAATATCAAACAGCAATCACATAAACAATAAGGTAAAATGTTGATAGAACATACCAGTAGATCGACAAAAGACAAGCTAGAAATATATAAGTGTGTTAGTGCGTTACGGCAGTCAACAGGATGCTTCAACCAGCAAAGTCTCAATATGGTCGGCCAACCAACAATGTCACACAACCCTCTAGGACAACCAAACGGCCAATTCAAAAGTCAACGTTGTAGCCAGGTTATTCTTGAGAGCTCGGAGGATGTCCTGACTCTCTTGGATCCAATCCTTGGCTCTCAGAGCCTTGCTGGCACCAAACATCAGATCAACGAAAGATAAAGCATGATAACCATATAATGCATAAAACGGAGACATACCGATAGACATGTGATGTGTGATGTTGTAGCAGTACTCTCCTAGGTGCAGCCACTTCAGCCACGCTCTCTGCTACCCACTGACATAGTTACACAAGTAGCCCTTCAGCCACTTGTTAACTATCTCCGTCTGCCCATCTGTCTATGGGTGGTAGCTGGTATTCGGTGTCAATTCTGTCCCCACCAACCAAAAAATCTCCTACCAAAATCCGCCCATGAAGCGGTTGTCCCTGTCACTGACAATGGTCTTGGGAAGACCATGTAACCTGAAGACATCCCAAAAGAACAGCTCTGCCACCTGTGTTGTTGTATAGTGCGTGGATATGGAGAAAAAGTGTGCATATTTTGTCAGTCGATCAACGACGACAAATATACAGTCCTTTCCCTGCACCGCGGGGAACCCTATGATGAAATCCATCGAAATACTCTCCCATTTCCCCTCTGGAATGGGAAGAGGCTGCAACAACCCTGCTGGATGGTTCATCTCCCCCTTGTTGCGCTAGCAAACTTCGCACTCCTTGACATGCTGGAGTACGTACTCCTTGAGGCCCTTCCATGAGAACCTCTCTCTAATGGCCCTGTAAGTTTTGGTAAACCCCTGGTGACCAGCCAATGCTGAATCATGAGAAACCTGTAGTATCTTCTTCTTGAGCTAAGAGCCCTCAGTCAAGAAGATCATGTCCCTATAGTAGATGATCTCATCCATCACCCTGTATCGATCATCCGTCACCTGTCCATCCAGAACCTCGCAAGTAAACCTATCCTTGGAGTACTCCACCAGAAGTCGAGCCCTCCAATCTGCGTCCAAACTCATCAAGGACAATGCGACTGGTCTCCGTGAAAGTGCATCAGCCACCACGTTGTTCTTCCCTTTGACATACTCTATGTCAAAGTCGTAGGCCTGGATCTTGCTGACCCACTTCTGTTGCCTCTCCTGTAGCTGCTTCTGCTCTAAAAAGAACCTGAGGCTGTTGTGGTCAGTCCTCACCCTGAACCTGTTGCCCACCAGGTACTGTCGGAATTTGGCCAAGGCATGCATGATGGCCAACATCTCCTTGTCATATATGGCATATAACCGCTCATGTGGAAGGAGCGTTTGGCTCTCAAAAGCTATTGGGTGACCTCCCTGCATCAATACGGCACCGATCCCCTCTCCCGATGCATCACACTCTAGGACAAACGGCTGCGTGAAATCCGGCAATGCAAGTACTGGGCAGCTGCTCATCACCTCCTTGAGCCTGTCAAAGGCCCGCTGCGTTGTATCTGACCAACTGAATGCCCCCTTCTTCGTCAAATCTGTAAAGGGTGCAGCAAGCTGAGAGAAACTCTTGACGAACTTCCTGTAATAAGCGCAGATACCAACAAATCCTCGAAGTTCCGTCACGTTTCTCGACTCTGGCCAATCTCTGATGGCCCTGATCTTCTCCTCGTGGACCCTCACTCCGTCCACTCCTATGATGTGTCCCAAATATAGCATCTCCGTCAACCCAAACTCGCACTTGGAGAGCTTAGCATAGAACTACTGCTCCTCCAAGATATGCAGCATTTCCTCTATGTGCTGGAGATGCTCTTCCCAAGTCCTGCTATATATCAGTATATCATCAAAAAAGACCAACACAAACTTCCTCAGGTGACTGCGAAAGATGTGGTTCATGCATGACTGGAAGGTGGCTGGTGCGTTGGTTAGCCCGAAAGGCATAACCAAGAACTCAAAGTGGCCATAATGGCACCTGAAAGCGGTCTTGGGAATGTCTTGTTCCCTCACGCGAATCTGGTGGTACCCGGATCTCAAATCGATCTTCGAGAAGAACTGTGCTCCTCTCAACTCATCCATCAGCTCATCAATGCGCAGTATAGAGTACCTGTTCTTCATGGTCTTTTTATTCAGAGCCCTGTAATCAATGCACATTCTCAATGTGTCGTCCTTCTTCTTCACCAACACTACTAAAGAAGCAAAAGGACTGGTGCTAGGCCGAATGTGTCCAAGAGCCAGCAACTCCTGGATGGCCTGCTCAATCTCGTCCCGATAGGCCTTGGGGTGCCTATAGGGTGTGGTGATAACGGCCTGAATGCCCTGCTCTAACTCAATAGTATGCTCAAATCTTCGATCTGGTGGTTGTCCTGGCGGTATCTCCCCAAACACCATGGCATACCTGTCAAGGATGGTCAGTATCTCAGGATGAACTGACTACTCGGTAGCCCCTGCCTCTGATGCACGCATCTCTACTGCCCACTCTATGTCTCCCTTCCGGAAGTCTGCCTCCATCCGGTGAGCTGAAACAGTCTGGGGTGGGTAAGTGTGCATCCCACGTATCTTCTCATGCTTCCCGGTCTTCTTATCATCCCACTCCATCTCCAAGGCCTCCCAATCTGTGGTGACCTTCCCTAGAGTAATCAGCCACTATACACCCAATACCACATTGGTATCCGGTATGTTAACCACAAAAAAGTGGTCAGTCACTGTGTAGTGCCCATCGTCACAGCCAGCTCTAGAACATATCTGGCACACTGCATCGTTTGATCTCCTGGGACCAACACTGAAAATCCATCGAAACTCTCTGTCGGTATGCCTCTCCACTCAACCATCTGTGCATCGATGAAGTTGTGGGTTGCCCCACTGTCTACCAGGATTGAAACTCACTGCCCACGTACTGTCCCTCGGACACGCAGCGTCAAATACTTGGGTATTCCCCGCAATGCTACAAGGGTCCCCCCGGTGGGTGCAAAAGCTGCACCTCCTGCGCCTAGAGGTGGGGGCGGCAAATGGTCCTCTACTGCCTGACTGTCTCCTGCCTCCCCATCCTCATACTCATCCTCTTCCCCGCTGCTCTCGGAGAAGACCTCGATAAAATGTGCTTTGCCAACAGCACATTTGTGTCCCGGTGCCCACGGCTCCTGACAGGTAAAACACAACCTCTTCTTCTTCAACTCCCTCCTGGCATCATCATCTAACTGTCCCCTACCCGGATTCCCCTTAGGAGGCGAAATCCTCACATCCTTCCCCTTTGGTTGGAAAGTCTGTCTCTGGGGGTAAGGTGTCCTGGTCCAGGGTAAAGCATCCTGCAAGTCCCAGGTCCTGCCAACTGTGTCCTGGAGTGTGGCTGGTCTGGTGGATCTGACCAAACCTCGAAGCGCCTCTGCCAACCCCTCAATGAACATGTATATCATCCGTGTCGCGAATAGATTGGGCACCATCACTGAAAGTCTCAGGAAATCTGCAATATATGTCTCCGGGCTCCCAGTCTGTTTGAGCCTCGTCAGCTCCACAAAGTGCTCCTCCGGATCCCTCCAGTCAAACCTCTCTATCAATCTCAGGGTGAACTCGGCATATGTGGTCACTGTCGAATGTCCGAGGGTAACCATCCCATGGAACCACCAATCCTGGGCCTCACCATCCAAATGTAGCGTCGCCACTTTGATGGCCTCCGTCTCTGCCATCTGGTTGAGCTGGAAGTATATGTCCAACTTTTCCACCCAAGACTTTGCCGAACTGTTTGATGAACCATCAAACGTAGGAAAATGGAACCTGCTTACTGTACGCTGGGTATCTCCCTCGTGATAATGCCTGCCCTCTGTGATGGTCACGGCGTTTGTTGTCCCGCTAAAGCTAAACAAAATCTCTGACTGAAAGGGCATCCCTGAACTCCTGCCCATATGCCTGATACTCAGCAAAATAATCACCCATGTGGCCAAGCTCTGGCTCCTGCTGTGCTCCTGCCCCAGTGTCTGCATCCAGAAAAGTGGGCATAGTGGAACGAGTGGGGGCATGTGATGCCTGGTGCGGAGTGGCATCCCGCTCCTGCAAATGGTGGGATGTGCCCGACCCCTCACCAACCTAGAAACCCCTTGGGGTTTCACGCTGTCTAGCCTCCACAGCAGTGAATCTTTGACCCATCATCTCGATCTGCCTCGCCAGATCCTACACTGATTTGAGGAGTGCTTCCCCCTACTATTTTGCATCACTATCATTTGCCATTGGCTCCCCCTATTCTGCGTTCACTACTGGATCATGTTCTACGTCCTCTACTGGAACGCAGTCCCCCTCTCCGTAGGTGATCTGCAACCTACTTTCTCTGTCACGGTACTTCCTACCCCCGTAGAAAATGTACAGCTTTTCTCCCGGTGTCAGACAACTTGCTCCACAGGCTGAGCCAGGTCTATGAGCTCTGATACCACTGTAATATCCCTTTTCAGGGATATCTCTCAAACACAGTCAACTCTAAACCAGAGATGGACTGGAGGGGCGTTTACCAGATATTTCACCTTTGAAAAGAGGATGAGATCTGGACGCTACCTGGCCCTCACCAGAGTCCATCTATAGAGTATGGGCAAAACACAACAAATGGTATAGCAACGGGAATGTCTCAAAGGGAAAATAAGCAGTGATGTGAATCATACAACAGTACATAAAATGCTAGAAACAGTATATGCAACAGATACACATAAAATAGAGAGAATACTAAGCCATTTTATTATACTGAGAAATAGCAATGAGTACAAGAGGTGATCAGAGTGATGGCACCTCGACTTGCACCAGGCAAGTGTAAGAATACTCTCAGAATATCGATGGAATGGCTGCTCTCTGATCTGCGTCCAAGCTACTGGAAAACTCCCGTGTAGCTGCTACTATTGGAACAAGATGAGTATTTGGGGCTGCTCCCCTACCCGGAATAAGCTGAAACTCTAGAATCAACCTCTACTCACAAAACCCAGAAAAGCCCAGAGAGCGTTTTTGGAATGGACAACCTCTGAAAATACCTCCCTTGAGGATCTACGCTATCCTCCCAAGGGCCACGCTGAGACTGAATGGAATCCTCCAAAATATGACCTCCCGCTTAACCATAAGTCTCCAATAGGCAAGGGCTGTCCCCCTGCTCAACCTCCTAACCAAAATCCTCCAAAAGAATGCCACACCGGAGCTCCCTCAATATGGACTGCGTCCTCCCTCTCAAGACTGCACAGTCAATAGATGCAATGCTCCTCCACAAGTGCTACAACTCGATCCTCCTGCAGAATACTGATGGGAATGCCACACCCGAGCAAGCACTCGAAGTCTCCCAAGGCTGAGGGTGAGATCTCCGAACGGAGACACTCAATGCACTAAACAATGCTGCAGACAAGCTAAACAGCCAGCGTGCTCAAAGTCGTAGTGACCAGCTCAATATGCATAAACTCAAATGAGGAAATGAGGAGGCTCTCCTCCTTTTTATAACAATGGGCCTCTCTCAACCTTAGGCCCCACCATCTCCTACGTAGCCTCCATTTGGCCCACGTTGCCAACTAAACTGCACTATCATGGCCCACGTAGTCTAACTGGGTCCCCCTCTACGTGGTCTCTTGGCCCCCCTTGGCCCACTTAAGTCACAACGTTGAGTCTACTAGGGAGTGCACTTTATTTTAGTGAGTTATGTCCCCCTTTCACTCACTTTATTTATATTTCTAACTATAGAAGGCAAAATTGATCAAAGTTAATATTTCCAATTAGCTATCGCTAATTGGGAATATTACATAAACCCAATGATATGCCTTGAGGCACCGCTATCTATCAACCAGACATCCATTGTGTCGGGTGGAGATGCAACAGAGAGGGCAGATACAAGAATGAATTCATTTCTTTTATCAACAACATTTGATTCCTCATACCTGGAGTTTCTCGACCTTTTGAAAGGTTGACCATTTCCGCCGGAGGGAGCTTTCCTCTTTCCCTTGAACCTGTTGTTCCTTTGATTGCCATTCCTCCGATTGTTGTTGTTGTCATCATCATCGGGAGAATCCTTCTTGAAAGGGAATTCGCTAGCATGGTGACCTGGCCTATGACAAGTGTAACACTTGCCCTTCCTTCCTTGGGTCCCTGCTCTTCCTTTGTTCTTTGGACCACCAAAGTTCTTCTTTCTAGAATAAGCAGCGAAGGCAGCATTTCCTTCATTTTCATATTCCTTCATTCTTGTCTCTTCTTGTACGCATCTCGATAATACTTCTTCAAAGTCAAGTATCACATTGTTATTGAGAATGGTAGTGTTGAACACATGCCATTCGGATGAGAGCCCTCCAAGTGCGGTGAGTACCATCTCTCGATCAGCTATTGTCTCCCCATTAACCAGCAGATTGTTCCTGATTTCAGTCAGCTTCAGAAAGTATGATTGAACAGACTCATCCCTACCTTTCTTCAGATTCTTCAATTGATTCTTGAAGAATAGGACTTGATTCGCATTGTTGGCCTTGAACATGTGGACCAACTTATCATACATCTCCTTGGATGTGCCCAGCTCAGAGATGTAGGCAACCAGACTCTTATGAATTGAATCCTTGATCATCAGCTTTGCTTTGATCTCCCCCTTCTTATACTTTGTTTTGGCAGCAGCAGTTGCAGTGGATGGAGGCTCTTGGATTTTACCCTGCACATAATTCATGACATCTTGGTCTTCCAAGTTAAGATCCAATGTCATCTTCCAAGCATGGAAGTCATCCTTCCCAGTCAATTTGTCATCAGCGTTAAAGCCATTGTAGTTTGAGGAACCCATCCTCTTCTTTGGCGATTACTACAAATTAGGGCTTTGTCTTCACCTCAGCTCTGATACCATGTAAATTTTTGTAGATGTTATATGCTTGATACAACTTTACTTTTTCTTTAATATCAAACAGCAATCACATAAACAATAAGGTAAAATGCTGATAGAACATACCAGTAGATCGACAAAAGACAAGCCAGAAGTGTTGAAAAGTGTAACTAGGTTCGGTCTTCATAATGACTAAGTTATTATGAATTTAGTAATGAAGAAGACAAAGATAACAAAATGTATTTTGTAAATACTTGCATCATGGGTTTCATAAGCAAGGAGTTTTTATTATAGGTCAAAGACTTCTTCTCGACGTCTTTAGGAGTTTGTCATTTTGTCATAAATGTATAATTTAGAGTCATGTATATGAAGTAGTGTTACACTTGGAAAAGAGAATCATTGATGTAAGTGTATGCTCCAAAGACCTTGTCTAGATGCTCCTTGAAGACAGCTCAAACATGGTGTAAACACTCATTGTCAATATGCTCCACAAAGTCGGCTCAAATGAATTGAATACACCTCTTGATAAGTCGGCTTTCCAGCAAGAGGTCAAGTTGGCCTAGAAGAGGGACAGTCCCTATAAATAGACTAGTCTGCGGCTTCATTATACACCAACAAGTTCGGATCAAGTTTGCAACTAAGTGTGAGTTCAAGGACTGAAATGCAATGCGAAGAGAAGTGCCATATCAGCGAAGGAATAAGGAAGTCTTATCTTTGTCTTTGGGTTATGCACATCGAGATCACTTCAAGACTACCGAAGGTTAATTAAGGAAGAAATAGAACTGTGATACGAAGAATATTGCAAGGCAGAATCTGAAGCTAGGAGAAGTATCTAAGTTTATGATAAGGATCTAAACTACAGTGTAGAAGAGTATTCAACAAAGAAACAAGGACTGCAATCTCATAGGTATATACAGCGCAAAGAAGAGGCTAACAGACTTCGAATAAAACAAAGAAGAGCAAAGTATATACATTGCAACTAGAAGGATCTTGGTCTTGAGATCAAGGATATAGTAAGAAGACTGTGGAAGAGTCTCCAGGAGGCAGAGGCTAGAAGGAAAGGAGTTCAATAGGAACCGAACTTTCCTAGGGCCAGTGCAAAGAAGTGCAGAAAAGAAGATCAGCATAAGGAGACTAGTGGAGTTGTGACAAGGTCTTGGAGGCATACTGAAGTCAAGGGTCTAGGTCATGGTAATGGTACTTGTCAATTGAAGATCTATAAGAAGAATTACTTTCGGATTTTCCTCTCCAAGAGGGAGAGGTTTTGGCCCTGGCTTGAAGAGCCTAAACTTTGTGTCTCTTGTGTTTTGATAATTGACTTGGTGAAAGACATAATAAGCTAACAAAGATAAGATTTGAGTGAAAAAATCATAACAAAATCACAAGCAATTATCAAGAAGATAAATTTGAATTAAACACCCTAAGTTCTCAACATGGTATCAAAGTCAAGTTGCTAAAGACAAGAAAGGGCTAATTGGTAAGAAGACACACAAGCATTAAAAGATCAAAGATTAGTTTTCTAGAAGGCACCAAAACAAAAAGTCAAAGATCTACATTGAAGTGTAAATATTCAAGATCGAAGAAGATCTTCATGTTGAAAAGTGTAACTAGGTCGGTCTTCATGTTGACTATGTATTTATGTAAAGAAGAAGTCAAAGATAATAAAATGTTTTTTTTGTTGCACTTGCTTCATTGGTTTCATGAGCAAGATTTATTATATAGGTTAATAGACTTCTTCTTGATGTCTATTAGGTTTGTGTCTTCTAGGTATGAAATGTAATTAATGTTTGAGATAATGCCTCATTTATGATGCATACTAAAGATTAGGGATTGGTTTGGTTTGTAGGAGGATGTTGAGAGATTCTCTCAACTTCTCCCTCCAAGAGTGGAATTAGTTGGATCTCAGGAGCACTATAAAAATTGTGATATATTCGTTTGATTATGATATAGAATAATAAATATATATTTTGTTTTGTGTGTTATTCTTGTGCATCCCTGCTCTCTTCCAATTTGTAATATGGTATTAGAGCCTGTTCTGGCTCGATTCCCTCATGGGAAGGCCAGGAAGATGACCGCCCATCGTGAGAGGAGGAGAGCCGGTACTGTCTGGTCATCTGCATTGAATTTACTTGAAGCCTCGTGGCTATTCTCTTGATCATACTCTGCTGCATCCATCATAATCAAAGGCCGCACGAAGCAAGACAGCGAGGGTTTGATTTATTGGAAAGCCAAGGTAATTGCTGCTCCAGAAAAGCTGGCAAAGGCAATCAGGCTTGGCGAGGATTGTACCGATCGATGAACAGCAATCATTGTTTGGCTGTGCGCTGGTGTTGTTTTCAGTAAACGTTTTTATCACGGCCGAACTACTTATCTTTTCAATATATTCTCAGCAGCGACGTGTGTCCGTAGAGTTGTGAACAATACGATCTCGAGTTCGATCTCGAGTTCAATTTCGGTCAGAGAGGAAGGGGATTCTGTCACTCGTCCCGATTATTTGGGTTCTCATTCTTCCTCAAGAAGAGATAGGCTTCGCTATGCTTCTGAATCCCGTCATTTGGGTTGTGTCTATGCTAAAGGGGATTCTGTTCATGCACATGGAAGCTCAGCAAACCCAACCTTAGTTGATCATAGTAGAGAAATTTCAAAATGAACCAAGGGAGAGTATATGCAGTTTAAGTTATATATATTTTGAAATATAATTTTAATCCTTTAAATTGGGAATTGTATATGCGAGGCAAGGATTTGTGAGATTTGTGTAGTGCAGAACCAATTATTGAACAAATTAGCATTATTTAAATTAGTCGTTCTCGACGTTCTTCGGTGCCGAGAGAACAATTGGCTAATTTGATTGTGTGAATTTGTTATATGCTGATAGATCTTGTTGTGCTTCCGACTTCAAGAGCATCGGTTACAGGTTATACAATGAGATCCTTGTGTGTAAAGGTCACTTTGTAGGATTGATCGCTGATCATATTCTGTACCTAGAATATTTTCCTATAGACTGTTGAAATTTATTCTTCGGGGTTATTTCACAGATGGAAATATTTCCATAGGATAGTTCAGTATCGAGACTCTTCTTCGGGGGTGTCAAGAATCTTTAATCTTACAAATTTAGCATTGATGGTCAGAAGCAGATGTACTTTAAATGGGTTGAAAGGTAAACTCGAAGATGTGAAGAAAGAAAGAGCGGAATCCAGAAGACTGCAGAGTGGGTAGAGTCGCTGATGAAGACCAACCAGACAAAGACAAATACAAATTTTGTAATTTTGATTTCAGTATTGTAAGTTTTTTTTAATGTAGGCATTAAGGGGGAGTGTTTGAGATAATGCCTCATTTATGATGCATACTAAAGATTAGGGATTGGTTTGGTTTGCTGGAGGATGTTGAGAAATTCTCTCAACTTCTCCCTCCAAGAGTGGAATTAGTTGGATCTCAGCAACACTATAAAAATTGTGATATATTCGTTTGATTATGATATAGAATAATAAATATATATTTTGTTTTGTGTGTTATTCTTGTGCATCCCTGCTCTCTTCCAATTTGTAATAATTAAGTGTCATGTTCATGAAAGATCTAGTCTAGCAAATATATGCTCCAAAACCTTGTGAAAGAAGGTCACCTAATGCTGAAAGACTAGCTCTCAAAAGGCCCTCAATCAACGATGGAAAACAAGTGGAGAATGCCACATTAAATGCTGAAGAATATATGTGACAAGTCGGCCTTCTAACAGATGACAAGTCGGACTATATACTATAGTGATGGTCGGCCTAAAAGACAGCAAGACTGTCTCTATGTATACACTAGGTCTAAGGCTCATTCAGGCAGAAGCTTTTCGGTGGTCTGAGCAATAAGAAATGTTACTTTCTCAGAAATACAGTGTTGTACATACCAATAAAGAAAATGCGGATCTCTCTGACGTGGTACAGGAAACTGAAGTGCGGATCACTCTAATTTAATACGAATACATTTGTGATTGATATGAAGTTTCAAAAGGATACAAGTGCAAAGAACAGACATGCGGATTCTCTCTGAGGTTTTGCGGACTTTTGGACAGTATATGAAGAAGAAGCGGATATATGTTATATCTCATTATAATTAAGTGTCGCGGTCGTTCCTAAAACAAGAAGTGCGGAAGTGCAGTGCTGAAATACAGTGTGAATCTCTGCAACAGAAGTGTGGGCTTCCTCAATAAATCAGTGCGGATTATATCTGTGAAAAGATGAGGACTTACCTCTCATTGAATACAGTCAAGAAGTGCAAATATATTTAAGTATAATCTGAAGTTGACAGCGGACTGTCCTTGAGGAAATTGCAAATTATATGAAAGGTTACAAGACAGTGGACAAAGTGCAGATCTGTTTATAGAAGTAATAGGTGAAGAAGATTAAGTATCTAAGTGTTGACTAAGAGACCGAGCTCTCTAGTACCAGTGCAGATCAGTGCAGATTAAAGCAGAAGAGAAGGGTCAGTGTTGAAGGCAAGCAAAGAAGTAAAGACAAGGTCTCGGAGGCATTTATAGGTCAAGGGTCTAAGTCTGGTTCATGGTACTTGTCATTTGAAGATCTATAAGAAGAATATATTGTGGGTTTTCCTCTCCAAGAGGGAGAGGTTTTGCCCTGGCTCTAGGAGCCTAATTTATGTGTCTCGTGTATTTTGATAATTGACTTGATGCAAGATTAAATAAGCTAAAGAAGAGAAGACATAAATAATACGAGTAAGTTCACAAGTAATTATTAAGAAGAAAACTTGTATTAATCACCAGCCCTAATTCTCAACACTTCACTCATTCAAGGAGCAGTTTGCAGAAATTGAGGAAACCCTCAAGTCATCTCAAGAAGAACAAAGACCTTTTCTTAAGGGATCTATACATCAAAGACACCAGTGTTGAAGCCACACCATCAACAACTATTTGGTGTTAAATTCAAGTCAACATTGTTGGAAACATCGTAAAGCCACCTTGCTGAAGTCATCATCATCATCAAGGATTCAAGGTGACCTAGAAGAAGCCAATCTAAGAGGGAGCTCCTGCTACTATTTACATCATCATCAAGGAAGCTGATAGAAGGAGAAAGCTTCTACTCAACTAAGTATCCCAATGTCTTTATCTGAATCTGTTAAAATGACCTTATGCAAGGAAAGTAACAAATTATCTGGGACTACAAACTTTCTTGCATGGAAGATACGGAGAGATTTAAATTTGATTGAAAATGAAGTAATGGACTATGTCAAAGGATCAATAGCTGAACCTTCAAAAGAAGATACTCAAGCTCATGCCAAATACATGAAGGGAGACATAAGAGCCCGAAGGATTCTTATACAATCCATAAAGGACTCTCTCATTCCCTATGTATCAAATCTAGAATTCTCAAAAGAAATATATGATAAATTGGTGGAGTTATTCTCGGTAAGTACTGCAGGAAAAATAATGTCTCTGAGACAAGAACTATACAAGCTGAAGATGTCAAGAGAGGAAGGATTAACTTCATATTTTATGAATATTTCCAAAATACGAGATCAGCTATAGAAATTGGGAGAAGCAATATCTGATGGAGAAATACTTACTATGGTACTAAATGCTCTACAAGAGGAATGGGGAAGCTTCACTTCAAGTATTTATGGGAAGAAAGAAGCAATGTCATTCTAGGATCTATGGTCTTTCTGTAAGACAGAAGAAACTAGATCAAACATCAATACAGGATCAAATCAATCCTATAATACTATGTCAAAAATGAAAGGAAAATTTGGTAAGTTCAGTCCTAAGAAGAAAAGAAGGAACATGGATAAATCCAATGCTACAAATGTTATGAACTTGGGCACTATAAAAGGGATTGTCCCAAATCTAATAAGGACAAGAGGAAAAGAGAAGAAGCCCATGACAACAAAGAAATAAAAGGGCCAGATTCAAAGAAACCTAAGAAAGAAGAAGTGAAAGATCTCTATTATGATTGAGATCATCTTCCTCTCTAAGAGGTATCTGTCGATTGTAAAATAGTATGTTAGGAAGCATTGTATATTTGATAGATGCATCATTTTAAAATTAGCATCATGATAGAAGCATTAAAAGTAGGAGTTTTGATCATAGGAGGATGTCTGAAAACATTTTTGTAACATCTAAGCTATGAGATAAAATGGCTCCTGGAACCTCATTATATTTATAAGAAGGCAGTTATCTAGATCGTGGTTCATCATTCATTAATCAATATGGAAATAGGTGTTGATATTTGTCTAATGTAGTCCTCTTTGGATTTAATGATTAGAAAGAAAGCAAAAGGCTTCATCGAAAATTCTAACTTACAGAATTTTGGGATTAGGATATGATGACATATTGATGAAATGAAACTCTTCATTCTAAGGAAACCTCTTACAGGATGACTCAAAAGGAAAAGAATGAGGTACATATATATATGTTGACACTAGATGCTATGAAGTAATGTCATGTGGTTGCAGGTAGTATACTTCTATCTTTAGAAGTATGATCAAAATAGAAAGCAGAAACTCTCCCGATGCACAGGTTGACAAAAGGCATGATCTACATATGGAATATGAGGTGATTGTACATTATTAAGGAACTGCGTATTGAAAGTTGTTGGGAATGAAATAAAACTACGTGGAGAAAGAAAAATGAAGAGATCGTGGAAAGTACAATCATCGAAATAAGCAGTCAACATCCAAGAAAGCCAAGAAGACTTGACTAAGAAATCTCCTGGAAAGATATGTAGACTTTGATAAAAAGTCTGGTAAAGATGGAGACCCTTGACAATACATATCTTTAGGAGATGTGTCAATTTGTAAACAAAGGATGTTGATTCCTAAAAGAAGATGTCATGGTGAAAGATCATCACTAAGGTAACTATGATTTAAAAGGTTCATATTTATAATTAATTAATATCTAATGAGCTTATGCAGGGCTGCCAAAGGGAACTATATGTCTTCCACAGGTTGACAATCATATGGCATGATGAAATATCTTTGAAAGAAGTATGGTTCGAAGGAAAGCAACATGGCATGAAGCTAAACTAGATGAGAAGATTGATGGATCACTTTCTAATAGAAGACATGACTCTTGGATGAAAGTGATGGATGATCTATGCCCTTTGAAGAGATCCCAAAGATGAAGACTCCTCAACAACAAAGAAACTGATGACATTGAGGGAAGGAGTTCTTCATGAGCAGCGGGGTGTTTTCATCATTGCTGCTACAGGTCCCTGATTAAGAGGGACCCTGGTAATGAGTTTCTTACTTGGAAGAAACTTGGTAATTCCTAAGCCAAGAGGGAGCTTAGGTACATTCCTTGTATAGGAATGAGTACATTCCTTTGTGGAATATGTCCTCCCTAATTGAGAGGGAGAGATAAACACGTCATTCTGGTCTTCATCTAGGAAGACAGATTGAAGGATTGGATAACCATCCGCCATCTGATTCTCTTTTGGAGATGTATTAGGGCATCCAAGGAAAGAGTTGTCGTGGAAGGACAGATATTCTTTGAGGACTGGGAATCCAATAGTAAGAATAGTCCCGGTGGACATATCCTGAATGAACCCAAGTGAGATATGATCCAAGAGAGACAATGATGAGGGTGTCTACTCATCATTAGTCTCGTCATCATTATAGCTCAAAGATCTCGTGGAGAGATGGAGTTGTTAGCCAAGGCCTTGCACTATGACAATGTTGGTTGATGTGATGTTATATAGATGGGATTACCAATCAGATTCTTCTTATGAGATTCTTCAGATTGAGAGTGACCATGTACCATATGAATACCTCCCTAGTTAAGAGGGAGTGTTGAAAAGTGTAACTAGCTTCGATCTTCATAATGACTAAGTAATTATGAATTTATGTAATGACAAAGATAATAAAATGTATTTTGTAAATACTTGCATCATGGGTTTCATGTGCAAGGAGTTTTTATTGTAGGTCAAAGACTTCTTCTTGATGTCTTTAGGAGTTTGTCATCTTCTCATAAATGTATAATTTAGAGTCATGTATATGAAGTAGTGTTACACTTGGAAAAGACAATCATTGATGTAATTGTATGCTCCAAAGACCTTGTATAGATGCTCCTTGAAGACAACTCAAACTTAGTGTAAACACTCCTTGTCAATATGCTCCACAAAGTCGGCTCAAATGAATTGAATACACCTCTAGACAAGTCAGATTTCCAGCAAGAGGTCAAGTCGGCCTAGAAGAGGCACAGTCCCTATAAATAGACTAGTCTGCGGTTTCATTATACACCAACAAGTTCGGATCAAGTCTACAACTAAGTGCGAGGTCAAGGACTGAAATGTGATGCGAAGAGATCTGTCTTTGGGTTATTGAAGCAACAAAACTGATATCTTGTTGACTTTAATTGTAAAAATACACAAGAGGTATTTGTAATAATAATTTATTAATATATAAAATGATAAGTGATGAGAAATGTTACAATGAGGACCTGCTTATATACCTAGGCAGGTGGCCTTTCATGACTGGGCATGTCTTTTAGACATGCCTTTTCAATTAGCTAATGACTATTTAAATAATCATCATTTGAATATTTATTATTTACATTTATTTGTATTTATTCTATTTGTTATGAATTATATTCATAACAGTTATATACACCGAGATCACTTCAGGACTGTCGAAGGTTACTTAAGGAAGAAACAAAACTGTGTTATGAAGAATAGTGCGAGTCAAAATCTGAAGCTAGGAGAAGGATCTGAGTTTATGATAAGGATCTAAACTACAGTGTAAAAGAGTATTCAACAAAAAAACAAGGACTGCAATCTTAGAGGTATATACATTGTAAAGAAAGGCTAACAAACTTCGGATAAAACAGAGAGGAGCTAAGTATATACATCGAAGCTAGAAGGATCTCGGTCTTGAGATCAAGGGTATAGTAAGCAGACTGTGGAAGAATCTCTAAGACGCCGAGGCTAGAAGGAAAGGAGTTCACTAGGAATCGAGCTTACCTAAGGCGAGCGCAAAGGAGTGCAGAAAAGAAGATCAGCATAAGGAGGCATATTTGTCAATTGAAAATCTATAAGAAGGACTACTTTCGGGTTTTCCTCTCCAAGAGGGAGAGGTTTTGGCCCAGGCTTGAAGAGCCTAAACTTTGTGTCTCTTGTGTATTGATAATTGACTTGAGGAAAGACATAATAAGCTAACGAAGATAAGGTCTAAGAGAAAGAAGCATAATGAAATCACAAGTAATTATTAAGAAGAGAAATTTGAATTAAACGCCCTAATTTCTCGACAAGAAGCATCTATGGAGCAACCTAGGAAACGTCCAAGAAGCATGACAAGAGCACAGATTGGCACAAGGGAAACGGTTTGGCACTTGGCGGTTCTGAATTTGTAGGAGCCATGCAAATTGAACCTGAAGCGCAGTTCTAGGGATGCTTCAACCACGACTCTGCATAGTGCATGATCCCAAGATACGATGCGTGTAGGGGGGATAGTTCCTACAACAATAATTGCAACATTTCCATTGGATTGGTCATGTACGAGGGTATCGTACTTCCATTTAATCAAGAACACCACGCCCTCTATGTACCTTAATGTTAGTGGCATTGATTGTCGAACTCCTCTACCATGACCCTAGTAAAAACTGTACCCATCACTCAAACAAAATTTGGATTTAACATGCTAAGCTTTTTCTATCTTATTTTAATGCTTAGAGGGTGATGTTGATGATGAGGATCCCAATATATGCAATGATTTCGATGATATGAAGGTATTTTTTGTACCGTGATTTTCTTGGGCCTTGGGCCTTGGGACTTGCTCATTTATTCATGAATTTGTATATGTATTATAAATTATTGTGTTAAAACTTAAATGCTTTCTTTCAAAGTTTCAGTATATATATATATATATATATATATATATATATATATATATATATCAGTGTTGATAACATCTCGATAATCTCGAAATCGCGACTTTTTGGCCTAGACGATGTTTGCCGATTTTTACCAATATTTTGCTATTTTTATGATTTTTTGGTTTTCTGAACCCTTTATGATTTTATCCCAATGTCGATGTTCGCAACATATATATATATATATATATATATATATATATATATATATATCTGTGTGTGTGTGTAATATTCCTAATTAGTTGTTCTTCTAATTAGAATATTATTTTTTGTTAATTTTATATTTTGCTTAAGTTTTGGCTGGAAAAGATGTGGGCTTGGGGACCCACAAATTTAACTTAGGAAACTATAGGTGGTTGACATTAGCTTAAGGGAAAATTGCAGCTTTAGTGGGGAGTGTGGGTCCATTGAGAAGGGACTGCGCAGCATGTGCAGGACAGTGCAGTCATTGGCTCAAGTGGAGGCAGCGCAAACACGCGGTGGGGCCCAAAGGAACGTTGGGCAACCTTGGACAAAAAGGAATCAGGCAGCCTCATTTTATCATTCATTCATCATTTTCAGAATTTGTCTTTCGACATAGCATGCTTGAGCAAGTGCCAAGTCTGCAAGTGTTGTTGAGCACACGGGTGTCTTTGAATGAAGATCCCAGCCTTTGCTTCAGGGGACTTCGAGTGCCTGCCCAAGGAAGGAGAATTCACCTTGATCGATTTAGTTTAGCAGCTGTGAGCTTCACCCACAGCTTGATACCATCAAGAGCAACGCAATATTAAGAGAGGGACACTCCGAAAGCTGAGGACTGTGAGAAGTTTGGAGCAGAGATTTGGTGGGGAGACTAAGAGCTTCCTAACAGGGATTTTGTGGGCATTTTGAGAGTCTTCTGCAGCAATATTTCCAGAAGAACATAATCATCCTGCAGCGCAGAGAGCCAAGCCCAAGAGGGCTAATTTCCGAGGTCGGGCATTTGACAAACCCTTAGCAGGTTATTGTGGGTTTCATGAGTAGAGGCCGAGGTTTAAAGCCTAGAATTTTCTAAGCAATGTAGCAAGCCCTAGCAGCATCTCTTCGGGAGCAGCAGCAGCATTCTGGCCAGGGACAACGCAGAGCTACAGCCACGCAGTGTACATTTCTAGGGGAGATTTCAAGCTTGTTTCAGTGGCTATCTTCAGCTTGCCTTGAGCAAGCCCAGGTGCCTTCATTCCAGCACCTCTATTGTACACATTTTCCTGATATTAATAAAATGGCTCAACTAAATTTTCTGGCTCAAATGGTGTTTTAATGACATGTTTGTTTTTGTTGTTTGCTTAATGTCTTTGTTGCATGTTATTACTGTAATTCACCATTAGGAATATTACAGTGCTATCAGAGCTCATAGAATTGGTTCAGCTTGTGGAGAGCAACGCAGTCTATGACATCGGAAGACAAGCAGAACGTTACTTACAGGAGATAGAGGTATAGGAGTAGAGAAAGGGAACTCGAAAACACTCCAGACCCTGTGGATAGTGAACCAGAGGCTGAAGTGAGGAGCATGGGGGATGCAGTAGAGAAGAAGAGCAAGGAGGAGGAGTTTTCTCATATCTTGCTGAAGGCAGTGCAGGATCTCTCCAAGAACATTGAGGAAATGGGACATCGAAGCAATAATGGTAGCAAGGGAAAGACAGTCCAAGCAGAGTTCCAAGTGGGAGAACAATCCGGCACCTCAGCACCAGGCATCACAAATCCTAAATATGCCTAGAGTGCCATATACACCTCCACGATCTACTATACCCACATTCCTAGCCTCAGTAGGAGGAGGACCTCCAAAGCAAGAGGAGACTACCTACGGAGAGTACTTCATAGAGTACCAATCTTATGGCCCAGAGTTTGGGAGGGCCATCACTTTCAAAGACTTATGCCAGCTGAAAGGCAGCAACAAACCCAGGGAACAGACTGGAGGAGGCTACACGCAGGGGAATGACTTGCAGCGTACTGTGATAAGACTACTCTTCCTAACTTTTGACAACTCTTCTAAGAGCTCAGCCAAGGCATGGATGGAGAAGCTGGATGTTTACTTCCAGTTGAACTAAATGATCGAAAAAGTGGCAATCAAGGTTGCCACACTGCACTTGGAGGGAGAAGCTCATGATTGGTGGTTCCATGGGCTAACCACGTTGGGTCACACAGGGGTGACAGCGTATGATGACTTCACCAGGAAGGTGCTTGAGAGGTTTGAGAGGAAGGACCCGAATGAGTATTTCGAGGAGCTAACCACGCTCAAGCAGATCGGGAACGCGAAGGTATACATTTCTGAGTTCCTAAGACTATTAATGATGGTTCCAGATCTGTCCGAGTCCAAGAGGATCTACATGTTTTTTGAGGGACTAGCAGAACCATTACAGGGCATAGTAAGGTCCAACAGACGTACTACGCTACAAGACGCAGTGGAGAGGGCTAGAGATTTGCAAGATACCTTACCCAGGGCTAGAGCATCACTGCCCAACAGACCGGGGTTCCAGCAGAAATAGACATGAGAGCTCCACCCCCGAGAGGCAACCAGGGACGAGGAAAACTAGATGATGAGAGAGGACGGATCTTCGAAAGAAAAAACTCTTCATTACTTGCCAGGAGCCATGGGCACTAGGCCACAAGTGTGCAGCAGGGATTGTTAATTTGTGGTAACATCAGATGTGCTCTAAATCTCAAACTTTCTGAAGAGGCTTAGACACATGTATTCCAGATAACTTAGAAATTTTTTTGGGAAATTCCACCCAGAAACAGTTTTATTTAATAAATTAATTATTTTTAAGGAGGACCCTAAGTCTAACTTAGGAAATTAAAACAATCAATGGGTATTAATTTAAACTGTGGGTGAAACTTATAAAAAAAGCAGATCAAGTCTAAATGTAATCTGTGTCAGCCTTGGATGGCCTCCAAACCCTCAGCGCTGCCTCTGGAAGGGACTGTGTTGCCCCAGAATGGGTGACACAGTCACTGCACTGCCCCTAAGGCTCTTTGCGCAATCCCTGAAGGGTTTCCTGAAAATGGCGTTGTCCTTGCTGCTGTTGTTGTTGTTGCTGCCTTCCTCTGCATCGTCCTTGAGCTGATCTCTTCTCTGTCTCTTTGTGTATTCTAGACCCCGGGATCTGATCATCCCCTTGGTCTAAATTCCCCTCTCTGCAGCTGAAACACTTCTGAGTATTCTTAGCAACCCCGCCCTAGAATCTCAGCTTAGCTTCGGTGCTCTGCCTCTATGTGTCTTCACAAATGACCCCAAGCCTTTCCTTTATACTTTTCTCGTTGAAAAATCAACGACCATCAACAGATCTTGAATCAGTGGCTAATATTAAAAGAAAGCTTGATCCGTGTGATTTAAGACAATTTCATCACATGTTTCATTAAATTCACTTTAATTATTTTATTTTCCTAGGTTTTAACTTAGGAAATACATTAAAATAATTAATTAATTTAATATCTCCTAAACCAGATGAAATTTCCCAAATCCATTTCTGGGTCTTGTAGATCAGGTGAACTCTAGTCCTTCCTCAAAATTTGAGACCTAGAGCACAACTAATGCTACCCCAAATACACAAAATCTCAACACTCCCTCTTAGCATGAAGGGTGTGCTCTAGCAATACACCACACTTATGTATTACATGATTTTGGGCACTGGTTCTGTGTTGTTGATGCTTGGCCTCCTGCCACTCAACTCTGCACTGTTGCTACCATTCTAACTGCTGCCCATGACTCTACCACTGCCACTGCAACCTCTGTACTATAGCTCTCTCTCAATATGTTGCATCTGTGTTGCTCCTAGCACTGCCACTACTGATTTGCTGCACTGCAACTTCAGTTGTTTAGAGTAATAACTGAATCTCCTGCTCAATCTTTGACAGACAATTCAGATGGGCTGCATCCTCATCACTGAAGCTCCATAGGCTACAGATCTGTGTTGGCATCTAAAGAACGATGCACAACTACAGCTCTGCCAGCGTAATCAAACTCCCTCTGCACTACTGAAGTCACATCAGCTCCTTGTGTTGAAACTTATCTCGCTGTTGTTGCACTACATTGTCACTCTGAAGATCTATGCGCTGCTGCAGCACTGCACTGCGCTGCTGAAGTCACATCAGCCTCTGCGCTGCTACTACTTCTACGTTGTTGCTTCTTTTCTCTACGCTGCTCCTTCCAGTCTTCAGATCTGCCTCTGCCTGCTTCATCTATGATCTATGCACCCACTGCTCCACTTGTCCCGCTACTGTCTTAAGGCTGTCGTAGCTCGCTTGTGATCCAAGAGATGAGTTGCTCAAGGATCCCGCCTCTCTTCCATGTAGCTCCTCTACATGTCCATGTCACCCCACCTCCGTGGTTCATGAGCACTCATGGCTACATCATCGCCCGACCCATCATCTGCCACCGCTGCCTTAGAAGAGGATGCTTCCTTATCCTTCTTCTTTTCTGGACAATGGCTGGCAAAATGTCCCATTTCGCCACACTGGAAGCACTTGATCTTTGAAAGATCCTTCTTCTTCTTTGGTTGCTTCTTTGATGCCAAGGTTGCATCTTCCTCCTCTTCCTTCTTTACTTTGCTCAAACCAGGGTTGTGCTGCTTCTTGGTGAATCTGCGTAGTTCTTCTTGCCGCAGGATTGACCACAAGTTGTCCCAATCTGGGAGGTCCACTCTGCCCAAGATACTTTGGACAAAGGTTTCCCACTCATCCGTAACTGCATTGAGGGCAGTCCTGACTATCACTTCATCATCTACGGTTGCACCCATTGCAGTCAGTTGATCCTTGATTGACTACAATCTGAAGAGGAAATGCTCGATGTCTTCTCCCTTGGTCATCATGAATGACCTCATTTGGGCCTCCAACGGCATCTTTGTTTGGAATGATTTTCCCTCATATAGGGAAGTCAAGGCCTTCCACATGTCGTTAGATGTCCTCTTCTCGGCTATGTGTGGTACAATATGATCCTTGATATTGTCCATTATCAGCTGCTTGGCATGCCTTATGCTTCCGTAGGAGATCCACATTTGTCGGTGTGGCCAAAGTTTGCTCTGCATGGTCTCTTAGACTGTATGCCTCAAGGACAATAAGGATCCTTGCTTTCCACACCGAAAAGTTTGAGAGGCCCTCTAGCCTATCCTGATCACACAATCCATGAAGAGCCATCTGCTCAGAATGTGTTGGAGCTCCTCCTCTCTATACTAGAGATCTGGATCTAGTGTCCTTTACGAACTGGGCACCCTCTGCTCCCTCTGACACTGTAATATTCCCTTTTTTGGTATCACCCATGACATGGCTAGGAGGGACTTCCAGAGTTACGAGCAGACAGGTCACAGGTACAGATTGGTGCTATCAGTGGGCTCAGGAGCTTTTCGAAGGAGTTTTGAGGAGTTTTCATGGTGTCCGAAGGCATTCGCTTGATATACTCCATCATCTGAGCAGTTTGGCTTTCGTTCCGATGCATTCCGATAACTTTCGGAAATTTGAGTTATTTATGGGCTTAACTCCGCTAATTATGCTCAAGGTAGCATTCCGGGAGGAATACATGATGGAACATCTTAGTGTAATAGCTCGTTGGAACCGGGACGAGGATACCTACATGGTGGGACAATTAGACATGAGTTCCAGTGACCGGAGGAGACGTGGTAGCCAATTTACCCTTTTCTGCATTAAAAAGGAATATTTTAATAAGAGGGAAAAGTGCTCCATGAATAAAATAATGCTCTAGAAGGCTCCAAGAGATCTATAAAAGAAAGGGAGGAGGCCATTGAGAGATATCTTTGGGATCATATTATTTTCTTGTATGAGAGGTTTGAGACGTGGTTCTCTACTTCATCCGTAGCCCCAGGATAGAAACCCTCGGGTGATTTGTGAGTGTTGGACGGAAACCCAACTCTCTTTGAGGAGACTTCAATCAGAAGTTTCGCAGAGCTTCAGAGATATTTGAGTGAGGATCATACAGGTCTTCAACAGGTGCTTCAGTGGATTCAGTGGTAGCTGTTGCCGGAGGGAGAGTGCAGCAGTTCAGTTTTGGCGGTCATCGCAGTGTAGCAGCGTAGCAGATTACCTTGGTGGCCAGTTTTCCATCTCAGCTCTTTTTGGGTCAGATCTATATGTAACCCTCATTATTATCTATAATAAAAGCTAAGATTCTTCCTATTCTATGTTGTATTGGATTGCAATGTTTCTTGTCTTCTTATTTTACATGGCAATCTTCTGTTGAGTAAATGTTGATTTTACGGCATAATGTGGAGTTCAGTTATTTTCTGCATTTTTAGTTAAAATATCCCATTTGGGATATTACAGACACTTGATTTCCCTCCTTGGAAATCTACCAAATCAACTATGGTTCATCTTCTTCTTTGATCCTCTGATCAAACTGCAAGTTTCCTTTGGCAAGAAAATCTTTGAGAAGTTGATCTCTTCCCAATCTTTGTCAATTGTGCTAAGGCTAAAAATCTGAAAACTTCAGAAATTTAACCCCACCAGCTCTTCTGAATTTCTGCAGTTTTTCTGCAGTCTTTTCTAGATCTGACAAACCCAACCAGTGCTATTTCTGAGTTGCCTCTACGCAGTAATTGCGTGGGCTTGCTAGGAAACAGCATTGGACAGTGTCACCCTTCCCTCTGTGTGAATCTTCTCCTGAAAACTGCGTTGTCCCTTCATATTTGGATCTCTACTGCTTTTCCAGCTGCTTTCTGCAACTAGATCCTTCAGATTCTTCAGCTGGTGACCTTCTAGATCTACAATTGCTCTGATACCATGTAGAAATTTCTGAATCTTATATCTTATGTAGAAATTATTACTGTTAATTCGGTTATGCTCCTCCTACTTATGCAAGTTATTAACTGAATAAATTCAAGTTAAAATCGAAGCAAAACACATAACAGATCTCTACCAATCCAGATCTAGAATAAGCACATGCACACATTGACAAAGTGACACTATTATTTCTGGACAAACTGTCCTCGGGAAAACCCAATGTGGGAAAACCGGTCTCTGGAAGCTGGAGGGTTCTATTATTAAGAATATTTCTAAATACACAACTCTAGGTTCCAGATCTGGAAAACCCTATAGAGAAAACTCTAGATCTACAGCTCCTCGCTGATCTAGGACCAAAAATACTGACTAATCCACACCCTCAAACGGGATTTACAGAGCTCAACCAAATCTAGGCCTAGAAACCCCAGCGCTGCCCCTGAAAGGCTCTGAGTCAGCCTCTGAAGCCCCTGAAAGCTTCTGCGTCAGCCTTGGATGGCCTCCAAACCCTCAGCGCTGCCTCTGGAAGGGACTGCGTTACCCTAGGATGGGTGACGCAGTCACTGCACTGCCCCTAAGGGTCTCTGCACAACCCCTGAAGGGTTTCCTGAAAATGGCATTGTCCTTGCTGCTGTTGCCTTCCTCTGTGCTATCCTTGAGCTGATCTCTTCTCTGTCTCTTTGTGTATTCTAGACCCTGGGATCAGATCATCCCCTTGGTCTAAATTCCCCTCTCTGCAACTGAAACACTTCTGAGTATTCTTAGCAACCCCGCCCTAGAATCTCAACTTAGCTTCAGTGCTCTGCCTCTGTGTGTCTTCACAAATGACCCCAAGTCTTTCCTTTATACTTTTCTCGTTGACAAATCAACGGCCATGATCAGATGTTGAATCAATGGCTAATATTAAAAGAAAGCTTGATCCATGTGACTTAAGACAATTTCATCACATGTTTAATTAAATTCACTTTAATTATTTTATTTTCCTAAGTTTTAACGTAAGAAATACATTAAAATAATTAATTAATTTAATATCTCCTAAACCAAATGAAATTTTCCAAATCCATTTATGGGTCTTGTAGATCAGGTGAACTCTAGTCCTTCCTCAAAATTTGGGACCTAGAGCACAACTGATGCTACCCCAAATACACAAAATATCAACAGGTGTAGCATCTTTGTCAAGCCAAACTCATGTTTGGACACCTTGGCATATAGTTGTTGCTCCTCAAGAATACGAATCACCTCCTCCAAATGCCTCAAGTGCTCCTCCCAAGTCTTGCTATAGCTAAAGATGTCATCGAAGAACACAAGCACGAACCCGCAAAACTGCTTGCGAAACATGTGGTTCATGCAAAATTGGAAAGTAGTAGGGGCATTGGTTAGCCCAAAGGGCATCACCAAAAACTCAAAATTCCCATAATGGAATCGGAAAGTTGTCTTCAGGATGTCCTGCTCCCAAACTTTAATCTGGTGGTAGCTCGAGCACAAATCAATTTCAAAGAGGTATTTAGCTGCTCTAAGCTTGTCCATCCACTGATCTATGTGCGGAATCGAGTACTAGTTCTTCAACGTCTTCTTGTTCAATGCCCAATAGTCGATACACATGTGGAGGGTCCCATCCTTCTTCTTCACCAGCACAACTGAAGAAGCGAAAGGACTCAAACTGTGCCTAATGTGCCTCAAGGCCAACAGCGCATGTATGGTATGCTCAATCTCATCATGGTAAGCCTTGGGATGTCAGTATGGAGTGATGATCACGGCATGCACACCCTCTAACTCAATCGTGTGCTCAAATCCCCAATCAGGTGGTCAGCTTGGAGGAATGTCTCCAAAAACTGTTGGGTACTTGTCCAATATCTCCTAAATGTCTAGGTGTACTGATCAAGGATGAGTCCCTATGTTGGTCAAAGTTGGCATTGATGTCAATATGGCATTGTTGGAGATGGAAAATATTCTTGTGATAACCCTTTCGTGTTGTTGCCCTCCCCTCATGTGATAACCCTTTCGTGTCGTTGCCCTAACCTCATGCAAACCCTAGGAGAAAACCTTAAGCATGAGGTGATGCAAATTCCCTAGCTATATATCCCTATGATGACAATTCCCTAATCTAATGATGCAAGATCTAATGAAGCCCTAGATGACCATGATCTATCTTGGATGATCTAATGATGCATGATGATGAATCCCTTACCATGAAACCCTTCTACTCATTGATGATAGCCCTTGTCCTTATATGATGCATGAATAAATGTTGATTGGCTATAGGATGCCCTAATCCCTAAATATCATGTTAAATGATGATTCCCTAAAGATGCCCTTATCCTAAAAGCTTGAAGGCCTAAGTCCATGAAATCCTAATGACTGCCATGAATAAAATAACGACAGTTTCACAAATATAATTTTCTTGGTGGTAAAATGACTTCATTTAAGGACTCCGTATAAGCACATAGAGGACATTTTCCCTTTTCCAACGAGTTATTACATGCCTTCTAACTCTTCTTATTAGATTGGGTGAAAATGATTTTTTAAGATGGAAAAATATAATTTAAGGTTAGCTGACATAAGCCGACTTGTAGGTTCATGTCCCTTGGCCAATAGACGTGATTCTTCATCAAAAAGCAAAATGTGTATAAATATGACGTTAAACACTTCATTTTAACCATCAATTTTTGGTGAAGATTTCAGAGATAATACAGTGATAGGGTAGAGAAGTAAAAGGAGGCCGAGAAGGATATATTTTGGGCCAATATTATTTTTTTGAGTTTCTGTGATTGGTCTTTGGGTTAAACAAGGACTGCAGACTTACATCTGTGCCTCAGACCTGTGAAAATCTCATTTGTGGAGACATGGAACTGTGAACAGTCATCTCGGACTACAGGATTGTCACCTCGAGAGGCATATAAAGAGCTCGGACTAACAGTGAACAGCAACCTGTGACTGTAACCACAGATTTTCGGACAGCGACCTGTTAGATGCTCAGAGACCTAGCCTGTGGACAGATGTGTGACCTGTGAGAAGACTCGGACTGTGGGAAGTATACAACTGTGGTGGCTCAGAATTATGAGAATACTCAGGACTGTGGAACTCAGAAACCGAAGCTTGGACTTTAAGGCTTGAAGCCCTGTCTCCCTCGGACCTGTGACAAATTTGAGGACAGACTTGTTAATAAGCTCAGAATTACAGTGGTGGCTCAAGGTCGGAGTTACAGACCTGAACTCGGTCTTGGTGCAGATTTTGGACTAGTGGAACAGTCACATAAGAAGCATGGTCTCATAACCCTGTCACAGCTTATGAGAACAGTGATCTATGGGGTCGGTCTTACTATTTAGAGTCTCTTACAGACCTGTAGTTGTTGTAGCATCTAAATAGACATTGACTTGTGGCACATCATTGGCATCAAGCGTGGAGGAGACTTGGAAATCTTGACAGACCCTTGGTAGCTTTGAAGAGTAGTCTCTTGAGCATCATTTGAAGTTTTTGAAGAGTATTTTTGACATCACCTCAAGACAAACTAGTGACACCTTTGGAGCAGCGTATAACAGACATAAAGAGTTGTAGGTGAGCATCATTTGAAGATCTCCATGAGCACTTTGAGCATAATATGAGGCTTGTTTGAAGACTAAACTTGGACGAGAGGTTTTTGGAGCAACCATTGAAGGATCCTTCGAGCAGTTAGTAGAGCAATTTATGATTCAAGACTCTTTTGGAAAAGCCTATTAAAGACACTCTTGGAGAAGCACATTGAAGACACTCTTGGAGAAGCCCACTGAAGACACTCTTGGAGAAGCTTATTGAAGCTATCATGAGGTGACCTTGAAGATTTTGTTTGGGTACCATGAAGAGTTATGGAGACACCTTCATGTGAAGACAAAATTATCATTAATGAGCTAAGTTCCTTGGAGATCGTTTAAGGGCAGTGCTGAAGGTGTAGATATTGTTAGGGCTTGTTGCAGAAGATATTGGGAGCCGTGAAGAATTACTAAACTTATCTTGAAGAATTGAAGTTGTGGGTTGGAGCCCTAAAGGATAGGTGTCCTCAAAAAGACTAGGTTGGTGCTTGTACCAGAGATAGTGTTGGACCCCTAGAGGTTGGAGCGGTGGAAGACAGGGTTGGAGCCCTAAAGGTCAAAGCCTCGTGAAGTCCAAGTCGGTGCTTGGCAAAGTACAGGTTGGTGCTTGGTAAAATTTCTTAATCTAAGAAACCCTACTGCAGTATCTTGATTTACTTCTCCTACTTGAATTAAGTTACAAGTTAATTTCTGAAATATTCAGTAAATCAGCAAAGTAAATACAACTAGCAACCTACACATACAGATCAATTACTAAATAACATGCTCATATGACAAAGTGACACACAGATTTTACGGACAAATGTCCTCGGAAAAACCCAATGCGAGAAAACCGGGGCAGCTAGCTCTGGAGGGTTTTATTATTATGTAAAATCTGAGTACAACATTTATGGGCACCAAACTTGGTTAGCCCTACAGAGAAAAACACGACAAGCAATAACTCTATCTTCGAAGACAGAAAATATGGTTGATTCAACCCTCTGTGGGGAATTATGAATTCAAGCCCTTTCTGGCCCATCGGAAACCCCAACGTTGCTCCTCAGCCCTCTGCGTCAGCCCCTGCACTGCTCTCGAAGGGCCTACGTCACCCCTGAAGGGCTTATGCTGCCCCTGCGCTGCCCTGACTGGACCTGTGTGGCCCCTGCTGCCTCTGCGTGGCCTCTGCTAGAATGCGTAGCACCTGGCTGCCTCTCTGCTGCTCTGGTATGTTGCCTCTTTGCTGTTGTTGTACTCTTGGCCTAGGATCAAACTATCCCCTTGGCAATACTGCCCCTCACCACACTGCAAACTGCTTCTGAAATTCTTAGCAAACCACGCCCTAGAATTTCAGCTTAGCTTCAGTGCTTCGCCAATGTGTGTATTTTCCAACTGACCCCAACCCCTTTCTTATAATTTTCTCGTTGAAACATCAACGGCCGTGATCTAATCTCTAATCGACAACTAAGATTAGAAGTTGTTTGATCCACGTCACTTAAGTCAATCTCATCACATGTTTAATTTAATTCACTTTAATCTTTTAATTTTCCTAAGTTAGACTTAGGGTCCTTAATTAAAAAGAATAAATAATTAAATATCTCTTAAACCTGATGGAATTTCTTCAAACGCTTTGTGGGTCTTGGAGATCTCATGTACTCCAGCTCCTCCACAAAATTTGGGAGCTAGAGCACATCCGATCCTACTCCAAAATATCAACATCTTCATCTAGGGTTGGAGCCCTACACATTATTTATCGGATTCATTGTAAAGAAGAGGAAGTCTTCATTATATATGACTAATAAAAGTATTTATTCTTATTGTTCATTTTGTGTTCTAATTATAAGTGATCTAACTGGTAAAAAAAACAATTGAAAACAAATAGTGATTCACCCCCTTCTCAGTATTTCCAATGCCCTACCTCTGTAATCTGGAGCTCCACTGCCCACTCTATGTCCCCATGTCACAAGGTAGAGAGCAGAGGTGATGAGTTTCCACACCAAACATTATACAAGTTGTGGAGAATCATAGTGTCAACCACAAGCTTAAGTTGATGAGTCTATATATTATTGGGTCTGTAGTTTTTTATTTCTGGGAAGCTTGTGTTGATAAGAGAAGCGGATTTAAATTAAAGAGTTGGTAAAGTTGTGCTACCATTACTTTCTCAAACATGCCAAAAATAGTCAACATACTACAAGCACATAATTTAAGATCAAGGCAACTTCAAGACATAAAATATAGAAGAGATTCCTTCTCAAATTTTCCTATATAAATTACATATCTAAAATATGACAGAGACTAGAGGCAAGAGCTAAAAAAATCTCTTTGACATTACAAACATCAATAGTAAAAAACAGACTGCAATAATCGGAAACATTTATTTAATACATTAATGAAGGTGCAATAGATATCATCATTTCAAATAATAAGGTGTAATTTATGCACCAAGGAAGTCAAAATATAGAAAACTAATGGCTGTAAGTTTTACCACATCAAGTGGAACAAAGACAGACTGTGCTGCAAGAGATGACATCATTCCAGCAACACCATTTGCTATTGCTACTTGTGTTGGCTCTGAAAGATTTAGTTTCTCTGTGACTCTTAGAGCTCCAATTTTTGTTGTCTCTAAGGTAGTAAGAAAAATTACCCGACCAGGAACTGCACCAATAACAACAGCACCAAAACCTCTATATAAACCAGAAATTCCGTCTGCTTTTAGAATGTTTCTAAATATAGAAATGGCTGTTGGATTTTCAGCATTTCTTTGAATAACCTGCAGCCTTGTCTTAACAACAGAAATTGGGTACAGGGCAACAGTGACACCCGTAAATAGGCCTGCCCCTAATGCATAAAATTTGGCTTTGTCAAGTCTGCAAAAGCAAGCATATAGGTCTATCAAGCAAGGAACCTTTAAATTGAAAAACAAATAAATAAAAAATCTCGCTCACAATTGGGCCTGTTTTAGTCTTTTAGATAATCATTATTCTGAAAAGCACCTTTCCTATCCCTTTAACATACTTTCCTTGTAATTTTGATGGGAAAAATCACTACAGTAAAAACAAAGTCAGCAGCATTCATGGTGAAAACTGCCTCTAAGTTTCAAAGTTTCAAACCATCATTCATGGTACCACTGATAATCCAATTAAGCATACAGCATTTCCAGAATCAGGATGTGACCATATTGCAAGTTTTATAGGGCTTACATCAAAAAGAACAATATTTATTCTAGTTGAATTCAGTGAAGAAAAATTTGATTGTCGATAAATATTTCAAGTAGGCATGCACCAATAGAACATGACAGAATAAGATAATTTTATTATTGTCCAACAAATGACCACAAATAGGTCAATGGGATTTCCAAGTATAATAGTATCAAGACATTGTGGGAGTGCAAAGATCCACTCCTATGAAGAAAATGGAAAGATCTAACCTAAGATCTAACCTAAGATCTAAAATCCAACAGCTAAAGAAGAAAGAAAACTAAAATGATACATGTACTTCTGGGAGGCAATCAAAATACCCTGGAGGGATGCCTCGGAAGAGGATACAAGGGAAAGGGGAAGAACCTCAGGAATCATGCAACTGTCTGCTGAAGATGAGGAAACATTGCACTCATAGGAAACATAGTAAAAATATAGACTAGTGACTATACCATATATCACTATAATACTGTACTATCATGAACAATGAATATATATATAGCCAATCCTACGTCAAATTAGGGAGTGCATTTCGAGCTTTGAATGGTCATCCTTTACACACATTTGCAGGAAAATAATGTATAAGTAGATGACTTTCTAAAGAGGCTCTGTCCTTTCAGGTTGGTTCATTCCTCATACATGAATCCTATGAGGATCGACTGATTCAATACATCTCCTTTCTCTTATAGTCTTTATTTTGTCACAGGCCTCTATTTTGCTGAATTTAGCATGGAACAGTGGAAATCCAATATGTGTTTTTGGTGTATCATAGTGGACTCAGATGCACAATTTTGTTTGAAAGAAGAAAGCTGCTACAGGGAAAAGTTTCACTTTCAAGTTGTATTTTTGGAATTAGGTTGATTTTTGTATGGTCTCAGGGATATATTTTTAACCACGTTGAAATTTTGTATGGTTTTGTTATCGATCAAATCAGCAGTGTTGTTAAGGTCCTAGCAACCTGCTAGATGAACACACACAGGGCAGAGACCCACTATCACCTCAGCCCAAGCCCCCGCTATTTAGACCCAACACCCCATAAATGGCCAAGGGAGGAGTCCCTAAATTAACCCCAAATGACTCCTTACTAGGATCAATGCCTTATATGGAGTCACCTAGAGTGGAGGAGTTCTTGTCTACGAGTTGTCTAGCTGTAAAAATGTCATTGTAATAGCAAAAAACTAAACAGCGAATATTAGTAGCAAAAATTCACTGAAAGTAGGTCGTGTAACCTGTGGGTTTTGGTCTACATGAAAATATCTAACCAAAAATGTATTTATTATGTGAATTGGTCACCGACTAGATAAAATAAGATTATTAATATCCAATGAATGACCGCAAAAGTAGGTCAATGGGACTAGTGTTGGAAATACTAAGAGGGGGGTGAATCGGTGTTTCTTATCAATTAGTCTATTTTTAATTCCACAAAGCATTAATTGTTATTAGCATCAGATAAACATAAACATCATCAACACCATTCAACAATGCATAATGAATAGAGACAATAGACACAGAGATTTTTAGGTGGAAACCCCACCGGAACAAAAACCACCGAATGCTTCTTAATATGTCTTCAAAAGATTTACATCAAGTTTTCAGCTCCAACTGAAGGAGACTCCAACCTATAGGACACTCCAATGCCTTGTTTACCAACTGCAATTGGGACGACGTGATGATGCCTAGTTTACAAGCTCCAACCTGAAGGTGCTCCAACACCCTGTGTACTAGTTGCTACTGGATGGACGCTTCAACACCCTGTGCAGGCTTCAACCTGCCCTAGCACCACCCTGCCGCCCTGAAGTGTCACTCTCCTACCTTGCACCACCCTGCCGCCCTAAAGCGTCACTCTCCTACCTTGCACCACTCTGATCAGCCAAAGGACCACGTTTCACAATTTTCAGATTAGATCCACTTGCGCTCCAAAATCAATATAAGGAAACTGCAATGCAAGAGAACTGCAACACAAAAACTGCCTCTGCGCTTGTCCAACATTCCACAATCAGACTGATCTATCAATAGTCCTGGAATTTGTACAAACTGTATCATACAACCTGAAATTGCAATAACTGTCACTGTCATACATTAACAGTCTATATCATTGTTTCATTCAACATCAAGTCTATCAGTCATGCAAGGTTACTGCTAAGCACTGCCTTATCAAATAGATCATTGTCACATCTCAAGGATACTGTTATATTGTCATCATCACAAAAGGTCATTACCATCCAATTCTGTGATAAACATATCTATCATTGTCCTTATTATCAAGGATAATCACTGTCACAATATCTCTTACCATAGACTATTGTCCAACATCATAGCCATACATCATGGTGTCATATGTCATTGTCATATAAGCTATTGTAATATTGTCAATACTACAATATTGTCAAGTCATACACATTGTCAATATTGCCGTCGATTGATTCAAGTCACAATATCACTATAATAGGTCATCTGCATTATGGTCTAGTGAGACTGAATACCCTTAATGTTGTGCCTTCAATCTGTAAGTTGTTCACTTCTGCAAACCAGACTTCTACCGTCTTCTTTTGAATTAGGTGAGCTGATTCAAAAACCACTACAGTTTACATGAATTCTGGAGAACAGATCCTTGCTCACTTATCCAGCTTCTTGTAAAAATTTCTAAATCTAAACCAGAAACCCTACTGCAGTAAATCTGATTTACTTCTCCTTCTTGTTTTTCTTTAATTAACAAGTTATTTTCTGAATAATTCAAGAAAACATCAAAGTAAATACACTGCAGCCTACACAATTATACAGATCAAGTGCTGAAAAATAAGTAAAGCACACAGACAAAGGACACAAATTTTTCGAACAAATGTCCCCGAAAAAACCCAATGCAGGAAAACCAGTGCAGCAGTTCAGAGGGTTTATATTATCAAGCAGCAGTATTTTAAGTAAATCTAGGGTGCCACAATCCGGCTCACCCAACAGAGAAAACCTCGGCAAGCAAAGATAAATCGTGAGTTTTACCTCACTCTACAAGTCCCGGCAGATCCGGATCAGACACTAGTGAAACCCCAGCTACCTCTGCCAAGTATCTATGCTGTCACTGCGTAAGCCTGCGAGTGTCTGGCTGATGGACTACGTCACCCTTCCTTTGCGCTAATCTGCCTCTCCAAAAATCAAGTTTCAACCCTGCCGGCTTAGAAACCCCGATCTCTAGCTGATTCTGGACTGTCCCTCGGAATCACTACGTGGGCTTGCGTCACCTCTCCTTGTGGCTGTGTTGCTTCCTTTGCGTCTTTGTTGCCCTTGCTCTGCAATGTACTCTTGGTCCTTCGACCAATTACCGCATCTGCCCCTCACTGCTTCTTTAAATCACTCGATCTTCGTCCGAGCACTGCTCCGTCAGAAGAATTCGATCTCTTAGACTCACTGTGTGTTTCCTCCAACTAACCCCAAGCCTTCTTTTAATACTTTTCCAGATGACGAATCAATGGCTATGATCTAATCTCTAATCGACAGCTAAGATTAGAAAAGACTAGATCCTCGTCACTTACAACATTCTCACCCATATGTTTAAATTAATTCACTTTAATTATTTAATTTCCCTAAGTTTAGACTTAGGGTCCCCATTAAAATAATTAATTATTTGAATAACTTAAGCTCTGGGTGGAATTTCTCCAAACAATTTATGGGACTTGGAAATCTCATGTGTCCTAGCCCCTCCACAAAGTTTCGGAGCTAGATCACATCTGATGCTACATGTTATCGCTTGTCGCCTACACCTACCTATAGTTAGTGGGAAAAGCCTTCAACCCCACAGGTGTGGTTGGTGGCAAGGAACTCAGAGAAGGGGCTGTCACCTATTCCCAACTCTCTCTGTTTAAGCTATCTCCTAGGTTAGCTAAGGGGGGTGGTCCCTAAAGGAAAACTAAGTTAAAGATGTGAGATTTCTAGGAGAATTGATTAGAAGGAATTACTTATCAAAGATGACTCGATTCCAATATGTAAACAAGCATATAAGTATATGAGAAATATTCAATGATGTGTTCAAAATATAGACCAGTTGCTTTAAAGTAAATGACAAATGCTTGCTCAAAAAATGAAATTCAAGATATAATGACAATAATCCCACAAAGGAAGTGTTAGACCAAGATCACAATATGCAATTAAATTTGCAACACCAAATAAGGGTATTTGCCAATGAAACGAGATATATCAATCATCCATAAGCATAATGATCATTAAAATGACAACATGCAATGAAGTTGTATGTAGAAGCAAATTTCCAAGTACCATAGAATTAAACTTGTTGCAAAATTTAAGGAATTAAAATGCTTGCATCCAAAGTGCTTCTTGAGATAATATTTGCATGTGAATCTTTAAACCGTCAAGATAGGAAAAAAAAATTGGGAACTTTGCAAGTAAATGTGATGAGATAGTGCTCTTGGTTTATTTTATTAATTAGTTCTAAAGCAAGGTTACAATTGAACTCTAATCCTCAGACCTCACCCTCGCCCAAATATTTGGATCTCACAGTGAAGAGTCCATAGAGGTAGAGAGTCCCTAAAAACGTCTATTCAACCAACTTAAGTTGGAGGTAAATTTTAGAGATGCAAGTCTAGTATGAAAAGTGAAATGCTTAAATGATATGAAAGTGAGTTTGCAAGTGCTATGTAAAAGATGGAGATGATTCAATTAAATATGCTTCATAGTTAGAACAATAACTCAAGTTGCCATAAATTGAAAGTGCTATGCTTCTTTACTTGCAGTATATTGTGAAACTTATCCAAATGAGAAATAGATCACAAAACATAAGTGATGGAAAATGAGATTGCAAATTAAGAAATTAAAGGACTATGCGATTTATGTTACTTTCCAATTAGAGCATGCATATGTAATGTGAAAGAAAACGGAAATGTCAAAACCACTAAGTCAATCCATCTACAAATTCTCTCCTTTGAAATGGAGAGATGGGGATGCCAATGGGTAAAACCCACGCTCCCACAACAAAAACAGAAATTTTTATTAATTTTACAAGAATGAAATGACCATGAGGCCTTTTATAAACCAAGGAAAGTCTTTACAAATAAAAATTGAGACCATAGACTTTTCCTCTGTGAGAATTTCTAAGAACTCAAAATAAATTCAGACTTTACAGAAGGAGAAGAGAAGCTAAGCCTCTTCTATGCTCACAACCAAAGAAGAAAGAGTTATCTTCCTCATTTGAAATTCAGCCCAAAAGTCCTGCAACGACTTGTTAGTAATTTCTTGTAGTTGTCCACTCAAGCTGTCACAAGAAAAATTTTGAAAGAGGGCTACAAACCCAATCAAATATTAGATAGATAAAATTACAAAATATTTCACACAATTTACAAAGGACTAAGCCAAAGAATTCGAATAAACTCTCCTCTTTGCTTAGTCATTTTCAAGCTCTTAGATAGCAAATGAAAGCAATGAAGTATAATGTTTTAAAAGATATTCAAATTTAGAAGTATTCGGCTTGTATACAAGCTATGTCCCAAAACCCCTGCAAAACCACTTTGTAAGATAAGACTATGAAAGTTCAAAGAACAAATGAGAGCTCCTTTGAGAATGTATCAAGAGTGGGTTGGTCTCTCCAAAGACTTCCCCCCAACACTTGATTCTTTGATCCCAACAAGATGTTCCCTCTACAAAACTTCAATCAAGAATTAGTTCCATATAGATCTAGCAATAAACAATGATAAGAAACTCTAGAGATTTATTTGAAACCAACTAGAGCATTCTATACCTAGAGCATACTTCTAAATCAAATGTCAATATAAGATAGCTCTATATTAACAAATCTACAAGAGCATATGGAAAAAAATTAGATAAAAGCATGAGTAAAAGGAATTATACCAATGATCAACAATTCACCACACTCCAAAAGGAGGAACACCTCATAAATGAAACCCCAAAGTCTTTATTGATATTTCTGAAAGTGTACAAGGCAACAGCGCTTCCGCAAGCACAATAGCTAGTAAACAATTATTACAATATGAGAGCCAATGGCTCCATTATATAGAAAGTTGGGAGAAAATCCCAATGAAAAACCATATGCCAAGTGGTAAGAGGGAGGAGATCTCAAGGCAAATTCGAATTTGGTAAGTGGAGCTCTAATGCCAAGTGTAAAAATCGAATTCTGGCAAGTGGACATCATTTTCTTCTTCCCTTATGTGCCAAATTCGAATTTTATGATGGAATGACATGTGTATATGGTTGGTAACCCATGTGAGGACAATTTCCCACAAAAATCTCCACCAAATATTCTCCCAAATCCTCCTAAATATGCACTAACTTCACAAACTCGAATTTCCAAGTAAGCAACTCTCATTTAATGCCGGAAATTCAATTTTATTTGAGCACATGTCTTTTCCTTGATTTTAGGACTCCATATCACCTTGGGACTTCACTTTAACTCCTCCATAATTTTCCGCCTCATTTCAACCTCATTTAGCATGTGTGGATATTTATTTTTCTCCATTTATTTAATTTCTGGCTTAATTAATTGTCAGATTTCCCACTAGACTTAGGAAAAAGTGGGTTTTAAGGGTTCAAAACACATTTTTAACCCCCTCAAAGTGTGTCATAGTAGAAAGTTGAGCGTGAGAGGTGTAATTTTGATTACTCATACCCCATACAACTTCTCTAAACAACACTTATTACAATTCAATTAACAATTTTTATTGCAATTTTCGACTTGAAAAAAATCTAAAAACTTAAAAAATCACTACCTAGACCTAACCAAATTCCACGAAATTTTTTGTGTGATCTAGTATGGTAATATACATTGACTCTAGACACTAGGAGTCACCCAAGGCCTCACCATCAAGCCATACTCCGACTTTGGGGTAAAATTGAAGGAAAAAACTCAATTAATTATTAACTCCTAGTAGGGAGATGATAACTAACCAAGTAAAAAAAACCTCCCAGAGTAATACTCACTGTTTGGCAAGGTCCCAAGCTACCTAGGCCTGTTACAGACTCTATACTGACTCAAAACTCATCATTACTAGCATCACTTATTACAATTCCCCGTAGGGCGTGGAATCTGGGTACAAAAGAAAATGATAAGAAGTAGAAGTAGAGTTTAAAAACTCTGTTGAACTGATGATATCTGATGGTACAAATGTCTTTTGTTCATCCTTGGGCATGGAGTCTTCTCACCATCATCCGGTGCCACTCCAGTGGTCAACACTACCCAAAAATCAACACTCCCTTTTAGCAAGGAATGTGCTCTAGTAATACTTCTACACCAGAAGCATCACCCTGATCCATGGCATCGGTCCTCTACGCTGCTGATGCTCGACTGCTACCCCTCATCCACTGCGTTGCTGCCTTTTGTACTGTTGCCCATGACACTGCCACTTGTCACTGCCTCATCTGTACTGCAGTTGCCTCTCAAATATTGCATCATGTTGCCCATAGCACTGCCACTGCTAACTGTTGCACTGCAACTCAGTTGCTAAGAAGTAAGCAACTGAAAACATCACCAAAAAATCCTAACATACGAGTGAGCCTGGGTGCACCTCGATATTGAAGCACCCTTTGCTGCAAATTTGCATTGTCCCTCTAGTGCCTCTGCATTGTTGCTGCTCTGCACTCCATAAGCACTGCCTTTGCGTTGTTGAAGTCCATCAACCTCTGCGTTGCTGCTACGTTGTTGATGCCTTTTCTCTGCGCTGCTCCAGTCTTCAGCGTTCTAGCTCTGCCAATGTTGCTCCATCATCCCTCGCACCAACTAACTCTATTCATCTTGCTACTGTCATTAAGGGCTCACGTAGCTCGTATGTGATCCAAGAGTTTGGGCATCTCAAGGATCCTGCCCCTTTACACTGCAATTCGAGAGAACTACATATCAATGTCGCCCCACCTCCTCTCCCGAGGCACATGAGCACTCATGGCCACATCGTCATCATCTCCATCATCGTCCTTAGCTGCGGCAACCTTCAAATCAAAATCTTCTTTTCCCTTCTTTTTCATAGGGCATGTTGTGTTGAAATATCCTAATTCACCACACCTGAAGCATCTGACCTTTGAAAGGTCTTTCTTCTTCTTCCTCTGTTGCCCATGTTGTCCTTTAGATGCGAGAGCCGCATCTTCCTACTCCTTAATCTTGATCCCTCTACTGCTAATGCCCGCCTTGGTCATCCTCCTAATCTCTTCTTGTCGAAGAGCTGCCCACATGTTTTCCCAACTTGGAAGCGTTGCTCTGCCCAAAATGCCTTGGACAAAGTTCTCCCACTCATCGAAAACTACATTCAGAGCAGTCCTCACCATAAGAACTTGTTAATTTTTGGGCAACTAGGTCCAAAATCCATGTTGCATTGCTCGTATGATGGAGATGATATTTTTGTTAGATTCTGCTTTCGGAGAGGTGCAATATTGATCTAAAGATCATCTTGTTTGGATGAGCATAACTTATATTTGGAATTGATTTTCCTCAGATGTGCAAATTGTCAAGGTCGGCCCTCAAGTCTCGATGATATGCTCCCATCAATAAGTTTTGTAAGTTTTGTTTCAGTCAAAGTCAAGTCAGTTGTTTTCAATCAAAGTTTCCAGTTTGTTCAAGTTTTTCAAAGTCTAGTTTGACTCCATCGCCCAGTGGTAAGGCTACCTGATCTACGGTGTTCTTGACACCTCCTAAAGGAGCTGCCATCCCTAGCTGGAGCCAATGTTAGCCCAGGTATGTCAGTGATCAAATGACTCTTTCAGTTGCTTTCCATTAGGTCATAACTTATAAGTCAAAAATTTACTTTTTCGAACCAGTTCTCAGAAATAGTTTTGGTCACTGAAGAAAGGCTAAACCATGTATGTTGCTCCTTCATTTCATTTATCATCATCATTGTCAAGGTCATCGCCATCATTAGTTTCAAGGTCACCATCTCCATCATCATCATTCAATAGATCTAGGGTTATGTCATTTCATTTCATTTAGGTCAAGTCTAGGCTCAGCCCTGCCTTTGGAAAAATCATCAAATTTTCACTAAAATAAGGCAGTGACCCTCCACTTCATCCATAAAAGCCTAGTGAAGGAGCAGGCGTGTTTATGAAGTTCAAATAAAGCCCTCTCTCTTGTTTCATATGGCTCAAGTTTCAAAAAAGTTTAAAATATCTCACCTTTGTCTCATTGTTTCATGAAATATAGTTTCACTGTCTCACTGTCTCTTTTAAAGGATCAAAAGTCATCATCCACAGTCAGAGCTCCAAGGGAGGTCATTTTGACCTATTTTCTTAGTCAAATGAAAAAGAGTGTCATTTCAAGCTTCAAAAACATCTTAAGTGTTTTAAAAAGTCATGTCCAATGTGAAAGTTCAGAAGTGTTCAAAAGTAGTCTCACTGTCTCACGAAAAGGAGAAAATTTGTCTCAAGGTCTCATTTTAAAAGCCTAAGAAGGTCACCTCAAGTGTCGAGGAATGCAAAAGAGGTTAACTCCTTCCTCTCACCTTACTCAAAGAGCCAAAGAGTCACCTTTCATGTTTAAGGGTTCAAAAAGTGTTTTTTTGTCTTCTTACCTCATTTGAAAAAGTCAGCATGTCATCCTCCAAGTTACACAAAAGGTTTAAAAAGGTCAGTTCAAAGTCAAGAAGAGTGAATGAAATCACATTTGTTTTCTTTCATCCCATGTGAAGGAGTAAAAAGTTACTTTCAAAAGCATGAAAAGGTCAAAAATGTTTTTGTAAATGTCAAAGGGAAAAGGTAAAGGTTGTCAAATATTATAAAGGGAAAGGAAACTTCATTCTTCTTTTAGTGTTATCCTTTCATATGTGTGAGAGCCACTTTGATTACCTCTCTATATTCTCAAGATTCTCTCACAAACTCTCAAGAAAACCACGATTTTACATTGTTGTGGGTAAGAAGAAACCTTTTGTTACGCTTCTGTGGAGCTCAAAGTCCTTTTGTTACGCTCCTGGATAGTGTAAAATTCCTTTTGTTACGCTTCTCGGTAGTGTAGAATCCTTTTGTTACGCTCCTATGTGAGGTGATAAACACGTTGTTACCTTTCTATCTTGGCAGAAATCTCAGTGGTTACGCTTTTGTTGTGTATATTACCCAATTGTTACGCTTCTGGGAGATACAAAACTCAGTTGTTACGCTTCTTTTTACAGGACAGTTTCCAGCATTTTGAAGCTCAAAACCCTCCAAACTCTCAAAGTTTGCCATCCATCCTTTGTTGTAGCCTCCATACAAGGTAAGCAACCTTCCATGCTACTGTTGTGGCTCAGATGTTGAAGGTTTAAATCCTTTTTATGTCATTTCATGTGTTACCATGTGTTCACTGTCCATACATTAAAAAAAAATTTATGATAAACCCTAACCTACCCCTTGGACCTAAAAACCCTAACCCATCATGTAAAACATGATTCTTACATCCCATATGCCCCATCTATACACTCCTATCATCTACATCACCATCCATAACATGTTTCACACCTTCAAACCCTCATTCTAGCTTTTCAATACAGTGAAAACATAGATGACTGTGTTTTAGGGTTTTGAAGGATCTAGATTTATCCATTTTCACTCATTCCACTTGCATTGTGGAGCTAAGGTGTCAGCATACCCTCTGAAATTTTATCAAAATTTTTTGTTAGCTCCATAGCCCTCATTTCACCTTCTAAACCTAAAACACTTTTACACTAGTTATTCTCGCAGCCTAAATTGGAAATTTCCCGTGTTTTGAGGTTTTGAACACCCTAAACTCATCCATTTCCCCTCATTCCACTTTCATTGTGAAGTCAAGGCACTACCCTATCCACTAAATTTTTATCAGTATTTTTACTCAACCCTATCACCTCCATTTCATCTCACTAACTTACCCTACTATCACAGGGACAGTTTGGCTTAAAAATCAGTTTCTGAAGCAATGGAGATGAATTTTACAAAAGTGAAAGAAGCTTTTGTCAATCATAGGCCAAAGAACAAAGGCCTCCTTCAATTTATGCACAGGTGTTATGGCTTGAGAGGAATTCCAACAATACTCTTGCTCCAAGTCATTTCCTGCAATTCTGGACAAGTTGTCTTCAAATCAACTTTTTAGGGGTTTGGAACAAGGGTTTGCAGTGCTTGAGGACTCCATTTTGTAGCAGACGTCCTAAGATTTCCAACCATACCACTTGCAGCCCCAAAATCCTCTAGGAAGACCTCCAAAATACCTCTCAAAGGGCTTTGTTACGCTTCTGAAACACACTGTTATGCTTCTAGAACACACTAGAGTAACCTTGGGAGAATGAACTTTTGAAGGCCTTCCCATGGGTCATTGTACAAAATTCAAGATATTCTGGAAACTAGACACACGGAGCTAGTTAATCGTTCTTTCAGAAGTGGATTTGGACTCTTAAAAGTGCCACAAAAGTTCCTCCAAAGTTTTATTATGCTTCTGCAAATTGTTTTTTCTTGAGTCAGAATTGTCACAAATTAACATTGGATTCCTCAAGACACTTGTCAAGCTCAGAAATGGTCACAAATTCGAGGCTATGAGTTTTCATTAGAGTTATTATGTTGGTTTTTGCTTCCTATTGTGATGGAATTTGTAATTAATGTAAGGGACAAACACTCCTAGTTTGTAGCTAAAAATCAGGGAATGGTTTCTAGCCTCCCTAGAAACTAGGAAATGACTCATCTTTTGCATTTATGATCCATTTTGGATGGGATTTCGACCTGGTGAGGTGTCATGGTCTATATTTTCTATAAGTAGACTATCTTTTGTCATTGTTGGGGTTGGATAGTTGTTAATTGCAGTGGAGCTATTGTACAAGCTTTTGCCAATGAAATCAAGGACAGTGTTGCAAACATAGTGTTGAGACTCCTGTCGTATGCCTTTGAGCATTGTTTTTCTCAAGGTTGCAAACATCGCGATCGGGATTAAATCGGCGAGGGGAAAAAATCGAAAAAAAAAACGTAAAAATCGGGAAAAAATCAGTAAAAATCGGGAAAAAACCGGCACATACAAAAATATTCATTTTTTTTCAATTTTTTTAATATCTAAATCACCCACAACATAAAATAAATGCATTGACACATAAATATGAAAAAAAAAAAAACTAATATATAAGACATGTAATATCATGTCTAGTGCTACATCACACATAATAGTGAATCATGTCCTAAATACTAAGTCCTGAGTCTCACTCAACCTCAAAATATCAACAAAAAATATAATAATGTATCTCATATCATGAGTCATAATGTTATATACAAAGGAATGCACCAAATAACCTATACCATTGATTTCCTCTGCCCCTCTTGCGAGAAAATGTAACAGCTTTCCCTCTAGACGAAGAAGCTAGCGGGGCTGGCAATGGACTCTGTTGTGCTCCAGATCCTGAAGCACCAGGAGCTAAAGGAGGCGGAGGCCATTCTCTCTAGGTAGCGGGTAGGTGGTGTGAGTGGTGAAAATCACCTCATCACATTTGTTATGTCTCCTCCTCCTCATGAGCTCATCATTTTAGATTCCTTAACTACTATAAATGGGATCGCTATTGAGGCTATAAACATCAAAACCTCTAGCTCAAAATTCTTCAGGACTTGGATTGCTCAACCTTATAACATGATAGAAATTGAAAAAGTTTAACATGCCTAACATTGATTTTGGAATGTCAGGAAGAGGTTCATCTCCTCACCCTTAAAATGCGGTAGAAAAGATTAACATACCTAACCGGTTGTTTTTCCTTTGAATGAAGGGTACATTCTTGTTAAGACCCCAGTGGGAATTCAACAATCAATACCACCAACATCAACAAAGTTCAACAATCAATGCCACCAACATCAAGGTTCTTAAAGGACTTCATACTCTTGATCAAATACCAATCTCATACCCTTACACGTGATAGAATCAAATGGAAACAATGCAAATCCCCAAACCATGAAACCCTGAAAAACGTTAAATCTGTTGAATTTTGAGTGAAATCTAAAATTCTAATTTCTCCATATGAAATCCAATGAGATTGAAACCACTCTTAAACATCCTGAGTCATTTCATGGTAATGTTAAAAATTTAAGTAAGTGATACAATATCACTTTTACTTTAAAATGTTCTTCATTAACTATATAGGTGTGTCAGGAAAATGAAACATAAAAACTGACAAAAAAATGGATTTTGAACTTATAGGGTTGTTGTTTGATGGAGCACGATTTTTATAAAAAATGTGGGCACCTCCCCCGATTATGATTTTTTCAAAAAAATGCATTCACCAAAACATCATTGATTTGTCGTTTTGTTGAAAAATTCACGATTTTTGAAAACATGTTTGTCAATGTAATCATTTTGCTTTGGTTTTTCTCTGTAAACTCATGATTTTGAATGTAATGTTACTCATCTTTCACATATATGCTTCTTTATGCTAAGTCTTATCAGTTTATTGACAAAAAACATGCTTTCCATGCTTTGTTTTTCATAAGATTTTCATAAAATTGTCTTTCTCTTCTGATGAATGAATTCAGTTTAATGCTCATTCTAATTCCCTCTCATTTCACTCTATACACAATGACAAATTAATCATGCTTCTTAGGTTACCTACCTCGTCTCACCCTTACCTCTGCAACTAAACCTTTGAAATCAGATCAATACCCTAGATCTAGTCTCCTAACTGTCACTCCTATCCAGCAAAACTCCAAACAAATAAAAACCTTAATCTATTGAATATCATAACTAGCCTAAAACATTATATCTAGTCATCCCTTTGACTGCAAAGTGACATAGAGAGAGCCCTCTGCGTGGGGTAGGGCTAGCGACGACACAAAGTTTGGTGTAGCGTTTGCTTCTCCAATCCTACTATCGGCCTTAGGAAGTTGGGGAGCCTTAGGAAGTTGGGGTGAGTGATAACATTGGGGATCCATGAAGTACTCTTTGCTATGGTGGAGGTCCATGGCTGTCAACGCTCACCCTACAAGTGCCAATGTGGCCCTCTAGGGGGGATAGGACCCCGTATAGGGAGACCAAGCCTCAAATGGAGACCCACCTGCAATCCTACATAAGATCCAATGCGTCCCCTTACCCTCCAATACAACAAGCCATTAGAATAATCAAGTAAAAGAGCTTACAAGTCATGGAATCAATGGGGCACTTCATGGTGGCATGCCCTTCCATAGTGGGCTTTGGCATGTACAAATGTCTCCCAGCTCAATAGGTGGGTTAACCAAGGAGCCTATTAGGTGGTTTCAACCTCTAAAGGGGGTGACATGTCCATGGTACATCCCTAAAGTGGTAGGTGGCACATTATATAATAATTGGACAGAGTGGGGATCGGGGAATCATCCAGACCACATGTCATGATACAAGGGTAGCTATAATAAGATAAGCCCATGCCTGGGTATGTGAGTGCAAGAGGGAGTGAATCGTGGTACATGAGTTACCCCGACCTTTGTTTTTCCACCCTTCTTCATATGCCTTTTGCCTTTGATTGATTTTTCTTCATAACTGCTTGGGGCTCAAAGGGATGAGAGCATGATGTGTAATATGTAGCAGTGATACCCCCTTAGGGTGGGGCAGTTCATTGCCCACCAGGGGTTGGGACAATCATGGGTTCCTTAATGAGGGAGGGGGATCATCTAGGGCCCATAGGAACTAGGGTGATGGCCATGGATAAGGGGTAGAGCTCGTGTTAAATTTGTGTCCCAGCCATTTTTGCATTTTGTGGTACATTTTTTATTGAGTGGCCAAATTATGTCTTTTATTTTGTTTTTAGTTGCATCAACCTCTAGGGCATCATTCCAGGCCCGACCCAAAGTGTGGACAAGGGGAGGGGGAGGCTAACCCTATGTGGACCCAGTGGACACATGTGGACCCAGATGGGAAAAGAGATTAATGGGGCTAAAATGAGTGGAAGGGGAGTGATGTGGGTGTTATGGGGAAGCGAGACCACGCAACCAAAATCGGAATTTTCCATGTAGTGCCTACCCTAAAGCTAATGGTCAGTAAAGGAGATCCTACGGGAATACGATACAAGGGTAACCACAAAATCAAGCAGTGGAGACAAGAATACAGACCTAACCCACTCTTTCTACTGAATCCCCTCACCAATCCATGCCCAAAAGTGCCCATGACAAGTAAGGAAAATTACTCAACTATACCAATGAAAAGTCATAACTTTGGGGTCGGGAGGCCCACCTTCAAACATACAACCATGACAAGTGGTCGAGGGACCACAAGGCTGGCTTAGGTGGTGGAGACAATGGCACATTGAGCTATCTGGTGGTTGCAAGGGGCTACACTGCCTGCCGGCTGAGGACCATCTAGGAGAAAAAAAATCTCCTATACACACTACCCACAAGTGGTGGATAACAAAGCTTAAGGTTTGGGAAACCCTATCCTCCATTTCTAGCTTTGGTGTTGAAACTAGACACCCTAGTTGGTCTTGAAAGTGGAATCACTTAGATTTCACCATTGGGATTCAAAGCAGAAGACGAATTGCAGAAGATATTGAGGTAAAGAGATGTTATCAGTTAAATTTATCCTCTAACATGGGTTTTTCTCTTCATTGCTTGGACAGACTGAAAATTTCTATGAGGATGAGTTTCCATGCCCAAGAGGAGGTTGAGTTAGACACGAGTATTTCTCTACTGAATGGTTGGATTTTAAATACCCAAGTTAAGTTCTATTGCATTCTCTATGCCAAATTTGTATCCTCTTGCTGAGTTTGTACCATATACAAAGGGGTCGAGATTCCTTGTGTATTTGTTGGTCATGTTTATCCTACTGAGGGGTCGAGTATCCTAAAAATTTGGTGGGTCGAAATCCCTTATTTGTTGGACTGAGTTGTTTCCTTTGGAGACTGAACTGATACACTAAAAGGAGGGTAAGAGGCTATCATTTATCAGTAAATTGAAGAGAGGTGACTCTTATTTACCTGGTATGTGTTCCCTTTGTTATGTTAAAAATATCAAGGGTACCAAGGAAGTATTTCCTAGTGCATTAGCCTTTTTGCCTAGGAAGACACTTTAATTAAATTTTTGGCATGTGATTTTATGGGTTATATTAAAGTCATCAAGAGAAAATCACTTTATATGGTATATGTACTAGGCAATTTATGTTTATGTCACTTTATGAGAAAAAGGTCGTAGTCTAAAAAAAAACCCACAGAATAACCCAGAAATTGCGGTAAGACTATGAAAAATTCCATCAAAGATTTTTGAAAATCTGGGTTACAGTCATTAAACTTCAGTATTTTGGGTGCCCTAAAGGTTTTTGATAGTGCTGAATCCATTTCGACCATCAAAAATGCAATTCAAACACTCCAACTACCTGATTTTTTTTAAGAAAAAAAATACCAGATTCTGGCAAAAAACTGTCGTCCGGGCTATTTTGTTGCGTTGGTAGACAACTCCGAGAAAAAGTACCAATGTACTTTATAATATTAAAGTCACTTTTCATTTTTAAAGTGACTTTATGTGGAGAAAAAGTACAAGGTACATGTTACCGCTCAAACTAGCAAGGTTCCTAGGCTATAGAGCAACTACTAGGTCAAGAAGCAACAATAGAGTGATAACCATTGTCACCTCAACTAAAGCTCCCTGCTCTTTACGGAATTTCACTGATGGGATGAGTCACGTTATGAGGGGAATCACAAGAATGGATGGATCAATGATAAGATGTGAGGTGATTCCTAAAGCCTATTCACAAGAGAGGCTCAATTGAATAGCTTACTTGATTGAGAAGCAAGGTGATAGGCTCTCTAGGAAGGGCCAAAAGGACACTTGAGCATAGATTTGGAGGATATGCCTTAACAAGGGGCTTCCTAGACTTAAGGATCCTTATGGAGAAGCGGATTCTATGTAATCCTTGTGGAATTTGAGTTATGGAGTTGTGGGACCACAGAGAACCCAAGTGGACCCAAACTAGGTCAAGGGTATGGAGTTGATCAACCAAAGAGGGGCTTGACCTAATTAGGGAAGAGGCTAGATCAAAGGAATAATTTTCTTTTGAGATTTGAATGCAATGATCCTAGTGAGGACACTAACCCAAATCAACCTAGGGGGAGTTGGTCTTATGGCTAGGGCTTGCTATATCTCGGGATTCCACCATCGCATTTGCCTTAAACTTGGAGGACCTCTTGAGCAAACTCCAGTGCAGTAGTGAACCGCAATTCAATGGTTTTGGATGGCTACAAGGAATTTCACTTAATGCCCTAGGTGACCCTCTAGGGTTAGTCTTAGGATTGGGAAAAGTGAAGAAAAGAAAGGTAAATATGACCACAAAGGGGATGCGAGGATCAATGCCTTGCTTCTTGGGCTTAATGGAGTCAAGATACACCTAGATCAAGAATTTTCATAAGCTAAGGAGCCCTAATTGACCTTTGCTAGCCTCTCCAAGGGCAGCAGCGATGTTAATAGGGATTTATACTTCAAATTTGAGAAAGAAACAAAGTTTTGAGGTCTTTCAACCTAAGAAGTGCCTCTAGGAACATTCACCCAATCCCTCAAAGAGCAACGCATGCATTAAATCAATTATCCAAGGTCCAGAAGAATTTGGCATTACATTAACCCATACAAGAATAATGATAACAATATACATGCATTTGACAAGTAAGATGACAAGAATAGCATTAAAAGTTCACTTACATAAGGGAGAGAGTATATTCAATCATCAACTACGCTTTAGAAAGAAGCTCCAAAGACAATAGTGAAAATCCAAACATCATAGTGCATCAAGAAAACCCCAAAAAGTTCATCCCAATAACAAGTGCGAAAATCTATAAAAAGATACTAATCCAATCCAAGTGATGATGAGAGCAATGGATGAGCCTCTCATTGATTTATATCCTTCCTAAGAAGTTTGATTTCCCTAATTAGGCCTAATTAAGCCCCAAATAATAAAATAATGTGCAATAATAACATCCCTTGGTGACAAGCCCACCAAGATAGCTCAAAAATAGAAAGATAAGCCTCTCAAGAGGGCAAAATAGAAAACATGATGAGTCGTTAGGCCATTGAGAAGGCCTAGTGGAGTCCAAAGTGTGCCAATGTGTGAGAATAAGCTCCAAAAAAAGTGAATGAAGGTGTGGCCTTTTGATATCCAAGCAAGTCACATGTGGTGACTCCAAGTGTGTGTGGGGGCACAATGACATCCTCATGGGTCTCCAAGTGGATCGATAATGCCTGTAAACCATCTGCAAGGTCTGGGATGATGACATAAGCCCTCCCTTTGTCTCTCGCAGCGAGACATATCATCATCTGGACCGTTGAACATCTGTCAAGTGTATGGTTCAAGTGTGAATCTGGTTGGGCATGGTGATCCAAGTGCATCATCCTCATCCAAAAGGTGGAACGCGAGCAATCAATGAGTGGTGTTTGGGATCCATGAAGTTCTCTCTGCTATGGTGGAAGCCCATGGCTCTCAACGCTCACCCTACAATTGCCAATGTGACCCTTTGGAGGGCTTGGACCTTGTATAGGGAGACCAAACCCCAAATGGAGACCCACCTGCAATCCTGCATAAGATCTAATGTGTCCCCTTGCCCTTAAGTACAAAAAATCATTAGAATAATTATGTAAAAGAGGTTACAAACCATGAAATCAAATGAGCAATTCATGGTGGCATGCCCTTCCATAGTGGGCTTTGGCATGCACAGGTGTCTCCAAGCTCAATAAGGGGGTTAACCAAGGACCCTATTAGGTGGTTTCAACCTTCAAACGGGGTTACATGTCCATGGTACATCCATCAAGTGGTAGGTGGCATGTGATACAATAATGTAATGGAGTGGGGGACAAGGGGAAGGCTCCAAGCCACATGCCATGGTACAAGGGTAGCTATAATAGGGGAAGCCCACACTTGGGTATACAAATGTAGGAGGGAGCAATCGTGGTACATGAGTTACCCTGACCTTTGTTTTTCCACCCTTCTTCATGTGTCTTTTGCCTTTGATTGATTTTTTTTCATAATTGCTCGAGGCTTTAGGGAATGAGAGCATGATGTGTAGGATATAGCAATATATACACCCCTTTAAGGTGGGGCAGTTCATTGCCCACCAGGGGTTGGGACAATCATGGGTTCCTTAATGATGGAGGGGGATCATTTAGGGCCCATAGGAACCAGGGTGATGGACATGGATTAGGGATGGAGCTCAAGTTTGGTTCTTGCCCACGTGTTAAATTTGTATGTCCCGACCATCTTTTGCATTTTATGGTACAATTTCCTATTGAGAGTGGTCAAATATACTTTTTCTTTTTTTAGCTACATCAATCTCCTGGGCATCGTTCTAGGCCAAACCCAAGATGTGGACAACGGAAGGGGGAGGCTAACTTCACGTGGACCCAATGGAAAAATGTGGACCTAGATGGGAAAGGTGATAAATGGGGTTAAATGAACGAAGGGGAGTGATGTATATGGTATAAGGAAGCTAGACCACGCAACCAAAATATGGATTTCCCATGTAGTGCCAACCCTAAAGCTAACAACCAGTAAAGGAGATCCCACGGGACTAGGATACAAGGCTAACCACCAAATTATGCAGAGGAGACAAGAGTACAGACCTACCCCACTCTTTCTACCAAATCCCCCCACCAATCCATGCCCAAAAGTGTCCATGAAAAGTAAACAAAATTACTCAACTACACCAATGAAAATTCATACCTTTGGGGTCGGGAGGCCCACCTTCAAACACACGATCATAACAGATGGGCGAAGGACCACATGCCTGGCTCAGGTGGCAAAGAAAATGGCACATCAAGCTATCTGGGGCTGCAAGGGGTTGCTAGCTTTCGGTTGAGTACCATCTAGGAGAAAAAATTTCTCCTATGATACCACACACGGATGGTGGGTAACTGGCCTTCTTGGTAGGTATGGCCTCTAATCACCTAGTGAAATAATTCGTAGCGGTCAAAATCCACTTATGACCATTGCTATTCCTTAAATTCTCCAATCAAGTCAAGACCCCATTGCTAGAGCAATGCATCTACAACCACTAGTTGTAAAGTGAGCACAATCAACCTTTGCTTTCACAAGAAAAATTGCAATGATTGACACTCTCTAGTGAACTTATGAACATCTAAGAAGATGGATGGCCAATAATAGCCACCGCTAAGGATTATATGCATGGTAGTTTTTGTCAGTGTTAATAATATTGGTATTGGCAAAATATCAGTGAGGGTTCTGAAAACATCTTTTCAACAATATCAGCGAAAATATCGACAAACATAGAAAATGCATAATATTTTCATTTTTTTTTTCAGATTTTTAAACATATAAAGCAATAACAACATGAAATAAACACACTGGCACATAAATATGAAGAAAGCAATGATATATATAATGTAGTGGATGTAAAATAAAAATGATACATCAAAGGAAATACCAAATCCTACTTGTTGAAATATGTAACTAGATTCAGTCTTCATAATGACAGATGTAATCATGATTTTATGTATTTAATGGAAAGAGAAAAATAAATTGATTATTATAAGTCTTGAGACATGGGTTTCATGCTCAAGAGAATTTATTTTATAGGTCAAAGCACCCATTGAGTGCTTCTAGGTTTGTTATAAAGTCATTGAGTCATTGCCATGTATGAATGACCAATTTGGGCATGTTACATATTGTAAAGAAAAATTTATTGAGTCATAATCAAGTCAAAAGACCCTCCAAGACCTCGTCATGGCACAAAGTTCAAGTCGGCCTAAGGAAACTTCTAGTTAGCCTAAAGGAAGCAATTTGACCCTATGTGAAGCCTGTATAAAGAAGGCTTAGGCCTCATTTGGAGACAACTCTCTCACTCACACGAATTTGATCTTATGGATGAAAGGAAGTGCGAAGAGGAGGAAGGCTAAAGAAAGAGAAAAAGTCGAAGTTTTGGATATGGTTTTGGGCTACTTCTCTCCACACGTGCGAAGGAATTAGGGCACATATTGTTGCAATGAAGTCGAGCTGCAAAATTGAAGTTAGGTCACCAAGAAGAGTTGTTTTGGAAGTCGATTTCTCTAGGAGAGAGAATCTACCCAAGTGAAGAAGAGAAGTTGCAGTTGCAGCTTCTTGTTGCAATTGTAGTTGCAGTTTCGAGTTGCAGTCGAAGTTGCAGTCGAAGTTGCAGTTTTTGGGCAAGATGAAATCGCAGTTTCTGGGCAAGTCGAAGTTGTAGTTTTAGGGCAAGTCGAAGTTGCAGTTTCTGAAAGTTGAAGTTATAGTTGTAGTTGTAGATGCTAAGTAGGTCGTAGTTGTTGGAAAGAGAAGTTATTCAAAGAGCAAGCATTGACTTGATCTTGGAGGGGTTCTTGGTCAAGGGTCTAGGTCTTGGAATTCGTCAATTGAAGATTCTATAAGAAGAAGAATTCTTGTGGGTTTTCCTCTCAGGTTGGAGAGGTTTTGGCCCTGGCCAGTCTCTTACATCTTGTGTCCTTTGTCTCATTGTTCTTTATGATTTGGTAGTTGTTTGATGAAGAAAAATACATAATAATAATCAAGTACAAGAAGAACCTAATTAAGAAAAGTAAAAAGTCATCACAAGCAATTATCATTATAAGAGAAATCATCTAATATCTCTACCTTATATTTCTCAACACTATTGATCCCTGATAATTGTCCAATCAAGGACTCATGTGGAGAACCAATACAAAATAACATTACATATATAAAATTATCTCATCATCATGAGTTATATATGGCAAAACAAATAAAACTAGCAACTATCTATTTGAGATCAGTGCACTCTCCCCCTTTTACAAGAAAACATGATGAGCTATTTGTCAAGCCTGCACCTAGCAGTAGAAGGCCCTGACCTTGCACCTAATGTCAAATAATGATTATTGGGTATAGAGTTGTGCTCTCCGATATCTGTAGCAGATGGTGTTGACGCTGACGCTCCCACTGTCTCCTACTCCTCCTCCTGTTGTTTCTCCTCCCTCGAGTCCTCCTCCTCTTGCTACCCCTATACTAATGGTTCCTCCTCTAACCACGTAGGTGACTCCTCCATGATGGGAACCTCAGACTCCACCCTCCCCTGAGGCAATACATCAATATTGTCTAACTAAATGGCATTTGGATCCATTGGTTTCTCTATTTCGTTCACTCAAAGTCAGATATTGTAACGCACATACACTAAATCATTAAGGCATGAGAACTCCAACCTGTAAGAGTGTCAAAACAACTAATGAGTCTTGACACTTGAGGGTCATAAATTAAAATTGCAAAAAATGTAATTGCTCAATTAAAGGTTGAAGCTCAAAGTTATACCCATTGCACTTCATTGAGTGTATTTTCACAAATACACTCCGATTGCGCTCACACCCTGAAGAGCTACAGGTTTGACTCGGGATTCTTATGGTCAATTTCTACAAATTTGGTGCCCTTGCACCATAGCTTCACCACCAAATATCTACAACAAAATAAATAAATAAATAAAACTTCAAAACTTCAAAACATAATTAAACTTTCAAATAAAACATAATTGAATTTAAAAAATTTAGAATTATAAGTTAATAAATTGAAAATTCTAATGAGTCATGACTTGTCACTTACGTGGCATGAAGAGGGTCCTTACCCGAATAGCATCATCAAAGCCAAATAGGCCAGCACAATCCCAATAAAACTGTATCTCGAGATAAATTTTGTTGTGACGCTCAGGATCGAGTACCATATTATGAATACAGGAACGAAGCCCTTCCATCACCTCGCTATCAAAAGCAAAGCCGCAATTGTATGAAAATGCGGGGTTGAGGAAGAGTGTTGTTGCATGAATGGATCGATGAAGCATCCTTGTCCACCAACTATCAATCGCATCCCATAACATCATCTGTATATTAAGCCCAACAAAACCCTTGTCTGCATAATAAGCACAAATGGTCTCCTTGGCCCTACCCATGGCCTCATACAAATAAGAGCAGGTTTCTCCCCATCTACCAATCTCAGAACCTTTACTATAGGTTCACTAACTAAGCACACTTCTTCTACTCCTCGCCAAAATGTGTCAGTGTACACCATTTTTGCAATGGCTCTCCCATCTTGTCTCCTATTGTATCTACAATCACACCACTCATCATAAACAAACATTTGCTTCAACTCAAACTATCATTGAAACAAAGACTGAAGAGTAATAAAGTTGGTGGAAAAACGTGTGATTGCAGTTTGCCGCAACTCCCTGTTTGTAGTGTATCTCCTCATGAGGCTAAGAACAAAAGCATGGTTATATATAAACTTGGGAATGCTCCTATACATATCAATCACCTCTTTGATGAAGGAGAGTTTCCCCATATCCTCAAGAAGCAAACCAATACAATGTGCTACACATGGAGTCCAAAACAATGTGTTGTGCCTCTCCATAAGCCTCTTTTCGACAACCACATAATTAGTTGCATTATTTGTTATGACTTGCACTACATCCTAGAAACCAATCTCCCGAACGAACCCATGTAACAACTCACAAATCAATGTTGCATCTTTTATATGTGTTGATGCGTCCACTGATTTAATAAACATGGTACCTTTAGGACAATGTACCAAGAAATTTAGAAGGGTCCTACCCTTCCTATCTATCCAACCATCAGACATCATTGTGCATCCAGACAACTCTGATGTCTACTTCAACTTTGCCAATCTAGAGTTGATATCTTGCTTTTCTCCTTGAAGGATTGGCCCCCACAACTCCTCATATGTAGCACTTTTGTACCCTGGGCCCACAACAGCAATAGCATTATACATTGGCTGCCAAAATGGATTGTTTTTGGTGATGCTGAGAGGTAAGTCACTCCAAAAAATACACCTCCCCGTAACTCTATCTACTTCTTGCTTCTTTTTTTAAAAATTGATTTTATGGAAGGTTGTGCTCCATGTCCGGTTCATGGAACAAAAAAGGATGACCTCCCACTCCCAGTAGCATCAGCAAGTGACGTTGTGGGGCCCCTCCCATTACCCTCGGCCTCAAACTCGAAAGAAGATATCCCAAAAGATCTACCTGCACGTTCAGCCTTGTTTCTTTCTGTCTCTTCTTTCTTTCTATCGTTTTCATCCATTACTTCAAGAGTTGTTTTGTATAAGCTTCGCTCTAGAAACCATACAAAGCCCAACATCATGTCCAGGGAGTCTAGCTAGATGGTATTTCAATCGTGTAACCCCTCCTGTCATCTTGGTCCCACACAATTTGCATGATAGATATGCTCGATTTGTCCCACCATCATGTCCCTCGTACTCCCAAGTTGGGTAGAAGGGCTTTGGCATATTTGTAGTGGATTAATGGACAGCGTCAAAATTCAAACCTAGGGCACCAAAAAAACAAAAAATTGGCATTAAACCCCCAAAAAAACAAAAAATTGGCATTTTAAAAAATATTTTTTTTACTACATTATTTGCAATGAAAATTGGCAATAAGAGGTTGCATAAGAAAGTTTAAAAAAATGAAGTTTGTTGTCCAAATATGGAGAAAACCCTTGCATTGGCTCATTGGAATGAAAATCATCGCAAATGGAAAAGAAAAAAAATACAAAGAAGCAAAATGTTAGTAGGCAAAGAGGCAAGCAAGCATAACCCTAAATCTATGAAAAAAACCATTGACATAGGGGTTTTTAGGAACATACATGTTAAAGGAAGAAATGAAGTTTGTCTCATTGACCTTAAATCTTTGATCCACAAAAAAAATGGTTGGTGATGATAATGGTTGTTTGATCCTCAATCTCTCTCCTTGAAAACCACCAAAAAGCTCTTCCCCTTCCTTCTCCAAGATTAACAAAGAAAAATGAGCAAATAAACTCAAAAATTCGGTTTTGTAGCCGCGACCTAGCTTGCCCAACGATAAACTGCATCGTCGTGCAATATTTTGCTGAAATATCATCAATATTTCAGAAATATCGCGATATTTTCAAAGTGGGAAGTATCACGATATTTCCTCGACGATATCTCATTTTACCGAAAATATCACGATATTTACGAAAATCAACGATATTATCAACACAGGTTTTCGCAACATGATGGCCACCAAAAAACCCTTGATTAAATTCTTTGATGAGGGTCTATGATTCCTCAAAGGTAACAAGTCGCAAGATCAACCTATCCTGGCTTTTCCATCCCAACCCTTCATCAATGAAGCAATACTCGGAGGCCTTCAGACTCTTCAGCCTCAAAGATCTACATTTATGCTTTGGGAGGTTCCTATGACTACTCAAGTGTCAAAGGTAATAAATGATACCTTTATACCAGTCAGTGTTCTCTAACTCTTGAGTATTTGCATTTACCATGGCACACATTTCGTCATCAATTCCAAGGGCTTCCTCATTTCCCTCTGCCATGAGTTTTGCAAGTCCTTGACCTTAATCGCTTTAGTGGGTTTGATTTCTAAATCATACTCTTGTATCTTTGACACCCACGTTCCTCTTGTTCCCAAGTAATCCTATTGAGATAAGATTTCCTTAACCGCAAAATGAGGAACAAACACCACGATCTTAGAATAGCCCACGTAAGTGTCGAAATGCTTTAATGATTTAACCAAAGCATAAGTTTGCTTTTCTGTAATGGCATATTTGAGCCCTACATCCCTAAGTATCTTGCTGATGAATGCAATAGATTGTTCATGACCTTCATTCTTTTGAAGAAGAACCCCAACGATGGTGTCCTCCGAAGCGAATGAGAAAATGATAAATTCTTTGGTATAGTCAAGCTAACCAAGACTAGGGCGGGGGTGATGGAATACTTTATTTGCTGGAACATTATTCTACTTGCCTCATCCCACTTGAAAGTTGCATCCTTCTTTAACAACTTATTCAAGGGTTCATTTGGAATAAACCTCTGGATGAAGTTGACCTTGCCAAAGAATGATTGAAGTTCTTTCGCATTCCTTGGTAGCTGGATTTGTTGGATGGCTCTAACTCTTTCCAGGTCCACCCTAACTCCTCCCTTTGATACTATGTGGCCCAAAAGCTTTCCTTCTATCACACCCAACATAGTTTTCTTGAGATTTAGTGAGATCCCATAACTTTAGCATCTCTCGAAAACTTGTCTTAAATGATTAGCATGATCTTTTCTATTCTTCAAGAAAACCATGAGGTCGTCTTGATAGACCTCAATGATCTTCTTAACAATATCACGAAATGCATAGTACATTGCCCTCTGAAAAGTGGCTCCCGCATTTTATAACCCAAAAGGCATTCTAATGTATTCAAAAGTACCCCATGAAATCATGAACACCATCTTTGACCTATGATATGATACTTAAAGACCTACTATGGTCTACACCTACAAGGTGCCTTCTAACGAGTTGAATGCTAATTGGTGATGGTTGAAGGTAATGTTGTAGAAAGCATCATTTCTTGAGGTGCCCTCTTATGGTGGATGCTTCTTCAACTTTCTTGTGGTAGAATGGTCCCAAGTAAATAGGAGGACTCCAGAGCTCTGGTCCTCACTTAACAGAAGTATTTGAAATAGTGACAATAATGATACCTGCCTTTAATAGCATATATAGAATACGAACCATCTAACATTACAGAAGTGATCCTTGATGTAAAAGAACAGATAGAATTGTTGAAATCATGATTGTCGTTAGACCAAAACCCGCAAGCATCAATCTCCGCTACAATCGCCAAAGTTAGGATCCACGAGAGGCGGTTAGTCCATGTCGTGAAACACACGGGGAGCGTTGAACCCAATGTCCAACAATCTCCCCCCCAACGCGAGCCGGGTGAGTTTCGAACTTGAGACCTGCCGCTCTGATACTACTTGTTGAAAACACGATTGCCGTTAGACCAAAACCCGCCTGTGTTAGTCTCTGCTACAATCGCCAGAGTTAGGATCCATGAAAGGCAGTTAGTCCATGTCGCGAAACACACAGGGAGCGTTGAACCCAATATCCAACAAGAATTGTGGATCTAGTGGAGTGTGATGATCTGTTTCAGGCCAGTTGCAGAACCGAGATTAAGTTGTTAAGGGAGAATGTTGTACAGTGGCAGCATTTATGTTTATGAATATGGTACAGGAGAGAAGGTCAGGGTGATCAAGTGGAACGACACCATTACAAAAGTGCTAGGCATTGAGTGAGATTCTTAGAGAATAAAGCTTGTGCTTAGAATAAAAGTTCAATGACTTGGTTCTTCTCGCAGCCTCCCTTCCTTGGGATGGCACCAAGAAAGACTGCCACACCCTGCTCTGCCTTTCCTGCAATTGTATTGTATGCCTTAGCTTTGCTAAGCGATCAATGGACTGACACATCTGTAAACTAGAACTAGAACTGCGGACTGGACACAAGTGAGTGACTGCACTGCAAACGCAATTTAAAGAACAGATAGACCACCAAGCTTCAGTGATCTAATCTTGACCAGAAAGCAGGGCAAAACAGCGCATATAGCGTACTATATATTATTCTTATTCTGGTATTGGTGTCCGTCAGAAAATATGACGAGGTCAATGGATGAAAATGGCTTTTGTCTGCTTTGCTTCTATTCAATTTACAAACTGTGCGGGAGGAAATGAATACAGCTTACCTCAAATAATGGTCATGTAGTCTAATGTTGCGTCATCAACAGCACAGATAAGGAGGCAAAAGACCATGCACAGATAGAGCCCTACCTATATACCTTTGCATATGCATGTAGAGAGAACACCAACCAACCTGTCCCAATTAATTTCTGCCACAGGAAGAGAAACACGCCCTTCATCTCCCATTCGAAATCTCGCACAAAATCACCAACGACCCAATCAAACGCCAAAAGTTGAAGCTTGTTTAAATGAAACGTTGCTGCTGCTGCAGACGTTCGCAAGGCAGGGCTTGGGCTGGGCTGGTCAGCGCAATGGGGAGACTCTTAAGTGTGACCCTTGAGAATGAGGATCTAAGAGAGTGTGCCTCACCGACACGCCTAAATTTAATGTTTAGCAGCTACGCTTTTCACTGAACTTAACAAACAAACAAACAAAAACACATTTTCCAAAATCCAATGTTTAGCGGGGACGCTTTTCACTAAACTTAAAAAAAAAAAAAAAAAAATCACATTTTCGAAAATCCAAATCCAAGCGTCAATTAACAATGCATTTTTGTAGTTTGTAAAGTCGCAAGTTGCAGCTTGCCACAACGTAGTCTACAAGTTGCAGGTTGTGAGGTGTCAGTGGTCGTACAGTCGTAGGTTTGTCAATGGTCGCATAGTCGCAACTCGGGCTATTTACACTGGAATGCGACCTGGCGACTTCAAAATAGTCGCAAGTTTGTCAACAGTCGCAACTCGGGCTATTTAGACTGGAATGCGACCTAGCGACTTCAAGATAGGTCGCATAGTCATATTTGTTAATGGGTCTTTGGGTAATATGTTGATGGGCAAGGAGATCAACAATTATCGATTATAATGGAGGCATTATAATTAAAGGAGCTAGCGAAAAGGACTGCAAAAATTTGGGGTGGACATCAGTAACTAAAACATTGTAGTGTTGGGATAGAAGGGTCAAAAAAAAAAAAAAAAAAATCACATTTTCGAAAATCCAAATCCAAGCGTCAATTAACAAAGCATTTTTGTATTGCATTTTTGTAGTTTGTAAAGTCGCAAGTCGCAGCTTGCCACAACGTAGTCTACAAGTTGCAGGTTGTTAGATTCCCAGCGGTCGCACAGTCACAACTCGGACTATTTAGACTGGAATGCGACTTGGCGACTTCAAGATAGTCGCAGGTTTGTCAGCGGTCGCACAATCGCAACTCGGGCTATTTAGACTGGAATGCAACCTAGCGACTTCAAGATAGGTCGCATAGTCATATTTTGTTAATGGGTCTTTGGGTAATGTGTTGATGGGCAAGGAGATCAACAATTATCGATTATAATGGAGGCATTATAATTAAAGGAGCTAGCGAACAAGACTGCAAAAATCTAGGGTGGACAACAGTAACTGAAACATTGTAGTTCTGGGATAGAAGGGTCCCAAAAAAAAAAATGGGAGTTGTAGGCCTGGTAAGGGGCCTGGGAGCACGACATCAGCTCTCAAAGAGGGAGAAATCAGTGTTAGAGTTGTTGTTGGAGATTTATGTCAGTGATGGATGAGTTTTTAGCTGTGTGGAGGAGTTGATTTCTTGCCACCACAAAGACAGCGGGTGAACAGCGTGAACAGCTTAACCCAGGATTTCACAGTGCCAGAGCTCAGGAAAAGTTTGAATTTTCTCCGAAATCCCAAAATGGAAAATCAATCAATAGTAAATATTAAAAATGACAAGGAAATCTCAGATTTTGTGGAAACAAATCATTTGGGCCAAGTCAAAATTGCTTCCGTTGACAAAACAAGAAAATGGATTTGGGTAAATGCAAAACAATATCAAGGTATATTAAAGCGCAAACTTGCCCGCTTTAAATGGGAACAAAGAAGAAGAAAACAGACCCAGAAAAATAAAAAAAAAAGAAGAGCAACAAAAATAAGGAAGAGTCAATCATGTATAGTCCCACAACTACACCTCTTACTTGGTCATCAGATCTCTATGTCCAAGAACTGATGAAAGCTAGGGCACGGCTGGAAATTTTAGAAGCCAATGAACACGAAAGAGACTGCAAACATTCAGAGATCATACTTGCAAATCAACATTTAATGGAATGTAATAGAATTTTGAAAGAGCAAGTAACAATGTTACAAGATGTTGTAGATGCAGGAAAACGAGAATGGGAAAACATGAAGGCAGCATGGCAAAGCAGGGAATGACGCAATGGCAGCGAACAAAGATGTGATAATCTCTAAAATAACTCAGGTAGATACACAAATGGGTCAGCAAACAGTCCTTTCCGAAAAGAAGACAGAAGAGAACAAGAAGACATATATTCCAAAAGAAATCAAAACTAGGGTCAAGGACACTAATGGTCATAGGATCGAGGAAAAAGATGTAAGTTCTCGTAGAGCACAGGAAAGAGAAAATAAAGAAAGAAAAGAGAGAAAAACAAATTGTATTATCAGGGGAATAAGAGACTATGGAAAGAATGAAAGCACTTTCAATTTGACAAGGGATTTTTTGAGAGAGAAATTACAGTGGAGAGGGCAAATTTGTCAAGCAAGGAGGGTGGGAAAGATATGTGAGGAAAGACCTCGACCTATAAAAGTCATCATGGCAAGTATGCAAGAGAAGCATTATCTCTTAAGCAAAAAAAACTCTTGAAAGGCTCACACTTTTTCCTAGATGAAGATTTAACTAGCAAGCAACAAGAAGAGAGAAGAGAAGAAGTGGAGAAAGTTAGAGCAACAAGAAATGAAGGGAAAAGAGCATGGTTGTACAATGGTAAAGCAATGATTGCAGTGTTTGGGCCTCATGGAAAAACAAGGCAGCAAATGGACAATGAAGAAAAAACAAGTAATTCTATAATAGGGAGGAAAACAGCAGGATCAACATGGATGAAAAGGGGTGAAGACTTAAATTCGAGTCTTGTGTGTCAAACCGCGTAGCAACCAAATCCTACCCAAGTCTACCTAAGTTTAGTTTGTTGGAACTGTCGAGGATACCCTTGGAGGAGGAGACCTAGGGTAGGGCCTATTGCAGAAGGTAGAGACATAATTTTTCTCACAGAAACTCATGAGCATGATGGTTGCAAAACTCCTATGTTTGACAGTTATTTGAAGTTAGCAGTTTGGAACGAGGCACCAAAAAATGGCAAAGGGTACGAAGGAATACTGGTTTTAGTGAAAGAAAAAGAAGGTCGTCACATTCAGTTAGTGAAAGAAGATACAAATAAGAAATATTTATGGTTCAACATAACAGAGAATGAGAACAACATAAGAGTTGCAACATGTTATTTTGCGCCTCAAGCATCAAAAACTTACAAAAATAAGGGATTGGACAGCAGAGATCCGTATGCAACTTTAAAACAAGATATTGTTGCATATTCTCAACAGGGAGAAGTTCTTTTAGTGGGAGATTTCAATGCTAGAACAACAAATAAACAAGCTAGTATTCTTTGTTGCAAAGAGTATCACAATCCTATCTGGCTCATTGAAGAGGAGAATTCTCGATGGGTGAGATGTTCAAAAGATGACAAAGTTAGTAATCATTTTAGAGAGGAGTTGCTTACGTTGTGTGGTGCTTTCAACTTAATTATCTACAATGGTCTAGAGAGATGGAAAAAGTCTGGGAACTTCACTTGCAACACATACAATGGGGCAAGTGTAGTTGACTATGTTATTGGTTCACAAAGTCTAGCAGAAAGAATAGATGAAGTTAAGATTGGAGATCATATTTGGGACCTAAAATCGGATCATAACCCAATTTATATAAAGTTATCTTAGTTAGAAGAAAGACAGAATAGGAGGAAAACCCAATGTTCTCAACAATCGGCATCAAGGGGCAAAATTCTTCTAACATAAGAAAATTGCACTATCTTCAAAACAATGTTGAGAAGATCAATTCAGAAGGAGAAAATTGGTCCCCAAAGCCTCAACAACCATGAGTTAAAAAATATAATCTAGGGTGCACTTGAGAAGTGCAAAAGAGCAAAAAATAGGTAATCAGAATCAAATTGTGTTCCTGTGAATGCGTGGTTCGATGAGGAATGCAAAATGGCAAGGAGAACCTTGAAAAAGGGAGGGGGGAAGATGAATGTAAAGTTATATAAGCAGATTTTTAAAAAGAAAAAATATGAGTTCATGCAAACAAGGTGAGAAGAGTTGATATATCTAAGCAAGAATAACCCAAAACTTTTTTGGCAAGCACTTCAACCAAGGAAGAAGCAATTTGAAAATAATGTTATAGCTAATTAGTGGTTTGAGTATGCAAGACAACTCTATGAAAAAGAATTAGAGGTTGAGCCTCCTCCCAGGATCAACACATTTACAAAGGTTTTCACAGTACAGGAGGTGGAGGCACGAATTAAAAAATTAAAAGCAGGGAAGGAAAAGGACTTGGGTGAACTTCAAGCAGAATATCTAAAGTGGGGAATGAACATTTTGGCACCCCACATCATGGAAATATTCAACAACGTCATTCAACAAGGATTCCCAAGGGATTGGACAACTAATCTTGCAATTCCCCTTTTTAAAAGCGGAGACATTAATAATCCTTCCAACTATAGAACCATTATGATCAATCCTTTGTTTGCAAATCTTTTCAGTGCCATGGTAGAAAATAGAATCAGTAAGTGGGCAGAAGTAAAAGAAAAGAGGGCAAAAGGGGCAAGCAGGTTTTAGGCCGAAACATTCTACAGTAGATCATGGGATCACACTGAGGCACATTGTTGAAAAGGTTTGGGGGAGAAAAGAAGAAGTATGTTGCTGCTTTGTTGACTTCAAAAAGGCATTTGACACAGTCCCGAGAGATAATTTGTGGCGTAGAATGGAAGAACTTGAAATTCCTTTACAATATAGAGTTGTCGTACATAGGCTTTATGAAGAGGTGAAAGTCAAAATTAGAACTTCAGCAGGCATTTCAGAAAGTTTTAGAAGTGACATCGGAGTCAAGCAAGGTTTCCCTTTATCCTCTACTCTTTTTGGTTTATATATTGACAAACTGGAAGAAAGGCTAAATTTGCAAGGTGGGGATGGTGTTCGATTGGGGGAGTTTGTGATAAAGCTTCTTCTATATGCCAATGATATTGTGTTGGTTGCTACATCGGCCCATGGATTGCAGATGCACCTATATGCCCTTGAGCATTTTTGTAAAGCAGTGGGGATGCAAGTTAATACCAGTAAGACAAAAATAATGATTTTCTATAATAAAAAGAAGCAAAGCCAACATATGTTCTTCTTTGAAGGCAACATTCTTGAAGAAGTAAATGAATACAAGTACCTCGGGATCGATTTCAATAACAAGCTTAATTGGGAGGATTGTAGAAAGAAAAGAATTTTAGGAGGGTGGAAAGCATTATATGCACTTCAAAATAGATGTAGAGAGGCAGAGCTATGGGATTGGAACACGATCAAAGTACTTTTTGGACTCCTAGTTTGTCCAGTGATATTATATGGGTGTGAATTGTGGGCTAGTAGCATCCTTATTTCAAAATGTAAACAGATTGAAAAAAATAAAAAACGCTTGATCATGAGCAAGTTAAAAATAAAAAGTTCAGTTTCCTATGAGATAATGTTGAGTGAAACAGGGGCAGCTCCCATCGAAGCAATTGCCATGGTGCGTCTTATAAGGTATCTAAAAAGAATTGAGCAAATGGGAGGAGATAGATGGACGAAAGTTATCTTTAATGAAGGTATGAGTGAAAGAAATAAATCATGGATGAGACAAAACAACAAATGGATGCAAAAATGGAATATTTACCTGAATGCATGTCCTGCAAATAGCAAGGAGTTAAATAATTTTGTGCTGGAGAAGTTCTGTAAGGGTATATGGGGAAAAGAGTTGGGTAGAAAGAAGAAGTATTATGTTCAAGAATTCAACCCCACTTGCGATCTCCAACAAAAAGAATACATTGGAGCTAGCATTCTGTGGAGAGAAAAGGTTCTTATTGCTCAATTAAGAACTAACTCACATCAACTTCGGTGTGAAATGGGACGGTGGAAGAGACCTAAAGAAGCTTGGGAAGAAAGGATATGTACTTTTTGCACTTCTGGGGTAGTGGAATCAAAAAAACATTTCATTTTGGAATGTGACACTTTCAGAGACATCAGGGACGGTCACCATAGTATGTTAGCATCAATTCCGTGGCTTTGTCTTTTCAGCGATGGAACTATTAGAAGGTTGGGTCAGCTCATCATCAATTTGAGTAAGAAAATGATTGAATTACAAAAGGCAAAAAACAAGGAAGTTGGTGGTCCCATAGACTATTTTAAGTCTCGTGGACGTTAAAATATCATTCCATTCTATTCATTCTAAACTCTCCAATAAGAACGGACGGGGTTCATCTAACTATGCTTCTCGTCAAGGTTTTGTTTCTTAATTTTTATTTTTATTTTTTTGGTTATTATTATTTTTTTTAAGATATGGATTGAATTTTTTATATAATAAAGTTTAGTTTTTCCATATGAAATGAAAATGAAAATAAATGATATTTCAACGTCTACGAGACTAAAAATAGTCTATAGGATTATGAGTTCTTTGTTTCTCATCTTTTGCATTTCAATCATTTTCTTATTCAAATTGATGATGAGTTGGTCCAACCTTCCAACAATCACATCGCTGAAAAGACAATGCTAAGACACTGATGCTAACATATTCTCGTAACTTTCTTTGATGTCTTTGAATGCATCACATTTCAAAATGAAATTTTTTTCTGATTCCAATGCTCCAGATGTGCAAATTGTACACATCCATTCTTCCCAAGATTCTTTAGGCCTTTTCCACCGTCTTGTTTCACACCGAAGTTGACGCGAGTTGGTTCTTAATTGAGTAATAAGAACCTTTGCCCTCCATGAAATGTTAGCTTCAATGTTCTCTTTTAGTTGGAGATCATAGGTAAGGTTGAATTCTTCAATGTAGTACTTATTCTTTTTAGCCAGCTCTTTTATTAATAATAGTGTATTTATTTTTAAGCGATAAAGTTTTGATTTTCTATGTTGTTTTGTGTGGTCAAAGTTTGAGTTTATTTTTGTTTTACATGATAAAGTGATTTTTCATTTAGGATAATAAAGTTTGATTTTAATAGGCTATACGATAATAAAGTTTGATTTTATTTAGGCTATACGATAAGTAAGATAACAGTGGACTTCACAATTAAGGAAGTTTATTTTGATTTAACACTAAGCATCTTGGTTTTTTTTTAGTAGTTTAGGATGAGCATTTTTTTTTATGCAACAACATTTTAGTTGACGATGGGCAATGAAAGCATTTTTTTAAATAGGTAATAAAGTTTTAGTTAAGGGTGTGTAATGAAAGCATTTTTTTTCTAGGCAATAAAATTTTAGTTTGTTTTCATATTGCATGGGATTTATCTTCTTATGTGGTGAATTGCATATTTTATGGGGGCATCATATTTCTAGGCACATTTACTCTTATTATTAAGCGTCAAATGCAAATTTTCTAGACTTAAATATTACAAGCTTTAATCTCTAGGCATTTGTTAGCAACCTATAATATAGGGGTCATAATTTTGACATGACTGTTGATAATCTTGTAAATCTGTACATACTTTTACTTCTGCAAGCTGTATTCACATATTTCGCAAAAAAATCAAAAAGAGGGTAAAAAGTCCTAAAAGAATAATCAAAGGACTTAGAAAAAATGAAATACCCCAAAAGAAAAAATGAAAGTGTGTAAGCATACATGCCACTACTTTTTACTTTTTGACAGTGGCAAAGTGTCAATAAATGCCATAGTCCATGATGAGTTAAACAATTTAATCTTAACTTGTCATTTTTCAATTTTCCTTGTTATAGATAGAGAATAATGAGTTGTCATACAGTTTAATCATGAAAATTCAGTAGTTAGGTAGAGAAATAAAGTGAATCCAACAGTTTAATATGGATTCATGGATGAAATAAGTGTAGAATTAGATAGTTTTACTTGCTTTCAAAAAGAATAAATGCTATGAAGGTTGCTAGCTTAAATGCACCTACTACAAAGGAAGAAAAAAATGTTAACATGGTAATATGGGTAGGTAGAAGAAGGTGAAAAGTCTCAATGTAAATATCATTCATCATGGGCTGCAAAATAACTAACTTCCCCTTCCCACAGTCATGAAACATTCTAGACTATCAGTCAGAAAGGCTCAAGGCATTTCCTTGACTTTTGTTGGTACCAGACCCAAGGCTCTATGACTGATCAGTTGAAAGTGTGAAATGTCTATATTAATCCCTTAATCACATCATTTACCATTCATGCACTCATTCCCTTGAATAATCCTAAGTAAAATCTCATTTTTACTTAAAGGCATTTGTAATTCCTATTTAGCTAACTTCCTACATCATTTAAATGCAATAAACCCTCAAAATAACATTATATCATGAGCTAAGTGATAAGATCAATGAAAATTATCTTGTAATTCACTTTACTTGTTATGAATATGTGTTTTGAGTATACCATGTCCTATTTTCATATTAACTTTAACTTATATATTAACTCCCTATACAAATAACTTTTTCTTATTTTATAACTCATTTTTATATAATAAACCCAAAAACCCACTGAATATAACTTAAACCAAAGTTAATTATTCCCACATGTTTAAATAAAAACCCCTCTTATAACTCCTTTGGCTAAGTATTCTATATATATAAATATCTCGCCCCTTATGGTAGTTAAGTCATCTCGATTTAATTAACCACATAATAAAAAATATATGAAAAACCTTTAAACATATGTTTTATATGTTTTAAACAAAAAATATCGAAGTTTAATTTAAACTAAACTTCTAAACCCATTCCCTTGTATATTTCCCTTCCCCGACCCCCCTAACCTTGGTTAAAATCTTGATTAACCTTCCCGATCACCCTTTCCATTGGAAAAATCCACTTTTATATATAAATCCCATCAAAAGGCCTGTTCCCATCTTGATTCAATCTAGACCCTTTGATCCCCAAATCCCTTTTGATCCAACGAATGAAAATCAAAGCGACTGATCAATACAATTTTACTCCTCCCCATCGCGCTATTTTTAACCGTCAGATTTTCTTTTACTCCCAAGATCTACAGCCTATATTGAACCTGATAATTGACTTTTCCCCACACTTTCCCTTTTAATCTCGATCGTTCGCTCCCCAAACCCAGATCCGACGGCGATAACGCATTTTCGCGCTCACAAAGTAATCGATGAATGTTTTGTAAAAGTCGCGCGAAATGGGTGGTTTATCCAAACCACCCCGCGTCGATGTGTCACGATTCTATTGCATCGCGTTTGAAAAGCGTATTACCGCTTACCACCGTTGAGCCACGCGAATACCACCGCCGATATTCCAAAACCACTCCCGCTTAACCTTTGTTTAATGTAACTTAACTATAGTTTATACTATGGTTTAATACGTTAAAGTTTAATGTTTTCATAATTTTTCACCTATTCACGCTTTAAACTCGTGAATTATTCGCAGAGCCTATTTTCGTCTAATTTTCACCATTGTGTGCCATTACACCCTGAGAGCTTGTGCAGAGCCCTTTTCACCATTTTCAAACCTAACAGCACCATTTTCGAGCCAGTTGCCATTTTAAGAGCCATTTCCTCTGAAATTTGTCCTCAGAGAATCTCCACGACTTTTTCCAACTGAATACAACTGAATTGAAGACTGTTATAGACCAAAAAGCCCTGTCTTCGACTGTGAACCTTTTTAAAGCCAATTTCCTCGATTTTCACAGTTTAGAGATTAAAATCAAGGATCTGAACAACTAAAACCTCTGAATTACCTTGATATTCCTTGTTTTCAATCAAACCAATTCAGAAAACCTAATTGAGAAAAAAATGCAAAAATTAAAGCCATCATTTGCCTACATTACTCAGTTTCATCTCTGTTAAAGTGAATAACTCCTGCAAACAATCTAATCTTGCAGTAGTTCCCCAAAATGCCTAAAAAATAGAGTTAAACCTTCACAGACTGATCTCATTCCACAGGTCTTTCAAAAATCCTACAATCACCTCCCTGCAGACCTGGATTTCATTAACAAATTGTTTGATTTTTGCAGGTTACTATTAGAATATGGATTCAGACCAACAGTTTCAATACTAATTGACAAAATTGTTTGCTCCCAATTCTCAGATTTTAACTCAATATCTTCATTCAACAAACAGTTTGTATACAAAGTCAGAGAGAGATTAGAATGATGAAATATGCACAGTGAATGGTAAAAATGAAATGAGAATTTACAGGGATAGTAAAAGCATAACAGTTAAAGAGTATCAGTGGTTAAAGTGTATCAGGTAAAAGTCAGAGTGAAAGTTAAAATGAAGTTATAGAGCAGTCAAAGGTAAACAGTAAAAGTAAATACAAAGGAAGTAAAATGGTAAAAAGAAATGAAAATACTTTCACCAACATTGAAGTTTGTCTAAAGTGAAATTAAAATAGTCAAAAGAACAAAAAAGTGAAAAGATGAAAAACACAACAAGAAGGAACATTTTTGCAGAAATTTCATGTTTTAGTCATTGTTTTGCAGAAACTATTGGAATCAATCCAAGGTTAATTTTTTAAAACTGAAGGAGGTTTATGTTCTTAAGGTGTCCAAATTCAAAAACCTCTCTCACTTTTCTAACAGCCATTATGGATTAGGAAATATTAAACAATATTGGAGAGCACGTTTTGCAGAAAATTCCTGTTAAGTCATCATTTTGCAGAGACGATTGTGGCCAATCAGAAATATATCATACAAAACTGAAGGAGGTTTTTGTTCCTAAAAGACTCATATACAAAAACCTAACTCACTTTTTGCACAGTAATTTTAGAATCAGAGATACATGCACATCTTTACAAGCTATTTTTCAGACTCTGTAAAACTCTATTTTACACATATTTTTGCAGAGCCTATTATGCACATCTGGAGAGGAATTTTAGGAAACTGAAAGAGGTTTATCTCACCAACATGTTGATCCACAATAACCTCTTTCAATTTTCACATATCTATTACGGATTGATAAATACAAAGATATAATTGGACCCAAAGTTTGTAGAATTGTTGGAGCAGAATGCACAAAGAAAGGAAGCAGTTAGTGACTTTGATGCCTCATCATCAACTAAGAGTTGGATCAAATTTGAATTATCCTCTTTGTCATCACCTATCCATAAAAAATAGTGCCAAATAGATGCATTAGTTTGAGTTTCCTTTAATTAAGTTCTATTTATGTAAAACAGTTGGAGAGATTTGTGAACTAATCTTGATATTTTTTCAAGATATTCTAGTTTAGAATTTGTATAAATACTTCACTTTTGGAAGTATTTTTGTGTGAATAAAATTTCTCAAGACAACTATATTCTTTTTACTGGATATATTGAAGTTTTTGAGTCAATTAGCAAAGCAGCAGACTGGAAACGAGATTAGAGACATCATCGCTAAGGATTCTCGTGGTGACAAGATAAGTCTCATTTTTTCTTGTTTTCAGTGTATTTCTTTTAGAGTTTACATTCATTCATATTATGTGTTTCTATTCTGTAATGATCAATTAAGGAGAAATTAAACAGGATTAGCGATAATAAACTCCCTGTTTCAAACTTGTTGGCATTTTGATGTTGTCTGCTTGATAACCGGACCATATAATTCTTAATTGCTCTAGGTCCTAGTTTGATCCCCTCATTCAATTTTCTTATCTATAGCTTAAGGATTCTTAAGTGCCCTTTTGCTCAGATTTCTCCCACTCCATCAGTCAAGCCTATACAAAGCCTTAGAAGGTCACCTATCTTGCCCATAGCACATTTGCATCTCTAACTTTTATTTCTTAGTTCTACCTGCCTAGAGAGTTGACTCCATTGCCCAATGTTCGGGTAGATCCTTCTGGTTTACCTTGAAATCTCTTTATTCCCACCAATATTTTAAAACAAGCCCTACTTTTCACTCATAGCTAGCCTAAAATCTTTTACCGAAACAAAGCTAAATCATATGGAGAGATCCCTCTCCGGAACTCAGGAAGGCTAGATCCTGAATTCTAAAAGTGGTTCTTGGTTACCTCTAGTAAGTGACAAAGTTTTAAATATTTCTGATAGAAAATTTACTAGAGTGATAACATATTGGTGACTCCGCTGGGGATCGAACCTAGAATCTCTGGTTTCGCAGACTAGCCTTTTTCTTTAGAAATATTTTACAGGTTCAGATCTGATCTATGATGGTGGACAGTGATCAAACACACAAAGGTTAAAATCATCCACCTGGCGACTCTAAATCCATTTCACAATCAAGTCTCCATTGGAGGAATGTGCCTAGAAGAACAATATGGAAAGATCAGGCTTTCAACTTGGATCTTAATCCAAGACATTATGTTCTTTCTTGTTAAGAACGCTTTTCAATATGTATTGTATTTTATATAAGGATCTAACTTGGTTGTACAGATACCGTGGCCTTTAATTATGGTTGATTTTCAAGATGATCCAAGAATAAAACGAAGATATGCTCCCATGAGCAGAGATCACATACCTGGATTTCCACACAAACTACCAAAGGTAAATTGGAGTGAAAATATGCCTATGTTTCAAGATGAGAACATTGATGATCCTTTACTACATCTCATTAAATTTCATATACACTCATCAAGATTGAAGGGTGATTGGCATGAGGATTGCCTCATGAAAATCTTCATGGTAACCTTAGAAGGAAAAGCAAGAGAATGGTATGAAGCTCCCAAAACTACTAGTTTATTTTCTTTAAAAGATTTTCATAAGGTATTTTATGAGCATTACAAAGAAGATTTCCCATCTTTATCATTAGCTGAAAATTATTGTGATGAAGCTGAAGATCTTATACATTACCTTAAAAATATTGATGAAGATTTTGGAAATTGGTTTCCTGAAGATTTATTAAAAGAAATCCAGAATTTTCATTCTCAATTCAAATGTCATAATAATCAAGAGGATTTAAACAAAGATTAAATAGATCAGGAGATAAATTAAGATCCACAAAACCCCTTTGTATTAACAAATGATGTTTCATTTAATGTTTTGAATGGAGTTAAAGAAAATATTCAACCTCGTGATCAATTTTTAGATAAGAGAAAAAACAATTGTTATTCAAATCTAAGAATTCAGAGATTGCCACCCCCCTTAACCGAAGAAGAAATCAATTTGCTTCTAAACATGCAACCATCCTCAAAATGTTTACATAATTAAGAAATTGTTTCTACTTCTTCTAATGTTGATGAATGTTCAAAAAAATTTATCCATGAAGGGACATAAGAACAAGTTGATGCTCATGTTATTCTACCTTCCCAAAAAGGCCCATTGTTTGATATCATGCCTATTGAACAAAACAATGATTTTCAAACAGAATGCAACCAATCTAATCAAGATATATTAGGATTGTTGGAAGAAAAATATGTTGATCCATTGTGTATAATTGATGACATTCCTTCTTCTGAAGATTTTCCTAAATATGATCAGTATGATGATAATTATGTTCTCCCAATTCAAGATAATTTCCCAGAACAATCACTAGCTATTTTGAGGGATGAGATATTAGAACTTCAACTTGATGAGGATCTTCTAAGAGCTTTCTTTCTTCTTTTGAAATCAAGAAAATATTCTCCTAAACTAAAAATATGTGTTCTCAAGATAATTTCTGAAAATTATGAAAATGAAATCAAACTTTTTCATTCTTAAATTCAGTCATACAATTTCCGAAATCCTAAAGAATTCTTTGAAAATCTTCCTTCTCCAAAGCAAGAATAAATCATAATATCTTTTGACTTGCATATTGAAAATGATTATTCTTTCAAACACAAGACTGAAGAAATAGTTTCATGGTCTAATATTCATAATTCAACTGAACAATTAGTCATTGAAGGTCTGGAAGTAAATAACATACATCATTCTTTTATTGATCCTATATTAGATTATATGGATAATCTTTTTAGCCCAAATCTGCAAACATGTTTTCTCTATAAAGATCAAATACATCAAAAGTGGCCTTTACACATCATATCATTTATTATAAAGGCACATGATCATAATATACTTCCAATTTTGGTCACAAGCAATCAAGTTATCCATTTATTTTTGCAACTACTTGATTGGTTTCATTGGCATTTTTGTATTACCTGATTCAATAAGATTTTAGTAGATTAGAGTAGGTAGATGAGTGCTAATAAGTTCATAATTTTGAGCATATTTTTTTTTAGTTTTTAATTTTCAGCTAGTTTTTCATTAAGATTTAAAGCCAAGGATGAGGTCCTAAAGATGTTAAGATCTATAAGTTGGTTTGAAAATTGTTGTGTGTTGTTTTAGTTTCGGATCAGAATTCAATTTGCAGAAGAAAGAAGACACGTACTAAGATCATCAAAGGTCAAAGATAAAGGCTACTAATCTTAGAGTTCTTGGCATTTCACAAGGAAAAGGCATCCCCAAGTGAAGCCGATGTTAGCAACCTATAATATAGGGGTCATAATTTTTACATGACTGTTGATAATCTTGTAAATCTGTACATACTTTGCCTTCTGCAAGTTGTATTCATATATTTCGCAAATAAATCAAAAAAATAAAAAAGAGGGTAAAAATTAATAAAAGAATAATCAAAGGACTTAGAAAAAATAAAAGACCCCAAAAGAAAAAATGAAAGTGTGCAAGCATACATGCCACTACTTTTTACTTTTTGACTGTGGCAGAGTGTCAATAAATGCCATAGTCCATGATGAGTTAAACAATTTAATCTTAACTTGTCATTTTTCAATTTTCCTTGTTATAGATAGAAAATAATGAGTTGTCATACAGTTTAATCATGACAATTCAGTAGTTAGGTAGAGAACTAAAGTGAATTCAACAGTTTAATCTGGATTCATGGATGAAATAAGTGTAGAATTAGATAGTTTTACTTGCTTTCAGAAAGAATAAATGTTGTGAAGGTTGCTAGCTTAAATGCACCTACTATAAAGGAAGAAAAAAATGTTAGCATGGTAAGATGGGTAGGTAGAAGAAGGTGAAAAGTCTCAATGTAAATATCATTCATCATGGGCTGCAAAATAACTAACTTCCCCTTCCCATAGTCATGAAACATTCTAGACTATCAGTCAGAAAGGCTCAAGGCATTTCCTTGACTTTTGTTGGGACCAAACCCAAAGCTCTATGACTGATCAGTTGAAAGTGTGAAATGTCTATATTAATCCCTTAATCACATCATTTACCATTCATGCACTCATTCCCTTGAATAATTCTAAGTAAAATCTCATTTTTACTTAGAGGCATTTGTAATTCCTATTTAGCTAACTTCCTACATCATTTAAATGCAATAAACCCTCAAAATAACATTATATCATGAGCTAAGTGATAAGATCAAAGAAAATTATCTTGTAATTCACTTTACTTGTTATGAATATGTGTTTTGAGTATACCATGTCCTATTTTCATATTAACTTTAACTTATATATTAACTCCCTATACAAATAAGCTTTTCCTATTTTATAACTCCTTTTTATATAATAAACCCAAAAACCCACTTAATATAACTTAAGCCAAATTTATTTATTCCCACATGTTTAAATAAAAACCCCCCTTATAACCTCTTTGGCTAAGTATTCTCTATATATAAATATCCCGACCCCTATGGTAGTTAAGTCATCTCGATTTAATTAACCATATAATAAAAAAGATATGAACAAACTTTAAACATATGTTCTATATGTTTTAAACAAAAAATATCGAAGTTTAATTTAAACTAAACTTCTAAACCCATTCCCTTGTATATTTCTCTTCCCCGACCCCCCTAACCTTGGTTAAAATCTTGATTAACCTTCCCGATCACCCTTTCCATTGGAAAAAGCCACTTTTATATATAAATCCCATCAAAAGGCCTGTTCCCATCAGGATTCAATCTAGACCCTTTGATCCCCAAATCCCTTTTGATCCAACGAATGAAAATGAAAGCGACTAATCAATACATTTTTACTCCTCCCCATCGCGCTATTTTTAACCGTCATATTTTCTTTTACTCCCAAGATCTATGGCCTATATTGAACCCGATAATTGACTTTTCCCCGCACTTTCCCTTTTAATCTCGATCGTTCGCTCCCCAAAGCCAGATCCGACGGTGATAACGCATTTTCGCGCTCACAAAGTAATCGATGAATGTTTTGTAAAAGTCGTGCGAAATGGGTAGTTTATCCAAACCACCCCGCGTCGACGTGTCACGATTCTATTGCATCGCGTTTGAAAAGCGTATTACCGCTTACCACCGTTGAGCCATGGTAGTACCACCGCCGGTATTCCAAAACCACTCCTGCTTAACCTTTGTTTAATGTAACTTAACTATAGTTTATACTATGGTTTAATACATTAAAGTCTAATGTTTTCATAATTTTTCACCTATTCGTGCTTTAAACTTGTGAAACCTTCACAGAGCCTATTTTCGTCTAATTTTCTCCATTGTGCGCCATTACACCTTGAGAGCCTGTGCAGAGCCCTTTTCACCATTTTCAAACCTAACAGCGCCATTTTCGAGCTAGTTGCCATTTTAAGAGCCATTTCCTCTAAAATTTGTCCTTAGAGAATCTCCACGACTTTTTCCAACTGAATACAACTGAATTGAAGACTGTTACAGACCAAAAAGCCCTGTCTTCGACTGTGAACCTTTTTAAAGCCAATTTCCTCAATTTTCACAGTTTAGAGATTAAAATCAAGGATCTGAACAACTAAAACATCTGAATTACCTTGATATTCCCTGTTTTCAATCAAACCAATTCAGAAAACCTAATTGAGCAAAAAATGCCAAAAATAAAGCCATCCTTTGCCTACATTACTCAGTTTCATCTTTGTTAAAGTGAATAACTCCTGCAAACAATTTAATCTTGCAGTGGTTCCCCAAAATGCCTAAAAAATAGAGTTAAACCTTCATATACTGATCTCATTCCATAGGTCTTTCAAAAATCCTACAATCACCTCCATGCAGACCTGAATTTCATTAACAAATTGTTTGATTTTTGCAGGTTACTATCAAAATATGGATTTGGACCAACAGTTTCAATACTAGTTGACAAAATTTTTTGCTCCGAATTCTCAGATTTTAACTCAATATCTTCATTCAAAAAACAGTCTGTATAGAAATTCAGAGAGAGATTATAATGATGAAATGTGCACAGTGAATGGTAAAAGTGAAATGAGAATTTACAGGGATAGTAAAAGCATAACAGTTAAAGAGTATCAGTGGTTAAAGTGTATCAGGTAAAAGTCAGAGTGAAAGTTAAAATGAAGTTAAAGAGCAGTCAAAGGTAAACAGTAAAAGTAAATACAGAGGAAGTAAAATGGTAAAAAGAAATGAAAATACTTTCACCAACATTGAAGTTTGTCTAAAGTGAAAGTAAAACAGTCAAAAGAACAAAAAAGTGAAAAGATGAAAAACACAACAAGAAGGAACATTTTTGCAGAAATTTCATGTTTTAGTCATTGTTTTACAGAAACTATTGTGATCAATCCAATGTGAATTTTGCAAAATTGAAGGAGGTTTATGTTCTTAAGTTGTACAACTACAAGAACCTCTTTCACTTTTCTAACAGCCATTATGGATTAGGAAATATTAAACAATATTGGAGAGCACGTTTTGCAAAAAATTCTTCTTAAGTAATCATTTTGCAGAGATGATAGTGGCCAATCAGAAATACATCATACAAAACTGAAGGAGGTTTTTGTTCCTAAAATACCCATCTACAAAAACCTATCTCACATTTTGCACAATGATTTCAGAATCAGAGATACATGCACATCTTTACATGCTATTTTTCAGACTTTGTAAAACTTTGTTTTACACATATTTTTGAAGAGCCTATTATGCACATCTGGAGAGGAATTTTAGGAAAATGAAATAAATTTATCTCACCAACATATTAATCCACAATAACCTCTTTCACTTTTTACATATTTGTTACGGATTGTGAAATACAAAGATATCATTTGTCCCAAAGTTTGTAGAATTGTTGGAGCAGAATGCACAAAGAAATGAAGCACTTAGTGACTTGGATGCCTCATCATCAACTAAGAGTTGGATCAAATTTGAATTCTCCTCTTTGTCATCACCTATCCATAAAAAATAGTGCCAAATAGATGCATTAGTTTGAGTGTCCTTTACTTAATTTCTATTTATGTAAAACAGTTGGAGAGATTTGTGAACTAATCTTGATATTTTTTCAAGATATTTTAGTTTAAAATTTGTATAAATACTTCACTCTTGGAAGTATTTTTGTGTGAATAAAATTTCTCAAGACAACTATAGTATTTTTTCTAGATATATTGAAGTTGGTGAGTCAATTAGAAAAGCAGCAGACTGGAAACGAGATTAGAGACATCATAGCTAAGGATTCTCGTGGTGACAAGATAAGTCTCGTTTTTTCCTGTTTTCAGTGTATTTCTTTTAAAGTTTACATTCATTCATATTATGTGTTTCTATTCTGTAATGATCAATTAAGGAGAAATTAAACAGGATTAGTGATAATAAACTCCCTGTTTCAAACTTGTTGGCATTTTGATGTTTTCTGCTTAATAACCGGACCATAGAATTCTTAATTGCTCTAGGTCCCAGTTTGATCCCCTCCTTCAATCTTCTTATCTATAGCTTAAGGATTCTTAAGTGCCCTTTTGCTCAGATTTCTCCCACTCCATCAATCAAGCCTATACAAAGCCTTAGAAGGTCACCTATCTTGCCCTTAGCACATTTGCATCTATAAGTTTTATTTCTTAGTTCTGCCTGCCTAGAGAGTTGAATCCATTGCCCAATGTTCTAGTAGATCCTTCTTGTTTACCTTGAAATCTATTTATTCCCACCAATATTTTAAAACAAGCCCTACTTTTCACTCATAGCTAGCCTAAAATATTTTACCAAAACAAAGCTAAATCATATGGAGAGATCCCTCTCCGGAACTCAGGAAGGCTAGATCCTGAATTCTAAAAGTGGTTCTTGGTTACCTCTAGTAAGTTACAAAGCTTTAAATATTTCTGATATAAAATTTACTAGAGTGATAACAGAAAAGATGATATTTCGTATGGCCAACTCAATCACAGTGTTGGCATTTTACAATCTGTTATTGTTATTGTTGTGGAAGTGGAGTAGGATCTGGAACAGCTGAATGTGAAATATCATAAAGGAATTCGACAATTTGAAATTTTATGGGTTTGGAGTAGTCTGGAATATGAAAAGACAATTCCTTGTCATATCCAAGACCAGTTCTGTGGTTGTTATGGACAAGCTCTTCCCAAGTTCTGATGATGGGCTTGGGAAGTGCAGGCTGGATTTTTTCTTCTGCATGAAAATCCGCTCTTGTACTGGGCATTGAATGTGAATCAACCGTAACATTATTTACTCGCTGCTTATGGGAGTCTCTTTCAATTTTCTGAACAGAAACAAGTTCAGAGTGATGGCTCCACTGCTGTAATTCTTCTTGATGAAGCTGAGACTCTAACTGCAAAAATTCAATGTTTTATTGTGCATTTTGCAAATAGATTTGAATGTTAGTGAGAGAAACTTTACTAACTTTTAATGTATCATATGTACTAGAAAATATCGGAGTTTTGAGGAACTCTAATACTTCATTGATTCTGAACATTTTTAAGTAACAAAAGAATGAGCGTAGTTAATTATTTGAATCTTCAACTGTGAGGGTCTATCTTCAAATAGTTAAATATGCTTACTAATTGACAAGAAGTTCCATAATTTAGCATAACAATTGTTATAGCATCATTTTTCACCCTCATGTGATTCATCATTGTCTCTATGGCCTTGGGCACCCATTCCCACAGACTTGAAAAAAATTCATAAAAAACAGTGTTAAAAATCCCATACGCGGGTATGCCCAGACTTTTCCGCGTGTATACGCGAGTCCACATGTACTTTGCAGCTTATGCCATTAAAATAATTAAAAATATATATAAAAATTCCCTATTTTCGGGCTGGGTTGATGGTTACTCCGGTAGTTCAACCACCCCAGCACGTGGCCAACTGTTTCCAACTGATTGAAACTACTTTTAGGGAGTATAAAAGCCCCTCATGTGCATGGGCTAAGGGAGAGAGAAATTTATAGACATTATACTCTGTTGTAATCCCAATTCAAGTCTGATTTCCCGTGCCTCCTGCACTTTCCTAGATTTTTACAGGAAACCCTTGTTTCCTGGAGATGTTCATCCATTTATATGTCATCTCGTGTGCACAAGTCTTGAAAGTATCTTAGTGAGGCAAGGGCGGGACGGATCCGGACGACGGTCTGTTCGAAGATCGTGGAATGATTCAGGTGATCTCTCCACTTTTTATTACTGTACATGTTGTTCATAATAGAGAAGAACCATCTTGTTCCTGAATTCACGTGTTAATATTTGCTTGCATATGTGAAAAGGTTATTATTTAAGCATTTATTATTGTTTATATGATGTTTCACATTGTTTTCACTGACATTTAGGGTAAATATATGCTATACAACTAGATTTTCGTGCACATTTCTTCTTGGTTTTCAGGTTAAGGAGGAAGAAGGGTTGATTGGGGTTTGGACCCCGCGGGATCTACATCAAACGTAGGATTACGGGTGAGTTCTACTATCGATG